>OX451739.1:489136121-490489246 GCA_948472305.1 Vicia faba
GAGATGTTAATTCAGGAATAAACCAACCAGTTTATCTCCTTCACTTAAGACCTACCCAATGCAATTCTAATCTAAGTACAACTTAAACCTGAGTTCCTACTCACTCCCCCTCAATCACAGCAGTGATACATAAACAAATTTGACTTAAGAATTGATGAAGACACTCTTCAAAACACACACTTGATTAGGCTTCACAGCTTTTTAATCAAGTAACACAATCACTCGTGCTTCACAGCTTTGAGTGATGTACACAACTAACTTAACTCTGCTTCACAGCTTTAGTCAAGTAACATTCAAACACTCTTGCTTCAAAGCTTTGAGTGCTACACAACCCTTACAATTGAAACCTATTCCAAGGCACTTATCACAATGATAATTGCTTGGAGTACAATAAATAAATCTATACAGATTACAAGATTGATCTTCTAATCAATCAGCAGGGATGTCTTGAAAAACCGCAGCTCTGTTGAATATATAGCAGCTGCAACTTCAGTTAGGGTTTCCAAAAACCTAGGGTTGATTCCGTTTGACCTAAAGACCAGGTCACAGTTCTTTATTGATCAGGTTAGGATTGAGCTAGGTTACTCCTCAGAAAACGCAGGATTCTGTTTAGAAAGGACTGAGTTATTTCCTGAAAAAACTCAGACTTATCCAATCCTGCAATTCTGTTAGTTCAGAACAGGATGTCATAACATCTGTTATGACATCTGAGAAAACCTGTCTACTGATTTAGCACAATGTGATCATTTTGCAAACATGCTCAGATACACACTTATAAACATCAGTATTTGAATTACAATATTTTTCTGCACATGTACCTAACGAGTTAGTACAACCTGAACTAGAATGTTATGACATCAGTCATGACATTCACACATACACTTGGGATTTACCAAAAATGCAAGCCAATACCTAAACACCTACAGTTGGAAGGTTTGATGAACTCCGCTGGGGATAGGAAGACTTCGCCGAGGACGATCTTTCCGTGGTTTTTGGCTGAGGATAACCCAGTTATATCCTGGTAGGGAAATAACCTTTGAATGAAGCCGGGGGACGCGTTCATGCTCTGCAGGAGATAAGCTTCCAGAATCTACTGGGGATAAGCTTCCTGCTGGGGAGATGGATTCCACTTTCTTGGGGAAACTTTTGGACTGGATTTTCCTGGGGAAATAAGGCATCTTGATTGTTCTTCAGCCGAACTTATGTTAGTACCTCGGTGGATAGAGTAACTAGATCGCTTAGACGAACCATTACTGCCCCTGTTCCTGATGCTAGAAGATACCTGTGGAGACGTTTGATGACTGCCGGGTGACAAATCTTCTGGTAGGCAAGTGATGAGATGACGGGACATAGTCGTACGCTTTGATCCCTAATTTTTGCCTGGACCGCCCTTTCGGGTTTTCAGTCCACCGGGATACCCATTTTTGCCCAAGCCGCCTTTTCAGGTTTTCAGCTTGCCGGGTGTACAAATTTTTCATTTCATCCCTTATTTTTGCCCGAACCCTTTTGGTTCGCCGGGAAGCCCTTTTTTTAGCCTAGGTGTGTCAACCTAGCGGGTCTTTGATTTTGCGTAGTATTTTTTTGACTATGTCCACGTTCTCAGAATGTAGGGAGTTGCCCCTGTCAGTAGTATTGCCATGCCACCAGAAGATGTTTGATCAGGCAAGATTCGTTGCTGGAATGCCCCAAGTGACTCAAGCGGAGATTTGCCCCAGACTGTTTGGCCTTTTGAGAGATTCTCCGAATCTTGACTTAATTGCCCCAGATGATGGACAATAATCACGTCTGCCCCTTGATTGGAAGTGTTTTTGTTCATCCGATATTCGTCGTGCGGGTTTCTTTGTTGTTCAAACAAATAGTCATATGTGCAAGCAATGTTATTTCAAAAATGCAAAGATTATGTCTGTCTTGAAGATTTTGAAAATGCATTTTTCATAAAAACAAGTGAATTTTTGTAAATTGTGATGTCAACTTGTTATTTTACAGCAAGCCTTAAGTAGTCAAGATACCTTTGTAACAGTATGCTTTCGAACTAACCCATGCTTCGGCTAGGACTTTTAAGGGTTATAACGTGGCCTGGTTCACGGTTTAAGAAACAAAGGATAAAGGCTCAAATTATTTGTACCCACCCGCTCTTCGTGATGTTCTTCAATCCTAAACTCAGTTGATCGTGCGTTAGACCTTATTTGAGTTTTTGTCCTGACGTTCCAATGATGGTTCGGATGTTGAACGTTTATTTGAATAGGCAGTCATTTTTGTTTGGTTTAGGGTTTGTAAGACCTCTTTCTTTTTTTCTTTTTGATTTTGTTATCCCTGTTTTTTGCCTGAACTGTTTCTTTTGTGGAATTACAGTCAGCGGGATGCCCCAGTTTTGTAAGTCTCCTTCATAGGTTTTGACTTAATGGGTTTTTATTTTGAGAAGTAATGACTGCCCGTCTTTATGATTGTTCGGAACCATCATTGTCTTTTATTTTGTGAGGACCTCTTTGGTGCCCTTTGTTATGCACTTGGATCAACTGAGAGAACTACCCTGCCCCAGGTTATGATAAAGGGTTTTAATTTTCGAAAAGAAAAAACTCCTACTTCTTTGGCTCAGAGGGGTTGAAGAGGGATTATCTTCCTTATAACTCCAGTGTTTAGGGATTGAAACAATGCCTGTACCTCATCAGCGGGGTCCGTTCCAAAGCATACTATAAATTGTGGTATCGTTTTCGTCATCCTCCCTCAAGAGGCTCAAAATTATTAATTGAGAGTTGACATCAAAAAATGAAAGCAGTTTTAAGCATAATAAACATAATTACTTCAAAACAGACAAGTGTAATGCATTAATGAAATAACCAAGTTTGACATGAAACAAAATGTTTGAACAATTAAAAGAAAATTACAAATTGAACATTCGAATGAACAAAAAATCCAATCCTAGCCATGTCTTGGCAAGGGAGCAGTGATCACATTGGAAGTCTCTGGAGAGTCGAGCTGGACTTCCTTTGCGTCAATCAGATCTTGAACCCTGTTTCTCAAAGTCCAACAGTCATCTGTAGCATGCCCCGGGCTGTCAGAATGATAAGTCCAGCGAACGTTGGGGTTATACCTTGAAGGCGTCCTGTTGGGATTCTTTGGAGGGTCCATGAGAGTTACCAACTTGGTTTCCAGCAGCTGTGGCAATATCTGTGACAAAGTCATGCCGAGGGGAGTGAATTTCCTTTTAGGTCTCTCTTCCCTTTGCTGATGGTGACGCTGAGGAGCACCGGCCGGCTTTGCAATAGCTACTGCATTGACAGCACTAGATTCTCTCTTGGATGGTTTCTTCTCAGTGTTCGAGGAGTCACCATTCTGTATTTTCCCTGACTTGATGCCAGCTTCTATTCTTTCCCCGGTCAAGACCAAATCTGTAAACCCAGCAGCAGAATTCCCAATCAGGTGATTGAAGAATGGGCCGGACAGGGTCCCTAAGAACAAGTCGACGAGCTCGCGGTCAGTCAGAGGTGGTTGTACCCTTCTAGCAATGTCCCTCCATTTTTGAGCATATTCTTTGAAACCTTCACCTGCACCCATAGACATTCCCTGAAGTTGAGTGCGCATGGGAGCAAGGTCGACATTGTACTGGTACTGCTTGTAGAAAGCAGTGGCCAAGTCCTCCCAGCTGCGGATGTTGGCTCCATTCAGTTGATAGAACCAGTCGAGTTGGGTCCCTGAAAGACTCTCCTGGAAGAAGTGGATCCATAAGTTCTTGTCAGCCGTGTAGGGCTGGATCCTCCTCATGTATGACCTGAGATGCAGCTTTGGACAGGATGCCCCGTCGTACTTTGCAAAGGCAGGTGCCTTGAATTTGTGTGGGATCACCACACCAGAAGATAGACCCAGGTCTCTGAAATCCAACCCAGGAACTTGTTGAATTTCCATGGCATTCAGACGATCCTCTAGTTGTTTGTACCGGTCCTCAGCTGGAGGGTACTGCTCATCATTAAAATCAGTCTCGTTGTCGGAGACCACTGGGCTAGGAACTTCTCTCTCATGGGGACTGTCTTTCCCAACAGATGGGGTAGTCAGTTCAGCTTCATTTTGTGACCCATGCCCAGATTTGCGTCTAGGGTTGAACAACACCGTCCTCTTCTTCTTCTTCTTCAGAAGCAGAGTCTTTAAATCCTGCTGGCCCTGGGCTAGACTCTTAATCAACTCCTGGAATTGGGCATTCTGGGCCTGGAGGGCCTGGATGGATTGCTCAGTAGATGCTTCAGGATTCATGACGATCGGCTGAAATAAACAGCGAAGAAGGTAAGTGACCTGTCAAAAGGGTACCTATAGTGCAATGTATGATATGCATGCAATGTTTTCAAGGACCTCGCAGGGTAAACAAGAAGATTGTTAGCATTTGAATCTTGTAGCTTGATTGAAGGAACTGCATATTGTTGAGAGTCCTTCTTCAAGATTCGAAGGCTCACCATATCCAGTGGGTCATAGCCCCTGACAACTTTGGCTAGAGGAAAATAAATCCCCTTTGCCCCTTGCTATACAGTTTGATTCATCATGACCTGCATCACAAGCCCTTGAGATCCTTGAAACGGATTAGTCCTTATGCGGGATGTATGCAATGGTATGATGTTATGCTATGCATGGGGTAACGTAGGTAAACCCTGTTACGAGTCCCAATTAAGGACTGTAAACAAAACCTGCAAGAAACTCAGTAAACCCTATTATGAGTCCCAATTAAGGACTATAAACAAAACCTGCAAGAAACTTAGTAAACCCTGTTATGAGTCCCAATTGAGGACTATAAACAAAACCTGCAAGAAACTCAAGTGTCAGATAACAAG
The DNA here is from genome assembly GCA_948472305.1 of Vicia faba. Lineage (NCBI taxonomy): Eukaryota > Viridiplantae > Streptophyta > Magnoliopsida > Fabales > Fabaceae > Vicia > Vicia faba. The sequence goes on from OX451739.1 coordinate 489,140,936, forward strand.
CATGCAAGTAGTCAAGTTGGAAGGCACACAAGTCACACAAGAGAAACCCTTAGAGTTTAGGCCAGCATGGGGTCTGGGTATTACCCTCTTGAAGTTGGTGGGCTCAACATGTCCTATCAGAAGTAACCGGGTTCTAAGGGTCCCAATATCACTGGATTGCTTTCATTGTTCATCGTTTCGATTTAGCCACTGAACTGGTGACCAAAATATTCCAAGAAAACAACCCTCAATTGAGTGTAGTATCGAGTATCAACCAACCTCGGACTGCACCAAAGTCAGTTATCTCACTACCCTAAAGAGGCCAAGATGGTTCAATTAAGGTTCCTAAGGTCAGTTGATGCTTCACGGCACCACGCGGAGGCCCCGTACTCTCCTTAACTGAACTCAAGGGTTACCGGTACACACCAAAGTGCCACATCAACGTAGAAGACTGCTTCAACCATGTCGGTATACCCCACACAGTTTCCTCACAGCCTTGTTGCTACTTTCTAAGAAGGTTTCCCCCAGATCCGGGTTAGGATCTATAGAACTCCCAAGACAGGCCCAATAACATTAAAGCAAGCAAAACAAAGCAATTGAAAACACAAGTATGAGCTATCCTAAGGTACACCTCACTTTGAGTAATTCCCCAGCAGAGTCGCCAGTTCTGTGATCGGTGGATCTGGAACTGACTGTTTAACGCTGGTTCGCGAAATGTCGCGGAAGCAAGAGTCGCCACCGTCTTTTATTTTCTCCAATATGGAAAGGACAAAAGCACAGAAAAATTCCTTATTGAGATTAGTTCTCGGTTCGGGAGGTAGATTTATGGAAAGGGAAGGTGTTAGCACCCTTTCTATCCATGGTTATCCATGGGCTCTTAGATACTTGCTCATTTGTGTTTTCAAAAATGTTTGTTTGCTTTTCAAGTGTGAGTGAGTTTGAAAATGTTTCGTTTAAAATTTCAGTTCGACTCTTGTATCAGTCCTCAAGAGTGTTTGAAAAGTTGTTTTGAAAGCTTTTTGCAAAGTGTCGGTGTGAAAAGAAGTTTTGATTTGTTTTGAATTAGAGCAAGTATCTACGATTCATCTACCTACCCTAAGGAATTAGGCTGTGTAAATGTCCTTTAGGTAGTGCCATCCCACCATTGAGAGGTAGGTAGCACCACCGTTGGAGGTGTTCGGGTCAATTCGTTTGTAGGGACAATGTGGTCACCGAACAACAGTAAGACACCTTAGAAGCTACCCTTATGCCATTGATCTTTTTATTCCAAGGCAACTTGTTTCGAGGCAACCGTTTCGAGGCAACTAGATCAATGGAACATAAGGACTCACTAAGACGTCTTATAGTCGACGACCACGTTTCGAGGGGCAAGGCAACAATGTGGTCACCAGAGCAATAGTAGGACACCTTAGAAGCTACCCTTATGCCATGTTCATGGACATAAGGACTTACTAAAACGTCCTATACTCGACGACCACGATTCGAAGGGCAAGGCAACAGTGAAGCGTACCCTAGGAGTGGTGTGTGAATTGTGTGTCATTTTCAGTTATTATTTGTCTTGTCATGTATTGGTGATCTACGCTTTGATTTTTATTTGGGCATACATTCTTTCATGTGATTAACAGTTTAAAGGTGCGGAATTTAAAGTGCGGAAAGTAAAAGGTCCTACGCTATTACAAGGCGCGGGTCTACATCGCCAAATTAAACCAAACCCGATTTTGAATAAAAGTGTGGAAAGTAAATGTCCTAATTATCTATTACAAGGCTTTGGGGCAATTACATAAATTTAAAACTAAAAATATAGACAAACGCGCGAAAGGAACTTGGAATCGAAAGTGCGAGGGCGTTGAGCCCTTTAAGGAAATTGAATTGAAATTACAAATTAATTAAATTATTCAATGAGGAAAAGAAGTTATTTTTGGAGTTTTTGTATTTATGAAAATAAAGCAAATTAAAAGGAGAAGAAACCCTAATTCTACATGTTTTAATTTATTAAGAAAGAAATTAAAGTTTTAACCTAATTTATGCTAATTATTTTAATTACATAAGTATTTACAAAATTAATTAATAATTACTAATAATAATAAGGAAAAAAGTTATTTATTACAAAGAGGATAAAAATGTACTAAGAACCTATTTTTATATTTTTTAGTTATTTAAGAAAAAAAAACATTAAAATTAAAACCCTAAATTAAAACTAAATTGCTTATTAAATTTATTAACAAAAATATTAATTAAAACATATTTTTATTTTTTTGACTTTTCTGATTTTTTTTGTATTTTTGTGTTATAAAAATTAATTGGGTGAATTAAAAGAAAATAATTAACATAATTAAAATAAATAAAAGAAAGAACAAAAAGAGAGAAAGAAAATGCAAACATAGGGGGTGGTTGACCCAGTTTTGGAGGTGTATGAGAAGCAATTAGGCCCAACAGATTCAAGGCCTGTTGACTTTTTCCAGCGCGTGTATGGCATGGTTGACTAGCATCCATGGTGATCTGCAAATTCTGACCTTTGGATTGGGGCCTTTGGGCGCGTGGCAAGCCAGATGGTGAAGGCATATGGTACTCCCTTGAGAACATGCTGCATGGAAACACTTTGAGAAAAATAATATTGAAGAGGTGAGGGGACCTGGGAATCGAACCCAGGTCCCAATGCTTGCATGACAACACACCTTCCACCCAGCCAAACGCGTTTGTTTGATGTATAACGGACAATGAATAATAAGAGAGAGAAAGCAAGTATTAGTGGGACAATAAAAAAAAGCGCCAATGTTTGAATCAGCCAATCACGTTTGAACACATAGGCTTCATCTTCCTTGCTTCTTCGTTTTGCCTGAAATTACAGAGTAGATAGCGGGGGTTTTAAACCCCCACTAAATGGTACCTACAAAAATAGCGAATAGAGCATAGTAAAAAAGAAAAAGGGCGCGAGGTATTGATTTTATCCTCCAGAATGTCACGGTTTCAATGGTGTGGGTCTCGTTGTCTAATTTTTTCAGATGTGCAAAGCCCCAAATGGAAACTTCTGAAACCCTAACCTGCGTCCATGGCAACTTCTCATACAGGCCACATTAACTCAATTAAAATATATCAATAGCTTCAGAGAGTTTATATTAGTGTAAATCAAACATTCAAATGTATGAAAAATGCATGTATATTAAGATACGATTATGAAAAAGTTTGAGAAAAGTGTGACTTCAATATACCAATTCCTTGCGCGTGGAGGGTTGATTTTGATTGGAATAACTTCCTGGATGTGTCAGGAGTGCAATGGAATAGTTCTTTTGCTTTGAAACGTGCTCTATGTGTGTTTTCAGTTTTGAAATTTTTGAGAGAAAAGTGCAAAGTGTTCTTGAGGCTTCAGCGCAGCTTGCTTGCCTCTGGCATTAGGGTTATGTTCTTGCATATATGTGGAGTGAATTAGGTTACCAATCCAAGCCCATAATCCTTTGCATTCATGTTTTTGAGATTTGATTTTTCAAGCATCTTTTTCAATCTTTTTCATACCTTTCTTATGCCAATCATTGAAGATTCTTGCCTTTTTGAGTATGCACGAAATATTGAGGCTTTAATGAGAGAATATGCTGCACAAAAGGATTTGGAAAACATGTTTTAGCATTTTTCTTATATTTAATTTTAATTAAATGAATTAATAGGATAATAAACTCAATTAATTAATTAAAAATAAGAAAATAACTCCCCTTTGGGTCAATGGGTCGTGCATAGCTTTTGGGTGATGATTCTTGGAAGAAATTGAGGCCCATTAGCAATTTTGAGGCATTTGAAGCAAAGTTGACTTTTCAAAATTCCCAAAAATTTCCCAACTTCCACAAGGCATATCTTGCTCAAATTTTAAGCTTTGATCATGTTCTTGGACATTTTGGAAAGGTCTTGAAGTCCTCTAACCAATGTCTTTGGTCCCATGTCATTTTGATTTACCAATAGCAAGTTATGGTCTTTGACTTAAAGTGCCTTTTTGTTGACTTTTGAAAATGACCTATAATGTTGAGATTGATAACTTTTTGTGAGAGCATTTCTTGGACTTGAAGTGTGAAGAGGAGTTGTAGGAAATGTCATTCTCTTCAAAATGAGCTTTGGATGGAATTTTTATGATGAACCATGTGGAAGTTATGCCTTGGTCAATTTGCAGTTGACTTTTTCAACTGTCCAAATATGGAAACTTTTGCATCTTGAGACTTTTTGAGCCATGCCTTGAGAATAATGATCAAGGATTGATCAAATGATGTTTGTGGCTTCAAAATAAGATGTTGACCAAAAATTTGGACTTTTGACTATCAAATGACCATTTTGCCCCTACAGTTGACTGTGAGGCAATTAGGGTTTTTGACTGTGCAATTTGACCTTGTGAGCCTTGAAACTTGACATGTAGGTGCTTGACAATGTGTATGAGCATATGGGACTTGATTGAGCCCTTGAAAACCTCAACTTCCTTGCAGGAACCAAAACCCTAATTTGACTGGCTTAGGAGGATGGTTGACTGTGTAGCCTTTGAGTAGACTTTGAACCATTTGAGGTGATGCTTGGCAAAACTTTGAAGATTATGGGAGGGCAAATTTTGGGGTACAACATTCATCATTTAATCAAGGGTTGATCATGATTCCTCAAGGAAAGTCCTCAGATCATCAAAAGTCAAGATTTGCTAAATTAGGGTTTCCTAGGAAAAGTCAACTGAACTTTGAACAGGAATAACTTTCACATACTTCATCCATTTTGCCCCAAAAAAAGCTAATTTTTAAGAGAATCCAATTCCCTACAACTTATATTTTATCCTCAAGTTCAAGAAATGCACCATTTGAAAGATACAAGCTCATACATTACAGGTCATATTCAGAAAGTCAACAAAAGACACTTTTTTCCAATACCTTTTACATCAAGATAAATTATTCAAATGCAAAATTGATCAAAAGAGTGATTGAAGTAAACATCTTAGGCTTTCCTAAAAGTCCAAGATCATCTTCATTGGATAAAAATTGAGAAAGTTATGGTTTATCCAAGTTGGGAAAATTTGGTAAATTTCAAGAATTGTGCATTGGGAAAACTTGAACTTTTAGGTCAATGGCCTAACTTCTTGGACTTAAAATACCTTCCTAACCTTATGAGAGAACTCTAAAATAATTTCTACATCGCCTTTTCATTTCTACCTATTTTATCCATATTTTTTTGTTTTATTTAAATAAAAACTAAATAAAATTGCATAAAATAGTAAATATTGGTTATGGATATATGGGCTTATGATTTGAACTGTTTTTGGACCCAAAATCTCGTGCAAAGGAGGCAAGGTGCATTGCACCTCAAAATGGGCAAGAATTTTCATTTTTGGAACTTTTTTGAATGTGTTTGATTTTGGTTTGAAAGAGGGTCGTTATGGGTGGATTCTTACCATCTTTGCTAGCCCTCTTATTCCTATATAAATACAAGACCAAGGCATGAGCAAAAAAAAATGAAAATACATTGCCTTACCAAAGCTCCATAAAATTTCAAAGAATCATAAAAGTTGTAAAATTCGAAATTGAGTTTTTCAGCCATCATCCATCCATACCAACTGCTCAGTCGTATTCCTGAGATTCCTAGGAACTTATTCCATCCATTCCAAAGGCTTGCAACATCCTAGATCACTGGATCTACGCATCACCGATTGGTAAGATTTTCTTGAAATCCAAATTGCATTTTCATGTCCTATTAACGCTTTTCATTGTTTGATTCGTGTTCAGGATTGTTCGTAGTACGTGTTTAATGTGCAATATGTAAGCTTAAGGACCGAAATGAGATCGCTCCATTTCTAGAGCATGATCTGTAGTTTCCTTCGAATCTCAAGATCCAGGAGTGATTCCCAGGCCCATGCCTTTTTTTAATTCTTATTTTTTTTAGTTTTTTTTTTAATTTTATATTCATTTTCTTTTTAGAAACCATTTATATTTTTTATCATAAAAAAATCACAAAAGAATTAGGTTTTAGTTTTTTTTTATTAAAATTAATTTTTTTAATTAATTAATTAATTACCTTAACACTTTTTTAAAATTAAAATTAAGTAGACTTAGATTTTAATTTCTTTTATTAAAAAAATGCAAAAAAATATATTAGGTTTAGTTTAGAATTAATTTTTAATTAATAATGTTCTTTTCTTTCAATTAATTAATTAGTCTAATTTTAACTTAACCATTTTATTAAATCAAAATAAACAAAAAGATTTATTTATTCACCTAGAATTGTCTTAGGGTTTTTAGACGTCTTTTCCATTTCGTACGCGTTATTTACTTTCGCATTTTTTTTATACTAATGTATTTACTTATGGGATGTAATAGACTATAATTAAGACTTTTTTACTTTACTGCTTTCTTTATTTTCCCCCAAGTTTTGGACTTGTAATAATCCTTCTCCCCGAAGCCTTGTAATAGTTAGATTTACATTTATGCACTTTTAATTATGGCAAACTTAACTGTTTAGATGCATGTTAACTAGGATTGTATGGCAAGAATAAAACAAAACGCTAGCAAACCTAATGCAAAGACAAAAATAACTGAATACAACACAATTGCACATGTACACCTCTAGGGTACCCCCACTTTGGCTTCCTTCGGAAAAACAGTTACAACTCTCGAAATATGAGAGATTTTAGTGACTACCCTCTGGTTTAAAGATCATAAGTCCCTCGATGACCCTCTCGACGTTGCCTCGGTATGATCTTAAAAACTTAGGGTAGTTACTAAAGTTTCTTGTCCAATTGCCTTTGTGACTGTATAAACATCCCTTCGAATGTCCCTCAAACATCCAATGACTAGGGCTACCTACTTACTAATAGTAGGATAACACTGTCTAAAGGAAAAGAGGAAAAGAACAATCTTTCGAGTAAAGAAGATAGCTGTTAGATGCTTGCTCAAACAATTTTTACACTTACATAAAAATTATTTCAAAAACATTTTCAAACACATTGTATATGTTCTCTACCATTCCGGGGAACATTACAAAGTTTGTCGCACTAAGGCGCTTTCAAAAATACTTTTCAAAACATATAAAGCATAAGGTATTTTTCAAATAAGCTAAGCATCTAAGGGCCTGTAGATAACTACGGATGGAAAGGGTGCTAACACCTTCCATTTCCATAATCTACCCCCTTACTCAGAAAATCTCAAAAGGTCTTTTTCTGTTCTTTTCACCATTTCCTTTATTGGATAAAAGAAAAGACGGTGGCGACTCTTGCTTACCGCAACATTTGCGAATACAAATGCAAAACCAGTATAATAGTCAGTTCTCCCACCGTATTACAGAACTGGAGACTCTGCCGGGGATCATCTATAAAGTGGGGTTACCTTAGAGTTAGATCCTTTTAAAATTTACTTTACATTGTGTGTTTTGTATGCTTTACTTTTAAGGGTTTGTTTGGGTTGTTACAAAAGATCCTACACCCGTATCTGGGGAACCTTTTTAGGTAAGTAGCAATAGATCATGGGGATTGTGCAGGGTATGCCAACATAGTTGAAGAGATAGCTATATTAGTGTGACATATTTGTTGGTACCAGTATTCCTTGAGTTTAGTCAAGGAGAATACGAGTCTTCTGTATGGTGTCATGAAGCACTAACTGACCTTAAAACCTTTAATTGAACAACTTGGCCATTAAGAAGTAGTGAGATAGCCGACTTTGGTGCAGTCCGAATTTGGTTGATACTCGATACTATGCTCATTGAGATCATACTTTTGTGATATTTTGGTCGCTAATAAATAGGCTTACACTGAAATAATTCCTGATGAAGAAAGATTAGTGATATTGAGATTCCCTAGAACCCGAGTACTTTCTAGGAAAAGTTGAACCAACTAAAATTCAAGAGGGTACTTACCTATGGAACCCATGCAAGCTTAAACCTAAGGACTTGTTTGTGTGCTTCTACATAATTGTTTGTACATGACATCATGACATCATAACATGGCATGTCGCACTAACCATTTCAAGGATTTTTAGGACTTATCTTTGTATTGTTTTGTAGGACATGGCTTCCACTCGCAGGAATACTATCCAAGTCAACCTCGTAAGAGTGTCTCCTCAACTCAAGGAGTTAGTGTCGAGGGTTCTTGAGAATTCTCCATTTACCAAAAGACATGGTCGACTTTGCAATATGGTTACCTCAAGCCTTGATGAAGACATGATGAAAGTGCTCTTTCAGTTCTTTGATCCTTTACACCATTGCTTTACATTTCCCGATTACCAATTAGTGCCTACTATGGAAGAGTTTTCTCAATTATTGGGAGTGTCTATTCTTAATCAATTACCCTTCAACGGTACTGAAAGAGACCTAAAACATGAGGAGATTTCTCGAGCTCTACATTTGCAACGGTTCGACATTGTGGCAATTTGGGAAACAAGAAGTGGTGTCAAAGGGTTTCTAGCGAAGTTTTTGTTAGAGAAGAATCACTATTTTTGGGATACTCTGCATTTACAAGCCTTTGAAGAAGTGTTGGCCCTTCTCATCTATGGGATGGTACTATTTCCTAATCCATACCAACACATAGATATGAATATGGTCAAAGTTTTTGTCTCGTAACCCGATGCCTACCTTACTTGGAGACATTTTGCACTCTCTTCACACTCGTACCATGAAGAGGAGGGGGAACCTTATGTGTTTCACTCCTCTGTTGGCTAGGTGGTTTATTTTGCACCTACCTTGATCTGTTTTGAAGAATGAGCAAGGCATGAGATGGTCTAATAGGTTGATATCTTTCACGCATTCGGATATTCATTGGTGTCCTCGATCTTTGGAGGACGTTACCATCATTAATCAATATGGGGAATTCCATAATGTCCCTCTCCTATGCATTAGGGGAGGAATCAACTATAACCATTGTTTGACATTGTGACTGTTTAGGTATGCTAGGAGGGATGGTCCTCACGATGCACTTGTCCAAGGAATTACATTCGACCATGAGAACGATGTCCAAGGTTATCATCAGAGATTCATACGAGCTTGGGGCACGGTGAACAAAGTTGATAGCAAGACATTGGGGCATAAGAACTCCATTCCTTTGGAGCCTTACCTTAAGTGGTTGCGAGCTCACGCTCAAAATCTTATGATGCCTTATGAGGCCATGTTACCTATCATCATGGAGCCTATTACCGAGAGAGATGTTCCTTACATTATTCTCTATCCTGACATGCCAACTACTCTCGAGGAGTTGCAAAGATCTTGGATTCAACTCAAAGGGGAATGAGACACCTTTGAAAACCAGTTCTACGCAAGCGAGAAGAAGGTTTTGGAGCTCACAATACAACTTCATGAAGAGTAGAGTTTGAATGCCTACATTTCACTGAAGAGGATGCGCTCATCGGAAGCTTAAGCCTTTTCTGTTTTAGGAGTTTATTTTGTATTATCTATGTTTCTTCCATTGTAATCCCAAGAGGCGTCGTTGGAACCATTTATACTTATTAATGCAATTAATGTTTGTTCTCTCTTTGTCTAAGAAAACTTAAATCTTAAGAGTCCTTGAAAACATTGCATAAGCATATCATGCATATCATCGCATAAACAGATTTCAGGACAGGTTTCTTATCTTTTCGCTGTTTATTTCAGCAAAAAGAAATGGCTCTGGAATAGAATATTAAAGGCCTTCAAACCCAGAATGCTCAATTCCAGCAGATGTTCCTGGCTCTGGCTAAGGGACAAGAGGACCCGAAGGCTCTCATTCTCAAAGACAAGAATAAAAAGGCCAAGAAACCAGTGGGTGTCCTGAATATAGGAAGGAGACTTAGAGGACCGGCCAAGCGAGCTCTAGAATTTAAAACTCCGTCAAACGAGGGAGACAATCAGGAAGAGAAGCCAAAAGAAGAAGACCACAACCCAGAGACAGATGAAGAAGAGGCTGATTACACGGAAGAATAATATCCTCATGCTGATGACAAATACAAGCTGCTAGAGGATCATCTTAACGCCATGGAAATTCAGAGGGTGCCTGGTCTGGATTTTGAAGAATTAGGGATGGTTTCTGGAGTGGCCATCCCACTAAAGTTCAAGGCTCCTGTGTTTCCTAAATATGACGGGGTTTCATGTCCTAAACTGCATCTGAGGTCTTATGTCAGGAAGATCCAACCTCACACCGCTGATAGGAATTTTTGGGTGCATTTCTTCCAAGAAAGTTTACCGGGGACTCAATTGGAATGGTTCTATCAGCTGGAGGGAACTAACATCCGCACCTGAGAGGATCTGGCTACTGATTTCTACAAGCAATACCAATACAATGCTGACCTCGCTCCAACCCGTACACAACTTCAAAGCATGTCTATGGATTCTAGCGAGGGCTTCAAAGATTATGCCGATAAATGGAGAGATCTTGTAGGAAGAGTCCATCCTCCTCTGTTTGATAGAGAGCTGGTAGATATGTTCTTGGGTACATTGTTTGGTCCATTTTCCGACCACTTGATCAGAAGCTCTTCGGCTGAGTTCATCGAGCTGATATTGAAAGGTGAAAGAGTAGAAGCTGGAATCAGAAGTGGGAAAGTTTAGGTGGTTGTGTCTTCAAATGTTGTGAAGAAGCCTTTCAATGGGAAGAAAGAGGCTAATGCTATGTACGACTAGAAGGTTCACGGTAAAAAAGATCGTCATCAAGCTGTGGCGGCAATTATGATTTCTAATCCTACACTAGTGCGACAACAACAACGAGGTAATCGGCGAAGGCAAGACGAGCCCAAGAGATAGCTTACCAAAATTAACATGTCGTTGTCTCAAGCATTTCAACACATGTTGAGGATGAATCTGATTACGTTGATAGAACCTCATCCAAACCCCAAAACTTCTTATCCTAACTACAATCTCGATGAAAGGTATGCATATCATTCTGGCAGTCCCGGACATGATACTAACGATTGTTGGGTGCTGAAATACAATATTCAAAATATGATTGATGCCAAGGAGATTGAATTCGACCCTCTTGAGACTCCCAACGTGATCACTGCTCCCATGCCGAATCATGGCCAAGATTGAGAGTGTTTATTTCATTTGAATTCTCAAATTGTAATTTCTTTTGATTGTTTGAACACTTATTTTATGTCAAACTTCGTTATTCCATTAATGCATTGCATATGTTTGTCTTGAATTAATCCATTCGTTTTCACTATATCGAAACTATGCTTTTACTTCCTTTTTGTGATATTCGACTCTCGATTAAAAGCTATAAGCCTTTAGAGGGAGGATGACAAAAACGATACCACAATCTCATACAGTGTGCTTTTGAATAGACCTTGCTGATGATGTGCATGCGTTGTTTCAAAACCTAAATAGTGGAGTTATAAGGAAGATAATCCCTAGTCAACCCCTTTGAGCCTAAGAAGTAGGATTTTTCTTTTTCACAAAAATTGAAACCTTTAATCATAACCTAGAACAGGGTAGTTTCTCAGTTAATTCAATAGTGCACTCAATCGCAAGCTTTCCCCTCGTACACGACAAGTAGTGTCAGAGGTATCATTCCAAAATAAAAGATGGTGATGGTTCCGCATAATCATTAAAACAAGTAGTCATTATCTCTCAAAAGAAAATCCCGCTAAGTCAAAACCTATGAAGGAGACTTAAGAAAAAAACTGGGGCATCCCACTGACTGTAATCACAAAAGAAACAGTTTAGGCAAAAAGTAAGGATAATAAAAAAAAGAGGTCGCTACAAATCCTCAATAAAAAGAAAAGGTTACAAAAATGACTACCTTCTCAAATAAACTTTCAGTACCCGAACCATCACCGGAATATCAGGGCCAAGATTCCAGAACTCAATTGGGATCTAAACGCACAATTAACTGAGTATAGGACTGAAGAACATCACGAAGAAAGGGTTGGGTACAAATAAATTTCGAGCCTTTATCCTTTGTTTCTTAAACTGTGAACCATGCCACGTTACAACCCCTAAAAGTCCAAGCTAAAACATGGGTTAGTTTAAAAGCATATTGTTACAAAAAGGTATCCTGACTCCTGTAAGGTTTTCTATAAATCCTGAGTTGATATCACATTCTTGCAAATTTTATTTTACTAAAAAATGAATTTTCAAAAACTTTAAGACAGACATAAGCTTTTCATTTTTAATACCACTGTTTGCATATAACTAATTGTTCAATAACAGAGAAATTCGCACGACGAATATTAAATGAACGAAAATCCTCTCAATGGACAAAATCACCTGAGATGGAAAGACATTTCCAATAACAGGCCTTTCTTAATCAAGAGACATGACATGGTGTCTAACAAACCAAAGTAAGGGCAAAAGTAAGGGCATCCCAACGAACCAAAGGAGTCCGGGCAAAAGTTAGGGATTAAAGCGTACGACTATGTCCTGTTACCTCATCGCTTGCATGTTAGTAGAAGAGTTATCATTCTGATCAGCATTTACTAAGGACTCTAGGAGTGGAGATAATGTTCAAATTATCCAGAAATCCCCACAGAGAAATCTCCATGGAACTATCTCTATAGAGCTATCTTCACAAGCTCACCCTCACCAGAGATATATTCCCCAACAAGTCTAATATGTAAGTCAAACAGAAACTAGGTCAACTTCCAGCAATTCATCTCCATACCTCTGATGGATAAGGAGCATCTTCCCCAAGAGGTCCCCTGACAAATGAGGAAGTCTAATGATTTTCCAAACAAATAACGGAAAATTCCTTAGCACGGCCTATGAATTTCTAATCAAAATTTATTTCCTCAACACAGTCTACAAAATCAAATTCCCCAACGGAATTCTATATCTCCAACAGGGTTCATTCAAAGTTATCATCCCCAGAAAACTGATACCCATATTTGAAACCTGGTCAGATAGCACATCGGAAGAATTTCCCATCTCTTCATCCCCAGTCAGGGTATACAAACATTAATTCCTTCAACAAAAAGAATGACAAACAACTGACTCTCCTTGAATGCTTCTATCCTTAAGCAGAAGTCGAAGATCCCCTACAGAGTATCCTCAAACAGAAAGAGGGAGTCCCCAGCAAAATTATTCTCAGCGGAAATTGAAGAATCACTTTCTTCATCTCCAGCAGCAGTCTGGGTTTCAGCTTCCCAATACTCCCCAGCAGTAGTCAGAGATTTATTTTCCCAGACAAAGATATACTTCAATAACATTTCACGTTTATACATCATAGCATGTGCATACGAAACACATATAGCACAATCTCATTTATTTTGAGAACATCATTACGCAATGCATTTCATACCTCATGATATTGCATACAAATAACTCTTTACCTTTTCAGGAAAGATCAATCAACAAATAATTATCATCAACAATTTTCAACAGGTCCAAGATTACTTCTTGAAATAAGACAGAGCAACTATCTACACGACCAGCTGAACCAATATTACACGGGTTCCTTCTAATTTCCAGATGAAGTTTCACACAGACTCATCCTGGATCAGCCCTACACAAGCTCTCTCTTATATATTTCCAGATGAAGTTTCACATGGACTCATCCCGAAGCAGCCATACCAGGGCTCCTTCTCATATATCTCCAGATGCAGTTTCACACGGACTCATCCCGAGGCGGTCCTACCCGGTTTCCTTCTCATAATCTCTAGATGCAGCCTTACACGGGCTCATCCTGAAACAATCTTACACAGATTCCTTCTCACAATTTCCAAATGCAGCTTTACACGGGCTCATCTTAAAGAAATCTTACACATATTCCTTCTCATCCTAAAATGAAGCTTTACACGAGCTATTCCTGAATCAATCTTACACTAGTTCCTTCTAATAACCCTCCAGATACAACTTTACACGGGTTCATCCTAAAACAATCTTACACGAATTCCTTCTTGCAATTTTTAGATGCAGCTTCACACGAGATCATCCTGAAGCAATCTTATACGGGTTCCTTCTCATGATCTCCAGATGCAGCTTTACACGGGCTCATCCTGAAGCAATCTTACACGAATTCCTTCTCGCAATTTTTAGATGCAGCTTCACACGAGCTCATCCTGAACCAATCTTACACGAGTTCCTTTTCATAATCTCCAGATGTAGTTTACACGGGCTCATCCTGAAACAATCTTACACGGATTCCTTCTCATAATTTCCAAATGAAGCTTTACACGGGCTCATCCTGAAGCAACCTTACACATATTCTTTCTCCTCCTAAAATGCAGCTTTACACGAGCTCTTCCTGAAGCAATATTACACGGGTTCCCTCTAATAACCTTTCAGATGCAGCTTCACACGGGCTCATACTGAAGCAACCTTACACGGATTCTTTCTCCTCCTAAAATGCAGCTTTACACAGGCTCATCTTGAAGCAATCATACACGGGTTCCCTCTAATAACCTCTCAGATGCAGCTTCACACGGGCTCATTCTAAAGCGATCTTACACAAGTTCCTACTATGACATTTCCAGATGTTGTCTAACATGGGCTCATCCTAAAGAAATATTACACAAGTTCCTACTAAGACATTTCCGAGTGTAGTCTAACACAGACTCATCCTAAAGCAGCCTTACACGATTGCCTTCTAATACAGTTCTGGATGCGGCTTGACAAAGGCTCTTTCCAACATTTCATTCAGATAAAATAAGACACATGTTCATTCTGATACTCCTATCAACAGTTACTTTAGATGGCATCTATAAGCCCATATTCAAAGACTCTCAGTTATCTTCCCCAAATGGCATCTATAAGCCCATTCCCGATATCATCAACCAACAGCGTTGCTTTATGCGAGTGCAAATTTCTGGGCACTCTAGTGTTCAATCATCTTCCACCTTCAGATCACGAAAGGAAGACAAGCCAATCTAAATCCTCAGGTTTAAGAATATTGAATAGGGGCAACTATTGTACCCCAAAATTCTCCCTCTAATTTTTCAATACATGCTCATAGAGGTCCTCAATTGCTTAAGGTTGACCAAGAATTGACCAGACAAATTCTCCTCCTAAGCAATGGATTTCCAACTATGTTTGCATTTTTCACAAAGAAGTTTGGGTTTCAAAGGCCTCAAGTGATTTCCATGGTTCCTAATATGTCCTCAATAAGGTCCATGCCAATTTTCATGCCTTGCATCACAAGTTTGCTCAGTCAATTGCTCAGATGACTGAAAATCAACTATATTAGGTCAAAAGTCAACTGTGGTCAACATACAGTCAAACTTCAAGATTTTTGGTCAACATCAACATTTTTAAGTGATATTCATAATTTAATCAAGGGTTGATTATGATTCCTCAAGGAAAGTCCTCAGATCATCAAAAGTCAAGATTTGCTAAATTATGGTTTCCTAGGAAAAGTCAACTGAACTTTGACCAATCATAACTTTCACATAATTCATCCATTTTCCCCAACCAAATCTCATTTTGAAGAGAATCCAATTCCCTACAACTTATATTTTATCCCCAAGTTCAAGAAATGCACCATTTGAAAGATACAAGCTCATACATTACAGGTCATTTTCAGAAAGTCAACAAAAGACACTTTTTGCCAATACCTTTTACATCAGGGGCAATGTTGGAGCAGAGCGTCAAAGACAGGCTGATCAAGTTATTACATGAGTATGTGGATATATTCGCTTGGTCCTATAGGGACATGCCAGGGTTGGATACAGACATCGTGGTGCACATAATACCTCTCAAAGAAGGGTGTTCTCCAGTCAGGCAAAAACTCAAAAGAACTCATCCAAATATGTCCAGCAAAATCAGAGAAGGGGTTCTTAAACAGTTTGAAACAAGGTTCCTAGAAGTGGTAGATTATCCACCCTGGATAGCTAACATTATGCCAGTATCCAAGAAGGATGGAAAAGTACGAATGTGTGTGGATTATCGAGACCTGAACAAAGCAAGCCCCAAGGACGACTTCCTGTTAACTCACATAGATGTCCTGGTGGATAACACGGCTCAAGCCTCAGTATTCTCATTCATGGACAGCTTCTCAGGCTATAATCAAATCAAAATGGCCCCTGAAGACATGGAAAAGACTACCTTCATGACACCTTGGGGAACTTTCTGCTACAAAGTAATGTCATTCAGTCTCAAGAACGCAGGGGAAACCTATCAGAGGGCAATGGTCACGTTATTCCATGATATGATCCACAAAGAAGTTGAAGTACACATAGATGATATGATTTCCAAATCCCATACGGAGGAGGAACACATCATACATCTGCAAAAGTTATTCGAGCGGATGCGTAAGTTCAAACTGAGGCTAAATCCGAATAAGTGCACATTTGGCATCAGATCAGGAAAATTGTTGGGTTTCATTGTAAGCCAGCGGGGTATCGAGGTAGGCCCCGACAAAGTAAAATTTATACAAGAGATGCCAGCACCAAGGATAGAAAAAGAAGTGTATGGTTTCTTAGGGCGATTGAATTACATCTCAAAGTTCATATCGCATCTAACAGCCACGTGTGAGCCAATATTTAAGTTATTACAGAAAAATCAGAGGGTAGTATGGAACGATGATTGATAAAAAGCCTTCGAAACGATAAAACAGTATCTGCAAGAGCCACTGATCTTAATGTCGCCTATTCCTGGAAGACCACTCATCATGTATCTAACAGTACTCAAAGGATCAATGGGTTGTGTTTTGGGATAGTAGGACGAAACAGGAAAAAAAGAGCATGTGATTTATTACCTCAGCAAGAAATTCACTGACTGTGAAACCAAGTACTCACTCCTCGAGAAGACTTGTTGTGAATTGGATTGGGCTACTAAGAGGTTGAGACAATATATGTTAACCCACACCACATGGTTAATAGCAAGAATGGATCCGCTAAAATATATGTTAACCCACATCAAGGGTAGTGTATTAGCTGATCATCTATCTCACAAACCGCTGTCAAAATATCAATCTATGATGTTCGACTTTCCAGACGAGGATGTCATGGTTATAGCTGACTACGAAATACCAGGACCTGACGAAGGACCAGAGCCAGGGGCACGTTGGACACTCATGTTCGAAGGGGCTTCAAATGCACTAGGTCACGGCGTAGGGGAAGTATTGACTTCTCCAAAGAATTAAAAAAACCCTATACTGCAAGGTTGTGTTTCGACTCCACCAATAACATCGCTGAATATGAAGCATGTATATTAGGACTGGAAGCTACCATCGATCTGAGAATAAATCACCTCGAAGTATTTGGGGATTCTGCATTAGTCATATACCAGGTTAATGGCGAATGGGATACTAAACACCCTAAATTGATTCCATATCGAGATCATGTTTTAAATTTGGCTGCGGAATTTACAGAGATTACATTCAGTCATATCCCACGAGAAGAAAATCAAATGGAAAATGCTATGGCAACTCTATCAGCTATGTTCAAAGTGACCTAGCCGAACCATGAACCACGCATTATGATCAAACACTTAGAAGAGCCCACACACTTCCCCGCTATTGAAGAAGGGCCTGACTGCAAGCCTTGGTTTCACAACATCAAGAAGTACCTGGAAAAGCAGGAATATCCAGAAAATGCATCTATCATTGACAAGCGAACCCTGCGAAGGTTAGCTTCAAAATTCTTTCTGATTAATGAGGTGGTATACAAAAGAAACTATGACATGGTACTTCTCAGGTGTGTGGGGAAGCAAGAAGCAGATACGCTTATGAGAGAAATCCAGGAGGGTACTTTCAGAACTCATACAAATGGGCATGCCATGGCTAGAAAAGATTCTGCGAACAGGGTATTATTGGTTAACAATGGAAGCCGGTTGTTACCACTACACGAAGACGTGTCATAAATGTCAGATCTATGCCGATAAGATAAATGTACCAACGACTCCTCTGAACGTCATGAGCTCCCCTTGGCCATTCTCAATGTGGGGGAATTAATATGATTGGCATGATCGAGACGAAAGCATCCAATGGACACTGTTTTATATTGGTAGCCATCGACTACATTACCAAATGTGTAGAAGCGGCGTCCTACACCAACGTGACAAGTCAAGTGGTTACACGCTTCATCAAAAAATATATCATTTGCAGATACGGTGTCCCAAGCCGGATAATTACAGATAACGGGTCCAATTTAAACAAAAAAATGATGAATGAATTGTGCGATGACTTCAAAGTCGAGCATCATAATTCTTCACCATACAGACCAAAGATGAACGGGGCCATCGAAGCAGCCAACAAAAATATCAAGAAAATCATCCAGAAGATGGTGAAGACATACAAAGATTGGCATGAAATGCTTCCCTTTGCTCTACATGGCTATCACACTTTTGTACGCACATCAACATGCGTGAATCCTTTCTCGTTGGTATATGGCATGGATGCAGTACTCCCAGTTGAAGTCAAGATACCATCACTTCGGGTTCTAGTGGAAACAAAACTGGAACAAGCAGAATAGGTACAGACATGGCTTAATCAGCTCAACCTTATTGAAGAAAAACGATTGACAGCTTTGTGTCATAGTCAGCTACATCAGAAGCGGATGAAGAGAGCCTTTGACAAGAAAGTCCGTCCTCGAATATTCAAAGAAGGGGACCTAGTGCTCAAGAAGATTATACTACCACGCCTCGATTCACGTGGTAAATGGACACCCAACTATGAAGGTCCATACGTAGTCAAAACAGCATTCTCTGGAGGTGGTCTTATCCTCACAATAATGGATGGGGAAGAACTACCGCATTCGGCAAATTCAGACACAGTCAAAAAATACTATGTATAAAAATCTCGCTAAGCCTGAACCCCTAAAGGGTGACTTAGGAAAAAAAGAGCGTCCCAGTGGATCAAAAACCCTAAAGGGCGATCCAGGAAAAAATTAGGGGCACATAGCAAAAAAAACTATCTCGGTGGATTGAAAACCCGAAAGGGAAATTCAGGCAAAAGTTAGGGATTTCATACAAAGAAATAAATAACAAAAAGACTGCGATCTAAGAACTACGACTACGAGCCACGAAGGTAAAGATAGATCGAAATCATACGACTAAGACACAAAGGAGATAAGATCATCAAAAGGAAATTGGGGAACAGTAGTAGCGATTATCATTTTTTATTTCCATTTACAGCTTTAAAATTTTCTGTAATTACCTCTTTCTAGGAATTGCATCTTGTATTCTCGCCTACTCAGAGGAATATAAATAAAACATTTGCTTTCTTTACATCTTTCAAATTGTGTTTTTCTTTTCTCAGACTTGTTTACAAAATACTACAATTACTACTTATGAATATTGTCTCGAAATCATTTCGGGGAAATTAACAAAATGAAAGCATTCGACAAAACATTGAAAAAGTATTTTGGTAAGAAAAATATCAAAAGAAAATCTACGTCTGCGTTCGTGCACATGACTACTCCTGCATCGACAACACAAATTCTATACACATGTCCACGTCTACGCCTATGTTTACAACATAAAAAGTCTACGCATAGTCCAATATCTAAGTTTATTTATATACCTGCACTTACAATACAAAAAATCAATGTTCAAAATTTTTCTAACGCTTTTCACCGCATTCAAATCAAGTTCAACAATGCTACAATGAGAGGACATACAATGCCAGGGGATTGGTAACTCTAAGCCAATGGTCTAAAGGAGAGAATGCCAAAAATAGTCTTCATAACATTTCAAGGCATACGCACATCTTACACATATTTCATACATACATTTTGCATATCCAAAGCATACGTACACTATACATTTCAACATTCAATACGAATACACTCAGGGTTCCACACATCAAACATCATACATTTTGAATACATACAAACATTCAATACGCATACATACGCATGTATCACATAGAAAACGAACAACCATCTTACCCTCGATTCAATCACCAACGGGTCCATCAACCAAACACTTCTCCTGCGAATCAGTCCGTCACCTAAGTCTTCATGTTGTGACGCATTCAGCCCATCACCGAAGTCTCCAGGCAGTGATGAGTTCCTAATAAAGTAGTCCATTACCTAAGTCTCCATCAAGTAATGAAAGAAACTCAGTACATTGCCTCTAAGCCGCAGTGTATTTGCAAAACTCAGTACATTGCTTCTAAGCCGTAATGTATTCGCAAAACTCATTACATTGCCTCTAAGCCGCAATGTATTTGCAAAACTCAGTACATTGCCTCTAAGCTACAATGTATTTTCAAAACTCAATACATTTCCTCTAAGCCGCAATGTATTCATAAAATCATTACATTGTCTCTAAGCCGTAATGTATTTGCAAAACTCAGTACATTGCCTCTAAGCCGTAATGTATTCGCAAAACTCATTACATTGCCTCTAAGCTGCAATGTATTCGCAAAACTCAGTACATTGCCTCTAAGCCAGAATCTATTCACAATCTCAGTACATTTCCTCTAAGCCGCAATATATTCTCAAAACTAAATACATTGCCTCTAAGCCGCAATGTATTCTCGCAAACGCAGTACATTTCCTCTAAGCTGCAATGTATTTGCAAACTCAGTACATTGCCTCTAAGCCGCAATATATTCGCAAACTCAATACATTGCCTCTAAGCCGAAATGTATTCGCAAACCCAGGACATTGCCTCTAAGCCACAATGTATTCTCAAAGCTTAGTACATTGCCTCTAAGCCGCAATGTATTCACAAACGCAGCACATTTCCTCTAAGCCGTAATGTACTCGCAAGCTCAGTATATTGCCTCTAAGCCGCAATGTATTCACAAACACATGACATTGCCTCTAAGCCGCAATGTATTCTCAAAGCTCAACACATTGCCTCTAAGCCGCAATGTATTCAGAAACTCAGCATATTGCCTCTAAGCCGCAATGTATTCGCAAACACAGTACATTGCCTCTAAGCCACAATGTATTCGCAAACTTAGCACATTGCCTCTAAGCCACAATGTATTCGCAAACTCAGCATATTTCCTCTAAGCCGCAATGTGTTCACAAAACGCAACGCATTAAAACCTCAATGTGCTCTCCTCATCTCCAAGCAGCCAGGCATCACCAATATTTGTTTTATTCATCCTCCAAATGGGTGAATAACCAAAATCAAATCCA
The DNA here is from genome assembly GCA_948472305.1 of Vicia faba. Lineage (NCBI taxonomy): Eukaryota > Viridiplantae > Streptophyta > Magnoliopsida > Fabales > Fabaceae > Vicia > Vicia faba. The sequence goes on from OX451739.1 coordinate 489,161,845, forward strand.
AGACACACGAGATCACTCCGAAGGCTCGAAACTATCTACCTCGTCATTGAACCCTGGTAAGCGATATGTCACCAGCTTCACCTATTTATTCAAAGACCCGTGAGGGTGTGCTATATCAACGTAACTTTATGTTCGTCGAGAAAATTTTGGGGTATTCTGAGTATTCAATAAACTCCCAATTAAAATGCACAAGACTTTTAAATTCTCACTGTTGTACCCCAAAATTTGCCCTCCCATTTTCTTCAAGATTTGCCAAGATCAAGGTTCAAAATCTCCCAAGGGTTACACAGTCCAATTGCCTCCTAACAGTCAAAAATTAGGGTTTTGGTTCTGGCAAAGATATTGAAGTTTCCAAGGGTCCAATCAAGTCCCACATGCCTATAAACATTGTCAAGCATCCTCATGCCAAGTTTCAAGACTCACAGCACAAAATTGCACAGTCAAAAAACCCTAATTGCTCAACAGTCAACTGCAGGGGCAAAATGGTCATTTGACAGTCAAAAGTCCAAATTTTTGGTCAACATCTTATTTTGAAGCCACAAACATCATTTGATCAATTCTTGATCATGATTCTCAAGGCATGGCTCAAAAAGTCTCAAGATGCAAAAGTTTCTATTTTTGGAAAGTTGAAAAAGTCAACTGCAAATTGACCAGGGCATAACTTCCACATCAGAAAAATTCCATCCAAAGCTCATTTTGAAGAGAATGACATTTCCTACAACCCATATTCACAATTCAAGTCCAAGAAATGCTCTCACAAAAAGTTATCAATCTCAACATTATAGGTCATTTTCAAAAGTCAACAAAAAGGCACTTTAAGTCAAAGACCATAACTTGATATTGGTAAATCAAAATGACATGGGACCAAAGGAATTGGTTAGAGGACTTCAAGACCTTTCCAAAATGTCCAAGAACATGATCAAAGCTTAAAAATTGGGCAAGATATGCCTTGTGGAAGTTGGGAAATGTTTGGGAATTTTGAAAAGTCAACTTTGCTTCAAATGCCTCAAAATTGCTAATGGGCCTCAATTTTTCCCATGAATCATTATCCAAAGAATATGCACGACCCATTAAGCCCAAAGGGATTTACTTTCTTATTTTTAATTAATTAATTGAATTTTTATTCTTATTTATTCATTTAATTAGTTTTAAATATAAGAAAAATATCAAATCATTGGTTTTAAATCTTTTTGTGCAGTAAATAGGTCTATCACATGCTCAATATTTCGTGTGCTAATCAACAAGGGCAAAATCTTCCAAACTTGGCATAATTGACATGAAAAAGATTGAAAAAGATTACATGGAAAATCAAGGATCCAAATCATCAATGCAAAGGTTGTTGGGCTTGGATGGTGAACCTAATTCATTCCATATACATAGTAAAACCTAAACCTAATCATAAGAAAAAGGAAGCTGCGCCCAAGAACACAAAACCACTTTGCATTTTTGTCCAAAAAATTGAAAACTATTTTCATAGATACAAGGCGTTTCAAAGCAAAAGAAGCATTCCAATAGATTCCTGACAACACCAGGAAGCTTTCCCAATCAAAATCACCTCCCCTAACCTCAAGAATTGGTATAATCGTGTTCCACTTTTCTTAAAAAAATTGATAATCGTATTCCATTTTCCATGCATGATTAATGTCTTTTAACTGTTGTTTTACACTAACATGATCATACTGAAGCTAATGGTGCCATTGAATTGAATTAATATTGCTTGTAGCGAGATATGCCATTGACGTTTTCTAGGTTTTCATAAGCTTGAAATTGGGGACTTCTTCATGAGGAAAAATTGGCCGTCCTAACCAGTACCATTGAACTCAGAAACTCCAGACGAATCTAACCATACCATCACGCTTAATTTATGATTAACGGTGCTCTATTCGCTATTTTCATATGTACCATTTAATGGGGGTTTAAAACCCCCGCTATCCATTCCATATTTTTCAGGTGAAAACGAAGCCAGGGAGAAGAAGATGAGCTGTTGGTTTATGGTTGGTTAATTCAAATAATTGGCGTTTTTGTTGTTATCCAGCATAATGCTTTTTTCTCTCTCATATTGATCATTGCCCACTAAATGAACAAAGAAACGCGCTTGGCTGAGTGGTTGATGTGTTATCCTTCAAGCATTGGGACCTGGGTTCGATTCCTAGGTCCCCCATATATATTTCATATTTTTTCTTGTAATATGTTTCTATGCAGCAACGCTCAAGCTTGCCACATGTCCAGCAACATCAATCCAAGGGCCAGCATGGGAGGACTACCCTAGACGCTAGTCAAGCATTCTACACGTGACCATGGAAAAGTCAACAGGCCCTGAATCTGTTGGGCCAGACTACTCAGCATAAGCCTCCAAATTGGGTCAACACCCCCCATGTTTGCACTTTCTTCTCTCCTTTTTTCTTTTCTTTTATTCATTTTAATTATGTTAATTGTTTATTTAATTCCACAAATTAATTTTTTTTTATAACATAAAAAATACAAAAAAATCAGAAAGCCAAAAATCAAATATTTTTATTATTTAATTCACTAATGTTTTATTTTGTAAATAAACTTAATAATCAATTTAGTTTTAATTTTAAGTTTTTAACTTTAATGCTTTTTCTTAGATAATTAAAAAAAACAAAAAAAAACAAGTCTTTTAGCATTTTTTATTCTTTTTCTTAATAAATAATCTTTTTTTCTTATCACTATTAATTATTAATTATTTTTGTAAATAACTTATAATTAAATAATTAGTAAATTAGGTCAAACTTGAATTTATTTCTTTAATCATTAAAAATGCTTAGAATTAGGGTTTTAATTCCATTTAATTTTCTTTAATTTCATAAATACAAAAAAAACATCAAAAAATAAGTTCTTTCCTTTATTTAATTTAATTACTTTATAATTTCGATTTAATTCCTTTAAAGGGTCCAACGCCCTCGCACCTTCGATCATAATTCCATTTCGCGCGTTTGCTTTTTATTTCCTTTTTAAATTTCATGTAATTGCCCCAAAGCTTTGTAATAGATAATTAGGACATTTATTTTCCGTATTTTATTTATTCAAATCGGGTCTTGGTTTAATTTGGCGTTGTAGACCCGCGCTTTGTAATAGCGTAGGACCATTTATTTTCCGCACCTTAAATTCTGCACCTTTTAACTGTTAATCACATGAAAGAATGTATGCCCAAATAAAATCAAAGCGTAGAACACCCAATGCATGACAAGACAAATATAACTGAAAATGACACACATTTCACACACCACTCCTAGGGTACGCCTCACTGTTGCCTTGCCCCTCGAAACATGGTCGTCGAGTATAGGACGTTTTAGTAAGTCCTTATGTCCATGAACATGGCATAAGGGTAGCTTCTAAGGTGTCCTACTATTACTCTGGTGACCACACTGTTGCCTTGCCCCTCGAAACGTGGTCGTCGAGTATAGGACGTCTTAGTAAGTCCTTATGTCCATTGATCTAGTTGCCTCAAAACAAGTTGCCTCGAAACGGTTGCCTCGGAACAGTTGCCTCGAAACAGTTGCCTCGGAATAAAAAAGATCAATGGTATAAGGGTAGCTTCTAAGGTGTCCTACTGTTGCTCTGGTGACCACACATGTCCCTAAAAAATGAATTGACCCGAACACCTCCAACGGTGGTGCTACCTATCTCTCAATGGTGGGATGGCACTACCTTAAGGACATTTACACAGCCTAATTCCTTAGGGTAGGTGGATAACTCGTAGATACTTTCTATAATTCAAAACAAATCAAAAAAACTCTTTTCACACTGACACTTTCTAAAAGATTTCAAAACAAACGCTTCACAACACTCTTGAGGACTGATACAAGAGTCGAATTGAAGTTTTCAATGAAACTTTTTCAAACCCACGCACTTTTGAAAAGCAAACAAACATTTTGAAAACACAAATGAGCAAGTATCTAAGAGCCCATGGATAACCATGGATAGAAAGGGTGCTAACACCTTCCCTTTCTATAAATCTACCTCCCGAACCGAGAAACTATCTCATAAGGAATTTTGCTGTTCTTTTGTCCTGTCCATGTTGGAGAAAATAAAAGACGGTGGCGACTCTTTCTTACCGCGACATTTCGCGAACTAGCGTTAAACAGTCAGTTCCAGATCCACCAATCACACTCACGCTATTCGATTGGAAAATAATTGAATAGGGGCAGCTTTCGTACCCCAAATTTGCCCTACCTTTATTTTTCAAGATTAAAAACAGAAGACATTTTAATTAGGAATGGTTCAGCAATATCTGATGGCCCGTTCTTAAATTTAAGTCAACCAGGGGGTGTATTTTAATTCAGGAAAATGGGGTTTTCTAAATCAGAAAGACTTATTTACCCGTTCGCAAGGCATGTTGGCTAATGGCCCATGCGGTTCGAAAATAAAAAAATTATTTCAAAATTAATTATTAAGTTTTAATTACTTACAAGAGTCCATATAAGTGTTGTTCTTAGCAAAGAGAAGGTGGGAATTCAAATTAAATCCCATCAGAGTTTATATTGGCCCATTTTTGTTTTAGTTGTTAAATAGCAAGGAAGGAGGTAAGATACGGAACTGCAGGACCATTGTGTTTTAGAAGCCCATTTGATGTTGTTGTTTTGTCTTGAGAAAGAGCATTATTATTAAAAAAAACTCATTTCTATTTCAATATAAAAATATTTTTCTTTATTAAGATCTTTATATTATTATTATTGCTGCTAAACTTGTTTTTATTTATTTATTCATCATAATAAATCATTAAAAGATATTATATTGGATTGCTGTTATGAAAAAAATGCATATTGGATCAAAACTCATAAGAGGTTAAGGCCCAGTCCATGCAAAAAATACTGTGAACAAACAAATTAATTGCTACAGTTGGTAGTAACAAAAAAAGGTTTGTAAGTGTTTAGTTATTGGCATGTATTTTTGGTAAAACCAGGTGTCTGAATGTCATGACTGATGTCATAACATTCTGGTTTATTAGGTACTTTATGCATAAAAATTATGGCATACAGTAGCTACTGTGTATGAGTGTGTATCTGAGCATTTTGCAAAAGATCACATTTATTGCCTTCTACCAAAATCAGTAAACATGAATTCTGATGTCATAACAAATGTTAAGACATCCTGTACTGATCTAACAGTAGTGCAGTTTGGTTAATTCTGAGATTTTTCAGGAAGTTGGCTCATTCCTTCCAGAACAGAATCTCCCGTTGTCTTTGGGTTAACCTAGCTCAACCCTAAACTGGTTGATAAAGTCTTGTGACCAAGTCTTATGGTTAAACCTAATTAACCATAGCTTTTTGTGGAAACCCTAACTGAAGAAACAGCTGCTATATATTCAACAGGATTGTTGTTTGGAAAATATCTCTTTGGACTGAAGATCAATTAGAAACTGTATAGTTTTAACTGCTGTAATCCAAGCAATTATCATTGTGATAAGTGACTTGGAATAGGTTTTGTTTGTAAGGGTTTTTGTACCACTCAAAGCTTTGAAGCAAGAGTGTTTTGTGTCTCTTGACTAAAGCTTTGAAGCAAAGTCAAGTTAGGTTTATGTATCACTCAAAGCTGTGAAGCAAGAGTGTTTGTGTTACTTGATTAAAAAGCTGTGAAGCATAATCAAGTGTATGTTCTGAAGAGTGTCTTCATTAATTCATTAGTCAATTGTTTTAAGTATCACTGCTGTGATTGAGGGGGAGTGAGTAGGAACTCAGGTTTAAGTAGAACTTAGATTGAAGTTGCATTGGGTAGGTCTTAAGTGAAGGAGATAAACTGGTTGGTTTATTCCTGAATTAATATCTCTTATAGTGGATTTCCTCCCTGGCTTGGTAGCCCCCAGAGTAGGTGTTGTTTCACACTGAACTGGGTAAACAATTAACTGTGTTCTTTACTGTTTTTATTTACTGTCTTATAGAAAGTCAGATACGGTGTCATAACATTCACTGTGACATTGAGTATCTGCTTCCAGAATTTTCAATTGGCATCAGAGCAGGCACCCTGCCTGTATTACTGAGTGAGATCTAGGGATATCACTTTCTGGCACTATGGACAAAGAAGGAGTTTTTGGAAATAGACCACCCATTATGGATGGAACAAATTATGACTACTGGAAACCTCGTATGATTGCCTTCTTAAAATCTCTGGACAAAAAGGCTTGGAGAGCTGCTGACAAAGGATGGAACCATCCCACCATAACTGAGAAAGATGGGACAATCAGTCTGAAGCTTGAGGAAGAATGGAGCAAAGAAGAAGATGAGTTAGCCCTGGGAAATTCCAAAGCTTTAAATGCCTTGTTCAATGGAATTGATAGAAACATTTTCAGACTAGTACATCAATGTGAACTGGCCAAGGAAGTGTGGGACACTCTCAAAACTACCCATGAAGGCACATCCAAAGTAAAAATGTCAAGGCTTCAGATGCTGACTACAAAGTTTGAGAACCTAAGGATGAAGGAAGATGAAACCATTCATGAGTTTCACATGAACATCTTGGAGATTGCCAACACCTTAGGAGCATTGGGTGAAAAGATGTCTGAAGAAAAACTGGTGAGAAAGATTCTCAGATCCCTTCCTAAAAGATTTGCAATGAAGGTAACTGCTATAGAGGAAGCCCATGACATCAGCAACTTAAAAGTGGATGAACTCATTGGGTCTCTTCAGACTTTTGAGATGGGGATCAGTGACAATGTTGACAAGAAAAACAAGAGCATAGCACTTGTATCCAACACTGAAGATGAAAACAAGGAGGATGAAGAAGAAAATATTTCAGAAGCTATTGCCATGCTTGGAAGACAATTCAACAAACTCATCAAGAGAATGGATCCAAAGTCAAGGTCAAATGTTTATAACATTCCCTCTGACATTAACAGATCTTATGACTCCAGCAGAAGACCAAGGTCTGAAGAGAAGGGAAATCAAGGCAGAGGAATTCAATGCCATGGTTGTGAAGGATATGGGCATATTCGAGCTGAATGCCCTACCTTTCTTAAGAAACAAAAGAAAGGAATGACTGTTACCTGGTCTGACTGTGATTCAGAAATTAATTCTGAAGAAGAATCTGCCAAACTAGTTACTGCTCTAACTGGTGTTTGTACCTCTGAAAGTGACACCAGTGATGAGGAAGTGACATTTGAAGAACTGGCTGATACTTACAAGAAATTATGTATCAGAAGTGCTGAAGTCTGTGTGCAAAATGAGAGACAAACAAAGCTCATCATAAAGTTGGAGGCTGAAAAAAGGGCAGACCTTGAAACTATAAGTCATCTAGAAGGGGAAGTTCAATTGCTGAACTCACAACTGAACCAGATGACCAAATCTGTCAAGATGCTGACAAATGGAACTGACAAGTTGGAAGAAATCCTTCAGGTTGGACAAAATGTGGGAAACAAGTCTGGACTAGGATTTGTGGAAGCAAAGAAATCTGGCACAGACAAGAAGATCAGGTCTGATAAACAAATGTCAAAGCAGATGTCACAACATAACACTCAACATCGGGAACAGAGAAATATGAAGAAAAAGTACCAAAGATGGAGATGTCACCATTGTGGGAGGTTTGGTCACATAAAGCCTTTCTGCTTCAGATTGTATGGATACCCTAATCAGAACCCAGGTGTCAAACCTAAGGCTAACAGGTACCACATACTCCTCAATGGAAGAAAAAGGCTACTGCCCTGATAGCCCACACTTCCCTGAGAGTCTCTGCAAAGGAAGACTGGTACTTTGACAGTGGGTGTTCTAAGCACATGACTGGAATCAAGAACATTCTCAATCATGTTAAACCTCACACCACTAGTTATGTGACCTTTGGAGATGGTTCTAAAGGTGAAATCAAAGGAGTTGGTAATTTGGACTGCCCCGGAGTTCCAAATCTGAATGAAGTACTATCGGTAAAAGGCCTGACTGCTAATCTCATTAGTATCAGTCAATTGTGTGATCTAGGATTCAAGGTCAACTTCTCAAAATCTGAATGTCTTGTAATAAATGAAAAACAAGAAGTTGTAATGAAAGGAGTCAGATCTAAAGATAACTGTTATTTGTGGGAGCCTGAGAACACTAATAACTCCACTGTGTGTTCTAATGCCAAAGAAGAAAAAGAGGTGAAACTGTGGCACCAAAAACTTGGCCATCTTCATCTAAGAGGAATGAAAAGAATTATCTCCATGGAAGCAGTCAGAGGGATTCCAAGACTGCAAATTGATGAAGGGAGAGTTTGTGGTGAATGTCAGGTTGGTAAGCAGACAAGGATGTCACATCCAAAGTCAAGACATCTGACCACCTCTAAGGTTCTGGAACTTCTACATATGGATCTGATGGGACCAATGCAGGTGGAAAGTCTTGGTGGAAAGAGATATGCCTATGTTGTTGTGGATGACTATTCCAGATTCACCTGGATTAACTTCATTAAGGAAAAATCTGATGTGTTTGAAGTCTTTAAAGAACTGTGCAGAAGAATTCAAAGAGAAAAGGAAGGGTGTATTGTCAGAATCAGAAGTGATCATGGCAAGAAATTTGAAAACAGTAAGTTTAATGAGTTCTGTTCCTCAGAAGGAATTAGTCATGAATTCTCTTCTCATATAACTCCCCAACAAAATGGAGTTGTAGAAAGGAAAAATAGGACCATATAGGAATCTGCCAGAGCTATGATACATGCCAAAAGACTTCCTATTCATTTTTGGGCTGAAGCTATGAATACAGCCTGTTATGTCCATAACAGAGTCACTTTGAGAAAGGGAACCTCATCCACCATTTATGAACTCTAGAAAGGAAGAAAGCCAACTGTGAAGTACTTCCATGTTTTTGGCAGCAAATGCTATATTCTGGCAGATCGTGAACAAAGGAGAAAGCTGGACCCTAAAAGTGATGAAGGTATATTTCTAGGATACTCCTCCAACAACAGAGCTTATAGGGTATTCAATTCCATGACCAAAGTCATGATGGAATCAATAAATGTCATAATTGATGATTATCATGAAGAAACAGATGTCCCTTGTAATGTTGAGACATTCTTTGAGACTCCAACTCAACAGAATGACCTTCCTGACACCACTACAGCAGATTCTGAATCCAAGGAAGCTAGCAAAATCCCTTCCATCAGAATTCAGAAAGATCATCCTAAAGAACTCATTATAGGGGATCCAAATAGTGGAGTCATTACAAGATCTAGAGAAATCATCTCAAACTCTTGTTTTGTGTCTAAAATTGAACCAAGAAATGTTAAGGAGGCCTTAACTGATGAATATTGGATTGGTGCAATGCAAGATGAATTGAACCAATTTTAGCAACATGAAGTTTGGGAGTTAGTTCCTAGACCTGAAGGAACAAACATCATTGGCACAAAATGGATATACAAAAAGAAATCAGATGCTGAAGGAGTTGTCACTAGGAATAAGGCAAGACTTGTTGCCCAAGGATACACTTAAGTTGAAGGGGTTGATTTTGATGAGACCTTTTCCCCTGTAGCCAGACTGGAATCTATCAGACTCCTGTTAGGAATTGCTTGTCTCCTAAAGTTCAAGCTGCTTCAGATGGATGTAAAAAGTTCCTTCCTAAATGGGTACTTAAGTGAAGAAGTTTATGTGGAACAGCCTAAAGGTTTTGTGGATCCAAATCACCCTGATCATGTCTACAAATTGAGGAAAGCTCTGTATGGCCTGAAACAAGCTCCTAGAGCATGGTATGACAGGTTAACAAAATTTCTCTCAGACAAAGGATACAGAAAAGGAGGCTTGGATAAAACCCTCTTTGTCAAAAATGAAGGAGGGAAGTTAATGGTAGCTCAAATATATGTTGATGACATAGTGTCTAGGGGAATGTCAGAACAAATGGTTAAACATTTTGCTGACCAGATGAAGGCTGAATTCGAAATGAGTCTCATGGGAGAACTGACTTATTTTCTTGGACTGCAAGTCTCACAGATGGAGGACTCTATCTTTCTATCTCAAAGCAAGTATGCAAAGAACATTGTCAAGAAGTTTGGTATGGAGAATGCCAGTCACAAAAGGACCCCTGCACCTACTCATTTAAAGCTATCCAAAGATTCAAGTGGGGTTAAGGTGGACCAAAGTCTGTACAGAAGCATGATAGGAAGTTTGCTGTACTTAACAGCCAGCAGACCTGACATTGCTTTTGCAGTTAGAGTTTGTGCAAGATACCAAGCTGATCCTAAAGTCAGTCATATCAACCAAGTAAAGAGAATTTTGAAGTATGTAAGTGGAACTTACAACTATGGCTTGCTGTACTCTCATGGTTGTGAACCAACTCTGACTGGTTATTGTGATGCTGATTGGGCTGGAAGTGCTGATGATAGAAAAAGCACCTCTGGAGGATGTTTCTTCTTAGGAAATAATCTGGTCTCCTGGTTCAGCAAGAAACAGAATTGTGTGTCTCTCTCTACTGCTGAAGCTGAATACATTGCAGCTGGTAGTAGCTGTTCTCAGATGATCTGGATGAAACAAATGCTTACTGAGTATAATGTCACACAAGATGTTATGACATTGTACTGCGACAATCTGAGCACAATCAACATTTCCAAGAATCCTATTCAGCATAGCAGGACCAAACATATTGACATAAGACATCACTTTATCAGAGACCTTGTAGAAGAGAAGACGATTAAACTAGAACATGTTGCCACTGAGCTACAGCTGGCTGACATCTTTACCAAGGCACTTGATGCAAATCAATTTGAAAACTTGAGGGGCAAGTTGGGTATTTGCCAACAGGAGGAATTGTAGCAATTAACTTTGCTTGAAACAAGGGTAGAAGGAGTTATTTTTGTTAAGTCTATTTTGGTATCAAAGCATATGATTGGGTTAATCATATGCTTTCCCATTTCTTTCATAATTATTAAGAATAGACACTCATTTGCCTCCTTCCTCTCTCATCTCTGCAACAAATCCCATTCTCTCAATCAAAGTTCCCTCTCTAGTTGGAACAGGAGGAGACTGAACGAATCAAAAGGGAAGAGGGTGCTGCTAAAGATCAGCTCAATGCTGGAGAAAGTAGCTCCTCTGAAGGTGACAGTGCTTAAAGTCTGGTGGAATTGTCAAGCCTGATGCTGATGCTGTTGATGCAAGTGTCTTCAGATTTTATTACCTATTTTGGATAACTGTATAACATTTAAGTACATGTTTCTTTGGCCCATTTGTGGCTAAAGAGGGGGAGATAATTTCTGTGTTAATCACTTGGTAGACCTCATATTTTTTCTGCAGTCATATTCATTCTGCTGCTCTATACTCTCTGATTGCTTAGGGGCTTTAGCCAAAAATCTGCCAAAGGGGGAGTTTGTAAGTGTTTAGTTATTGGCATGTATTTTTGGTAAAACCAGGTGTGTGAATGTCATGACTGATGTCATAACATTCTGGTTTATTAGGTACTTTATGCAGAAAAATTATGGCATACAGTAGCTACTATGTATGAGTGTGTATCTGAGCATTTTGCAAAAGATCACATTTATTGCCTTCTACCAAAATCAGTAAACAGGAATTCTAATGTCATAACAAATGTTAAGACATCCTGTACTGATCTAACAGTAGTGCAGTTTGGTTAATTCTGAGATTTTTCAGGAAGTTGGCTCATTCCTTCCAGAACAGAATCTCCCGTTGTCTTTGGGTTAACCTAGCTCAACCCTAAACTGGTTGATAAAGTCTTGTGACCAAGTCTTATGGTTAAACCTAATTAACCTTAGCTTTTTGTGGAAACTCTAACTGAAGAAACAGCTGCTATATATTCAACATGATTGCTGTTTGGAAAATATCTCTTTGGACTGAAGATCAATTAGAAACTGTATAGTTTTAACTGCTGTAATCCAAGCAATTATCATTGTGATAAGTGACTTGGAATAGGTTTTGTTTGTAAGGGTTTTTGTACCACTCAAAGCTTTTAAGCAAGAGTGTTTTGTGTCTCTTGACTAAAGCTTTGAAGCAAAGTCAAGTTAGGTTTATGTATCACTCAAAGCTGTGAAGCAAGAGTGTTTGTGTTACTTGATTAAAAAGCTGTGAAGCATAATCAAATGTATGTTCTGAAGAGTGTCTTCATTAATTCATTAGTCAATTGTTTTAAGTATCACTGCTGTGATTGAGGGGGAGTGAGTAGGAACTCAGGTTTAAGTAGAACTTAGATTGAAGTTGCATTGGGTAGGTCTTAAGTGAAGGAGATAAACTGGTTGGTTTATTCCTGAATTAATATCTCTTATAATGGATTTCCTCCCTGGCTTGGTAGCCCCCAGAGTAGGTGTTGTTTCACACTGAACTGGGTAAACAATTGACTGTGTTCTTTACTGTTTTTATTTACTGTCTTATAGAAAGTCAGATACGGTGTCATAACATTCATTGTGACATTGAGTATCTCCTGCCAGAATTTTCAAGGTTGTTGTTGGGTAGAAAAGGAAATGGGTGTCCAAATATGTGCGTAACACAAGCTGGGCACAAAAGAAACAATATACAATGCAGGCCCAAGTTAAGAAAATAGATATTGTGTAAATTATACAGAAAATGCGCATGATTCAGTTAACAAGTACTGTTTAGATTTAAAACAAATAAAATCAACTTGTATTACATACTAAATCTCAGAATTTCAATCTAAATAAATTAAAAAAAATCTCAGAATATCATTCAATCGAATCCAAATCTTACAAAATCTCGAAATCAAATATATTACAGAATAATTTCAATCAATCGCAAATCATACTACAATTTGAATCCCTAATTCCTAAATCTATGCTAATAATTTGTAACAGAAATTCTAACAAAACCCTAAAACTAGGCCCTATAAATACAAAGCTAGAGGATTAACAAAAGGGGGGGGGGGGATTGGAAGAGTTGGTGAGAAAAGAGGACGAAGTAGAAGCGTTAAGAGACTTCAAGTTCCGAATTCATCTGTTGAAGAAAAGAGAAAAATGATTAGGGTTTCAATATCTAAAACCCTAATCGTGTTACCGTCGCTGGACGCTGTTAGAACTTCCGTCACCACCACCCTTAAGAACCATTGTTGTCCCGCAAATTAGAAGGAGAGAACATATCAGAATCAGAAAGAGCTCCAGATATCATAAATCAAGACCAAAGGTAGGTAAAAGGGCTTAGCTTTATTTTGGTTTACGGTTTTCTACAAATTGGGGTTTGTGGGTTGTTGGGTTTGATATCACGGTAGGAAGGTGTTCGGTTGAAGCACCGCCACAGTGAGGTAGCTTTATGGTTTCAGAAGAGGGATAAAGGTTTGAAAGAGAGAGATGGAGGGTACTATAAAGAAAACGAAAGGGATAATGAAATTGAAGTAAAACGATAGTTGTATGTTATGAATAGACCATGTACGCGTTTTCCCATAGTAATTATCATGCGCCTTTCAATCATATATGTTTGATCATAACAGACGGTCATAGGCCAAGTCCCACGCTAAGATTTGTATACCCTCACCATATACAACCCATCCGGACTCCTTCCAAACTACGCTTGGGCCTGGCCCAACTACTCTTCGCACCCCCTCAGTCATTATTACTAAGCCAACCAAGAATTTACCCCCCTCCTTTAGAACTACATTTGGGCCTAACCCGGATTCCTTATTAACACCTCCTTACTTTTGCTTCATAACTAACAATGCACCCCCTGACTTAATTAAATTATTCTATTTTTATTATTATTGTTATTATTTATTAATTTTTATAATAATAATTATTTAGTACTTTTTATTCTTATATTAATATTATTTATTATATTATTGTTTATTATATGTAAATATTATTATCCATTATATCATTTAAATTATTTTATTCCAAAATTGCATATATTATTTTGTTATATTATTTGCATTAAAATATTTTTACTCATGCACTAATTAAGATTTTTTTTGCAGTTAACACGGTAAAAAATACTCAACAAATATCAAACTTATTTTTCGCGAACAAAATAGTCTAGACAAATGTTTTTTACAAAAGGGTTTCAAACAGATTTTGACTTACCGCGCATTTAGTCGAAATCTCCGCAATCATTACTTCTGGCCAAGATGCAAGGTGATTCAAAGTACGTTTACGACCCCTAAAAAACACCAACCTCATACAGACTATGAATTGGGACTTTGATTCCTCATAAGAGGATACGTAGGCATACGATCAAAAATCATGGCGAGTCCTCCTAATTAAAACTTTAAACCCTGTTTACCCCAAACCTAAACCTAAAACCTAATATCCTTGTGAACAAGGTAGATGAAAGGTGCCTAATACCTTCCTTTTGTCTAATTGAGTTCGAAACCTATAATCTCTGTCTGCGAATTAGGGTTTTCTGTTAGATTCCCTTCCCGAGGATAAAAACTAATAGTGGCAGCTATGATTAAAAATCCAGTTGCTACTGATGTCCCAAGCAACAAATTAGATGGGAAATGAGAGATCAGGACGAGGAATCTTTGATTTGCAACTCCACTAGGGAATTGAGATTTCTTTAGACTTTGAATTCTCATCTAAGCAACTCCACTAGGGACATGAGACGTATTCAAACTTGAAGTCTCATAATGAAGCATTTCTCTTGAAAAAGATTTATGGGCAACAAAACTCTGCTGAGGAAACAAAACTCCATTGAAGATACAAAATTCTGTCGGGGAGTATTTTGTTGGGGATATCAAAATCTTTTGATATGAAATCATAAAATAGACCATGAAGATAGTCAAATAGTATCAACTTTACTAGGGATATGACAATCTTAGCCAGCATCAACCCTGCTAAGGATGATAAAATATTCTTTTGATAAAGAAATGCTCCAAGTCGCAACTCTGATGGGAGAATGAGAATTTCTGAATGCAAACTTCAATGATAATTTAAATCGAAAGGTAAACTCCACTGGGAATAGTCTTTATTAAGAAACGAGATAATGCTCATCAAGAATTGGTTGGGGAATGAAGGTATCCAAAAACCTTATCCTCCTCGAGAATTTCTCACATGACAATGTTGAGGAGAACTAACTCTGCGGGGAATTCCCTGTTCTAGAGTTCAAAAGTTAGAGGTAAGACTCTTGCATTGGTGCTGGAAAGCTTCAACTTACAGAGTGAACGAAAATTCCTCGAGAGGACTTCATGGGATTTTCACCATCATTGATATTCTTTCCCAGAGTAGCGGAACTTTGAGAGATTGATCCTCAACTCAACTGCCCCAAATTAGCGAAACAAAAAGACCAATAACCACAGGCCGAACACTGAAAAAATAAAGTGCAAATTCTGCTAGAGAAGATCAGATCAAAACTTTAACATCTGCGAAGAAACGCCAAATGGATACTTGACGTTGTTGGAGAGCGCATTAATAAAAAAGGGGTCTGTGGGAAATCAAAATTCACCTGACTTTTGTTTGATAACTTGTCAATTTCTCATTAGGGAGAACAAAACCTTATACTGCCAAGGGTATGAAGATCCATGTTGGGGGTAAGATACCTTACAAACATAAACTTTGTTGGGAATGAGATATTCTTTGTACGAGAAACTCAACAAAATATACTACTGCTAGAAATACGAGAATCTTCAGCTCCACTGGGGAATAAGGATGTACTTCAGCCAGAACAAAATCCTGCTATGACGCTCTATCTTGGGACTAGAAACCATAATAGCATACTCTTTTGGGTAAGTAACACTTATCAACATCCAGGATTGAGATCCACTGGGAAAAGAGAGAATTAGTGAATAAGCATTTTTGATGAAACGACTCCAATGGAGAAATGAGAATTCCTGAATAGGAGGTTTCTTGATAAGGCAGATTCACAGGGGAGATGAGGATTTTTGAATAAGAGATTTCCAAAGGTAGCTCCGTTGGGGAAAGGAGAAATTCTGAATATGAGATCTTAGACAAAGGTCTTTACTGGTGTGATCGGTGGATCTGGAACTGACTGTTTAACGCTGGTTCGTGAAATGTCGCGGAAGCAAGAGTCGCCACTGTCTTTTATTTTCTCCAACATGGACAGGACAAAAGCACATCAAAATTCCTTATGAGATAGTTTCTCGGTTCGGGAGGTAGATTTATAGAAAGGGAAGGTGTTAGCACCCTTTCTATCCATGGTTATCCATGGGCTCTTAGATACTTGCTCATTGTGTTTTCAGAAGTGTTTGCTTTTCAAGTGTGAGTGGGTTTGAAAAAGTTTCGTTTAAAATTTCAGTTCGACTCTTGTATCAGTCCTCAAGAGTGTTTGAAAAGTTGTTTTTGAAAGCTTTTTGAAAAGTGTCGGTGTGAAAAGAGTTTTTGATTTGTTTTGAATTAGAGCAAGTATCTATGAGTCATCCACCTACCCTAAGGAATTAAGCTGTGTAGAAGTCCTTAAGGTAGTGCCCTCCCACCATTGAGAGGTAAGTAGCACCACCGTTGGAGGTGTTCGGGTCAATTCGAGGGTTAGGGACAGTGTGGTCACCAAGCAACAGTAAGACACCTTAGAAGCTACCCTTATGCCATTGATCTTTTTATTCCGATGCAACCGTTTCGAGGCAACTTGTTTGAGGCAACTAGATCAATGGACATAAGGACTTACTAAGACGTCCTATAGTCGACGACCACGTTTCGAGGGGCAAGGCAACAGTGTGATCACCAGAGCAACGGTAGGACACCTTAGAAGCTACCCTTATGCCATGTTCATGGACATAAGGACTTACTAAAACGTCATATACTCGACGACCACGATTCGAGGGGCAAGGCAACAGTGAGGCGTACCCTAAGAGTGGTGTGTGAATTGTGTGTCATTTTCAGTTATATTTTATCTTGTCATGCATTGGGTGAGCTACGCTTTGATTTTATTTGGGCCATTCATTCTTTCATGTGATTAGCAGTTAAAAGGTGCGGAAATTAAAATGCGGAAAATAAAAGTCCTACGCTATTACAAGGCGCGGGTCTATACATCGCCAAATTAACAAAGACCCGATTTTGAATAAAATGCGGAAAATAAATAAGTTCCTAATTATCTATTACAAGGCTTTGGGCAATTACATAATATTTGAAATGAAAATAAAGGACAAACGCGCGAAGATAAATTAGAATCGAGAGTGCGAGGGCGTTGGACCCTTTAAAGAAATTAAATGAAATTAAAAAGACTAATTAGTTATTTAATAAGAAAAGAAGTTATTTTTTGTGTTTTTGTATTTAATGAAAACAAAGAAAATTAATTAAAATTAAAAGTTAAATAAAACCCTAATTCTAAGTTTGTTTTTAATTATAAAAAAATGTTTAAGTTTTGACCTAATTTACACTAATTATTTAATTACAAGTTTACTTACAAAATTAATTAATGGTTAATAATAATAATAATAATAAGAAAATTTTATTTAATGAGAAAAGAATAAAAATGCTAAAAACCTAATTTTTATGTAATTTAGTTATTTAGAAAAAAACATTAAAGTTAAAAAACCTAAATTTAAACTAAATTGATTATGGAAAATTTATTTACAAAAATATTAATGCATTAAATATTAAATAAAACATATTTTTATTTTCATGATTTCTGATTTTTTTGGTTTTATGAAAATTATTTTGGTAGATTAAAGAAAATCATTAAAAGAATTCAAGAAAGAAAATCAAAATAAAAATAAAATGAGAAAAAAATGTGCAAACCCATGGGGTATTCAGACCCAATTTTGGAGGTGTGTTTGAGAAATTTGGCCCAAGAAATCTGGCCTTTTTTGACTTTCCAATGATCACGTGCAGATCCATTGACTGGCGTGCACGATGGAATTCACATGATAGCCATCAGATTGAGGCTCTGGGACACTTGGCAGGCGTAGGCTTTGGAGTGCATGATGGTCTTTTAATGGCACGCTGCATAGAAGCATTTTAAGAAAAATATTATGAAGAAGTGGGGGGACCTGGGAATCGAACCCAGGTCCCAATACCTGCAAGCCAGCGCATTTGCCAATTGAACCATTGAAAGCATTTGTTATTATTATGGAATGGAAATAATATATGTGAAACGTAAGCATCATACTGAACAATTAAAAAACGCGCCAGTTATTCAAACCTTCCAATCACGTTCCAACACGCTAGCATCTTCTCCCTTGCTTCTTCGTTTTTGCCTGAAAATATAGAATAGATAGCGGGGGTTTTAAACCCCCACTAAGCTCAAACCTGCAAAATAGCGATTAGGATTTAAGCAAGCATAAAAAGGGCGCGACGGGTGATTTCAAATTGTTTGGATGTCACGATTCCAATGGTACTGGTTTCATGGCCTGATTTTTCCAGACGTGTAAAGCCCTAAATTCAAACTTCTGAAACCCTAAAAAGCTTTCATGGTGGATTCTTGTACAGGGCTTAATAGTTCAATCCAAGTATGCCATTAGCTTCAGAACACTCATATTTGTACAAATCAATAATTAAAAATCACAAATAATGCATGGAATTTAAAACACGATTATGAATGATTTTATGAAAAGTGAGACTTCAATCTACCAATTCCTTGTGCGTGGAGACTTGATTTCAATTGCAAAAGCTTCCTGGTAGTGTCAGGAGTGTATTGGAATAATTTTTAGGCCTTGAAACAACCTCTAGATAGGTTTTCAGTTTTGAGATTTTTGTGAAAAAAGGTGCAAAGTGTTCTTGATCTTGCAGCGCAGCTTGTGTCTTGAGCATTAGGGTTTCCATGTGCATATGTATGTGAGTAGAACTAGGTCAAAAGTCAGCCCAAAATCCATTGGTTTAATGATTTTGAATATTTGATTTTCCATATCTTTTCTTCAAACTTTTCCATACCAATCATTGCCAATCATGGGAGATTCTTTCCTTTTTGGATGATGCACGAAATATTGAGTACATAAAGAGTGAATATGCTGCATAAAAAGATTTGAAAGGTGTCATTTGATATTTTTTCATATTTAATTTTAATTAAGTGAATTAATAATAATAAAAATTCAAATAATTAATCAAAAATGAGAAAATAACTCCCTTGGATGTCAATGGGTCGTGCATAGCCTTTGGGTAATGGTTCATGGAAGAAATTGAGGCCCATTAGCAATTTTGAGGCATTTGAAGTAAAGTTGACTTTTCAAAATTCCCAAAAATTTCACAACTTCCACAAGGCATATCTTGCTCAATTTTTAAGCTTTGATTATGTTCTTGGACATTTTGGAAAGGTCTTGAAGTCCTCTAACCAATGTCTTTGGTCCCATGTCATTTTGATTTACCAATCTCAAATTATGGTCTTTGACTTAAAGTGCCTTTTTGTTGACTTTTGAAAATGACCTATAATGTTGAAATTGATAACTTTTTGTGAGAGCATTTCTTGGACTTGAAGTGTGAAGATGAGTTGTAGGAAATGTCCTTCTCTTCAAAATGAGCTTTGGATGGAATTTTTATGATAAACCATGTGGAAGTTATGCCTTGGTCAATTTGCAGTTGACTTTTTCAATTGTCCAAAAATAGAAACTTTTGCATCTTGAGACTTTTTGAGCCATGCTTGTGAAATCATGATCAAGAATTGATCAAATGATGTTTGTGGCTTCAAAATAAGATGTTGACCAAAAATTTTGACTTTTGACTGTCAAATGACCATTTTGCCCCTGCAATTGACTGTAGGGAAATTAGGGTTTTTGACTGTGCAACCTGGTGCTGTGAGTCCTGAAACTTGGCATATGGATGCTTGACAATGTATGTAGGCATGTGGGACTTGTTTGGACCCTTGGAAACTTCAATTTCTTTGCCAGAACCAAAACCCTAATTTTTGACTGTTATGAGGCCATTGGACGGTGCAACCCTTGGGAGATTTTTGAACCTTGACCTTGGCAAATCTTGAAGAATATGGGAGGGCAAATTTTGGGGTACAACAGTTGCCCCTGTTCAATCTTCTTAGACTTGAGGATGTAGATTGGCTGACATGCCTTTCGTAATCCGAAGGTGGAAGATGATTGAACACTAGAGTGCCCAGAAATTTGCACTCACATAATAGAGTATCAGCAATATGATGCAGGGAATGGGCTTACAGATGCCATTTGGAGAGATGCTGGATAGGGGGATGGGCTTACAGATGCCATGTTGAGAGGTGATGGATAGGTGGATGGGCTTATAGATTCCATCTGGGTGTCGATCGCGTAAGAGCTTCCTTAGCGAGAACTTGCGTACCTGAGAAAGAAACTGATTACCTGGCCTGTTACAGGAGTTGGTCTTCAAACTCTTTGTGTAGATGCGCCCTGGATGGATACAGGAATCAGATCCTCAAACTCCTTAGACGTTCTCTGGCGAGATACAGGAATCGAGTCCGGAGAATATAGTCATCAAAAGATACACCCTGGCGGGATACAGGAATCGGATCCTCAAACTCTTCAGACGCACCCTGGCAAGATACAGGAATCGGGTCTGGTAATTCAGAAAGGTTGGTGAGTTGTCTCTACTGACAGGTTATTTCCATGGACGGGTGGTCTTTAACGACGAGTGTCTATAACAACGAGTGTCTATACAATGAGTGTCTATGACGACGAGTGTCTATGACGACGAGTGTCTATGACGACGAGTTTCTATGACGACGAGTGTCTATGACGACGAGTGTCTATGACGACGAGTGTCTATGACGACGAGTGTCTATACCGACGAGTGTCTATAACGACGAGTGTCTATAACGACGAGTGTCTATGACGACGAGTGTATATGACGACGAGTGTCTATAACGACGAGTGTCTATACCGACGAGTGTCTATAACGACGAGTGTCTATGACGACGAGTGTCTATGTCGACGAGTGTCTATGACGACGAGTGTCTATAACGACGAGTGTCTATACCGACGAGTGTCTATACCGACGAGTGTCTATAACGACGAGTGTCTATAACGACGAGTGTCTATAACGACGAGTGTCTATAACAACGAGTGTCTATAACGACGGGTGTCTATGACGACGAGTGTCTATGACGACGAGTGTCTATAACGACGAGTGTCTATAACGACGAGTGTCTATGACGATGAGTGTCTATAAGGACGAGTGTCTATAACGACGAGTGTCTATAACGACGAGTGTCTATGACGACGAGTGTCTATAACGACGAGTGTCTATACCGACGAGTGTCTATAACGACGAGTGTCTATAACGACGAGTGTCTATGACGACGGGTGTCTATGACGACGGGTGTCTATGACGACGAGTGTCTATAACGACGAGTGTCTATAACGACGAGTGTCTATGACGACGAGTGTCTATAACGACGAGTGTCTATAACGACGAGTGTCTATAACGACGAATGTCTATAACGACAAGTGTCTATGACGACGAGTGTCTATGACGACGAGTGTCTATGACGACGAGTGTCTATAACGACGAGTGTCTATGAAGACGAGTGTCTATGACGACGAGTGTCTATAACAACGAGTGTCTATAACGACGAGTGTCTATAATGACGAGTGTCTATAACGACGAGTGTCTATGACGACGAGTGTCTATGACGACGGGTGTCTATAACGACGAGTGTCTATAACGACGGGTATCTATAACGACGGGTGTCTATAACGACGGGTGTCGATAACGACAGGTGTCTATAACGACGAGTGTCTATAACGACGGGTGTCTATAACGACGGGTGTCTATAACGACAGGTGTCTATAACGACGGGTGTCTATAACGACGGGTGTCTATAACGACGGGTGTCTATAACGATGGGTGTCTATAACGACGGGTGTCTATAATGACGGGTGTCTATAACGACGGGTGTCTATAATGACGGGTGTCTATAACGACGGGTTTGCATCAGAAAAATCTTTGATTTGAATGGATTCTTCATCTTCGATTGGATTGTCTTTTTTTGACTGGATTTGAGAATTTGACTGCATCTTTCCTGAAAGATAAAGGTCAGCCATATGCAATGCATGATATGAATCAAGCAATGATGTTCTCAACATAAATGAGATTGTGTCGTATGCACTTTATCATGTATGTAAATAGGAGATATGAAATGCGATATGTTTATGAATGTGTTTTCGTCTAGGAAAATAAATCCTTGACGAATGCCAGGAGCTTGTTGAATCCTGGGCTGATGTTTGAAGAGTATAGTTCTTCATTTCCGCTGGGGATGTTGATTGCAAGGATAAACCGATAGGAGAAGATGACTCCGTTGGGGAATAAAATTGATGAAGAAATTACTCTGCGGGGAATTACTCTGTGGGGAAGAGATACTTCACTGAGATTTTGATGCGAACTCCGCTGGGGATCCCGTTGATAAGCTCTGTTGGGGGATTTGATGAACTCCGCTGGGGATAGGAAGAACTTCGCCGAGGACGATCTTTCTATGGCAATTAGCTGAGGATAACCCAGTTATAGGCCCTGGTGGGGAATAACCTTTGAACATGGTCGGGGAGAGATATATGTATTCTGCAGGGGACCAGCTTCCAGATTCTACTGGGGATAAGCTTCCAGAATCTACTGGGGATAAGCTTCCAGAATCTACTGGGGAGGATGATTCAACTCTCCTGGGGAAACTTTTGAACTGTACTGGGGAATGGCTCCACTGGGGTGTCTGGTATTCCGCCGGGGAACAATCTTAGATTAAGACTGTCGGGGATGCTTGTAGAGGAATATCTATATAGTCTGCTGGAGAATGTTGAGATCTTCTGGGGATACCCAACTTCCTTAAGGCTGACAGTAGACCAACTCTGCTTGGGGAGAGTATCGCTGACTTGCTGGAGATACTGTGCCTTTTCAGGGCTGATGGGAGACCAACTCTGCTAGGGGAGAGTATTGCTGGGTCTTGTCCTACTCTGCGGAGAGTGAAGGTAATTTGGTAGTGTTCTTCAGCTGAACCTACCTTGGTACCTGGTGAACAGAGCAGCTTGTACAGTTCGGACAATTCTTATTGCCCCAGTTTCTGCGGGAGAAGGTACCTGTGGAGGTGTTTGACCACTGCCGGTTGACAAATTTTCTTCTGGTAGGCAAGTGACGAGATGGCGGGACATAGTCGTACGCTGTGATCCCTAATTTTTGCCTGGACCAACCTTTTGGGTTTTCAGTCCATCGGGATACCCCTTTTTGCCCAAGCCGCCTTTTCAGGTTTTCGACTTGCCGGGTGTACATATTTTTTTTTATTTTCATCCCTTATTTTTGCCCGAACCCTTTTGGTTCGTCGGGAAGCCCTTATTTTTGCCTAGGTGTGTCAACCTAGCGGGTCTTTGATTATGCGTAGTATTTTTCCGACTATGTCCATGCTCTCAGGATGTAGAGAGTTGTCCCTGTCAGTAGCGTGGTGTTGCCATAATACCAGAAGATCTTCGTTTGATCGTCCAATGCCCCAAGTGATCCAGATGGAGATTTGCCCCAAGCTGGTTGGCCTTTTGAGAGATTCTCCGAATCTTGACTTAACTGCCCCAGATGAGGGACAATGATCATTCCATGCCCCTTGATTGGAAGTGCTTTTGTTCATTAGACCTTCGTCGTGCGAATTTCTCTGCTGTTCAAATAACTAGTCATATGTAAACAATGTTATTTTTAAAAATGCAAAACTTATGTCTGTCTTGAAGTTTTTGAAAATGCATTTTTTAGTAAAACAAGCAGATTTTGTAAAACGTGATGTCAACTCGTTATTTTACCACGAGCCTTAAGGAGTCAGGATACCTTTCGTAACAGTATGCTTTCGAACTAACCCATGCTTCAGCTAGGACTTTTGAGGGTTATAACGTGGCCTGGTTCACGGTTTAAGAAACAAAGGATAAAGGCTCAAAGTATTTGTACCCACCCGCTCTTCGTGATGTTCTTCAAACCTAAACTCAGTTGATCATGCGCTAAACTTTGTTTGAGTCTTTGCTCTGATATTCCGGTGATGGTTCGGATGTTTATTTTGAATAGGCAGTCATTTCTTTTTGTTGAGGGTTTGTAGGACCTCTTTCTTTTTGATTTTGTTATCCCTGTTTTTTGCCTGAACTGTTTCTTTTGTGATTACAGTCAGCGGGATGCCCCAGTTTGGTAAGTCTCCTTCATAGGTTTTGACTTAATGGGTTTTTATTTCTGAGAGATAATGACTGTCTGTCTTTATTGGTTATTCAGAACCATCATCGTCTTTTGTTTTGTAAGGACTTCTTTTGGTGCCATTTGTTATGCACTTGGATCAACTGAGAGAACTACCCTGCCCCGGGTTATGATTAAGGGTTTTAATTTTTGAAAAGAAAAGCTCCTACTTCTTTGGCTCAAAAGGGTTGACGAGAGATTATCTTCCTTATAACTCTAGTGTTTAGGAATTGAAACAATGCATGTACCTCATCAGCGGGGTCTGTTCAAAAGCATATTGTAAATGTCGTGGTATCATTTTCGTCATCCTCCCTCAAGAGGCTCAAAGTATTAATTGAGAGTTGACATCAAAAAATGAAAGCAGTTTTAAGCATAATAAGCATAATTACTTCAAAACAGACAAGTGTAATGCATTAATGAAATAACCAAGTTTGACATTGTGATACGGTGGGAGAACTGACTATGGTTTTGCGTTTGTTTTCGCAAATGTTTCGGTTGAGCAAGAGTCGCCACCGACTTTTTATTTTATCCTAAGGAAAGGTTTAAAAAGCACAGCAAAAACCTTTGAGATATTTTCTTGGGTTCGAGGAGTAGATTATAGAAAGGGAAGGTATTAGCACCCTTTCTATCCATGGTTATCCATGGGCTCTTAGGTACTTGCTTAGATCAACTTGCCTTTGCTTTTCAATTGTTTGAAATGGTGCTTTGTGCGTGGTTTTGAAAATGTTTTGAAAAAGATGCCTTGTCTAGGCTACCCTTGTAACAATTCTTTACTCGAATGTTTTACAAAAGGTGTTTGTCTTTTTGAAAAGATGTTTCAAGGTTTTTGAAAGTTTGTTTTGAAAGTGTTTGTGAAGTGTGGTTTGAAAAATGGGCAAGTGTTTTTGCTTTGCGAGTTGACAAGTACTTAAGAGCTATCTACCCTAAAGTTCTCAAAGATTTTTACTATGTTTTAACCTTTTTAACAATTTTGTTCCACCATTGCATTTGGTGGACAATCTTGTGTTAGGATGTGAAAGGGACGGGCGCGGGTCATCGTTTAGACCATAATTGCAATGGTGCCAAGTATCTTTGCGCAATTTTTCTTTTAAGGGACTTGATCATTTTTTAGGCAACTTTCGAAAGCGTCATCGAGGGACTATGATCATTTGAGTGTTTGTTTTTCCCAAAGAGACCTAACATGCAATATGGCCCATTTATTGAAGGCAACAAGTGGAATACCCTAGGGGTGCAAGTGTGATTAGTGTTGTCCATTTTCATGCTTGATTATCTTGAAATTAGGTCAAACTATTTTTGTTATTTTTGATTCGCATACAAACCCTAATTCTAACATGGTATATTTAGAAAGCGTTAAAGTGCGAAAAATAAAGTTCCTAAGCTATTACAATACAATATGGGAAGGGGGGTACAAATGTTCAAATGGGGGGTATTTGACAAGGAATTTAAACCTAGCTATTACATCAATTGAATTATTTACAAGATATTTAATTGCACAAATTAAAATAGAAATAAAATAAATATGCAAGATGCAAAAAAAAAATGTTTTTATGTGTATGAAAAAGAGTATTTTTATATGTCAAATAAACAAAATAAAAAGTATTATTTTTTTTGAGTTTTTTATGTTTAGGGCAAAACCCTAATTTATTAAGTAAATGCATTAATTATTTAATATGTACAATATTTAATAATTATATACAAAAATAAAATAAAAATGAAGTATATTTATCAAAAGGTATTTTTAATGTCAAATATTAACAAAAATAAAAATGTATATATTTTTTGTATTTTTGTCCTACATATTCTAATAAATATATATATATTTGTATTATTTTCTAAATATGTATTATATATATAAAATAATAATATTTAAGATTTATAAAAAAAGTATATTTTATATAAAATATTTTCAGAAGATAAAATAAAATAAAAATCAAAAAATGAATGTGTTTACATTATTTTTTCTAGTTATTCTAAATAATAATATTATGTACTTATTTACATACAAATATCAATATAAACAAATAAATACCTAAAAAATATAAAAATGGTGTAAAAAAAGTTTTTTATGTTTTTAATATTATTAGGAAAAATAAATAAGTCAGGAATAAAAAACAAAAGTCAAAAAATCATAAAAATAAACCAAATGGGCCTAGGGGGTGTCAAAGTAAAAAATAGTGTATAAACAGAAATGACAAAAACAAGCCCAGCCCACCAAGTCCTTCTTCAACCTCCAGCCAGAAATTGTTCAAAAACGCGCGTTTTGTATCCTGATTTAAACATCCTGATTCCTGGCTTTTTAATGAAAACTCACAACATCAAAAATGTTCAGCATCAAACAACGAATCCATACATACCAAAAACTTGATCTAACTCTAAAAAATGAGAGAGAATTTCTCCATTCCCAAATCTTAACCTAATTTTTTATCAATATTCAGACCTTAAATTCTCACAACCTATGCAAAATAAATGGAAAGTAAAGGTATGTACAGTTTCAGGGGCATGAGTAGAACACTTCTTATTCACAAACTTAGAGCTAATGATGCATACATTGGAAGATAGAAGTTCAAGAATATACCTGTTCAGTTGAAGTTGTATCTTATGATGGAGGTACTTTCAGAGCAAGGTGATGATTGGTACAGCTTCCTTGATGTCCAAGGATGCTATTCCAAGTTTTACTTTGCTTCGAAACTAGCTGAATCGAGTTGTAGCACTCCACCTGTAAAACAAGAAAATGAAAATGGCCAAACTGATTAGAGGAGTTACAGTTCACTTCCAATGCTTTGGATAGTTTGCATTGATGGTAGGGAAGGTATTTGAAGTGGTTTTAGCAAAAATGCACGATGGAAATGAGTTGTGGGATTCAATCTGCAGCAAGCCCTGTTTTTGTGCAGTTCAATGGTGATTTTGTGAATGGGAGTGTTTGGGACTTGGTTGGCTCGTGTTCTAGCTCAGAATGGATGTTTAGAAAGTGTACAAAGTTTTTGCTTAAGCTTCTTTGTGCTGAGATGAAAGTTCTATTATGTTATGCTAGCTTTCTTCAACTTTAAGCAACAAATGTCCAAGTTGGTTTTTAGACAGGTAGAGGTCCCCCTAATGTGCTGCAAACCTTGGCATTGATCAGTGTAATTAGTTCCTAAACTTGTGCCAAGGGGATTTGAACTGTACTTCTTGGATTTGCATATTGACATAAAGTTCACTTTTGCAAAAGTGGATATAATGCTTTTTCTAATTTGGGATTAAACCTCTATGCAATGCTTGAACACATAAAATATGGTCTTGGCACAATGAGTTTGCATTAAATTTATGAGTGTAAAATAGATTTAGGGCCTGTAATCAAGGAATGCATGCTGATTTGAAAATTGCCTAAGTGTATGAACATGGAAATTGGCCATAACAAAAGTGAGTTTTTGCCATATTGCAAAATTCGATTCTCTCAAACCATGAGGTTGTTTGATGAGTTCTTGGACATTTTGGAAAGCTTGGAATGTGTAATACAATCCATCTTTGAAATGCAAATTGAAATTCCAAGTGGAAGTATGTGAAAAATGGTCTTGAAGTTAGGTAAAAACCTTGCCTAAAATAGGTCAAATTTTCTCTAAGTTAAGAATGGTTTAGTACCCTTGTTCCAAAAATTGTAACTTGAGATACAAGCCTCTTTTGGGAAAACTTTGTGAATCAAAGTTGTATATTATGCAATAGGCTACAACTTTCATGTTTTGACTTTTGCTTGAATCCAAATGAATCTTGGTGAGAAAGTGGGGCAAAGTTAGGAAAAAATTAGGGTTTTTCATAACTTAGAAAAATTCTAAGTTATGAAAAATCTTCATTTCAAACCCTAATTTGCAATTCTTGATTTCTTGATGAACAAGTTTCATGATTTGTCATGTTTTGATGAAAAATGAATCTTGACACTTGATTTTGACCAAAAAGTCAAAGTTTGACTTTTCAGTATACAGTCAAAATTGATCAATTGACTGGGAAATTCAACTATCAATTTTGTGTATTTGGGATATTTTGAACTTGTTGAACATGTCAAGATAATTCCATGGGGTCCTTGAGTCCATATGTGAGCTTGGTTTGCCATTGGCTAGGTCAAACAGTCAAAAATTGCTTTTGTGCAGTCAAAACCCTAAAAATGACCATTTTGCCCTTTTGGTGATCTGATCAAATTTCTTGTGGAGTTGTGATCCAAACTTGATAAAATGATCCATGTGAGTTCATAATGTTGATGTGGGTCAATTTTCATGAGGTTTGACTGTCAATTGGCCACAGTTGACTTTTTCCCTAATACAGCTGATTTCTAGGTCAACTGTCCAATTGACTGGGAAAAGTTTGGAATTAAGGCTTGAAACTTGATGTGGATAAACTTGGGAGTCCAATATGAAGCATGAAAGTAATCTTAGGCATTTTTGGTCAAAACATCTTTGTGCAAACACAAACCCTAATTTGGGTCATTAGTGCAAGGAGGAGTCTTGAGCAGATGAAACCCTAACTGGATCTTGAGCTTCAAGGGCTTTGTGATGAGAAATTATTGAGAAATGGGAGGGCAAATTTTGGGGTACAACAGTTGCCCCTGTTCAATCTTCTTGAATCCGAAGAGTTAGATTGGCAAGTTTGCCTTTCGTGACTCGAGGGTAAAAGGAGATTGGACACTAGAGTGCCCTTAAATTTGCACTCGTCAAAGCAATGGATGCGGGAATGGGCTTAGAGATGCCATTTGGAGATGGGCTTAAAGATGCCATCTGGAAGGGTGACAGAATCTTGTCGGGGATGGGCTTAAAGATGCCATCCGGAATGAGTATCAGAAAGGTACCCACGTTTAGGACCATCTTTGAACTGGGGTCTGAATAAGCAATAGATTGACATCCGTATCTGGAGGCATCTGTAAACTGTCTTCAGAGGTTGAGAAGAGTCTGAACAAGCGATAGATTAACATCCGTTGTTGGGAAGAATCTGTAAACTGTTTTCAGAAGTCTTGAGAAGAATCTGAACAAGTGATAGGTTGACATCCGTTACTGGAGAACCCGTGAACTGTTTTCAGAAGTCTTGAAATTGAATAAGCAATATAGCAGCATCCGTTGTTGGGAAGCGTCCGTAAACTGTTTTCAAAGGTTGCATCTGAACAAGCGATAGATTAACATCCGTTGTTGGGAAGAATCCATAAACTGTTTTTAGAAGTCTTGAGAAGAATCTGAACAAGTGATAGGTTAACATCCGTTACTTGGAGAACCCGTGAACTGTTTTCAGAAATCTTGAAGTTGAGGAGGAACCGGTGTAGGGTTTCCTAATGATGAGCTTGTGTAAAACTGCGTCTGGATGAATCTGGAATAAGCATCAGAATGTCGCCATGTCTGGGTCACATATGAACTATTCTTGGAAAGGATCTCGAAAGATAATGATTTTTGTCTGTCGACTGATCTTACCTGCGAAGGCAAAGAGTTAGTTATATGCAATGTCATGATGCATGATACAATGTATGTTATATGATATGAATGTGAATGAATGTGCATGTAAGCTGAAAAGCTGTCTTGCGAAGGATAGATGAATTCGAGATAGCTGAAGATAAAAGCATCTTGACTGCTGTCGGGAAGAATAATTCCTGGTGGTTGCTGGAGAATAAGGAGCTTGGGTTGTATGCCAAACTACTGGGGAATTCCTGTCTTGAGGAGATCTTCATTGGAGAATCTTGAATATACAGTGAGGAACTGAAAAGTGAAAGTCTGCAGATTTGCTTGGGGAATACCGGTCCTTCAATCGTCGAGGGGCCTTAGAACCACTTGTAGGGACTTGGAATTCCCTAGGTGACTTGCAGGGTAAGAGAATTTCTGATGATGTCTATTGGGGATTTTAGAACCTGGTAGACTTAAGCTGGGGAGATAAGACCGAGAATCTCTAGTCTAGTGAGAAGCATTTCTGTGGGGAAAAGGTTCACTAGTCTGGCTCCGCTGGGGATTGCTAGTTTGAAGTTTTAGCTCTGCTGGGGATACTGAAACTTAAACTCTGAGGGGAATCGAGTTCTGGAGGATTCTCTGGCTGGGGATAACAAAGATAAACTCCTCTGGGGATTGTATTGATAAGTTATGTTGGGGAACCTTAATGAACTCCGCTGGGGATAGGAAGAATTTTGCCGAGTGCGATCTTCCGTGGCAATTAGTTGAGGATAACCCAGTTATAAGCCCTTATGAGGAATAACTTTGAATAAAGCTCGGGAGAGGCGTCCGTACTCTGCAGGGAATAAGCTTCCAGAACCTACTGGGGATAAGCTTCAAGACTTCTTGGAGATATGGAATCCAAATCTCCTGGGGATTTCCTTTGAAAGGGTATCAAGATATCCAACTGTACCTTCAACCTATCAGTAATCCTCTTTCTTGATTCATAAGGAAATGATTATGTTCAAATGCATATGCCTATTTAACAAAACATTGGACGTTTCTCAAAATAAAACAATTAGCGCAGGAGAAAAAGAAAAAGGAAATGACACAAATTTCTTGGAAGAGTATTTTTATTAACTTTCTCTGAGTATATTTGTACAAAGGAGACAATCATCCTAGTAAGAGGATTTTGTCGTAAATATTTGAAAGATTTATACAAAATAAAGATGGCTATGTGAAATAATTCCATGGGATTCCATTCCGCTATAGCCTTCACAACTCTGCATATCTGTCCATCCAATGCTTCGTTTGCCGATGACTGGATTGATCAGAAACCTGGAACTGGTTGATGAAGAGATTGTCTTGGAAGTGATCCGACGAGACATAATCATACGCTTTAATTCCCTAACTTTTGCCTGAATCGCCCTTTCGGGTTTTCGATCCACC
Source organism: Vicia faba (assembly GCA_948472305.1). Taxonomy (NCBI): domain Eukaryota; kingdom Viridiplantae; phylum Streptophyta; class Magnoliopsida; order Fabales; family Fabaceae; genus Vicia; species Vicia faba. The sequence goes on from OX451739.1 coordinate 489,192,564, forward strand.
GGGAAACCCCTTTTTGCCCAAGCCGCCCTTTCGGGTTTTCAACTTGCCGGGTGTACAGATTTTTTTGTTTTTATCCCTAATTTTTGCCTGAATCGCCCTTTCGGGTTTTCGATTCACCGGGAAACCCCTTTTTCCCAAGCCGCCCTTTCGGGTTTTCGACTTGTCGGGTTATTTTATGCGTAGTATCTTTTGACTATGTCTGCGTTCGCAGGGTGCGGCAAATCGTCGCCGTCCATGGTGGTCAGAATCATTGCACCACCAGAAAATATGCTCTTGATCACAAATGGTCCTTCATATGTAGGAGTCCATTTGCCCCTGGGATCACTTTGCGGCAAGATAATCCGCTTGATTACGAGATCTTCGACTTGATACACTTGACGTCTGACTTTCTTATTGAAGGCCTTGATCATCCGTTTTTGATACGTCTGACCATGGCATATAGCAGCGAGTCGCTTCTCGTCGATCAAATGGAGTTGATCAAGTCGGGTCTGAATCCAATCATCTTCATTCAAACCTATGTCCTTCATAATCCTTAGAGAAGGAATCTGAACTTTCATAGGCAGGACAGCTTCCATGCCATATACCAAAGAAAATGGGGTTGCCCCGGTTGAAGTACGTGCCGTCGTACGGTATCCATGTAGGGCAAACGGTAACATCTCATGCCAGTCTTTGTAAGTGACCGTCATTTTCTGAATGATCTTCTTAATGTTTTTGTTCGCAGCTTCAACAACACCGTTCATCTTCGGCCGATAGGGAGATGAATTGTGATGATAAATCTTGAACTGTTCGCACAATGCGGTGATCATCGTGTTATTCAGATTTGTACCGTTGTCTGTGATGATCCTGTCTGGAACACCATACCGGCATATGAGATTTTGCTTGATGAAGCGGGCAACCACATTTTTAGTAACAGAGGCGAAGGAAGCTGCTTCAACTCATTTGGTGAAGTAGTCAATGGCAACCAGGATGAAGCGATGTCCATTGGAAGCCGTGGGCTTGATCTCTCCAATCATGTCAATGCCCCACATTGCAAATGGCCAAGGAGCAGTCAGAATGTTGAGAGGAACCGGAGGGATATGAACTTTGTCAGCATAGACCTGACATTTGTGGCAAGTACGGGAATGTTGATGGCAGTCAGCCTCCATGGTAGACCAGTAATAGCCTGCCCTTAGGATCTTCTTAGCCATTGTATGCCCGCTCAAGTGAGTGCCAAATGTGCCGCTGTGTATCTCAGTCATGATCAACTCTGCTTCAGCTTTGTCTACACATCGGAGTAATACACAATCATGGCTTCGTTTGTAAAGGATGTCGTTTCTCAGGAAGAACTTGGCAGCAAACTTCCTTAAGAACTTCTTGTCGTTTACGGAAGCTCCTTCGGGATAATCTCTAGTCTCGAGATACCTTTTGATTTCATGGAACCAGGGTTGTTCCACTACTTCTTCGGTATTAATCTCGTGACAATGCGCAGGTTCATCCATTCGCTCGATGGTGATTTGGGGAGCCTCGTTATCCTAGCTGAGTTTAAACATGGAGGACATTGTAGCTAGAGCATCTGCTAGCTGATTCTCTTCTCGCGGGAAATGCTCGAAGGTAATTTGCTCGAAATGAGGCAACAATGTCAAGACATTTTCTTTGTATGGGATAAGATTAGGATGCTTGGTATCCCACTCTCCTTTGATTTGACTGATAACCAAAGCCGAGTCCCCAAATACGATCAAAGATTTGATCCCCAAGTCTATAGCAGCCTTGAAACCAAAGATGCAAGCTTCATACTCAGCCATGTTGTTTGTGCAGCTGAAGCAAAGTCGGGCCGTGAAAGGTGTGTGACAACCTTCCGGAGAAATGAGTACTGCGCCGATACCGTTTCCAAGTGCATTTGAAGCACCATCAAAGTACAGGGTCCATCGGGATCCCTTTTCGGGTCCGCCATACGGTCCGTTACTTTCAATGTTGTCCAAGTTCATGATGTCCTCGTCTGGGAAGTCAAATCTCATGGGTTGGTAATCTTCGATAGCTTGATCAGCTAGTACACTCCCTTTTATAGCTTTTGAGTGGTGTAGTGGATGTCATACTCAGTTAGGATCATTTTCCATCTAGCTATTCTTCCAGATAAAGCGGGCTTTTCGAAGATATACTTGATATGATCCATTTTGGAAATCAACAAGGTAGTATGAGTCAACATATACTGTCTTAGTCGGCGAGCAGCCCGTACCAAAGCGCAGCAAGTTTTCTCGAGCAGTGAGTATCGAGTCTCACAGTCGGTAAACTTTTTGCTAAGGTAATAAATAACATGCTCTTTTCGACCAGACTCGTCATGCTGGCCCAAAACACACCCCATTGAGTTATCCAAGACGGTCAGATACATGATCAATGGTCTTCCTTCGACGGGTGGCATCAGAATAGGAGGTTCTAGCAAATACTCCTTGATTTTATCAAAAGCAGCTTGGCAATCGTCGTTCCATTCGACTACCTGATCTTTCTTCAAGAGTTTGAAAATTGGCTCACAGGTAGAAGTCAGATGAGAGATGAATCTGACAATATAGTTCAAGCGCCCCAAGAACCCTCTAACCTCCTTTTCAGTACGGGGAGCAGGCATCTCTTGTATTGCTTTTACTTTTTCTGGATCGACTTCAATGCCTTTGTTGCTCACAATGAAACCTAGAAGTTTACCAGACCTAACTCCAAAAGTGCACTTACTTGGATTCAGCCTGAGTTTGTAGTCTTTCAACCTGGCAAACAGCTTTTCTAGATGTTCAAGGTGCTCCTCCTCTGTTTGTGACCGAGCTATCATATCGTCTACGTAAACTTCAATCTCATGATGTATCATATCATGAAACAAAGCTACCATGGCGCGTTGATAAGTCGCCCCTGCATTCTTCAGCCTGAACGGCATCACCTTGTAACAGAAAGTGCCCCATTGTGTGACAAAAGTTGTTTTCTCCATATCTTTGGAGGCCATTTTGATATGATTGTAGCCCGAGAATCCATCCATGAAGGAAAACACCTTATGCTGAGCTGTATTGTCGATTAAAATGTCAATGTGTGGAAGTGGAAAATCATCTTTGGGGCTGGCTCTATTCAAATCCCGGTAGTCCACACACATCCTGACTTTGACATCTTTCTTAGGTACTGGCACGATGTTAGCGACCCATTGAGGATAGGACGTAACAGCCAGAAAGCCAGCGTCGAATTGCTTCATCACTTCTGCTTTGATCTTTTCAGACATGTCAGGCCTCATTCGGCGGACTTTTTGCTTGATCGATGGACAATCCTCTCTTGTGGGGAGACGGTGAACCACGATGTCTGTGTCTAAACCCGGCATGTCTTCATAAGACCAAGCGAAGATTTCAACATATTCATTCAACAACTGTATTAGGCGTTCCTTGACACTTGGTTCCAGATTGGCACCCACTTGCACCTCCTTCCGGTCTTCCTCGGTCCCTAAGTTAACAGTTTCCAATGACTCTTCGTGCGGTAAGATGGCCCTTTCCTCTTGCTGTAGGAGTCTGGCTAGTTCCCCTGGTACTTCACAACCTTCGTCATCTTCATACTCGGCTTGATTGACCAGATCTTCAGAGTTATTGAAGGATATAGCAGAATAGTCACCCATGGAATCTGGAGTGGATGGGTACCTGCATTTGTGAGTGTGGGTGTGTGTAAGGGATAGCCATCCTTAAACAAAAAATGCAAAAGGAAAGAAAATGAACACAAGCAGTTTATCAAATGAAAAACGTCCAATGAATCGTTAAACATGGCATATGGATATGAAAAATAATCAAAACCCTTACAAAAGGACCTACATGCCCCGGGCAAGGCATGAGGTAAAAAGATAGTGTACGGATTGTTTGAAAATAAATATTACAAACCAAAAGGAAATGTTTGACAGATAAATTACTGATGAATAAAAGTGATGGGGACAAAGTCTTTTGCCTCCCAGTTGCACAATCCTCCTTTGACAGTTGGGTAAATCCACTCTTCGATGTTGCTCACTTTGTCTTCATCCTCCAAAGCGTTGATTCCGTAGGGAGAAATTTTGACTGGCGCTCTTTCAATTTTCGAACGGTGCATAGCTTTCTGGCCCGCGGTAGTGAACCCTAATCCAAATTTGTCTGTCTTATGTGGAATATCAGGCAACTGCCCCCATGCTGAATTCTTCCCCTCCTTTATTGCGGCCCTTGCGTCCTCCAGAGATGCCATCCTGGCCATCTGCCTCGGTGCCTCAGCTGCCAACTTTGCTATTGTTATTTCAGGGAGGACTTCTTCGAAATGCTGGAAAGGTGTCTCAATGAACTCACCTTCTACCTCCACGTACCGGAAGGAGTTTAAGTGGTTGATCATGTACTCCTCTTCGCCATGGACGGTTATAATCTTTCCCTTGACAGGATACTTCAACATCTGATGTAAGGAGGAAGTGACTACCCCAGCATGGTGTATCCAAGGCCTACCCAACAAGCAAGAGTATGACGGACGGATGTCCATCACATAGAAAGTAGATTTAAACACCTCAGTGCCTATCTTGATGGGAATATCAACCTCCCCATGGACCATTCTCTTCGAACCATCGAAAGCCCTGACAACAATATCACTCGGTTTCAACTCCAACCCTTCACAATCTAGTCGGTCCAAAGCTTTCTTAGGCAGTACATTCAGCAACGAACCAGTGTCGACCAAGACATGTGCGAGAGTAGTTCCTCGGCACTCGACTGAAATGTGCAAAGCATCATTGTGGTTTCTACCTTTAGGAGTTAGGTCGGCATCAGAGAAACCTAATCCATTGTCCGCAGTAAGGCTAGCCACGCAATTTTGAAATTGATCCGCAGAGGTTTCCTGGGGCACATGGGCTGCCTTCAGGAATTTTATCAGAGCCTTAGCGTGCGCTTCCGAGCAAAGTAGTAATGCCAACATGGAGATCTTTGAGGGGGTTTTCTCCAGTTGTTCTACCACATCGTAATCACTTCTTTTGATTATCCTCAAGATCTCATCCATTTCTTTCTTGGAGGTCTCCGGAATGACCAAGGGTTGAGCCCTCGTCCTGACGAGCTCATCTTGGATTCCCTTACCTTTATCAGCAGCGGTAGGAGGGACAGTACTAGGAACAACAACATCTTCAATCAAAAGGGTTCTAGCAGAGAGTTTTATTGGTGCAGGGATAACCTTGTCAGTAGATGAGGGTCCAAAGATTGCTCTTGGAGGGGCAATCTCTGGAGAAAATATTCTCCCGCTCCGGGTGATTTTGCTCGTGCCTGCAATGTTTCCAATGCTGGCTTCTTCATCATCCGAACTTTCTTCAGTTATTTCAATTTGTTTAATACCATGGTAGTAGACGTCGCCGCCATAGTTCCATGGTATTGACTTCTCAGAAACATAGGGGACAGGCCCTAGCATTGTTATCTTCAAAGGAACAGATTGCGTAGCTGGTGTAATCTTAACAGGCTTTCTGACGGCCTTGGAAAGATTGGTGTGAATGGTTATGATTGAGACATCTTCAGTATGAGTTGGAGCGGCAGAAACTTTTTCAAACAAAATTTGTCGACTATCCATTAGGCCTTGGATACCTTTCTTCAGTAACGGGCAATCAAACGGCAGAGAGTAACAACAATAGCAGTCTTCCTTACATCCCGGGAAAATCCCGGCCTTTAACAGATTCAACTTGATGGTTAACAATGGAGTTATCAGATCATTGACATCAGCAACATACAAATCTTCTTCAATGGCATTGACATTTCGGCCGTGCTTCGGCATGGGAGCAGATATCACATTAGGCTTCTCCGGGGCGTCGAACTCCACTTCCTTCGCCTCTATCAGGTCTTGGATTTTATGCTTGAGTGCCCAACAATCATTGGTGTCGTGCCCGACACTGTCAGAATGGTAGGCGCATTTAGCATTAGGATGATAATGAGGAGAGGACGTATTCACATTTTTTGGTGCCTCTTTGATAGTGGTGAGATTCAACTTTAACAGATGGGGAAGAACTTGCGCAAGAGTCATATTAATGCGGGTGAACTGCCGTTGTGGCCGTTCCACCCGTTGCTGATTTGGTCTGGACTGGTTATAGCGAGGCTGCTCACTTGAAGGGTTTTGAATCATTACGGCCCCCACAGTTGGCCGGCGTTCAGTCTTCCCTGCTCTTCTCTGGGAGTACACCACAGCCGTTTCCTTCTTAAAAGGCTTCTTCTCAACACCTGCAGCAACACCCTTCTGAATTTTCCCTGACTTGATGCCAGCTTCTATTCTTTCGCCTGTTAAGATCAAATCGGTAAACCCCGCGGAAGAGTTACCAATCAGATGATTGAAAAATGGCCCAGATAGGGTCCCTAGAAACATATCAACAAGTTCACGGTCGGTTAAAGGTGGCTGCACCCTGCCAGCCAAATCCCTCCATTTTTGTGCATATTCTTTGAATCCTTCGCCTGTTCCCAATGACATACCCTGAAGTTGGGTACGCGTAGGAGCAAGGTCAGAATTGTACTGATATTGTTTGTAAAAGGCGGTGGCCAAGTCTTCCCAGTTTCGGACGCTGGTTCCCTCTAGCTGATAAAACCACTCTAGTTGAGCCCCAGAAAGGCTGTCTTGAAAGAAATGGATCCAAAGGTTCTTATCTGCCGTATAAGGTTGGATCTTTCTTACGTAGGACCTGAGATGCATTTTTGGACAGGACAACCCATCATACCTCACAAAAACTGGCACTTTGAACTTTGGGGGAATCACAATCTCGACAACTAAACCCAAGTCTTCGAAATCCAAACCTGGCACCCTTTGTAGCTCCATGGCGGCCAACCTGTCTTCTAAACCTTTGTATTTATCATCAGCTGGAGGGTATTGTTGATCAGAGTAGTCTTCATCCTCTTCGACCTCCTCTTCTTCCCCATCGGACTCGGAAGGTACCGCAGCCCCACCTCCTTTACTGGTTCCTTCATCAGAAGTAGGAGGAAATTCAAGCACTCTCCTGGTCTCTCCTTCAAATCTTCTCCCTAAAGTAGCCACCCCGAGTCTCTTTTTCTTCTTTTTCACTAGGTCTTTATTCCCCAGCAAGGTCTTGAGATCCTCCTGACCCTTAGCCAAGGTCGTCAGGAGTTGCTGGAACTGTGCATTTTGAGCTTGTAGGTCTTTGACTGTTTGCTCGAGATCCATCCTACTAAAATAAACAGCAGACAGATAAGGAAACCTGGAGTGAGACCTGCTTATGCACATGATGAATGGTATGCTTATGTATGCAATTCATTCAAGGATTTAGAACATTCAAAATTGTTGTAGACAAAAGGGAACGCACGTCATATTAATAAGAAGAAATTTGTTAGTACATAAATGCCCTATGGGCCAAATATTACAAAAACAACTTCTCAAGGTAAAAAGACATTGCGCATACTCTTTGGTGCGATGTAGGTGTTGAGGGCCTCTTGCTCATGGAGTCGGCGGGTAAGCTCTAGAACCTTCTTCTCGCTAGCGTAGAAGCTGGCTTCAAAAGTGTTCCGTTCCTCCTTGAGCTGAATCCAACTTTTCTGCATTTCCTCCCACGATGTAGGCATGTCAGGATGTAGGATGGTGTAGGGAACCTCCCCTTCCTTGACGGGCTCTTTAATCACAGGGAGAACATGAGGATAAGGCATCATTAGACTATGGGCTCGGGCTCGTACCCACTTGAGATAAGGCTCAAGAGGGATGGAGTTCTTGTGTCCCAGTGTCTTGCTATCAACCTTGTTGGGCATCCTCCAAGCTCTGATGAATCTTTGGCGAAGTCCTTGCGCATCGTTGTCGAAGTCAAAAACTAGGTCAGGAATCAACATGTCATGAGGGCCATCCCTCCGTGCATATCCAAATTTCCTCAAAGCTAGGCAAGGGTTGTAGGTGATACCTCCTCTGACTCCAAGTAATGGAACATTAGGAAACTCTCCGCAACGATCGACGATGATGACATTTTCTCTGGACCGAGAACACCAATGTACATCAGAGTGAGTAAGAGTCATCAACCGTTGGGACCACCTTGAGCCTTGATCATTCTTTAAGACAGATTGTGGAAGGTGCGAAATAAACCACCTTGCAAGGAGAGGAGTACAGCACATGAGAACACCCCTCTTTCTCATTGTTCGTGTGTAAAATGAGTGAAGAATGTCCCCAAGCAATGTTGGTATTGGATTTCTGGACAAGAAGATTTTGACGGTGTTGACATCTACCAATTGGTCAGAATTTGGGAACAAGACCAACCCATAGATAAGGAGTGCCACAATTTCTTCAAAGGCTTGTAGTTCCAATGAATTCCAACATTCTTGTGCCTTCTCAAACAAGAATTTTGCTAAGAATCCTTTGACGCCGCTTCTGGTTTCCCAATGCCCCTTGATGTCGGATGGTTGTAGATGTAATGCTCGAGCAACATCTTCCGGCTTTGGTTCCTTTTCCGTACCGTTGAAGGTTAGTTGATTAAGGATAGGGATTCTTAGGAGTTGAGAAAACTCCTCCAAAGTGGGTACCAACTGGTAATCGGGGAAAGTGAAACAGTGGTGAAGAGGGTCAAAGAACTGGAATAGCACTTTCATCATGTCTTCTTCAATGTTCGTGTTGACTAAGCTGAGCAGTCTACCATGTCTTTCACTGAAGGATGAGCTTTCCGGAATTCTTGAGGTGAGCTCATTGAGTTGAGGAGAGATTCTTACAAGGTTGACTTGGATGGTTTTTCTGCGAGGAATTTCCATAACCTACAAAACAAGAACAAAGATGAAGATCCAAAACCTTGAAATGGTTAGTGAATGCATATGATGCTTTATGATGTTTATGATGTATGCACAAACATATGTACAAGCAATTCACACCAAACCCTAGTTTCAGGCTTGCATGGGGTTTCATAGGTAAGTACCCTCTTGAGTGTAGTTGGCTTAAAAACCTGTCCTATAAATAGTAACCGGGTTCTAAGGAGCTCAATATCACTGGATTGTTTTCATTGTTCATTGTTTTGGTTTAGCCACTTAACTAGCGACCAAAATATTCCAAGAAAACAACCCTCAATAAGTGTAGTATCGAGTATCTACCAACTTCGGACTGCACCAAAGCCGGTCATCTCACTACCCCTAATAAAAGGCCAAGATGGTCAAGTAAGATTCTAGGTCATTAGTGCTTAGTGACATCACTCAGCGGCCCCGTACTCTCCTTGATTGAACTCAAGGGTTACCGATACTCACAAATATGTCGCACTAATATATCTATTGCTTCGACCGTGTCGGTATACCCCGCACAGTTTCCACAATGTATTGCTATCTATGAAATGTTTCCCAAAATCCGGGTGGAGGATTACAAACCCAAACAAGAGAGCCAAGATATAAAGCAATCAAGACAAACAATTAATCATGCAAGAGGGTGATCTAAGCCCTAAGGTTACTCCACTTTTCAAATATCCCCAGCAGAGTCGCCAGTTCTGTGATACGGTGGGAGAACTGACTATGGTTTTGCGTTTGTTTTCGCAAATGTTTCGGTTGAGCAAGAGTCGCCACCGACTTTTTATTTTATCCTTAGGAAAGGTTTAAAAAGCACAGCAAAAACCTTTGAGATATTTTCTTGGGTTCGGGGAGTAGATTATAGAAAGGGAAGGTATTATCACCCTTTCTATCCATGGTTATCCATGGGCTCTTAGGTATTTACTTAGATCAACTTGCCTTTGCTTTTCAATTGTTTGAAATGGTGCTTTGTGCGTGGTTTTGAAAATGTTTTGAAAAAGATGCCTTGTCTAGGCTACCCTTGTAACAATTCTTTACTTGAATGTTTTACAAAAGGTGTTTGTCTTTTTGAAAAGATGTTTCAAGGTTTTTGAAAGTTTGTTTTGAAAGTGTTTGTGAAGTGTGGTTTGAAAAATGGGCAAGTGTTTTTTCTTTGCGAGTTGACAAGTACTTAAGAGCTATCTACCCTAAAGTTCTCAAAGATTTTTACTATGTTTTAACCTTTTTAACAATTTTGTTCCACCATTGCATTTGGTGGACAATCTTGTGTTAGGATGTGAAAGGGACGGGCGCGGGTCATCGTTTAGACCATAATTGCAATGGTGCCAAGTATCTTTGGGCAATTTTTCTTTTAAGGGACTTGATAATTTTTTAGGCAACTTTCGAAAGCGTCATCGAGGGACTATGATCATTTGAGTGTTTGTTTTGCCCAAAGAGACCTAACATGCAATATGGCCCATTTATTGAAGGCAACAAGTGGAATACCCTAGGGGTGCAAGTGTGATTAGTGTTGTCCATTTTCATGCTTGATTATCTTGAAATTAGGTCAAACTATTTTTGTTATTTTTGATTCGCATACAAACCCTAATTCTAACATGGTATATTTAGAAAGCGTTAAAGTGCGAAAAATAAAGTTCCTAAGCTATTACAACACAATATGGGAAGGGGGGGGGGACAAATGTTCAAATGGGGGGTATTTGACAAGGAATTTAAACCTAGCTATTACATCAATTGAATTATTTACAAGATATTTAATTGCACAAATTAAAATAGAAATAAAATAAATATGCAAGATGCAAAAAAAAATGTTTTTATGTGTATGAAAAAGAGTATTTTTATATGTCAAATAAACAAAATAAAAAGTATTATTTTTTTTGAGTTTTTTATGTTTAGGGCAAAACCCTAATTTATTAAGTAAATGCATTAATTATTTAATATGTACAATATTTAATAATTATATACAAAAATAAAATAAAAATGAAGTATATTTATCAAAAGGTATTTTTAATGTCAAATATTAACAAAAATAAAAATGTATATATTTTTTGTATTTTTGTCCTACATATTCTAATAAATATATATATATTTGTATTATTTTCTAAATATGTATTATATATATAAAATAATAATATTTAAGATTTATAAAAAAAGTATATTTTATATAAAATATTTTCAGAAGATAAAATAAAATAAAAATCAAAAATTTTGAATGTGTTTACATTAGTTTTTCTAGTTATTCTAAATAATAATATTATGTACTTATTTACATACAAATATCAATATAAACAAATAAATACCTAAAAAATATAAGAATGGTGTAAAAAAAGTTTTTTATGTTTTTAATATTATGAGGAAAAATAAATAAGTCAGGAATAAAAAACAAAAGTCAAAAAATCATAAAAATAAACCAAATGGGCCTAGGGGGTGTCAAAGTAAAAAATAGTGTATAAACAGAAATGCCAAAAACAAGCCCAGCCCACCAAGTCCTTCTTCAACCTCCAGCCAGAAATTGTTCAAAAACGCGCGTTTTGTATCCTGATTCAAACATCCTGATTCCCGGCTTTTTAATGAAAACTCACAACATCAAAAATGTTCAGCATCAAACAACGAATCCATACATACCAAAAACTTGATCTAACTCTCAAAAATGAGAGAGAATTTCTCCATTCCCAAATCTTAACCTAATTTTTTATCAATATTCAGACCTTAAATTCTCACAACCTATGCAAAATAAATGGAAAGTAAAGGTATGTACAGTTTCAGGGGCATGAGTAGAACACTTCTTATTCAAAAACTTAGAGCTAATGATGCATACATTGGGAGATAGAAGTTCAAGAATATACCTGTTCAGTTGAAGTTGTATCTGATGATGGAGGTACTTTCAGAGCAAGGTGATGATTGGTACAACTTCCTTGATGTCCAAGGATGCTATTCCAAGTTTTACTTTGCTTCGAAACTAGCTGAATCGAGTTATAGCACTCCACCTGTAAAACAAGAAAATGAAAATGGCCAAACTGATTAGAGGAGTTACAATCCACTTCTAATGCTTTGGATAGTTTGCATTGATGGTAGGGAAGGTATTTGAAGTGGTTTTAGAAGAATGCACGATGGAAATGAGTTGTGGGATTCAATCTGCAGCAAGCCCTGTTTTTGTGCAGTTCAATGGTGATTTTGTGAATGGGAGTGTTTGTGACTTGGTTGGCTCGTGTTCTAGCTCAGAATGGATGTTTAGAAAGTGTACAAAGTTTTTGCTTAAGCTTCTTTGTGCTGAGATGAAAGTTCTGTTATATTATGCTAGCTTTCTTCAACTTTAAGCAACAAATGTCCAAGTTGGTTTTTAGACAGGTAGAGGCCCCCCTAATGTGCTGCAAACCTTGGCATTGATCAGTGTAATTAGTTCCTAAACTTGTGCCAAGGGGATTTGAACTGTACTTCTTGGATTTGCATATTGACATAAAGTTCACTTTTGCAAAAGTGGATATAATGCTTTTTCTAATTTGGGATTAAACCTCTATGCAATGCTTGAACACGTAAAATATGGTCTTGGCACAATGAGTTTGCATTAAATTTATGAGTGTAAAAGAGATTTAGGGCCTGTAATCAAGGAATGCATGCTGATTTGAAAATTGCCTAAGTGTATGAACATGGAAATTGGCCATAACAAAAGTGAGTTTTTGCCATATTGCAAAATTCGATTCTCTCAAACCATGAGGTTGTTTGATGAGTTATTGGACATTTTGGAAAGCTTGGAATGTGTACTACAATCCATATTTGAAATGAAAATTGAAATTCCAAGTGGAAGTATGTGAAAAATGGTCTTGAAGTTAGGTAAAAACCTTGCCTAAAATAGGTCAAATTTTCTCTAAGTTAAGAATGGTTTAGTACCCTTGTTCCAAAAATTGTAACTTGAGATACAAGCCTCTTTTTGGAAAACTTTGTGAATCAAAGTTGTAGATTATGAAATAGGATACAACTTTCATGTTTTGACTTTTGCTTGAATCCAAATGAATCTTGGTGAGAAAGTGGGGCAAAGTTAGGAAAAAATTAGGGTTTTTCATAACTTAGAAAAATTCAAGTTGTGAAAAATCTTCATTTCAAACCCTAATTTGCAATTCTTGATTTCTTGATGAACAAGTTTCATGATTTGTCATGTTTTGATGAAAAATTAATCTTGACACTTGATTTTGACCAAAAAGTCAAAGTTTGACTTTTCAGTATACAGTCAAAATTGATCAATTGACTGGGAAATTCAACTGTCAATTTTGTGTATTTGGGATCTTTTGAACTTGTTGAACATGTCAAGATAATTCCATGGGGTCCTTGAGTCCATATGTGAGCTTGGTTTGCCATTGGCTAGGTCAAACAGTCAAAAATTGCCTTTGTGCAGTCAAAACCCTAAAAATGACCATTTTGCCCTTTTAGTGATCTGATCAAATTTCTTGTGGAGTTGTGATCCAAACTTGATCAAATGATCCATGTGACTTCATAATGTTGATGTGGGTCAATTTTCATGAGGTTTGACTGTCAATTGGCCACAGTTGACTTTTTCCCTAATACAGCTGATTTCTAGGTCAACTGTCCAATTGACTGGGCAAAGTTTGGAATTAAGGCTTGAAACTTGACGTGGATAAACTTGGGAGTCCAATATGAAGCATGAAAGTCATCTTAGGCATTTTTGGTCAAAACATCTTTGTGCAAACACAAACCCTAATTTGGGTCAACAGTGCAAGGAGGAGTCTTGAGCAGATGAAACCCTAACTGGATCTTGAGCTTCAAGGGCTTTGTGATGAGAAATTATTGAGAAATGGGAGGGAAAATTTTGGGGTACAACAGACATGAAACAAAATGTTTGAACAATTAAAAGAAAATTACAAATTGAACATTCGAATGAACAAAAAAACCAATCCTAGCCATGTCTTGGCAAGGGAGCAGTGATCACATTGGGAGTCTCTGGAGAGTCGAGCTAGACTTCCTTTGCGTCAATCAGATCTTGAACCCTGTTTTTCAAAGTCCAACAGTCATCTGTAGCATGCCCCAGGCTGTCAGAATGATAGGCGCAGCGAGCATTGGGGTTGTACCTTGAAGGTGTCCTGTTAGGATTCTTTGGAGGGTCCATGAGAGTTACCAACTTGGTTTCCAGCAGCTGTGGCAATATCTGTGACAAGGTCATGCCGAGGGGAGTAAATTGCCTCTTAGGTCTCTCTTCCCTTTGCTGATGGTGACGCTGAGGAGCACCGGCCGACTTTGCAATAGCTACTGCATTGACAGCACTAGATTCTCTCTTGGATGGTTTCTTCTCAGTGTTCGAGGAGTCACCATTCTGTATTTTCCCTGACTTGATGCCAGCTTCTATTCTTTCCCCGGTCAAGACCAAATCTGTAAACCCAGCAGCAGAATTCTCAATCAGGTGGTTGAAGAATGGACCGGACAGGGTCCCTAAGAACATGTCGACGAGCTCGCGGTCAGTTAGAGGTGGTTGTACCCTTCCAGCAAGGTCCCTCCATTTTTGAGCATATTCTTTGAAACCTTCACCTGCACCCATAGACATCCCCTGAAGTTGAGTGCACGTGGGAGCGAGGTCGGCATTATACTGGTACTGCTTGTAGAAAGCAGTGGCCAAGTCCTCCCAGCTGCGGATGTTGGCTCCATTCAGTTGATAGAACCAGTCGAGCTGAGTCCCTGAAAGACTCTCTTGGAAGAAGTGGATCCATAAGTTCTTGTCAGTCGTGTAGGGTTGGATCCTCCTCATGTATGACCTGAGATGCAGCTTTAGACAGGATGCCCCGTCGTACTTTGCAAAGGCAGGTGCCTTGAATTTGTGTGGGATCACCACACCAGAAGATAGACCCAGGTCTCCGAAATCCAACCCAGGCACTTGTTGAATTTCCATGGCATTAAGACGATCCTCTAGTTGTTTGTACCGATCCTCGGCTGGAGGGTACTGCTCATCATTGTAGTCGGTCTCGTTGTCGGAGACCACTGGACTAGGAACCTCCCTTTCTTGGGGACTGTCTTTCCCAACAGACGGGGTAGTCAGCTCAACTTCATTTTGTGACCCATGCCCAGATTTGCGTCTAGGGTTGAACAACACCGTCCTCTTCTTCTTCTTCTTCAGGAACAAAGTCTTCAAATCCTGCTGGCCCTGGGCTAGACCCTTAATCAACTCCTGGAATTGGGCATTCTGGGCTTGGAGGGCCTGGATGGATTGCTCGGTAGATGCTTCAGGATTCATGATGATCGGCTGAAATAAACAGCGAAGAAGGTAAGTGACCTGTCAAAAGGGTACCTGTAATGCAATGTATGATATGCATGCAATGTTTTCAAGGACCTCGTAGGGTAAACAAGAAGATTGTTAGCATTTGAATCTTGTAGCTTGATTGAAGGAACTGCATATTGTTGAGAGTCCTTCTTCAAGAGTCAAGGCTCACCATATCGAGTGGGTCATAGCCCCTGACAATCTTGGCTCGGGGAACTTTCTTCAAGTGTCAAAGCTCACCATATCAAGTGGGTCATAGCCTCTGACGACCTTGGCTAGAGGAAAATAAATCCTCTTTGCCCCTTGCTGGGTGTTTGATTCATCATGACCTGCATCACAAGCCCTTGAGGTCCTTGAAATGGATTAGTCTTTATGCAGGATGTATGCAATGGTATGATGGTATGATATGTATGGGGTAATGTAGGTGAACCCTGTTATGAGTCCAGATTAAGGACTGTAAACAAAACCTGCAAGAAACTCAAGTGTCAGAGAACAAGTATGCAAGTAGTTAAGTTTGAAGGCACACAAGTCACACAAAGAGCCCCTTAGAGTTTAGGCCAGCATGGAGTTCAGGTATTACCCTCTTTCAGTTTGTTGGTTAGGACCTGTCCTATCATAAGTAACCGGGTTCTAGAGGATCCCAATATCACTGACTACCCTCAATCGGTCATAACTCCAGCATCGCAACCTTTTCTTGCGGCCAGAACCATCACGAGAGTTTAGCCTCAATGGGCGTAGCATACTGCTACTGTTCTATTGGCCAAGTTGGGTCATTTAAGGTTCTAAGGTCGGTTGGTGCTTAATGACTCCTTAAAAGACCCATATTCTTCTCGTTGCGACACAAGGGATATCGGTACAGACAAAGGTGTCACACCAATGTAGCCACTGCTTCACCCATGTCGGTCTACGCCGGACAGGTCCCTCACAGCTTATGCTACCTAACAGGGTATCCCCAGATCCGGGTTAGGATCTATGTAACTCCGATGCAGCCCACAATAATAAAGCAAACAAACACAGCAATTGAAAACACAAGTGATCTAATCCTAAGGTACACCTCACTTATATAATATTCCCCAGCAGAGTCACCAGTTCTTTGATCGGTGGATCTGGAACTGACTGTTTAACGCTGGTTCGTGAAATGTCGCGGAAGCAAGAGTCGCCACCGTCTTTTATTTTCTCCAACATGGACAGGACAAAAGCACAGCAAAATTCCTTATGAGATAGTTTCTCGGTTCGGGAGGTAGATTTATAGAAAGGGAAGGTGTTAGCACCCTTTCTATCCATGGTTATCCATGGGCTCTTAGATACTTGCTCATTGTGTTTTCAAAAGTGTTTGCTTTTCAAGTGTGAGTGGGTTTGAAAAAGTTTCGTTTAAAATTTCAGTTCGACTCTTGTATCAGTCCTCAAGAGTGTTTGAAAAGTTGTTTTTGAAAGCTTTTTGAAAAGTGTCGGTGTGAAAAGAGTTTTTGATTTGTTTTGAATTAGAGCAAGTATCTATGAGTCATCCACCTACCCTAAGGAATTAAGCTGTGTAGAAGTCCTTAAGGTAGTGCCCTCCCACCATTGAGAGGTAAGTAGCACCACCGTTGGAGGTGTTCGGGTCAATTCGAGGGTTAGGGACAGTGTGGTCACCAAGCAACAGTAAGACACCTTAGAAGCTACCCTTATGCCATTGAACTTTTTATTCCGATGCAACCGTTTCGAGGCAACTTGTTCGAGGCAACTAGATCAATGGACATAAGGACTTACTAAGACGTCCTATAGTCGACGACCACGTTTCGAGGGGCAAGGCAACAGTGTGATCACCAGAGCAACGGTAGGACACCTTAGAAGCTACCCTTATGCCATGTTCATGGAGATAAGGACTTACTAAAATGTCCTATACTCGACGACCATGATTCGAGGGGCAAGGCAACAGTGAGGCGTACCCTAAGAGTGGTGTGTGAATTGTGTGTCATTTTCAGTTATATTTTATCTTGTCATGCATTGGGTGAGCTACGCTTTGATTTCATTTGGGCCATTCATTCTTTCATGTGATTAGCAGTTAAAAGGTGCGGAAATTAAAATGCGGAAAATAAAAGTCCTACGCTATTACAAGGCGCGGGTCTATACATCGCCAAATTAACAAAGACCCAATTTCGAATAAAATGCGGAAAATAAATAAGTTCCTAATTATCTATTACAAGGCTTTGGGCAATTACATAATATTTGAAATGAAAATAAAGAACAAACGCGCGAAGATAAATTAGAATCGAGAGTGCGAGGGCGTTGGACCCTTTAAAGAAATTAAATGAAATTAAAAAGACTAATTAGTTATTTAATAAGAAAAGAAGTTATTTTTTGTGTTTTTGTATTTAATGAAAACAAAGAAAATTAATTAAAATTAAAAGTTAAATGAAACCCTAATTCTAAGTTTGTTTTTAATTATAAAAAAAATGTTTAAGTTTTGACCTAATTTACACTAATTATTTAATTACAAGTTTACTTACAAAATTAATTAATGGTTAATAATAATAATAATAATAAGAAAAATTTATTTAATGAGAAAAGAATAAAAATGCTAAAAACCTAATTTTTGTGTATTTTAGTTATTTAGAAAAAAAACATTAAAGTTAAAAAACCTAAATTTAAACTAAATTGATTATGGAAAATTTATTTACAAAAATATTAATGCATTAAATATTAAATAAAACATATTTTTATTTTCATGATTTCTGATTTTTTTGGTTTTATGAAAATTATTTTGGTAGATTAAAGAAAATCATTAAAAGAATTCAAGAAAGAAAATCAAAATAAAAATAAAATGAGAAAAAAATGTGCAAACCCATGGGGTATTCAGACCCAATTTTGGAGGTGTGTTTGAGAAATTTGGCCCAAGAAATCTGGCCTTTTTTTACTTTCCAATGATCACGTGCAGATCCATTGACTGGCGTGCACAGTGGAATTCACATGATAGCCATCAGATTGAGGCTCTGGGACACTTGGCAGGCGTAGGCTTTGGAGTGCATGATGGTCTTTTAATGGCACGCTGCATAGAAGCATTTTAAGAAAAATATTATGAAGAAGTGGGGGGACCTGGGAATCGAACCCAGGTCCCAATACCTGCAAGCCAGCGCATTTGCCAATTGAACCATTGAACGCATTTGTTATTATTATGGAATGGAAATAATATATGTGAAACGTAAGCATCATACTGAACAATTAAAAAACGCGCCAGTTATTCAAACCTTCCAATCACGTTCCAACATGCTAGCATCTTCTCCCTTGCTTCTTCGTTTTTGCCTGAAAATATAGAATAGATAGCGGGGGTTTTAAACCCCCACTAAGCTCAAACCTGCAAAATAGCGATTAGGATTTAAGCAAGCATAAAAAGGGCGCGATGGGTGATTTCAAATCGTTTGGATGTCACGATTCCAATGTGTTGTACCCCAAAATTTTCCCTCCCATATTCTTCAAGAAATTGCCAAGTCAAGTTGCAAAATTCCCCAAGGGTTGCTTAGTGCAAGAGCCTCCTAAGCAGTCAAAATTAGGGTTTGTGTTCTGATCAAGAAAATGAAGTTTTCAAGGACCCAATCAAGTCTCACATGCCTACAAGTATGGTCAAGCATCCTCATATCAAGTTTCAAGACTTTCAGCACAAAATTGCACAGTCAAAACCCTAAATTGCACTACAGTCAACTGTAGGGGCAAAATGGTCATTTGACAGTCAAAAATTTAAATTTTTGGTCAACATATCATTTTGAAGCCACAAAAATCATTTGATCAATGCTTGATCATGATTCTCAAAGCTTGGCTCAAAAATCATCAAGATGCAAAAGTTTCCTTATTTGGACAGTTGAAAAAGTCAACTGTAAATTGACCAGGGCATAACTTTCACATGGATTATCAGAAAAATTCCATCCAAAGCTCATTTTGAAGAGAAAGACATTTCCTACAACTCATCTTCATACTTCAAGTCCAAGAAATGCTCTCACAAAAAGTTATCAATTTCTACATTATAGGTCATTTTCAAAAGTCAACAAAAAGGGACTTTAAGTCAAAGGCCATAACTTGAGATTGGTAAATCCAAATGACATGGGATCATAGACATTGGTTAGAGGACTCAAAGACCTTTCCAAAATGTCCAAGAACATGAGAAAAGCTTAAAAATTGAGCAAATTATGCCTTGTGGAAGTTGGGAAATTTTTGGATATTTTGAAAAGTCAACATTGATTCAAATGACCTAAAATTGCTAATGGGCCCATTTTTCTTCCATAATTCATCATCCATGGCATGTGCACGACCACTTGGCCCAAAGGGAAGTATTTCTTCATTTTTTATTTATTTATTTGAATTTTTATTTATAATAATTCATTTAAATCAAATTAAATACATGAAAAATATGTAACCTACGTTTTACAATCTTTTGGTGCACAAAATCTACTCAATAATTCGTGTGAAATCAAATAGGGAAAGATTTGGAGAGAATTGATCTTAATTTGTACAAAAACACATGGAAAAGATTGGAAAAAATCTTGAAAAAATCAAATCTCTAAAACCATGATTGCAAGAGATTTTGATCAAGTTTGTTGACCTAATTGATTCATTACATAAGCTAGAACAAAACCCTAATAAAAAAAACCATCAAGCTGCGCTAGAAACCAATTGACAAACTTGAATTTTTTGCAAAGAAATTCAATTCTGAAAACTCACTTGCAGGTGGATTCAAGACACGATTTTTGTTTCATTAGCTTGCTGAAGCTTCACTGAACGATTCCCAATCAAAAACATTGATCAAAACCTCAAGAATCGGTATACAGAACTTAAAATATTTCATGAAAAATGCATATTCGTGTTTTGATTTACAGGCATCCTCATGACATTTTGTTCATTGATTCATATTCCTTGTGTGATTCTGAAGCTAACCCATGTGTTTGATTGAATTTTTGCAAGCTATATACAATTTCACCATTACCAAATTCTAGGGTTTTCAGAGTTGTGAATTGGGCGTTTTCAAATAGCGTAAAATTAGAGAACCACAGTGCCATGAACGTATTCAGCAAGCTTGGACGAAAAGTTTGAGACCCTCGCGCTCAATTTATGAGCGTCACAGGGCTAATCGCTATTTTTTGATAGCTGGCCTAAGAGAACGCTAACAAAACCGTTGCCAATGTTTTATGTTTTCAGGAAAATAAAATACAACGGAGAAGATGAACTCGTGGCAAGAGATGGTTGGCCTGTTTGAAAGTTCGCGCGCAGAGGCCCCACTAACGCATGTTTACTTTATTATGTTTGTTTGTCATATTAATTACAGAAAAGCAAATTGGCACGGTTGGCAAGCATAGTGGTTGGTAAAGTACATGACCTGGGTTCGACCCCCAGGTCTTCATTATTTCCCATATTATTTTGCAATCCATGTTCACATGCAGTTTTAAGACTGGAGCGCACCATACACCTTCCTAATCAAGCGTCCATGCGTCCAGCTTCATCAATCATAAGGCTAAGAATTGAGACACATGGTGAGTCCCAGTCAACGCGCCACATGTTACTCAAAAAGTCCACCAGGCTTTGCTAAATGGGCCAGATTGCTAAAGGCCATACCTCCACATTGGGGACTGACACCCCCCTAGGTTTGCTTTGTTTAAATATTTTCTTCTACATTATTTCTATTTTTATTTTAATTCTTGTATTTAATTAATTTATTATTTTCACAAGATATATAAAAACATCAAAAAATCAGGAAAAGAGAAAAAACAATAAATAATTTTTATTTTAGTATTTTCATAAATAAATTTGCATGTAATTAAATTTAGTTTTAAATTAGGTTTTAATTTTAATACTTTTAATAAAAATCTAAAAAACATAGAATTAGGGTTTAATTAATAATTTTTCATCCTTTTTATTTTTCTTTCATAAATAATTAAATAATTAGATATTTATTTTTATAATTAAATTTGCATGTAAAAAATTAGGGTTAATTTAGGTTAAATTCTAATGTTTTCTTAATAAATTAAAATAAAATAGAATTAGGGTTAGCATTTAATTTCAATTAATTTTTTCTATTAAATCCTAAAATACTAAAAATACCAAAAAAAACATCTCCTTTTCTTTTTTTTAATTAATTAAATCCAAATAATTTTAATTTTGCAAAAAGGGTCCAACGCCCTCGTTTCGATTTAATTCTTATTCGCATATTTATTTTATTTCTTCATAATATTTATGTATCTCTCCCAAGGCCATGTAACCCTTTAATTCTCTTGCACTTTACTTTTAATTCTTTTATTTTCTTTTATTTCTTTATTTTTCTGTCAAATCGGGTCCTGGTTTAATTTTGGCGATGTGGACCCGCGCCTTTTGTAATAGCTTAGAATTTTTACTTTCCCGCAATATTTTTAACTGTTAACAAAAGGCATGAAAGAATGTATGGGCAAAAATAAAAACAAGCATAGATCACCCATAACCTGACAAGACAAAAATAAATGAATCTGACACACAAATCACACACCACCCCTAGGGTACGCCTCACTGTTGCCTTGCCTCGAAAGGTGATCGTCGAGTAGAGGATGTCTTAGTAAGTCCTCATGATCCGGGAACCTGGAATGAGGGTAGCTTCTAAGGTGTCTTCCCATTGCTCTGGTGATCACCATGTCCCGAACCTCGAATTGACCCGAACACCTCCAACGGTGGTGCTACCTACCTCTCAATGGTGGGATGGCATTACTTTAAAGGACATCTACACAGACGAATTCCTTAGGGTAGGTAGACGACTCTAGATACTTGCTCTAATTTCAAAACAAATCAAAAAAATACTTTTCACACCAACACATTTTCAAAAAGCTTTCGAAAGCAATTTTTCAAACACTCTTGAGGACCGATACAAGAGTCGAACTGGAATTTTCAAAGAAACTTTTTAAAACCCACATTGAAAAGCAAACAAACCATTTTTGAAAACACAAGTGAGCAAGTATCTAAGAGCCCATGGATAACCATGGATAGAAAGGGTGCTAACACCTTCCCTTTCTATAACCTACCTCCCGAACCGAGAGCAATCTCTTTAAGGAATTTTTCTGTGCTTTTGTCCTTTCCATTTGGAGAAAATAAAAGACGGTGGCGACTCTTGCTTCCGCGACATTTCGCGAACCAGCGTTAAACAGTCAGTTCCAGATCCACCGATCACAGAACTGGCGACTCTGCTGGGGACTGTTTATAAAGTGAGGTGTACCTTAGGGCTAGTTCATAACTGTGTTTTCAATTGTTTTCCTTGTGTGCTTTAAATTGTGGGTTGCTTGGGAGTTCTATAGATCCTAACCCGGATCTGGGGAATACCTTCTTAGAAAGTAGCAACAAGGCTGTGAGGGAACTGTGCGGGGTATACCGACATGGTTGAAACAGTCTGCTACGTTGATGTGGCACTTTGGTGTGTACCGGTAACCCTTGAGTTCAGTCAAGGAGAGTACGGGGCCTCCGCGTGGTGTCATGAAGCATCAACAGACCTTAGGAACCTTAATTGAACTATCTTGGCCTCTTTAGGGTAGTGAGATAACTGACTTTGGTGCAGTCCGAGGTTGGTTGATACTCGATACTACACTCAATTGAGGGTTGCTTTCCTGGAATATTTCGGTCGCCAGTTCAGTGGTTAAATCGAAACGATGAACAATGAAAGCAATCCCGTGATATTGGGACCCTTAGAACCCGGTTACTTTGATAGGACAGGTTGAACCCACCAACTTCAAGAGGGTACTACCCAGACCCCATGCTGGCCTTAAACCCTAAGGGCTTGTCTTGTGTGCCTTGTGTGCCTTACATGTTTGTCTTTATAAATATCTGTGGTGTGTCTAATCATAGCATCACGACATCATCCAGCATCATATGCATTGACTAACCATTTCAGGGGTTCGAATTTTCATCTTTGTTCTTTGTTTTGTAGGACATGGAAACTGTTCGTAGAAAGACAATTCAAATCAGTCTTGTAAGGATCCCTCCTCAGCTTAAGGAACTTATATCCAGGATTCCCGAGAACTCATCATTCAGTGAAAGGCATGGAAGTCTCATCAGCTTGGTCAACACCAACATTGAGGAAGATATGATAAAGGTCCTGTTCCAGTTCTTTGACCCTCTGCATCACTGTTTCACCTTCTTGGATTATCAGTTGGTACCTACCTTGGAGGAGTTCTCCCGGCTCCTGAAGATCCCCATCCTTGATCAGCTACCCTTCAACGGTACAAAAAAGGAACCTAAGCTTGAAGAGATTGCTAAAGCCTTGCACCTACAGTCATCTGACCTCAAGGGACATTGGGAAGTTAGAAGTGGTATCAAAGGGTTCTTAGCCAGGTTTCTGTTTGAAAAGGCCCATGAATGTTGGAACTCCCTTGACTTGCAAGCTTTTGAAGAAGTTGTGGCCCTCCTTGTCTATGGTCTGGTGTTGTTCCCTAACCCAGATCAGCTTATTGATATCAGTGCTGTCCAGATCTTTATGTCCAGGAATCCTATACCTACGTTGCTGGGGGACATCCTTCACTCATGTTACACTCGAACCATGAGAAAAAGAGGTGTCCTTATGTGTTGCACTCCTCTCCTGGGAAGGTGGTTTATTTCGCACCTTCCACAATCAGTCCTGAAGAATGAGCGGGGTTTGAGATGGTCACAACGGTTGATGACTCTTACACATGCAGATATACATTGGTGCCCTCGATCCAGAGAAGATGTCACTATCATTGATCGTTGCGGGGAGTACCCTAATGTTCCTTTACTTGGAATCAGAGGAGGTATTACTTATAACCCATGCCTGGCTTGGAGACAGTTTGGTTATGCTCGAAGGGATGGTCCTCATGACATGTTAATTCCTGACATAGTTTTTGACTTCGACAACGATACTCAAGGACTTCGCCAGAGATTTATCAGAGCTTGGAGGATGCCAAGTAGGATAGACAGCAAGACACTGGGACACAGGAACTCCATCCCGTTGGAACCTTATCTCAAGTGGGTACGAGCCCGCTCCTAGAAGTTAGTGATGCCCTATCCTCATATGCTCCCAGTAATTAAAGAACCAGTCTTGGAAGGGGAAGTGTCCTACACTATTCAGCACCCTGATATGCCCACATCCTGGGAAGAGATGCAGAAGAGCTGGATCCAGCTTAAGGAGGAGAGGAATTCTCTTGAGACTAGTCTACATGCCAGTGAAAAGAAGGTCTTGGAGCTCACCCGCCTGTTGCATGAGGAGAGGAATCTCAACACTTACATAGCTCCAAAGAGGATGCGCAGCATATTTTGGGATTAATTTGATTTTTGTATTATTTTGCCCATGAGGCTTTAATGTACTAAACAATTATTTCCTTAATGATAACGTGTGTTCCTTTTTGTCTACAACAAATTTGAACTTTCGAACCCTTGAATGCATTGCATAAACACATCTCATTCATCATGTGCATAGCAGGTTTTTCCTCTTTTCATGTTGCTTACAGTTCTTCGCTATTTATTTCAGCATCATGAATCCCGACTCTTCATCAACTGAGACATCCATCAAGGCTCTTCAGGCGCAGAATGCGCAGTTTCAGGAATTAATCAAGGGTTTGGCTCAAGGCCAAAAAGAGCTGAAGGCTATGCTCCTGAAGAAGGAGAAGAAGAAGAAGAGAAGGACTTTTCTGTTCAACTCGGGCCGAAGGTTCGGCAATACTCTGCAGCATGAAGAGGCTGGTTCTTCTGTTGGCAAGAGTACTCCTCAGGCAGAAGCAAGGGTTCCTAGTCCGGTAGTCTCCGACAACGAGACTGATTTTGATGAAGAGCAGTACCCTCCTGCAGAAGACAGATACAAGCAACTGAAGGACAGGTTTAAGGCTATGGAAGTACAACAGGTACCTGGGCTGGATTTCGGAGATTTGGGTTTGTCTACTGGTGTGATTATCCCTCACAAGTTCAAAGCACCATCCTTTTCTAAGTACGACGGGGCGTCTTGCCCCAAGCTACATCTCAGGTCCTATGTTCGGAAAATTCAACCATACTCAGCGGACAAGAATTTGTGGATCCACTTCTTCCAGGAGAGTCTTTCAGGGACTCATCTCGAATGGTTCTATCAGCTGGATGGGACCAAGGTTCGTAACTGGGAGGAGTTGGCTACTGCTTTCTATAAGCAGTATCAATATAATGCCGACCTTGCCCCTACACGTACCCAACTCCAAGGTATGTCGTTAGGTTCAAGTGAAGGTTTTAAGGAGTACGCTCAGAAGTGGAGAGACCTGGCTGGCAGGGTGCAGCCACCATTGACTGATCGGGAGTTGGTAGACATGTTCTTGGGGACCCTATCTAGGCCATTTTTCAACCATCTCATTGGGAATTCGTCTGCAGGGTTCACTGATCTGATTCTGACTGGAGAGAGAATCGAGGCTGGGTTAAAGTCTGGTAAAATTGCAAAGGGTGCATCATCTAGTTCTGAGAAGAAACCCTTCAAGAAGGAGGCTAGTGCCGTGTATGGTTCCAAGAGATCAGAGAGACCTGAGCGCCGCCAATCTGTCAGTGCGGTCATGATTGCTAAGCCTGCTGCCGCTCCTCGACCAACTAATCCTCAAAGGGCTGAAAGACCCCGGAGAGAGTTCACCCGCTTAAGTATGACCTTGTCGCAGATCTTGCCACAGTTGCTCTCAACCAATTTAGTGACTGTCCGAGAGGCGCCGAAGTTCCCAAATACCGCATCTCCTAAGTACAACCCGAATGCTCGTTGTGCTTACCATTCAGACAGCCCGGGGCATTCTACTGATGACTGTTGGGCATTAAGGAGTAAGGTGCAAGACCTTATCGACGCGAAGGAGATACAGTTCGAAGCGCCTGAGAGGCCGAATGTAGTTACTGCTCCTATGCCTCAGCACGGGGTAAATGTTGTTGAAGAAGATGTTTATGCTGTTTCTGTGGATGATCTAACCACTCCTCTGAAGACTGTCAAGAAGAACCTGCTGCGGGGCGGTTTATTTCCGGGTTGCAGTGAGGGTTGCCTGTTCTGTGCTGTGTCCCTATCTGGTTGTCCCTTGCTGAAGATAGGCATCCAAAGCCTAATGGATAGCAAGGAGATTCTGTTTAAGAAGTCTGCTGTTCAGTTGGTTCCGGTGGAAGAAGTTTCTGTGGTTACCATATTCAATAATCCAATCAAGGCTCTCCCAAAGAAGCCCGTCCAAATCATGACTGTTGCACCTGTTGTTATCACTGTTCCGGGGCCCCTGCCCTATGTATCTGATAAAGCTGTCCCCTGGCATTATGGGGCAGATGTGTATATAAATGGGATTAAACAAGAATTTAGCACTGGCGCCAGCATCTGTGATATCACTGGCCCAGCCAAAGTCACCCGCAGTGGCAGGCTCTTCTCGCCTGACATTGCACCGCCCGCCGCTCGAAGACCACTTCTCATAACTCCTACAAACGTACCTGTTCCTGTTGCTGACCAAGTTGTTTCCCCTGCTGCCGAGTCATCCAATGCTCGGGGCAAAGGAATTGAAGTTGAGCCTGCCCAGATGGAGGCACCTGTACCTATAACTGCTGAGGCCTCCCAACAAGAAATGGAGGAAATTTTGAAAATTATAAAGAAGAGTGACTTTAATGTTGTGGAACAGCTGGGGCACACGCCCTCCAAAATCTCCATGCTCTCTTTATTGCTGTGCTCCGAGGCCCATGCTAAGGACTTGATCTCGTTCCTCAAGACGGCCCATGTGCCACATGAGACATCTGCAGTCCAGTTCACTGATTGCGTAGCAAATCTGACAGCAGACAATGGCTTGGGTTTCTCAGATGCTGACTTGACCGCAAAGGGAAGAGACCATAATGATGATCTGCATGTCTCTATCGAATGCAGGGGCACTACCTTGGCACATGTGTTGGTGGATACTGGTTTGTCCTTGAATGTGCTGCCCAAGAAGGCTTTGGACCGTTTAGATTGTGAAGGCCTGGAATTGAAACCCAGCAATATCATCGTCAGAGCCTTTGACGGTTCAAAAAGGATGGTTCATGGAGAGGTTGACATTCCGATTCGTGTAGGTTCGCAGGTGTTTGACTCTAATTTTTATGTGATGGATATCCGTCCATCTTACTCTTGTCTATTGGGTCGACCTTGGATACATAAGGTTGGGGCAGTGACCTCTACCTTGCACCAGAAGCTGAAGTACCCCGTCAGAGGGAAGATCGTCACTGTGCAGGGAGAGGAGGAGTATATGGTAAGCCACCTGAATTCCTTCAGATACATTGAGATGGACGGGGAGTTTATTGAAACCCCCTTTCAGCATTTCGAGGAGGTGCTTCCAATCACAGCAGCAGCAGAAACAGCAGCGGAAGAAAGTGTTCCTTTGAAGATGGCCTCCCTGAAGGATGCCCGGTGTGATCGGTGGATCTGGAACTGATTGTTTAACGTTGGTTCGCGAAATGTCGCGGAAGCAAGAGTCGCCACCGTCTTTTATTTTCTCCAAATGGAAAGGACAAAAGCACAGAAAAATTCCTTATAGAGATTGCTCTCGGTTCGGGAGGTAGGTTATAGAAAGGGAAGGTGTTAGCACCCTTTCTATCCATGGTTATCCATGGGCTCTTAGATACTTGCTCATTGTGTTTTCAAAATTATTTGCTTTTCAAGTGTGAGTGGGTTTGAAAAAGTTTCGTTTAAAGATTTCAGAATGACTCTTGTATCAGTCCTCAAGACTGTTTGAAAAATTGTTTTGAAAGCTTTTTTGAAAGTGTCGGTGTGAAAAGAGTTTTGATTTGTTTTTGAATAGAGCAAGTATCTATGAGTCATCTACCTACCCTAAGGAATTAGGCTGGGTAAATGTCCTTAAGGTAGTGCTATCCCACCATTGAGAGATAGGTAGCACCACCGTTGGAGGTGTTCGGGTCAATTCGAGGTTCGGGACATGGTGATCACCAGAGCAATGGGAAGACACCTTAGAAGCTACCCTCATGCCAGGTTCCCGGATCATGAGGACTTACTAAGACATCCTCTACTCGACGATCACCTTTCGAGGCAAGGCAACAGTGAGGCGTACCCTAGGGGTGGTGTGTGCGAATTGTGTGTCGTTTTCATTTGCATTTGTCTTGTTATGTTAAAGTGTTCTACGCTTGATTTTATTTAGGTCCATTCATTCTTGCATGCTTGGTTAACAGTTAAAAGTTTGCGGGAAAGTAAATCTAAAGCTATTACAAATGGCGCGGGTCCACATCGCCAAAATTAAACCGGACCCGATTTGACAGAAAAGTAAATAAAGCAAAAGAAATAAAAAGTGCGAAAAGTAAATGTTACAAAGCTTCGGGAGAGATACATAATTATTTAAGCGGAAAAAGAAACAAGTATGCGAAATTAAACAGTTAGAAATATGGGCGTTGGACCCTTTCGCAAAATTAAATTAATGTGATGAAATTAAAATTAAAATTAAAAGAAAATGTTTTTGATATTTTTATGTTTTTTAAGATTTACTAGAAAAAAGAATTAATTAAAATTAACTAACCCTAATTCTAATGGTTTTTAAGTTGTTAAGAAAAATATTAAAGTTTTTTGACCTAAATGAAACCTAAGTTATTTATGTACAATTTAATTATAAAAATAAATAAATAAATAATATTATGGTAAAAAAAAAATTAAAAGGAAATAAAAATTATCAATTAAACCTAGTTCTACATTTTTTATGTTTTTATTAAAAGAATTAAAGTTAAAGCACCTAATTTAAATTAATTAATTTACATACAATTATTTATGAAAATAATTAAAATAAAATATTTATCATGTTTTTTTGTCTTTTCTGATTTTTTATGATGTTTTTGTATTTTGTTAAAAAATAATTAATTAAATTAAAACCACAAAACAAATAAACAAATAATTGAAAATAAAATAAAACATAAAGAAAATTGAAAAAAAAAACATTGCAAACCAGGGGGGGTGGAAGTCCCCAATATGGAGGTCTGAGCCCAGCAATCTAGCCCATTTAGTTTTGGCCTCGTTGGACTTTTCTGAATCATGTGTGATGCGTTGACTAGGGCTTAGCATGTCCATCAATCTGGAGCCTTTGATATGAAGCAGCTAGACGCGTGGCAGGTTTGATGGTGATGGAGTATGGTGCGCATTAATGTTGTGCCTGCATAGGAATTATCAGGGAAAAACAATATTGAAATATGTAAGACCTGGGGTTCGAACCCAGGTCATATGCATTACCAATGGACTTGCTTGCCATCTATGCCAGTTCACGCTTTTGATTAATAAATAAACAATAAATATTATAAGAGAAAACAAGGCAGTTAGTGGGTAGCGCGCGAAATATTCAAACCGGCTTATCATGTTTTGACAACGCATCATCTTCTTCGCGTGTTTATTTTTTTTTCTGAAACACGAGCATACAGCAACGGTTTTAGACGCGTTCCATTAGGCATGCTACCAAAAAATAGCGATTAGGCCTATGCAACTCATAAATTAATCGCGGCTATGGATTCTTCTTCATCTCCATGCACTGAATTGGATGGTGGTGGTCTCAAGGCTTAATTTTTCCTCGTTTGCAAATCCCCAATTCCAACCTCTGAAAACCCTAAAATTCACTCATGGCATATTCGTATATACAGCGTAATAATCAAATTAAATGCATTGGTTAGCTTTAGAATCAAATGAGGAACAAGAATCTATGAACAAAATGCTGTAAAAATTGCTAAAACATGAAACACGATAATCAATTTTTCTCTGTACAGTTTTGATTCAAAATACCAATTCCTGGCGTTTGGATGGCTGTTCTTGATTGGAATGTGATCAGGGCAACCTTGGCAAGCTATTGAAACAAGTTTTGCACTTTGAATCGACCTCTAACGATGATTTCAGTTTTGATTTTTTTAGAGAATTTTTCCAAGTTTGCATATGGCCTTTGAGCGCAGGTTTTTTGTCTGTGGGCATTAGGGTTGTGTTCAAGCATTTGTAGTGAATCAATTAGGTTAAGAAAATTGATAAAAATCTCTTGCAATCATAGTTTTCAATATTTGATTTTTCACCATTATGTTTCATATCTTTTTCATGTGCTTTTGTGTCAATTATGCTCAAATCAGACCAAATCTTTCCCTATTGACCTATGAACGAAATATTGAAGGTAAAATATGCATGAAAAGATTTATTAGGTCAAGTTATATATTTTTCACATATTTAAATGATTTAAATGAATTAATATAAATAATAATTCAAATAAATAAATAAAAAATGAGAAAATACTTCCCTTTGGGCCAAGTGGTCGTGCATATGCTTGGAATGATGAATCATGGAAGAAAAATGGGCCCATTAGCAATTTTAGGTCATTTGAAGTGATGTTGACTTTTCAAAATATCCAAAAATTTCCCAACTTCCACAAGGCATAACTTGCTCAATTTTTAAGCTTTTCTCATATTCTTGGACATTTTGGAAAGGTCTTTGTGTCCTCTAACCAATGTCTTTGGTCCCATGTCATTTTGATTTACCAATCTCAAGTTATGGCCTTTGACTTAAAGTCCCTTTTTGTTGACTTTTGAAAATGACCTATAATGTTGAAATTGATAACTTTTTGTGAGATAATTTCTTGGACTTGAAGTATGAAGATGAGTTGTAGGAAATGTCTTTCTCTTCAAAATGAGCTTTGGATGGAATTTTTCTGATAATCCATGTGAAAGTTATGCCCTGGTCAATTTCAGTTGACTTTTTCAGCTGACCAAATATAGTAACTTTTGCATCTTGATGATTTTCTGAGCCAAATTTTGAGAATCATGATCAAGCATTGATCAAATGATGTTTGTGGCTTCAAAATGATATGTTGACCAAAAATTTGAACTTTTGACTGTCAAATGACCATTTTGCCCCTACAGTTGACTGTAGTGCAATCTAGGGTTTTGACTGTGCAATTTTGAGCTGAATGCCTTGAAACTTGATATGAGGATACTTGACCATATTTGTAAGCATGTGAGACTTGGTTGGGCCTTTGAAAACTTCATTCTCTTGATCAGAACACAAACCCTAGTTTTGACTGTATAGGAGATCTTTGCACTGTGCAACCCTTGGGGAGTTTTGTGACTTGGCTTGGCAATTTCATGGAGAATATGGGAGGGCAAATTTTGGGGTGCAACAGTTGCCCCTGTTCAATCTTCTTAGACCTGAGGATGCAGATTGGCTGACGTGCCTTTCGTAATCCAAGGGTAGAAGATGATTGAACACTAGAGTGCCCAGAAATTTGCGCTCACATAGTAGCAGTGATGGTGGAATGGGCTTATAGATGCCATTGGGAGGTTGCTGGATAGGATGATGGGCTTATAGATGCCATCTGGATGTTGATTGCGTAGGAGATTCCTTAGCGAGAACCTGCATACCTGCAAAAGAACAAATGAGTACCTGACACGTTGCAGGAGCTGGTTTTCAGATGCTTGGCGTAGATATGTCCTGACTGGTTACAGGAGCTGGGTCTGGGGCTTCCAAAAGATGATGAATGAACCAGGGATGGTTACTACCTCAGCCTGAATGGTAAGAGAACCTTGGGTGATTTTAACTTCAACAACGCTCGTTGAAAAAATCTTGGTGGGAAATACCATCTTCGCAGGATCGGGACGAGAACCATAGGCCATTATAATCTGAAAGAGAATCACCTCACTCACCGTCGGAGAGGGAACTATCTGGAAAGGAATTATCACCTCACTCGCCGTCGGAGAGGGAAACCATAGGAGACTATCACCTCACACTCACCGTCGGAGAGGGAAACATCTGAAAAAGGAATTACCACCTCACTCACCGTCGGAGAGGGGACCATAGGAGACTATCACCTCACACTCACCGTCGGAGAGGGAAACATCTGAAAAAGGAATTACCACCTTACTCACCGTCGGAGAGGGGACCATAGGAGACTATCACCTCACACTCACCGTCGGAGAGGGAAACATCTGAAAAAGGAATTACCACCTCACTCACCGTCAGAGAGGGGACCATAGGAGACTATCACCTCACACTCACCGTCGGAGAGGGAAACATCTGAAAAAGGAATTACCACCTTACTCACCGTCGGAGAGGGGACCATAGGAGACTATCACCTCACACTCACCGTCGGAGAGGGAAACATCTGAAAAAGGAATTACCACCTCACTCACCGTCGGAGAGGGGACCATAAGAGACTATCACCTCACACTCACCGTCGGAGAGGGAAACATCTGAAAAAGGAATTACCACCTCACTCACCTTCGGAGAGGGGACCATAAGAGACTATCACCTCACACTCACCGTCGGAGAGGGAAACATCTGAAAAAGGAATTACCACCTCACTCACCGTCGGAGAGGGGACCATAGGAGACTATCACCTCACACTCACCGTCGGAGAGGGAAACATCTGAAAAAGGAATTACCACCTCACTCACCGTCGGAGAGGGGACCATAGGAGACTATCACCTCACACTCACCGTCGGAGAGGGAAACATCTGAAAAAGGACTTACCACCTCACTCGCCGTCGGAGAGGGAACCATAGGAGACTATCACCTCACACTCACCGTCGGAGAGGGAAACATCTGAAAAAGGACTTACCACCTCACTCGCCGTTGGAGAGGGAACCATAGGAGACTATCACCTCACACTCACCGTCCGAGAGGGAAACCTCTGAAAAGGAATTACCACCTCACTCGTTGTTGGAGAGGGGACCATAACTTCTGCTGAGTCTTTATCAGAAAAATCTGTTGGGAATCGATTTAGCTGGACTAGAGAAGGTCTTGAAATATGTTTGAGAATTTAGCTGCATCTTTCCTGAAAGGTAAAGGTCAGTCATATGCAATGCATGATATGGATCAAGCAACAATGTTCTCAACATAAATGGGATTTGTATGATATGATGCGTACATGCATGCTATAATGATGTATGTGATGTTTTATGAATGTATGCTTTCGTCTAGGAAAATAAATCCTTGACGGGTGCCGGGAAGTCATATCCTGGGCTGATGTTTGAAGAATAGATTTTGCTTCCGCTGGGGATGATAACTGCAAGAACACCGGTAGGAGAAGATGACTCCGTTGCGGAATAAACTTGGCAAATGGAAGATTCTGCGGGGAGAAAAGATACTCTAGCGACCATGCTGGGAAGCAATACTCTGTGGGAAGAGGGATGCCTTGCTGAGTGTAGATAATAATTTGCTGGGGATACCCTTGTTGTTGGAAGTGTTGATGGACTTCACTGGGGTAAGAAGACTTCGTCGAGGACGCTCTTTCCGTGGCTTTTGGCTGAGGATAACCCAGTTATATCCTGTTAAGGAGATAACTCTTTAAATCAAGCCGGACGACGTGTTCGTGCTCTGCGAGGGATAAGCTTCCAAAATCTACTGGGGATAAGCTTACTGCTTGGGGAGATGGATTCCTAACTTTCTTGGGGAAGCTAATTGGACTCTCCTGGGGAAGTGTTTTGATATATTGGGGAAGTGACTCCTTTGAATGTCTGGTAGACCGCCGGGGAACCATCTTTAGACCAAGACTGTCGGGGATGCTTGTTAAGACTGTATGCTGCTTGGGGAAGGTTGAGATCTGCGGGAGGATACCCAACTTCCTTGAGATTTGATAACTCTGCTTGGAGAAGAGTGCACTGCTTGCTGACTTACTCTCTGGGGAATAGAGATATGCCGGTTATGTTCTTTAGCTGAACCTATCTTGATACCTTGGTGGTCAAAGCAATTAGATCGTTTGGACAACTCATTATTGCCCTTGTTTCTGAGGTGGGAGAGGAAGACCTATGAGGTGCTGATAGTTGTTGACGGACAAACCTTCTTCTGGTAGGCAGGTAACAAGATGACAGAACATAGTCGTACGCTTTGATCCCTAACTTTTGCCTGGACCGCCCTTTCGGGTTTTTAGTCCACCGGGATACCCATTTTTGCCCAAGCCGCCTTTTCAGGTTTTCGACTTGCCGGGTGTACAGATTTTTTCATTTCATCCCTTCATTTTGCCCGAACCCTTTTGGTTCGCCGGGAAACCCTTATTTTTGCCTAGGCATGTCAGTCTAGCGGGTCTTTGATTTTGCGTAGTATTTTTCGACTATGTCCACGCTCTTAGAATGCAGGTAGGTGCCCCTGGCTGCTTGTGTTGCCATATTACCAGAAGGTGTCTGATCGTGCAAGATTCGTTGCTGGAGTGCCCCAAGTGACTCAGGCAGAGATTTGCCCCAGGCTTTTTGGCCTTTGAGAGATTCTCCGAATCTTGATTGGACTGCCCCAGATGATGGACCATGCTCATGTCTGCCCCTTGATTGGAAGTACTTTTGTTCACTAGGTATTCATCGTGCGAATTTCCCTGCTGTTCAAACAAAAGGTCATATGCAAACAAAGTTATGTTAAAAATGCAAAGCTTATGTCTGTCTTGAAGATTTTGAAAATGCATTCTTTTTCATAAAACAAGTGAATATTTGTAAAACGTGATGTCAACTCCGTATTTTATCGCAAGCCTTAAGGAGTCAGGATACCTTTCGTCACAGTATGCTTTCGAACTAACCCATGCTTCAGCTAGGACTTTTGAGGGTTATAACGTGGCCTGGTTCACGGTTTAAGAAACAAAGGATAAAGGCTCAAATTTTGTTTGTACCCATCCGCTCTTCGTGATGTTCTCCAAACCTAAACTCAGCTGATCATACGTTAGACCTCGTTTGAGTCTTTGCTCTGATGTTCCAATAATGGTTCAGATGTTGAATGTTTATCTGAATAGGCAGTCATTTTTGTTTGTGTTGAGGGTTTGTAAGACCTCTTTCTTGATTTTTGTTATCCCTTTCTTTTTTGCCTGAACTGTTTCCCTTTTTGGAATTACAGTCAGCGGGATGCCCCAGTTTTGTAAGTCTCCTTCATGGGTTTTGACTTAATGGTTTCTTTTTTTTTGAGATAATGACTGCCTTTCTTTATGATTGTTCGGAACCATCACTGTCTTTTGTTATTTTTTGGAAAAACTCATTTGGTGCCATTCATTGTGCACTGGGATCAACTGAGAAGACTACCCTGCCCCGGGCTATGATTAAGGGTTTTTAAATTTCGAAAAGAAAAACTCCTACTTCTTTGGCTCAGAGGGGTTGACGAGGGATTATCATCCTTATAACTCCAGTGTTTAGGGATTGAAACAATGCCTGTACCTCATCAGCGGGGTCTGTTCAAAAGCGTACTGTAAAGATCGTGGTATCGTTTTCGTCATCCTCCCTCAAGAGGCTTTAGAATTATTATTTAAGAGTTGATCATCAGAAAAAATATGAAAATAATTTGCATTTAGTGAATACGAATATATGGCTTCAAAATAGACATAAGCGATGCATTAATGTGATAACAATGTTTAACATGAATAAATGTTTGAACAAAAGAAAATTGCAATCTGAACATTCGAACGAACAAAAGTTTTTTTTCTCTTTTTTTTTTTCTTTTCTCAGGGCCTGTTACTTCAAATGGTGCCTCCTGTAGGGATGGTAAAAGCACTCAGCCTGGCCGTCTTGGGTGAATTCCACAGCTCCTTCCTCAATCAGATCCTGGATTTCATTCTTCAAAGTCCAACAATCCTCTGTAGCATGCCCCGGGCTGTCAGAATGATAAGCGCAGTGAGCATTGGGGTCATACCTTGAGGGTGTCCTGTTGGGATTCTTAGGAGGATCCTTTAGAGTTACCAAGTTCAACCTCAGCAGTTGTTGTAAGGCTTGAGGCAGCGACACGTTGAGCTTGCTGAATTGCCTTTTGGGCTTGCCTGGCTGAAGCTGGTGAGGTTGATACTGAACTGGTGATACTGAAGCCATATGAGGAGCTTTCTCCTTGCCTCTTTGTCTCAAAGATGGTCGAACGATGGCTGGCTTTTTACCCTTAGACGTTTTCCCCAGTTGGTTACCCTGAAGCAGTTGGTTGACGAGAAACCGGAGCTCATCTTGTCTTTGAGCTAGACCTTGAATGGCATTCCTCTGCCCCAGCATTTGGGCTTTCATTGCATCCATCTCAGCTTGTAGGTGTTTCAGCCTTTCATTCTCAGCACTGTTCCTGACAAAAGTCTCCATGAGAAGTGTCCTTAGCTCCTCCTGTCCCTCGGATAGATTCAGGAAGATTTCCCCGAACCGAGTTTCTTGAGCAAGACAGTCTTGGTTATCTGGTTGGAAGGCCATTGCTGAAATAAACAGCGAGAAAGGTAAGTGACCTGCAAAAGGGATACCTGTAATGCAATGACGTGTATGATATGCATGCAATGTTTTCAAAGACCTCGCGGGGTAAACAAGAAAATTTGTTAGCATTTGGATCCGGTAGCTTGATGGAAAGAACTTCATATTTGTTGAGAGTCTTTCTTCCAAGGGTCAAAGGCTCACCATATCCAGTGGGTCATAGCCCCTGACTTTAGTCATCATGTCTGGTTTTGATTTCCAAACAACCTTGGTTAAGGGAACCTTCTTCAGGAGTCAGAGCTCACCATATCAAGTGGGTCATAGCCCCTGACAACCTTGGCTAGAGGAAAATAAATCCCCTTTGCCCCTTGCTAGATGTTTGAATCATTATGACCTGCATCACAAGCCCTTGAGGTCCTTGAAATGGATTAGGATGTATGCAATGGTATGATGTTATGTTATGCATGGGGTAATGTAGGTAACCCTGTTATGAGTCCAAATTAAGGACTGCAAACTAAAACCTGCAAGAAACTCAAGTAAACCTGTCATGAGTCCTAATTAAGGACTAAAACAAACCCTGCAAGAAACTCGGTAAACCTTGTTATGAGTCCTAGTTAAGGACTAAAACAAAAATCTGTAAGAAACTTAGTATACCCTGTTATGAATCCCTATTAAGGACTATAAACTAAAACCTGCAAGAAACAAGTGTCAGGTAACAAGCATGCAGATAGTCAAGTACGAAGGCACACAAGTCACACAAAAGAGCCCTTAGAGTTTAGGCCAGCATGAAGTTTGGGGTACTACCCTCTTTCAGTTTGTTGGTTCATACCTGTCCTATCAAAGTAACCGGGTTCTTAGAGGATCCCAATATCATTGACTACCCTCCATCGGTCATAACTCCAGCATCGCAATCTTTTCTTGCGGCCAGAACCATCACGAGAGTTTAGCCTCAATGGGCGTAGCATACTGCTACAATTCTAAAGGCCAGGTTGTGTCAATTAAGGTTCTAAGGTTGTTGGTGCTTAATGACTCCTTAGAAGACCCATATTCTCCTCGTTGCAACACAAGGGATATCGGTACAGACCAAGGTGCCACACCAACGTAGCCACTGTTTCACCCGTGTCGGTCTACGCCGGACAGGTCCCTCACAGCTTATGCTACCTAAACAGGGTACCCCCAGATCCGGGTTAGGATCTATGTAACTCTGATGCAACCCACAATAGTAAAGCAAGCAAATCAATACAATTGAAAACACAGTTATGAACTAGCCCTAAGGTACACCTCACTTTATAAGTTTATCCCCAGCAGAGTCGCCAGTTCTGTGATCGGTGGATCTGGAACTGACTGTTTAACGCTGGTTCGCGAAATGTCGCGGAAGCAAGAGTCGCCACCGTCTTTTATTTTCTCCAAATGGAAAGGACAAAAGCACAGAAAAATTCCTTATAGAGATTGCTCTCGGTTCGGGAGGTAGGTTATAGAAAGGGAAGGTGTTAGCACCCTTTCTATCCATGGTTATCCATGGGCTCTTAGATACTTGCTCATTGTGTTTTCAAAAGTATTTGCTTTTCAAGTGTGAGTGGGTTTGAAAAAGTTTCGTTTAAAGATTTCAGAATGACTCTTGTATCAGTCCTCAAGAGTGTTTGAAAAATTGTTTTGAAAGCTTTTTTGAAAGTGTCGGTGTGAAAAGAGTTTTGATTTGTTTTTGAATAGAGCAAGTATCTATGATTCATCTACCTAC
The DNA here is from genome assembly GCA_948472305.1 of Vicia faba. Classification (NCBI taxonomy): domain Eukaryota; kingdom Viridiplantae; phylum Streptophyta; class Magnoliopsida; order Fabales; family Fabaceae; genus Vicia; species Vicia faba. The sequence goes on from OX451739.1 coordinate 489,230,320, forward strand.
CCTAAGGAATTAGGCTGGGTAAATGTCCTTAAGGTAGTGTTATCCCACCATTGAGAGATAGGTAGCACCACCGTTGGAGGTGTTCGGGTCAATTCGAGGTTCGGGACATGGTGATCACCAGAGCAATGGGAAGACACCTTAGAAGCTACCCTCATGCCAGGTTCCCGGATCATGAGGACTTACTAAGACATCCTCTACTCGACGATCACCTTTCGAGGCAAGGCAACAGTGAGGCGTACCCTAGGGGTGGTGTGTGCGAATTGTGTGTCGTTTTCATTTGCATTTGTCTTGTTATGTTAAAGTGTTCTACGCTTGATTTTATTTAGGTCCATTCATTCTTGCATGCTTGGTTAACAGTTAAAAGTTTGCGGGAAAGTAAATCTAAAGCTATTACAAATGGCGCGGGTCCACATCGCCAAAATTAAACCGGACCCGATTTGACAGAAAAGTAAATAAAGCAAAAGAAATAAAAAGTGCGAAAAGTAAATGTTACAAAGCTTCGGGAGAGATACATAATTATTTAAGCGGAAAAAGAAACAAGTATGCGAAATTAAACAGTTAGAAATATGGGCGTTGGACCCTTTCGCAAAATTAAATTAATGTGATGAAATTAAAATTAAAATTAAAAGAAAATGTTTTTGATATTTTTATGTTTTTTAAGATTTACTAGAAAAAAGAATTAATTAAAATTAACTAACCCTAATTCTAATGGTTTTTAAGTTGTTAAGAAAAATATTAAAGTTTTTTGACCTAAATGAAACCTAAGTTATTTATGTACAATTTAATTATAAAAATAAATAAATAAATAATATTATGGTAAAAAGAAAAATTAAAAGGAAATAAAAATTATCAATTAAACCTAGTTCTACATTTTTTATGTTTTTATTAAAAGAATTAAAGTTAAAGCACCTAATTTAAATTAATTAATTTACATACAATTATTTATGAAAATAATTAAAATAAAATATTTATCATGTTTTTTTGTCTTTTCTGATTTTTTATGATGTTTTTGTATTTTGTTAAAAAATAATTAATTAAATTAAAACCACAAAACAAATAAACAAATAATTGAAAATAAAATAAAACATAAAGAAAATTGAAAAAAAAACATTGCAAACCAGGGGGGGGTGGAAGTCCCCAATATGGAGGTCTGAGCCCAGCAATCTAGCCCATTTAGTTTTGGCCTCGTTGGACTTTTCTGAATCATGTGTGATGCGTTGACTAGGGCTTAGCATGTCCATCAATCTGGAGCCTTTGATATGAAGCAGCTAGACGCGTGGCAGGTTTGATGGTGATGGAGTATGGTGCGCATTAATGTTGTGCCTGCATAGGAATTATCAGGGAAAAACAATATTGAAATATGTAAGACCTGGGGTTCGAACCCAGGTCATATGCATTACCAATGGACTTGCTTGCCATCTGTGCCAGTTCACGCTTTTGATTAATAAATAAACAATAAATATTATAAGAGAAAACAAGGCAGTTAGTGGGTAGCGCGCGAAATATTCAAACCGGCTTATCATGTTTTGACAACGCATCATCTTCTTCGCGTGTTTATTTTTTTTCTCTGAAACACGAGCATATAGCAACGGTTTTAGACGCGTTCCATTAGGCATGCTACCAAAAAATAGCGATTAGGCCTATGCAACTCATAAATTAATCGCGACTATGGATTCTTCTTCATCTCCATGCACTGAATTGGATGGTGGTGGTCTCAAGGCTTAATTTTTCCTCGTTTGCAAATCCCCAATTCCAACCTCTGAAAACCCTAAAATTCACTCATGGCATATTCGTATATACAGCGTAATAATCAAATTAAATGCATTGGTTAGCTTTAGAATCAAATGAGGAACAAGAATCTATGAACAAAATGCTGTAAAAATGCTTAAAACATGAAACACGATAATCAATTTTTCTCTGTACAGTTTTGATTCAAAATACCAATTCCTGGCGTTTGGATGGCTGTTCTTGATTGGAATGTGATCAGGGCAACCTTGGCAGGCTATTGAAACAAGTTTTGCACTTTGAATCGACCTCTAACGATGATTTCAGTTTTGATTTTTTTAGAGAATTTTTCCAAGTTTGCCTATGGCCTTTGAGCGCAGTTTTTTTGTCTGTGGGCATTAGGGTTGTGTTCAAGCATTTGTAGTGAATCAATTAGGTTAAGAAAATTGATAAAAATCTCTTGCAATCATAGTTTTCAATATTTGATTTTCACCATTATGTTTCATATCTTTTTCATGTGCTTTTGTGTCAATTATGCTCAAATCAGACCAAATCTTTCCCTATTGACCTATGCACGAAATATTGAAGGTAAAATATGCATGAAAAGATTTATTAGGTCAAGTTATATATTTTTCACATATTTAAATGATTTAAATGAATTAATATAAATAATAATTCAAATAAATAAATAAAAAATGAGAAAATACTTCCCTTTGGGCCAAGTGGTCGTGCATATGCTTGGAATGATGAATCATGGAAGAAAAATGGGCCCATTAGCAATTTTAGGTCATTTGAAGTGATGTTGACTTTTCAAAATATCCAAAAATTTCCCAACTTCCACAAGGCATAACTTGCTCAATTTTTAAGATTTTCTCATATTCTTGGACATTTTGGAAAGGTATTTGAGTCCTCTAACCAATGTCTTTGATCCCATGTCATTTTGATTTACCAATCTCAAGTTATGGCCTTTGACTTAAAGTCCCTTTTTGTTGACTTTTGAAAATGACCTATAATGTTGAAATTGATAACTTTTTTTGAGATCATTTCTTGGACTTGAAGTATGACGATGAGTTGTAGGAAATGTCTTTCTCTTCAAAATGAGCTTTGGATGGAATTTTTCTGATAATCCATGTGAAAGTTATGCCCTGGTCAATTTCAGTTGACTTTTTCAGCTGTCCAAATATAGTAACTTTTGCATCTTGATGATTTTCTGAGCCAAATTTTGAGAATCATGATCAAGCATTGATCAAATGATGTTTGTGGCTTCAAAATGATCTGTTGACCAAAAATTTGAACTTTTGACTGTCAAATGACCATTTTGCCCCTACAGTTAACTGTAGTGCAATCTAGGGTTTTGACTGTGCAATTTTGAGCTGAATGCCTTGAAACTTGATATGAGGATACTTGACCATATTTGTAAGCATGTGAGACTTGGTTGGGCCTTTGAAAACTTCATTCTCTTGATCAGAACACAAACCCTAGTTTTGACTGTATAGGAGATCTTTGCACTGTGCAACCCTTGGGGAGTTTTGTGACTTGGCTTGGCAATTTCATGGAGAATATGGGAGGGCAAATTTTGGGGTGCAACACCCGGGCTGTGGTTCAGAAGGGTGAATGTGCTAACTGGGGCAGGCTTCCAGACTTTACACAGAAGACTGATAGGTTTGGGCTGGGTTTTACCGCAGAGGGTCAGAAAGCTATGCGGAAAGCAAAGATCGGAAGACCTCATGTGTTCATCACAAATCCAGGAGTGAATGTTGTTGGGGAAGACAACGAAGTGGATGAAGCAGAATTCAATAGCTGGATCTACCCGACGACCGAAGGCGGATTGAACAATTGGATTGCTAAGGACCATACCCCTGTTACCTTTGTGACGCAGTAATAAATTTCTTTGTTTCGTTATTTTGTAATAAACGATAAATAAACTCTATGGCCCGGTGTCTTACCCGAGGCACCGTGGTTCTATTTGTGAGGGCATATAAATTGTCATTTCATATATCATGAATGAAAATCTTGGACATTTTCTCGCATTGCAAATTTTATGCTCCTTTTCTGTCTTTCTTTCTTTTACATATATTTCAAAACAGCTGTATTTACACACACACTCACTCATACAGGTTTCAATCCACTCTGGATCTTACTGGTAACGACCCTGCTACTGCCAGTTATGACTTCGAAAATCCGATCAACTTAGCCGAAGACGAAGGTGAAGATGATTGCGTGGTGCCTGGTGAGCTTGCAAGACTGTTGCTTCAGGAAGAGAGGGCAATTCAACCCCATGAAGAGCCAGTGGAAACAATAAACTTGGGTACTGAGGCAGACAGGAAAGAGGTAAAAATTGGTGCCAACCTAGAGCTCAGCGTGAAGCAACGGTTGACTAAAATGCTGCATGATTATATGGAGATCTTTGCCTGGTCTTACGAAGACATGCCCGGGTTGGATACCGACATTGTGGTCCATCACTTGCCAACTAAGGAAGATTGCCCTCCGGTTAAGCAAAAGGTCCGCCGCATGCGTCCAGAGATGTCTGAGAAGATTAAGGCCGAGGTTATGAAACAGTTTGACGCCGGGTTCCTTGCAGTGACTTCTTACCCTCAGTGGGTTGCTAATATGGTGCCGGTACCTAAGAAGGACGGTAAGGTCAGAATGTGTGTCGACTACAGGGATCTGAACAGGGCCAGCCCCAAGGATGACTTCCCTTTACCTCACATTGATGTCCTTGTTGATAATACAGCTCAGCATAAGGTGTTCTCTTTCATGGATGGTTTCTCAGGTTACAATCAGATCAAGATGGCACCTGAAGATATGGAAAAGACTACATTCGTTACTCAGTGGGGCACCCTCTGTTACAAGGTCATGCCTTTTGGACTAAAGAACGCTGGGGCAACCTACCAACGTGCCATGGTTGCTTTATTTCATGACATGATCCATCATGAGATAGAAGTGTATGTTGACGACATGATCGCAAGGTCCCAGACTGAGGAAGAGCACCTAGATCATCTGCAGAAGTTGTTCGACCGGTTGAAACTGTACAAGCTGAGATTGAACCCGAACAAGTGCACCTTCGGGGTAAGATCTGGGAAGTTGCTAGGCTTCGTGGTAAGCGACAAGGGTATTCAAGTGGACCCTGCTAAGGTCAAAGCTATTCAAGAGATGCCAGTTCCTAGGACAGAGAAGGAAGTCAGAGGCTTTTTAGGACGCCTAAATTACATTGCTCGATTCATCTCACACCTAACTGCTACCTGTGAGCCAATCTTCAAGCTGCTGAAGAAAGATCAGGTAGTACGTTGGAACGATGAATGTCAGGCTGCTTTTGAAAAAATCAAAGAGTATCTCCAAGAACCACCCATCCTTATGCCACCAGTTGAAGGGAGACCTCTGATATTATACCTAACAGTGCTTGACAACTCAATGGGGTGTGTGCTGGGGCAGCATGACGAGTCTGGCCGAAAAGGGCATGCCATTTATTACCTTAGCAAAAAGTTTACCGACTGTGAGACCCGATACTCACTGCTTGAGAAAACTTGCTGCGCTTTGGTATGGGTTGCTCGCCGGCTGAGACAGTATATGCTGACTCACACTACCTTGTTGATCTCAAAGATGGATCCTATAAAGTACATATTCGAAAAGCCTGCTCTGTCTGGGAGAATTGCAAGATGGCAAATGATCTTGACGGAATACGACATTCAGTATACAACCCAGAAAGCCATCAAGGGAAGTGTATTGGCAGACCACTTGGCACATCAGGCCGTCGACGATTATCAATCAATGAACTTTGAGTTTCCGGATGAAAGCATCATGATTGTGACTGATTGTGAAGTACCTGGACCGGATGAAGGACCTGAACCAGGATCCCGATGGTCTATGCACTTTTACGGAGCATCCAATGCTTTGGGAAATGGTATCGGCGCCATAATCATATCTCCTCAAGGTACTCATACTCCACTCACTGCCCGGCTGTGTTTCAACTGTACCAACAACATGGCGGAGTATGAGGCGTGCATCATGGGTCTTCAAGCTGCGATCGACTTAAGGATCAAGTTTCTGAGTGTCTTCGGAGATTCCTCTCTTGTGATCAATCAGATCAAAGGAGAGTGGGATACGAAACATCCAAACCTGATTCCTTACAGAGAATGTGTGTTGACCCTGATCCCCCACTTCACAGAGATAACCTTTGAGCACTTCCCGAGAGAAGAGAATCAGTTGGCGGACGCGTTAGCTACAATGTCTTCTATGTTCAAAGTTAAATGGGATAATGAGGCTCCTCGGATCATCATCTGGAAACTGGACGAACCGGCATACTGTTGTGATCTCGAGACTGAATTGGTAACTGAGAAGCCTTGGTACCATGAGGTGAAGAGATATCTGGAAACTCAGGAATACCCTGAAGGTGCCTCTATCAATGATAAGAAATTCCTGAGGAGGTTCGCAACCAAGTTCTTCCTTAGCAACGGCATCTTGTACAAGCGAAACCATGATTCAACCTTACTGCGTTGTGTAGATAAGACTGAAGCAGAAAGAATCATGGAAGAGCTACATGAAGGGACCTTTAGTACACACTCCAGTGGACACACTATGGCTAAGAAAATCCTACGGGCAGAATATTACTGGTCCACAATGGAAGCTGATTGCTACCAACACTCCAGGACATGCCACAAGTGCCAGATCTATGCAGACAAGGTGCATGTTCCTCCAGTTCCCCTGAATGTTCTGACTGCGCCTTGGCCGTTTGCAATGTGGGGCATAGACATGATTGGTGAGATTAAACCTACGGCATCTAATGGGCATCGCTTCATCCTAGTGGCGATTGATTATTTTACGAAGTGGGTTGAAGCAGCTTCCTACGCTACGGTAACCAAGACTGTTGTGGCTCGGTTCATTCGACATAATCTGATCTGTCGGTATGGCGTCCCTGAGAGAATTATTACAGACAACGGTACCAATCTGAATAATAAGATGATCGCTGAGCTCTGCGAACAGTTCAAGATACAGCACCACAATTCTTCTCCTTACAGACCGAAGATGAATGGGGCTGTAGAAGCAGCAAATAAGAACATCAAGAAAATCGTGCAGAAGATGACAGTAACTTATAAAGATTGGCACGAGATGTTACCGTTCGCTCTACATGGGTACCGTACCTCAGCTAGGACGTCAACCGGGGCAACTCCATTCTCTCTGGTTTATGGTATGGAGGCAGTCTTGTCGATCGAAGTGCAAATACCCTCTCTCCGGATAATGAAGGACGCAAATCTGAGCGAAGATGATTGGATCCAGACACGACTTGATCAATTAAACCTCATTGATGAAAAGAGACTTGCTGCTATGTGTCATGGTCAGACGTACCAAAAACGGATGATCAGGGCATTTAACAAAAAGGTCAGACCACAAGAATATCAAGTTGGGGATCTGGTAATCAAGCGAATCATCCTTCCTCAGAGCGATCCAAGGGGCAAATGGACCCCTACGTACGAAGGGCCATTTGTGGTTAAGCATGTGTTCTCAGGAGGAGCCATGATTTTAACCAACATGGATGGTGACGACCTTCCTCACCCCGCCAATGCAGACATAGTGAAAAGATACTACGCATGAAAAAAGACCCGCTAGGCTGACATGCCTAGGCAAAAATTAGGGCTTCCCGTCGAACCAAAAGGGTTCGGGCAAAATGAAGGGATGAAAATGAGAAAATCTGTACACCCGGCAAGTCGAAAACCTGAAAAGGCGGCTTGGGCAAAAATGGGTATCCCGGTGGACTGAAAACCCGAAAGGGCGGTCCAGGCAAAAATTAGGGATAAAAGCGTAATACTATGTCTCATTGATCACTTTGCATCCAGAATCCGGTATCTGCATCGAGTTCAGACGGCATCAATCAGTCAGCTTCATCTTCGTTTAGGTCATCAAGTGATGAGACGCTCGGAGTTATAAAGGCAATAGCAAAGTTGAAACCCAGTGGATCATTCATATTTCACACAGCTGTTTTATTTTCTTTTGTACAAAATTTGTATAAACTCTTTTGCACGGCGGCGTTCCTCTTACTAGGACGTCAGCCTCTTGTACACAAAACGCCTATTTTCAGGCCATTCAAAAAATCAATACAAATATATTTTCAGTTAAACGTGCCAACTGTTTTTCTTTTTCTGCTTTGTTTTGCGAAGAACGTCCAAGGTTCAATTCGTGATATATGCATTGACAATAATTTGCTAACTCATAAGTATTTGCATACGAAACAAAGAATTAATTACAGGTAACATTAGAAACAGGGGCAATAAGGAGTTGGCTAAGCGATCCAATTGTTCTATCCTCCCAGGTATCAAGGTGGGTTTAGCTAAAGAACATAACCAGATGTCTTAATTCCCCCAGAGAGTGAGCCAGCAAGTCAATACACTCTCCTTAAGCAAAGCTACAATCAAACCTTAAGAAGGTTGGGAATCCTCCAGCAAATCTCAATACTTCCCCAGCAGCATACATACTCATAACAAGCATCCCCGGCGGTCTTGGTCTAAAGATTGTTCCCCGGCGGACTATCAAATATTCAAAGGAATCACTTCCCCCGCAGTTCAAAACCTCCCCAGGAGAATCCAATCTAGTTCCCCAGGAAAGTTGGAATTCATCTCCCCCAAGCAGTAAGCTTATCCCCAGTAGATTCTGGAAGCTTATCCTCGTAAAGCACGAACGCGTCGCCCGACTTTATTCAAAGAGTTATTTCCTTAACAAGATATAACTGGGTTATCCTCAGCCAAAAGCCATAGAAAGATCGTCCTCGACGAAATTCTCTTATCCCCAGCGAAGTATGTCAACACTTCCAACACAGCAAAGATATCCCCAGCAAGCCATTATCAACAATTCAGCAAAAGCATCTCTCTCCCCCACAGAGTAATGTTCCCCAGCATGGTCGCTAGAGTATTTTTCTCCCCGCAGAATTTTCCATTCGCCAAGCTTATCCCCCAACGGAGTTACCTTCTCCTACCGGTATTCTTGCAACTATCATCCCCAGCGGAAGCAAAATCTGTTCTTCAACATCAGCCCAGGAGTGACTTCCCGGCACCCGTCAAGGATTTACTTTCCTAGACGAAAATATACATTCCTAAACATCACATACATCATTATAGCATGCATAGACGCATCATATCATACAAATCTCATTTATGTTGAGAACATCATTGCTTGGTTCATATCATGCATTGCATATGACTAACCTTTACCTTTCAGGAAAGATTCAGCTAAATTCTCAATCATATTTCAAGACCTAGACCGGTTCAGTTAATCGACTCTAAAGATTTCTTATCCAGTCCAAGGCCTTCTCTAGTCCAGCTAAATCGACTCCCAACAGATTTTTCTGATGAAGACTCAGTAGAAGTTATCAGATTATAATTTCCTATTGGTTCTCTCTCCGACGGTGCATGAGATAATAATTCCATTTTAGGTTTTTCTTTGAGATTATAATTTCCTATTGATTCTCTCTCCGATGGTGCATGAGATGATAATTCCATTTTAGGTTTTTCTTTGAGATTATAATTTCCTATTGGTTCTCTCTCCGACGGTGCATGAGATAATAATTCCATTTTAGGTTTTTCTTTGAGATTATATTTTCCTATTGGTTCTCTCTCCGACGGTGCATGAGATAATAATTCCATTTTAGGTTTTTCTTTGAGATTAATTTCCTATTGGTTCTCTCTCCGACGGTGCATGAGATAATAATTCCATTTTAGGTTTTTCTTTGAGATTAATTTCCTATTGGTTCTCTCTCCGACGGTGCATGAGATGATAATTCCATTTTAGGTTTTTCTTTGAGATTATAATTTCCTATTGGTTCTCTCTCCGATGGTGCATGAGATGATAATTCCATCCCAGGTTTTTCTTTGAGATTAATTTCCTATTGGTTCTCTCTCCGACGGTGCATGAGATGATAATTCCATTTTAGGTTTTTTCTTTGAGATTATAATTTCCTATTGGTTCTCTCTCCAACGGTGCATGAGATGATAATTCCATCCCAGGTTTTTCTTTGAGATTAATTTCCTATTGGTTCTCTCTCCGACGGTGCATGAGATGATAATTCCATCCCAGGTTTTTCTTTGAGATTATAATTTCCTATTGGTTCTCTCCCCGACGGTGCGTGAGATGTAATTCCCATTCAGGTTATAATTTCCTTTGGTTCTCTCCCCGACGGTGCGTGAGATGTAATTCCCTTTCAGATTATAATTTCCTTTGGTTCTCTTCCCGATACTGCGAAGATGGTAATTCCCACCAAGATTTTCTCAACGAGCGTTGTTGAAATTGAAGTCACCCAAGGTTCTCTTACCGTTCATGCTAAGGTAGTAACCATCCCTGGTTTATTCATCATCTTTTGAAGCTCCAGACTCAGCTCCTGCAACCAGTCAGGACATATCTATACCAAGCATCTGAAAACCAGTTCTTGCAACGTGTCAGGTACTCATTTTTCTTTTGCAGGTATGCAGGTTCTCGCTAAGGAATCTCTTACGCGATCAACATCCAGATGGCATCTATAAGCCCATCATCCTATTCATCAATCTCCAAATGGCATCTATAAGCCCATTCCATCACACTGCTACTATGTGAGCGCAAATTTCTGGGCACTCTAGTGTTCAATCCTCTTCTACCCTCGGATTACGAAAGGCACGTCAGCCAATCTGCACCCTCAGGTCTAAGAAGATTGAACAGGGGAAACTGTTGTACCCCAAAATTTGCCCTCCCATATTCTTCAAGAAATTTCCAAGTCAAGTTGCAAAATTCCCCAAGGGTTGCACAGTGCAAGAGCCTCCTAAGCAGTCAAAATTAGGGTTTGTGTTCTGATCAAGAAAATGAAGTTTTCAAGGACCCAATCAAGTCTCACATGCCTACAAGTATGGTCAAGCATCCTCATATCAAGTTTCAAGACTTTCAGCACAAAATTGCACAGTCAAAACCCTAAATTGCACTACAATCAACTGTAGGGGCAAAATGGTCATTTGACAGTCAAAAATTCAAATTTTTGGTCAACATATCATTTTGAAGCCACAAACATCATTTGATCAATGCTTGATCATGATTCTCAAATCTTGGCTCAAAAATCATCAAGATGCAAAAGTTTCCTTATTTGGACAGTTGAAAAAGTCAACTGTAAATTGACCAGGGCATAACTTTCACATGGATTATCAGAAAAATTCCATCCAAAGCTCATTTTGAAGAGAAAGACATTTACTACAACTCATCTTCATACTTCAAGTCCAAGAAATGCTCTCACAAAAAGTTATCAATTTCTACATTATAGGTCATTTTCAAAAGTCAACAAAAAGGGACTTTAAGTCAAAGGCCATAACTTGAGATTGGTAAATCAAAATGACATGGGATCAAAGACATTGGTTAGAGGACTCAAAGACCTTTCCAAAATGTCCAAGAACATGAGAAAAGCTTAAATATTGAGCAAGTTATGCCTTGTGGAAGTTGGGAAATTTTTGGATATTTTGAAAAGTCAACATTGATTCAAATGACCTAAAATTGCTAATGGGCCCATTTTTCTTCCATAATTCATCATCCATGGCATGTGCACGACCACTTGGCCCAAAGGGAAGTATTTATTCATTTTTTATTTATTTATTTGAATTTTTATTTATAATAATTCATTTAAATCAAATTAAATACATGAAAAATATGTAACCTAGGTTTTACAATCTTTTGGTGCACAAAATCTACTCAATAATTCGTGTGAAATCAAATAGGGAAAGATTTGGAGAGAATTGATCTTAATTTGTACAAAAACACATGGAAAAGATTGGAAAAAATCTTGAAAAAATCAAATCTCTAAAACCATGATTGCAAGAGATTTTGATCAAGTTTGTTGACCTAATTGATTCATTACATAAGCTAGAACAAAACCCTAATAAAAAAACCATCAAGCTGCGCTAGAAACCAATTGACAAACTTGAATTTTTTGCAAAGAAACTCAATTCTGAAAACTCACTTGCAGGTGGATTCAAGACACGATTTTTGTTTCATTAGCTTGCTGAAGCTTCACTGAACGATTCCCAATCAAAAACATTGATCAAAACCTCAAGAATCGGTATACAGAACTTAAAATATTTCATGAAAAATGCATATTCGTGTTTTGATTTACAGGCATCCTCATGACATTTTGTTCATTGATTCATATTCCTTGTGTGATTCTGAAGCTAACCCATGTGTTTGATTGAATTTTTGCAAGCTATATACAATTTCACCATTACCAAATTCTAGGGTTTTCAGAGTTGTGAATTGGGCGTTTTCAAATAGCGTAAAATTAGAGAACCACAATGCCATGAACGTATTCAGCAAGCTTGGACGAAAAGTTTGAGACCCTCGCGCTCAATTTATGAGCGTCACAGGGCTAATCGCTATTTTTTGATAGCTGGCCTAAGAGAACGCTAACAAAACCGTTGCCAATGTTTTATGTTTTCAGGAAAATAAAATACAACGGAGAAGATGAACTCGTGGCAAGAGATGGTTGGCCTGTTTGAAAGTTCGCGCGCAGAGGCCCCACTAACGCATGTTTACTTTATTATGTTTGTTTGTCATATTAATTACAGAAAAGCAAATTGGCACGGTTGGCAAGCATAGTGGTTGGTAAAGTACATGACCTGGGTTCGAGCCCCAGGTCTTCATTATTTCCCATATTATTTTGCAATCCATGTTCACATGCAGTTTCAAGACTGGAGCGCACCATACACCTTCCTAATCAAGCGTCCATGTGTCCAGCTTCATCAATCATAAGGCTAAGAATTGAGACACATGGTGAGTCCCAGTCAACGCGCCACATGTTACTCAAAAAGTCCACCAGGCTTTGCTAAATGGGCCAGATTGCTAAAGGCCATACCTCCACATTGGGGACTGACACCCCCCTAGGTTTGCTTTGTTTAAATATTTTCTTCTACATTATTTCTATTTTTATTTTAATTCTTGTATTTAATTAATTTATTATTTTCACAAGATATAAAAAAACATCAAAAAATCAGGAAAATAGAAAAAACAATAAATAATTTTTATTTTAGTATTTTCATAAATAAATTTGCATGTAATTAAATTTAGTTTTAAATTAGGTTTTAATTTTAATACTTTTAATAAAAATCTAAAAAACATAGAATTAGGGTTTAATTAATAATTTTTCATCCTTTTTATTTTTTTTCATAAATAATTAAATAATTAGATATTTATTTTTATAATTAAATTTGCATGTAAAAAATTAGGGTTAATTTAGGTTAAATTCTAATGTTTTCTTAATAAATTAAAATAAAATAGAATTAGGGTTAGCATTTAATTTCAATTAATTTTTTCTATTAAATCCTAAAATACTAAAAATACCAAAAAAACATCTCCTTTTCTTTTTTTTAATTAATTAAATCCAAGTAATTTTAATTTTGCAAAAAGGGTCCAACGCCCTCGTTTCGATTTAATTCTTATTCGCATATTTATTTTATTTCTTCATAATATTTATGTATCTCTCCCAAGGCCATGTAACCCTTTAATTCTCTTGCACTTTACTTTTAATTCTTTTATTTTCTTTTATTTCTTTATTTTTCTGTCAAATCGGGTCCTGGTTTAATTTTGGCGATGTGGACCCGCGCCTTTTGTAATAGCTTAGAATTTTTACTTTCCCGCAATATTTTTAACTGTTAACAAAAGGCATGAAAGAATGTATGGACAAAAATAAAAACAAGCGTAGATCACCCATAACCTGACAAGACAAAAATAAATGAATCTGACACACAAATCACACACCACCCCTAGGGTACGCCTCACTGTTGCCTTGCCTCGAAAGGTGATCGTCGAGTAGAGGATGTCTTAGTAAGTCCTCATGATCCGGGAACCTGGCATGAGGGTAGCTTCTAAGGTGTCTTCCCATTGCTCTGGTGATCACCATGTCCCGAACCTCGAATTGACCCGAACACCTCCAACGGTGGTGCTACCTACCTCTCAATGGTGGGATGGCATTACTTTAAAGGACATCTACACAGACGAATTCCTTAGGGTAGGTAGACGACTCTAGATACTTGCTCTAATTTCAAAACAAATCAAAAAAATACTTTTCACACCAACACATTTTCAAAAAGCTTTCGAAAGCAATTTTTCAAACACTCTTGAGGACCGATACAAGAGTCGAACTGGAATTTTCAAAGAAACTTTTTAAAACCCACATTGAAAAGCAAACAAACCATTTTTGAAAACACAAGTGAGCAAGTATCTAAGAGCCCATGGATAACCATGGATAGAAAGGGTGCTAACACCTTCCCTTTCTATAACCTACCTCCCGAACCGAGAGCAATCTCTTTAAGGAATTTTTCTGTGCTTTTGTCCTTTCCATTTGGAGAAAATAAAAGACGGTGGCGACTCTTGCTTCCGCGACATTTCGCGAACCAGCGTTAAACAGTCAGTTCCAGATCCACCGATCACACAATGGTACTGGTTTCATGGCCTAATTTTTCCAGACGTGTAAAGCCCTAAATTCAAACTTCTGAAACCCTAAAAAGCTTTCATGGTGGATTCTTGTACAGGGCTTAATAGTTCAATCCAAGTATGCCATTAGCTTCAGAACACTCATATTTGTACAAATCAATAATTAAAAATCACAAATAATGCATGGAATTTAAAACACGATTATGAATGATTTTATGAAAAGTGAGACTTCAATCTACCAATTCCTTGTGCGTGGAGACTTGATTTCAATTGCAAAAGCTTCCTGGTAGTGTCAGGAGTGTATTGGAATAATTTTTAGGCCTTGAAACAACCTCTAGATAGGTTTTCAGTTTTGAGATTTTTGTGAAAAAAGGTGCAAAGTGTTCTTGATCTTGCAGTGTAGCTTGTGTCTTGAGCATTAGGGTTTCCATGTGCATATGTATGTGAGTAGAACTAGGTCAAAAGTCAGCCCAAAATCCATTGGTTTAATGATTTTGAATATTTGATTTTCCATATCTTTTCTTCAAACTTTTCCATACCAATCATTGCCAATCATGGGAGATTCTTTCCTTTTTGGATGATGCACGAAATATTGAGTACATAAAGAGTGAATATGCTGCATAAAAAGATTTGAAAGGTGTCATTTGATATTTTTTCATATTTAATTTTAATTAAGTGAATAAATAATAATAAAAATTCAAATAATTAATCAAAAATGAGAAAATAACTCCCTTGGATGTCAATGGGTCGTGCATAGCCTTTGGGTAATGGTTCATGGAAGAAATTGAGGCCCATTAGTAATTTTGAGGCATTTGAAGTAAAGTTGACTTTTCAAAATTCCCAAAAATTTCCCAACTTCCACAAGGCATATCTTGCTTAATTTTTAAGCTTTGATCATGTTCGTTGACATTTTGGAAAGGTCTTGAAGTCCTATAACCAATGTCTTTGGTCCCATGTCATTTTGATTTACCAATCTCAAATTATGGTCTTTGACTTAAAGTGCCTTTTTGTTGACTTTTGAAAACGACCTATAATGTTGAAATTGATAACTTTTTGTGAGAGCATTTCTTGGACTTGAAGTGTGAAGATGAGTTGTAGGAAATTTCCTTCTATTCAAAATGAGCTTTGGATGGAATTTTTCTGATAAACCATGTGGAAGTTATGCCCTGGTCAATTTGCAGTTGACTTTTTCAGTTGTCCAAAAATAGAAACTTTTGCATCTTGAGACTTTTTGAGCCATGCTTGTGAAATCATGATCAAGAATTGATCAAATGATGTTTGCGGCTTCAAAATAAGATGTTGACCAAAAATTTTGACTTTTGACTGTCAAATGACCATTTTTCCCCTGCAGTTGACTGTAGGGCAATTAGGGTTTTTGACTGTGCAACCTGGTGCTGTGAGTCCTGAAACTTGGCATATGGATGCTTGACAATGTATGTAGGCATGTGGGACTTGTTTGGACCCTTGGAAACTTCAATTTCTTTGCCAGAACCAAAACCCTAATTTTTGACTGTTAGGAGGCCATTGGACTATGCAACCCTTGGGAGATTTTTGAACCTTGACCTTGGCAAATCTTGAAGAATATGGGAGGGCAAATTTTGGGGTACAACAACTGGAGAGATGAAATAAACCCCTAACATTAATCAGTTAGGGGAATGAAAAATTCCCGAGAGTGAGATCTCAAATAAGGAAGATCCATTGGGGAACAGGAAATATTGGACAAGAGATCATCATAAACATCCTTTTATGAGGAAGGGAGATGATGCTCACATGACTTTGGAACGAACTTAAAAAACTTTACTGGGGATAATAAAAGATTCTCAGCAAAAAGAAAAATCGTGCTTATGATATGAAGATTAGAGAATTCTTGAACATGAAATCTTTATGGAGTGACTTCACCGGGGAATAGGAGAAATTTCTGAAGGAACTCTCGACTTCAGCTGGGGATGAGAACACTCCAATTCATGGAATAAACATTCTTTTGCTAGGTGATGCTGGGGAGATAAAGCTTCAGGCACTTGGAGAATAAGACTCTCTTAATCCAAAATTCCAATCATTCAATCTTTAAAATTCCTCTCTTTGGGAGATTTAGTGGGGAGAAATAAAAAATTCAGATCTCTGTAGAAACCCACGACTAATCTCAAATAGATTTTGTCTTTATGAAGTGACTTCACTGGGAATAAGAAGATATTCAACCAAATCTTGAGTCAAGGTAAAGATGCTCTGCTCCGAGGAATATATATTCTCTTACGAACACAAACATGTTAGATTTACCGAGAAATGGAAATTCCATATCAAAAGATCCCAAGTTTTAGTCAAAAGACTTTCTGCTAGGTGATATTTTACGACAAAGCTTATGCATCCACAGAACAAGACTCTTTTAATCCATAATTCCAATTTGTCAATCTTAAAATTTCTCATTTGGGAATATTTAATTGGGAGAAGTAGAAACGTTAGTGTTGCTTCGGAAGAAACGGTCCAGGTTAGGGATACTTTAATCATCTTGAGGGATGTTGCTTTGGTAATGGTGAATTACACAGATAAGCGAAGCAAATGATAACTTCTATGAAACAGGAAACAGAACGTGCCTCAGGCATAGTGTGACAACTTCGCTGGAGAGGGTCCTTTTGACTTGAGATAATCTGCCCCAAATTATTTGAGCTCTGGATAATTCTCTGACACAACATGTCCATGGAGAGATTCGTCGAATTTTGATGTAACTATTTCAGGTTGACTAATCTTTGAAGAGATTCTCCTCGAGAGGACTTCTTGAGATCTATGCTGAGAATAGCAATTTTGAATTTAGTTGGAGATAAAGATCTCAATTACTGGTGAAGAAACAATAATACCAAGACTTAAAATTCTGATGAGTTGAGGATAACCATCCTAATTTCTTGTCATGCTCTTCAAATTCATAAGTTGTTTAGCCTGCGGCCAGACTTAAACTAATCAACTATGAAATGAGAGAAATGCCCCTAAATAATGCCTTGCCCCAGTCTGTAGGGTTGTTAAAGAACTTTCCTTGGAAGGACTTCATGAGATTTGTTCCATCCAGATAAACTACCCCAGCGTTACAAACTTTGAAACACGACTTCTGACTAATCAATATTAGAAGTGGCTTCAATGAATCTTGGGTAACAGGCCCTGATCACTCGGCACTTTTAGATATTTGTCGAGTCTCAACATAATTGTCCCAGATTGACGAAACTTTAAGAGTTAATGGATATTGACTTGATCGCCCCAGATTAGCGAAAACTTCACAAACCATTTCCTGATCTCATGCTCACAAAGGAATGAAAAGTTCAGAGTTCGGAAGTTAACACCTCCTCAGGATAATTGACTTACATACTCAAAACAAGATAGTACACAACCATACTTCTCAACTCGAACTGCTCCGTGCACAAGCAAATGCTTGAAGAAAATTGTCCTTCGGGACCAACCGGAAATGATACGCCATTACCCAACAGAGACTTGTTGGCAGACAAAACTTACGCACAATCATAAAACAAATATTTCTTGATTAACCTCTCAAACTAGTCTTCTTCAATTTAAATGAGTAGCTAGAAAGCATGCCCCAGATCAAGATCATTCTTTTCAACAGACTCCTGAAGAAATTCGTCCCTCAGGATAATCAAACTCTTCATCTGATGCTCATTATGCAAGCTCGCTTGATGTTTAAACACTTTTTCATATGCAAAGAATGTTTTATCCTAAGAATGATAAATCGAATGCAAATCATATGCTTGTCTTGAAGTTAGAAAACTTTTATTGAAAAGATGTTGAAACATCAAAAATTTTCTGTACAAAGAAAATAAAAGTGGGAGTGATACCAACTCAAAAAGTTTTTAGCAAGTCTCCTAGGAGTCAGGTTACCATATTCTCGTAATATCTTTTCTTTCGAATTAACCCATGCTTCAATTAGGACTTTCAAGGGTTGTAATATGGCCGTGTTCATGGGTTTTAGAAAAAAAAGTTTTTTAAGGCTCAAAATTATTTGGTGCCCACCCATTCTCCATGATGTTTTGCAGTCCTACATTCAGTTAACTCGATACGAGCACTCATCTCTCAAAAGAGTTTATGATGGTTGAGGAACCACAACAATTTCTTGGACACGACAATCACTTAACCTTTGGTTTTTGGGTGCTCGATCACACGACTTTTCTTTTGATGAAGATTTTTATTGGATAATCCTTTTCTGCCTTTCGGGCTTTTCAAATTCTTTTCCACTTTCCCTAACTTTTGCATGGAACAATTCTTTTGAATTTCAATTTGGAAGTCCAGCGGGATGCCCTAACTTTTTCCTAAGCGAATTGTTTTCAAGTTTCAACTTAGTGGGGCTTTTTTGTTTCTTTATTATTCATATTTTCCATTTCGAACAAGTCGTGTGACCCTAAGTCTTTGAACTTTTTGGAAGAAAAGCGACTTCCTCATTCCTTGGTCAGTGAGGGATAACCATTGTTGTATCGATTCGATCTCGCCCTCAAGATTTTGTGAGGAAATAACCATTGTGGTTTTGATATTTTCCTGACCTCATAATGCGAGGGATAAAATGTGGTGATCCTCAGATGGGACACTCTTTCTGAAATTTGAATGCTCGATCATATTAGGGTTTTTTTCGAATAGAAAAAAAACTCCTACTTCGAGGCTCAGAGGGGTTAACGAGGGTCTTTCTCCCTTATATCTCTGGTGTTTGGGGATTGAAACAAGGCTTGTACATCGTCAACAAGGTTTTTACTCGAAAGCATACCATTTGGGACTCCAGGTAAATTTTCGTCATCCTCCCTCTAGAGTCATTGCTTTATTAATAAGAGTTGAATATCAAAAACATAGTAAAACAAATAAGAGTGATGACGAATGGATTAATTCAAGACAAACATATTCAATGCATCATGATTTAATATTCAAAAAGATGAGCAAGTTTGCATACAAGAAAGTACTTGAACAAAATAATTAAGATTGCAAATGAGAATGTAAATGAAATTTGAAATTTCCATGTTGAAGAGAAAAGACTTCGTATGGACTGATTGCTTCAAACGATCTTTGATAACCTCGAGGCTCACTTGGATAAGAGATTCCCCTCTGATAAGGACACAAAAATTTATGAATTGATCCAAGCTTGTATTTTATCTCTGGATGATAAACCATCTTCAACTAAATAGCCAAGTTCCCCAAAATATACTCACATAAGATTTTCTTAAAAGAGAAAGTGAATGTTGTACCCAGCGGAATTGCATACACTGAATCACCAAGTATCTTCTACCACACAGGAGAGATGCAGTCTGTCAAATAGAAATTGAAATTTGGGAAAAGATGCCACAAAAATGATGGACTTTACTTAACCCATCTTATAAACTTCAACATCACGGCCAAATACCCCAGAATGGGAGACACACATAGCATTTGCATTAGAAGAGATATTAATCAACTGAATAGTCTCCAAAGCATGAAGCTTAATCAATTGAATTCCCAACATACGAGGAAGTTCCAGGATGTAAGGCATTGAGATGGTATCAACATACTTCTCAGTCTTCCTCTATCTTTACTTAAAAGCTTTGCCCCATGGATTCACTTGGGGAACAAACACTGACTGCTGATGAGGAGATCAGAGAACACAAAGCTGTGGAGAGTGCCCTTGACTGAATAATCGGGTGCCCCTAGGTGGTAACTATATATGACATTAGTATCATGATCTGGAAGGGAGTTTATAGGCGGTAGTGAAGTACGAAGCCTAACCCACTAAAGCTTAAGCAAATTTGGAAACAGATGATAATAAAACATTGAAATTGGATCAAAATCATCTTCTAGACCTATTATGCCCTTGCTGATAAAACATATCCCTTGAATTCAACTGGGAAATGGGAACCATCTGCTGATAAGACGCCCCAAGAACTCGAGATAGGAGGGGATGCACGGAGCACTCAATGTCTCGAAAGAAATCCCAAAAGATGAGGAGAAAATATAACTAGTTGCAACAGTAGGTGCCAGATTGTTAATACTATCACTAAGACTTCTATGACCTGACTCAACTGGGTCTTCAACTGATTATCTTCCTTCTCGAAGAGTTCTCGATGACGGGATTAGGCTTGCATGTATACCATAAACAACCACATTTGGATATTCATCCCGACCAATACCCCGCGAAGTTGGTCCATAATTGATCCCTGAACATGTGACAACAAGAATTCAAGTCTGTAACTCTGAAGAGAGCACCAAATCTGAATAAGAATTCCCAACTTTGAGTACCTGTTATGAATGCATGAATATGCATGAGGTGTGTGAGTGGATGCAATTCCATGTTTGATCATTTCCAAGGAACCCACATGTTTTTAATTTTGATTTTAAACCAGTAAAAGGTGGAGAAGTGCAACACAAAGCTCATAAGCATGGTTCCTTGGAAATGGGAAGAACATGTGTATTAAAATGATTTTAACAGATTATGTGTGCAAGAACACGGGATCAAGCTTCTATAAACATGGAAAATGGTTGCTGTGATACGGTGGGAGAACTGACTTGTGTTTTTTGCGTTTGTGTTCGTAAATGTTTCGGTTTAGCAAGAGTCGCCACCGACTTTTTACTTTATCCTAAGGAAAGGTCAAAAAGCACAGGAAAGACCTTTGAGATGTTTTCTTGGGTTCGGGGAGTAGATTATAGAAAGGGAAGGTGTTAGCACCCTTTCTATCCATGGTTATCCATGGGCTCTTAGTTACTTGCTTTAGATCACTTTCTTTGATTTTCAATTGTTTGAAATGGTGCTTTGTGTGTGATTTTGGAAAATGTTTTGAAAAGAGGCCATCGTTGTGGCAACCTTTGTAATGATTCTTGTTTGAATGTATACAAAGGTATTTTTTTGTCTTTTGAAAAGATAATTCAATATTTTGAAAGTTGTTTTGAAATTGTGTTGTGAAATGTGTTTTATAAAGTAGCAAGGATGTTTTGCAAGTTTGATCAAGTAACTAAGAGTTGTCTACCATATTTACTCAAAGATCTTTCTTATGTTTTTAACCCTTTTAACAGTGTTGTTTCACCATTGTGTTTGATGAATAACCTTGTGTTAGGATGTTAACGGGACGGGAGCGGGTCATCGTATAGACCATGATAGCAATAGTGTCAAGTGTCTTTGGCAATTTTCTTTAAGGGACTTGATCATTTTGTTTAGGCAACTCCGATAGCGTCATCGAGGGACTATGATCTTTTTGTTTGTTTTTGTTTTACCAAAGTACCCAACATGCAACCATGGCCCATTTTTGAAGGCAACAAGTGGATGAAACCCTAGGGGTGTGAGTGTGCATTGTGTTTGTTTTTCATGCTTTGTTTTTTTTATTAGTGATTGTCTACTTGTTGATTTTATATGGCCATACATATCCTATTTACTAGCAAGCATATAAAAGTAATAAAGCGCAGAAAGATAAAATCCTACACTATTACAACCATATTGAATTGCATGAAAATATAAAGGCAAAAATAAAATAAAAGCAAGAAAAATGAGGGTCTTTCGATTGAGTCAGAAAACCCTTCGATTTTGCACTTTCTGGATCTCTTCGATTTGGCCTGAAAAGAGTGAAGGCATGACTTTCGACTGAGGCCTCACGGTCAGCATGTTGTGCCTTTCGATTGGGACCAGTGGGACAGCATGTTGTGCATTTCGATTGGGACCAGCGGAACCAGTATAAGATGTAATCTGCCTTTCTGCCTCCTTCGATTTGGACCTGGAGTTAGTGAGGAAGCCTGAGGCTTCGTTTCATACTCCTGTCTCCTGTTTATTTCGTTTGAGATATTAAATAGCAACATGGCCTAAGGCCATGCTATCATTACCTAAGGGCCAAGTTAGTTCTTAAAGCATTTGTAATAAACCAAATAGAAAAACCAAAAGGAGAGTCAATAAGAACAAACTAAAAGGGTGGAAACGAAAAAGTAACAAACACTACGTACATGTTTGAAACGAAAAGGAAGCTTATTTATATGTTATGCTAGAAATGAAGGGTTCAAGGTTAAGAATGACTTACCTTGCTTGAGGCTGGAACGTGTGTTGGGCCTTTAATTGGTTTCCTTGAATGCTTCTGGATTCGAAGGGAGGAACCAGGGGTTATGTCTTTGATACTGGATTCGAAAGAGAAGAACAAGTGTGAGGTTCTTCCTACTGGATTCGAAGGGTAATAAGGTATAAGGATGTTTCAGATTCTAAGGGGATAAGTGTTTGGATTCTGGGTATGTGTTTGATGAGTGTTTAAGTGTTTGAGAGCTTTATGGTGTTTGAGAATTTTTTGAAGATTCATTCCCCTGGCCAAAAAAAGTCCCCCTAAGCATGTGATGGAGCCTCTTATTTATAGGCAAAGTTGGTTGAAGCTTTTGGAGGGAAAACAAAATAATTTGAACAATTTTAGTAAACTGCTCTTTGTAGTCTTCGAGGGACAACGCTTGTATGCTATTTCGGTGCAAGAATGGGGCAGTATTTCAAGACTGCTGTGTAGCAGTTTTGGCCAGTGTACCATGCTTTAACTTGGCAGCAAGCATCTTTGAATATTTCATCCTTTCATTTTGACCCTCCTTCGACCAGATTCTTCTTCCAAACATGTTGTTTGACTTTCCTCCAACAAGTGTCTTTCGACTGAATCACCTTTGTGCATCGTTTGAAGGGGCCAAATGTGTGCTTCGAATGGACTAGTAAGGTGTACCCTTCGACAGGGACTCATATGTATGCCCCTCAAGTCCACACTATATGTCTTTTGAAGAGGCCATCAATCATGTGCTGAAGTTTGTCAAGGATGGAAATACATCATACTAAAGAGAAATGTTGTCCAGTCGAAGCTAGTACAAACATAGTCAATGTCTTTTCGAAGCCTGTATGGAAGAGGTCTAAACTTTGTGACTCCAAGCAAGCACACAAAAGGTCAATGCTCAAACAAAGACTTGCATGAAGGGAGCCACATGCCCAAAAGAAAGAGGCATGCAGGAGGCAAAATGTCCAGATTCGAAAGAGGCATACATGAGGCAAAAAAGTTCAAATCGAAGGACACCAAAAGGGAGATTTTTGCCTTGGAATCGAAGGAAGTTATATGAGGATTTGTACCTTGTGCATGCTAGCAAGGGGGATGCCTTTTGCGTGCAAGTTGTGGCTCAAATGAAAGTTTGTATGTAACTAGTCATTACTTTATGAGTCAAGGAAAGCATGGAGGGAAAGTTTGTATAGGCATGCAAGCATCAGACATCCAAACGAAACATGCAATAGGCAGTCATGGCATTGTGAACCCAGTAAGGCCAGAGATGCAATCAAAGGTGGCATGTAGGAAACTCCTTCCTTGTAAATCAAAGCCAGCGTTCCAAAGGCCAACACCCAGTCGAAGGATGCAACCAAAGCCTGTATCAAAAGAGGCCAAAAGGCCAATCGAAGGAGCTGAAACGAAGAACACTTGTATTTCTCCAAATTTTGTCAAAATCATATTTTTATCTGTTTTCTCCCTTTTTGACAGTTTCCTTTTAATTTTGGTACTAGAAAATTCCAAAATACTTGTGCAAGCTTGAACCTTGAGAATCCTTGTGAGAAAGGCTTTGAAGAATGAGAGGGCAAATTTTGGGGTACAACAACTGCCCCTGTTCAATCTTCTTGAACTTGAAGAGTTAGATTGGCAAGTTTGCCTTTCGCGACTCGAAGGTAAAAGAGGATTGGACACTAGAGTACCCGTAAATTTTCACTCGTCAAAATATAGCTGAGGATATGGGCTTAAAGATGCCATTTGGAGATGGTGGAATCTTGCTGGAGATGGGCTTAAAGATGCTATCCAAGAATGTTTGTTGAATTGCAATGTTGTAGGTCAGAAGAATGAGCATCAAAATGGTATCCGTGTCTGGAGTGCATTTGAACTGTATCTGGAGACTGAGTCTATATGAGCCAAAGAATGGCGTCCGTGTCTGGAGCGTAACTGAGCCGTAACTGCATTTGATTCTTTGAATGAATATCTGAATGACTACCGTGTCTAGAGTTTATCTGTATTCTGAATGGGTAACAGAGAAAAATCTGTGTATGGAGCAACTGTGTGCTGAGGATAAGTTCTGAATGAGTGACAAAATGGAAACCGTGTCTGGAGCGTATCTGGACTGTATCTGAAGTTGAGGTCTGTATGAGTAGCAGAATGACTTCCATGTCTAGAGTGTATCTGAAACTGTAACTGGGACTGAGATCTGTATGAGTAGCAGAATGACTTCCGTGTCTGGAGTGTATCTGAGACTGTAATTGGGATCGAGATCTGTATGAGTAGCAGAATGACTTTCGTGTCTGGAGTGTATCTGAGACTGTAACTGGGATTTGAATAAGTGACAGAATGACTTCCGTGGCGACTGCACTGAGGGGATCAAACTGCTGATGTAAGGGTCAGAACGGTATCCGTGTCTGGAATGCATTTGAACTTGAGTTTTGATAATTGAATCTGAATGAGAGATAGAATGGCTGCCGTGTCTGGAGCGTATCTAGTCGGTATCGGATTGCCGAAGTTTGAATGAATAGTAGAATGACCGCCATGTCTGGGGTGTATCTGTACCGTATTTTGACTTGAAATTCTGAATGAGTAATAGAATGACCGCCGTGTTTGGGGTGTATCCATACTGTATCTGACTTGAAATTCTGAATGAGTAACAAAATGACCGCCGTGTTTGGGGTGTATCCATATTGTATCTGAATAATTGTTAATGATAGCCTTTCGATCTCATCCTGAAAAGGATAAAATGTTAGTTAAACACAAAGTTATGTTGCATGATATGTATGATGCAATGAATTGTGTTTCATCAATGTTTATGATATATGAATGTAATGATTATGCATGTAAGCTGAGTAGCCGTCTTGCTGAGGAAGATAAATCCTGGTAGCTGGAGATAATGAAATCTTTGATTGCTGCCGGGGAAAATAAATCCATGATCGAAGCTGGGGATTCCAAAAATCTTTGATTACTGAAGATGAGAAATCCTTGCTGACTGCTTGGGGAATAAGGAAAACTTAGGAAATCTCTACTGGGAAGAAAAAACCTAGGAACTTCTGCTGGAGAAATGAGACTGAGAATTTTCCCATCTGCTGGGGAAGCATCTTTGTGGGGAGAATGTTCACTATTCTGGTTCCGCTGGAGACAGGGTTTTCAGGGTTTTTGGGCTCCACTGGGAATCTTGAAACTTGACTCTGAGGGGAATTAAGTTTTGGAATACACTGGCTCTGCTAAGGATTTTGAAGCTTAACTCTGATGGGGAAATATACTCCAAATTTAGCCTTGTTGAGGGTCGGAATGATGTATCGCAGGGGGTTTCTTCTGAAATGGCATAAAGATATCTTCCTATTCCTCCCACCTATCAGTAACTATCCTTTCTCCATTCGTTCTATTTGTAAGCAATGATTATATTCAAATGCATATGCCTATTTAACAAAATATTGGACGTTTTCAAAATAAACATATGTGTAAAAAGAAAAGAAAGGCACGTAAATTTTAACACTTGGAAGTGTATCTGTATTAATTTTCGTGAGTATCT
Organism: Vicia faba; assembly: GCA_948472305.1. Classification (NCBI taxonomy): domain Eukaryota; kingdom Viridiplantae; phylum Streptophyta; class Magnoliopsida; order Fabales; family Fabaceae; genus Vicia; species Vicia faba. Next base: position 489,255,970 of record OX451739.1, read on the forward strand.
TTTTACAAAGGAGACAGACATCCTAGTAAGAGAATATTGTCATAAAAATTGAAAAGAATTTATACAAAAGAAAGATGGCTATGTGTAACAATTCCATGGGATTCCCATTCTGTTATGGCCTTCACAACTCTGAATATCTTGTCCATCCGTCGCTTTGTCCGTCGATGACTCAGTTGATCAGAAGCTCGGAGCTTGTTGATGAAGAGATTGTTCTTAAAGTGATCCGACGAGACACAGTCATACGCTTTGATTCCCTAACTTTTTCCTGGATCGCCCTTTCGGGTTTCGATCCACCGGGAAACCCTTTTTTGCCCAAGTCGCCCTTTCGGGTTTTCAACTTGCCGGGTGTACAGATTTTTTTTTTGTTTTATCCCTAATTTTTGCCTGAACCACCCTTTCGGGTTTTCGGTTCACCGGGATGCCCATTTTTGCCCAAGTCGCCCTTTCGGGTTTTCGACTTGTCGGGTTATTTCATGTGTAGTATCTTTTGACTATGTCCGCGTTCGCAGGGTGTGGCAAGTCATCGCCGTCCATGGTGGTCAGAATCATTGCCCCACCAGAAAAGATGCTCTTGATCACAAACGGTCCTTCGTAAGTAGGAGTCCATTTTCCCCTGGGATCACTTTGCGGCAAGATGATCCTCTTGATTACAAGATCTCCGACTTGATATACCTGACGCCTGACTTTCTTGTTGAAAGCCTTGATCATCTGTTTTTGATACGTCTGACCATGACAAACAGCAGTAAGTCGCTTCTCGTTGAAGGAATCGGAACTTCCATAGGTATGACAGCTTCCATGCCATATACCAAAGAGAATGGGGTTTCCCCTGTTGAAGTACGTGTCGTGGTACGGTATCCATGCAGAGCAAACGGTAACATCTCATGCCAGTCCTTGTAAGTAACTATCATTTTCTGAATGATCTTCTTGATATTTTTGTTCGCGGCTTCAACATCACCGTTCATCTTCGGCCGATAGGGAGATGAATTGTGATGATAAATCTTGAATTGTTCGCATAGAGCGGTGATCATAGTATTGTTCAAATTTGTACCATTGTCTGTGATGATCCTGTCGGGGACACCATACCGGCATATGAGGTTCTGCTTGATGACGCGGGCAACCACATTCTTTGTAACAGAGGCAAAAGAAGTTGCTTCGACCCACTTGGTAAAATAGTCAATAGCGACCAAGATGAAGCGATGTCCATTGGACGCTGTGGGCTTGATCTCTCCAATCATGTCAATGCCCCACATTGCGAATGGCCAAGGAGCTGTCAGAACGTTGAGAGGAACAGCGGGAATATGTATCTTGTCGGTGTAGACTTGGCATTTGTGGAAAGTACGGGAATGTTGATGACAATTAGCTTCCATGGTAGACCAGTAGTAGCCTGCCCTTAGAATCTTCTTAGCCATTGTATGTCCGCTCAAGTGGGTGCCGAATGTGCCGCTGTGTATTTCAGTCATGATCAACTCCGCTTCAGCTTTGTCCACACATCGAAGTAAAACACAATCAGGGCTGCATTTATAAAGGATGCCATTGCTTAGGAAGAACTTGGCAGCAAACCTCCTTAAGAACTTTTTGTCATTGATGGAAGCTCCTTTGGGATATTCTCTAGTCTGGAGATACCTTTTGATTTCATGAAACCAGGGTTGTTCCACTACTTCTTCGGTATTAATCTCATGACAGTGCGCAGGTTCGTCCATTCGCTCGATGGTAATTTGGGGAGCCTCGTTATCCTAGTTGAGTTTAAACATGGAAGACATTGTAGCCAGAGCATCTGCTAGCTGATTCTCTTCTCGCGAGAAATGCTCGAAAGTAATCTGCTCGAAATGGGGCAACAAAGTCAGGACATGTTCTTTGTATGGGATAAGATTAGGATGTTTGGTGTCTCACTCTCCTTTGACTTGACTGATAACCAAAGCCGAGTCCCCAAATATGACCAAAGATTTGATTCCCAAGTCTATAGCAGCCTTGAGACCAAAGATGCAAGCTTCGTATTCGGCCATGTTGTTGGTACAGCTGAAACAAATTTGGGCAGTGAAAGGTGTATGGCAACCTTCTGGGGAAATGAGTACCGCGCCGATACTGTTGCCGAGTGCATTTGAAGCACCATCAAAGTACAGGGTCCATCGGGATCCTTGTTCAGGTCCGTCATACGGTCCGTTACCTTTGATGTTGTCCAAAGTCATGATGTCTTCGTCAGGGAAATCGAATCTCATAGATTGATAATCTTCGACGGCTTGATGAGCTAGATGGTCAGCTAGTACACTCCCTTTTATAGCTTTTTGAGTAGTATACTGGATGTCATACTCAGTCAGGATCATCTGCCATCTAGTGATTCTTCCAGATAAAGCAGGCTTCTCGAAGATATACTTGATTGGATCCATTTTGGAAATCAGCAAAGTGGTATGAGTCAACATATACTGCCTTAGCCGGCGAGCAGCCCATACCAAAGCGCAGCAAGTTTTCTCGAGCAGTGAGTAGCGAGTCTCACAGTCGGTAAACTTTTTGCTAAGGTAATAAATGGCATGCTCTTTTCGACCAGACTCGTTATGTTGGCCCAGTACGCACCCCATTGAGTTGTCCAAAACAGTTAGATACATGATCAACAACCTTCCTTCGACGAGTGGCATCAGAATAGGAGGTTCTAGTAAATACTCCTTGATTTTGTCAAAAGCCAACTGACAATCATTGTTCCATTCAACTACCTGATCTTTCTTCAACAGTTTGAAAATTGGCTTACAGGTAGATGTCAGGTGAGACATGAATCTGGCGATATAGTTCAAGCGTCCCAAGAATCCTCTAACCTCCTTTTCAGTACGAGGAGCAGGAATTTCTTGTATAGCTTTTACTTTAGCTGGATCAACCTCAATGCCCTTGTTGATGACAATAAATCCTAGAAGTTTACCAGATTTAACTCCAAAAGTGCACTTGCTTGGATTCAGTCTGAGTTTATACTCCTTCAACCTGGCAAACAGCTTTTGCAATTGTTCAAGGTGTTCTTCTTCTGTTTGTGATCGAGCTATCATGTCGTCTACGTAAACTTCGATCTCATGATGTATCATATCATGAAATAAACCTACCATGGCGCGTTGATAGGTTGCCCCCGCGTTCTTCAGTCCGAACGACATCACCTTGTAGCAGAAGGTACCCCATTGTGTAATAAAGGTTGTTTTCTCCATGTCCTCGGGGGACATTTTGATCTGGTTGTAGCCCGAGAATCCATCCATGAAAGAAAATACTTTGTGCTGAGCTGTGTTGTCAACCAAAATGTCGATATGTGGCAGCGAAAAATCATCTTTAGGGCTAGCCCTGTTCAAATCCTGATAGTCCACGCACATTCTGATCTTGCCGTCCTTTTTGGGTACAGGCACAATGTTAGCAACCCATTGTGGATAGGTTGTAACAGCCAGAAAGCCGGCGTTGAATTGCTTCATTACTTCAGCCTTAATCTTCTCATACATGTCAGGCCTCATTCGGAGAACCTTTTGCTTGATCGGTGGACAGTCTTCTCTTGTAGGGAGACGGTGAACCACAATATTTGTGTCTAGTCCTGGCATGTCTTCATAAGGCCAAGCGAAGATTTCAATGTATTTGTTCAACAACCGTATTACGCGCTCCTTGACACTCGATTCTAGGTTGGCACCCACTTTTACTTATTTTCTATCCTCCTCCGTCCCTAAGTTAATGGTTTCCAACAACTCTTCATGAGGCAGAATTTCCCTCTCTTCTTGTTGTAGAAGTCTGGCTAACTCTCTCGGTACTTCACAATCTTCGTCAGCTTCGTACTCAGCGTGATTGACCAAATCTCCAGAGTTATCGAAGGCTAAAACAGAATAGTCACCCATGGAATCCGGAGTGGATGGGTACCTGCATTTGTGAGTGTGGGTGTGTGTAAGGGATAGCCATCCTTAAACAACAAAAATGCAAAAAGGAAAGAAAATGAACAGTTTATAGATGAAAAACGTCCAATGATTCATTAAAACATGGCATATGATTATGAAGGAAATCAAACCCTTACAAATGGACCTACATGCCCCGGGAAAGGCATGAGGTGAAAATAGTGTGTGAATTGTTTTAGTTATTACAGACCATAAAAAATGGGAAATTGTTCAAAGATAAAATTACTGGTTGATAAAGGTGATAGGAACGAAATCCTTTGCTTACCAATTGCTCAAACCCCCTTCGACAGTCGGAAAAATCCAGTCTTCAAAGTGGCTCTCCTCATCTTCATCCTCTACATCATTGATTCCATGGTGAGAAATCTTTGTCCTTAAGCAGTAAACCCTAAACCAAACTTGTCTGTCTTATGGGGAAAGTCAGGAAATTGTCACCATACTGTGCTCTTCCCCTCCTTAATCACAACCTCTGCGTCCTTGAGAGATGCCATCTTATCCGCATGTTTGGGAATGATAGGTACCTCAACCGCCGTCTTTGCAACTGCTATCTCGGGAGAAACTTCCTTGAAATGTTGAAAAGGTGTTTCGATGAACTCTCCGTCTAACTCCACATATCGAAAGGAATTGAGATGACTAATCATGTACTCTTCCTCGCCATGCACAGTTATGATTTTACCCTTAACAGGATACTTTAGCATCTGGTGCAAAGAGGACGTAACTGCCCCGACATAATGGATCCACGGTCTTCCCAGCAAGCATGAGTATGACGGACGGATGTCCATCACGTAGAAGGTGGAGTTGAACACTTTGGTTCCTACCTTGATGGGAATATCAACCTCTCCATGAACCATTCTTTTGGAACCATCGAAATCTCTGATGACGATGTTGCTAGGTTTGAGAGTCAAACCTTCGCAATCCAAACGGTCTAAGGCCTTCTTTGGCAGCACATTCAGGGAAGAACCAGTATCAACCAACACATGGGCCAGAGTAGTTCCTCGACATTCAACTGACACATGTAACGCATCATTGTGTTTCCTTCCTTTGGGAGTTAGGTCAGCGTCAGAAAAACCCAGGCCATTGTCAGCAGTAAGACTGGCCACACAATTTTAAAGTTGGTCAGCCGAGGTCTCTTGTGGGACATGTGTTGTCTTCAAGAATTTAATCAGAGCCTTAGCATGGGCCTCTGAACAGAGCAGGAGAGCTAACATTGAAATCTTAGAAGGGGTTTTCCCTAATTGTTCCACAACGTCGTAGTCACTTTTTCGGATTATTTTCAGGATTTCATCCATCTCCTTCTGAGTGGTTTCAGGGATAACCACAGCACGAGCCTTCGTCCTGACAGGCATTTCCAGTATCCCCTTACCTTTGTCAGTGTTATCCGCGGATGGTTTTTCTTCAGGAGTGTTTAACTCTTCAATTACTGGGCCTTGCACAGAGGGTCCAACAGGTGCAGAAGCTTTTAAGGATCCGAAGGCTGCTCGGGGAGGAGCAATCTCCGGAGAAAAGATCTGGCCACTGCGGGTGATCTTGCTTGTACCCGCGACGTTTCCTATATCAGGGTCTTCTTCAGAGATTTCTTGGACTGTTTCGACTTGTTTGATGCCGTGGTAAAAGATTTCTCCCCCATAGTTCCACTGTATCATTTTGCTTGACTAGTACGGGACGGGTCCCGGCATGGTGATCTTTAAAGGTACACATTCAGAGTTGGGTGTAATCCTGACAGGCCTTTCGCAAGCCTTGGGAGGATTGTCGGAAATGGTTATGATGGCAATATCAATGGTTGAGGTATCACAAGTATAAGGAGTAATCGGATGGGAAGTGTTAACAGGGGTTTTTTGGAAAAGTATTTCTTGAGTATCCATCAGGCGTTAGACACCCGACTTCAACATTGGATAATTATCTTGAATATTTGAGCACAAATAGCAATCTTTATCACAACCAGGAAAGATCCCGGCTCTCAACAAATTTTCTTTAATTACAAACAATGGATTCAACAGATCGGCAATATCAGTAAGATGGAGATTTTCCAAAACAGCATGCACATTGTGGCTGTGCTTGGGCATCGGCGCAGATATAACATTCAGCTTTTCAGGAGCGTCAAATTCGACCTCTTTGGCGTCAATTAAATCCTGAATTTCGTTCTTGAGTGCCCAGCAATTATTGGTATTGTGCCCAATACTGTCGGAATGGTAAGCGCACTTGGCTTTTGAGTTGTAGGATGGAGAGGTGGTATTTACATTCTTTGGCACCTCTTTTAAATTAGCAAGATTCAACTTCAGGAGATGTGGAAGGATTTGAGCAGGGGTCATGTTTACTGGGGTAAACTGCCGTGGTGGCCTTTGCTGATAAGTTATGGGCTGATCATTCCTCGGTTGGCTGTTTCTAAGCTGGTCTGATGCGGACTTCTGTATTAATACGGCCCCCACTGTTTGCCGACGTTCCTCTCTTTCCCGATTTTTCTGAGTGTATACAACAGATGCTTCTTTCTTGGCTGAGAAAGGTTTTCTAGCAGCCGTGGATGCGGAAGCATCCTTTTGAATTTTTCCACTTTTGATACCGACTTCCACCCTCTCGCCAGTCAAAACCAACTCAGTAAATCCCACAGAAGAGTTTCCCATTAGATGGTTGAAGAAGGGGCCAGACAGGGTTCCCAAAAACATGTCAACTAATTCCCTATCTGATAGCGGTGGCTGCACCCTTCCAGCCAGGTCGCGCCACTTCTGGGCGTACTCCTTAAACCCTTCATTTGAAGCCATCCCCATACTCTGTAGCTGAGTACAGGTAGGCACCAAATCAGCATTGTACTGATACTGGCGAAAGAAAGCGGCTGCCAAGTCTTCCCAATTATGGACCTCTGATCTCTCAAGCTGATAAAACCAATCTAACTGAGTGCCAGACAAGCTGTCTTGGAAAAAGTGCACCCAGAGGTCTTTGTCGGATGAATGTGGCTGGATCTTTCTAACATACGACCTCAAGTGCATCTTAGGGCAAGACAGACCATCGTACTTGGCGAATGTTGGCACTTTGAACTTAGGAGGGATAATAATCCCAGCTACAAGCCCCAGCTCCTCAAAATCCAATCCGGGCACCCTCTACAACTCCAGAGCTGCCAATCTGTCTTCAAGGTTCTTATACTTGTCATCCGCGGGTGGATACTGTTGTTCTAAATAGTCTTCGTATGCTTCCTTTTCCTCCTCTTCTACCTCAGACTCAGAAGGTACAGTAACTCCTTTCCCCTTGCCAATCCCTTCGTTAGACGTTGAAGGAAACTCAAGAGTTCTTCTAGCATCACCCTCAAATCTTCTTCTGAAAGTAGCTACCCCTGGTCTCTTTTTCTTTTTCTTCCCTTTATTCTTCTCTAGTAGAACTTTGAGATCCTCTTGACCCTTTGCCAAGGTCATGAGGAGTTGTTGAAATTGTGAATTTTGTGCTTGTAGGTCCTTCATTGTTTGCTCCAAATCCATCTTGCTGAAATAAATAGCAGAAAATAAGGAAACCTGGATTGAAGACCTGCTTATGCATATGATGAATGATATGTTATTCATGTAATGCATTCAAGGGTTCAAAAATTCAAATTTGTTGCAAACAAAAAGAACGCACGTCATATTAGGAAGAAATTGGTTAGTACATAAATGCCCCATGGGCTAAATATTACAAAATTCTTAATGTAAAAAGACGTTGCGCATCCTCTTTGGTGCGATGTAGGTGTTGAGAGTTTCCTCCTCGTGGAGTCGGAGGGTGAGCTCTAAAACCTTCTTCTCACTGGCATAGAAGTTGGCTTCAAAAGTATCCCGTTCTTCTTTGAGTTGGATCCAACTCTTTTGCATTTCCTCCCATGATGTTGGCATGTCAGGGTGTAGGATGGTGTATGGAACCTCTCCTTCCTTAACAGGCTCTTTAATCAAGGGGAGAATGTGAGGGTATGGCATCATAAGATTCTGGGAGCAGGTTCGTACCCACTTAAGGTAAGGCTCAAGGGGGATGGAATTCTTGTGCCCCAGTGTCTTACTATCCACCTTGTTAGGCATCCTCCAAGCTTAGATGAACCTTTTTCGAAGTCCTTGCACATTGTTGTCGAAGTCAAAAACTAGGTCAGGAATCAGCATGTCATGAGGGCCATCCCTCCGAGCATATCCAAATTGTCTCAAGGCTAGACAGGGGTTATAGGTGATGCCTCCCCTAATACCAAGTAGTGGGACATTAGGGAATTCACCACAACGATCAATGAGGATGACATTTTCTCTGGATCAAGAACACCAATGTACATCAGAATGTGTGAGGGTCATCAACCGTTGTGACCACCTTAAACCCTGCTCATTCTTCAGAACTGATTGTGGAAGGTGAGAAATAAACCACCTTGCTAGGAGAGGAGTACAACACATGAGAACATCTCTTTTCCTCATTGTTCGTGTGTAAAGTGAGTGTAGGATGTCCCCAAGTAATGTAGGTATGGGATTCTTGGACATGAAAATCTTAACAGCATTCACATCTATAAGTTGGTCAGGGTTTGGGAACAAGACCAACCCATAAATAAGGAGTGCCACAATCTCTTCAAAGGCTTGCAGATCCAAGGAATTCCAACACTCTTGTGCCTTCTCAAACAAGAACTTCGCCAAGAAGCCCTTTACACCACTTCTGGTTTCCCAATGCCCCTTGATGTCAGATGGTTGCAAGTGTAGTGCTTGAGCAACATCTTCAGGCTTTGGTAATTTTTCTGTACCGTTGTAGGGTAGGAATTCTCAGAAGTTGAGAAAATTCCTCCAAAGTAGGCACCAATTGGTAATCAGGGAATGTGAAACAGTGGTGTAGGGGGTCAAAGAACTGGAAGAGAACTTTCACCATGTCTTCTTCAATCCTGGTGTTGACTAAGCTGAGGAGTCTACCATGTGTTTCAATGAAGAGAGATTTCTACAGAATCCTGGATGTAAGCTCTTTGAGTTGAGGAGGGATTCTCACAAGGTTGATTTGAATTGTTTTCCTGTGAAGAGATTCCATGACCTACAAAACAAGAACAAAGATGAAGATCCAAACCCTTGAAATGGTTAGTGGATGCATATGATGCTTTATGATGTTCATGATGTATGCACAAACACATGCACAAGCCAGTCACATAAAACTCTAGTTTCAGGCTTGCATGAGGTTTCATAGGTAAGTACCCTCTTGAGTTTAGTTGGCTCAAAACATGTCCTATAAATAGTAACTGGGTTCTAAGGAGCTCAATATCATTAGATTGTTTTCTATGTTCATTGTTTAAGTTTAGCCACTTAACTAGCGACCAAAATATTCCAAGAAAACAACCCTCAATGAGTGTAGTATCGAGTATCTACCAACTTCGGACTGCACCAAAGTCGGTTATCTCATTACCCCTAATAAAAGGCCAAGATGGTCAAGTAAGGTTCTAGTTCATTAGTGCTTAATGACATCACTCAGCGGCCCCATATTCTCTTTGATTGACTCAAAGGCTACCGGTACTCACAAATATGTCGCACTAATATAGCTATTGCTTCAACCGTATCGGTATACCCCGCACAATTTCCACAACATATTGCTATCTATGAATGTTTCCCAAATCCGGATGGAGGATTTCAATCCCAAACAAGAGAATCAAAATGTAAAGCAATCAAAGCAAACAATAATCATGCAAAGGGTGATCTAAGCCCTAAGGTTACTCCACTTTTAAATATCTCCCCAGCAGAGTCGCCAGTTCTGTGATACGGTGGGAGAACTGACTTGTGTTTTTTGCGTTTGTGTTTGCAAATGTTTCGGTTTAGCAAGAGTCGCCACCGACTTTTTATTTTATCCTAAGGAAAGGTCAAAAAGCACAGGAAAGACCTTTGAGATGTTTTCTTGGGTTCGGGGAGTAGATTATAGAAATGGAAGGTGTTAGCACCCTTTCTATCCATGGTTATCCATGGGCTCTTAGTTACTTGCTTTAGATCACTTGCTTTGATTTTCAATTGTTTGAAATGGTGCTTTGTGTGTGATTTTGGAAAATGTTTTGAAAAGAGGCCATCGTTGTGGCAACCTTTGTAATGATTCTTGTTTGAATGTATACAAAGGTGTTTTTTTGTCTTTTGAAAAGATAATTCAATGTTTTGAAAGTTGTTTTGAAATTGTGTTGTGAAATGTGTTTTGAAAAGTAGCAAGGATGTTTTGCAAGTTTGATCAAGTAACTAAGAGTTTTCTATTCTATTTACTCAAAGATCTTTCTTATGTTTTTAACCCTTTTAACAGTGTTGTTTCACCATTGTGTTTGATGAACAACCTTGTGTTAGGATGTTAACGGGACAGGCGCGGGTCATCGTATAGACCATGATAGCAATAATGTCAAGTGTCTTTGGCAATTTTCTTTAAGGGACTTGATCATTTTGTTTAGGCAACTCCGATAGCGTCATCGAGGGACTATGATCTTTTTGTTTGTTTTTGTTTTGCCAAAGTACCCAACATGCAACCATGGCCCATTTTTGAAGGCAACAAGTGGATGAAACCCTAGGGGTGTGAGTGTGCATTGTGTTTGTTTTTCATGCTTTGTTTTTTTTATTAGTGATTGTCTACTTGTTGATTTTATCTGGCCATACATATCCTATTTACTAGCAAGCATATAAAAGTAATAAAGCGCAGAAAGATAAAATCCTACACTATTACAACCATATTGAATTGCATGAAAATATAATGGCAAAAATAAAATAAAAGCAAGAAAAATGAGGGTCTTTCAATTGAGGCAGAAAACCCTTCGATTTTGCACTTTCTGGCTCTCTTCGATTTGGCCTGAAAAGGGTGAAGGGATGACTTTCGACTGAGGCCTCACGGTTAGCATGTTGTGCCTTTCGATTGGGACCAGTGGGACAGCATGTTGTGCCTTTCGATTGGGACCAGTGGAACCAGTATAAGATGTAATCTGCCTTTCTGCCTCCTTCGATTGGACCTGGAGTTAGTGAGGAAGCCTGAGGCTTCGTTTCATACTCCTGTCTCCTGTTTATTTCGTTTGAGATATTAAATAGAAACATGGTCTAAGGCCATGCTATCATTACCTCAGGGCCATGTTAGTTCTTAAAGCATTTGTAATAAACCAAAGAGCAAAACCAAAAGGAGAGGCAATAAGAACAAACTAAAAGGGTGGAAACGAAAAGTTAACAAACACTACGTACATGTTTGAAACGAAAAGGAAGCTTATTTACATGTTATGCTAGAAATGAAGGGTTCAAGGTTAAGAATGACTTACCTTGCTTGAGGCTGGAACGTGTGTTGGGCCTTTAAGTGGTTTCCTGGAATGCTTCTGGATTCGAAGGGAGGAACCAGGGGTTATTTCTTTGATACTGGATTCGAAAGATAAGAACAAGTGTGAGGTTCTTCCTACTGGATTCTAAGGGTAATAAGGTATAGGGATGTTTCAGATTCTAAGGGGATAAGTGTTTGGATTCTGGGTATGTGTTTGATGAGTGTTTAAGTGTTTGAGATCTTTATGGTGTTTGAGAATTTTTTGAAGATTCGTTCCCTTGGCCAAAAAAGTCCCCCTAAGCATGTGTTGGAGCCTCTTATTTATAGGCAAAGTTGGCTGAAGCTTTTGGAGGGAAAACAAAATATTTGAACAATTTGAGTAAACTGCTCTTTGTAGTCTTCGAGGGACATCGTTTGTATGCTATTTCGGTGCAAGAATGGGGCAGTGCTTCAAGACTGCTGTGCAGCAATTTTGGCCAGTGTACCATGCCTGAACTTGGCAGCAAGCATCTTTGAATATTTCATCCTTTCATTTTGACCCTCCTTCGACCAGATTCTTCTTCCAAACATGTTGTTTGACTTTCCTCCAACAAGTGTCTTTCGACCGAATCACCTTTGTGCATCGTTTGAAGGGTCCAAATGTGTGCTTCGAATGGACTAGTAAGGTGTACCCTTCGACAGGGACTCATATGTATGCCCCTCAAGTCCACCACTATATGTCTTTTGAAGAGGCCATCAATCATGTGCTGAAGTTTGTCAAGGATGGAAATGCAGCATACTAAAGAGAAATGTTATCCAATCGAAGCTAGTACAAACATAGTCAATGTCTTGTCGAAGCCTGTATGGAGGAGGTCTAAACTTTGTGACTCCAAGCAAGCACACAAAAGGTCAATGCTCAAACAAAGACTTGCACGAAGGGAGCCACATGCCCAAACGAAAGAGGCATGCAGGAGGCAAAATGTCCAAATTCAAAAGAGGCATACATGAGGCAAAAAAGTGCAAATCGAAGGACCCCAAAAGGGAGCTTTTTGCCTTGGAATCGAAGGAAATTATAGGAGGCTTTGTACCTTGTGCATGCTAGCAAGGGGGATGCCTTTTGCGTGCAAGTTGTGGCTCAAATGAAAGTTTGTATGTAACTAGTCATTACTTTATGAGTCAAGGAAAGCATGGAGGGAAAGTTTGTATAGGCATGCAAGCATCAGACATCCAAACGAAACATGCAATAGGCAGTCATGGCATTATGAACCCAGTAAGGCCAGAGATGTAATCGAAGGTGGCATGTAGGAAACCCCTGCCTTGTAAATCAAAGCCAGCATGCCAGAGGCCAACGCCCAGTCGAAGGATGCAACCAAAGCCTGTATCAAAAGAGGCCAAAAGGCCAATCGAAGGAGCTGAAACGAAGAACACTTGTATTTCTCCAAATTTTGTCAAAATCATATTTTTATCTGTTTTCTCCCTTTTTGACAGTTTCCTTTTAATTTTGGTACTGGAAAATTCCAAAATACTTGTGCAAGCTTGAACCTTGAGAATCCTTGTGAGAAATGATTTGAAGAATGAGAGGGAAAATTTTGGGGTACAATAGTTGCACTGTCTCTAAACTGAATGATGAATATCACCGGATCAAAGGTTTGACGCCACCTCGGAACACAAAAGAACCAAGTACCAAGTGGATCAGCAACTGCATTAGACCAAAATCTCTCCATAATGGTTGCACTGTCTCTATTCCTAGAGTTCCTATGGTTGTCACTTGGCCTGGGTATTAGGCCTTTTATCTCTTTTAACACCCACTCACATAGAGACAAAGTCCAACAATACCACTAGCATACGGAAAGCGATAAAATATATGCACAAACATATGCAAGCAGTGTATATAAAGTTGTAAATAACTAGAAGTAAATAAACACCCAAAGAAATAAACAAACAAGGGCTAGGATCGACTCTGGGATGGACCAGCAATTAGTCAATCTCATTCCCCAGTGAAGTCGACATCTGAAACAACCGGCCGAACTGAAAACTGATAATGAAATCAATGAAGTCGCCACTTGACGTCTTTTATCCCACCGAAAGGGAAAGGTGAATATCGAGAAAACCTGAAGGGGAGAAATCACGGTCTTGTGACCGTAGAGATCGGGTAAGGGAGTCTGTTATGCAAGGGGAAGGTATTAGCACCCCACACGCCCGTAGTACTCTATGGTATCCACTCATGTTGTTCTAATCTAATGGGTATGGTCAAAATCTATATCTAATCTTAAGATCTAAAATAAAATGTAAAGATGGAATGCATGCAAAATAAAAGAGAGAATAATGTAGGGAAAATAAACATTATTCTCGTTCGGGCCCTACTCCAATGCTTACGTATCCCTATTAAGGAATCAGAGCATCCGTAGTTCGGCTCATATATTTTGGTTGGTTTGTGTTTTTTAGTTGAGAAGACAAAGGCGAAAGTCAAGATGGCAAAACATTAGATAAAACGACAAAACATCAACAACGATGATAAAACAACAGAAAAAAGGAAGACAAGGCATAACATGGCAACACAAACTCATATAGGGTGATATAACGTCAGGATGATAACAAAATATCAGACAAGATGATAAAACATTACACCTAACAATGATATCGAAAATCAGAGTAGGATAACAAACATATGTGATGGCGAAACATCGGAAAAAAACATATGCGGCGAAACATCAGCAAAAAGATAGCAAGATAACATGGAAAAGATGGCAATACATCAAAACTTAGATGATAAAACATCACACCTAACGATAATATTGAGAATCAATGTAGGATAACAAACATGTGCGATGGCGAAACATCGGCTAAAAGATAGTAAAATATCATGGTAAAGAAGGCAAAACATCAAAACTTAGATGATAAAACATCACACCTATCAATGATATTGAGAATCAAAGTAGGATAACAAACATACGCGATGGAGAAACATCGGCATAATGATAGCAAAATATCATGACAAAGATGTCAGCTTAGCAAGGTTTAAAACAGAACCAAAAGGCGCACAAACAATTAAGCTTGGTTTGTATTTTTTTACCTTGAAGAAGGATTTAAGTTCATTACAAATGTTTTATGGTTTTCCAAGAAGAAGGTTTTTGTTTTAATATGCAAGAATGCAAAAGAAAGAAAACAACTAAGGGAGACTATCCTAATCTCTAGCCCTAATGTTATCATACAATGAATGACCCTAAGGTTGGGGATGGAAAGGGAAATTTCTACCCTATGTTATCATACATGGATACTTATCCTAATGTCTAGCTTGAGAACTACTCTAGTTAAGCGATCCTAAGGGAGCATGGCAAAAGAAATGTCAGAGATCCTCCGACAAAAAAAAACAAACGAACAGATGACAAAACATCTAAACATAAGCTCGAGCATCATTCGAATATCAAACACCTACAAGGCGAAGGCCAAGTGTAAAAGGGGAGGTCCCGCCATAGACAAGCAACCAAGCATCAAACCAAGGGTCAAGCCATAGCCAAGGTGAGCATATCACCTGAATCTACCAAGCCATAAAATTGTGGGAATATAAAATGTCCTTAACCGTGGTATCAATTACCGGGGTAAGAAATATTTGGGGGAAAGACATAGTGCATGCATACACTAAGCATCAATGTTGGTCAACACGAGCTAAATAAAGTGTGGGGATCCGATTGTAGGAACCCTTTTCACTTTCCATTGAAAGGTTTAGACTTATTCAAATCTTAGGCATATGTTCTGAGCATCTACTTGTAGAAAGTGAGCATAATAACGACATGAACTGGAATGTGCGGGGGTCGATTATGAACCTTTTCCGCTCGCCTCCTTTTAAGGACTTATCTAGGTGGGGTAGATGCAAGCATAAATGTAAGCACTTGCAGGATACCTACTCAATGGTAGGATTAAATAAACACAAGTAGCAAACAAGGCACATATACGGAATTGCCTTAAACAGATCTTTAAATAATCCAAAGGGATTCCTGACAGATATCAGCAACGGAAATCCCTGTTATACATCTCTATTCCTACTTGACATGACAAGGAAAGAGGTAAAGTCCATACTTTTCATGATCTCTAGAAAGTAGTAAATGTTGAAATGAGGTAAATGAGAGAAAATACCAAATGAACAAAAGTTCATAGCATGGAAAGAAAAGCAGAGAAACCCGATGATCTTCGCGAAAACTAACAGAGAAATGTCTATTTCCTCTTCAACGTGTGAAAAATAGCTCAAGATATATGTGTGATACGGTGGTAGAACCGACTTTTATACTGGTTTTGCGTTTGTGTTTGCAAATGTTACGGTAAGCAAGAGTCGCCACTGACTTTTCTTTTATCCAAATTAAGGAAAGCGTGAAAAGAACAGAAAAATACCTTTTCGAGAATTTTGAGTAAGGGGGGTAGATTATGGAAATGGAAAGTGTTAGTACCCTTTCCATACGTAGTTATCTACGGGCTCTTAGATGCTTAGCTCATTTTTTAAAATACCTTGTGCTTTTTGTGTGTTTTGAAAAGTATTTTGAAATTTTCCTTAGTGTGGCGATTCGCTTCATGATAACTCTTGTATCAGTCCTCAAGTTTGTTGATAAAGCGAATGTTTTTGAAATTTGTTTTTTGAAATATGTAAGTGTAAAAAGTTTGTTTTATTTGAGCGAGCATCTAACAACTATCTACTTGTACTCGAAAAGTTTATTCTTTTCCTCCTATCCTTTAGATAGTTCTATCCTACTATTAGTGAGTAGGTAGCCCTATCATTGGATGTATGAGGGACATTTGAAGGAACGTACAGTCATAAAGGCAACATATGGAGATGCTTTAGAAATTTTTTTAGGGACTAGATCATTTACCAAAAGGCAATTGTAGGGTCATCGAGGGACTATGATCTTTTGATTTACGGGTCTTTACTAAAGCGTCCCCGTTTCGAGTGACATGATTGTTTTTCCGAAGGCAACCAAAGTGGGGTACCCTAGAGGTCTGCATGTGCAATTGTGTTGTTTTCAATTATTTTAATCTTTGCATTAGGTTTGCTAACGTTTGATTTCAGTCTTTCCATACAAGCCTAATTACTAGCAGTTAATATTTTGCAGAAATTTAAAGTAAAGGTATTTGATTCTACGCTATTACAGTGCTTCGGGGAGGGGGAATTTACATGTCCAAATGGGGGGAAAAATAAAGAAAAGTGATAAAATCTTAGTTTAATCTATTACATATTGTGAGCAGGTACATTATCGTAAATATGCGAGAATAAGATAATGCGCGCGAAATAGAGACGAACGTCTAAAGACCCTAAGAAATTGCTAAGTAAACATAAACAAATCTTTTTTTGTTTGTTTTTGTGTTTATTAAGAAAATGCTAAATATAATCCTAATTAATTAAATAAAATAAAAATGATTGTAAATTAAAATTAACTCTAATAAAACTAATTCTACTATTTTTGTATTTTTGTTAGGAAAATATCTGAATTAAAT
The DNA here is from genome assembly GCA_948472305.1 of Vicia faba. Classification (NCBI taxonomy): domain Eukaryota; kingdom Viridiplantae; phylum Streptophyta; class Magnoliopsida; order Fabales; family Fabaceae; genus Vicia; species Vicia faba. Next base: position 489,272,544 of record OX451739.1, read on the forward strand.
AAACCTAAGTCTATTATTTTTTTATCTTTAAGAAAGGTGTTACAGTAATTAACTTAATTAATTAATAGTTTTAATTAAAAGAACAAACTAGACCTAATTTTTTGTTTTAATGTTAATAAAAAAAGGAAGCAAGAAATAAAAGAAATAAACAAAACCAAAAAATAAGTCAGTGAATAGAGGTCCTTCGATCCAGGGAAGGAGTGGTCTTCTTCGATCCAGGGAAGAAACTGTCCTCTTTGATCCAGGGTAGGAGTCTTCCCTCTTCGATCCAGGGAGGAACCATCTTCTTTGATCCAGGGAAGAAACTATCCTCTTCGATCCAGGGTAGAAGTCTGTCTTTCAATCTAGACCTAGTGTCGAACCCATACTCTCCAAGCTTACACACGCATCCTTCACCACTGGGCCATCTGTTCAATCAATAATGAAAACAACAAGAAGGCAATGTGTTTGAAATATCATAAAATACTGAGGTGTTAAAACCCTGGCATTGGTTTGGACTGAAGGTGTTTGTATAGGGAAATACAACCAAAACATTGCAGGCTTCCATAACAATAGAGTTTCTTGATTCATGCCTTAAACATTGCATGTACTATGTCAAAATAAATCTAAACAAATAATATGATTATGGATTTGTGCATCAAATATATTTAAACTGCATGAACTGAAAGATTAGAGCATGAGAATTTTACCCTACCAGAGCAACGAGATATGCTTATTTTAAGATGCTTTAAGCGTCAAGGAGGGCTGATATGCACTCCTGGGATCCTCAAAGTGATGATGGAACGCCTGGAACATACTGGGTGTGGCTGGAACTGGCTGTTTGAATTTCACCACTTTGCTGGGTTTTTGGCAATTTATATGGCTCTCTAGGCAGTGTATATGCGTGTATGAGGCTGTATGTAAGTGTAGGTCTCCAGTGTATGTATCTCGTCCTTGACCGGTGGTGTGAGTGTCTTGTATTTATAGGAGACGGGGGTGCATGGAAATGGCAAGAGACAGTCATTAACCAAGCTTTGACGGCCATGAGACCAAAATCAGACACATTAAAAAAAATCCCATTTTTGAAACCTTCATGCCTCTTTGAGACTTAGGATGAACCTGGACACATTTTTCTCCTTCAAATTCCCTTCAGCGTTTCTCTTTGATTGACCTAGAGTTTTGATTCGAAGTGTTAAGAAACTTCTTTATTAGAGCTTCTTCAATCAGTCAGCTTCTGCATTGATTGCTTGATTTTGTTGATATGCTTATCTAAAGACATCTTGCTCTGATATGCAAATCGAAGGACACTTTGTTAACATACCTTCGAAGTACACCTTATCCTTGCTTTTAGATTGGCCTAGAGTTGTCTCCTTCGAATGGACCACATGTATATCCTTATAGCTCCTTCGATTGAGTCTATTTACATCAATTCGAATTGCTCAGATCTTTGATGACTCTGAATCCCAATTGTTCAGAGTCTTCCCTTATAAGAGTTTCTTCAATTAAGTCACCATCTTCCTCAATTTGAATTGCCTAGAATTCTCTTCGTCATAGCATTGTTCTTTTTGATGATTCTGAATTCGAATCTGTTCAGAGTTTCCCTTATTAGGGCTTCTTCGAAAGCCCCTCAGATCTTTGCTCTTTGATTGTCTATGACTTTCTCCTCGTGGCTCCTTCGATTGGACCCATCTATTTTCCTTAGCTGATTGATTCCAATAACCCAAACGAAAACTTCATTCTGGCCAACTGAAGCCTCCTTTGTCACCTCCTTCGAATGCCATTGCACAAGAGGCCTGGGCCTGGCCACATGTAGGACCAAGACCCATCATACGACAAACTTTCATTTAGTAATTATGTGTCTCCTTCGAATGGCCACTAATATGTGTCCTTCGAATGGACCTTTGGAGTGCTCTTTTGAAGGGGTCATATTGTGTGTCATAGTTCAGAAATTGTGTTGAGGGGTTTTGGCCTTGAAAGCATGCCAGAGGAAGTCCTTGCCTTATGCATTGAAGGCAATTATAGAAGAAACCTTTGCCCTCGTGAATCCTATACAAATCTGAGGGAGCCTGTTCCTGGCGGATCGAAGGGAACTTGTAGTGGGTTCTTGCCTAAATAAAACTTGGACCAAGGCTTGCTCGAATGGGAACCAATGCGCAATCGAAGCTGATGGGCCAATACTTGATTGAAGGGTTTTAGATGCCCAATCGAAGCTTGTTGACATGTCAATCGAAGGAGCCTTTTCTCTGATATGCCAAATGAAGGACATTGTTCAGATGCCAATCGAAAGACATTTTTCACATGCCAATCGAAGGACACTGTTGAAATGCCAATGAAGGACACTGTTGACATGCCAATCAAAAGACACTTAACCATCATTCAAAAAATTTCATTTTCTTTAGGCAAGTGTTTGTAACCACCCATGCAAGAGAAAAACCTTGGGAAACATGAGAGGGAAAATTTTGGGCTATAACAATATGTCAGAAGCTTCACCAATAATCAACCGGACTAAACCTCAAGCGCTCAATATCACAAACCAACCTCTTATCATGAACTAATGGTTAGAAAGTAATAACAAAATGATTACTAACATGTAAAGAATAATTTGGAAAATTCAATTAAATTCTAAAGATCCTAAAAAATCAATTCTAAAATATTCTCATTTTTGTATTATTTTTATCATCAAACTATGAAAAAGAAAATTCAATGAGAAAATAAACGACAAAACTCTAAGCAGCCATGGGTGTATATTGGATCCAAGTGGTGTATGAACCAAAGGTTAGGCGCTAGACCTATCTGAAGAGTGATCCGTGAAGCCTTTTTATCGATATCAATTGATTTCTGAAAAAGAAAACTAACAGGCTCAAGGCCCAACCACCACTTCAGTTTGGATCCACACCTTATTTCAGCATATTCAACATATTTATTATTTTCAGATTATTATTATTATTATTATTATTACTGTTATAAAAAAATGAATTGAATGAAAATTGAGAAAATTGGAAACATTGTCGTTTAATCGTGGAAGCTAGGGTTCAAGTTGCACTGTGACTATCAAAATTCATCGTGAAATCCAAACTTCTCTTCCTCTTTCATGCTTAAACGACACCAGTAAAACCTTCTCCGTCTCTGCCACTCAATCTCCCTGCAACGACACACTCGATTTCTCAGCAATTCAACCTTCTCACAAGCAAACTTCGTCTGTCTCGCTCAATTCTCTCTCCAATCACCATTGATTCACAGCATCAACCTTCATCGACCATTTGTCGCAGACTTTGGATTTCGAAGCTTCAACTCAATCTCTCGCACGAAACTTCAACACGCCTTATCTCAGTCGCTCGTCCATGATCTCACTGGATCGAAATAAAACTTCGACAAAGTAGTCAAGAAAACTAGGTAATCTTCCGTTTCTCCTATTCGCTCTCTTCGATTCAATCTTCTTGTTCTTTTATTTGACTCTGATTCTCTGATGCGTAATACTACGGTGATATCGTTGATGTTACAGAGATGAGGATGTGATGAATTCTTCGTTATTGATTGAAGATTTTTGAAGATGAAGCTTGAACAGTGGCTATGAAGAGAATGGTGATTCTGAAGATGGAGATTCTGCAAAGAGATTGCGGACGAATGATGAAGAATGGTGCATGGTGCATGGAAGATGAAGCAGAATCAAGGTTGAGAGAGAAATTTTCTGAGTTTTTGTGTGGTGATTCTTCTGCAGTTGAAGAATGAAGAACGATGCAAGGTGATTGCCCTTTTTATATTTCTGTTATCAATAGAAGTTAGTTACAACATGATTCAATATTGGATGTTGATTTTTATTTTCGGTTATAGAAATTGAATGGTCAGGATTGGGTTTGTGAAACTTGCTTGAGAAGCCTTGGATAAATTGATGAGTTGTTAAGTTTCACGATATTTTCTAATTTAATCTCCTTTTGCAAATTCCTCCTCACGTCTAATTTTATTTCTATTTTTATTTTCTAATTTAATATGCAAGTTGTCGGTTTATGTTGGGGATGCTTTACAAGATATATAGCCAAGTTATGCTACATACAGACTGAATGTTAGACCCTTGATAAGGCTGGCTTGCAGCTCTGTTCTTGGTCCAGCTTCAGGTTTTACTAATATTTTTGTTTAGCACATACCTGATGATGATAAGGACAAGACTATCACGAAGTTATGGGTTTATCAAGCTTGCGACAAGATACCAATAGCTGAGGCTCTTCCCAGTAATATCTTTCTGATTCTGACTTTTTCGAAAGCTTCTTTTCCTCTTCTCTTTCTCTGTATTCTGAAGGGATTTTGAGTGAGGGAAAATGATGATACAAAATTAGGGCTAGGGTTTGTTGTTGCTGTTGCGCAGCTTATCAGATTTGTGATAACAAACCTTTGTGAATGCTTCTGTATTAGGCCTCTTGATATCTGTTTTTGTTATATTTTCTGATTTCTGTGTTTTTGATAACAGGCGACCTGCTTACTTTCATTCCTGACTTATCCATGACATGTCTTTTTTTGTGTTCTGTTGCGATTCTGCTATGTGAACTTTTGCTGATTTTTAATATCCGGCTCGTGTGAATTCTGTATTGAGCTTTTGGAAATTTTTCTGATATAAAAACATGCTTGTTGGGCTGGAAATACAATTTCTGTTTGCATTTTGTTTTACTGCAGTGACTTGATGTTTGATGGGATGGACTTGTGATTTCTGCTATGCTTTCTTGTTTTGACAGAACCGTGATTTTCGCATACTTGCTGAACCGTGATGCTATTTTTGTGAAACTTATGTAGTAAGCTTGCTCGTTTTGAACTCTACTATGAACCAAAACTCGTTTTTTGTGATTTGTAGTAGATGGAATTTGGCCCATGATTACTTGCTCGAAAACTGATTTGTGTGAACCAAAATTGTATGAGGAAGACTTCCAAAGCTTGAGGAAGACTTGATAACCAAAGTACTTTGATCCCATCATAATGTATGAATGCAATGCAATATGATGTTTATGATGAAACCTAAGCCTAAATCAAGAGGGTAAATTTTTGGGTGTAACAATAGTCTCCACACTATATCTAAAAAGGCCAAGATGAGTTAAGGGTTCTACGGCTCTTACCTTCTCTGGCTCCCAGATCGAAAGCAGCAATATCTTCCCGATTACTCGGTAACCAAATACTACATTCAAAGGGGCCTCCACTGAGTTGGGGATATCATGCCTCCTTTTTTGGTATTACTCGCTCAAAGTTAACATGACTATACCGCCCTTCCTATCTTAAGTGTACTTAGTTTGGGTATAGGACTTGTAAGTTGTAATCAACACCCAAAGAAACCACAAAATAACACATATAAGCACACAAGCCATAATAACAAAAATAGATATAACAAATTAGGTTTAACCCATTTAGAGTGAACTTAATTCCCCAGCAGAGTCGCCAATTCTGTAGCGGTGAAAATCAGAGATCAAGCTATTAATTAACTTGACTCGCAAATAAGCAAGAGTCACCACCGCGCTTTATCATTTCCAAGGGAAAAGGAAAAAGTGAGAAATAAAACCCATAAATATGCAAAGTAAGTGCAATATTAAAAGTAAAGAAAAATACAATGCATTTGAAAGAGATCGGAGGTTCGGGGTTGGTTATATAAATGGAAGGTACTAGCACCCTATATATCTATAGTATCCTATAGGAACCATTTGAAATATCTGTTTTTTTGTTAAAATTTGTTTGCTTGCTAAATGAGTGTGGGGATGAGATTTTTAAAGATGTGGCGACCTAATATCAAAGTTTTAGTTTAAAAGAGTTGGAGTTTAAAATTAGGGCTTGGAAGAGATTTATCTTTAGATTAATAAAACTAAAAAAATGTATAAAGGGGGTTTCGCACAATTGTATTAAATATATTCAGTGACATAAAGTCAATAAATTTAATTCTTTCCCTTGGAGTTAGACTCAAACAAAATATAAATACTAAACAATCGACAAATGGAAATGAAATAAATAGCAATTAAATAAATAAACAATTAACAACCAAAAATAAAATAAAATAAAGAAAGACAAAATTATACTAATATATATTTTTTGTATTTTTATGATGGCGAGTGTTGTACCCCAAAATTTTCCCTCTCATATTTCCCAAGACATTTCAAGAATAACTCCCAAGTTGCTCAAGATAGCTCAAGAGTTGGACAGTCAAATCACCTCCTAAGGCAGTCAACCTCAAATTAGGGTTTTGTGTTGCATCAAGGTGCTTGCATCCAAATGGCCTCAAGTGCTCCCCAATGTCCTAATATTCTCTCAAGTTCATCCATGTAAAATTTCAAGCCTTGCAGAGAAAGTTTGGTCAGTCAATGGCTCAAGAAGTCCAGAAATCGACTGTGCTAGGGCAAAAGTCAACTGTGACCTACAAAAAGTCAAACCTCAATATTTTTGTCAACATTCTAATTTTGAAGGATAATTCATCATTTGATCAAGGGTTGATCATGATTCATCAAGGATTGCTCAAGATTCATCAAGATTCAAAAGTTGCTAAATTAGGGTTTTGTAGGAAAAGTCAACTCAACTTTGACTAAGCATAAATTTCTCATAATTTTTGATAAATGACCCATACAAAGCTCATTTTTAATAGGATGCAATTCCCTACAATCCATCTTCACACCCCAATATCAAGAAATGCACTCACAAGAAGTTACAAATTTGGACATTATAGGTCATTGTTGAAAGTCAACAAAAAACACCTTTTTTTCCAAAGTTTATAACTTGAGTATGGAACATCAAAATGAGATGATACCAAAAGGGTTGGCTATAGGACATCTCAAGGTTTATAAAAAGTCAAAGAACACCTCTAAAAGTGAAATATTGAAGAAGTTATGCATGGTTGAAGTTGGGCATTTTTCCAAAATTGCCAAAAGTCAACTATCCCAAAAACTTCAAATTTTGACAAATGTGCCCACTTATTTCCACTTGATTTGATCTTGTCACACCACACACGTTTCATATCTTCAGTCTTGTGCCAATTTATTAATTTTTCTATTTTATTTGATTTTTATCGATTTAATTCATTTTTAATCAATTTAAATCCAAATAAAATCTAAATATTAATAACTTGTGATCTTTTTGAATGATATAGATTTCAATTATCATCATGGACCAAATCAAATCCGAATCATGCCATGTTAGGAACAAAATATTGGTTTTTGATACTTTTGGAAGCTTTGTTAATGGAGAATAAAATCAAATCTTCAATCATCAATTCACATGGATTCAAAGCCCAAAATTAAACTTAATTGCTTCTATTATACTCACACAATGCAAGAGACACAAAAATAGGACTAGAGGCTGCAAAAAATCACAAGAACAAACTTGAGAAAAAGCTTGAAAAAGTGTGAAACTGAAATCCATACTAGAGGCATTTTCAGGACCAAATAAGGATCCCAATCGCTTCCTGGCACTTGTCTGAAGCAGAACCAATCAAGATCACGCGTTCTCCTGCCTCCAAAAGCCCTGTAAGTGTCCCTCGAATCCGCCATGCTCATGGATTCGTAAAGCTTCATTCTTGCATCCATTCTCAGAAACATTTGCATATTTGAATTCCTCACATCATTTGTGAACTTTCTGCATTAGCCAATTTCATTATCATGTTATGTATCACAAAATGTCATTGTAGATTTTTCTAGGGTTTTTTCAGGGGTTTTCATTACAGGAAAAATTGGCCAATAAAAAGACCATGATTAGAACCGGGATGGAGAGGCGAGTAAAACTATGCTTTTAGATTGCATTTTTGTGGCTCATGGTGGATTTTGGAGATAGCACATCATATAGCAACGGACGATCGTCCGTTGGTATAGGTGAAGAAACTTTTAGCCACGGTCCCAACGACAGGGACGATGTCGTGGCGTGTCCTAATTCGTTTATTTGAATATGGCGCGCTTTTGTTTTATAATTCTGGCATAATAGTTTGTTTCATATATAATACTCTTTATTCATTCCATTAACAATTGAACACCTTGGCTCAGTTGGCAGAGGCGCTTGTATAAAGTCCCATGGGACCTGGGTTCGAATCCCAGGTCCCCCAAATGCTTATTGTTATTTTGTTACAGGTATTCCAATGCATTTCCATAGCGTTGACCACCATGTGCCTCCAAATCCCAAGCGCCAGATGGCCTATAGACCAAATCCAATGGCCAAGAGTGAATGCTCACCATACTCCCCAGTCAATGCATATGCGTGGAATGGTAAAAGTCAACGAAGGCCAATGTTAATGGGCTTGAACAATTGCTGAATCCACCTCCAGATTTGGGCCAGCACCCCCCCCCATTGGGTTATCTCTTTTTTTTTTTTTAATATTTCTTTCATTTAAATTGTTTTTATTATTTATATTGTTAATTAACCAATTAATTTTCCTCATAAAAATCAGAAAACACAAAAAAATATTATTTTTATTTATTAAAATTAAATTCATCATTTTATATTTTTGTAAATAAATTAATTTAATTGATTTAGTTTTAATTAGGAAATAACATTAACAATTTTGCAATAATTAAAAATTAATGTAGAATTAGGTTTTTTACTAACTTTTAATCAATTTATTTTATTTCCTTAAATATAACAAAAATCCAAAAATATTTTCATTAATTAATTTAATGGTCAATTTAATTTAATTCCTTTTAATTCAAAAATAATAAAAATCTTTTCTTTAATAAAAAAAAGGGGTCAAAATCCTAAAAATACGCCGATTTAATTTTCTCGCACGCGATCAATTTTGTCTTATTATTGTAATTGCTTCTGGTATGTAATAGCTTTTAATTAGGACTTTAATTATTTATCGTTTTATTTTACTTTCCGCAATTTAAATTAAAGGATTTGTTTTTGGCGATGTAAATACCCGACGCCTTGTAATAGTTTAGATTTGATTTCCGCAATTTAAATTCCGCAAACTATTAAATGTTAGATGTTTGATAATAGGGAATGCATGACAAGATCCAATGTATGAACTTAAAATCAACATAGCTCACCCATGACATGTACAAAGATAATAATAACTGAAAAACAATACAATTTCACATGCGCACTCTTAGGGTACACCTCACTTGGTTGCCTTCGAACGTGGTCATTGAGTATAGGAAGTTTTAGAGGTCTTCCTCTTGTCCAAAGATCATAAGTTGCCTCGAAACGGTTGCCTCGAAAAAAAATGATCTAAGACATTAGGGTTACCGCTAAGGCGTCCTAACATTGCTTTAGTGACCACACGTCCCTTAATCGAATTGACCCGAAAACTCCAATGACGGTGCTACCTACTCATCAATAGTGGGCTAGCATTGTCTAAAGGACATTAGCACAGTTTAATTCCCTTTTCGAGTAGGTAGATGGTTCTTAAGTACTTGCTCCTTTTAAAAACAAAACAAAACTTTTCACACATACACTCCTTTCAAACAAAAACTCTTTCAAACCCACAAACACAAAGAAAAGCAAATTTTGAAAACACATTGAGCAAGTACCTAAGAGCCCGTGGATAACCACGGATAGAAAGGGTGCTAACACCTTCCCTTTCTATAATCTACCTCCCGAACCCGAGAAACATCTCGAAAAAGGAATTTTTCTGTGCTTTTTTCCTTTCCTTATTGGATAAAATAAAAGACGGTGGCGACTCTTGCTTGCCGCGACATTTTGCAAAAACAAACGCAAACGCGAACCAACATTCCAAAACAGCCAGTTCTCTTCCCACCGATCACAGAACTGGCGACTCTGCTGGGGAATATTATAAGTGAGGTATACCTTAGGATTAGATCATTGTGTTTTCAATTGTATGCTTTGTATGATTTACATTTGTGGGTTTGTATCGGAGTTCTATAGATCCTAACCCGGATCTGGGGATACCCTTTAGGTAAGTAGCAATAAAATGTGAGGGAACTGTCCGACGTAGACCGACACGGTTGAAGCAGTAGCTACATTGGTGTGGCACTTTAGTCTGTACTGATATCCCTTGTGTTGGAACGAGGAGAATATGGGTATTCTAAGGGGTCATTAAGCACCAACTGACCTTAGAACCTTAAATTGACCAACTTGGCCATAGAACAGTAGCAATATGCTACACTCATTGAGACTAAACTCTCGTGATGATTCCGGCCGCAAGAAAAGGTTGCTAAACTGGAATTATGACCGATTGAGGGTAGTCAGTGATATTGAGATCCTCTAGAACCCGATTACTATTTTTAGGACAGGTTTAAACCAACTAAACTGAAAGAGGGTAATACCTAAACTCCATGCTAGCCTAAACTTAAGGCTATTTGTGTGACTTGTGTGCCTTCAAACTTGAACTACTTGCACATTCTTGTTATCTGACAACATGAGTTCCTTGCAGGTTTTGTTTACAATCCTTATCCAATAATTTGGATTTACTGCAGGGTTTACTTACAACACCTCACACTTTTGCTTAAACGCATAGCATACACATCATAAAATCATGCCTTAACATTTCCTTAACCATTTCAAGGATCTCAAAGGTTTGTGATGCAGATTATGATGAACCAAATGTCTAGCAAGGGGCAAGGGATTTATTTTCCTCTAGCCAATGCCGTCTAGAGATCAAAACATGATAACTTGAGTCAGGGGCTATGACCCACTCGATATGGTGAGCTTGACTCTTGAAGAAGGACTCTTAACAACATGAAGTTTCTTCAATCAAAGCTGCGAAATTCAAATTCTAACAAGTTTCTTGTTTACCCCGCGGGATCCTTGAAAACATTGCATACATACATATCATTGCATAATAGGTCTCCCAGTACAGGTCTCTCATGTTCTCGCTGTTTATTTCAGCAATGACTCTCCTACAAGACATCCAAGATCTCCAGGCTCAAAACGCTCAACTTCAAGAAATGTTCTTGAACCTATCCCAGGGGCAGGAAGAAATAAAAGCTCTCCTCACAAGGGGCTTAGTCCTAGGAAATCCAGGCGGCATCAGGAATGATCAGTTGGAAGGGCTACAAATTGAGTTGGCAACAATGAAGATCAAGATGATGGGACGGCTGGTGGGCCAGATGGATCTCACTCAAGACCTGGATCAAAGACAAGAAGAGCTCAGGGTCCTCGTCAACAAACTACTTCAAAATAACCAAGTGGGGCAAACAACTAGGGTTGAAGATTAAGTCATCATTCAACCTCCCTTGAGACAAGAAGACAAGGGAAAAGCTCCCCAGCTTGCTTCAGGGTCACAAGCCCAGCAACAACTTCGCCAGCGTCAACGGGGTAATCGGCGTAAGCAAAATACATCTGGAAGACATTTCTCTAAGACTGATATACCATCATCTCTAATACTGAAATGCTTGTTGGAGGTCAATCTGATTCCTTTAAAGGATCCTCTCCGGAATCCCAATACCTCTGCTCTTGGCTATCACCCCGACACATTTTGTGTATACCATTCCTATAGTCACGGACATGACACCGACGACTGTTGGGCTTTGAAAAACGAGATCCAAGACTTGATTGACAGAAGAGTGCTGGAATTCATGCCGGATGGCGAGATGAAAATCTTCCGCTGAGGGTTCTCCACCTGAAATGACTAGTTCGAACTAAGAGACTTTTGCTCATTTGAATTTTCAAGTTGTAATTTTCTTTTGACTGTTCGAACACTAATTCATGTCAAACTTTATTACTTTACCAATGCATCGCATATGTCTGTTTTGAATCAATCCATTCGTATTTCACTATATTCAAATTGCTTTCATTTTTTGTGATGATCAACTCTCGATTAAATTTTTTTAAGCCTTTAGAGGGAGGATGACGAAACTGATATCAAAATCCCTACAGTATGCTTTTGAACAGACCCCACTGACGAGGTACAGGCATTGTTTCAAATCCTAAATAGTGGAGTTATAAGGAAGATAATCCCTAGTCAACCCCTTTGAGCCAAAGAAGTTGGAGTTTTTCTTTTCACAAATTAAAACCCTTAATTATAACCTGGGGCGGGGTAGTTTTCTCAGTTAATCCAGGTGCACAATGAATGGCATCAAAGAAGTCCTTCCAAAACAAGAGACGGTGATGGTTCCTTATAATCGTCAGGACAGGCAGTCGTTATCTCTCATAAATAAAACCCCATTAAGTCAAAACCTGTGAAGGAGACTTAAGAAAAACAGGGGCATCCTGCTGACTGTAATCACAAAAAGAAATAGTTCAGGCAAAAAACAGGGATAATAAAAACCAAAAAGAAAGAGATCCTGCAAAATGACTGCCTGCCCAAAATAAATTGTCAGTATCCGAACCATCACTAGTATATCAGAGCAAAGACTCAAACAGGATCTAAATGCACGGTTAGCTGAGTTTAGGATCGAAGAACATCACGAAGAGTGGGTGGGTACAAATAAATTTTGAACCTTTATCCTTTGTTTCTTAAACCGTGAACCAGGCCACGTTATAACCCTTCAAAGTCCTAGCTGAAGCATGGGTTAATTCGAAAGCATACTATTACCAAAGGTATCCTGACTCCTGTAGGGCTTGCTATAAAATCCTTAGTTGACATCACATTTTACAAAAATTAGCTTGTTTTATTGAAAACTGTATTTTCAAAGAACTTCAAAACAGACATAAGCTTTGCATGCTTAAAATAACATTGTTTGCATATGACTATTTGTTCGAAACAGCAGAGAAATTTGCACGACGAATATCCAGTGAACAAAAACCTTCTCAGCAAAAAGGGTCACCTCAAATGAAAAAAAACACTTCCAATCAAGGGGCATGGCATGATCATTGTCCATCATCTGGGGCAGTCAAGTTAAGATTCAAGGAATCTCTCAAAATGCCAAATAGCCAGGGGCAAATCTCCATCTGAATCAATTGGGGCATTGGACATGAATTCCAGCAACGAATCTTGCATGATCAAACGAAGATCTTCTGGTAGTATGGCAACACGACACTACTGACAGTGACACCTCCCTACATCCTGAGAGCACGTACATAGTCAAAAAATACCGCGCGTGAATAAAGACCCGTTAGGTTGACTGGCCTAGGAAAAAATAAGGGCTTCCCGGTGAACCAAAAGGGTTCGGGCAAAAATAAGGGATGAAAATGAAAATTTTGTACACCTGGCAAGTCGAAAACCTGAAAAGGCGGCTTGGGCAAAAAAGGGTATCCGGATGGATTGAAAACCCGAAAGGGTGGTCCAGGCAAAAATTAGTGATCAAAGCGTACGACTATGTCCCGTCATCTCGTCACTTGCCTACCAGAAGAAGACTTGTCATTTCAACCGAAAGATACCAAGCACCTCATAGGTGGGGATAATACTCGATCCATAGGGCCTCCACAGGCACCTTCTCCCGCAGAAATAGGGGCAATAAGAATTGTCCAAACTATACAGTTGCTCTGTCCATCAGGTACAAAGGTAGATTCAGCTGAAGAATATGGCTAAGATACCTTCACTCCCTGCAGAGTAAGACAATAATGATAGCTCTCCCCCAGCTGAGACTTGCAACGAATCAGCAATACTTTCTCCAAGCATAGTTAGTCTACCATCAGCCCTAAAAAGGCTTAGTATCCCCAGAAGGTCTTAATATTCCCCAGCGGAGTATAAAGATATTCCTCAACAAGTATAAGAGTATCCCCAGCAGTCCTAATATTTCTCAATAGAGTATAAGAACGTTCCTCGACAGCATACAAGATACCCCCAGTGGAGTCAATATTTCCCCAGCACAGTCTGAAAAAGCTATCCCAACAGAGTTGAATCATCTTCCCCAGTAGACTCTGGAAGTTTATCCCCAGCGGAGTACTAGAATAAATCTCCCCAGCCAAGTTCAAAGGATCATTCCCAGCCAAATTCAGAGGGTTATCCCCACAAGAGTCCAACAAGTTTATCCCTAGCAAGTCACAACTGAAAGATCATCCCCAACGAAGTTCTTTCTTTCCCCAAACAGGAGTTCAATCCTCAACGGATTCAATATCAACCGCAACGGTAATCCATCCCCAGCGGAGTTTATCAGCGGAATCCCCAACGGAGTTTATCGTTAAAATCCTCAGCAGAATATCTCTCCCCCACAGAGTAATTCCCCTCGGAGTAATCTATTCATCAGTTTATTCCCCAACGGAGTTACCTCTCCTACAAGTTTATCATCTTCATTCATCATCCCCAGTGGAAACGAAGAATTCAACTCTATTCTCCAGCATCTCCGGGATTTATTTTCCCCAACTAAAACATTACATCTCCATACATCATGACACATGCATATACGCATCATACAACACAATTTCATTTATTTTGAGAACATCATTGCTTGATCCATATCATGCATTGCATACGACTGACCTTTACCTTTCAGGAAGGATGCAGTTAAGTTCTCAGAAGTCGAAGACCTGACCGGTTCTTAAATCTCAACTGAATTATCCTCGGTTGAATTTCAGATAAGGTTCTCAATCTAGACAATATCCTACGTCATAGTGTGGACGAGTGCTATAACCTCAACGGTATACTATGTTGAGCACTAGTCAGTTCCTAGATCTTGATGTTTTCCTCCGTCATAGTGTGGACGAGTTCTCTAATTTCAACGGTATACTACGTTGAAGACCAGACAGTTCCTAGATCTTGATGAAGATGTTTCCCTACGTCATAGTATGGACGAGTGCTATAACCTCAACGGTATACTATGTTGAGCACTAGTCAGTTCCTAGATCTTGATGTTTTCCTCCGTCAAAGTGTGGACGAGTTCTGTAATTTCAACGGTATACTGCGTTGAAGACCAGACAGTTCCTAGATCTTGATGAAGATGTTTCCCTACGTCATAGTGTGGACGAGTGTTATAACCTCAATGGTATACTATGTTGAACACTAGTCAGTTCCTAGATCTTGATGTTTTCCTCTGTCAAAGTGTGGATGAGTTCTATAATCTCAACGGTATACTACGTTGAAGACCAGACAGTTCCTAGATCTTGATGAAGATGTTTCCCTACGTCATAGTATGGACAAGTTCTGTAATCTCAACGGTATACTACGTTGAAGACCAGACAATTCCTAGATCTTGATGAAGATGTTTCCCTACGTCATAGTGTGGACGAGAGCTATAACTTCAACGGTATACTACGAACACTAGTCAGTTCCTAGATCTTGATGTTTTCCTCCGTCATAGTATGGACAAGTTCTCTAATTTCAACGGTATACTACGTTGAAGACCAGACAGTTCCTAGATCTTGATGAAGATGTTTCCCTACGTCATAGTGTGGAGGAGTGCTATAACCTCAACGGTATACTACGTTGAGCACTAGTCAGTTCCTAGATCTTGATGTTTTCCTCCGTCAAAGTGTGGACGGGTTCTACAATTTCAACGGTATACTACGTTGAAGACCAGACAGTTCCTAGATCTTGATGAAGATGTTTCCCTACGTCATAGTGTGGACGAGTGCTATAACCTCAACGGTATACTACGTTGAGCACTTGTCAGTTCCTAGATCTTGATGTTTTCCTCCGTCAAAGTGTGGACGAGTTCTGTAATTTCAACGGTATACTACGTTGAAGACCAGACAGTTCCTAGATCTTGATGAAGATGTTTCCCTACGTCATAGTGTGGACGAGTGCTATAACCTAAACGGTATACTACGTTGAACACTAGACAGTTCCTAGATCTTGATGTTTTCCTCCGTCAAAGTGTGGACGAGTTCTATAATCTCAACGGTATACTACGTTGAAGACCAGACAGTTCCTAGATCTTGATGAAGATGTTTCCCTACGTCATAGTGTGGACGAGAGCTATAACTTCAACGGTATACTACGCTGAACACTAGTCAGTTCCTAGATCTTGATGTTTTCCTCCGTCAAAGTGTGGACGAGTTCTATAATCTCAACGGTATACTACGTTGAAGACTAGACAGTTCCTAGATCTTGATGAAGATGTTTCCCTATGTCATAGTGTGGATGAGTACTATAACCTTAATGGTATACTACGTTGAGCACTAGTCAGTTCCTAGATCTTGATGTTTTCCTCTATCATAGTGTGGACGAGTTCTCTAATTTCAACAGTATACTACGTTGAAGACCAGACAGTTCCTAGATCTTGATGAAGATGTTTCCCTATGTCATAGTGTGGACGAGTGCTATAACCTCAACGGTATACTACGTTGAGCACTAGTCATTTCCTAGATCTTGATGTTTTCCTCCGTCAAAGTGTGGACGAGTTCTACAATCTCAACGGTATACTACGTTGAAGACTAGACAATTCCTAGATCTTGATAAAGATGTTTCCCCCAATTGAATTATGGACAGGTTCTTAAGACTCAACCGAGGCATTCTCTCAGTTGAAGTATAAGCAAGTTCTTAAATCTCAACAAAAGTTAGGCTTCCCCAGCGAAATCTTCTACAACAACAGGTATGCAAGTTCTCGCTAAGGAATCTCTTATGCGATCAACACTCCTGCAGATGGCATCTGTAAGCCCGTCCACCTACCAACAATCTCCAAATGGCATCTGTAAGCCCATTCCCGACATCACAATGTTGATACTACTACCATGCGAGTGCAAATTTCTGGGCACTCTAGTGTTCAATTATCTTCAACCTTCGGATCACGAAAGGCTCGAAAGCCAATCTATATCCTCACGTTTAAGAAAATTGAACATGGGCAACTGTTGTACCCCAAAATTTTCCCTCTCATATTTCCCAAGACATTTCAAGAATAACTCCCAAGTTGCTCAAGATAGCTCAAGAGTTGGACAGTCAAATCACCTCCTAAGGCAGTCAACCTCAAATTAGGGTTTTGTGTTGCATCAAGGTCCTTGCATACAAATGGCCTCAAGTGCTCCCCAATGTCCTAATATGCTCTCAAGTTCATCCATATAAAATTCCAAGCCTTGCAGAGAAAGTTTGGTCAGTCAATGGCTCAAGAAGTCCAGAAATCGACTGTGCTAGGGCAAAAGTCAACTGTGACCTACAAATCTTCAAACCTCAAGATTTTTGTCAACATTCTCATTTTGAAGGATAATTCATCATTTTATCAAGGGTTTATCATGATTCATCAAGGATTGCTCAAGATTCATCAAGATTCAAAAGTTGCTAAATTAGGGTTTTGTAGGAAAAGTCAACTCAACTTTGACCAAGCATAACTTTCTCATACTTTATGAGAAATGACCCATCCAAAGCTCATTTGGAATAGGAATCAATTTAATACAATCCATCTTCACACCCCAAGATCAAGAAATGCACTCACAAGAAGTTACAAATTTGGACATTATAGGTCATTGTTGAAAGTAAACAAAAAACACCTTATTTTCCAAAGTTTATAACTTGAGCATGGAACATCAAAATGAGATGATACCAAAAGGGTTGGCTAGAGGACATCTCAAGGTTTCTAAAAAGTCAAAGAAAACCTCCAAAAGTGAAAAATTGAAGAAATTATGCATGGTTGAAGTTGGGCATTTTTCCAAAATTGCCAAAAGTCAACTATCCCCAAAACATCAAATTTTGACAAATGGGCCCACTTTTTTCCACTTGATTTGATCTTGTCACACCACACACGTTTCATATCTTCAGTCTTGTGCCAATTTATTAATTTTTCTATTTTATTTGATTTTTATCGATTTAATTCATTTTTAATCAATTTAAATCCAAATAAAATCTAAATATTAATAACTTGTGATCTTTTTGATTGATATAGGTTTCAATTATCATCATGGACCAAATCAAATCCGAATCATGCCATGTTAGGAACAAAATATTGGTTTTTGATACTTTTGGAAGCTTTGTTAATGGAGAATAAAATCAAATCTTCAATCATCAATTCACATGGATTCAAAGCCCAAAATTAAACTTAATTGCTTCTATTATACTCACACAATGCAAGAGGTACAAAAATAGGACTAGAGGCTGCAAAAAATCACAAGAACAAACTTGAGAAAAAGCTTGAAAAAGTGTGAAACTGAAATCCATACTAGAGGCATTTTCAGGACCAAATAAGGATCCCAATCGCTTCCTGGCACTTGTCTGAAGCAGAACCAATCAAGATCACGCGTTCTCCTGCCTCCAAAAGCCCTGTAAGTGTCCCTCGAATCCGCCATGCTCATGGATTCGTAAAACTTCATGCTTGCATCCATTCTCAGAAACGTTTGCATATTTAAATTCCTCACATCATTTGTGAACTTTCTACATTAGCCAATTTCATTATCATGTTATGTATCACAAAATGCCATTGTAGATTTTTCTAGGGTTTTTTCAGGGGTTTTCATTGCAGGAAAAATTGGCCAATAAAAAGACCATGATTGGAACCGGGATGGAGAGGCGAGTAAAACTATGCTTTTAGATTGCATTTTTATGGCTCATGGTGGATTTTGGAGATAGCACAGCATATAGCTACGGACGATCGTCCGTTGGTATAGGTGAAGAAACTTTTAGCCACGGTCCCAACGACAGGGACGATGTCGTGGCGTGTCCTAATTCGTTTATTTGACTATGGCGCATTTTTGTTTTATAATTTTGGCATAATAGTTTGTTTCTTATATAATACTCTTTATTCATTCCATTAACAATTGAACACCTTGGCTCAGTTGGCAGAGGCGCTTGTATAAAGTCCTATGGGACCTGGGTTTGAATCCCAGGTCCCCCAAATGCTTATTGTTATTTTATTACAGGTATTCCAATGCATTTCCATAGCGTGGACCACCATGTGCCTCCAAATCCCAAGCGCCAGATGGCCTATAGACCAAATCCAATGGCCAAGATTGAATGCTCACCATACTCCCTAGTCAATGCATATGCGTGGAATGGTAAAAGTCAACGAAGGCCAATGTTAATGGGCTTGAACAATTGCTGAATCCACCTCCAGATTTGGGCCAGCACCCCCCCCCATTGGGTTATCTCTTTTCTTTTTTTTTATATTTCTTTCATTTAAATTGTTTTTATTATTTATATTGTTAATGAACCAATTAATTTTCCTCATAAAAATCAGAAAACACAAAAAAATATTATTTATATTTATTAAAATTAAATTCAACATTTTATATTTTTGTAAATAAATTAATTTAATTGATTTAGTTTTAATTAGGAAATAACATTAACAATTTTGCAATAATTAAAAATTAATGTAGAATTAGTTTTTTACTAACTTTTAATCAATTTATTTTATTTCCTTAAATATAACAAAAATCCAAAAATATTTTCATTAATTAATTTAATGGTCAATTTAATTTAATTCCTTTTAATTCAAAAATAATAAAAATCTTTTCTTTAATAAAAAAAAGGGGTCAAAACCCTAAAAATATGCCGATTTAATTTTCTCGCACGCGATCAATTTTGTCTTATTATTGTAATTACTTCCGGTATGTAATAGCTTTTAATTAGGACTTTAATTATTTATCGTTTTATTTTACTTTCCGCAATTTAAATTAAAGGGTTTGTTTTTGGCGATGTAAATACCCGACGCCTTGTAATTGTTTAGATTTAATTTCCGCAATTTAAATTCCGCAAACTATTAACTGTTAGATGTTTGATAATAGGGAATGCGTGACAAGATCCAATGTATGAACTTAAAATCAACATAGCTCACCCATGACATGTACAAAGATAATAATAACTGAAAAACAATACACTCGCACATGCGCGCTCTTAGGGTACACCTCACTTGGTTGCCTTCGAACGTGGTCATTGAGTATAGGAAGTTTTAGAGGTTGTCCTCTTGTCCAAAGATCATAAGTTGCCTCGAAAAAAATGATCTAAGACATTAGGGTTACCGCTAAGGCGTCCTAACATTGCTTTAGTGACCATGCGTCCCTTAATCAAATTGACCCAAAAACTCCAACGACGTTGCTACCTACTCATCAATAGTGGGCTAGCATTATCTAAAGGACATTAGCACAGTTTAATTCCCTTTTCGAGTAGGTAGATGGTTCTTAAGTACTTGCTCCTTTTAAAAACAAAACAAAACTTTTCGCACTTACACTCCTTTCAAACAAAAACTCTTTCAAACCCACAAACACAAAGAAAAGCAAATTTTGAAAACACATTAAGCAAGTACCTAAGATCTCGTGGATAACCACGGATAGAAAGGGTGCTAACACCTTCCCTTTCTATAATCTACCTCCCGAACCCGAGAAACATCTCGAAAAAGGAATTTTTCTGTGATTTTTTCCTTTCCTTATTGGATAAAATAAAAGACGGTGGCGACTCTTGCTTACCGCGACATTTTGCGAAAACAAACGCAAACACGAACCAACATTCCAAAACAGTCAGTTCTCATCCCACCGATCACAGTGAGTAATAATTATAAACCTACTATTTTTTATATTTTTGTGTGAAATTAAAATGAAATAAGACTAAAAAATAAAAAGAACGATTTGTAACTAAAAATTATGAGAACCAGGGATTGAACCCGAGTTCCTTTTGTCACACTTGAACTACTTAAAAGCTAAACTACCTATTTTTCATTTATATTTATGCCTTAGTTGAAACAAAAGGGTGATAATGGAATATGATTGGTTCAACAGGCCCATTAGGGCCGACTGGTTTGAGTAAGATAAATAAAGGGTTTTGGGGAAACCCTAATTGGGAAATGGCGCCGCTGGAATCTTTGGGGATAGGAAAAGTTACAGTTAATTTTTTTTATTCTTAATTGAGTGTTAGTGTGATACAATGGGAGAACTCGCTTGAAGGTGTTGCGTTTAATCGCAAATGTTGCGGTTAGTAAGAGTCGCCACCGACTTTTCTTTTATCCAAAAGGAAAGGTGGAAAAGCACAGGAAAGACCTTTGAGATTATTTCTTGAGTTCGGGGGGTAGATTATGAAAAGGAAGGTATTAGCACCCTTTTCATCCATGGTTTTCCATGGGCTCTTAGTTACTTGCTAGATCACTTGCTTTTGTTTGAAGTTGTGCTTTGTGTAGTTTTTGAAAGTATTTTGTAAAGAGGACATTGTTTTGGCAATCTTTATAATGATTCTCGTTCGTAAGAATGTATACAAAGATGTTTGATCTTTTGAAAATATTTTCAATTTTGAAAGATGTAAGTGTTTGTTTTGAAAATAGCAAGGATGTTTTGTTTGAAATTTGAGCAAGTAATTAGGAGCATTCTATCTACTCAAAAGTCTTTCTTGTTCATTTTCTTTTCCTTTGACATTGTTATCTTACCATTGATTTGATATCTTTGGATGTAAACGGGACTGATGTAGGTTATCGTATAACAATGATTAGCAATGTTAGCATTCTCTTTTAGGAACTAAGATCATTTGAAAGGAAACTTAGATAGAGTCATCGAGGGACTATGATCTTGTATTTTGTTTGTTTTTGCTAAGATACCTCACATGCGTAATATGGCCATTTTGTAAAGGCAACCAAGTGGATTTACCCTAGGGGTGCTTCTGTGCAAGTGTATTGTTTTCATGCTTGATTTTTTCCTTGATTATGGTTTTTCTAATTATTGGTTTTAGTCTTTCCATACAAACCC
The DNA here is from genome assembly GCA_948472305.1 of Vicia faba. Taxonomy (NCBI): domain Eukaryota; kingdom Viridiplantae; phylum Streptophyta; class Magnoliopsida; order Fabales; family Fabaceae; genus Vicia; species Vicia faba. The sequence goes on from OX451739.1 coordinate 489,293,895, forward strand.
TAATTACTAGCATTTGTATATAAAGCGATAAATTGCGAAATTTAAAATTACTATGCTATTACAATACTTGTGGGAGGGGGTGTACAAATTATAAATGGGGATTGCAAGAAAATAAACCCAATTAATCTATTACAACCATATTGAATTTGTACAAGAATTGAAATAAATAATGTACAAGATGAATAAATGTACAAAAATGTGAAATGTAAAATAAATGGATATTTGTTTGGATTTTTATGAGAAAAGGGGTTTTGATTTTAACCTAATTAACTAGAAGAAAATAATTAATTAAACCTAAATTTACTAAGAAAAGATTTTAAATAAAACCCTAAATATATTCATTGATTAAAAAGAAATTAAGCTTAAGAAAAGTATTTTTGGTATTTTTTTCTTGAAAATAATTATAGTGTTATAAAATATTTTTGGCCTTTTTTATATTAAAATAATATATTTTAATTGGTGTAAAAGAAAATAACTAAATCCTATTTTTAATTAAATTTACAAAGATAATTAGTAAAATAAATAAAGTATTGATTAAATGAAATAATTTTTGTGAGAAAAAATAAATAAACTATGTCAAAATACAAATCTACTATTTTTATATTTTTTAATGATTTTTTTAATATTAGAAAAATATTTAAGAAAACAAATAAAAAAAAAAGAAAAAGAAAATAAAACTGGGCCAGGGGTGTGTAAATGAAACAGGGGGGTTAGAGGTAAGAAAAAAAACATAGAGGCCCAAAGGAAAGCCCAGCGCCTGCCAAAAAGAAAGTCAGAATGTATGAAAAAATGGAAGAAAAAAACAAAAGGGTACCACTAGGGCTCGAACCCAGGTCCCTATGGTTACAGGCGCGCACTTCTACCACTGGGTGGCTATACATTCGTTTATATAAATCAAAGCATAAATATATATATGGAAAGTACGTTCCTGAGGCCAACTTCATCTTCAACCTCACGCCCAGCCAGAACCTCTGTAACTCAATCAATCCTCAACAAAAATGAAAACTGTAAACATGAAACTTGTAGCAAATTTCCTCACGGTTTTAGAAATGTAAAGCATTAAAACTATGGATCAAAGACAAGCATGAATTTCATTGGCCATAATATGAACACTAAAAATCTCAGAAATTTCAATCTTATAATTCTCTAAGCTCAAACAAAATTAATGAAAACTATGAACATGGTTAGCTTTATGGCAATGATATCTACATGTTTCATTCATAAATAAATCATTGATGATGCCTGTATGAAAAGTTCCAAAGTTAGAAAACTTACCTTGTAAGAGGGTATCAGGTTTGTAGTTTAAGAAGCTTTCAGTGAGTTCCAATGATTGGGTTAGCTTCCACAAGTTCCCAGGAAGCTAAAGGGATGCTTAGCTTGAGCTGAAAGTGTCTGAGGAGTCCTGGAGAAGTCCAAGTGCAAAGCTCTGTTTTTGAAAATGGTGGATGATAATGGAGGTGTTACAGTGGTGCTGTAGGGGTTAGGATTGTTTATGTATATTATTTAGAAACTTTTGAAAGCAAAAGGCCAAGAAACGCACGAGTAGATTTGAAGATTGGCTTCAAAACTCAAAAATGACAAGTTTTGAAGTGTTTTTGGTGATTCTGTGTTCTAGGTGTTTTTAGGGCTTAAACCTTCGTGTATTTTATGGGAAATGGCTTGTCTGTGTATAAACAAAAGGTCTTGAGTGGTTTGGCTAATCAGAGGTACAAGTTTCAAGCTTTTTGCTATGTTACTTGATTTTCAAGAAAAGTGGGAAACCAAGTTTTAATGTGAAGTACAAGCATGGGATGGGTGATTGTAAGTGTCTAAACCATTTCTCTTGTGTTATGAGACATGTATGATCAAAAGAGAACAAGTGCAAGGCTCAAGAACAAGTTTTGTGCAAAAAGTCAGTTTATCAAAATGGCAATGTGCACTTTCTTCCCAAAATAGATATAAAGCATGGCCTTGCATTGAATGCTTGAAATGAGGCCTCTAACAGCTGTGCAAGTAATTAATTATGGAGTTCCTAACAAGTTTGAGGCCTTAAAAGTAGAGTTTATGCAGCATAACTTTGAATTTGAATTTTGTTCATCACAAAATGCCTTGTAATTCAAGTGATAAAACCCTAACTTCATCTCTTCGATTCTCCCTACTCAAAAATGATCTCAATGAGTTCTTGGACATTTTGGAAAGCTTGCAATGTGATATACTACCCATCTTTGAATTTATTTTAAAGATTCCCCTTGGAACTATATGAAAAAGTGCCATGAAGTTGGGTCAAAATCCTGACCAAATTAGGGCAAAAATTTCACTAAGTGTTTTGTTTCATGACCATGTATTCTTAAAATTATAACTTGAGATCCAAGCACTTTTATAAGGAGTTGTGTAAAAAAAAGTTGTATATTTCATGGAGATATACAACTTTCATGTTGGAAGTTTCTCTCGAATCATCTTGCATCATGGTGAAAATTTTGCTCAAAGTTGTGAAAAAATAAGAAATTTCCAACACTTAGAAAAATTTCTAAGTTTAGAAATTTTCCCTTTTCAAAATGAAATTTTGAAATTTTGATTTCTTGATGAATAAGTTTCATATTTTGACATGCTTTGATGAATTGTGATCTTTGGCATTTGATTTTGACCAAAAAGTCAAAGTTTGACTTTTCAACATACAGTTGACTTTTGATCAGTTGACTGAAAATTCATTTGTCAATCCATTGGAATTGAGCAATGTTTTGAGCCATGTAATTAGGTCAAAATGATTCAATTGGAATATTTATATCATGCCTTAAAAAATTGATCATTTGCTAGGTCAAAAATCAGAAACTGCCATTTCCCAATCAAAACCCTAATTTTGACCATTTTGCCCTTTTGAAGATTTGATCAAATTTCTTGAGGAATTGTGGCCCAAACTTGATCAAATGATACATGAGTTTAAAATGTTGATGTGGATAAAAAATTATGAAGTTTGACTGTAAATTGACCATAGTTGACTTTTTCCCCAGTACAACTGATTTTAGGTCAACTGCTCAATTGATTGAGCAAAAGTGTGATCCAAGGCTTGAAACTTGGAATGAGTAAACTTGGGGGCCCATAATGATCCATGAAAGTCATATGAAGCTTTGAAAGTTAAAATATCCTTGTGCAATCTCAAACCCTAATTTTGGTCATCAGTGCCTAAGGAGGTGTCTTGAGCTGATCAACCCTAGTGCAATCTTGAGTCAAGGGAGATCTTGTGAGAAAATTCTTGATAAATGAGAGGGAAAATTTTGGGGTACAACAGTTAGTAAGAATCATTAAACACCATTATCAAGGAACAAACACTCATCTCATCTAATCATACTCCAATCCTCATTTCCACGTTCAGTCTTGTTTCTCTTGTTTCTAAATCAAAAATATTTCTAGATTCAACTCTCTCTCGGCAAAAACCCAGCGGCCCTCTTCTCACCGCCATCATCTTCCTCACGATCTACCTTCGTCTCTCCCTTTCACCGGCATGATATGTTCCTCCTTTAACCATCATCGCTCTGTCTCACCTCGTTGTCCTCTTAAACTCATGGTGGCGCTTCCACACGCATCACCGTGCACTTTGTTTCAAAATTCCCTATGTTTCTATCTTATTATTCGATTCAACAATCTATCTGCAATACGATAACAACAATAGGCAACACTCAAACTCTCATCTGCCATGGTACAACAACAATGAAAAAATTTCAACAAAGATAAAAGTAAAGTCAAGAGCGGAAATCAAGCACGGAAACCAGTTTGAAAGCTCGGAATAAAAATACATGTATGAAGGTCTGTATAAGCGACAAAAGTTAAGAAAAATACCGACTCTGAGACTTCTCAGAGGTTTCTATATGCACGAGTAAGTTTCTCCTCCCTCCTTCACTTGTTGAGACTCGAAGTGGTTCTGATGTGTTCTGAAAGTATGTGATTTTCTTTGCTCTTAAGATTTTTCTTCTAAGTTTCAAGAATGATTTTTTTATGTCTTTGGAATCTCTTGTGTTTGAGAAGGGTTATGGATATATTTTATGTGTTGTTGTCTTTATATTCTTGTCTACCCTTTTCCTCCCTAATCTGTGGACTCCTCTGATAAACTATATATGGAAATGATTTTTGATCTGGTTTATATTATCTACTGTTGATGTAGGTGGTTCGGTGATGTTATGTGTAATGATAGAAGTTTGAAATTTAATGATGAAGTAATGATGCTAAGGTGATGACAATACAGTGAGGTAAAGAAGTTAGTGGTTCTACAGTAAAGCTTTGAGCTATGTTGATGCTGATGCCGGAAGGGAGATTGAATATTAGAGTGTGTGGAATCACTGTTCAGTTTCCAGTGTAGAGAGAGGTTTTGATTTGTGGAGTTAAATATTGACGAAGGAGTATTAGTGATGGTGCAAGATTTGTGAAGGTTCAAAGGTATGAACAACTACTTTTATGTGGTATTTTTTATGATTTCTTTTTTTTCTGTTGAGACTTTTCTCACTCTTTTTCCCCCTCATTCGTGAACTCCCCCCCCCCCCTGTTAAAAAAACTTCATTCTTTTTTTATAGACTTCTAATATTATGCTTTTTGGGTGCAGGTAGTGTTTCTCTATTTTGGTGTATGGACTGCATTTTTAGACTGATGTAACAGGTTCGATGGCAAGGTCTTTCGGCACCTTTTGTAGGGCTAGAAATTGGCTTCTTGTAGCAGGTTTGGCAGGGCAGCATTGCAGGTTTTTTTTGCAGGGATAGGGACTGGTTTTATGGGCTGATATGCAGAGGTAAAAAGAAGTAGGCAACAAGTTTATCTTGGGGCATGGGCAGATTTGGATGGAGACAACACTTGAAGAGAACTTAGGATTAGGTCTAAGGCAAAAGTTCTTGATAGGTTTAAGTCTTGTCTATTTTGTGTAAGTTTTATGTAAACAATAAAGTTGTAATGGTGATGATTTGAAATTGATCAAATAACTTGGATGGTTCATGTAGTATTATGAAGCTTTGTGATTCTTTAAAATTTAAACTTGAAATATCAAAAAAAAACTTCTAATACTCGAATTTGATTCTAATTAGAATGTGTATCGAAATTTGTCCTTGAATTTGATATTCATGAATGATGAATGAAGTTGAACTTTGAGAAAGGTCTTGAGTAATGCTTGAAAATTTGAATAATTCACATTTATGAACTTTCACTCTTGAAATAATCCTCGAGAAATTGGAGTGCATCTTACTCAAAACTTCATATTCATAAACCTTCTTGAATCACTCTTGCAATTAAGAACCTTGATGTTATTTGAAGAACTTGGATACTTTGACTTTATGACATTGGTTACTTGAAAGAAAACTTCACAACAATGAATCCATTCTTGATTCAAATCTCAAATCCAAGTCAACTTGCAAATAACAAGAATTTAAAGAATCCTTAACCTCATGCTACGCTTCATACACTTCGCTGCACTTGTACTTCAATCTACCATAATGAACAATGCCTTTGTAGAAACTTATTATGACATGAGTTGAAAGTAGAGGTTAAGACCATTCTAAGTCAAAACATGACCTATAACATTTCAGTAAATTTCATGGCTTTCCAAGCGCAATTCGACTTTGATCTTTGAAGCAATCTCATAGACAATACTATTTGTGATACTTCGCAAAAATAATTGCCTCAAAATGTCGAGAATCGGAGAAGTTATGATCCTTGGAAGTTGGGCACAAATATTTTGAGATTAGGTCAAATTCCATAGAATGAGCTTTAAAGTATTCAAATTTTCGACGATCTTCTGCACATAATTAACTCTTGACTTGTAAAGAGAAGTTGGAGATGACGTCAAGGAGAGTCATACACAAAAAGAACCACTCAAAAATATTGAATAATGAAGAAGTTACAATCGTTTGAACTTGATCTTGAAAGCGTTGACTTTTGGTCAAAGTTCTTTGAATCGACTTGCAAATTTGATCTTTCCTTGCATTCCAAGGCATATTGATGCACATGTGAACCACTGATGATGAAATATTGATTGTGCTTTTTTAGAATCAATGATCCATCATACTTGAACACTTAAGGGATCAGAAACTGTTGTACCCCAAAATTTTCCCTCTCATATTTCTCAATACATTGCAAGAAAGATCCTCAAGTGGCTCAAGGAAGTCTAAGGGTTGACCAGACAAGCTCCCTCCTAAGGCAGTCTACCTCAAATTAGGGTTTCATGTTGCATCAAGATACTTGAGTCCAAGGGATCCAAAATGCTCACCATTGTCCTAATATGTTCTCAAGATCATCCATGTGAAGTTTCAAGCCTTGCAGAGAAAGTTTGCCCAATCAATTGCTCAAAGGCCTAAAAATCGATTGTGCTAGGGCAAAAGACAAATGTGGCCCACATACAGTCAAACTTCAAGATTTTTGGTCAACATCCTAATTTTGAAGTATATTTCATCATTTGATAAAGGGTTGATCATGATTCCTCAAGGATTGCTCATAATTCATCAGAACCCAAAAGTTGCTAAATTAGGGTTTTGTAGGAAAAGTCAACTCAACTTTGACCAAGCATAACTTTCTCATACTTTATGAGAAATGACCCATTCAAAGCTCATTTTGAAGAGGATGCAGTTCCCTACAATTTAACTTCATCTCCCAAGTTCAAAATATGCACTCACAAGAAGTTATGAATTTGGACATTATAGGTTATTTTGAAAAGTCAACAAAAACACCTTTTTTGTCAAAGCTTCATACATGAACATGGAATACCAAATTGAGATGAGACCAAAAGGGTTGTTTAGAGGAAATCTAAAGCTTTCTAAAAAGTCCAAGAACACCTTCAAAGATTCAAAATTAAGGAAGTTATGCATGGGTGAAGTTGACCCTTTTTGCCAAATTGTCAAAAGTCAACTATGCCTAAAAATGCAATTTTTGCTAAATGGGCCTAACTTTTTGCACTTGTTTTGAGTTGGTAGCATGGTCCACGAGTCCTAGCTCTTTCCACTTGTCTTTATCTTATTTTTATCATTTATTTTGATTTTTATTTGAATTAAATCAATTTAAATCAAAACAAATCATAGAAAATCCAAATCATTGAAACCTCAAAATAGTGTGCATGTTTCAGGTCTTATATCCAGTTGGCAAGTGAATAAATTTGTGCAAAGCTTTTGTGTGCACAAAAAGATTGAATTTGGCCTATTTTTGGAAGGATTTTCAAGTGAATCAAATCCAAATCAAAAGCTATAATGGAGAAAGATTGAGATCATGTTTGCAACCCTAATTCAATCATTGATATATATTGAACAATTGCATACCTAAAACAAAAGGTTAGAGAGGCGCACAAAGTCAGACCAAACTTGAAAAAATCAAAGAAAAGTGGTGATTCGATTTTGCACTTCCAGGCATTCTCAAGACCCTCTAGCCATCCCAATCGCTTCCTGGGATCACAAGCAAGCGAAACCAATCAAGAACAAGGAGTTTCCAGCATTATAACTCACTGTAAGTCAGCCACGATAATGGCTTTTTCTTGAATTCGAATTGCATAATTTTGGCATCTATAGCATGAAATATTTGTATATTCTTGCTCCTTGAAGCATTTGCAAACTATACATAACATTTAATTTCTTTTTTATGGACTGTATCAAGAATTGCCATTGTTAGGGTTCTTGGTTTCGTTTTAGGGTTTTTGTTTGCAGGCAAAATTGGCACCCATGAAGGGTATCAAGATGCTCAGAATACCAAGGCGGTTCGGTTCATGGCATTAGAAGTCATTTATCATGTCCAAGGACGATTTTGGAATGAACCAGGGTTGTAGCTACAGACATATGTCTGTAGGTAAAAGCCTTTAACTTTTACCAACGGAGAAAGGAGGAAGATGACTATCGTGGCTGCCCATGATTGCTCCGTTTAAATTTTCGCGCGCAGGATTTAGCAAAGTTGTATTTTTTATATAATATTTGTTTGTTCTTTTATGTACAAAGCGCGCACGTAACTCAGCTGGAATTGGAGCGTTTGGAAAAGGTTACAGGACTTGGGTTCGAATCCCAGGTCCCCCCCAGTTATTTCATGTTATTTTTCTTTCATTGATCAGGCGTCCCACAAGGCATGAAGACCACCATACATCCTCATCATCCAACCATCCAGATGTCCATAGGCCAGATCTGATGGCCATCATTTGAGGGACCATGATACACCTAGTCAACGCATGGCATGGGATTCAAAGAGTCAACGTGGATCAGTTGTTTTGGGCCCAGAAAAGTGCTATCCACACCCCTAAAATTACTTACAAAGCAGGCCCAATCTCTTTATCTTTTCTTTTTTATATTTTTCTTTATTAACTTTTTTTACTAGCACAAATTAATTTTCTTTTATTCAAAAAAATCATAAAAAAATAATATTTTCACACAATTAGATTTAAGATATTTATTTTTTATACACAAATTAATTGAATTAGGTTATTTAATTTTAGATAACTTAAATTATTTTGTAAATAAATTTAAAAAAAATTAGAACAATTAGGGTTTTTGATTCTAACTTAATTCTATTTTCTTTTTCTCAAAATAACCAAAAACGCAAAAATAGGTTAAAATTAGTCATTTTCTTTAATTAATTTAATTAACTAATTAATTTTGTATTTAATTTAAAAACCTTATTCTTTTTTCTTAATAACTAAAAACAACAAAAATAATTTTTTTCTTTTAATTAGGTTAGAAGGGGTCAAAACCCTAAGTTCTCTCTCGTTCTTAACTCATCGTGCACGCTTTAGTATTTTATTTTCCCATATTGATGTAATTGCTCACAAGTTGTAATAGATTAATTAGGATCTTTTATTTTCATTTATCGTTTTTTACGGGTTTGTTTTTGGCTATGTAAATACCTGAAGCCTTGTAATAGCGTAGCTTTACTTTCCGCACTTTAAATTCCGCAAATATTAACTGTTAGACGTATGGATATTAGTGTTGCATGATAAGAATGTATGTAAGCTTTAAAACCGTTAGCAAACCCTAAATGTGCAAAGATAATAAACTTGAAATTGAATCATTCGCACATGCGCACTCCTAGGGTACACTCCCACTTCGGTTGCCTTCGGTAAACGGTCATTAGGTATAGGATATTTTAGTGGTCGCTCTTTTGTCTCAAAGATCAAAGTTGCCTCAGAAAAGTTGCCTCGGAATTGTTGCCTCGAATGTTGATCTTAAGACATTAGGGTTATTACTAAGACGTCCTAACATTGCTTTAGTGATCGTACGTCCCTTTCGAATTGACCCTTACAAATTCCAATCTCGATGCTACCTATTTCTCAATAGTAGGATAGCATTGTCTAAAGGAAACAAACATAGAACAGTTCTTTTTTCGAGTAGGTAGATTAGCTCTTAAGTACTTGCTCAAAACAAACAAGCTTTTCCACACTTACACTCTTTTCAAACAAAGTTTTCAAAAACACTTCGTAACACTCTTGAAGATAGAAGCAAGGGTTAAATCGAAGTCAAACAAAAAACTTTTCAAATCACACAAACACAGAAGCAATTTTGAAAATGATGAGCAAGTACCTAAGAGCCCGTAGATAACTACGGATAGAAAGGGTGCTAATACCTTCCCTTTCTATAATCTACCCCCCGTACTCAGAAAATCTTAAAAAAAGGAATTTTTTTGTTCTTTTTTCCTTTCCTTGTTGGATAAAATAAAAGTCAGTGGCGACTCTTGCTTACTGCGACATTTTGTGAACACAAACGCAAAACGCAAACCAACATTCCTAAAACAGTTCCGGTTCTGGCCACCGTATCATAGAACTGGCGACTCTGCTAGGGAGTAAATAAGTGGGGTATACCTTATTATTAGTTCATCATATTGCTTCTATTGTTTGATTTGATTGCTTTATATTTGTGGGCTTTGTATCGGAGTTACTATAGATCCTAACCCAGATCTGGGGAACACCTGTTAGGTAAGTAGCAATAAACTGAGAGGGAACTGTAGGGCGTAGACCGATACGGTTGAAGCAGTAGCTACGTTGATGTGGCATATTGGTTGGTACTGGTATCCCTTGTGGAGGAACAAGGAGAATACGGAGCTTCTATATGGGTCATTAAGCATCAACTGACCTTAGAACCTATAATTGACCAACTTGGCCATAGGAAGTAGTGAGATAGCCGGCCTCGGTATAGAGCTGAGAACTGGTTGATACTCGATAGTACACTCATTGAGACCATACTCTCGAGATAGTTCCGACCGCAAGAAAAGATTGCGTGAGCTAAAACCATGACCGATGGAGGATGGTCAGTGATATTGAGAACTTCTAGAACCCGGTTACTATTATTAGGACAGGTTGAACCAACTGAACTTCAAGAGGGTAGTACCTAGACTCCATGCAAGCCTGAGACTCAAGGGCTATTGTATGACTCGTTTGCCTTTACCATGTTTGATACCTACTATACCTATTGTATGTTTTATCATGACATCATGCATCATGACATAGCATGCATATTTCATCGTACTAACCATTTCAAAGACCGAGGGGATTTATCTTTGTTCTGTTTTGCAGATTATGGATTCAGTATGCAGAAATACCATTCGAGTCAACTTCGTGCAAATCCCTACTCAGCTCAGAGAGTTGGTCTCAAAAGTTCCTGATACTTCTTCATTTGTTAGAAGACATGGTCATCTCCTTAGCCTGGTCACCTCAAAGTTGGATGAGCAAATGATGAGCATGTTGTTCCAGTTCTTTGAACTGTTGCATCATTGTTTCACCTTCCCGGATTATCAGCTAGTCCCTACTTTGGAGGAGTTTTCTAATTTACTGGGTATATCCATCCTCGAGCAGACACCCTTCACAGGTTTGGAGGAGGTTCCTAGACCTGAGGACATTGCTTCAGCCTTACATCTAAAAAGGGCTGATGTAGTATCCAACTGGGAGACACGGAGCGGGGTTAAAGGTTTCTTGGCTAAGTTTCTAATGGATCAAGCTCAACAGTTCTGGGATAACTTAGATTTTCAAGAATTTGAAGACATCTTGGCTCTCCTCATCTACGGCTTGGTTCTTTTCCCGAATCCAGATTCCTTCATAGATGTGAATGCGATCAAGATCTTTATGTCTCGTAACCCATTGCCTACTCTTCTGGGTGATATCCTACATGCTCTCTATACCCGTACTGTGCGAAGAAGGGGGACTCTCATGTGTTTCACGCCACTGCTGGCGAGGTGGTTTATTTCACACCTCCCCAAGTCTATATTGAAGAATAAAGAAGGGTTAGGTTGGGCTTACAGAATCATGTCTTTTGCTCATACGGACATTCTTTGGAGTTCTAAAGACATGGAAAGGGTAGCTATCATTGATCGATGTGGGGAATACCCTAATGTCCCTTTTCTTGGAATTAGAGGGGGAATAACCTACAGTTCTTGCTTGGCTCTACGACAGTTTGGTCGCGCTCAGAGAGACGGTCCTCATGAGCTACTCCTTACAAATATTGTCTTTGACTACAAAGGGGACGTTAATGAGCATCGCCGAAGGTTTATATGAGCCTGGGGCAGGGTGAACAGGTCTGACCCACATGAGCTAGGACCGAATACTTCTCTCCCAATGCAACCTTATCTCCAGTGGGTTCGAGCCCGTGCTCAAAAGATGGGAATGCCATATGAAGATGTTTTGCTTGTGATTGTAGAGCATACTAATGAAGAAGGTGTTCCTTATACAGTCCTCTATCCCTATATGCCTACTGATCTTGGGGCATTGAAGAGATCTTAGATCCAGTTGAAGGAAGAAAGGGATACCTACAGGGAGAAGTATCATGAGCAGGAACGAAAGATCTTTAAGCTCACGAGGCAGCTTGAGAATGAAAGGACAATCAACGATTATGTCAGCACGAAGGGAAAACGACCATGGGATTTCTGATGTCTTTTATTGTTTCTAGTTTAGATTTGCTTTTCAGTTTATTTCTTTTGTAACGCCTTGAAGGCATTATTAAACATTGGTACAAGTTTAATCTAATAAAGTGCGTTTTATTTTGTTTTACAAATTTGAATCTCCCAAAGTCTTTGAAATCATTTCATACGCATTTCATTATCATGCACCTCATTATAGGTGTCATTACAGGTTTCTCATCTTCTCCGCTGTTTATTTTAGCACAGAATGTCTTCTGAAACACCTACCGATCAAGCCATCAAGGCTCTTCAAGCACAGAATGCTCAATTTCAGGAGATGTTCTTGAACTTGGCCAAAGGACAACAGGATCTGAAGACTCTCATCTTGAAGGACAAGAAGAAGAAGAAGAAGAAGAAGAAGGTGGTTCTTCTGAACATGGGTCACACATTTGGGAATAGGTTGCGACAGGAAGCTGATCTGTCTCATTCATCTAGAGGAGGAGAGAATCAAGAGGAAAGAAAGGCTCATAGCCCTATGGTCTCTGATAATGACACTTATTTTGATGATGAACAGTACCCTCCTGCCGAGGATAGGTACAAACAACTTGAATACCGTTTGAGTGCTATGGAGATTCAGAAGGTTCCTGGTTTGGATTTTGGAGATCTGGGACAAGCATCGGGGGTGGTGATCCCTCACAAGTTTAAAGCTCCGGTCTTTGATAAGTACGATGGAGTATCTTGCCCAAAGCTCCATCTCCGCTCATACGTTAGAAAAATTCAACCATACACTGCTGATAGGAATTTGTGGGTCCATTTCTTTCAAGATAGTCTGTCAGGGACTCAGCTTTAATGGTTTTATCAATTGGGAGAAGCTAATGTCCGCAAATGGGAGGACCTTGCTGCTGCTTTTTACAAGCAATACCAGTATAACGCCGACCTTGCTCCCACTCGTACTCAACTTCAGGGTATGTCTATGGGTGCAGGCGAAGGTTTTAAGGACTATGCTCAGAAGTGAAGAGATCTGCATGGAAGAGTCCAACCCCCTCTATCTGATAGGGAGTTGGTTGATATGTTTCTTGGGACTTTGTCGGGTCCATATTTCAATCATTTGATCGGTAGTTCATCGTCTGGGTTCACTGAATTGATTATGACTGGGGAAAGAGTAGAAGCTGGTATCATAAGTGGTAAGATACAGAAAGCTGCTTCATCAAGGGCAGAAAAGAGGCCTTTCACTGGAAAGAAATAAGCTAGTGCAGTTTACGGCTCGAGGAGCCAAAGCAGACCTGAGCACCGCCAAGCAGTGAATGCAGTAGTAATATCAAGACCTACAGTTTCCCCACAATGCAACAATCAGCAAAGAATGGATAGGCTGCAGAGACAGTATACTTGGCTTAATATGACCTTGTCACAAATTCTACCATAATTGTTAAAGACCAACCTGGTAACTCTGAGGGAAGCCCCGAAGAATCCCAGCACCACATCTCTGCTGTATAATCTAAACACCCGCTGTGCCTATCACTCTGATAGCCTGGATCATGATACAAACAACTATTGGGCCTTGAAGAATAAGGTACAAGATTTGATCGAAGCTAAAGAGATTGAATTTGATGCTCCGGAGAAGCCGAATTTCATAACTGCTCCCATGCCCAAGCATGACTCAAGAATCAATGCTATTGAGGTTGTCTCCGCCATGGAAGATATTGATGATGAAGAGTCAGATATCGACAGCTGGATTTACCCGACTACTAACGGTGGCTTGAACAACTGGATGGCGAAAGACTTCGTGCCCGTTTCTTTTATTACATAGTAATAGACTTTTGTTTTGCAATTTGTAACAGACAATTTGAAACTTTACGGCCCGATGCCTTGCCCGAGGCACCTTGGCTTTGTTTGTGAGGGCTTATTATTTGACATTTTCATATATCATCAATAAAGCATTGGACGTTTTCTTGCATTACAAATTTTATGCTCCCTGTTTTTTCTTTTCTATCTTGCACTTTATTAAAACAGCTATTTGTCTTACACACACTCACATATCATAATACAGGTCCACATCCACTCCAGATCCCATTGATAACGACTTTGCTACTGCCAGTTATGACTTCGAAAGTCCGATCAACCAAGTCGAAGACGAAGGTGAGGATGATTGTGAGGTGCCTGGAGAGCTTGCTAGATTGTTACTTCAGGAAGAGAGGGCCATACAGCCGCATGAAGAGCCAGTGGAAACAGTGAATTTGGGTACCAAGGAAGACAAGAAAGAGGTCAAGATAGGTGCAAATCTGGAGCCTAGCGTCAAGCAACGGTTGATACAGAGGTTACACAACTATGTTGAGATCTTCGCCTGGTCTTATGAAGATATGCCGGGTTTAGACACTGATATCGTGGTTCACCGCCCGCCAACTAAAGAAGACTGTCCTACTGTAAAGCAGAAGGTTCTCCATATGCGCCCTGAGATGTCTGAGAAAATTAAAGCTGAGGTCATGAAACAGTTTGATGTCGGTTTTATAGCTGTCACTTCTTACCCACAGTGGGTTGCCAACGTGGTTCCGGTACCGAAGAAGGATGGTAAGGTACGTATGTATGTAGACTATAGAGATCTGAACAGGGAAAGCCCCAAGGATGATTTCTCTCTGCCTCACATTGATGTTCTGGTTGACAACACCGCACAGCATAAGGTCTTCTCCTTTATGGATGGTTTTTCTGGTTACAATCAGATTAATATGGCTCCCGAGGACATGGAGAAGACAACCTTCGTTACACAGTGGGGCACTTTTTGTTACAAGGTAATGCCTTTCGGGTTAAAGAATGTTGGAGCAACTTATCAGCGCGCCATGGTCGCTTTGTTCCACGACATGATTCATCATGAGATTGAGGTATACATTGACGACATGATCGCAAGGTCCCAGACTGAGGAAGAACATCTTGACCATCTTCAGAAGTTGTTTGACAGGTTGAAGACGTATAAGTTGAGGTTAAACCCGAACAAGTGAACCTTCGGAGTAAGGTCTGGTAAGTTGTTGGGTTTCGTCGTTAGTGATAAAGGTATTCAAGTGGATCCTGAAAAGGTGAAGGCTATACAGGAGATGCCAGCTCCCCGAACAGAAAAAGAAGTCAGAGGCTTTTTGGGACGTCTGAATTACATTGCCCGATTCATTTCACACCTGACTTCTACTTGTGAGCCAATCTTCAAACTGCTGAAGAAAGATCAAGTGGTAAAATGGAATGATGAGTGTCAGGTCGCTTTCGAAAGGATCAAAGAATATCTCTAAGAGCCACCTATTCAGATGCCTCCAGTTGAAGGGAGACCTTTAATCTTATACTTGACAGTACTGGACAATTCAATGGGGTGCGTACTGGGGCAGCATGACGAGTCTGGCCGAAAAGAGAATGCTATTTACTACCTTAGCAAAAAGTTTACCAACTGCGAGTCCCGATACTCGTTGCTCAAGAAAACTTGTTTCTCTTTGGCATGGGTTGCTCGCTGGCTGAGACAGTATATGCTGACTCACACCACCTTATTGATATCAAAGATGGACCCAATCAAGTATATCTTCGAAAAGCTTGCCTTGTCCGGAAGATTAGAAATATGGAAGATGATCTTAACTGAGTACGACATCCAGTACACAACCCAAAAAGCAATCAAGGGAAGTGTGTTGGCAGATCATTTGGCGCATCAGGCTGTAGACGACTACCAATCCATGAATTTCGAGTTTCCGGGTGAGAACATCATGTTGGTGACCAATTGTGAGAAACCTGGACCGAATGAAGGACCTGAGGAAGGATCCCGATGGTCTATGTACTTTGATGGAGCTTCAAATGCTTTGGGTAATGGCATTTGTGTCGTGATCATATCTCTTGAAGGTTGTCATACTCCGTTCACCGCCCGATTATGTTTTAACTGCACCAACAACATGGCGGAGTATGAAGCATGCATCATGGGCCTTCGAGCAACTATTTACCTAAGGATTAAGTTCTTAAGTGTATTCAGAGATTCCGCTCTCGTGATCAGTCAGATCAAAGGCGAGTGGGATACGAAGCACCCAAATCTTATTCCTTACAAAGAGTATGTATTGATGTTGCTCCCACACTTCGAGGAGATAACTTTTGAACACTTCCCAAGAGAGGAGAATCAGTTAGCGGAAGCGCTAGCTACCATGTCTTCTATGTTCAAGGTCAGGTGGGACAATGAAGCTCCCCAGATTACCATTGAGAAGCTGGACGAACCTGCACATTGCTGTGACATTGAGACTGAAGAGGTAGAAGATAAACCCTGGTTTCACGAGGTAAAAAGGTATCTTGAGGCTCAAGAATACTCCGAGGGTGCATATGTTAATGATAGGAAGTTTCTGAGGAGGTTCGCAGTGAAGTTCTTCATCAGTAATGGTATCCTTTACAAGCGTAACCATGACTCAACCTTACTGCTATGTGTGGATAAAAACGAGGCAGAAAGGATCATGGTAGAGTTACATGGAGGTACTTTCAGAACTCATTCCAGTGGACATACCATGGCAAAGAAAATCCTACGGGCAGGATATTATTGGTCTACTATGGAAGTCGATTGTTATCAGCATTCTCAGACCTGTCATAAGTGCCAAGTCTATGCTGATAAGGTGCACGTACCTCTTGTTCCTCTGAACGTCTTGACAGCTCCTTGGCCTTTCGCAATGTGGGGCATCAACATGATTGGTGAGATCAGACCTACTGCGTCCAACGGGCATCATTTCATCCTGGTAGCTATTGATTACTTTACAAAGTGGGTCGAAGCAGCTTCTTTTGCTACAGTGACCAAGAATGTCATGGCCCGGTTTATCCGGAACAATTTGATCTGTCGATATGGTGTACCAGAGAGGATCATTACGGACAATGGTACAAATCTCAACAATACAATGATCACCGAGCTCTGCAAGCAGTTCAAGATACAACATCACAACTCTTCTCCTTACCGGCCGAAAATGAATGGGGTTGTTGAAGCAGCAAATAAGAATATCAAGAAGAGTGTACAGAAGATAACGGTGACATACAAAGACTGGCATGAGATGTTACCATTCTCTCTTCATGGGTATCGTACCTCAGCGCGGACATCAACCGGGGCAACACCCTAATCCTTGGTGTATGGAATAGAGGCAGTCCTGTCCATTGAAGTCCAGATACCCTCTCTTCGGATTATGAAGGATGCAGGTTTGAGCGAAGACGACTGGATCCAGACCCGGCTTGATCAGCTGAACTTAATCGATGAAAAGAGACTTACTGCTATTTGTCATGGTCAGACGTATCAAAACGGATGATCAAGGCATTTAACAAGAAAGTCAGACGAAAAGAGTATCAAGTCGGGGATCTGGTGATCAAATGCATCATACTGCCACAAGGTGATCCGAGGGGCAAATGGACCCCTACTTACGAAGGGCTATTTGTGGTTAAGAACATTTTCTCGGGAGGAGCTATGATTCTAGCCACCATGGATGGTGACGACCTTCCTCACCCCGTCAATGCAGACATAGTGAAAAAATACTACACATAATCAAAGACCCGCTAGGTTGACTGGCCTAGGAAAAAATAAGGGCTTCCCGGCGAACCAAAAGGGTTCGGGCAAAAATAAGGGATGAAAATAAGAAAAAAGTTGTACACCCGGCAAGTCAAAAACCTGAAAAGGCGGCTTGGGCAAAAAAGGGTATCCCGGTGGACTGAAAACCCAAAAGGGTGGTCCAGGAAAAAATTAGGGATCAAAGCGTAACACTATGTCTCATTGGATCATCTTGCAACCAGACTTCGATATCGACTATCGAGCTCGGACGACACCAATCAATTTGATCTACCTTCAACTAAGTAGCAAAGTGATGATACGCTCGAAGATATAAAGGCAATAGAAGAGTTGGAACCCAGTGGGATTGTTCACATAGCTGTTTTCTTTGTTTTTCACAAATTGTATAATTCATCTTTCGGCGGCGTTCTCTTACTAGGACGTCAGCCTCTTGTACAAAAATGCCTATTTATGGGCCAACTACAAAATCAATACAATTCATTTTTTCACAAATAAATTTCAAATTGTTTTTCTTTTTCTGTTTTGTTTTGCAAGAACGTCCAATGGTTCATTTTTTATATATGCATTTGACAATGATTGCTTCTCATAAAATTACATGCGAAACAAAAGACAATTACTCGTAATTTCATAAACAGGGGCAAACAAGAAATGTCCAAACCTTACAGTTGCTCTATTCACCAGGTACAGGGATAGACCCAGCTAAAGAAAATGACTAAAAAATGCATACACTCCCCGCAGAGTAGGAAATACCAGAATACATTATTATCAACTCTCCCCAACTGAGGTACGCAATCGCGAATGAGTCAGTAAGATTCTCTCCAAGCAGAGTTCACCTTTCAACAATGGAATACCATCCCCAGTAGAGTTTATTTCTTCCACAAAACAGAAATCTTATCCCCGACAGAGTTTATCATCACCAGCAACGGTAATTCATCCACAGCCGAGTGTATTTCTCCAAGTCAGCAGATCTTCGGGCAGAGTATCTTCTCCCCACAGAGTCAGTCTCTCGCTAATGTATTCTCCAGCAGGATTATTCTCCCAATCATCTTCGATCGTTATCCCCAGCGAGCGAAACTCTCCATATTCTCCAGCAGCAGTCCGAGATTTATTTTCCCTAACTAGAGAACATCATAAAAGCATTGCACATCCATACATCATGACATGCATACGCATCATACAGCACAATCTCATTTATTTTGAGAACATCATTGCTCGATACATGTCATGCATCATGGCATTACATACGACTAACCCTTTACGTTTCAGGAAAAGGATACAATCAAATTCTCACAAAACTCAAGCTATGAAGCCCGGGTACGATCGGATAGTATCTTGATTACTCCATCATATTGTGAAGCCCGGAGAACGACCGGATAACAGTGTGATACACCATGAAGCCTGGATTCGACCAGATAGTGGAATATCATAAACACAAGTCGTGAAGCCCGAAGTCGACCGGATAGCAGCTTAACAAATTATTGTGAAGCCTGGATTACGACCAGATAGCAATACAAGACACCACGAAGCCTGGATTACGACCAGATAATGGTAAAAGACGTTGTGAAGCCTGGATTACAACCAGATAGCATCCAAGAATACTATGAAGCCTAGATTCGACCAGATAGTGGTATATCTTTAATACAAGTTATGAAGCCCGGATTCGACCGGATAATATCTTGATTTCTCCAAACACCATGAAGCCTGGATTCGACCAGATAATGGTATGAGACATCGTGAAGCCTGGATTATGACCAGATAGCGGTAAAAGACATTGAAGCCTGAGTTACGACCAGATAACAGTAAGGGACATTGTGAAGCTTGGATTCCGACAAAATAGTAGTTTACCCGGCCAATTACTATGAAGCTCGGAGCCGACCGGATATCAGTAGGCCTTAAAATCAAATGGAAGCCCGAATGCGACCGGATAACCACCTGATTTCTTCTGAAGCCTGGATTTCGACCAGATAAGAAGTGAGGTATTGTGAAGCCTGGATTCGACCAGATAGCAGTACAAGACACCATGAAGACTGGATTCGACCAGATAATGGTATGAAACATCGTGAAGCCTGGATTACGACCAGATAGCGGTACAAGACACTATGAAGCTAGGATTTCAACCAAATAGAAGTCTACCTGGACAATTACTAAGAAGCCCGGAGTCGACCGGATATTAGTGTGCCCTAAATTCAAGTTGAAGCCCGGAGGCGATCGGATAACAATTGAATGCCTTCTAAAGCCTGGATTACGACCAGATAAGAATTGAAAAAAATTGCGAAGCCTGGATTACGACCGGATAGCAAGTTTAATCTCATCTCCCCAGTAAGTCACTATAAAGCCTGGAGCACGACCAGATAGCAGTCGATCTTATCACCATGAAGCCTAGATCATGACCAGATAGTAGTTACATTTTCACCTCCTCGACCAAGAGACTATTCCCCAGTAGAATAACGGACGACCGAAGCTCCTAAAATTCAACTGTTACCAAGACAAAGAACATCATTCCCCAACAGAATCTTCCTCAACAACGGGTATACAAGCTCTCGCTAAGGAATCTCTTATGCGAGCGACACTTCTCCTGATGGCATCTTTAAGCCCATCTCCCGTCATCAATCTCTAAATGGTATCTTTAAGCCCATTCCCGACATCACAAGATGCTCACCACTTCATGCGAGTGCAAATTTCTGGGTACTCTAGTGTTCAATCATATTCCACCTTCAAATCATGAAAGGCAGACAAGCCAATCTAAATCTTCAGGTTTAAGAAGATTGAACAGGGGAAGCTGTTGTACCCCAAAATTTTACCTCTCATATTTCTCAATACATTTCAAGAAAGATCCTCAAGTTGCTCAAGGAAGTCCAAGGATTGACCAGACAAGCTCCCTCCGAAGGCAGTCTACCTCAAATTAGGGTTTCATGTTGCATCAAGATACTTGAGTCCAAGGGATCCCAAATGCTCACCATTGTCTTAATATGTTCTCAAGATCATCCATGTTAAGTTTCAAGCCTTGCAGAGAAAGTTTGCCCAGTCAATTGCTCAAAGGCCTAAAAATTGACTGTGCAAGGGCAAAAGTCAATTGTGGCCCACATACAGTCAAACTTCAATATTTTTGGTCAACATCCTCATCTTGAAGTATATTTCATCATTTTATCAAGGGTTGATCATGATTCCTCAAGGATTGCTCATAATTCATCAAAACCCAAAAGTTGCTAAATTAGTGTTTTGTAGGAAAAGTCAACTCAACTTTGACCAAGCATAACTTTCTCATACTTTATGAGAAATGACCCATCCAAATCTCATTTTGAAGAGGATAAAATTACCTACAATTCATCTTCAGCTCCCAAGTTCAAAATATGCACTCACAAGAAGTTATGAATTTGGACATTATAGGTTATTTTGAAAAGTCAACAAAAACACCTTTTTTGTCAAAGCTTCATACATGAACATGGAATACCAAATTGAGATGAGACCAAAAGGGTTGTTTATAAAACATCTCAAGATTTCTAAAAAGTCCAAGAACATATTCAAAGAGTCAAAATTAAGGAAGTTATGCATGGCTGAAGTTGACCCTTTTTGCAAAATTGACAAAAGTCAACTATGCCTAAAAATGAAATTTTTGCTAAATGGGCCTAACTTTTTGCACTTGTTTTGAGTTGGTAGCATGGTATACGAGTCCTAGCTCTTCCCACTTTTCTTTATCTTATTTTTATCATTTATTTTGATTTTTATTTGAATTAAATCAATTTAAATCAAAACAAATCATAGAAAATCCAAATCATTGAAACCTCAAGATATTGTGCATGTTTCAGGTCTTATATCCAGTTAGCAAGTGATTGAATTCGTGCAAAGCCTTTGTGTGCACAAAAAGATTGAATTTTGCCTATTTTTTGAAGGATCTTCAAGTGAATCAAATCCAAATCAAAAGTTATAATGGAGAAAGATTGAGATCATGTTTGCAACCATAATTCAATCATTGATATATATTGAACAATTGCACACCTAAAACAAAAGGTTAGAGAGGTGCACAAAGTCATACCAAACTTGAAAAAATCAAAGAAAAGTGGTGATTCGATTTTGCACTTCCAGGCATTCTCAAGACCCTCTAGCCATCCCAATCGCTTCCTGGGATCACAAGCAAGCGAAACCAATCAAGAACAAGGAGTTTCCAGCATTATAACTCACTGTAAGTCAGCCACGACAATGGCTTTTTCTTGAATTCGAATTGCATAATTTTGACATCTATAGCATGAAATATTTGTATATTCTTGCTCCTTGAAGCATTTGCAAACTATCCATAACATTTAATTTCGTTTTTGTGGACTGTATCAAGAATTGCCATTGTTAGGGTTCTTGGTTTCATTTTAGGGTTTTTGTGTGCAGGCAAAATTGGCCCCCATGAAGGGTATCATGATGCTCATAATACCAAGGCGTTTCGATTCATGGTATTAGAAGTAATTTATCATGTCAAGGGAGGATTTTGGAACGAACCAGGGCTGTAGCTACACACATATGTTTGTAGGTAAAAGCCTTTAACTTTTACCAACGAAGCAAGGAGAAAGATGACTATCGTGGCAGCCCATGATTGCTCCATTTAAATTTTCGCGTGCAGGATTTGGCAAAGTTATATTTTTTTTATATAATATTTGTTTGTTCTTTTATTAACAAAGCGCGCACGTAGCTCAGCTGGCATTAGAGCGTTTAGAAAAGGTTACAGGACCTGGGTTCGAATCCCAGGTCCCCCCAATTATTTCATGTTATTTTTATTTCATTGATCAGGCGTCCCATAAGGCATGAAGACCACCATACATCCTCATCATCCAACCAGCCAGATGTCCATAGGCCAGATCTGATGGCCATCATTTGAGGGACCATGATACGCCTAGTCAACGCATGGCATGGGATTCAAAGAGTCAACGTTCATCAACTGTTTTGGGCCCAAAAAAGTGCTATCCACACCCCCAAAATTACTTACAAATCAAGCCCAATCTCTTTATCTTTTCTTTTTTATATTTTTCTTTATTAACTTTTTTTTACTAGCACAAATTAATTTTATTTTATTCAAAAAAATCATAAAAAAATAATATTTTCACCCAATTAGATTTAGGATATTTATTTTTTATACAAAAATTAATTGAATTAGGTTATTTAATTTTAGATAACTTAAATTATTTTGTAAATAAATTAAAAAAAATTAGAACAATTAGGGTTTTTGTTTCTAACTTAATTCTATTTTCTTTTTCTCAAAATAACCAAAAACACAAAAATAGGTTAAAATTAGTCATTTTCTTTAATTAGTTTAATTAACTAATTAATTTTGTATTTAATTTAAAAACCTTATTCTTTTTTCTTAATAACTAAAAACAACAAAAATAATTTTTTCTTTTAATTAGGTTAGAAGGGGTCAAAACCCTAAGTTCTCTCTCGTTCTTAACTCATCGCGCGCGCTTTAGTATTTTATTTTCCCATATTGAAGTAATTGCTCACAAGTTGTAATAGATTAATTAGGATCTTTTATTTTCATTTATCGTTTTTTACGGGTTTGTTTTTGGCTATGTAAATACCTGAAGCCTTGTAATAGCGTAGCTTTACTTTTCGCACTTTAAATTCCGCAAATATTAACTGTTAGACGTATGGATATTAGGGTTGCATGACAAGAATGTATGTAAGCTTTAAAACCGTTAGCAAACCCTAAATGTGCAAAGATAATAAACTTGAAATTGAATCATTCGCACATGCGCACTCCTAGGGTACACTCCCACTTCGGTTGCCTTCGGTAAACGGTCATTAGGTATAGGATATTTTAGTGGTCGCTCTTTTGTCTCAAAGATCAAAGTTGCCTCGGAAAGGTTGCCTCGGAATTGTAGCCTCGATGTTGATCTTAAGACATTAGGGTTATTACTAAGACGTCCTAACATTGCTTTAGTGATCGTACGTCCTTTTCGAATTGACCCTTACAAATTCCAATCACGATGCTACCTATTTCTCAATAGTAGGATAGCATTGTCTAAAGGAAACAAACATAGAACCGTTCTTTTTTCGAGTAGGTATATTAGCTCTTAAGTACTTTCTCAAAACAAACAAGCTTTTCCACACTTACACTCTTTTCAAACAAAGTTTTCAAAAACACTTCGTAACACTCTTGAAGACAGAAGAAAGGGTTAAATCGAAGTCAAACAAAAAACTTTTCAAATCACACAAACACAGAAGCAATTTTGAAAATGATGAGCAAATACCTAAGAGCCCGTAGATAACTACGGATAGAAAGGGTGTTAATACCTTCCCTTTCTATAATCTACCCCCCCCCCCCCCCCCCCCCCCCCCCCGTACTCAGAAAATCTCAAAAAAGGAATTTTTTTTGTGCTTTTTTCCTTTCCTTGTTGAATAAAATAAAAGTCAGTGGCGACTCTTGCTTACCGCGACATTTTGTGAACACAAACGCAAAATGCAAACCAGCATTCCTAAAACAGTTTCGGTTCTGGCCACCGTATCACAGAAACCCTAACGAAGGCGCAATGCTTGATACTTTTGATTCAGACTTGTCCCTGAACATGAAAACAAAGAAACAGACATACACATTTATATTTGATTAGATGTTAGTGATGCATAAGATAAGATGTTCGTAACACTTGATAATCTCTGCATAAGCAATGCTCGAAGGTGAGAGTGTTAAAACTTAATTGTATCCCATGACCTTGATGATATGTGAGAATGAAAATGATGGTGGGATCTTAGGTCAAAAATTGGGGGTATGACAATGACAAAGGCATCAGTTCTATTGACGATGTTTCATATGTTTCTACTCTAAATGAATTGACTACTCCCCTCTCTATCATTAAGAAGAATCTGTTGCAAGTCAGTTTATTTTCGGGTTATATTGAAAGATGTTACTGCTATGCAGCCCAATCCAATGGCTGCAAGTTGTTGAAAGAAGGTATTCAGTCTCTAATGGATAATCACCTAATTCTGGTTGAGGAGATTTAGTCTGTTGAAATTTTTTTGCAAGACTTGTAGCTGGAAGAGATATCTGTAATATCTGGTACGCCTATCAGGATCAGTTCCAAGGGTCTTGTAAGGATCCTTTCCAAACCAAAAGTTTCCCCCTAATAATAACTTCACCTGTACCAATTCCATATTCCTCGGACAAGGCTATCCCTTGGAACTATGGAGCTAACGTCTACCACCATGGCATCAAGCAAGCCATTTATTGTTGAGAATAAAGATATTGAAGTTGTTGATCCAAACATCGACAATATTGTTGGGACTAGTAAGGTTACTAGAAGCGGAAGGGTTTTTTATCCGGAAATCTCTCCAAAGATTGCTGCTACACCAGTACGAGTTACTGCAACCAAGTCAACTACTGAGACTCGGGGAAAGAACAAATGAATGAGTCATCCCAGATGGAGGCACCTAAAGAAGTTACCATTGACGATACTGCCAGGCAAGAGTTGGAGGAGGTACTAAAGATTATCTGTAAAAGTGATTACAAGATTGTCGAACAGTTGGGACATAATCCCTCCAAGATATCCATGTTATCCATTTTAATGTGTTCTGAGGCCCATGTTCAGGCTTTAGTAAAGTTCTTAAAATATGCTCACGTGCCACAAGAAATTTCTACCGATCAATTTGGAAGTTATGTTGCTAGCCTAACTACTGATAATTGGCTAGGCTTTTTTGATGCCGATTTGACCCCTAAAGGAAAAAATCACAACAAGGCCCTGTATATCTCTATTGAATGCAGGGGCACTATTGTAGCTCATGTATTAGTTGATACGGGTTCCTCGTTAAATGTTCTACCAAAGGGTGTTCTTGACAGGCTGGATTATGAAGGGGTTATGGTGAAACCCAGTGATATTATAGTCCGAGCCTTTGAAGGGTCAAAGAGGATGGTACACGGAGAGGTGGATCTCCCAATTAAAGTAGGTTCATAGGTTTTTGATTCTACCTTCTATGTGATGGATATTTGATTGGCTTATTCTTGTTTACTTGGATGCTGCTGGATTCATGGGGAAGGCACTGTTACTTCAACCTTACACCAAAAGCTAAAGTATCTTGTGAAAGGAAAAGTTGTTACATTCTATGGCGAAGAAGAGTATCTGGTGAATCACTTAAACTCGTTTAGGTATGTTGAGATGGAAGGAGAATTCATTGAAACTCCCTGCCAGACCTTTGAAGTTATCCCTCTTATCGCTACTGAAGATGTTTATGTTATTCCCAAGGTTACCAGGTTTCCACCCAGGATGGCTTCTTTGAAGGACGCTAGAGTTGTTGTAGAAGAAGGTGGTTGCACTACTTGGGGTCAGCTTCCTGACATTTCGTATAAATTTGACAAATTTGGTTTAGGTTTTACTGCAGAGGCTCAGAGGGTTATTCATCGTGTGTGTGCTGGAAGACCAACATTCCGCGTCAGTAACAATGGATTCAACCCTATAGAAGATGCTGACAATAACTATGACCTCGACAGCTAGATCTTTCCTACCATCGGCAACAGGCTCAACAATTAGAAGACTGAAGACCTTATCTCAATCTCCTATAGCCAGGAGTAAATTCCATTTTCTATTTCTTATTGCTTTCAAAGTTTTGGTTATGTAATTTTAAACAATGGCTTTAAGCCTTGGCCCGGGGAACAATGGTTCATTTTTTAGGGTTGTCATCTTTCATAAGCATATTTTCATTCAATAAAAATATTGGCCGTTTTGCATTCAAATTTTGTGCTCTTTGTCTTTCTGTTTACTTTATTACACTCTCAAAATAGCTATGTGTTCTTACACACACCCATACAATAAATTGCAGATCCACATCCACTCCGGACCCCGTTGATAACAATTTTGCTATTGCCACTTATGATTTCGAGAATCCAATCTACTAAGGCGAGGACGAAGGTGAGGAAGATTGTGAAATACCTAGAGAATTTTCCAGATTGTTGGTGCAAGAGGAAAAGTCTATATAACCACATGAAGATCCAGTTGAGGTTGTGAACTTGGGTACTGAAACAGACAAGAAATAAGTAAAGATAGGTGCCAACCTAAAGGACAGTGTCAAGAACAGGTTAATTTAGGTTCTGCATGACTATGTTGAGGTCTTTCCTTAGTCATACAAGGACATGTCAGGGCTTGATACTGATATTGTGGTTCACCGTCTTCTGATGAAAGAGAGTTGTTCTCCAATAAAGCAAAAGGTCCGTCGTATGCGTTCTGAGATGTCGAAAAAGGTCAAGGATGAGGTTATAAAGCAATTCAACATTGGTTTCTTAGCAGTTACATCATACCCTCAGTGGGTTGCAAATGTGGTTCTAGTGCCTAAGAAGGATAGCAAGGTGTGTATGTGTGTAGATTACAAGGATCTGAACAGGACAAGCCCCAAGGATGAGTTTCCGCTTCCACATATTGATGTTCTGGTCGACAACACCGCTCAACACAAAGTATTATCCTTCATGGATGGATTTTCAATGTATAGTCAGATCAAGTGGCGTTTGAAGACATGGAGAAGACTACTTTTTTACACAGTTGGGCCCTTTCTTCTATAAGGTTATTCCTTTTGGGTTGAAGAACACCAGCGCAACATATCAGCGTGCCATGGTAGCTTTATTCCATGACATGATCCATCACAAGATAGAGGTCTACTTCGATGACACGATAGCTAGATCCCAGACCAAAGAGGAACATTTTAACCATCTACACAAGTTGTTTGAGAGGCTGAAAAAGTACAAGCTAAGGTTGAATCCGAACAAGTTCACCTTTGGGGTAAGATCTGGTAAACTCCTAGGTTTTGTTGTCAGTGGCAAAGGTATTGAAGTTGATCCTTCGAAGATCAAAGCTATTCAAGAAATGCTCACTCCCCGTACTGAGAAGGAGATCAGGGGTTTCTTGGGACGACTAAATTATATTGCCAGATTTATTTCTCATTTGACTACTAGTGAGTCGATCTTCAAGTTGTTGAAGAAATATCAGGTAGTGAAGTGGAACGACGGCTACCAAACAACCTTTGACAAGATTAAAGAGTACCTCTAAAAACTCCGATTTTGATGCCACCAGTTGAAGGAAGACCTTTGATCATGTACTTAACAGTGTTAGAGAACTCAATAAGGTGTGTACTGGTCCAACATGACGAGTCTGGTCGAAAAGAGCATGCAATATACTACCTTAGCAAAAAATTTACCAATTGTGAAACAAGATACTCACTGCTCAAGAAAACTTGTTTCGCTTTGGAATGGGCTACTCGCCAACTAAGACAGTATATGTTGGCCCATACTACTTTCTTGATCTCTAAAATGGATCCCATCAAATACATATTCGAGAAACCCGCTCTCTCCAGAAGAATAGCCCAATAGAAAATGGTCTTAACCGAATACGACATTCAGTACACCACTAAGAAGGCAATCAAAGGAACTGTATTGGTAGATCATTTGGATCATTGGGCCGTAGACAACTATCAAACTATGAATTTCGAGTTCCCAGATGAGAACATTGTGCTAGTTACAGATTGTAAAGAACCTGGACCATATGGAGGACCTGGGCCAGGGTCCCGATGGACTATATTTTTTTATGGAGCTTCTAACGCACTTGGTAATGGAATTGGTGTTGTGATTATATCTCCTAAGGGTTTCCATACGCCTTTCACCGCCAGATTATGCTTTGACTGCACCAACAACATGGCAGAATACGAAATGTGAATCATGGGTATCAAAGTTGCTATTGATCTGAGGATCAAGTTCTTGAATGTATACGGGGACTCAGCCGTAGTCATCGGTCAAATTAAGGGAGAATGGGGTACTAAGCATCCAAATCTCGTTCCTCATCGGGAGCATGTACTAAAATTAATTTTGTACTTCGAGGAAATCACTTTTGAACATATCCCATGAGAAGAGAATCAGTTGGCGGAAGCTTTGGAAACCATGTCATCTATGTTCAAAGTTAGATGGGACAATGAGGCTCCTCAAATTACCATTGAGAGGCTGGACGAACTAGCACACTATACGAAGTTGACACTGATGGAGTAGAAGAGAGGCCTTGGTTTCATGTAGTGAAGAGATACCTTGAGGCTCAAGAGTACCCTGAGGGAGCATCTATCAATGACAAGAAATTCCTATGGAGATTCTCTGCCAAATTCTTTCTGAGCAACCGAATTTTTTATAGGTGCAACTATGATTCGACTTTGCTTCGTTGTGTGGACAAGAAGGAAGCCGATAAGATTATGGAAGATATGCACGAAGGTATCTTTGGTACTCACTCAAGTGGGAATACTATAACTAATAAGATTTTGAGAGAGGATTACTATTGATCGACTATGGAAACTGATTGCCATCATCACTCAAGAACTTGTGACAAATGCCAGATCTATGTTGACAAAGTACATGTGCCACTGGTTCCTATGAATGTCTTAAATGCTCCTTGACCATTTGCAATGTGGGGAATTGACATGATTGGAGAGATCAAGCCGACCGCTTCTAATGGACATCTCTTCATCCTCATCGCCATGGATTACTTCAAGAAGTGGGTTGAAGCAACCTCATTTGCCTCCATTACCAAGAATGTGGTTTCCCGATTAATTAAGCATAATCTTATATGTCGATATGGCATCCACGAAAGGATTATCACTGACAATGGTACAAATCTCAACAACACTATGATCACAGAACTCTCCACACAGCTCAAGATCATGCACCATAACTCTTCTTCGTATCAACCAAAGATGAATGTCACAGTGGAAGCCGCCAATAATAATATCAAGAAATTTATACAAAAGATAACGGTAACATATAAAGACTGGAATGAGATGTTACCATTTGCTCTTCATGGCTATCGCACCTCTGTACGAACATCAATTGGGGCAACCCCGCTCTCTCTAGTCTATAGTATATAAGTGGTCCTACCCGGCAAGTCGAAAACCTAAAAAGGCGACTTGGGAAAAAAAGGGTATCCCGGTGAACTGAAAACCCGAAAGGGCGGTCCAGGAAAAAATTAGGGATTAAAGTGTATGAATATGTCCCGTTGGACCATCTACATACAACAAGCTTTATTATCAAACGTCAAGTTCAAACAGTACAAATCAATTAAATCAACTTCTTCTGACATCGAGGGATGAGATGCTTAAAGACATAGGGGCAATAACAGAGTTAAAACTCGATGGGATCATTCCCATGTAGCTGTTTTTTCTGTTTTACTTTGTAATCTTTTCATTTTACGACAATTTCATCTTACTAGGATTTTTGTCTTCTTTATACAAAATCGCCTGTTTATAGGCAAACTTTCAATACAAATACAATTTCAAAATTCAAATATGTTTTACTTTTCTATTTTGTTTGCAAAAATGTCTAATTATTAAATTGGATGAACATATGCATATGAATATGATTGTTGTTAACAAATATATGCATAAAAACAGGAATCAACATTTACTAAAGACTCTAGGAGTTGGGATAATGTTCAATTTACCTAGAAATACCCACAGAGTTTGCCTTCACAGGCTCATCCCCGACGGAGATACTCCCCAACAGATCCCCTTGATGGATAAAGGAATTTGATCATTTCCCCAGCATACAGCAGAAACTTCCTCCGCACATTTCACAGGAACTTAATTCTCCAACGGATTTCACTTCTCCAACACCGTAAAATCCCTGGCAGACTTCTTTTCTCCAGCAGGGTTTATTTCCCCAACAAAATTTAATTTCCCAAGTAGAGATCATTTCTCCGATTACTGCAAATCCTCGATAGATTTCTCTTCTCCAGCAAAGTGTAGTCCAGGTTGCTATCCCCAGAGAGTTATTATGGAATTCGAAGTTGGGTCAAATATCATTTAACTTTGGCCTCCCTAGAAGATTTAGCATCCATATCAGAAACTCGGTCAGACAACACCTCAGAAGGTTATTGTTGTACCCCAAAATTTTCCCTCCCATCTCTCAAATATTTTTCTCACAAAATTTCCACTAAGTCAAAGCTGCACAAAGTTTGCTCCGATTGAGCACCTAACCTCCTTCAAGCTTGCTTCAAATTTCTAAGCTTCAATTGAAGCCTTAGCCTTTTGCTTGTTTGTTGTATACAAGCTTTGACTGGACATTTGTTTCCTTTGAAACAGCCTCCTTCGATTCAAAAGGGAAGAGCCTCATGTTGGTGTCTTTTGATTCATAAGTTAGTGGCTTCCTACTGACTTCTGTGGATTCAAAGGGCGTTGGCTTCTTACTGGTTTATTTCGATTCAGAAGGTGTTAGCAATGGCCTCCTGCAGCTTTCCTTCGATTCAGAAGACAAGTGCCTTCTCTATGATTGCCTTCAATTCACAAGGCAGGAACTTCCTTCATGCCAGGAGGTACAGGGAAATGGCCTCCTACATACATCCTTCGATTGAACCATTGGCTTTACATGCTTGCTTGATTCATAATGTAATGGTTACCTGCATGCCTGCTTCGATTGAGCAAGGGCCTTTGAGGTTTTTCTTGATGACTACCTGCATGCAAGCTTGATGCCTTCTTTGATTGAGCAAGGGCCTCTGCAGGTTTATCTTAATGACTACCTACATGCAAGCTTGATTCCTACTTCGATTGGGCATTTTTTCTTTGGAGCAAGCTTGATTCCTGCTTCGACTGGGCAGTATCTCCCTTGGAAAGTTTGTTTCAACACGCATAGGATTTACTTTGTTGGCCCATTTGAAGGAATGGAAAATGATGCATACAAGGGATGCATGTTTTCCCTTTAAAAGAGCACACATATTAGTTCAAAACGAAGGATACACATATTGCTGGCCATTCAAAAGAGATACATAATGCAAGTTTATCTTATGATGAGTCTTGGTCCTACATGTGGCCAGGCCCAGGTGTGATACGGTGGCCAGAATCGGAACTGTTTTGAAATGTTGGTTTGCGTTTTGCGTTTGTGTTTGCAAAATGTCGTGGTAAGCAAGAGTCGCCACCGACTTTTATTTTATCCAACTGGAAAGGAAAAAAGCATAGAAAAATTCCCTTTTTCGATATTTTGAGTACGACGGGTAGATTATAGAAAGGGAAGGTATTAGCACCCTTTTTATCCGTAGTTTTCTACGGGCTCTTAGTTACTTGCTCATCATTTTCAAAATTGCTTATGTGTGTTTGTGTGATTTGAAATTTTTTCGTTTTACTTCGATTTAACCCTTGCTTCTGTCTTCAAGAGTGTTACGAAGTTGTTTTTGAAAACTTTGTTTGAAAAGGAGTGTAAGTGTGAAAAAGTTTGTTGTTGAGCAAGTACCTATTAGCATCTACCTACTCGAAAAAAGAATTGTTCTATGTTCGTTTCCTTTAGACAGCACTATCCCATTATTAGTGAGTAGGTAGCACCGTCGTTGGAGTTTTAAGGGTCAATTCGAAAAGGGACGTACGGTCACTAAAGTAATGTTAGGACATCTTAGTAGTAACTCTAATGTCTTAAGATCAACATTCGAGGCAACTATTCCGAGGCAACCATTCCGAGACAACTTTGATCTTTTGGACAAGAGAGTGACCACTAAAATATCCTATACTTAATGATCGTTTACCGAAGGCAACCGAAGTGGGAGTATACCCTAGGAGTGCGCATATGCGAGTGGTTCGATTTCAAGTTTATTATATTATGCACATTTAGGGTTTGCTAACTTTTTTAAAGTTAATCATACATTCTTGTCATGCATCCCTATTATTCATACATCTAACAGTTAATATTTTGCGGAATTTAAAGTGCGGAAAATAAGCTACGCTATTATAAGGCTTCGGGTATTTACATAGCCAAAAACAACCCATAGAAAAAGAACGATAAATGAAAGTAAAAGTCGTAATTAACCTATTACAACTTGTGAGCAATTACATCAATATGGTAAAAAATATAAAGCGCGCGCGATGAATTAAGAACGATAAAGTTAGGGTTTTGACCCCGTCTAAACTACTTAAAGAAAAATTATTTTTGTTGTTTTTAATTATTTCTAAGAAAAAGAATTAGGTTTTTAAATTAAATACAAAATTAATTAGTAATTAAATTAATTAAATTAATTAAGGAAAATAACTAAATTTAACCTATTTTTGTGTTTTGGTTATTTTAAGAAAAAGAAAATAAAATTAAGTTAGAAACAAAAACCCTAATTGTTCTAATTGTTTTTAATTTATTTACAAAATAATTTAAGTTACCTAAAATTAAATACCCTAATTCAATTAATTTTGTATAAAAAATAAATCCTAAATCTAATTGGATGAAAAATATTATTTTGTGATTTTTTGATAAAAAGAATTATTTTTTGTTAGTAAAAATAAATAAATTAAATAAAGACAAAATATAAAAGAAAAAGAAAAGAAAGAAGAGTTGGGCCTGTGAAAGTAATTTGGGGGTGTGCTGATAACAAGTCTTGGGCCCAAGAAAAAAAGGTCCACGTTGACCTTCTGAGATCCCATGCCTTACGTTGACTAGGTCACATGATGGTCCTTCATATGCTAGCCTTCAGATCTGGCTTCCAGGAGATCCAATGGTTGGATCCTGAGGTCGCATGGTGGTCTCTTGGCTTGTGTGCACGCTTGATTACCTGAATGAAAATAACAAGAAATAATAGGGGGGGCATGGGATTCGAACCCAGGCCCCAAAGCATTTTCCAAACGCTCCAATGCCAACTGCGCTGCAAGCTTGCTTTGTACATAAAATAATAATAATAGATAATATGCAATAAAAGGGAGTTAGTGGAGGCAATAAAAAAAATGCGCCAGAATTTTGAATGACCCAACAGGATGATGCCACGCTGGTCATCCATATCCTTGCTTCGTTGGTAAAAGTTAAAAACTTTTACCTACGGACAACGTCCGTCACTACATCCCTGGCTTGTTCCAAAATCTTCTATGGGTATGATAAATGACATCTAATGCCATGAATCAACTCGTCTAGACCTGCTGAGTACTATGATTCCCTTTTTATGGGCCAATTTTGCCTGCACACAAAAACCCTAAAACGAAGCAACAAAACCTAGCCATGGTGAATCTTGATATAGTTCATAAAAATGCAATTCAACGTTACAGATAGTTTGAAAATGCTTCAAGGAGCAAGAATATGTAATTATTTCATGCTATCAATGCCAAAATTATGCAATTCGAATTCAAGAAAAAGCCATTGTCGTGGCTAACTTACAGTGTGTTCTAGGGCTGGAAACTCCTTGTTCTTGATTGGTACAGCCTCCTTGCAGTCCCAGGAATCGAATGAGATGATTAGGGGACCTTGAAAGTGCTTGGAAATAGCAAAACGAATTACCACTTTTATTTTTTTTTCCAAGTTTGTTTCTGCCTTCTCGCGCCTCCAAAGCCTGTGATTTTTGTCTGCAAATGTTCCCTATATACTGAGGAATGGATTAGGGTTGACAACATGATCTCAATCTTTCTCCATTATTGCTTTTGATTTGGATTTGATTCACTTGAAAATCTTTCTAAAAATAGGTCAAACTCAATCTTTTTGTGCACACAAAGGCCTTGCACGAATTCAATCACTTGCCAACTGGATATAGGACCTGAAACATGCACAATATCTTGAGATTTCAATGTTTTGGATTTTTCCATGATTTGTTTTGATTTAAATTGATTTAATTCAAATAAGAACCAATATAAATAATAAAAATAAGATAATGACAAGTGGAAAGATCTAGGGCTCGTGGACCATGCTACCAACTCAAAACAAGTGCAAAAAGTTAGGCCCATTTAGCAAAAATTGCAATTTGAGGCATAGTTGACTTTTGACAATTTTGCAAAAAGGGTCAACTTCACCAATGCATAACTTCCTCAATTTTGACTCTTTCAAGGTGTTCTTAGACTTTTTAGAAATCTTGAGATGTCCTCTAATCAACCCTTTCGGTATAATCTTAATTTGCTATTCCATGTTCATGTATGAAGCTTTGACAAAAAAGGTGTTTTTGTTGACTTTTCAAAGTGACCTATAATGTCCAAATTCATAACTTCTTGTGAGTGCATATTTTGAACTTGGGAGCTGATATATGGATTGTAGAGCATTTCATCCTGTTCAAAATGAGCTTTGGATTGGTCATTTCTCATAAAGTATGAAAAAGTTATGCCTGGTCAAAGTTGAGTTGACTTTTCCTACAAAACCCTAATTTAGCAACTTTTGAGTTTTGATGAATTGTGACCAATCCTTGATGAATCATGATCAACCCTTGATAAAATGATGAATAATACTTCAAAATGAGGATGTTGACCAAAAAATCTGAAGTTTGGCTGTATGTGGGCCACAATTGACTTTTGCCCTAGCACAGTCGATTTTCAGGCCTTTGAGCAATTGACTGAGCAAATTTCCTCTGCAGGGCTTGAAACTTGACATGGATGATCTTGAGAACATATTAGGACCATGGTGAGCATTTGGGATCCCTTGGACTCAAGTATCTTGATACAATATGAAACCCTAATTTGAGGTAGACTGCCTTAGGAGAGAGCTTGTCTGGTCAACCCTTAGGCTTTCTTGAGCAATTTGAAGGTATCACTTGAAATGTATTGAGAAATATGAGAGGGAAAATTTTGGGGTACAACAGCTGCCCCTGTTCAATCTTCTTAAACCTGAAGATTTAGATTGGCTTGTCTGCCTTTCGTGATCTGAGGGTTGAAGATGATTGAACACTAGAGTGCCCAGAAATTTGAATTCGCATGAAGTGGTACTTGTCTTGTGATGTCGCGAATGGGCTTAAAGATGCCATCCAAAGGAGTTTCGATTGCATAAGAGATTCCTTAGCGAGATCTTGTATACCTGTTGTTGAGGAAGATTCTGTTGGGGAATGTTGTTCTTTGTTTTGGAAGAAATAGAATTTTAGGTGCTTCGGTCGTCCGTTATTCTATTGGTGAATCGTCTCTGTTTCTTGAGAAAATTTGAATTTTAGGAGCTTCGGTCGTCCGTTATTCTACTGAGGAATCGCCTCTTAGTTGAAGAGGTGAGAATGAACTACTATCTGGTTGTAATCCAGGCTTCAT
Source organism: Vicia faba (assembly GCA_948472305.1). NCBI lineage: Eukaryota > Viridiplantae > Streptophyta > Magnoliopsida > Fabales > Fabaceae > Vicia > Vicia faba. Next base: position 489,329,167 of record OX451739.1, read on the forward strand.
AGTGATAAGACCAATTATTATCTGGTCGTATCCAGGATTTACAGTGACTTTACTGGGGAGATGAGATCAAACTTGCTATCCGGTCGTAATCCAGGCTTCGCAATTTCTCGATTCTTATCTGGTCGTAACCCAGGCTTCAGAAGGAATCAAGTTGTTGTCCGGTCGCCTCCGGGCTTCAACTTGAATTTAGGGCACACTAATATTCGGGCGACTCCGGGCTTCTTAGTAATTGTCCAGGTAAACTGCTATTTGTTCGAAATCCAAGCTTCGTAGTGTCTTGTACTGTTGTCTGGTTGTAATCCATGCTTCAGTCCTTTTATCGTTATTTGGTCGTAATCCAGGATTCACGATGCTTTATACCATTATCTGGTCGAATCCAGGCTTCATGGTGTTCTGTACTACTATTTGGTCGTAATTCAGGCTTCACAATACCTTGCTTCTTATCTGGTCGAAATCCATGCTTCAGAAGAAATCAAGTGGTTATCTGGTCGCCTCCGGGCTTCCATTTGACTGTTGGGCCTACTAATATCCGATCGAATACGGGCTTCATAGTAATTGGCCAGGTGAAATGCTATTTGGTCGTAATCCAAGCTTCACAGTGTCCCTCACTGTTATCTGGTCATTACACAGGCTTCAATGTCTTTTACCGCTATCTAGTCGTAATCCAGGCTTCACGATGTCTCATACCATTATCTGGTCGAATCCAGGCTTCATGGTATTTGGAGAAATCAAGATACTATCCGGTCGAATCCGGGCTTCATAACTTGCATTAAAGATATACCACTATCTAGTCGAATCCAGACTTCGTAGTATTCTTGGCTTCTATCTGGTTGTAATCCAGGCTTCACAGAAACTTCCATTGCTATCTGGTCGTAATCTAGGCTTCACAATATCTTCTACCATTATCTGGTCGTAATCCAGGCTTCATGGTCTTGTATTGCTATCTGGTTGTAATCCAGGCTTCACAATAACTTGTTAAGCTGCTATACGGTCGACTCCGGGCTTCACGGCTTGTGTTTATGATATACCACTATCTGGTCGAATCCAGGCTTCATGGTGTATCGCACTGCTATTTGGTCGTAATCCAGGCTTCACAGTAACTTGCTGAGCTGTTATCCGGTCGTAATCCAGGCTTCACGGCTTACTGGGGACTAAACTATTATCCGGTTGAATCCGGGCTTCATAGCTTGCTTTGTGAGAATTTGATTTTATCTTTCCTGAAATGTAAAGAGTTAGTCGTATGTAATGTCATGATGCATGACATGTATTGAAAAATGATGTTCTCAAAATAAATGAGATTGTGCTGTATGATGCGTATGCATGTGCCATAATGTGTGGAAATGTGATGTTTTTATGATGTTCTTTAGCTGGGGAAAATAAATCCCACATTGTTGCTGGAGAATATGAAGAGCTTCGCTCGCTGGGGGTAACGACCGAAGATGATTGGGAGAATAATTCTGCTAGAGAATACATTAGCAAGAGAATGACTCTGGGGAGAAGATACTCTACCCGAAGATCTGCTGACTTAGAGAAATACCCTCAGCGGTGGATGAATTACCATTGATGGTGATGATAAACTCTATTGGGGATTAAGTTCCTGTTTGTGGGAGAAATAAACTCCGCTGGGGATGGTCTTCCATTGTTGGTGAAAGGTGAACTCTGCTTGGAGAGAATCTTACTGACTCATTCGTGATTGCGAACCTCAGCTGGGGAGAGTTGATAATACTGTATTCTGGTATTTCCTACTCTGCGGGGAGTGTACGCATTTTTAGTCATATTCTTCAGCTAGGTCTATCCCTGTACCTGGTGAATAAAACAACTATAAGGCTCAGACATTTCTTATTTTCCCCTGTTTCTGAAATTACGAGTAATCGTTTTTTGTTTCGCATGTAAATATTTATGAGCATCAATTACTGTCAAATGCATATATCAAAAATGAACCATTGGACGTTCTTGCAAAACAAAACAGAAAAGAGAACAACAATTTGAAATTTCTTTGTGAAAATGAATTGTATTGATTTTGAAGTTGGCCTGTAAATAGGCGTTTTTGTACAAGAGGTTGACGTCCTAGTAAGAGAACACCGTCAAAAGATAGAATTTATACAATTTGTGAAAAACAAAGAAAAACAGCTATGTGAACCATCCCACTGGGTTCCAACTCTGCTATTTCCTTTATATCTTCGAGCGTCTCATCACTTTGCTACTTGGTTGAAGGTAGATCAGATTGATTGGCGTCGTCCGAGCTTGATAGTTGATACTGAAGTCTAGTTGCAAGATGATCCAATGAGACATAGTGTTACGCTTCAATCCCTAATTTTTGCCTGGACCGCCCTTTCGGGTTTTCAGTCCATCGGGATACCCTTTTTTGCCCAAGCCGCCTTTTCAGGTTTTCGACTTGCCGGGTGTACAGTTTTTTTCATTTTCATCCCTTATTTTTTCCCGAACCCTTTTGGTTCGCCGAGAAGCCCTTATTTTTACCTAGGCCAGTCGACCTAGCGGGTCTTTGATTATGTGTAGTATTTTTTCATTATGTCTGCATTGACGGGGTGAGGAAGGTCGTCACCATCCATGGTGGTTAGAATCATAGCTCCTCCCGAGAAAATGTTCTTAACCATAAATGGCCCTTCGTACGTAGGGGTCCATTTGCCTCTGGGATCACCTTGCGGCAGTATGATGCGTTTGATCACCAGATCCCCGACTTGATATTCTTATCGTCTAACTTTCTTGTTAAATGCCTTGATCATTCGCTTTTGGTACGTCTGACCATGGAAAATAGCACTAAGTCTCTCTTCATCGATTAAGTTTAGCTGATCAAGCCGGGTCTGGATCCAATCGTCCTCGCTCAAACCTGCATCCTTCATAATCCGGAGAGAGGGTACCTGGACCTCAATGGGCAAAACTGCTTCCATGCCATACACCAAGGAATAGGGTGTTGCCCCTGTTGACGTTCGCGCTGAGGTACGGTACCCATGAAGAGCGAATGGTAACATATCATGCCAGTATTTGTATGTCACTGTCATCTTCTGCACAATTTTCTTGATTTTCTTATTTGCTGCTTCAACAACCCCATTCATCTTTGGCCGATAAGGAGAAGAGTTGTGATGCTGTATCTTGAACTGTTTGTAGAGCTCGGTGATCATCGTATTGTTGAGATTTGTACCATTGTCCGTAATGATCCTCTCTGGTACACCGTATCGACAGATCAGAGTGTGTCAGATAAATCGCGCCACGACGTTCTTGGTTACTGTAGCAAAGGAAGCTGCTTCAACCCACTTCGTAAAGTAATCAATAGCTACCAGAATGAAACGATGTCTGTTGGATGCAGTAGGTCTGATCTCGCCGATCATGTCGATGCCCCACATTGCAAAGGGCCAAGGTGCTGTCAAAACATTCAGAGGAACTGGAGGTACATGCACCTTATCAGCATAGATTTGGCACCTATCTTGACCTCTTTCTTGTCTTCCTCTGTACCCAAATTCACTGATTCCACTGGCTCTTCATGAGGTTGTATGGCCCTTTCTTCCTGTAGTAACAGTCTAGCAAGTTCCCCAGGCACTTCACAATCATCCTCACCTTCGTCCTCGGCTTGGTTGATCGGATTTTCGAAGTCATAACTGGCAGTAGCAGAGTCGTTACCAATGGGATCCAGCGTGGATGTGGATCTGCATTATGATATGTGAGTGTGTGTAATACAATAGCTGCTTTGATAAAGTGTGAGGTAGAAACGAAAAACAAGGTGCGCAAAATTTTTAATGCAAGAAAACGTCCAATGCTTTATTGATGATATATGAAAATGACAAATAATAAGCCCTCACAAACAAAGCCAAGGTGCCTCGGGCAAGGCACCGGGCCGTAAAAGTTTCAAATTGTCTGTTACAAGTCTCAAAACAAAAGTCTATTACTGTGTAATAAAAGAAACGGGCACGAAGTCCTTCGCCGTCTAATTGTTCAAGCCACCGTTGGTAGTCGGGTAAATCCAGCTGTCGATATCTGAATTCTCATCATCAACATCTTTTGTGGCGGAGACAACCTCAATAGCATTGATTCCCGAGTCATGCTTGGGCATGGGAGCAGTTATGACGTTGGGTTTCTCTGGAGCGTCAAACTCAATCTCCTTAGCTTCAATCAAATCTTGCACCTTATTCTTCAAAGCCCAGCAGTTGTTCGTATCATGACCCGGGCTATCGGAGTGATAGGCACAGTGGGCGTTCAGATTATATAGCGGAGATGTGGTGCTGGGATTCTTCGGGGCTTCCCTCAGAGTTACCAGGTTGGTCTTCAACAATTGCGGTAGAATTTGAGATAAAGTCATATTAAGCCGAGTGTACTGTCTTTGTGGCCTCTCCATTATTTGTTGATTATTGCATTGTGGGGCAACGGTGGGTCCTTATATTACTACCGCATTCACTGCTTGACGGCGTTCAGGTTGATTTTGGCTCCTCGAACTGTAAACTATACTAGCTTCTTTCCTGAAAGGCTTCTTTTCTGTACTTGATGAAGCCCCTTTCTGTATCTTGCCACTTCTGATACCAGCTTCTACTCTCTCCCCAGTCATAATCAATTCAGTAAACCCAAATGATGAACTGCAGATCAGATGATTAAAATATGGACCAGACAAAGTCCCAAGAAACATATCCACCAACTCCCTATCAAACAGAGGAGGTTGTACTCTTCCATCCAGATCTCTCCACTTCTGAGCATAGTCCTTAAAACCTTCGCTTGCGCCCATAGACATACCCTGAAGTTGAGTATGAGTGGGAGCAAGGTTGGCGTTATACTGGTATTTCTTGTAAAAAGCAGCAGCAAGGTCCTCCCAGTTGCGGACATTAGCTCCTTCCAATTGATAAAACCATTCAAGTTGAGTCCCTGACAGACTATCTTGAAAGAAATGTACCCACAGATTCCTATCGGCAGTGTAGGGTTGAATTTTTCTGACGTATGAGCGGAGATGGAGTTTTGGACAAGACACTCCATCGTACTTAGCAAAGACCGGAGCTTTAAACTTGTAAGGGATCACCACCCCCGATGCTAGTCCTAGATCTCCAAAATCCAAACCCGGAACCTTCTGAATCTACATGGCACTCAAACGGTCTTCAAGTTGTTTGTACCTATCCTCAGAAGGAGGGTACTTTTCGTCATCAAAATCAGTGTCATTATTAGAGACCACGGGGCTAGGACCCTTTCTTTCCTCTTGATTCTCTCCTCCTCCAGATGAATGAGACAGATCAGCTTCCTGTCGCAACCTATTCCCAAATCTGTTACCCATATTCAGCAGGACCACCTTCTTCTTCTTTTTCTTCTTCTCCTTTAGGATGAGAGTCTTCAAATGATGTTGTCCTTTGGCCAAGTTCAAGAACATCTCTTGAAATTGAGCATTCTGAGCCTGAAGAACTTTGATGGCTTGATCGGTAGGTGTTTCAGAAGACATTTTATGCTGAAATAAACAACGAAGAAGATAAGAAACCTGTAATGGTACCTGTAATGAGGTTCATGATAATGGAATGCATATGAAATGATTTCAAAGACTTTTGGAGATTAAAATTTGTAAACCAAAATAAAACACACTTTATTAGATTAAACTTGTAACAATGTTTAATAATTCCTTCAAGGAATTACAAAAGAAATAACTGAAAAGAAAATCTAAACTAGAAACAATAAAAAACATCAGAAATCCCATGGTCGTTTCCCCTTTGTGCTGACATAATCATTGATTGTCCTTTCATTCTCAAGTTGCCTCGTAAGCTTCAAGATCTTCCTCTCCTGCTCATGATACTTCTCCTTGTAGGTATCCTTTTCTTCCTTTAACTAGATCCAAGATCTCTTCAATGCCCCCAGATCAGTAGGCATGTAGGGATAGAGGACTGTATAAGGAACACCTTCTTCATTAGTATGCTCCATAATTACTGGCAAAACAGCTTCATAAGGCATCCCCAGCTTTTGAGCACGGGCTCGAACCCACTGGAGGTAAGGCTGCATAGGGAGAGAAGTCTTTAGTCCTAGCTCTTGAGGGTCAGACCTATTCACCATGCCCCGGGCTCGTACAAACCTTCGGCGATACTCTTTGACGTCCTCCTTATAGTCAAAGACAATATCTGTAAGAAGCAGCTCATGAGGACCGTCTCTCCGAGCGCGTCCAAACTGTCGTAAAGCCAAGCAAGGACTATAGGTTATTCCCCCTCTAATTCCCAGCAATGGGACATTAGGGTATTCACCACATCGATCAATGACAGCTACTCTCTCCATGTCCTTAGAACTCTAAAGAACATTCATATGGGCAAGAGACATGATTCTATAAGCCCAACCTAACCCTTCTTCATTCTTCAATACAGGCTTGTGGAGGTGTGAAATAAACCACCTCGCCAGCAGCGGCGTGCAACACATGAGGGTTCCCCTTCTTCGCACAGTACGGGTATAGAGAGCTTGTAGGATATCACCCAGAAGAGTAGGAACTGGATTACGAGACATGAAGATCTTGACGGCATTCACATCTGTGAAAGAATATGGATTTGGGAAAAGAACCAAGCCGTAGATGAGGAGAGCCGAGATGTCTTCAAATTCTTGAAAATCCAAGTTATCCCAGAACTGTTGAGCTTGGTCCATTAGAAACTTAGCCAAGAAACCTTTAACCTTGCTCCGTGTCTCCCAGTTGGATACTACATCAGCCCTTTTTAGATGTAAGGCTGAAGCAATGTCCTCGGGTCTAGGAACCTCTTCCAAACCGGTGAAGGGTGTCTGATCGAGGATGGATATGCCCAGTAAGTCAGAAAACTCCTCCAAAGTGGGGACTAGATGATAATCCGGGAAGGTGAAACAATGATGTAACGGATCAAAGAATTGGAACAACACGCTAATCATTTGCGCATCCAACTTTGAAGTGACCAGGCTAAGGAGATGACCATGTCTTCTAACAAATGAAGAAGTATCAGGAACTTTTGACACCAACTCTCTGAGCTGAGAAGGGATTTGCACGAAGTTGACTCGAATGGTATTTCTGCGTACTGAAGCCATAATCTGCAAAACAGAACAAAGATAAATCCCCTCGGTCTTTGAAATGGTTAGTCTAATGAAATATGCATGTTATGTCATGATGCATGATGTCATGATAAAACACACAACAGGTATAGCAGGTATCAAACATGGTAAAGGCAAACAAGTCACACAATAGCCCTTAAGTCTCAAGCTTGCATGGAGTCTAGGTACTACCCTCTTGAAGTTCAGTTGGTTCAACCTGTCCTAATAATAGTAACCGGGTTCTAGAGGTTCTCAATATCACTGACCATCCTCCATCGGTTATGGTTTCAGCTCACGCAATCTTTTCTTGCGGCCGGAACTATCGCGAGAGTATGGTCTCAATGAGTGTAGTATCGAGTATCAACCAGTCCTCAGTTCTATACCGAGGTCGGCTATCTCACTACTTCCTATGGCCAAGTTGGTCAATTATAGGTTCTAAGGTCAGTTGATGCTTAACGACCCATATAGCAGCCTCGTATTCTCCTTGTTCCACCACAAGGGAAACCGGGTACCAACCAATGTGCCACATCAATGTAGCTACTGCTTCAACCGTATTGGTCTATGCCGTACAGTTCCCTCACTGTTTATTGCTACTTACCTAATAGGTGTTCCCCAGATCCGGGTTAGGATCTATAGTAACCCCGATACAAAGCCCACAAAGATAAAGCAATCAAATCAAACAATAGAAGCAATATGATGAACTAATCCTAAGGTATACCCCACTTATTAAATCCCCAGCAGAGTCGCCAGTTCTGTGATACGGTGGCCAGAACCGGAACTATTTTGAAATGCTAGTTTGCGTTTTGCGTTTGTGTTTGCAAAATGTCGCGGTAAGCAAGAGTCACCACCGACTTTTATTTTATCCAACTGGAAAGGAAAAAAGCATAGAAAAATTCCTTTTTTCGAGATTTTGAGTACGGGGGGTAGATTATAGAAAGGGAAGGTATTAGCACCCTTTCTATCCGTAGTTTTCTACGGGCTCTTAGGTACTTGCTCATCATTTTCAAATTTGCTTCTGTGTGTTTGTGTGATTTGAAAAGTTTTCGTTTTACTTCAATTTAACCCTTGCTTCTATCTTCAAGAGTGTTACAAAGTTGTTTTTGAAAACTTTGTTTGAAAAGGAGTGTAAGTGTGAAAAAGTTTGTTGTTGAGCAAGTACCTACTAGCATCTACCTACTCGAAAAAAGAATTATTCTATGTTCGTTTCCTTTAGACAGCGCTATCCCACTATTAGTGAGTAGGTAGCACCGTCGTTGGAGTTTTAAGGGTCAATTCAAAAAGGGACGTACGGTCACTAAAGCAATGTTAGGGCATCTTAGTAGTAAATCTAATGTCTTAAGATCAACATTCGAGGCAACTATTCTGAGGCAACCATTCCGAGGAAACTTTGATCTTTTGGATAAGAGAGCGACCACTAAAATATCCTATACTTAATGACCGTTTACCGAAGGCAACCGAAGTGAGAGTATATCCTAGGAGTGCGCATGTGCGAGTGATTAGATTTCAAGTTTATTATCTTTTGCACATTTAGGGTTTGCTAACTGTTTTAAAGTTAACCATACATTCTTATCATGTATCCCTATTATTCATACATCTAACAGTTAATATTTTGCGGAATTTAAAGTGCGGAAAATAAGCTATGCTATTACAAGGCTTCGGGTATTTACATAGCCAAAAACAACCCATAGAAAAAGAATGATAAATGAAAGTAAAAGTCCTAATTAATCTATTACAACTTGTGAGCAATTACATCAATATGGTAAAAAATATAAAGTGCGCGCGATGAATTAAGAACGATAAAAGTTAGGGTTTTGACCCCGTCTAAACTACTTAAAGAAAAATTATTTTTGTTGTTTTTAATTATTTCTAAGAAAAAGAATTAGGTTTTTAAATTAAATACAAAATTAATTAGTAATTAAATTAATTAAGGAAAATAACTAAATTTAACCTATTTTTGTGTTTTGGTTATTTTAAGAAAAAGAAAATAGAATTAAGTTAGAAACAAATACCCTAATTCAACTAATTTTGTATAAAAAATAAATCCTAAATCTAATTGAATGAAAAATATTATTTTGTGATTTTTTTATAAAAAGAATTATTTTTTGTTAGTAAAAATAAATAAATTAAATAAATACAAAATAAAAAAATAAAAAAAAAAGAAGAGTTGGGCCTGTGAAAGTAATTTGGGGGTGTGTTGATAACAAGTCTTGGGCCCAATAAACAAAGGTCCACGTTGACCTTCTGAGATCCCATGCTTTGTGTTGACTAGGTCACATGATGGTCCTTCATATGCTAGCCTTCAGATCTGGCTTCCAGGAGATCCAATGGTTGGATCCTGAGGTCACATGGTGGTCTCTTGGCTTCTGTGCAAGCTTGATTACCTGAATGAAAATAACAAGAAATAATAGCGGGGACCTGGGATTCGAACCCAGGCCCCAAAGCATTTTCCAAATGCTCCAATGCCAACTGCGCTACAAGCTTGATTTGTACATAAAATAATAATAATAGATAATATGCAATAAAAGGGATTTAGTGGAGACAATAAAAAAATGCGCCAGAATTTTGAATGAACCAACAGGATGATGCCACGCTGGTCATCCCTGTCCTTGCTCTGTTGGTAAAAGTTAAAAACTTTTACCTACGGACAGCGTCCGTCACTACATCCTTGGCTTGTTCCAAAATATTCTATGGGTATGATAAATGACATCTAATGCCATGAATCAACTCGTCTGGACCTGCTGAGTACTATAATGCCCTTTTTATGGGCCAATTTTGCCTGCACACAAAAACCCTAAAATGAAGCAATAAAACCTAGCCATGGTGAATCTTAATACAGTTCATAAAAATGCAATTCAATGTTACAGATAGTTTGCAAATGCTTCAAGGAGCAATAATATGTAATTATTTCATGCTATCAATGCCAAAATTATGCAATTCGAATTCAAGAAAAAGCCATTGTCGTGGCTGACTTACAGTGTGTTCTAGGGCTGGAAACTCCTTGTTCTTGATTGGTACAGCCTCCTTGCAGTCCCAGGAATCAAATGAGATGATTAGGGGACCTTGAAAGTGCCTAGAAATATAAAAACTAATTACCACTTTTCTTTGTTTTTTCCAAGTTTGTTTCTGCCTTCTCACGCCTCCAAAGCCTGTGATATTTGTCTGCAAATGTTCCCTATATACTGATGAATGGATTAGGGTTGACAACATGATCTCAATCTTTCTCCATTATTGCTTTTGATTTGGATTTGATTCACTTGAAAATCTTTCTAAAAATAGGTCAAACTAAATCTTTTTGTGCACACAAAGGCCTTGCACGAATTCAATCACTTGACAACTGGATATAGGACCTGAAACATACAATATCTTGAGATTTCAATGTTTTGGATTTTTCCATGATTTGTTTTGATTTAAATTGATTTAATTCAAATAAAAATAAATAATAAAAATAAGATAATGACTAGTGGAAAGAGATAGGTCTCGTGGACCTTGCTACCAACTCAAAACAAGTGCAAAAAGTTAGGCCCATTTAGCAAAAATTGCAATTTGAGGCATAGTTGACTTTTGACAATTTTACAAAAAGGGTCAACTTCACCAATGCATAACTTCCTCAATTTTGACTCTTTGAATGTGTTCTTGGACTTTTTAGAAATCTTGATATGTCCTCTAAGCAACCCTTTTTGTCTCATCTAAATTTGGTATTCCATGACAAAAAAGGTGTTTTTGTTGACTTTTCAAAGTGACCTATAATGTCCAAATTCATAACTACTTGTGAGTGCATATTCTGAACTTGGGAGATGAAGATGGATTATAGAGAATTGCATAATCTTAAAAATGAGCTTTGTATGGGTCATTTCTCATAAAGTATGAAAAAGATATGCCTGGTCAAAGTTGAGTTGACTTTTCCTGCAATACCCTAATTTAGCAACTTTTGAGTTTTGATGAATTGTGAGCAATCCTTGATGAATCATGATCAACCCTTGATCAAATGATGAATAATACTTCAAAATGAGGATGTTGACCAAAAATCCTGAAGTTTGGCTGTATGTGGGCCACATTTGACTTTTGACCTAGCACAGTCGATTTTTAGGCCTTTGAGCAATTGACTGAGCAAATTTCCTCTGCAAGGCTTGAAACTTGACATGGATGATCTTGAGAACATATTAGGACCATGTTGAGTGTGATACGGTGGGAGAATTGGCTTGAGGTTTTTTGTTTGTGTTTGCAAATGTTGCGGTTTTAGCAAGAGTCGCCACCGACTTTTATTTTATCCAAAAGGAAAGGTAAAAAAGCACAGGAAAGACCTTTGAGATGTTTTCTTGAGTTCGGGGGGTATATTATGAAAAGGGAAGGTGCTAGAACCCTTTTAATTCATGGTTTTCCATGGGATCTTAGTTACTTGTTTAGATCACTTGCTTTGCTTTTCCAATTGTTTGAAATGGTGCTTTGTGTGGTTTTAAAATTATTTTGAAAAGAGGCATTTGTTTAGGAAATCTTTGTAGTGATTCTTGTTCGTAAGAATGTATACAAAGATATTTGTATTTTGAAAAATGTTCCAATGTTTTGAAATTTGTTTTGGAAATGTTTTGAAATGTGTTTTGTGTTTTTGAAAATAGCAAGGATTGTTTGCAAATTGATCAAGTAACTAGAAGCATCTACCTACTTAAATATCTTTCCTACACATTTTTATTCATTTGACATTGTTGTTTTACCATTGCATTTGGTAAACAGCCTTATCTTTGGATGTTAAACGGGATGGGCGTGGGTCATCGTATGACCATGATAACAATGGTGCCAAGTATCTTAGCAAGTTTTAGGGACCAAGATCATCTTTGTTTAGGAAACCTTTTGATAGCGTCGTCGAGGGACTATGATCTTTTGTTTTGTTTTGTTTTGCTAAGATACCTAGCATGCATACCATGGCCATTTTTAAGGCAACAAATTGGGTGAAACCCTAAGGAATGCTTGTGTGCAATGTGTTGTCATTTTTCATGCATTTTTGTCTTGTATTAGGTCATGCTATTTGTTTTGATTTTTGTCTTATCATACAAACCCTAATTTACTAAACATGTATATAATGCGATAAATTGCGTAAAGTAAATCTAAACTATTACAACAATATTATGGGAGGGGGGATACAAGTTTTGAATGGGGGATATTGCTCAAAATAAAACCCTAATTTACTATTACAACCCAATTGAATTCATTATACAATAAATAAATAAACATACAATATTTAAATATGAAATAAAATGTATGCATGCAAAAATGTTTTTTGTATTTATTTTTATGTATGTGAAAAATAAATTATTTAAGTCTAAAATAAGAAAAAATATTGTGATTATTTTTGAAAGGGTGAAAAACCCTAATTTTTTGTTTAAAAGAAAATATGTTCTATATTATTCATTTCATTCATTTTTGTTCAAGAAAAATAATAATAACATGTATAAAATGTTTTTTAAAAAATTGAAATATGTATGAAAATAATATTTTAAATGTGAAAAATAGTAAAATAAAAATGTATGATATTTTTATATTATTTACAAGTTATTTTAAGAAAATGATTTCTATTTATTAAAATAAAACTATTTTTATATGAAAAAAATGAGATAAAAAAATAAAATAAAATGAAAAAAATTAAGAAAATATTTTTGGGATTTTTTAATGTTCAGAAAAAAAATAATAAAGTCAAAAATATAAAATATGCAAGAAAATACAAAAATATAAAAATAACAAGTCAGGGGGGTGCAAAAGTAAAATGGGGGGTGGAAAGTAGCAAGCCCAAGGCGCCAGGCCCAGCCAGCTTCATCCCTGACCTCCAGACAACAAACGCGCGCGCTTCTGCTTCAAATCCCGTTCTTGCTATTCTTTGCATAAAATCAAAAACTTATAACATGAAAAATGTAGCTCATGATCTCACGATTCCAGTGATATAAAGTTTGTGACCTAACACTCAAAGATCAAGGATAATTTTATCACCCCTAATTTCTGACCTAAAATTTTCATGAAATTCAAGCTTCAAATTCTCACTACTCAGTTAATATAAATAAAAACTATGCATATGTACAGCTTAAGCAAGTTAAGGACTACATTTTTGCTTCACAAATCGTGACCTAAAGATGCCTAAATAGAGAGATAGAAACTTGAAAAATACCTTGTTCAATTGAGTTTGGATATGGCAATGTGGGAACTTTGAGTGAGGCCTGAAGTTCTTGTGAGATTCCTTGAGGCTCCCTCAAGCTTCTCCAATGCTCAGCTTGCCTTGTAGATGCCTGAATCTTCCTATAGAAGTCAACCTGCAAACTCCAAAAATGAAAATGGTGAAGCTTGAAACAGGGGTTACAGTTTCAAGACAAAGGCCTGGATAGTTTAGGTAGGAGGTATGGAATGTGTTTGAAGTGATTCAAAGCAAAAACATACGAGCCAATAATGATTTGGCCAAGGTTCTGCAGATGATGCCCTGTTTGGGCAGAAAAGTTTGATTTTTGTGTTTGAGAGTGTTTGGTATGTTTTGTATTCGTGTTTAGGCTTGTTACAAGGTTCTGAAGTCGTTTGAAATGAAGCCATGTCTTGCCTTTATCATATGGACAAGTTGTATTGACTTTTGCAAGTTTGCTTGCTTTTGAAGAAAGTTGGAAGTGACAATGCCAAAGCTTGTACAGGCTTGCTTGCTAGCTGCACATAGTTGGTACAAGTTACCTGATATTTGTGGATCTTGTTTGCAACAAAAGATCAGGTTCATGGCTCAAGAAATGTAAAGTTGGAAAAAGCAAGCTTTATGAAAATGGTATTGAGAACTTTATGCCATAAATGGATTAATTCTTTCTGCAAAGCTCCAAAGATCAGAATAAATCCAATATCCAATGTGTTAGCATTCAATTATGGAGTGTAGAAGGGATTAGGACCTGTAATACCAAGTACAAGCATGTTTGAAACTGGTTTGCAACTTGTAACATTGTGAAAATGCCTTGCACAAAAGTGATAAATTGTCATTTTAAATTTTTCGATTCTCCCTAACCATAAATGATCTTGGAGAGTTCTTGGACATTTTGGAAAGCTTGTAACATGCTATACAATCCATATTTGAAATGTATTTTGAGATTCCTCTTGGAACTAGATGAAAAGTTTCCATGAAGTTAGGTCAAAAATCTGCCTAAACTAGGGCAAATTTTCACTAAGTTAAAAAGTTTATGGATCCCTGCTCACAAAATCATAACTTGAGATCCAAGCATCTTTTGGGAAAAATTTGTGAATAAAAGTTGTAGATTTCATAGAGGACTACAACCTTCATTTAGGAAGTTTTCTTTGAATCCAATTGCATCATGGTGAAAAATTTGGGAAAAGTTGGGAAAAATAAGACATTTTCATAACTTAGAAAAATTCTAAGTTATGAAAAATTTCAAATTAAAACCCTAATTTTCAAAATTAGGTTTCTTGGTGAACAAGTTTCACATTTTGACACATCTTGATGAATTATGACCCTTGGCACTTGATTTTGACCAAAAAGTCAAAGTTTGACTTTTCAGTGTACAATTGATTTTTGATCAGTTGACTGGAAAATTCATCTGTCAATCCTATGCATTTGAGATCTTTTGAACTAAGTGATTAGGTCAAGATGATGCTATTGAGTCCTTGAAATCATGCTTAAACCCAATTGGTCATTGGCTAGGTCAAAAATCAAAAATTGCCCTTCTACAGTCAAAACCCTAATTTTAACCATTTTGCCCTTTTGATGATCTGATCAAATTTCTTGAGGAGTTGTGGTACAAACTTTATCAAATGGTACACAGGAGCCTAGAATGTTGTTGTGGATCAAAAATTATGAATTTTGACTGTAAATTGGCCATGGTTGACTTTTTCCCGAATACAGTTGATTTTTAGGTCAACTGCCCAATTGACTGGGCAAAAATGTGATTCAAGGCTTGAAACTTGTCATGAGCAATCTTAGGGGTCCAAAATGGTGTATGAAAGTCAAATGAAGCATTGATGGTCCAAAAATCCTTGTGCAAACTCAAACCCTAATTTCAGGCTATTAGTGCAAGGAGATGTCTTGAGCTGAGCAAACCCTAATCTGGTCTTGAATCCAAGAAGTCTTGTGAGGAAAATCTTGATAATATGAGTGGAAAAATTTTGGGGTACAACAGCTTCCCCTGTTCAATCTTCTTGAACCTGAAGAGTTAGATTGGCGAGCTTTACCGTTCGTGACTCGAAGGTAAAAGATGATTGGACACTAGAGTGCCTGTAAATTTGCACTCGTCAAGTAAAGTTGAGAGAATGGGCTTAAAGATGTCATTTGGAGATGTGATAGAATCTTGTTGGAGATGGGCTTGTAGATGCCATCCAAGAATGTTTGTTGAATTGTAATTTGTAAGTTAGAAGAATAAGTATCAGAATGGTATCCGTGTCTGGAACGTATCTGTATTGTATCTGGGGATTGAGTTTGTATGAGCAATGGAATGGCGTCCGTGTCTGGAGCGTATTTGAGCTGTAACTGTATTTGAATCTTGAATGAATAACATAATGACTTCCGTGCCTGGAGTGTATCTGTATTGTATCTGAATCTGAAATCTGAATAAGCGACAAAATGGCATCCGTGTCTGGAGCGCCTCTGAGTTGGGGAGAATCAGAATAAGTGATAGAATGGAAACCGTGTCTGGAGCATATCTGGACTGGAATCTGAATAAGTAGTAGAATGACTTTCGTGTCTGGAGTGTATCTGTATTGTATCTTGACTTTGAATTCTGAATGAGTAATAGAATGACTTCCACGTCTGGAGTGTATCTTTACTGTATCTGAAGTTGAAATCTGAATGAGTAATAGAACGACTTCCGTGTCTGGAGTGTATCTTTACTGTATCTGAAATCTATGATCATTGTTAATGGTAGCTGTTTAATCTTATCCTGAAAAGGGTAAAATGTTAGCTGAAACGCATAATTATGTTGCATGAAATGTATGATGCCATAAATGTGCTTTATCAATGTTTATGACATATGAATGTAATGTATGCGCATGTAAGCTGATTTGCTGTATTGCTGAGGAAAATAAATCCTTGACATCCGGGGATAAGAAAATCTTTGGCGACTGGGGATAAAGAATCCTTGACTGTTGCCGGGGAAAATAAATCCTTGACCGCTGCCGGAGATTCAAAATCTTTGATTTGCTGAGGATGAGAAATCCTTGGCGATTGTTGGAGATTTGACAACTTCTGTGGGGATATGAGGATCCTTCATGTCTTGGAGTTGGAGTATTTGACAAAAATTCTATTGTGAGAGTAATGCCAAACTGCTTGAATAATCTGCTTGGGGAATCCAGAGAACTTTAATGACTTCTACTGGGGATAACACAAAGGGAACTCTTATTCTGTTGAGGAATAGAGAAAATTCTGATGACTTCTACAGGGAGTTAAGAATGAGAATCTTCATTATGGAAACCTCACTGGGGAATGATAAAGCACTGCGGAATTATCCTAGCTTGGGGCGAGACAAAAAAGTTAATTGTTATATGGCTGCTTTTCAGACTTCAAGACAACTTGCTGGGGAATTTGGGGAAAACTGAATGGTTTCCGCTGTGGATTGGTAGTTGGAAATTTGACTCCGTTAGGGAATGAAGGTTTCAGCTCCACTGGGGATCGGTGGTTCAAAGTTTTGACTCCGCTGGGGATTGGGAGTTTGAAGTTCCAACTCTGATGGGGATTTTGAAATTTAGCTCCGCTGAGGATCTAGATGATGTACTGTAGGGATTGCTCATGGAATAGCCAAAATACGCTTTCCTATCCTCTCAACCTGTCAGTAATTGTTCTTTTTCACTTCTGTTTGTTTGTAAACAGTAATTATGTTCAAATGAATATGTTCATTAATGAATCATTGGGCGTTTTTGCAAATAAAACACAAGTGTAAAAAGAAAAAGGCAAATGGTTTTTTGTACTTTAAAGAGATATCTTTGTATTTACTTTGAGTAAGTGTTTTGTACAAAGGGGACAGGCATCCTAGTAAGAGGATGGTGTCGTAAAAATTGAGAAAAAATTTTATACAAAGAAAGATAGCTATGTGTAAAAAATCCCATGGGGTTCCCATTCCGCTATAGCCTCCGTAACTCCGAATATCTTGTCCATTCGTTGCTTCGTCCGAAGATGATTGGATTGATCAGAAGCTCAGAGTTTGTCAGTGGAGATTGACTTTAAAGTGATCCGACGAGGCATAGTCATACGCTTTAATTCCCTAACTTTTGCCTGGACCGCCTTTTCGGGTTTTTGATCCACCGGGAAACCCTTTTTTGCCCAAGTCTCCCTTTCGGGTTTTCAAATTGCCGGGTGTACAGATTTTTTTTGTTTATCCCTAATTTTTTCCTGAACCGCCCTTTCAGGTTTTAGATTCACCGGGATGCCCTTTTTTGCCTAGGTGTGTCAACCTAGTGGGTCATTTATGCATAGTATCTTTTGACTATGTCTGCATTAGCAGGGTGCGGCAGGTCATCGTCGTCCATGGTGGTTAAGATCATTGCCCCACCAGAAAAGATGTTCTTGATTACAAATGGTCCTTCGTAGGTAGGAGTCCATTTACCCCTGGGATCACTTTACGGCAAGATGATCCGCTTGATTACAAGATCCCCGACTTGATATGTCTGGCGTCTGACTTTCTTGTTGAAAGCCTTGATCATCCGCTTTTGATACGTATGACCATGACAAACAACAGTAAGTCCCTTTTCGTCAATCAAGTTAAGTTGATCAAGCCGGGTCTGAATCCAATCGTCTTCACTCAAACCAGCATCTTTCATGATTCTCAAGGAGGGAATCTGAACCTCGATAGGTAAAACAACCTCCATGCCATATACCAAGGAATAGGGTGTTGCCCCAGTTGATGTGCGTGTCGTGGTACGGTACCCGTGAAGAGCAAACAGTAACATCTCATTCCAGTCCTTGTACGTGACTGTCATCTTTTGTATGATCTTATTGATATTTTTGTTCGCAGCTTTGACAGCATCGTTCATCTTTGGCCGATAGGGAGATGAATTATGATATTGAATCTTGAACTACTCGCACAGGGCGGTGATCATAGTATTGTTAAGGTTTGTACCGTTATTAGTAATGATCCTTTCGGGGATACCGTACCGGCAAATAAGATTCTGCTTGATGAAGTGGGCAACCACATTCTTAGTAACGGATGCAAAGGACGCTGCTTCGACCCATTTGGTGAAGTAATCAATGGACACCAGAATGAAGCGGTGTCCATTGGATGTTGTAGGCTTGATCTCTCCAATCATGTCGATTCCCCACATAGCGAATGGCCAAGGAGCTGTTAAGACGTTTAGAGGAACCGGAGGCACGTGTACCTTGTCTGCATAGATTTGACATTTGTGGCAGGTACGGGAGTGTTGATAGCAGTCAGCTTCCATGGTAGACCAGTAATAGTCTGCCCTTAGAATCTTCTTAGCCATCGTATGCCCGCTAGAGTGAGTCCCAAATGTGCCTTCATGCAATTCAGCCATAATTCTTTCAGCTTCAACTTTGTCCACACAACGGAGCAGAATAGAATCATGATTGCGCTTGTACAGGATACCATTACTTAGGAAGAACTTAGCTGAGAATCTCCTTAAGAACTTTTTGCCGTTGATTGTAGCTCCTTCAGGGTATTCCTGAGCCTCGAGATACCTTTTGACTTCATGAAACCATGGCTGGTCCACTACTTCTTCGGTATTAATCTCATGACAATGTGTCGGTTCGTCAATCCGTTCAATGGTGATTTGGGGAGCCTTATTATCCCATTTAAGTTTAAACATGGATGATATTGTAGCTAGAGCATCTGCTAGCTGATTCTCTTCTCGCGGGAAGTGCTCGAAGGTAATCTGCTTGAAATGTGGTAACAATGTCAGGACATGTTCTTTGTAAGGGATGAGGTTTGGATGCTTAGTGTCCCACTCTCCTTTGATCTGACTGATGACCAAAGCTGAGTCCCCAAACACAATCAAAGATTTGACTCCCAAGTCTATAACAGCCTTGAGTCCAAAGATGCAAGCTTCATACTCTTCCATGTTGTTCGTACAGTTGAAGCAAAGTCTGGCGGTGAAAGGAGTATGGCAACCTTCTGGGGAGATGAGTACCGCGCCGATACTGTTGCCAAGTGCATTGGAGGCCCCATCAAAGTACAGGGTCCATCAGGATCCTTGTTCAGGTCCGTCATATGGTCTTATATCTTCAATGTTGTCCAATGTCATGATGTCCTCGTCAGGGAAGTCAAACCTCATGGATTGGTAATCTTCGACAGCTTGATGGGCCAGATGATCGGCTAGCACACTCCCATTTATAGCTTTTTGGGTTGTGTATTGTATATCGTATTCTGTTAGGATCATCTGCCATCTAGCTATTCTTCCAGATAGAGCAGGCTTCTCAAAGATGTACTTTATCGGATCCATCTTAGATATCAGCAAAGTGGTATGAGTCAACATGTACTTCCTTAGCCGGCGAGCAACCCATACCAAAGCGCAACAAGTTTTCTCGAGCAGTGAGTATCGGGTCTCACAGTCGGTAAACTTTTTGCTAAGGTAATAAATGGCATGCTCTTTTTGGCCATACTCGTCATGTTGACCCAGTATGCACCCCATTGAATTCTCTAAGACAGTCAGATACATGATTAGTGGTCTTCCTTCGACGGGTGGCATCAAGATGGGAGGTTCTAGCAAATACTCCTTGATTTTATCGAAAGCAATTTGATAGTCATCATTCCATTTAACTACCTGATATTTCTTCAACAGCTTGAAGATTGGTTCATAGGTAGATGTTAGGTGAGAAATGAACCTAGCAATGTAGTTTAGGCGTCCCAAGAAACCTCTGACCTCCTTCTCAATGTGAGGAGCAGGCATTTCTTGTATAGCATTTACTTTGGCAGGATCAACCTCGATGCCTTTGTTGCTGACAATGAAACCCAAGAGTTTATCGGACCTGACTCCGAATGTACACTTATTAGGGTTTTATCTGAGCTTGTACTCCTTCAACTTGACAAACAGCTTTTGCAAGTGATCGAGGTGTTCTTCTTCCATTTGTGATCGGCCTATCATGTCATCTACGTAGACCTCTATCTCATGATGTATCATATCATGAAACAAAGCTACCATGGCGTGTTGATAGGTTGCCCCAGCATTCTTCAGTCCGAATGGCATCGCTTTGTAGCAGAACATACCCCACTGCGTAACAAAAGTAGTTTTCTCCATGTCCTCAGGTGCCATTTTGATCTGGTTATAGCCTGAAAATCCGTCCATGAAAGAAAATACCTTGTGTTGAGCTGTGTTGTCAACCAAGAAGATGTCAATGTGCGGAAGTGGAAAGTCATCTTTAGGGCTGGCCCTGTTTAAGTCTCTGTAATCCACGCATATTCTCACTTTGTCGTCCTTCTTGGGAACGGGCACAATGTTAACAACCCATTGTGGATAGGAAGTAACAGCCAGAAATCTTGCATTGAACTGCTTCATAACTTCTGCTTTGATCTTCTCGGACATGTCGGGCCTCATGCGGCGGACTTTCTGTTTAACTGGTGGACAGTCTTCTCTTATGGGTAGACGGTGTACCACAATGTCTGTATCAAGTCCCGGCATGTCTTTGAATGACCAGGCAAAGATCTCAACATATTCATGCAACAGTTGAATTAGGCGCTCCTTGACACTTGGCTCTAGGTTGGCACCCACTCTGATTTCCTTCTTGTCTTCCTCTGTACCTAAGTTGATTGTGTCTAACAGTTCCTCATGAGGCAAAATTTCTCTTTCCTCTTGTTGTAGAAGTCTGGCCAATTCCCCTGGCACCTCACCTTCGTATTCGGCTTGGTAGACTAGATCTTCAGAGTCACTGAAGGCTATAGCAGTATCATTACCCATGGGTTCCGGAGTGGAAAGGTACCTGCATTTGTGAGTGTGGGTGTGTGTAAGGGCATAGCCATCTTAAAACAACAAGAATGTAAAAGAAAGACAATGAGCACAAAAGGTTTATATATGAAAAGCGTCCATGATTCATTAAAATGACATATGAAAATGAAATAAAGAACCCTTACAAATGGACCTATGTGCCTCGGGTAAGACACAAGGTTGAAAAGTACGAATTGTTTATGAATTATTACAGATCCAACAGAAATGGAAAAGATAAATTACTGCGGTATGAAAGTAATTGGAACAAAGTCTTTTGCTTCCCAATTGCACAGTCCTCCGCCAACAGTAGGAAAAATCCAGTCTTCCAAGTTACCTTCTTCATCACTGCCCTCTAGTGCATTAACCCCTTGATGGATGATCTTCACAAGTGGCCCTCCGGCACGGGAGCGACGCATGGCCTTCTGAGCGGTTGAGGTAAATCCCAAGACGAATTTATCTGATTTGAAAGGAAAGTCTGGAAGCTGCCCCCAGATAATGGATCCGCCTTCTTTAACTACTGCCCTTGCATATTTTAGAGAAGGCATCTGAGGTACAGGTCTTGTGATCACAGGAGTTGAGGACACTGCTTTAGTTGCCGCTATTTCCTGAGAAACTTCTTCAAAATGTTGGAAAGGGGTCTCTATGAATTCGCCATCTAATTCCACATAACAGAAAGAATTAAGATGACTGATCATGTATTCCTCTTCACCATGAACAGTTATAATTTTCCCTTGGACGGGGTACTTGAGCATTTGATGCAAGGTGGAGGTGAAAGCTCTGGCATTGTGAATCCAGGGGCGTCCCAACAAGCAAGAGTAGGAAGGACGGATGTCCATCACGTAGAATGTTGAATTGAACGTATGGGTACCCACCTTGATCGGGATGTCCACCTCCCCGTGGACCATCCTTTTAGAACCATCAAATTCTCTCCCAATGATATTGCTGGGTTTCAGGGTTAGGCCTTCACAATCCAACCTATCCAAGGCTTTCTTCGGCAAGACATTTAAAGACGACCCAGTATCAACCAAAACATGAGCTAGGGTGGTTCCCATACACTCCACCGAGACATGTAGCGCGTCATTATGTTTTCGTCCTTTGGAGGTCAAGTCGGCATCGGAGAAACCCAGGCCATTGTCAGCTGTCAGACTGGATACACACTCCTGGAATTGATCAGCCGAAGTCTCCTGCGGCACATGGGCCGTCTTCAAAAACTTGACCAAAGCTTTGGCATGTGCCTCAGAGCACAGTAACAGGGCTAACATAGATATTTTGGAGGGGGTCTGTCCCAGTTGTTTAACAATATTGTAATCACTTTTCTTAATAATCCTCAGAATCTCTTCCATCTCTTTCTGGGATATTTCAGGAATGACTAATGACTGAGCCTTCGTCAAGACAGGCTCCTCTTGAACATTCTTTCCTTTTTTCTCAGCATCGGAAATGGGGATGGGAATTGTATTGTCATTGTTGGCGGATACACTTGCAGGTGTAATCACTGGTACAACTGTAATCTTCGGAACGGGTTCAGAGACTGCCTTTGGTGGCGCAATCTCTAGAGAGAAAATTCTTCCACTACGAGTAATTTTGCTTGTGCCAGCAATGTTACTGATGTCAGTATTGTCTTCTTCAGAGCTTTCGTCTTCGGCAGTCTGTTCAATCTGTTTGACACCATGGTAGTAGATTTCTCCATCATAGTTCCATGGTACCATTTTATCGGATTTGTATGGGGATGGCCCGGGCATTGTTATCTTCAACGGAGTAGTCATAGGAGCGGATGTAATCCTAACGGGTTTTTTAGGAACCCTGGAAGGATTGGCATATATGGTAATTATTGAAACTTCTGGAATTGGAATGGGTGAGACAGGAGCTTTATCAAAAAAAAATTCCTTGTTATCAATCAATTGTTGGATTCTTTTCTTCAATACAGGACAGTAAAATGAGGAGGACAGGCAAGCATGGCAATTTTGGTAACAACCTGGGAACACCCCAGCTTTCAGCAAAATCAACTTGATGGTTAGGAGAGGAGTTAACAGTTCATCTACAGCAGAAACAAACAGATCTTCTTCCACGACACTGGCATTGTGTCCATTCCTGGGCATTGGAGCGGAGATAACATTCGGCTTTTCAGGAGCTTCGAATTCAACTTCCTTTGCGTCAATTAGATCTTGAATCTTATTCTTCAGGGCCCAACAGTTGTTGGTGTCGTGCCCTGGATTTTCTGAGTGGTAAGCACATATGGCGTTCGGATGGTAGTGTGGAGATGAAGTATTAGGATTTTTAGGGGCCTCTTTCAACATGGCCAAATTCAACTTCAAAATATGTGGTAAGACTTGAGCAGGAGTCATGTTTATCTTGGTAAATTTCCTTACAGGACTTTCCACCCTTTACTGGTTATTCCTCAGCTGATCATTTCTCAGCTGATTGTTTCTCGGTTGGTCTGATGCATACTTCTGAATCATAACGGCCCCCACTGTTGGTCGTCGTTCGGTTCTTCCCTGATTTCTCTGAGCATACACAACAGACACTTCCTTTTTACCAGTGAAGGGCTTTTTGGAAGCAGCAGAGGTAGATGCATCTTTTTGAATTTTCCCGCTTCTAATATCGGCTTCAACCCTCTCGCCAGTTAGAATCAACTCAGTGAAACCTGCAGAGGAGCTTCTAATCAGGTGATTAAGTAAAGGACCTGACAGAGTCCCCAAGAACATGTCCACTAGCTCTCTTTCAGATAAATATGGTTGCACCCTTCCGGCTAAATCCCTCCATTTCTGGGCATAGTCTTTGAAGCCCTCATTGGTAGCCATAGCCATACTCTGTAGATGAGTACGGGTTGGCGCCAAGTCGGCGTTGTATTAATAATGTTTATAGAATGTGGCTGCTAAGTCTTCCCAATTATGCACATCAGACCTCTCCAACTAATAGAACCAATCAAGCTGGGTTCCCGATAAACTGTCCTGAAAAAAGTGAACCCACAGGTCTTTGTCAGAAGAATATGGTTGAATTTTCCTGACATAAGATCGTAGGTGTATCTTGGTACAAGACAACCCATCGTACTTAGCTAATAGTGGTACCTTAAACTTAGGAGGTATTACAATTCCAGATACCAACCCTAACTCTTCAAAGTTCATCCCAGGCACTCTCTGTATCTCCCTGGCAGCTAAACGCTCTTCCAGGTTTTTGTATTTGTCATCGGCCGGAGGATACTGTTGTTCTGAGTAATACTCGTCTTCCTCTTCTTCAGCTTCAGATTCAGATGGCACTGCAGTCTCTTTACCTTTTCTTTCTCCTTCCTCAGAGGTAGATGGAAAATCCAAAGTCCGTCTGGCTTGACCTTCAAACCTTCTGCCCAAGATAGCTACACCGGCTCGCTTCTTCTTCTTTTTATCTTTTTCCTTCTCTAGTAGAGTCTTGAGCTCCTTCTGCCCCTTAGCCAAGGTCAGGAGTAGCTGTTGAAATTGTGAATTCTGGGCTTGCAAGTCTTTGATCGTTTGTTCAATATCCATCTTACTGAAATAAACAGCAGAGAGATGAGGAAACTTGGTGTGAAGACCTGTTTATGCATATGATTAATGATATGTATTCATGTAATGCTTTCAAGGATTCAGAAAAAATTCAAATTTTTGTTAAACAAAAAGGAACAAACGTTATATTAAAAATAGAATTTGTTTACATCAATGCCCCTAGGGCAAAATAGTACAAAATTCTAAGATAAGAAGACGTTGTGCATCCTCTTTGGTGCAATGTAGGTGTTGAGAGTCTGCTCTTCATGAAGTTGACGAGCGAGTTCCAAAACCTTTTTCTTGCTTGCATAGAATTGGGCTTCGAAAGTATCGCGTTCTCCCTTGAGCTGTATCCAACTCCTTTGCAGATCTTCGAGTGATGTTGGCATGTCAGGATGTAGGAGGGTGTATGGAACCTCTCCTTCCATAACAGGCTCTATAATCACTGAGATAATAGAGGGGTAAGGAATCATAAGACTTTGGGCGCGGGTTCGTACCCACTTGAGGTAAGGCTCAAGGGGGATGGAATTCTTGTGTCCCAAGGTCTTACTGTCTACCTTGTTTGGCATCCTCCAAGCTCGGATAAACCTTTGTCGAAGTCCTTGATCGTCGTTGTCGAAGTCAAAAACCAAGTCTGGAATCAGCATGTCATGTGGGCTATCCCTTCGGGCATAACCAAACTGTCTCAGAGCCAAGCAGGGGTTGTAGGTGATGCCTCCACTAATTCCAAGTAGAGGGAAATTAGGGAATTCCCCACAATGGTCGATGATGATAACATTTTCTCTGGATCGAGAACACCAATGAACATCTGAATGTGTAAGAGTCATCAGCCGCTGTGACCACCTCAAACCTTGCTCATTCTTCAAGATTGATTGGGGAAGATGAGAAATAAACCATCTTGCCAGTAGAGGAGTGCAACACATGAGAACACCTCTTTTCCTCATTGTTCGAGTGTGAAAAGAGTGGAGGATATCCCCAAGCAATGTAGGCACCGGGTTGTGAGCCATGAAGGTTTTGACAGCACTTACATCTATAAGTTGGTCAGGATTAGGGAACAAGACCATACCATAGATGAGAAGAGCTACAATCTCCTCAAAAGCTTGTAAGTCCAAGGAATTCCAGCAGCTTTGGGCCTTCTCAAACAGAAACTTTGACAAGAAGCCTTTGACACCACTTCTAGTTTCCCAATGTGTTGTGACATCAGATGAGTGCAAGTGTAAGGCTTGAGCAATCTCTTCTGGCTTTGGATCTCTTTTCGTACCATTGAATGGTAGTTAATTGAGAATAGGAATCCTCAAGAGTTGAGAAAATTCCTCCAAAGTGGGCACAAGCTGGTAATCAGAAAATGTGAAGCAGTGATGCAAAGGGTCAAAGAACTGGAAAAGAACTTTCATCATGTCTTCCTCTGTGTTGGAAGTGACCAAGTTGAGTAGACGACCATGCCTCTCGGTGAATGGAGAATTCTCAAGAATCCTTGAAGCTAGCTCCTTGAGTTGTGGAGAAATTCTTACAAGGTTGACTTGGATGGTTTTCCTGTGAAGTGAATCCATAACCTACAAAACAGGAACAAAGATGAATTTCCAAAGATCCTTGAAATGGTTAGTGGATGCATATGATGCTTCATAATGTCTATGATGTTATGCACAAGTATATATGTACAAGAAAATCACACAAGTTCCTAGTTCAGGCTTGCATGGGGTTTCATAGGTAAGTACCCTCTTGAAGTTTAGTTGGCTCAACCTGTCCTAGTAAATAGTAACCGGGTTCTAAGGAGCTCAATATCACTGGATTGTTTCCTTGTTCATTGTTTCAATTCAGCCTCTTACCGGCGACCAAAATATTCCAAGGAACCAACCCTCAATGAGTGTAGTATCGAGTATCTACCAACTTCGGACTGTACCAAAGTCGGTCATCTCACTACATCCTAAAAGGCCAAGTTGGTCAAGTAAAGGTTCTAAAAGTTCGTTAGTGCTTCATGACATCACTCAGCGGCCCCGTATTCTCTTTGATTGACTCAAAGGCTACCGGTACCCACAAATATGTCACACTAACATAGCTATTGCTTAGACCGTGTCGATATACCCCGCACAGTTTCCACAACGTATTGCTATTTACCTATGAATGTTTCCCAAATCCGGGTAGAGGATTCAAACCCAAACATAGAACAAAAGTGTAAAGAAAACAAGTCAAGCAAGATAAGCATGTAAAGGTGATCTAAAACCCTAAGGTAACCCAACTTTTATATTTTTCCCCAGCAGAGTCACCAGTTCTGTGATATGGTGGGGGAACTGACTTGAGGTTTTGCGTTTGTGTTTGCAAATGTTGCGGTTTTAGCAAGAGTCGCCACCGACTTTTATTTTATCCAAAAGGAAAGGTAAAAAAGCATAGGAAAGACCTTTGAGATGTTTTCTTGAGTTCGGGGGGTAGATTATAAAAAGGGAAGGTGCTAGCACACTTTTCATCCATGGTTTTCCATGGGCTCTTAGTTACTTGTTTAGATCACTTGCTTTTCTTTTCTAATTGTTTGAAATGGTGCTTTGTGTGGTTTTGAAAGTATTTTGAAAAGAGGCCTTTGTTTAGGCAATCTTTGTAATGATTCTTGTTCGTAAGAATGTATACAAAGATGTTTGTCTTTTGAAAAATGTTCCAATGTTTTGAAAGTTGTTTTGGAAATGTTTTGAAATGTGTTGTGTGTTTTTGAAAATATCAAGGATTGTTTGCAAATTGATCAAGTAACTAGAAGCATCTACCTACTCAAATGTCTTTCCTATACATTTTTATTCCTTTGACATTGTTGTTTTACCATTGCATTTGGTAAACAGCCTTATCTTTGGATGTTAAACGGGATGGGTGTGGGTCATCGTATGACCATGATAACAATGGTGCCAAGTATCTTAGCAAGTTTTAGGGACCAAGATCATCTTTGTTTAGGCAACCTTTTGATAGCGTCATCGAGGGACTATGATCTTTTGTTTTGTTTTGTTTTGCCAAGATACCTAGCATGCATACCATGGCCATTTTTAAGGCAACAAAGTGGGTGAAACCCTAAGGAATGCTTGTGTGCAATGTGTTGTCATTTTTCATGCATTTTTGTCTTGTATTAGGTCATGCTATTTGTTTTGATTTTTGTCTTATCATACAAACCCTAATTTACTAAACATGTATATAATGCGATAAATTGCGTAAAGTAAATCTAAATTATTACAACAATATTATGGGAGGGGGGTACAAGTTTTGAATAGGGGATATTGCTCAAAATAAAACCCTAATTTTCTATTACAACCAAATTGAATTTATTATACAATAAATAAATAAACATACAATATTTAAATATGAAATAAAATGTATGCATGCAAAAATGTTTTCTGTAATTATTTTTATGTATGTGAAAAATAAATTATTTAATTCTAAAATAAGAAAAAATATTGTGATTATTTTTGAAAGGGTGAAAAACCCTAATTTTTTGTTTAAAAGAAAATATGTTCTATATTATTCATTTCATTCATTTTTG
Organism: Vicia faba; assembly: GCA_948472305.1. Classification (NCBI taxonomy): domain Eukaryota; kingdom Viridiplantae; phylum Streptophyta; class Magnoliopsida; order Fabales; family Fabaceae; genus Vicia; species Vicia faba. Next base: position 489,357,067 of record OX451739.1, read on the forward strand.
TTCAAGAAAAATAATAATAACATGTATAAAATGTTTTAAAAAAATTGAAATATGTATGAAAATAATATTTTAAATGTGAAAAATAATAAAATAAAAATGTATGATATTTTTATATTATTTACAAGTTATTTTAAGAAAATGATTTCTATTTATTAAAATAAAACTATTCTTATATGCAAAAAATGAGATAAAAAATAAAATAAAATGCAAAAAATTAAGAAAATATTTTTGGGATTTTTTAATGTTCAGAAAAAAATAATAAAGTCAAAAATATAAAATATGCAAGAAAATACAAAAATATAAAAATAACAACTCAGGGGGGTGCAAAAGTAAAATGGGGGGTGTGGAAAGTAGCAAGCCCAAGGCGCCAGGCCCAGCCAGCTTCATCCCTGACCTCCAGACAACAAACGCGCGCGCTTCTGCTTCAAATCTTGTTCTTGCGATTCTTTGCATAAAATCAAAAACGTATAACATGAAAAATGTTGCTCATGATCTCACGATTCCAGTGATATAAAGTTTGTGACCTAACACTCAAAGATCAAGGAGAATTTTATCACCCTTAATTTCTGACCTAAAATTTTCATGAACTTTAAGCTTCAAATTCTCACTACTCAGTTAATATAAATAAAAACTATGCATATGTACAGCTTAAGCAAGTTAAGGACTACATTTTTGCTTCACAAATCGTGACCTAAAGATGCCTACATAGAGAGATAGAAACTTGAAAAATACCTTGTTCAGTTGAGTTTGGATATGGCAATGTGGGAACTTTGAGTGAGGCCTGGAGTTCTTGTGAGCTTCCTTGAGGTTCCCTCAAGCTTCTCTAATGCTCAGCTTGCCTTGTAGATGCCTGAATCTTCCTATAGAAGTCAACCTGCAAACTCCAAAAATGAAAATGGCGAAGCTTGAAATAGGGGTTACAGTTGCAAGACAAAGGCCTGGATATTTTAGGTAGGAGGTATGGAATGTTTTTGAAGTGATTCAAAGCAAAACACACGAGCCAATAATGATTTGGCCAAGGTTCTGCAGATGATGCCCTGTTTGGGCAGAAAAGTGTGATTTTGGTGTTTGAGAGTGCTTGGGATGTTATGTATTCGTGCTTACGCTGGTTACAAGGTTCTGAAGTCGTTTGAAATGAAGCCAAGCCTTGCCTTTATCGGATGGACAAGTTGTATTGACTTTTGCAAGTTTGCTTGCTTTTGAAGAAAGTTGGAAGCGACAATGCCAAAGCCTGTACAGGCTTTCTTGCTAGCTGCACATAGTTGGTACAAGTTACCTGATATTTGTGGATCTTGTTTGCAACAAAAGATCAGGTTCATGGCTCAAGAAATGTAAAGTTGGAAAAAGCAAGCTTTATGAAAATGGTATTGAGAACTTTATTCCATAAATGGATTAATTTTTTGTGCAAAGCTCCATATGTCAGAATAAAGCCAATATCCAATGTGTTAGAATTCAATTATGGAGTGTAGAAGGGATTAGGACCTGTAATACCAAGTACAAGCATGTTTGAAACTGATTTGCAACTTGTAACATTGTGAAAATGCCTTGCACAAAAGTGATAAATTGCCATTTTCAATTTTTCGATTCTCCCTAACCATAAATGATCTTGGAGAGTTATTTGACATTTTGGAAAGCTTGTAACATTCTCTACAATCCATATTTGAAATGAATTTTGATATTACTCTTGGAACTAGGTGAAAAGTTACCATGAACTTAGGTCAAAAATCTGCCTAAACTAGGGCAAATTTTCACTAAGTTAAAAAGTTTATGGACCCCTATTCACAAAATCATAACTTGAGATCCAATCATATTTTGGGAAAACTTTGTTAATAAAAGTTGTATATTTCATGGAGGACTACAACTTTCATGTTGGAAGTTTTCTTTAAATCCAATTGCATCATGGTGAAAAATTTGGAAAAAGTTGGGAAAAATAAGAAATTTTTATAACTTAGAAAAATTCTAAGTTATGAAAAATTTCAAATTAAAACCCTAATTTTCAAAATTAGGTTTCTTGGTGAAAAAGTTTCACATTTTGACACATCTTGATGAATTATGACCCTTGGCACTTGATTTTGACCAAAAAGTCAAAGTTTGACTTTTCAATGTATAGTTGGTTTTTGATCAGTTGACTGGAAAATTCATTTGTCAATCCTATGCATTTGAGATCTTTTGAACCAAGTGATTGGGTCAAGATGATTCTATTGAGTCCTTGAAATCATGCTTGAACCCAATTGGTCATTGGCTAGGTCAAAAATCAGAAATTGCCCTTCTACAGTCAAAACCCTAATTTTGACCATTTTGCCCTTTTAATGATTTGATCAAATTTCTTGAGGAGTTGTGGTCCAAACTTGATCAAATGGTACATAGGAGCCTAGAATATTTTTGTGGATAAAAAATTATGAATTTTGACTGTAAATTGGCCATGGTTGACTTTTCCCCAATACAGCTGATTTTTAGGTCAAATGTCTAATTGACTAGGCAAAAATGTGATTCAAGGCTTGAAACTTGTCATGAGCAATCTTAGGGGTCCAAGATGATGTATGAAAGTCACATGAAGCATTGATGGTCCAAAAATCCTTGTGCAAACTCAAACCCTAATTTCAGGCTATCAGTGCAAGGAGATGTCTTGAGCTGAGCAAACCCTAATCTGGTCTTGAATCCAAGAAGTCTTGTGAGGAAAATCTTGATAATATGAGAGGGAAAGTTTTGGGGTACAACAGCGAGCATTTGGGATCCCTTGGACTCAAGTATCTTGATACAATATGAAACCCTAATTTGAGGTAGACTGCCTTAGGAGAGAGCTTGTTTGGTCAACCCTTAGGCTTTCTTGAGCAATTTGAAGGTCTCACTTGAAATGTATTGAGAAAAATGAGAGGACAAATTTTGGGGTACAACACCAGGCTTCCTGTGAAAATGGCATTCGAAGGAAGTGATGAAGGAGGCTTCGATTGATATAATGAAGTTCTCACTTGAGGATATCTGAATTAAACAGCTAAGACAAGTAGATGGGTCTAATCTAAAGCCATCTGAAGGAAACATAAATGATGCATTCGAAGATGTTGGCTGGCCCAAAATCCCACATATTGCCGTACTCAAGTTTCCCGCACAAGCATTCATACTGAAGGAAGCTTCGATTAGCCTAGAAAGAGTTTTCATTGGGGATAGTTGAGTATGGGCTAAATTGAAGAGGCCCTAATGATGAGACTTGAGCCATTCGAAGGACACACCTTGGTGGCCCATTTAAAGAGGGCACAATGCATACATATGGACTATTTGAAAGACACTCAAAAAATCTATTCAAAGGAGACATTCAAAAGGCCCATTCGAAGGGTACACAGAAGGTCCATTCAAAAGACCCATTCGAAGGATATAAAAGAGGTCCAATCGAAGGGCGGGTACTGAAGGTATTCGAAAGCCAAAGGTGTCCACATTCATTCAAATTCAAAGAGAGACAAGAATTCCATGTCTCTTTCCAAAATTCAAATTTTCATTCACTTCCTTAAAGAACATGTTTATGGATGTTTACTACCTTGCTACCTTGTCCCCTCCTTCCCCTCTATATAACGAGCACACTAGCAAGCTCCAAACACGCCTGGTGACAGCCTGAGAGAGTCACACGAAATTGCAAACACATTCTTAGAGGTGTCCAGAAGATTTTCCAATCATCACCAGCCCCTAAGCAAGCACACGTCCAGAAGTGCCAAATCAAAGCAACCCTTAAACAAGGGTACCCACGCCTGAAACCACAGATTCATCCATCACTGTTGGTGAGAATTGGTAAAAAGATCAAAATTTACATTTGCATGACATATTAACACTTGTAGTTCATTCAATTTGTATTCAAGATTAAGGACCTGGGTTCGACACCCAAGTCTGCATTTCTTTGTTTCTAACATTTATTGCAAATCCAGCCTGAATAGAACAACGCGCACAAGATCGAAGGACCTGGGTTCAATACCCAGGTCCTGCATCTTTGTTTTTCTAACATCTTTGTAGATTCAGTATCTGATGGGGTCTGCGATCGACTTAATGTTTGACGGTAATCTTTAACTGCAAGCGCACAGCCTATCGAGGTAGTAATAAAAGATTGTCGAATCCACAGGGACTTTGTAATCACGCTAGTGTTGTAAAACAGGTTGGTTTAGCTAAGGCGGAAATTGTCACGTTGGTTTTGGGAAAATTAAGGAAGGTAAATTAATTGATTTTAAAGTAATTATAAAATGAACGGTCGGTATGCAATAGAGTCAACCTAAGGGATCTAATCGGGCCTAGGCATATAAGGATGGTCAACTTGGTTTATCCGTAGAATTAATCAGTTTAAAAACCCTCAACTCACACTTTCATGGTCTTATCTCGGATTATACGTCTAAAGCCCTATACCTGCTTTCGCTAGCCTATAAGTGTTTAGAAGTATTCTTTGGAAACTTAATTAATTCTAATTTGGTTTAAAGCGCTTTCACTGTATTTAAGTCAAATGCCTAACTTTAGCTATCCGGTTAAAAACCTCACACTTTCGTGGTCTCGATCTAACCTATTTACTCTTCTTACTTTCGTAACAAAGATTTTATTATTTAGCATAAAAAGTTATAACCAGAGTTAAGTTGATTAAAGTTTTAGCCTAAGTTCGATTAGAAGCCTAATGTCTCTTACTATTCCATACCGACACTAAAGGTTTAGCTAGCCATGGAAATCAAAATAAACATACTGTAAATAAAAGCAAGCAAATATAAATTGGACATTATAAATAATAAATAACAGGCATGCATTAATAAATTAATTAAAATGAATTTAATACAATTGCAAAATAAAAACCTGACAGTAAAGCCAACACTTCAATCCTTCTTCCACAAATCGGAAACTCGGACTTGGTGTCGGGAATATTGCAAATTCTGGAGCTTGAATGATAAATCCTAAACTATGCTAATAATTCCCTAATGTTGGAAATTATTATTTGGACAGTGGAATTTAAAAGAATTGAATTAAACAAATGCTGTAAAAATAATAACTTAAATAATATTGGTTTCAATTTTGGCAGAGCTTCGGCACAAATAAGCTGTAATAAAACTCCGTCCTTTTTTTGTTCAATATTGAGGTATTTATAGAAGAATAAAATCTGGCAGTTGGTTTGTTAAACTTGTAACTCAGTCTTCCTTCAAAATCTCCAAAAATGTAGTAACATGAGTAGTTGAGGGAGAAATGGTGAACGTGGTGTTTGACTGGAGAGAATTAAGGAGTTTGGAAACTCCTTCTGTTATGCTTGCCACGTTCTGCATTTTCCAACTGAACTGTTATACGCATTACGTTCGTTACATGAGCGTTACGAGCAGATTTTGGTCTTTCCCGTGTTACGGTCGTGGCCACTGTGTTACGGTCGTAACACTCTTCAAACTGGCTTACGGTCGTGGCTTCTTCATTACGTCCGTCACAGCTACAGAAATGCAGTTCTTTGACAGATTTATCCTTTTCTTCTGTTCTTTTGATGCTTTCTTGCATTGTTTCATGTTTTCTTCTATTTTGAGCTCAATTATGAAATACCTGCAAAAGTGATGACAAACTCGAAATATTCGGGAATTAATCGGGTCAAAATAATACAAAACGGGCGAATTTCATAGCAAATAAACGATACGATTTCGTGTTATCAAATTCCCCCATACTTAAACCTTTGCTTGTCCTCAAGCAAAATAATCAAATTAAGAATATCGGACAAGTTTTTATAAACGCACATAACTAGTATACCTTTCGTTTTCAAATAATTTCAAGAAATCCTAAGTTAGTTCGGCCGATAAAATCGAATGAAACAACAACGATACGTAAATGATACAAGCAACAGGATAGTCGACGACTATCCGTTTTAAACGAAGCGTCCAATTACACCGTTATAATTCAACTCAAGGTTTCTCGTCCATATTTCACCCGGTTTCGTTCTTGCGCAATCACATTAAGCCCATTATCCTTGTACGCACGTAGTGGAATAGCCGGTTAGTGGTTCTGATCAAAACACGACGGTTTCCGGCACAATTATGTGGCAACCTCTTTTATCCAATTGCAAGATGCGGGGGATCAGACCGTAGTCTGCCCTACCGAGTTCAGTACCAGATGCTTCCGAACCACCTAGACAATGGATTCTTATGTTACTTAGTAGAAGCTTTTGCATCCGTTGGATTAAACGATCGGGTGAGGATTGCCCAATTTAATTGGTGCAATATCTATTTCCTTAAAGCATGTAACATTGTATTTAAATCAATTTGCAAGATCATCCACTTATGTTCATCGACTTTCCACGTGGATTGTGTTAGGACTGGTGCTGACTGCTAATATAAACTACTAGGGGCTAATTTAAGGTTTGAAACTCAAAGTATCGGTATAACGAAAAATGAAGACGATTCGCGTGAGTAGAGAGTCGAAGGAGTCATAATCGTATAGTTCTCGTTGGATCGCTCTCGGCCTTCTAACTAAGATTTCAGTTAAAGTAGGTAACTAACGGTTGTGCGAATATAAAAGGCTAAAAATTTTTGGTATGGCTAAATAAAATGGGGAGAAAATGAAATAGCGAAATATAACAGAAATAGAAATGAAATTACTCGTTCTGGATTAAGAATGCAGTGCTCCTCCCACACTATATCAAACATTGTCTCAATGTTATGACATAATGGCGAGGTTAAATAAAAAGTACATCGGAAAAACAAGGAAAACAACAAGAAAAGGAAAAACTATTGGCGACCACGGCGGCTTCGGGTTTGTGACCGTCTGGAAGGAGTAGCTTCAGGATCAGTGTCCTGGGGTCCAAGAGATGTAACATCCATCCTCAAAGCGTTAAGCTCGCATAGCACTTCATCAAGCCTTTCATTTGTCGAGCGTTGACCACTCAAGATTTGGACATTTTGCTGATGTAAGGCATCGTAACGCTCCTGATTCTTCCTTTCAAGAGCTACAACCATCTGATTTTGCTGATGGAGGGCTCTGAGGACGTCCTCCATAGTAAAAGGAGGTGGTGCAGAAGAGGATGACTCAGGAATGTCAGGCGCGGGAGCAGCTCGATCCATTTCTTCCTGCATCTCATCGGCGGGGCCGACATGAGGTTCTTCTTGAGCAGCAGCAGGGCCTTCAGGGTTAAATAGCCAGTTGGCTCGGTTCTGAGGGTCGATTCTGTCCCTGCAAGGCAAAACAATATTAGTGTAAACTCGGTTTTGTATCACTGGATGAAACCTTCCATCGTCCCGCTCGTGGATGAGGTGGGCCGATTTACAATGATCCAAAGTGAGCAGAACCGGTGGTCGGGATGGCAGATGAACAAGGGTGTCACCATGGTTTAGTGCTAGAGCAAGAGAAGTGACAAGCCCTCTGAAATAGAAAGGTTTGCCGCCTCTGGTGCAGATGGAGTGAATATGAGCCAGGAGGAAAGGTGCGGCATTAATTTTCTGACCCGAGAATGCACAATGCATGAAAAATAGCTCCTTTGAGTTGAGCTTGTGGTTGCTATCTCTTGCAAAGATTGTGTTGGACAAGATGCGGTGGAAGTAACGAATGGCGGGGTTATGGATTTGGGTGGCATTTAGGTGATCGTATGAATCAGCCTGATTATTGGTCAAGCTATGCCACAGGTTGAAAGATTCCTCATGAAAAGTGTCAGGCACACGTAGGTGAGCGCCTTCATCGGTACAGAAATCAAGTAGACGACCGAATGCGTTCTGAGCGAATTCGTATTCGGTGCTGAAAATTCGGAACCTTACCACACCGGTAAGTTGATTTCTTGCACCGTTTGGAGTAATGTAGCAAAATGAACTGAGAAACTCAAGTGTGAGAGTCTCGTGCGTCGGTTATGGCTGGCTACATAGCGTCCAAAGGTTTACACTTTGTAACAGGTGTTGGACACTTTCGAGCAAACCGAGGTTTCGGAGGCAGTCAGTGTCGACGAACCTCGTAGGATGGATGCCTCGGTGTTGGAACTTTAGAAACCGTGTCCGCTGAGTTTCACCTGCTTCGCCATTTCGTAGGGTGATGCCAGGAATGAGATTGTTCGCTATTTGCATGCAAAGTGTTTGAGTGAAAATGGGTCTTGGTTGGTGAATGAGAGAATGAGAATGATGATACGGGTAATGGATGTATATATGGTGGAAGAAGGTAGTGGAAGTTTGAAAATTGATAGGGATTAATTTTGGGTTGAATGGGGTTTAATGGGGAGTTATGGAAGAAGAAGAAGAGAGAAAGGTGCAGGAAAAGGGAGCGTTCTGCTAACAGGGTTACTGATGTAACCCGTGTTACGGTCGTAACACCTGGCTGACGAGCGTAACGCTCTGAAAGGCGCGTTACGGTCGTGGGGGATAGATGACGATCGTGGCAGCTACAAGTTCTGGTTTTTCACAGAACACAATACAATTGCACAAAGTTTATTTTTATAGCAGCAGAACATCTCAGGCATTCCAACATAAACACAACATTAATTAATTTCAACATGTAATCCAACATATATAATTCGCAAATAGAGTAGGAAACCGTAAAATATTTTAAGCGGCATAATGATTGTGAGTTTAAAACTGAAAACAAACAATTGCATTGGTTTAAACTGAGTAACTTGTTCCTTTTGCCAGAAAAAATAAATGACGTGTAAGTTTAAATGCAGTAACTTAAAAATTGGAACTAACTAAAGACAAAGCAGAATGGAAAAAGTCTAAAAACAAAGAATTGAAAAACTGAAAACTAAAAATTGAGAAACTATAAACTGCTTCATCCAATCTTTTCTTTTAATATTTCCAAAGCTTGAGTGATGTGAAAGAACTGCTCCACCGAGATGTCAGTCAAACCAATAAGATCCAAACGCATAGTCTTCAATTCATTCTTTATTCCATCAATATCAGTTTTATAAGCATCCAAAGTGGTCAGAATGGTGTTTAATTGTGTGGTATATTCTCCTTGGTTTGTATCAGGGGCTGCTTGTGCTTCAGCCATATTTGTAAAGTCATGATAACCAGGAGGGGTTTCGGGATCTGTTTCGGTTTCAGACATGAAATTATTATTAACAAAATATGATTGTGGTGTTTCCGGTGTTGAAGGGTGATCGGGTGGATTCAATTCGTACAACCAATTTTCGCGGTTGTGGACACTTATTCGGGCATGGTTCGGGAGGGTAAAAAGAGTAACAACTTCATCTCTGATCAGGTAGTCATAAGGTGCAGGGCCTAAATTTCCTATTATCCGATTGTTAAAACAGAAATTAATATTCATAGGCCTAATTGATCCAAATGGTGCACAGTTATTAAGTTGGCAACGAGGTCCAAGAGCATGTGCAATCATTGTAACTAATCCTCCCACACTGACAGGAACATTAGGGTCCTCACTAATGCGGGTAAAGGTCTTCATCAGGAGTGGGACCGCATTGACAGGGCGTCCTAGGTTCATACAATAAAGCAGAGATAATTCATCCTTGGATACAGCATTTTGATTTTGTTCTTTTCCAAACAGGGTGTGGGCAAGAATCCTATGGAAATAACGGATGGTTGGGTTATGTATTTCGTTGTTATCCATACTTTTTGGGTCAGGGTGTTAGTTTTCGGTTAAAGTACCCCAGAAGTAATCCAGCTCAAAATCCAATAGATCGGCCTCAGGGGTGGTAAAAGCTAAGGGTCCACTGGGGAATCCTAATAAAGTAGCTAAGTCCCTATGGTTATAGGTGAATTCAATACCAAAAAGTATGAAGGTAATGAATCCTTTTCGGGCTCCAACACCGTGTTCAGGGATGTGAACTAGAGAACTTAGGAATTCAAGGGTAAGCTCTTGGTAAGTGACGAACCTATTTTTCAGGTGGGCTTTCTCCCATCCCAACCGGTTAAACATGTAGTGAATACTGTCAGTAATGCCTAAAGAGTCCATAGTGGGTACATCATGATACAGGGTTAAACTGATTGCTCGCTGAGTCAAAGCCTCAAATCGTCTTTGTTGGTTTCTACCTCTAAAGGCGGCTTCCATAAAGGTCTGTGGGGGATCCATAGGAAAAACAAAACAGGGAAACAGAGTAGAGGAGAAAGTAAAGAGAAAAAGATTATTCAGAAATCCTGTGTCAAGTAAAATTGATTTGAAATCAGCAGCAGTTTCATAAAAGTTTTTAGAAACGAAAAATACTTATATAGAATGCAAAAACAAATAATATAAACAAAATAGCAGGTAAAAACAAATAAAATGGGTTGCCTCCCATGAAGCGTTGTTTTTAACGTTATAAGCCTGACGAAATGCCTGGTGAAAGATTATTCGGGAGAAATAGGTAGCAGTTCTACGAGTTTAAGCTTATTCGTATAATCTCTATTATCTACACGATGATATTGTTTTAACCGCTGCCCGTTTACAATAAACTGGGCGCTATTTCTATCCGTGATTTCTACCGCTCCGCTAGGCAAAACTCTTGTAATGTCGAAAGGACCGGACCATCTAGATTTAAGTTTTCCAGGGAAGAGTCTAAATCTAGAGTTAAATAAAAGTACGACATCTCCCACATTAAATTCTTTCCGTGATAAACGTTGATCGTGCCATTTTTTAGTTCGTTCTTTGTATATTTTAGCATTTTCGTACGCGTTTAGTCTTAATTCTTCCAGTTCATGTAAATCGAGGATTCGTTTCTCGCCAGCAGCAGTGTAATTGATATTGAGTGTCTTTATCGCCCAATAAGCTTTATGCTCTAATTCTACCGGAAGATGGCACGATTTTCCGTAAACAAGTTTGAAAGGTGTAGTTCCGATAGGAGTCTTATAAGCCGTCCTATAAGCCCATAAGGCTTCGTTAAGCTTGGATGACCAATCTTTTCGAGATATCGCGACGGTTTTTTCTAATATTTGTTTAATCTCTCTATTCGAAACTTCGACTTGTCCGCTAGTTTGCGGATGATAGGGCGTTGCTACGCGGTGGTTCACTCCATATTTAGATAGTAATTTATCAAATATCTTCGAAACAAAATGAGATCCACCGTCACTGATAACAAGTCGGGGAACACCAAAACGCGGGAAAATTATATTCTTGAAAAGCTTTATCACTACTCGTGTGTCATTTGTGGGAGAAGATATTGCCTCGATCCATTTTGAAACGTAGTCGACAGCGACGAGTATAAACTTGTTTCCAAAAGAAGATGGGAAAGGTCCCATAAAATCTATTCCTCAAACGTCAAAGATTTCCACTTCAAGTATTCCTTTCTGAGGCATTTTGTCGCGTCTTGAGATATTACCGGTGCGTTGGCATCGGTCACAGTTTTTAACGGCAACGTGGACATCCTTCCACAGGTTAGGCCAGAAAAGGCCGGCTTGGAGAATTTTGGCACACGTTTTAGAGGTGCTAGTATGTCCGCCACAAGGAGATGAATGGCAATGGGAAATGATGTTTTTTATTTCTTCGTCGGGTACACACCGGCGGAAAATTCCATCGGGTCCTCATTTAAATAAAAGTGGTTCGTCCCAATAGTAACTCTTGAGATCATGGAAAAATTTCTTTTTCTGTTGGTAAGTTAAGTCAGGTGGAAGTGCTCCGACAGCTAAATAGTTAACGATGTCAGCATACCAAGGAAATCCTATGGTCATGTCGATGGCTTCCATAACTTCTTTAGCTTCTGGTTTATTTAAATTCAATTGATCTAGGTCGCTTATCATTTGTGCTATCAGATGTTCATACGGAAAATCGTCGTTAATTGGCACTTGTTCGGGTTTTATACCTTCTAAACGGGATAAATGATCTGCTACGACGTTTTCGGTTCCTTTCTTATCTTTAATTTCCAAGTCGAATTCTTGTAAGAGTAAAATCCATCGGAGGAGTCTGGGTTTTGCATCTTTCTTGGCAAGTAAATATCGGATAGCAGCATGGTCTGTGTAAATGATGATTTTCGCTCCTACAAGGTAAGAACGAAATTTGTCGAGTGCGAAGACCACGGCTAAAAGTTCTTTTTCAGTGGTGGCGTAGTTCATCTGAGCTGAGTCTAGCGTTCTGCTGGCGTAGTAAATTGCGTGAAGTTTCTTATCTTTTCTTTGTCCAAGAACTGCGCCGACAGCGTAATCACTTGCATCGCACATGTTTTCGAAAGGTAACCTCCAATCGGGCGGTTGCATGATTGGTGCAGAAATAAGTGCGGCCTTAAGGGTTTCAAAAGATTGAAGACAATCGTTATCGAATATGAACTCAGCATCCTTCATTAATAGACCGGTTAGTGGTTTTGTAATTTACGAGAAATCTTTAATAAAACGTCGATAAAAACCGGCGTGTCCTAGAAAACTTCGTATCTCTCGAACGGTCTTTGGTGGTTGGAGTTCTTTAATCACCTCTATCTTAGCTTTATCAACTTCAATTCCTTTATTAGAAATAACATGTCCAAGTACGATTCCTTCTCTGACCATGAAATGGCATTTTTCCCAGTTGAGCACAAGGGTTACTTTCACACATCGTTCTAAAATACTTTCTAAATTAGACATACATCCTTCAAAGCTTTGTCCACACACAGAGAAGTCGTCCATAAACACTTCCATGATGTCGTCAATGAAATCTGCAAAGATGGCCATCATACATCGTTGGAAAGTTGCGGGAGCATTACATAATCCAAATGGCATTCGTCTGTACGCGAACGTTCCATAGGGACACGTGAATGTAGTCTTCTCTTGATCATCAGGGTGAATCGGAATTTGGAAAAATCCGGAATAACCGTCTAAATAGCAGAAATATGAGTGTTTGGCTAATCGTTCTAACATTTGATCAATAAAGGGTAAAGGAAAATGGTCTTTCCGAGTAGCTTTGTTCAGTTTTCGATAATCAATGCACACTCTGTGTCCACTAACTACTCTTTGTGTTATCGATTCGCCTTGTGCGTTTTTCACGACAGTGACACCTCCTTTCTTAGGTACGACATGCACTGGGCTAACCCATTTACTGTCGGAGATCGGGTATATAATTCCAGCTTCCATTAGCTTTTTGATTTCATCTCTGACTACAGTGCTTAGAATCGGATTGATTCTTCTTTGAGGTTCTCGAGAGGTTTTGCAATCCTCTTCTAATAGAATACGGTGCATACAAATTGAAGGACAAATTCCTTTTAAGTCTGATATGTTGTAACCTAACGCAGTAGGGTATTTCCTTAGAACGTCTAAAAGTTTTTGAGTTTCGAGCGTTCCTAAACTGGAATTCACTATTACAGGTCGAGTTTGTTCAGTATCAAGGAATTCGTATCGTAGATTTTTAGGTAGAACTTTCAATTCTAGTTTTGGTTTCTTGGAACATGGCATATGATTGGGTGTAAGTGCTAGACTTTCGCTTAGACTGTCATCTTTATATGGTTCTCGCCAATTGTCGTCTTCGAATATCAGAGGGGTTTCGATTTTTATTATTTCGGAATATGTGGTTTGTTCAACTTCCATCTCTCTCACACACTCGTCTATAATATCGAGTAAGTAACATGTGTCATTTATGGCGGGTGCTTGTAGAAATTGAGTGAGGATGAATTCCACTTTTTCCTCTCCGACTTCGAATGTTAATCTGCCCTTCTTTACATCAATTATAGCTCCGGCGGTGGCTAGGAATGGTCTTCCTAGTATGATAGGGGTAACTGAGTCCTCGGTTATGTCCATGATGATGAAATCGGTAGGGATATAGAATTGACCTATTCTAACTGGAACGTTTTCCAGTATACCTACAGGGTATTTAACCGATCGGTCGGCTAATTGGACGGACATTTTCGTGGGTATGAGTTCTCCCATCTCTAGCTTTTTGCAAATAGATAAGGGAATGACACTACTGCTTGCTCCTAAGTCACATAGAGCTTTGTCTATGACAAATTTTCCAATATTACAAGGTATAGAGAAACTACCTGGGTCTTTTAGCTTAGGAGGCATATTGTTTTGAATGATCGCGCTACACTCGGCAGTGAGTGTAACTGTTTCGTTATCCTCTATCTTCTTCTTGTTGGATAGAATTTCCTTAAGAAATTTAGCGTACGAGGGCATCTGAGTGATGGCTTCTGTAAAAGGTATGGTTATATTGAGTTGTTTCAGAAGTTCAACGAATTTCTTGAACTGGCCCATCGTTTTGGAATTTGTAAGTCTCTGAGGATACGGGATTGGTGGTTTATAAGGTGGTGGAGGTACATAAGGCTTCTCCTGCTCCACTGCTTCTTGCGTTTCGCTTTCCTTTTCTTTAGGCTCATTGGCTTGTTCAGGCAGCTCGCTCTGCTTTTGGTACATGGCTGGATTTTCTAGTCTCGGGTCAACAGGTCCGTCGAGTTCTTTTCCACTTCTCAATATCACAGCATTAGCATGTCCTTTCGGGTTAGGCTGTGGTTGACCAGGAAAAATTCCAGCCGGTGCCGCAGTAGATGCTTGTTGTTGAGCTACTTGTGAGATTTGCGTCTCAAGCATCTTGTTATGGGTGGCTAAAGCATCAACCTTGCTAGCTAATTGTTTTATCTGCTCATTATTATGCAAATTTTGATTCATAACGTCTTTATTAGTCTGAGCTTGGGAAGCAACAAAGTGTTCAATCATGATTTCTAGGTTAGATTTCCTAGGAGTATTAGGTCCATTACCAGGATGATTTGGGATAGCTTTTGGATAACCGGGTGGTGTGGCAGGAGCTTGTACAGGCGCGTATAACGCGTTGTTATTTTTGTATGAAAAGTTCGGATGATTTTTCCAGCCTGGGTTATAGGTATTGCTATAAGGGTTCCCTTGTACATAGTTTGCTTGTTTAGCTGGAACTCCTATTAGAAGTGGGCATTCTGGAGCAAGATGTGATTGAAGACCACATAGATCGCAGGTTTAGACAATTGCAGCTACGGTAGCTGCAGGAGCAGTGGTAAGGTTTTCTAACTTTTGGGTAAGAGCTTCCACTTTAGCATTGACTTGGTCCAGCATATTCACTTCAGACATTCCACCTTTGGTTTGGGATTTCTCCACATTAGCTCTTTCGCTTCCCCATTGATAGTGATTCTGGGCCATACTTTCGATAAGTTGATTTGCTTCGGCATATGGTTTATCCTTCAGTGCGCCACCAGCAGCGGCGTCTATAGTCATTCTTGTGTTATACAACAGACTGTTATAAAACGTATGAATGATTAGCCATTCTTCTAAACCATGATGAGGACAGAGTCTAATCATATCCTTGTAACGTTCCCATGCTTCGAAAAGTGATTCGTTATCTTTTTGTCTAAAACCGTTGATGTTAGCTCTAAGCATAGCAGTTTTGCTTGGTGGGAAATATCTAGCCAAGAAGACTTTTTTCAATTCATCCCATGTGGTGATTGAATTTGAAGGAAGGGATTGGAGCCAGGCTCGGGCTCTGTCTCTTAAAGAAAAAGGAAATAGGCGCAATCGTATCGCCTCGGGGTTTACACCATTCGCTTTTACAGTGTCTGCGTACTGCACAAACACTGACAGATGTAGATTAGCGTCGTCAGTAGGAGATCCAGAAAATTGATTCTGCTGAACGGCGGATAGAAGCGAAGGTTTCAGCTCGAAATCGTTTCGAGCGATAGCAGGGGCGGCAATGCTGTTGTACGGCTCCGCTTGCGAAGGAACTGCGTAGTCCTTAAGAGCGCGAGGCGGATTTGGTACGTCAGCCATTGTCGATTCTTTGGTAGATTCTGATAACGGGATATCAGGAATTTTTGTTGGAGGAAGATTATTAAGAGATCGGTATTCTTGAATTCGGTGTCTTAATCTTAAGTAACGCTCGATATCGTTAATTTGTAAATGCAAAGGCTCGTTTTGAGAACGAGTGTTTGGCATACACAGAGGGAAATGTAAAAAGTTGCCTTAGTCTAGACAGCGTTGTTTTCAGATTACACTAGTGACTAAACTAAAGTCCCCGGCAACAGCGCCAAAAACTTGATGGGGTCTGCGATCGACTTAATTTCTGACGGTAATCTTTAACTACAAGTGCACAGCCTATCGAGGTAGTAATAAAAGATTGTCGAATCCACATGGACTTTGTAATCACGCTAGTGTTGTAAAACAGGCTGGTTTAGCTAAGGCGGAAATTGTCATGTTGGTTTTGGGAAAATTAAGGAAGGTAAATTAATTGATTTTAAAGTAATTATAAAATGAACGGTCGGTATGCAATAGAGTCAACCTAAGGGATCTAATCGGGCCTAGGCATATAAGGATGGTCAACTTGGTTTATCCGTAGAATTAATCAGTTTAAAAACCCTCAACTCACACTTTCATGGTCTTATCTCGGATTATACGTCTAAAGCCCTATACCTGCTTTCGCTAGCCTATAAGTGTTTAGAAGTATTCTTTGGAAACTTAATTAATTCTAATTTGGTTTAAAGCGCTTTCACTGTATTTAAATCAAATGCCTAACTTTAGCTATCCGGTTAAAAACCTCACACTTTCGTGGTCTCGATCTAACCTATTTACTCTTCTTACTTTCGTAACAAATATTTTATTATTTAGCATAAAAAGTTATAACCAGAGTTAAGTTGATTAAAGTTTTAGCCTAAGTTCGATTAGAAGCCTAATGTCTCTTACTATTCCATACCGACACTAAAGGTTTAGCTAGCCATGGAAATCAAAATAAACATACTGTAAATAAAAGCAAGCAAATATAAATTGGACATTATAAATAATAAATAACAGGCATGTATTAATAAATTAATTAAAATGAATTTAATACAATTGCAAAATAAAAACCTGACAGTAAAGCCAACACTTCAATCCTTCTTCCACAAATCGGAAACTCGGACTTGGTGTCGGGAATATTGCAAATTCTGGAGCTTGAATGATAAATCCTAAACTATGCTAATAATTCCCTAATGTTGGAAATTATTATTTGGACAATGGAATTTAAAAGAATTGAATTAAACAAATGCTGTAAAAATAATAACTGAAATAATACTGGTTTCAATTTTGGCAGAGCTTCGGCACAAATAAGCTGTAATAAAACTCCGTCCTTTTTTTGTTCAATATTGAGGTATTTATAGAAGAATAAAATCTGGCAGTTGGTTTGTTAAACTTGTAACTCAGTCTTCCTTCAAAATCTCCAAAAATGTAGTAACCTGAGTAGTTGAGGGAGAAATGGTGAACGTGGTGTTTGACTGGAGAGAATTAAGGAGTTTGGAAACTCCTTCTGTTATGCTTGCCACGTTCTGCATTTTCCAACTGAACTGTTATACGCATTATGTTCGTTACATGAGCGTTACGAGCAGATTTTGGTCTTTCCCGTGTTACGGTCGTGGCCACTGTGTTACGTTCGTAACACTCTTCAAACTGGCTTACGGTCGTGGCAGCTTCATTACGACCGTCACAGCTACAGAAATGCAGTTCTTTGACATATTTATCCTTTTCTTCTGTTCTTTTGATGCTTTCTTGCATTGTTTCATGTTTTCTTTTATTTTGAGCTTAATTATGAAATACCTGCAAAAGTGATGACAAACTCGAAATATTCGGGAATTAATCGGGTCAAAATAATACAAAACGGGCGAATTTCATAGCAAATAAACGATACGATTTCGTGTTATCAGTATCCTCATAGGTGATCCATCAGGCCCTCTCAACAACACTTATGGGTCGAAAAACAACCATCCTTCATTGGATCGAAATCCACCTTACTTCCTATGGATCAGAAGCCAACTTCATCTGGATAGAAAGCCACCTTCCTTTGGATCGAATGACAACTTCTTTCACCAGATCGAAGGATAGCCACCCTCTTATAGATCGAAGCCCCCCGTCTCTCCCTGCAATCGAAGGATGCCCCCCTTTGTATTTTTATTTTTTTTTCATTTCTTTATTGACCTTTTTTTATTTAAATTAACCTTAAATCAAAATTCACAAAAAATACATTAGGCTAATATTTTTTCTAATTAAGTTAATTTTGTAAACAAATTAATTAATCATTTTAACCTTTTCTTGGAATTAAAATTAAATAGACTTAGACTTTATTTTCTTTCATAAACAAAAACAACCAAAAAGATTTCTTTTCCTTAGGATTTGGACGTCCCTTTTACTTTGTTTGCGCATTTATGTATTTTCGCATTTTTCATCTTATTGTAATTGCTTCACAGTTTGTAATAGTGACCAGGGCTTTACTTTCCGTATTTTTATAATGTACCTCTCACAAAGCCATGTAATAGCGTAGGATTTACATTCCCGCACTTTACATTTCTGCACTTTAAATTCCTGTATATATATTAACTGCTAGTAACTAGGATTGCATGACAAGACTAATACCAAAATGTTAGCAAACCTAACATAAAAGACAAAAATAACTGAACATAATACACATTACACATACGAACCTCTAGGGTACCCCACTTTGGTTGCCTTCTGAAAACAATCATGTCCCTCGAGACAGTAACGCTTCAGCCAAGACCCATAAATCAAAAGATCATAGTCCCTCGATGCCCTATAGTTGCCTTTCGGTAAATGATCTAGTCCTTGAACAGAAATTGCTAAAGCGTCTCTACATTGTTGCCTTCGTGACTGTAACATCCCTTTGAATGTCCCTCATACATCCAATGATAGATCTACCTACTCACTAATAGTAGGATAGCACTGTCTAAAGGATAGGAGGAAAAGAACTACCTTTTCGAGTACAAGTAGATAGTTGTTAGATGCTTGCTCAAAACAAACTTTGACACTTACGCATTTCAAAAAACAACTTTCAAAAACATTTGCTTTGTTAACACTCTTGAGGACTGATACAAGAGTTATCACAAAGCGAATCACCGCACTAAGGCATTTCAAAAAACAAAATTTTAAAACACACAAAGCACAAGCAATTTTCAAAACATAAGCTAGAATCTAAGAGCCCATAGATAACTACAGATGGAAAGGGTGCTAACACCTTCCCTTTCCATAATCTACCCCCCTTACTCAGAAAATTCTCGAAAAGTTCTTTTCTGTTCTTTTCACCCTTTCCTTAATTTGGATGAAAGAAAAGTCGGTGGTGACTCTTGCTTACCGCAACATTTGCGAATACAAACGCAAAACCAGTATTAAAATTTGGTTCTGCCACCGTATCACAGAACTGGCAAATCTGCTGGGGATAATTAAAAAGTGGGGTTACCTTAGAGTCTAGTTCATTTTTACCTTGTATGCTTTGTCTGCTTTACTTTTGAGGGCTTGTTGGGGTTATTTGTTGAAGATCCTACACTCGGATCTGGGGCACCTTTTAGGTAAGTAGCAATAAATCATGGCAGTTGTACACCATATACTGATAGGGACGAAGTGATAGCTATGTTAGCGTGATACTTTGGCTTCTACTAATGTTCCTTGAGTTAGCCAAGGATAACATTAGGCTTCCTTATAGTGTCATTAAGCGCTAACTGACCTTTAGAACCTTTAATTGACTCATCCTAAGCCATTAGAAAGTAGTGAGATGGCCGACTTTGGTTCTGACTGAAGATTGGTTGATATTAGATGCTACACTCATTGAGATTAGACTTTTGGGATATTCTGGCCGCAATACTCCGGTTCTTGAGCTAGAACAATGCATAAAAGAAATGTCAGTGATATGAGACTCCTTAGAACCTGATTACTATTAATAGGACAGGTTGAGCCAACTAAACTTCAAGAGGGTACTTACCTATGAAATCCATGTAAGCCTGAACCTAAGGCTACTTGTGTGATTTGTTTGCTTTCATTATCTAACGACTTGAACTCTTTGCAGGGTTTTTTTTATTATCTGATGATATGAGTCATTGTCCCATAACGATCTCAAGGGCCTGTGATGCAGGTTATGGTAAATTAGGCGTCTAGCAAGGGGCAAGGGGATTTATTTTCCTCCAGCCAATACCGTCAAAGCACAACAACTTGAGACATGGGCTATGATCCACTCGACATGATGAGCTTGACTCTCGCAGAAGGACCTTCAACGATACGAAGTTCTTCAATCAAAGCTGCAAAGTTCAACTTCTGACATTTTCTTGTTTAAGCCGCGAGACTCTTGAAAACACTGCATACATACATATCATTGCATAAACAGGTTTTCAGGACATGCTTTTTATCTTCTTCGTTGTTTATTTCAGCAATGGCTCTTGAACAAACAGTTAAGGAGCTTCAGGCACAGAATGCTCAATTCCAAGAAATGTTCCTGAATTTGGCTAAGGGACAAGAAGAGTTGAAAGCACTCCTCAACAGGAATCTGACCAAGAAACATCCTGACAACAACAAGGATGACCAGTTGGAACAATTGCAAGCTAAAATGGAAGGGATGAGAATCCAGATAATCAGTCAAATGACTCTTATCCAAAACTTAGCTCGGGGACAAGAAGAGCTGAAAGCCCTAGCCAACAAGTTTCATCAAGATGGATGCAATCATATGGAGTAAACAACGAGAATTAGGGATTAAGCCTTTAATCAGCCTCAGTTGAAACAAGAGGATTTGGTTAAAAAAGTACCTTTCAAGACAGCTTCTACGCTAAGGGTTCAACAACGACCTCGCCAACCACAACAGGGTAATCAGCAAAGGCAAGACAAGCCCAAGAGTCAGTTTACCAAAATCAACATACCATTGTCTCAGGCATTGTAACATATGTTGAGGATGAATTTGGTTACATTGATAAGACCTCATCTAAACCCCAAAACTTCTTCCCATAACTACAATCCTAATGTAATGTGCGCATACCATTTCAATAGTCCTGGACATGATACGAATGACTGTTGGGCATTGAAAAATAAGATTCAGGACTTGATCAACGAAGGAGTGCTGGAGTTCACACAAGATGGTCAACTGTAACTCTTCTGCCATTCCTCAAAGGCACACCATCTGAAGTGACAAATTCAGACAAAGAGGCTTTTTGTTCATTTGAATTTGTAATTTTATTTTGATTGTGAAATTCTGGAAACAGATACTCAATGTCACAGTGAATGTTATGACACCGTATCTGACTTTCTATAAGACAGTAAAATAAAAAAACAGTAAAGAACACAGTCAATTGTTTACCCAGTTCAGTGTGAAACAACACCTACTCTGGGGGCTACCAAGCCAGGGAGGAAATCCACTATAAGAGATATTAATTCAGGAATAAACCAACCAGTTTATCTCCTTCACTTAAGACCTACCCAATGCAACTTCAATCTAAGTTCAACTTAAACCTGAGTTCCTACTCACTCCCCCTCAATCACAACAGTGATACTAAACAATTGACTAATGAAATTATGAAGACACTCTTCAGAACATACACTTGATTATGCTTCACAGCTTTTAATCAAGTAACACAAACACTTATGCTTCAAAGCTTTGAGTGATACATAAACCTAACTTGACCTTGCTTCAAAGCTTTAATCAAGTGACACAAACACTCTTGCTTCAAAGCTTTGAGTGATACACAACCCTTACAATCAAAACCTACTCCAAGTCACTTATCACAATGATACTTGCTTGGATTACAGTAGTTAAAACTATACAGCTCCTTGTAGATCTTCTGTCTAAAAGTGTTTATTTTCCAAACAGCCTTCCTGTTGAATATATATGTAGCTGTTTCTTCAGTTAGGGCTTCCACGAAAAGCTATGGTTAATTAGGGTTAACCTCAAGACTTGGTCACAAGACTTTATCAACCAGATTAGGGTTGAACTCAGTTAACCTAAAGTCCACGTGAGATTCTGTTCTGGAATGTATGAACTAAATTCCTGAAAAATCTCAGAATTAACCAAACTGCATAACTGTTAGATCAGTACAGGATGTCTTAACATTGGTTATGACAACAGGAATCCTGTTTACTGATTTTGGTAGAATGTAATAAATGTGATCTTTGCAAAATGCTCAGATACACACTCATACAGAGCAACTACTGTATGCCATTCTTTTTCTGTATAAAGTACCTAAAAACCCAGAATGTTATGACATCAGTCATGACATTCACACACCTGGTTTTACCAAAAATACATGCCAATAACTAAACACTTACAAACTCCCCTTTGGAAAATTTTTGGCTAAAACCCCTAAACAATCAGAGAGTAGAGAGCAGCAGAAAATAATGTCTACCAAGTAATTAACACAGAATCTCCCCCTCTTTAGCCATAAATAGGCCAAAGATACATGTACTTATAGGTTATACAGTCATCCAAAATGAGTAATAAAAACAAAAAAAAAATCTGAAATCACTTGCAGCAACAGGTATCAGCAGCAAGCTTGACACTCCACTGATCTTCAAGCACTGTCATCTTCAGAGGAGGCACTATCTTCAGCATTAAGCTGATCTTCAGCAGCATCCTCTTCCCTTCTTTGTCCTTCAGTCTCCTCCTGTTCTAGTCTGGCAATTAGGTTCTCAAGAGTCCTTTTCCTTGTCTCCAGCTCTTTGCAGGTTTCCTGCCATAGTCAAATTCTGTCTTGGTTCCAACAGCATAAATGAATCTTCCCAATCCTGTGGAGATGGTTGATTTATGGTTGGTAGGAACCCAGTTGGTTGCACCAATCTTGTGCAGGATGGCAAATTTCATGCTTAGCTTGCTTTCATTCATCTTGCCTTTTAAGGGCCAGCTCTTGACTTGATTTGCAGTGATGGTTTGGCATTCTTGACTGTCAGTAACCTCTAGTTCAGGGCAAGCCTCATCTGGTCTTCCAAGGAATTTGTTTATTTCAGAGGGAGAGAAATTAACTTTTCTTCCTCTCACATAGACACATTTAAAGTCAGCTGACCTTCCATCAGCACATCCATCAGATAAATTCACTATGAATTCTTTGACAAGATTTTCATGGCAGTTGGTAAACTTTACCACAGTATTCATTAGTCCAACAGTTTTGATTAGGTCCATGATCTCCTTACATTCCATGGCACCATTGTTCAGTTCTCTTTCCAAAGCTATTCTTTTTAAAAAAACATACTTCCATCTGTTGGCATTTTCAGGGTGGTGAAAAGAAATGTTGTTAGTGGGGACTTCAGGAACTTTAGCCATTTTGCTTGAAGGGAGTTTCCTTCTGAGAGAGATGTCTTCAGCATCAACTTCAAATTCTGATTCCTCATCAGAATCAGAAGGTTCAGGCTCTTTCCTTTTCTTTGCTATTGGTTGTCTCACAGGCTTTGAGAGACTACCAGCATGTACTCTGGTTTTCACCTTCCCTTTGGACAATCCAGTCTTCACAGTTTCTACACCAGTCTTGCCTTCAGACCTGGTTTTCTTATGAGCAACATCATCAGTCTTCTCTTTGGTCAGACATTTTGCAGCATCCTGCTTACCTTTTCTGTTCATCATCCTCCTAGCTATGCTAGGGTTGATATTTGTAATTAGGTCATTGTTAGAGTAATCTTCATCCACATCAATAACCGGTGGTTCAACATCCTTCTCTGAAGGATTCTGGATATCATCAAGATTTTCAGATGTTTTCTGAATGTTGTCATCCGGTGTCTCAACATTCTTAGAGACATCTGGATTGATTTCCACATTTGGACTAGCAGATTCTTGATTTAAAGGAACAGAAATGCCAAGTACATAGTGGTTTTCATTCAGAATTCTTGTAACAAGTCTAGCTATTGCTTGATGAACATAAGTTGTGCCTTCCATATTTGCTATTCCTGAGGGAACAGAAGATGATGGTTTAGAGGGATTACCAGATGACGTAGCTTGAGACCTTTCTGCATGCCTTGTTCTCAGCTTTTTAACCTTAGAGGGGTTAGTTGCCAGTTCTCTAAGAGGAGTAATCTCCAGGACTTCAAAATCCATGCATGTTGTGATTGCCCTAGGATCTCGATCAGAGGATGCGGATGAAACATTCGTCTTGGAAGAGGATGATGTTTGAGACATTTTGAGAGTCTTAGAAAACCAGTAACAACGAGAGAGAAATCTTTGATTGAGAGAATGGAGATTGTTGCAGAGCCGAGAGAGGAAGGAGGTAAATGAGTGTCTATTCAACTTCTTAATAATTTTGAAGGAAATAGGAAAACATATGATTAACCCAATCAAAATAGACTTAACACAAAAAACTCCTTCATCCCTTGTTTTAAGCAAAATTAATTGCTACATTTCCTCATGTTGGCAAATACCCAACTTGCCCCTCAAATTTTCAAATTGATTTGCATCAAGTGCTTTGGTAAAAATGTCAGCCAGCTGTAGTCCAGTGGCAACATGTTCTAGTTTAATCGCCTTCTCCTCTACAAGATCTCTGATAAAATGATGTCTAATGTCAATATGCTTGGTCCTGCTATGCTGAATAGATTCTTGGAAATGTTGATTGTACTCAGATTGTCACAGTACAATGTCATAACATCTTGTGTGACATTATACTCAGTAAGCATCTGTTTCATCCAGATCATTTGAGAACAGCTACTACCAGCTGCAATGTATTCAGCTTCAGCAGTAGAGAGAGACACACAGTTCTATTTCTTGCTGAACCAGGAGACCAGATTATTTCCTAAGAAGAAACATCCTCCAGGGGTGCTCTTTCTATCATCAGCACTTCCAGCCCAATCAGCATCACAGTAACCAGTCAGAGTTGGTTCACAACCATGAGAGTACAGCAAGCCATAGTTGTAAGTTCCACTTACATACTTCAAAATTCTCTTCACTTGGTTGATATGACTGACTTTGGGATCAGCTTGGTATCTTGCACATACTCCAACTGCAAAAGCAATGTCAGGTCTACTGGCTGTTAAGTATAGCAGGCTTCATATCATGCTTATGTACAGGCTTTGGTCCACCTTAACCCCACTTGAATCTTTGGATAGCTTTAAATGAGTAGGTGCAGGAGTCCTTTTGTGACTGGCATTCTCCATTCCAAACTTCTTGACAATGTTCTTTGCATACTTACTTTGAGACAGAAAAATTGAGTCTTCCATCTGTGTGACTTGCAGTCCAAGAAAGTAGGTCAATTCTCCCATGAGGCTCATTTCGAATTCAGCCTGCATTTGGTCAGCAAAATGTTTAACCATTTTATCTGACATTCCCCCAAACACTATGTCATCAACATAGATTTGAGCTACCATTATCTTTCCTCCTTAATTTTTGACAAAGAGGGTTTTATCCAAGCCTCCTTTTATGTATCCTTTGTCAAAGAGAAATTTTGTCAACCTGTCATACCATGCTCTAGGAGCTTGTTTCAGGCCATATAAAGCTTTCCTCAATTTGTAGACATGATCAGGGTAGTTTGGATCCACAAAACCTTTAGGTTGTTCCACATAAACTTCCTCATTTAAGTACCCATTTAGGAAGGCATTTTTTACATCCATCTGAAATAACTTGAACTTCAGGAGACAAGCAATTCCCAATAGGAGTCTGATAGATTCCAGTC
The DNA here is from genome assembly GCA_948472305.1 of Vicia faba. Classification (NCBI taxonomy): domain Eukaryota; kingdom Viridiplantae; phylum Streptophyta; class Magnoliopsida; order Fabales; family Fabaceae; genus Vicia; species Vicia faba. Next base: position 489,382,244 of record OX451739.1, read on the forward strand.
TGGCTACAGGGGCAAAGGTCTCATCAAAATCAACCCCTTTAACTTGAGTGTATCCTTGAGCAACAAGTCTTGCCTTATTCCTGGTGACAACTCCTTCAGCATCTGATTTGTTCTTGTATATCCATTTTGTGCCAATGATGTTTGTTCCTTCTGGTCTAGGAACTAACTCTCATACTTCATGTTGCTTGAATTGGTTCAATTCATCTTGCATTGCACCAATCCAGTATTCATCAGTTAAAGCCTCCTTAACATTTCTTGGTTCAATTTTAGACACAAAGCAAGAGTTTGAGATGATTTCTCTAGATCTTGTAATGACTCCACTGTTAGGATCTCCTATGATGAGTTCTTTAGGATGATCTTTCTGAATTCTGATGGAAGGGATTTTGCTAGCTTCCTTGGATTCAGAGTCTGTTGCAGTGGTGTTAGGTAGGTCATTCTGTTGAGTTGAAGTCTCAAAGAATGACTCAACATTACAAGGGACGTCAGTTTCCTCATGATAATCATCAACTATGACATTTATTGATTCCATCATGACTTTGGTCCTGGAATTGAATACCCTATAAGCTCTGCTGTTGGTGGAGTATCCTAGAAATATTCCTTCATCACTTTTAGGGTCCAGCTTTCTCCTTTGATCACGATCTGCCAGAATATAGCATTTGCTACCAAATACATGGAAGTACTTCACTGTTGGCTTTCTTCCTTTCCAGAGTTCATAAATGGTGGATGAGGTTCCTTTTCTCAAGGTGACCCTGTTATGGACATAACAGGATGTATTCATAGCTTCAGCCCAAAAATGAATAGGAAGTCTTTTGGCATGTATCATTGCTCTGGCAGATTCCTGTATGGTCCTGTTTTTCCTTTCTACAACTCCATTTTGTTGAGGAGTTATAGGAGAAGAGAATTCATGATTAATTCCTTCTGAGGAACAAAACTCATTAAACTTACTGTTTTCAAATTCCTTGCCATGATCACTTCTGATTCTGACAATGCACCCTTCTTTTTCTCTTTGAATTCTTTTGCACAGTTCTTTAAAAACTTCAAATACATCAGATTTTTCCCTAATGAAGTTAATCCAGGTGAATCTAGAAAAATCATCCACAACAACTTAGGCATATCTTTTTCCACCAAGACTTTCCACCTGCATTGGTCCCATCAGATCCATATGTAGAACCTTAGAGGTGGTCAGATGTCTTGACTTTGGATGTGACATCCTAGTCTGCTTACCAACCTGACATTCACCACATACTCTCCCTTCATCAATTTTCAGTCTTGGAATCCCTCTGACTGCCTCCATGGATATAATCCTTTTCATTCCTCTTAGATGTAGATGGCCAAGTTTTTGGTGCCACAGTTTCACTTTTCTTCTTTGGCAATAGAACACACAGTGGAGTAATTAGTGTTCTCAGGCTCCCACAAGTAGCAGTTGTATTTAGATCTGACTCCTTTTATTACAACTTCTTGTTTCTCATTAGTTACAAGACATTCAGATTTTGAGAAGTTGACCTTGAATCCTAGATCGCATAATTGACTGATACTTATGAGATTAGCAGTCAGGCCTTTTACCAGCAATACTTCATTTAGATTTGGAACTCCAGGGTAGTCCAAGTTTCCAACTCCTTTGATTTCTCCTTTAGCACCATCTCCAAAGGTCACATAACTAGTGGTGTGAGGTTTAATATTATTGAGAAGGTTCTTGATTCCAGTCATGTGCTTAGAACATCCACTGTCAAAGTACCAGTCTTCCTTTGCAGAGACTCTAAGGGAAGTGTGGGCTATCAGGGCAGTAGCCTTTTTCTTCCACTGTGGAGTATGTGGTACCTTGTTAGACTTAGGTTTGACACCTGGGTTCTGATTAGGGTATCCATACAATCTGAAGCAGAATGGCTTTATGTGACCAAACCTCCCACAATAATGACATCTCCATCTTTGGTACTTTTTCTTCATATTTCTCTGTTCCCGATGTTGAGTGCTATGTTGTGACATCTGCTTTGACATTTGTTTATCAGGCCTGATCTTCTTGTCTGTACCAGTTTTCTTTGCTGCCACAAATCCTAGACCAGACTTGTTTCCCACATTTTGTCCAACCTGAAGGATTTCTTCCAATTTGTCAGTTCCATTTATCAGCATCTTGACAGATTTGGTCATCTGGTCCAGTTTTGAGTTCAGCATTTGAACTTCCCCTTCTAGATGACTTATAGTTTCAATGTCTGCCCTTTTCTCAGCCTCTAACTTTATTATGAGTTTTGTTTGTCTCTCATTTTGCTGACAGACTTCAGCACTTCTGATACATAATTTCTTGTAGGTATCAGCCAGTTCTTCAAATGTCACTTACTCATCACTAGTGTCACTATTAGAGGTACAAATACCAGTTAATGCAGTAACTAGTTTGGCAGATTCTTATTCAGAATTACTTTCTGAATCACAGTCAGACCAAGTAACAGACATTCCTTTCTTTTGTTTCTTAAGAAAGGTAGGACATTCAGCTCGAATGTGCCCATATCCTTCACATCCATGGCATTGAATTCCTCTGCTTTGATTTCCCTTCTCTTCAGACTTTGGTCTTCTGCTGGAGTCATAAGATCTGTTAATGTCAGAAGGAATGTTCTTAACATTTGACCTTGACTTTGGATCCATTCTCTTGATGAGTTTGTTGAATTGTCTTCCAAGCATGGCTATAGCTTCTGAAATATTTTCTTCTTCATCCTCCTTGTTTTCATCTTCAGTGTTGGATACAAGTGTTATGCTCTTGTTTTTCTTGTCAACATTGTCACTGATCCCCATCTCAAAGGTCTGAAGAGACCCAATGAGTTCATCCACCTTCAACTTGCTGATATCCTGGGCTTCCTCTATAGCAGTTACCTTCATTGCAAATCTTTTAGGCAAGGATCTGAGAATCTTTCTCACCAGTTTTTCTTCTGACATCTTTTCTCCCAATGCTCCTGAGGTGTTGGCAATTTCCAAGATGTTCATGTGAAACTCATGAATGGTTTCATCGTCCATCATCCTTAGGTTCTCAAATTTGGTAGTCAGCATCTGAAGCCTTGACATTTTTACTTTGGATGTGCCCTCATGTGTAGTTTTGAGAGTGTCCCAAACTTCCTTGGCCAGTTCACATTGATGTACTAGTCTAAATATGTTTCTATCAATTCCATTGAACAAGGCATTTAATGCTTTGGAATTACCCAGGGCTAACTCATCTTCTTCTTTGCTCCATTCCTCCTCGGGCTTCAGACTGATTGTCCCATCTTTCTCAGTTATGGTGGGATGGTTCCATCCTTTGTCAGCAGCTCTCCAAGCCTTTTTGTCCAGTGATTTTAAGAAGGCAATCATACGAGGTTTCCAGTAGTCATAATTTGATCCATCCAGAATGGGTGGTTTGTTTCCAAAAACTCCTTCTTTGTCCATAGCGCCAGAAAGTGATATCCCTAGATCTCACCCAGTAAGACAGGCAGGGTGCCTGCTCTGATGCCAATTGAAATTCTGGCAACAGATACTCAATGTCACATTGAATGTTATGACACCGTATCTGACTTTCTATAAGACAGTAAAATAAAAAAAATAGTAAAGAACACAGTCAATTGTTTACCCAGTTCAGTGTGAAACAACACTTACTCTGGGGGCTACCAAGCCAGGGAGGAAATCCACTATAAGAGATATTAATTCAGGAATAAACCAACCAGTTTATCTCCTTCACTTAAGACCTGCCCAATGCAACTTCAATCTAAGTTCAACTTAAACCTGAGTTCCTACTCACTCCCCCTCAATCACAGCAGTGATACTAAACAATTGACTAATGAAATTATGAAGACACTCTTCAGAACATACACTTGATTATGCTTCACAGCTTTTAATCAAGTAACACAAACACTCGTGCTTCAAAGATTTGAGTGATACATAAACCTAACTTGACCTTGCTTCAAAGCTTTAATCAAGTGACACAAACACTCTTGCTTCAAAGCTTTGAGTGATACACAACCCTTACAATCAAAACCTACTCCAAGTCACTTATCACAATGATACTTGCTTGGATTACAGTAGTTAAAACTATACAGCTCCTTGTAGATCTTCTGTCTAAAAGTGTTTATTTTCCAAACAGCCTTCCTGTTGAATATATATGCAGTTGTTTCTTCGGTTAGGGCTTCCACGAAAAGCTATGGTTAATTAGGGTTAACCTCAAGACTTAGTCACAAGACTTTATCAACCAGATTAGGGTTGAACTCAGTAAACCTAAAGTCCACGTGAGATTCTGTTCTGGAATGTATGAACTAAATTCCTGAAAAATCTCAGAATTAACCAAACTGCATAACTGTTAGATCAGTACAGGATGTCTTAACATTGGTTATGACAACAGGAATCCTGTTTACTGATTTTGGTAGAATGTAATAAATGTGATCTTTGCAAAATGCTCAGATACACACTCATACAGAGCAACTACTGTATGCCATTCTTTTTCTGCATAAAGTACCTAAAAACCCAGAATGTTATGACATCAGTCATGACATTCACACACCTGGTTTTACCAAAAATACATGCCAATAACTAAACACTTACAGATTGTTCAAACATTTATTCATGTCCAACTTTGTTATTTTATCAACGTATTGCATATGTTTGTCTTGAATTATTTCATTTGTATTCATTATATTCAAACTGTGTTTTTACTTCCTTTTTGTGATATTCAACTCTTGATTAAAATCTCTAAGCTTTTAGAGGGAGGACGACGAAAATGATACCACAGTCTCTACAATATGCTTTTGACCAGACCCTGCTGACCATGTACAAGTGTTGTTTCAAATTCTAAACGGCGGAGTTATAAGGAAGATAATCCCTAGTCAGTCCATTTGAGCCTAAGAAGTAGGAGTTTTTCTTTTCACACAAATTAAAACCCTTAATCATAACCGGGGGCAAGGTAGTTTTCTCAGTTAATTCAAATGTGCATTCAGTCGCAAGCTCTACCTTCATACATGATAAATAGTGTAGAAGATGCCAAATAAAACATGATGATTGTTCCACATAATCGTCAAGACAGGCAGTCATTATCTCTCAAAATAAAAGCCCGCTAAGTCAAAACCTATGAAGGAGACTTAAGAAGAAAAACTGGGGCATCCCACTGACTGTAATCACAAAAGAAACAGTTCAGGAAAAAGTAGGGATAACAAAAGAGGTCCTACAAATCCTCAACAACAAAAAAAAAGGTTACTAAAATGACTACCTTCTCAAACGAATGTTCGATTCTTGAACCATCACTAAGTATTAGAGTAAAGATCCCAGACTCGATCGAGATTTAATCGCACAATTAACTGAGCATAGGATTGAAGAACATCACGAAGACCGGGTTGGGTACAAATAAAATTTGAGCCTTTATCCTTTGTTTCTTGAACTATGAACCAGGCCATGCTACAACCCTTAAAAGTCCTAACTGAAGCATGGGTTAGTTCGAAAACATACTGTTACAAAAGGTATCCTGACTCCTGTAGGGTTCGCTATAAATCCTGAGTTGATATCACACTCTTACAAAATTTGTTTGTTTTACTAAAAAATGAATTTTCAAACTTCAAGACGGACATAAGTTTTGCATTCTTAAAATACCATTGTTTGCATATTACTACTTGTTCAAACAGCAGAGAAACTCGCACAACGGATATTTGATGAATATAAATCCTCTCAGTAGACAAAATCACCTCAGATGGAAAGACATTCCAGTGATAGGCCTTTCATAATCAAGGGGCATAACATGGTGTCCAGCTGGTATGGGGCAGTCAAGTCAAGATTCAAGGAATCTCTCAAAAATGCCAAATAGTCAAGGGCAGATCTCCATCTGAATCACTTGGGGCATTGGACATGAATTCCAGCAGCGAATCATATGCGATCAAACAAACACCTTCTGGCGGTGTGACAACACTTACTACTATGGACAGTGATAATTATCCATACCCGGTGAACATGGACATAGTCGTAAAATACTACGCATGAATAAAGACCCGCTAGGTTGACTGGCCTAGGAAAAAATAAGGGCATCCCAGCGAACCAAAAGGGTTCGGGTAAAAATTAGGGATATACATATGAAAAAAACTGTACACCCGGCAAGTCAAAAACCTGAAAAGGTGGTTTGGGCGAAAAAGGATATCCCGGTGGACTAAAAATCTGAAAGGACAGTCGAGGCAAAAGTTAGGGATTAAAGCGTACGACTATGTCCCGTCATCTCGTCACTTTTCTATCAGTAGAAGGTTTATCACCCTGGTCTGCATTCACCAAGGACTACAATAGTTGGGATAACAGTCAAAACATCTAAAAAATCCCCAATAGATACCTTCTCCAGTAGATAATGAGGCAGGGGAATTCTACTATAAGGTCACTACCATATTCTTAGCATGCAGCCTATTGGTGTCAGGTTCTCATATCCCCGACGGAGAAAAGTCTATAACTACTACTCAGACATCTAAGAAAAGATCCCCCAGTGAAGTCACCAAGCTTCTCAGGATTTCCCAGCAGGATCTTACAAAATCCCCAAGCGGATTATAGAGTTTCCCTTCCCCAATGGATTTCTTCTCAAAACAACAAAACAGGAATCCCCAGCAGAAACATTCTGAATATTCCAGATTCTCATCTAGAAACGGTGTAGGTACGATCCAAAGATAGATGTCATCCTGACACTTATTCCAGATTCTCATCTAGAAACATTGCAGGTACGATCCAAAGGCGAATGTCATCTTGACACTTATTCCAGATTCTCATCTAGAAATGGTGCAGGTACGATCCAAAGACGGATGTCATCCTAATACTTATTCCAGACTATCTTCTAGCAACAGTTCAGTTCATGAAGTTTACCTTCCCCAACAGAGTTTATTTCTCTAACAATGGAAGTTCTCCTCCCAGCGTTTTAAAATCTGAAGACCTACATTCTTCCCCCCAGCAGTAATTAGGGATTTATTTTCCCTAGTTTAACAATACCACAATAGAACAACTGGCACATTCATACATTGCATTCATACATCATAGAATATGCAGTACAAATGCATATATCATAATCTCGATTTTCTGAGAACACCATTTTCACTTCATACATCATCACATTGCATGCAGCTAAACCTTTATCTTTTAAGGTAAAGTCTATACACTGACGAATTTTCATATGACCAGTTGAATTTCTAGTACTCTGTTGAGGTAGAAATCGGCCAAGATTCCTTCATTATATGTTGAGGTAGCAATCGTCCAAGATTCCTTCATTATCTATTGAGGTAGCAATCGTCAAAGATTCCTTCATTATTTGTTGAGATAGCAGTTTACAACACTGTGAAGCCTGGATTCCGACCAGATAACAGTTTGAGTTACTGTGAAACCTGGAGTACGACCAGATAACAGTTCAAGTTCATTTTATTGCGAAGCCTGGAATCCGACCAGTTAGCAGTTTACTCTATCAAATTACTATGAAGCCTGGACTCGACCAGATGATAGTATACCTCAAATTTAAGTTAAAGCCTGGATCCGACCAGATAACAGCTTAATCTCTTCAAATCACTAAAGTATGGACACGACCAGATAACAGTTCAAGTTATTGAAGCCTGGATTTCAACCAGATAACAGTTTGAGTTACTGTGAAGTCTGGAGTACGACCAGATAACAATTCAATTTCATTTTACTATGAAGCCGGGAAACCAACCAGATAACAGATTAATTTCATATTCCCCAGTAGATTGTTGTGAAGCCTAGAATACGACCAACTAAGAGATAACTCCCAAGTAGAGTAATGGACAATGGAAGTTCCTAGACTCTATTCCCCATAGAGTTTCTCAAGTAGGAGAACAACAAAAACCCATATTCCCCAGCAGAGTCCTCCTCAGACAGCAGGAACAGGAATCCCCACAAGGAGACCTCAGTTGGTTCAGTTTAAATCGACCAATGGTTTATCCTAATTCTGTTCCAGTAGACACTTTCTCTGGTTCAGTTAAATCGCTCCAAAGATTTATTCTGATTCTTTTCTAGTTAAAGATAATTCAAGACCTCTGCTAGTTCAGTTTAAATTGATTAATGGTTTATCCCGATTCTACTCTGATAGACACTTTCTCTGGTTTAGATAAATCGCTCCAAAGATTTATTCTGATTCTTTTCCAGTTAAAGATTATTCAAGACCTATGCTGGTTCAGTTTAAATCGATCAATGGTTTATCCTGATTTCGTTCCGGTAGACACTTTCTCTGGTTCAGATAAATTGCTCCAAAGATTTATTTTGATTCTTTTCCAGTTAAAGAGTATTCAAGACCTCTGCTAGTTCAGTTTAAACCGATCAATGGTTTATCCTGATTCCGTTCCAGTAGACACTTTCTCTGGTTCAGTTAAATTGCTCCGAAGATTTATTCTAATTCTTTTCCACTTAAAGATTATTCAAGACCTTTGTTGGTTTAGTTTAAACCGATCAACTGTTTATTCTGATTTTGTTCCAATAGACACTTTCTCTGGTTCAGTTAAATTGCTCCAAAGATTTATTCTGATTCTCTTCCAGTTAAAGATTATTCAATACCTCTGCTGGTTCAGTTTAAATCGACCAATGGTTTATCCTGATTCTTTTCCGGTAGACACTTTCTCTGGTTCAGTTAAATCGCCCCAAAGATTTATTCAGATTCTTTTCCAGTTAAATATTATCCAAGACCTCTTCCGGTTCAGTTTAAACCGATCAATGGTTTATTCTGATTCCGTTTCAGTAGATACTTTCTCTGGTTCAAATAAATTACTCCAAATATTTATTCTGATTCTTTTCCAATTGAAATCAAGCTTAGATTTAGTCTAATTTCTGTCAATAATCACCTGTGGATGGCATCTTTAAGCCCATCTCTGACAACTCTTTGTCATCTTATCTAAATGTCATCTTTAAGCCCATTCCCGCCATCATCAACCATTAGTCTTACCACACGCGAGTGCAAATTTCTGGGCACTCTAGTGTTCAATCATTTTCCACCTTCAGATCACGAAAGGCAGATAAGCCAATCTAAATCTTCAAGTTTAAGAAGATTGAACAGGGGCAGCTGTTGTACCCCAAAATTTTCCCTCCCATCTATCAAATATTTTCTGACAAAATTTCCACTAAGTCAAGGCTGCACAAAGTTTGCTTCGATTGAGCACCTAACCTCCTTCAAGCTTGCTTCAAATTTCCAAGCCTCGATTGAAGCCTTTTCCTTTTGCTTGTTTGTTGTATACAAGCTTCGAATGGACATTTGTTTCCTTTGAAACAACCTCCTTCGATTCAAAAGGGAAGACCCTCATGTTGGTGTCCTTCGATTCAGAAGTTAGTGGCTTCCTACTGGCTTCTTTCGATTTAGAGGGCGTTGGGTTCTTATTGGTTTCTTTCGATTCAAAAGGAGTTTGAAATGACCTCCTGCAGCTTTCCTTCGATTCAGAAGACAAGTTCCTTATCTACGCTTGCCTTTAATTCACAAGGCATGAACTTCCTTCATGCCAGCTGGCATAAGGCAATGGCCACCTGCATACATCCTTCGATTGCACCATTGGCTTTACATGCTTGCTTGATTCACAATGCAATAGTTACCTGCATGCCTGCTTAGATTGAGCAAGGGCCTTTGCAGGTTTGTCTTGATGACTACCTGCATGCAAGCTTGATGCCTGCTTCGATTGAGCAAGGGCCTCTGCAGGTTTGTCTTAATGACTACCTGCATGCAAGCTTGATTCCTGCTTCGATTGGGAATTTGTTTTCTTTGGAGCAAGCTTGATTCCTGCTTAGACTGGGCAGTATCTCCCTTGGAAAGTTTGTTTCAACATGCATAAGATTTACTTTGTTGGCCCATTCAAAGGAATGTCAAGTGATGCATATAAGTGATGCATGTGGTCCCTTCAAAACAGCACACACATTGGTTCAAAACGAAGGATACACATATTGCTGGCCATTCGAAAGAGACACATAATGCAATTTTATCTTATGATGAGTCTTGGTCCTACATGTGTCCAGTCCCAGACTTCTTGTGAAAATGGAATTTGAAGGAAGTGACGAAGAAGGCTTCGATTGACAGAATCAAGTTCTCACTTGAGGGTATCTGAATTAAACAGCTAAGGCAAATAGATATGTCCAATCTAAAGCCATTTGAAGGACACATAAATGATCCATTCGAAGATGTTGGCTGGCCCAAAATCCCACATTTTTCCATACTCAAGTATCCTGCACAAGCATTCATCTTGAAGGAAGCTTCGATTAGCCTGGAAAGAGTTTTCATTGGGGCTAGGTGAGTAGGGGCTCAATTTAAGAGGCCCCAATGATGAGACTTGAGTCATTCGAAGGACACACCTTAGTAGCCCATTTGAAGAGGGCACAATGCATACATATGGAATATTCGAAAGACACTAAAAAAATCCATTTGAAGGAGACATTCAAAAGGCCCATTCGAAGGGTACATAGAAGGTCCATTCAAAATACCCATTCGAAGGATATACAAGAGGTCCAATCAAAGGGCATGGACTGAAGCTATTTGAAAGCTAAAGGTGTCCACATTCATTCAAATTCAAAGAAAGACAAGAATTCCATGTCTCTTGCAAAAATCCAAATTCTCATTCATGGCCTTAAAGAACATGTTTATGGATGTTTACTACCTTTCTACCCTTTCCCCTCCTTCCCCTCTATATAAGGAGCATACTAGCAAGCTCCAAACACGCCTGGAGACAGCCTGAGAGAGTCACACGAAATTGCAAACACATTCTTGGAGGTCTCCTGAAGCTTTTCCAATCATCACTAGCCCCTAAGCAAGCACACGTCCAGAAGTGCCAAATCGAAGCAACCCTTAAACAAGGGTACCCACGCCTGAAACCACAAATTCATCCATCACCGTTGGTGAGAATTGGTAAAAATATCAAACTTTACATTTTCATAACATATTAACACTTCCAGTTCATTCGATGTGTATTCAAGATTAAGGACCTGGGTTCGACACCCAGGTCTGCATTTATTTGTTTCTAACATTTGTTGCAGATCCAGCCTAAATAGACCAACGCACGCAGGATCGAAGGACCTGGGTTCAATACCCAAGTCCTGCATATTCGTTTTGCTAACATATTTTTGCAGATTCAGTACCCTCACAGGTAATCCGTTAGGCCCTCTCAACAACACTCCTGGATCGAAAAACAACCATCCTTCATTGGATCGAAGGCCACCTTTCTTCCTATGGATCAGAAGCCACCTTCATATGGATCGAAAGCCACCTTCCTCTAGATCAAATGACAACTGCTTTCACCAGACCGAATGATAGCCACCCTCCTACAGATAGAAGCCCTTCGTATCTCCCTGCAATCAAAGGATGCCACCCTTTGTATTATTTTTTCATTTCTTTATTGACCTTTTTTTTATTTAAATTAACCTTAACTCAAAAATCACAAAAAGGACATTAGGCTAATATTTTTTCTAATTAAGTTAATTTTGTAAACAAATTAATTAATCATTTTCACCTTTTCTTGGAATTAAAATTAAATTGACTTAGACTTTATTTTCTTTCATAAACAAAAACAACCAAAAATATTTCTTTTCCTTAGGATTTGGACGTCCCTTTTAATTTGTTTGCGCATTTATGTATTTTCGAATTTTTCATCTTATTGCAATTGCTTCCCAGTTTGTAATAGTGACTAGGGATTTACTTTCCGCATTTCTATAATGTACCTCTCACAAAGTCATGTAATGGCGTAGGATTTACATTCCCGCACTTTACATTTTTGCACTTTAAATTCCTGTATATATATTAACTGCTAGTAACTAGGATTGTATGACAAGACTAATAACAAAATGTTAGCAAACCTAACACAAAAGATAAAAATAACTGAACATAATACACATTGCACATATGCACCTCTAGGGTACCCCACTTTGGTTTCCTTCTTAAAACAGTCATGTCCCTCGAGACAGGGACGCTTTAGCAAAGACCCTTAAATCAAAAGATCATAGTTCCTCGATGACCCTACAATTTCCTTTCGGTAAATGATTTAGTCCTTAAACAGAAATTGCTAAAGCGTCTCTAGATTATTGCCTTCGTGACTGTAATGTACCTTCGAATGTCCCTCATACATCCAACGATAAGGCTACCTACTCACTAATAGTAGGATAGCACTGTCTAAAGGATAGGAGGAAAAGAACTACCTTTTTGAGTACAAGTAGATAGCTGTTAGATGCTTGCTCAAAACAAACTTTCACACTTATACATTTCAAAAAACAACTTTCAAAAATATTTTCTTTGTCAAAACTCTTGAGGACTGATACAAGAGTTATCACAAAGCGAATCCACGCACTAAGGCATTTCAAAAAACAAATTTTCAAAACACACAAAGCACAAGCAATTTTCAAAACATGAGCTAGCATCTAAGAGCCCGTAGGTAACTACATATGGAAAGGGTGCTAACACCTTCTCTTTCCATAATCTACCCCCCTTACTCAGAAAATTCTCGAAAAGGTATTTTTCTATTCTTTTCACCCTTTCCTTAATTTGGATAAAAGAAAAGTCGGGGGCGACTCTTGCTTACCGCAAAATTTGCAAACAAAACACAAAACCAGTATTAACAGTTGGTTCTGCCACCGTATCACAGTTATTCATCTCTTTTTATCCCCCAATCAGGGTATTTAAGAACTAAATTCCTCAGTAGAGTGACGAATGACCTCTGTTCCTGAATGCTTTTATCCCCAAGCAAAAGTCAAACATTCCCAATGGAGTATCCTCAAAGAAGAAAGCAGGAATCCCCAGTGGAGAAATTCTAAGAAATATTTAAGATTCACATTCTTCACCGCCAGCGAAGTCACAGATTTATTTTCCCCAACCAAAGATGTTACACGAAGCTACCAATGCGCTCAAACGACATCTTACATCCATACTTCATTTACAAATATCATAGCATATGAATACGAAACGCATATAGAACACTCTTATTTTATTTGAGAATATCATTACGTAGTGCATTACATACATCATGGCATTGCATAAAGACTAAATTTTTCTTTTCAGGTAAAAGTCTACAAACAGACGAACATCATCAGCAATTCTCAAACAGGTCATAGATTAAGTCCCGAAACAGAACGGGCCAACTATCTATGTGACCAGGTGTTGGCTCCTAAACTCGACACCCTTGTTTGTTATCAATATAGACCATTAATTATGAGTCAGAAGAATTTCCTACATAAGAAGGCTTCGACCAGCTGATCCTATCGAAGGCTCATCAGAGAATGACAAGGTACTTAGAGAATTTCCTTTAAGTGGGAATCTTGTCGTCTTCGACGTCGAAGGAACCTCTCGACAAAGGTACCTGATGCCCAGGGTCAAACGGTTTGAGATTTGAATGCTTGGAGGGAAAACGGTTCCCAGCAGTTACCAAGTGCAACGTGCCGAGATCAGGAGCGTCGAATGCTGTGAGCGTGCCATGTGGCGTCATCTCGAAGCGACGTAACTGCCCAACGGTTACTTAGGATTTGTTTTAGTATAAATACTAGTTGTTCACGTAGTTTTCGAGTGTGTTCATCATTTTATACAAGTCACTCATGTAGATTCAAGTACCCAGTGTGAGCGAAAGAATCGTTGAGAATGTATGTGTGAAACACCATTTAAATTAATAAAAGTCTTTTATATTCAAGCACTTTATTGCTTTTCATTTACTCATCTCCGTCGAAGCCTTTTATTTAACGCTTTTATTTATTCTATCAAGCTTTTCTTCATGCAATTTACTTAAAGTGTCTTTACTTTACCGACATTAATCACCATTAGGATTAGTCAAACTCCAGAAAATCAACCATGTCTTAGGATCAATCTGATCGATCCTGCGAGTCACCAAATAAGTAACCTTTTGGAAGATCAGCGGTTGTTTACCAATTTCCAGGGTAAACAAATTGGCACACCTGGTGGGACCTTGTGTTGATTTTTAAGTTTAACCGTTTTATACAAAATATCCTCCTTTTTCGAGAGTATTGCATGTTATTGAGAAGTGGTAGAATATACACCAACGATACTGTTGTACCCCAAAATTTTCCCTCCCATTTCTCATCACCAAGTCCCTGAAGATCAAGATCCAGTAAGGGTTTCATCTGCTCAAGACTGCTCCTTGCACTGTTGACCCAAATTAGGGTTTGTGTTTGCACAAAGATGTTTTGACCTAAAATGCTTCATGTGACTTTCATACATCATTTTGGACCCCTAAGATTGCTCATGTCAAGTTTCAAGTCTTGATTCCAAGTTTTGCCCAGTCAATTGGACAGTTGACCTAGAAATCAACTGTATTGGGGAAAAGTCAACTATGGCCAATTGACAGTCAAACCTCATGAAAATTGACCCACATCAACATTATGAACTCATATGAACCATTTGATCAAGTTTGGATCACAATTCCACAAGAAATTTGATCAGATCACCAAAAGGGCAAAATGGTCATTTTCAGGGTTTTGACTGCACAAAGGCAATTTTTGACTGTTTGACCCAACCATTGGCAAAACAAGCTCACATATGGACTCAAGGACCCCATGGAATTATCTTGACATGCTCAACAAACTCAAAAGATCCCAATTACACAAGATTGACAGTTGAATTCCCCAGTCAATTGATCAATTTTGACTGTATACTGAAAAGTCAAACTTTGACTTTTTGGTCAAAATCAAAAATCAAGATTCATTTTTCATCAAAACATGCCAAATCATGAAACTTGTTCACCAAGAAATCACAAAATGCAAATTAGGGTTAGAAATGAGAATTTTTCATAACTTAGAATTTTTCTAAGTTATGAAAAACCCTAATTTTTTCCCAACTTTGCCCCACTTTCTCACCAAGATTCATTTGGATTCAAACAAAGGTCAAAACATGAAAGTTGTAGCTTGTTGCATAATCTACAACTTTTATTCACAAAGTTTTCCCAAATGAGGCTTGTATCTCAAGTTACAATTTTTTGAATAAGGGCACTAAACCATTCTTAACTTAGTGAAATTTTAACCTATTTTGACAAGGTTTTCTACCCAACTTCAAGGCCATTTTCCATACACTTCCACTTGGAATTTCAATTTGCATTTCAAAAATGGATTGTAGTACACATTCCAAGCTTTCTAAAATATCCAAGAACTCATCAAACAACCTCATAACTTGAGAGATTCGAATTTCACAATTTGGCAAAAACTCACTTTTGAATTGGTCAATTTACATGTTCATAACACTATGCATTTTCAAAACTCAACATGCCACTTGATTACAGGCCTTTTATCTCAATTACAATCATAAATTTAATGCCAAACCTTTGTGCCAATACCATGTTTTGTGTGTTCAAGCATTGCCTAGAAGATTAATCCATTTATAGATAAAGCATAATATCCATTTTAGAAAAGTTTCACTTTATGTCAAAT
Organism: Vicia faba; assembly: GCA_948472305.1. NCBI lineage: Eukaryota > Viridiplantae > Streptophyta > Magnoliopsida > Fabales > Fabaceae > Vicia > Vicia faba. The sequence goes on from OX451739.1 coordinate 489,397,592, forward strand.
GCAAATCCAAGCAAGTACACTTGAAATCTTCTTGGCACAAGTTATGAGACACATTGCACTGATCAAGGCCAATGTATGCAGCATAGTATGGGGGCCTGTACAGGCTAGAAGCACAAAGTGACCATTGCTTGCTTAAAATTCAAGAAACATAGCATAACTTGTACCAACTCTCACATCAGCTTACAAACACTTAAGCAAACTTGTGAAACACATTCAAGGGATACCAACTGAGCTAGTACACGACCCTAACATCCCTCATACACTCCCATTCCCAGAATCACCTTCAAACTGCAAGAACAGGGCAGGGCCTGCAGTTTGAGTGCCATCTCTCATTCCTCTCAAGCTTTCTTGCCCAAACCAGTTCACACACCTTCCATACCATCTATGCAAGCTAACCAAAACCTAAAACACGACCTGTAATTCCTCTAACTGGTTCCACCATTTTCACTTTTCTGATTTGAGGTGAAGTACTCTAGCACGATTCAAAAGCTTTCAAGACAAAGTAAAGCATGGAATAGCATCCTTGGACCTCAAGGAAGATATCCCAATCATCACCTTGCATTGAAAGCTTCTCCATTTCCAGATAGAACTTCAACTGAATAGGTAAGTTCATGAATTCGTATCTCTCTTATTAGGCATTGTTAGCTTTAGGTTTGTGAAGAGAATATGTCACAATCATTGCCCTGAACATGCCCATATAGTTAGATTTTATTTATATTATGTATGTTGCAAGAATTTTGAGTCTGAACATGGAAGAAAATCTAGGTCAGGATTTGGGGGAGAAGAAATTCTCTCTCATCTTAGAGAGTTAAGACAAGTTCTGCATATGGTTGGATTCGTCTCTTGATGCTGGACATTTTTTATGTTGTAAGTTTTCATTAACAAGCCAGGAATCAGGATGTTTGAATGGTGGAACAAGGCGCGCGTTTTTTTGATATTTTCTGGCCAGAGGTTGAAGAAAGGTTATCTGGGCTGGGCTTACTTTGTATTTCCTTTTCACACCATACAATTGCTCCTGAACCCCCTGAGCCCATTTGGTTTATTTTTAATGTTTTTTGACTTTTTCTTTTTTGGATTGACTTATTTATTTTTTCTCATGATATTAAAAATATAAAAAATATTTTTCTCACCATTTTTGAATTTATTAGGCATTTATTTGATTTTTCTTTTAGTTGGTACATAAATAAATAAATACATATACTTTTTATTTAAAATACTAAAATAGTGCAAATACATTTTTATATACTTTTATTTTGTTCTACTTTCTGAAAATATTTTATAGAAAAAATACCCTTTTATTAAATATTAAATATTATTAATTAGTATATATAATACATATTTTGTAAATAATATAAATAAATACATATACCTTAGTATATTTAGAATAAAATACCAAAAATATACATATTTTATTTTATTAATATTTAACATTAAAAATACATTTTTCACAAATAGACTTCATTTTTATTTTATTCTTGTATGTAAATAATAAATATTGTATATATTGAATAAATAATGCATTTTATTTTGTAAATTAGGGTTTTGACCTAAAAATGAAAATATTCCAAAAAAAATACTTTTATTTTTATTTTTGTGACATAAATAATACTTTTTTTTACATATAAAAACTTTTTTTACATCTTGCATATTTATTTCATTTCTATTTAATTATGCAATTATTTATCTTGTAAATATTCCAAATTGATGTAATAGCTAGGTTTAATTTCTTTGTCTAAATATCCCCCCATTTGAACATTTGTACCCCCCCTCCCCATATTATTGTGTTGTAATAGTGTAGAAATTTAAATTCCGCACTTTAACGCTTTCTAAACATGCCATGCTAGAGTTAGGGTTTGTATGCAAATAAAAACGAACAAAAAAATAGTTTGACCTAATTTCAAGATAAATAAGCATGAAAAATGGACAACACATCTCACACTTGCACCCCTAGGGTATTCCACTTTGTTGCCTTCAAATAATTGGGCCATATTGCATGTTAGGTTTCTTTGGGTAAAACAAACAATTCAAAAGATCATAGTCCCTCGATGACGCTTTCGTAAGGTTGCCTAAAATGATCAAGTCCCTTTCAAAGAGAAATTGCCCAAAGATACTTAGCACTATTGCAATTATGGTCTAAGCGATGACCCGTGCCCGTCCCTTTTACCTCCTAATACAAGATTGTCCACCAAATGCAATGGTGGAACAAAATTGTCAAAAAGGTTTAAAACATAACAAGAATCTTTGAGAAAACTTTAGGGTAGATAACTCTTAGGTACTTGTCAATTTGCAAAGAAAACACTTGCCTAATTTCAAATCACACTTCACAAACACTTTCAAAACAAACTTTCAAAAAAACCCTTGAACATCTTTTCAAAAAGACGAACACCTTTTGTAAAACATTCGAGTAAAGAATTGTTACAAGGGTAGCCTAGACAAGGCATCTTTTTTAAAACCTTTTCAAAACCACACAAAGCACCATTTCAAACAATTAAAAACCAAGGCAAGTTGATCTAAGCAAGTACCTAAGAGCCCATGGATAACCATGGATAGAAAGGGTGCTAATACCTTCCCTTTCTATAATCTACTCCCCGAACCCAAGAAAAATCTCAAAGGTTTTTGCTGTGCTTTTTAAACCTTTCCTTAGGATAAAATAAAAAGTCGGTGGCGACTCTTGCTCAACCGAAACATTTGTGAAAACAAACGCAAAACCATAGTCAGTTCTCCCACCGTATCACAGAACTGGCGACTCTGCTGGGGAGAATTTTAAAAGTGGAGTAACCTTAGGGCTTAGATCACCCTCTTGCATGACTAATTGTTTGATTTGTTTGCTTTATATCTTGGCTCTATTGTTTGGGTTTGCAATCCTCCACCCGGATTTTGGGAAACATTCATAGATAGCAATACGTTGTGGAAACTGTGCGGGGTATACCGACACAGTCAAAGCAATAGCTATATTAGTGCGACATATTTGTGAGTACCGGTAACCCTTGAGTTCAATCAAGGAGAGTACGGGGCCGCTGAGTGATGTCACTAAGCACTAATGACCTAGAACCTTACTTGACCATCTTGGCCTTTATTAGGAGTAGTGAGATGACCGGCTTTGGTGCAGTCCGAAGTTGGTAGATACTCGATACTACACTCATTGAGGGTTGTTTTCTTGGAATATTTTGGTCGCTAGTTAAGTGGCTAAACCAAAACAATGAACAATGAAAACAATCCAGTGATATTGAGCTCCTTAGAACCCGGTTACTATTTATAGGACAGGTTTTTAAGCCAACTACACTCAAGAGGGTACTTACCTATGAAACCCCATGCAAGCCTGAAACTAGGGTTTGGTGTGATTTGCTTGTACATATGTTTTGTGCATACATCATAAACATCATAAAACATCATATGCATTCACTAACCATTTCAAGGTTTGGATCTTCGTCTTTGTTCCTGTTTTGTAGGTCATGGAAATTCCTCGCAGAAACATCATTCAAGTCAACCTTGTGAGAATCTCTCCTCAACTCAAGGAGCTCACCTCAAGAATTCCGGAAAATTCATCCTTCAGTGAAAGACATGGTAGACTGCTCAGCCTAGTCAACACCAACATTGAAGAGGACATGATGAAGGTGTTATTTCAGTTCTTTGACCCTCTTCACCATTGTTTCACTTTCCCTAATTACCAGTTGGTACCCACTTTGGAGGAGTTTTCTCAACTCCTAAGAATCCCTATCCTTAATCAAATACCATTCAACGGTACGGAAAAGGAACCAAAGTCGGAAGATGTGGCTCGAGCATTACATCTACAACCATCTGACATCAAGGGGCATTGGGAAACCAGAAGCGGCGTTAAAGGATTCTTAGCAAAATTCTTGTTTGAGAAGGCACAAGAATGTTGGAACTCATTGGACCTACAAGCCTTTGAAGAGTGTGATCGGTGGATCTGGAACTGACTGTTTAACGCTGGTTCGCGAAATGTCGCGGAAGCAAGAGTCGCCACCGTCTTTTATTTTCTCCAAATGGAAAGGACAAAAGCACAGAAAAATTCCTAAAAGAGATTGCTCTCGGTTCGGGAGGTAGATTATAGAAAGGGAAGGTGTTAGCACCCTTTCTATCCATGGTTATCCATGGGCTCTTAGATACTTGCTCATTTGTGTTTTCAAAAATGGTTTGTTTGCTTTTCAATTGTGGGTTTTAAAAAAGTTTCTTTGAAAATTCCAGTTCGACTCTTGTATCGGTCCTCAAGAGTGTTTGAAAAATTGCTTTCGAAAGCTTTTTGAAAAGGTGTCGGTGTGAAAAGTATTTTTGAATTTGTTTTGAAATTTAGAGCAAGTATCTAGAGTCTTCTACCTACCCTAAGGAATTCGTCTGTGTAAATGTCCTTTAAAGTAGTGCCATCCCACCATTGAGAGGTAGGTAGCACCACCGTTGGAGATGTTCGGGTCAATTCGAGGTTCGGGACATGGTGATCACCAGAGCAATGGGAAGACACCTTAGAAGCTACCCTCATGCCAGGTTCCCGGATCATGAGGACTTACTAAGACATCCTCTACTCGACGATCACCTTTCGAGGCAAGGCAACAGTGAGGCGTACCCTAGGGGTGGTGTGTGATTTGTGTGTCGTTTTCATTTATTTTTGTCTTTTGTCAAAGTGATCTATGCGTTTGTTTTTATTTTATCATTCATTCTTGCATGCGATTTATTAGCAGTTAAAAAGATGCGGAAATTAAAAGTTCCTAAACTATTACAAAGGCGCGGGTCCACATCGCCAAATTTAATCCAGGACCCGATTTGACAGAAAGTAAATAAAGTGCGAGAAATAAAATGTCCGAGTTTACAAGGCTTTGGGAGAATTACATTAATATTTACAAGAAGGAAATAAATAAAAATGCGCGAATATGAATTAAAATTGGAAACGAGGGCGTTGGACCCTTTTTAAGTTAAATTGAAATTAAAAATTAATTAATTATTTATTGAAATAAAAGAAGTGTTTTTTAGGTTTTTTTGTATTTATGAAATAAGAAAATTAAAATTAAAATTAAAAGAAACCCTAATTCTAAGTTATTTTTAATTATTTGAGAAAAATGTTAAAGTTTAACTTAATTTACTAAAGAATTTATGTACATGTTTATTTACAAAATAAATTAGTAATTAATAATAATAATAATGATGAGAAAATTATTTATTAAAAAAAATGATGAAAAAGTTAAAAACCTAATTTCTACATATTTAATTTATTAAGAAAAATATTAAAGTTTTGAAACCTAAATTAATCTAATTAATTGTTTAAAGTTTATTTACAAAAATAATAATAGTAAAATTAATATTAATAAAATAAACATTTTTTTGATTTTTCTGTATTTTATATTTATTATGAAAATTATTTTATGGAATTAAAAGAAAACAATTAAAAAAACAATTAAAAGAATAAAAAGGAAAAACAAATAAAAATTAAAAATTGAGCAAACCATAGGGGTTGTCTGGCCCAAGGGGAGGTTTTTTTGAAGTATTGACTCCTGAGTACCGTGGTCTGCATTCTTTGGCCATTGGATTGAGTTTCATGCATAAGTTGTTCTACTTTGGCCTTTTGGCTTTTGGCTTTTGGCTTTTGGCTTTTGGCTTTTGGCCATTTGTGTTCTGGCTTCAACGTTCCCTTAATGTCTGCCTTAATGTCTGCCTCGCCATGTATTGGTGTCATGCATAAAATGTTCTGTTTTGGCCATTTGGCTTTTGGCCTTTTGGCTTTTGGCCTCAACGTTCCTTAATGAACCTGCATGGGATCCTGTCTAAATCTGCAGTGTTGAACCTCATGAACACATTAAATAAAATCATAAAAATTCAAATAAAACCAACATATGAAGAAATTTAATGTTTAGGCACAATATGGCATGTATGAATGATTATACCCTTTTGATCATGGAGATCAAATCAACCTTACCCTTACTGGAAAAGTAGTGACATGAATGCTTTTATGCCCTTTGGATCATGGAGATCAAGCCAGCCTTACCCTTACTGAAGAAGTAGTGAGGTGTTGGTTTGTAACTGTGATGGCTTGTTTGTAGTGAGAGAGAGATTTGTAATAAGGATTTCAAGGTTTTAGGGTTCTTGAAAGAGTTTGATATTCTAACAGTATTGTGGCCAAGTTTTTTCTCTATTTTTCTCTCCTCTTTTTCTCTTCTCTCTTCCCTCTGGTTTGTGTGACAAGAAGGTGATTATATAGTGGAAATTAGGGTAAAGAAAATGGGCTTTGAATGTGCAATTGGGCCTCCAATATTCACTTGAATTCGTCACTTTCCAGGCTAAATCGCAGGGACTTAAGTGCATTTTTTGAAGTTGAAATGTGAAAACAAAATGTAGCCGACATCGAGAACTAACTCCTGTCCGAAAATCGACTCAATCGGATAAACGGTGAATTAGTTATGAATTTTTGAAGTTTCAGCTCAGACAAACTTATTTTGGGCTCCAGTGTCGGCTCTGACACGTTCTTCAATAAAAAACTGGTATTGATTGGTGCATAATTTGGTCTCGACTTTTGAAGCAAAGTTGTAGATCTATGAGTCAGTGACCTTGTGTAAAAATATGAGTCCAATCCGATAAAAATTGACCGAGTTATGAATTTTCGAAGTTTCGGCTCAGATGAAATAATATTCAGCATTCAGGATTTTCAGCGTGTCACGCACTCTGAGCAAAAAACGAAGGCCTTTTGAATACCGTTTGAACTTAATACCTTCTGTGAAAATGTAGCCCACTCAATTTGTGAAATTTTGGCGCCAGAACCAGCTCGATATGATGAAAATCGACCAAGTTATGATTTTCTGAACATGACGCAGATAAACTTCTGTCACAAATTTTCTGTGCGAAAATACTTGATAAATCCACATTTTTGAAGACCTTCTGATCGAAATTGGCTTCCAGCCGTGAGAGATGAAAACGTAGATAATGTCAAGACGGAATTTTGGCCACTGGAACGGGTTCAAAACAAGCCACGATCTTCAAGTTATGAATTTTTTAGCGTGTAAAAACTGCACTTTCAGCACACTTTTTCACCATATTTCTTCGAGAAAACTCACACAGTCGGATACCTTCTTTAAAGAATTGACTCTTGAGCCGAAACTGAATTTGAGAATACGTTATCAGAGATATCTTGGCGAAAGGATACCTGAATATGACGCGCCGGGTTGGACTTGTGAATTTTTCTTGAGATATTTTGAGAAATATGGGAGGGCAAATTTTGGGGTACAACAAAGAGATTGTGGCACTCCTTATCTATGGGTTGGTCTTGTTCCCAAATCCTGACCAGTTGGTAGATATCAACGCCGTCAAAATCTTCTTGTCCAGAAATCCAATACCAACATTGCTTGGGGACATCCTTCACTCATTTTACACACGAACAATGAGAAAGAGGGGTGTTCTCATGTGCTGTACTCCTATCCTTGCAAGGTGGTTTATTTCGCACCTTCCACAATCTGTCCTGAAGAATGACCAAGGCTCAAGGTGGTCCCAACGGTTGATGACTCTTACCCACTCTGATGTACATTAGTGTTCTCGGTCCAGAGAAAATGTCATCATCGTCGATCGTTGCGGAGAATTTCCTAATGTTCCTTTACTTGGAATTAGAGGAGGTATCACCTACAACCCTTGCCTGGCTTTAAGGCAATTTGGATATGCACGGAGGGATGGCCCTCATGACATGTTGATTCCTGACCTAGTTTTTGACTTCGACAACGATGCGCAAGGACTTCGCCAAAGATTCATCAGAGCTTGGGGGAGGCCCAACAAGGTTGATAGCAAGATCCTGGGACACAAGAACTCCATCCCTCTTGAGCCCTATCTCAAGTGGGTACGAGCCCGAGCCCAAAGTCTAATGATGCCTTATCCTCATGTACTCCCTGTGATTAAAGAGCCCGTCAATGAAGGAGAGGTTCCCTACACCATCCTACATCCAGACATGCCTACATCGTGGGAGGAAATGCAGAAAAGTTGGATTCAGCTCAAGGAAGAACGAAATACTTTCGAAGCTAACTTCTACACCAGTGAGAAGAAGGTTCTAGAGCTTACCCGCCGACTCCATGAGCAAGAGGCCCTCAACACCTACATCGCACCAAAGAGGATGTGCAATGTCTTTTTGCCTTGAGAAGTTATTTTGTAATATTTGGCCCATGGGGCATTTATGTACTAACAAATTTCTTCTTATTAATATGACGTGCGTTCTTCTTTGTCTGAAACAATTTTGAATGTCCTAAATCCTTAAATGCATTGCATACATAAGCATACCATTCATCATGTGCATAAGCAGGTCTCACTCCAGGTTTCCTTATCTGTCTGCTGTTTATTTCAGTAGGATGGATCTCGAGCAAACAGTCAAAGACCTACAGGCTCAGAATGCACAGTTCCAGCAACTCCTGATGACCTTGGCTAAGGGTCAGGAGGATATCAAGACTCAATTGGGGAACAAGGACCCAGTAAAGAAGAAGAAAAAGAGACTCGGGGTGGCTACTTTGGGGAGAAGATTTGACGTAGAAGCTCGGAGAGTGCTTGAATTTCCTCCTATTTCTGATGAAGGAACCAGCAAAGGAGGTGGAGTTGCGGTACCTTCCGAGTCTGATGCGGAAGAGGAAGAGGTCGAAGAGGATGAAGATTATTCTGATCAGCAATACCCCCCAGCTGATGATAAATACAAAGGGCTAGAAGACAGGTTGGCCGCCATGGAATTACAAAGAGTACCGGGTTTGGATTTTGAAGACTTGGGTTTGGTTGCCGGGATTGTGATTCCCCCAAAGTTCAAGGTGCCAGTGTTTGTGAGGTATGATGGGTTGTCCTGTCCAAAAATGCATCTCAGGTCCTACGTGAGAAAGATTCAACCCTATACGGCAGATAAAAACCTTTGGATTCATTTCTTTCAAGACAGCCTTTCTGGAGCTCAGTTGGAGTGGTTTTATCAGCTAGAGGGAACCAGCGTCCGAAATTGGGAGGATTTGGCCACCGCTTTTTACAAACAATACCAGTATAATTCTGACCTTGCTCCTACTCGTACCCAACTTCAGGGTATGTCACTAGGAACAAGCGAGGGATTCAAAGAATATGCACAAAAATGGAGGGATTTGGCTGGCAGGGTGCAGCCTCCTTTAACCGACCGCGAACTTGTTGATATGTTTCTTGGGACCCTATCTGGGCCATTTTTCAATCATTTAATTGGTAACTCTTCCGCGGGGTTTACCGATTTGATCTTAACAGGCGAAAGAATAGAAGCTGGCATCAAGTCAGGAAAGATTCAGAAGGGTGTTGCTGCAAATGTTGAGAAGAAACCTTTTAAGAAGGAGACAGCTGTGGTATATTCTCAGAGAAGAGCAGGGAAGACGGAGCGTCGGCCAACTGTGGGGGCCGTGATGATTCAAAACACTCCGAGTGAGCAGCCTCGCTATAACCAGTCCAGACCAAATCAACAACGGGTGGAACGGCCACAGCGACAGTTCACCCGCATTAATATGACTCCAGCGCAAGTGCTTCCCCATCTGTTGAAGTTGAATCTTGTCACCATCAAGGAGGCACCAAATAATGTGAATACGTCCTCTCCACATTATCATGCTAATGCTAAATGCGCCTACCATTTAGACAGTGTTGGGCACGACACCAATGATTGTTGGGCACTCAAGCATAAGATCCAAGACCTGATAGAGGCGAAGGAGGTGGAGTTTGACGCTCCGGAGAAGCCTAATGTGATATCTGCACCCATGCCGAAGCACGGCCGAAATGTCAATGCCATTGAAGAAGATTTGTATGTTGCTGATGTCAGTGATCTGACTACTCCACTGCTAACCATTAAGTTGAACCTGTTGAGGGCCGGGATCTTCCCGGGATGTAAGGAAGACTGCTATTGTTGTTACTATCTGCCGTTTGATTGTCCGTTACTGAAGAAAGGCATCCAAGGCCTTATGGATAGTCGACAAATTTTTTTTGAAAAAGTTTCTGCTGTTCCAGTTCATACTGAAGATGTCTCAATCATAACCATTCACGCCAATCTTTCCAAGGCCGTAAAAAAGCCTGTTAAGATTACACCAGCTACGAAATCTGTTCCTTTGAAGATAATAATGCCAGGGCCTGTTCCCTATGTTTCTGAGAAGTCGATACCTTGGAACTATGGCGGTGACGTCTACTACCATGGTATCAAACAAATCAAAATAACTGAAGAAAGTTCGGATGATGAAGAAGCCAGCATTGGTAACATTGCGGGCACGAGCAAAATCACCCGGAGCGGGAGAATATTTTCTCCAGAGATTGCCCCTCCAAGAGCAATTTTTGGACCCTCATCAACTGACAAGGTTGTCCCTGCACCAATAAAACTCTCTGCTAGAACCCCTTTGATTGAAGATGTTGTTGTTCCTAGTACTGTCTCTCCTACCGCTGCTGATAAAGGTAAGGGAATCCAAGAGGAGCTCGTCAGGACGAGGGCTCAGCCTTTGGTCATCCCGGAAACCTCCAAGAAGGAAATGGATGAGATTTTAAGGATAATCAAAAGGAGTGACTACGATGTGGTAGAACAGTTGGGGCAAACCCCCTCAAAGATCTCCATGCTGGCACTACTACTTTGCTCGGAAGCGCACACTAAAGCTCTGATAAAATTCCTGAAGGCAGCCCATGTGCCCCAGGAAACCTCTGCGGATCAATTTCAGAATTGCGTGGCTAGCCTGACTGCAGACAATGGATTAGGTTTTTCTGATGCCGACCTAACTCCTAAAGGAAGAAACCACAATGATGCTTTGCACATTTCAGTTGAGTGTCGAGGAACCACTCTCGCACATGTCTTGGTTGATACTGGTTCGTCGCTGAATGTTTTGCCTAAGAAGGCCTTGGACCGACTAGATTGTGAAGGGTTGGAATTGAAGTCGAGTGATATTGTTGTCAGAGCTTTCGATGGTTCGAAGAGAATGGTCCGTGGGGAGGTTGAAATTCCCGTCAAGATAGGCACCGAGGTGTTTAAATCTACTTTCTATGTGATGGACATCCGTCCGTCATATTCTTGCTTGCTGGGTAGACCTTGGATACACCATGCTGGGGCAGTTACCTCCTCCTTACATCAGATGTTGAAGTATCCTGTCAAGGGGAAGATCATTACTGTCCATGGTGAAGAGGAGTACATGATTAGCCACTTGAACTCTTTCCGGTACGTGGAGGTAGAGGGGGAGTTCATTGAGACGCCTTTTTAGCATTTCGAAGAAGTCCTTCCTGAAATAGCAGTAGCAAAGTTGGCAGCTGAGACACCGAGGCAGATGGCCAGGATGGCATCTCTGGAGGACGCAAAGGCCGCAATAAAGGAAGGGAAGAATTCAGCATGGGGGCAGTTACCTGATATTCCGCATAAGACCGACAAATTTGGGTTAGGGTTCACTACCGCAGGCCAGAAAGCTATGCGCTGTGCGAAGATTGAAAGGGCGCCAGTCAAAATTTCTCCCTACGGAATCAACGCTTTGGAGGATGAAGACAAAGAGAGCAACATCGAAGAGTGGATTTATCCAACTGTCAAAGGAGGATTGAGCAACTGGGAGGCAAAAGACTATGTCCCCATCACTTTTATTCATCAGTAATTTATCTGTCAAACATTTCTTATTTGGTCTGTAATATTTATGTTTGAACAATCCGTACACTATCTTTTCACCTCATGCCTTGCCCGGGGCATGTAGGTCCACTTGTAAGGGTTTGATTATTTTTCATATCCATATGCCATGTTTAATGATTCATTGGACGTTTTTCATTTGATAAACTGCTTGTGTTCATTTTCTTTCCTTTTGCATTTTTTGTTTAAGGATGGCTATCCCTTACACACACCCACACTCACCAATGCAGGTACCCATCCACTCCGGATTCCATGGGTGACTATTCTGCTATATCTTTCAATAACTCTGAGGATCTAGTCAATCTAGCCGAGTATGAAGATGACGAAGGTTGTGAAGTACCAGGGGAACTAGCCAGACTTCTACAGCAAGAGGAAAGGGCCATTCTACCGCACGAAGAGTCATTGGAAACTGTCAACTTAGGTACCGAGGAAGACCGGAAGGAGGTGCAAGTGGGTGCCAACCTAGAACCAAGAGTCAAGGAGCGCTTGGTACAGTTGTTGAATGAGTATGTTGAAATCTTCGCTTGGTCTTATGAAGACATGCCGGGTTTAGACACAGACATCGTGGTTCATCGTCTCCCCACAAGAGAAGACTGTCCACTGATCAAGCAAAAAGTTCGCCGAATGAGGCCTGACATGTCTGAAAAGATCAAGGCAGAAGTAATGAAGCAATTCGACGCTGGCTTTCTGGCTGTTACGTCCTATCCTCAATGGGTCGCTAACATCGTGCCAGTACCTAAGAAAGATGGCAAAGTCAGGATGTGTGTGGACTACCGGGATTTGAACAGGGCCAGCCCAAAGATGATTTTCCGCTGCCACACATCAACATTTTGATCGACAATACAGCTCAGCACAAAGTGTTTTCCTTCATGGATGGATTCTCGGGCTACAATCAAATCAAAATGGCTCCCGAGGACATGGAGAAAACTACTTTTGTCACACAATGGGGCACTTTCTTTTACAAAGTGATGTCGTTCGGGCTGAAGAACGCAGGGGCAACTTATCAACGCGCCATGGTAGCTTTGTTTCATGATATGATACATCATGAGATTGAAGTTTACGTAGACGATATGATAGCTCGGTCACAAACAGAGGAAGAGCACCTTGAACATCTGGAGAAGCTGTTTGCCAGGTTGAAAGAATACAAGCTCAGGCTGAATCCAAGTAAATGCACTTTTGGAGTTAGGTCTGGTAAACTTCTAGGATTCATTGTAAGCAACAAAGGCATTGAAGTCGATCCAGCAAAAGTGAAAGCAATACAAGAGATGCCTGCCCCCCGTACTGAAAAGGAGGTTAGAGGGTTCTTGGGGCGCTTGAACTACATTGACAGATTCATCTCGCATCTGACTTCTACCTGTGAGCCAATTTTCAAACTCTTGAAGAAGGATCGGGTAGTCGAATGGAACGACGATTGCGAAGCTGCTTTTGATAGAATCAAGCAGTATTTGCTAGAACCTCCTATTCTGATGCCACCCGTCGAAGGAAGACCATTGATCATGTATTTGACCGTCTTGGATAACTCAATGGGGTGTGTTTTGGGCCAGCATGACGAGTCTGGTCAAAAAGAGCATGCTATTTATTACCTTAGCAAAAAGTTTACCGACTGTGAGACTCGCTACTCACTGCTCGAGAAAACTTGCTGCGCTTTGGTATGGGCTGCTCGCCGACTAAGGCAGTATATGTTGACTCATACTACCTTGTTGATTTCCAAAATGGATCCTATCAAGTATATCTTCGAAAAGCCCGCTTTATCTGGAAGGATAGCTAGATGGCAAATGATCTTAACTGAGTATGACATCCAGTACACCACCCAAAAAGCTATAAAAGGGAGTGTACTAGCTGACCATCTAGCTCATCAGGCTATCGAAGATTATCAACCCATGAGATTTGATTTCCCGGACGAGGACATCATGAATTTGGACAACATTGAAGGTAACGGACCGTATGACGGACCCGAAAAGGGATCCCGATGGACCCTGTACTTTGATGGTGCTTCAAATGCACTTGGAAATGATATCGGCGCAGTACTCATTTCTCCGGAAGGTTGTCACACACCTTTCACGGCCCGACTTTGCTTCAGCTGCACAAACAACATGGCTGAGTATGAAGCTTGCATCTTTGGTCTCAAGGCTGCTATAGACTTGGGGATCAAATCTTTGATCATATTTGGGGACTCGGCTTTGGTTATCAGTCAAATCAAAGGAGAGTGGGACACCAAGCATCCTAATCTTATCCCATACAAAGAACATGTCCTGACATTGTTGCTTCATTTCGAGCAAATTACCTTCGAGCATTTCCCGCGAGAAGAGAATCAGCTAGCAGATGCTCTAGCCACAATGTCTTCCATGTTTAAACTCAACTGGGATAATGAGGCTCCCCAAATCACCATCGAGCGAATGGATGAACCTGCGCATTGTCACGAGATTAATACCGAAGAAATAGTGGAACAACCTTGGTTCCATGAAATCAAAAGGTATCTCGAGACTAGAGATTATCCTGAAGGAGCTTCCGTAAATGACAAGAAGTTCTTAAGGAAATTCGCTGCTAAATTCTTCCTGAGCAACGGCATCCTTTACAAACGAAGCCATGATTGTGTATTACTCTGATGCGTAGACAAAGCTGAAGCAGAGTTGATCATGACTGATATACACAGCGGCACATTTGGTACTCACTTGAGCGGGCATACGATGGCTAAGAAGATCCTGAGAGCAGGCTATTACTGGTCTACCATGGAAGCTGACTGCCATCAACATTCCCGCACTTGCCACAAATGTCAAGTCTACGCTGATAAAGTTCATATCCCTCCGGTCCCTCTCAACGTTCTGACTGCTCCTTGGCCATTTGCAATGTGGGGCATTGACATGATTGGGGAGATCAAGCCCACGGCTTCCAACGGACATCGCTTTATCCTGGTTGCCATTGACTATTTCACCAAATGGGTCGAAGCAGCTTCTTTCGCCTCTGTTACTAAAAATGTGGTTTCCCGCTTTATCAAGCAAAATCTCATATGTCGGTATGGTGTTCCAGACAGGATCATCACAGACAACGGTACGAATCTGAATAACATGATGATCACTGCATTGTGCAAACAGTTCAAGATTTATCATCACAATTCATCTCCCTATCGGCCGAAGATGAACGGTGCTGTTGAAGCTGCGAACAAAAACATTAAGAAGATCATTCAGAAAATGAAAGTCACGTACAAAGACTGGCATGAGATGTTACCGTTTGCTCTACATGGATACCGTACGACGGCACGTACTTCAACTGGGGCAACCCCATTTTCTTTGGTATATGGCATGGAAGCTGTTTTGCCTATGGAAGTTCAGATTCCTTCTCTAAGGATTATGAAGGATGCAGGTTTGAATGAAGATGATTGGATGCAGACCCGACTTGATCAACTCAATCTGATCGACGAAAAGCGACTTGCTGCTATATGCCATGGTCAGACGTATCAAAAGCGGATGATCAAGGCCTTTAATAAGAAAGTTAGACGTCAAGTGTATCAAGACAGAGATCTCGTAATCAAGCGGATTATCTTGCCGCAAAGTGATCCCAAGGGCAAATGGACTCCTACATATGAAGAACCATTTGTGATCAAGAGCATATTTTCTGGTGGTGCAATGATTCTGACCACCATGGACGGTGACGATTTGCCGCACCCTGCGAACGCAGACATAGTTAAAAGATACTATGCATAAAATAACCCGACAAGTCGAAAACCCGAAAGGGCGGCTTGGGAAAAAATGGGCATCCCGGTGGATCGAAAACCCGAAAGGGCGGTTCAGGCAAAAATTAGGGATAAAAACAAAAAAAAATCTGTACACCCGGCAAGTTGAAAACCCGAAAGGGCGGCTTGGGCAAAAAGGGGTTTCCCGGTGGATCGAAAACCCGAAAGGGCGATCCAGGCAAAAGTTAGGGAATTAAAGCGTATGACTATGTCTCGTCGGATCACTTCAAAGACAATATCTTCATCAACCAAGTTCCGGGTTTCTGATCAATCCAGTCATCGGCAAACGAAGCATTGAATGGACAGATATTCAGAGTTGTGAAGGCTGTAGCGGAATGGAATCCCATGGAGTTATTTCACATAGCCATCTTTATTTTGTATAAAATTTTCAAATATTTACGACAAAATCCTCCTACTAGGATGATTGTCTCCTTTGTACAAATATACTCATAGAAAATCAATACAAATACTTTTCCCAGAAATTGGTGTCATTTCCTTTTCTTTTCGCTTGCACTGTTTGTTTTATTTTGAGAAACGTCCAATGTTTTGTTAAATAGGCATATGCATTTGAATATAATCATTTCCTTACGAATCAAGAAAGAGGATTACTGATAGGTCAAAGGTGCAGTTAGATATCTTGATACCCTTCAAAGGAAACCCCCAGGAGATTTGGAATCCATATCCCTAGCAAGTCTTGAGGCTCATTCCCAGTAGATTCTGGAAGCTTATCCTACAAAGTACGGACGTCTCTCCCGAGCTTTATTCAAAGTTATTCCTCACAAGGCCTTATAACTGGGTTATCCTCAGCTAACAACCACGGGAGATCGCACTCGCCAAATTTCTTCCTATCCCCGGCGAAGTTCATCAAACTTCCCCAACAATAACTTATCTTTACAATCCCCCAGCCAGAGGGTCCTCAGGAATTCAATTCCCCTCAGAGTTTAAGTTTCAGAATCCCCAGCGAAGCCAGGCTAGTGAACCTTCTCCCTACAGAGTTTTAGGAGAGCAAATCTTGAGTTCCCCAGTGAAGTCGCCAGAAATACTTCCCTCCAAACTGAAGATTCTCAGTCTTACCTCCCCAGCATGAGTCTATTAGATTGAAGTTCCCCAGTAAAAGTCATCAGGAATTCCCCAGAAGATTGGTATACAACCCAAGCTCTTTATTCCCCAGCAACGGCCAAGGAATTATTCTTCCCGGCAGCAGTCAAGATGCTTTCATCTTCAGCCATCCAGGATTCATCTATCCCCCGCAAGACCGCTCATCAGCTTACATGCGCATTCATTACATTCATATCATAAACATTGATATAACATACATTGCATCATACATTTCATGCAACATGATTTTGTGTTTAGCTAACATTTTGTCCTTTTTAGGATAAGAATAAAAGGCTATCATTAACAGTTTCAGATGCAGTTTTACACGAGCTCATCGTCGGGAAGCCCTACACCGGTTCCTCCTCAAGATTTATGAAAACAGTTTATGGATTCTTCCCAACAACAGATGTTAATCTATCACTTGTTCAGATGCAACCTTTGAAAACAGTTTACAGACGCTTCCCAACAACGGATGCTGCTCTATTGCTTATTCAACTTCAAGATTTTTGAAAACAGTTCACGGGTTCTCCAAGTAACGGATGTTAACCTATTACTTGTTCAGTTTCTTCTCAAGACTTCTGAAAACAGTTTATGGATTCTTCCCAACAACGGATGTTAATCTATCACTCGTTCAGATGCAACCTTTGAAAATAGTTTACGGACGCTTCCCAACAACGGATGCTGCTCTATTGCTTATTCAACTTCAAGATTTCTGAAAACAGTTCACGGGTTCTCCAAGTAACGGATGTTAACCTATCGCTTGTTCAGTTTCTTCTCAAGATTTCTGAAAACAGTTCACGGGTTCTCCAAGTAACGGATGTTAACCTATCGCTTGTTCAGTTTCTTCTCAAGACTTCTGAAAACAGTTTACGGATTCCTCCCAACAACGGATGTCAATCTATTGCTTATTCAGACCCCCAGTTCAGAGATGGTCCAAAGCATGGACACCTTCCTGATACTCATTCCAGATGGCATCTTTAAGCCCATCCCCGACAAGATTTCTGTCACCCTTCCAGATGGCATCTTTAAGCCCATCTCCAAATGGCATCTCTAAGCCCATTCCCGCATCCATTGCTTTGACGAGTGCAAATTTAAGGGCACTCTAGTGTCCAATCTCCTTTTACCCTCGAGTCACGAAAGGCAAGCTTTCCAATCTAACTCTTCGGATTCAAGAAGATTGAACAGGGGAAACTGTTGTACCCCAAAATTTGCCCTCCCATTTCTCATCACCAAGTCCCTGAAGATCAAGATCCAGTAAGGGTTTCATCTGCTCAAGACTGCTCCTTGCACTGTTGACCCAAATTAGGGTTTGTGTTTGCACAAAGATGTTTTGACCTAAAATGCTTCATGTGACTTTCATACATCATTTTGGACCCCTAAGATTGCTCATGTCAAGTTTCAAGTCTTGATTCCAAGTTTTGCCCAGTCAATTGGACAGTTGACCTAGAAATCAACTGTATTGGGGAAAAGTCAACTATGGCCAATTGACAGTCAAACCTCATGAAAATTGACCCACATCAACATTATGAACTCATATGAACCATTTGATCAAGTTTGGATCACAATTCCACAAGAAATTTGATCAGATCACCAAAAGGGCAAAATGGTCATTTTTAGGGTTTTGACTGCACAAAGGCAATTTTTGATTGTTTGACCCAACCATTGGCAAAACAAGCTCAAATATGGACTCAAGGACCCCATGGAATTATCTTGACATGCTCAACAAACTCAAAAGATCCCAAGTACACAAGATTGACAGTTGAATTCCCCAGTCAATTGATCAATTTTGACTGTATACTGAAAAGTCAAACTTTGACTTTTTGGTCAAAATCAAGAGTCAAGATTCATTTTTCATCAAAACATGCCAAATCATGAAACTTGTTCACCAAGAAATCACAAAATGCAAATTAGGGTTAGAAATGAGAATTTTTCATAACTTAGAATTTTTCTAAGTTATGAAAAACCCTAATTTTTTCCCAACTTTGCCCCACTTTCTCACCAAGATTCATTTGGATTCAAACAAAGGTCAAAACATGAAAGTTGTAGCTTGTTGCATAATCTACAACTTTTATTCACAAAGTTTTCCCAAATGAGGCTTGTATCTCAAGTTACAATTTTTTGAATAAGGGCACTAAACCATTCTTAACTTAGTGAAATTTTAACCTATTTTGACAAGGTTTTCTACCCAACTTCAAGGCCATTTTCCATACACTTCCACTTGGAATTTAAATTTGCATTTCAAAAATGGATTGTAGTACACATTCCAAGCTTTCCAAAATATCCAAGAACTCATCAAACAACCTCATAACTTGAGAGATTCGAATTTCACAATTTGGCAAAAACTCACTTTTGAATTGGTCAATTTACATGTTCATAACACTATGCATTTTCAAAACTCAGCATGCCACTTGATTACAGGCCTTTTATCTCAATTACAATCATAAATTTAATGCCAAACCTTTGTGCCAATACCATGTTTTGTGTGTTCAAGCATTGCCTAGAAGATTAATCCATTTATAGATAAAGCATAATATCCATTTTAGAAAAGTTTCACTTTATGTCAAATGCAAATCCAAGCAAGTACACTTGAAATCTTCTTGGCACAAGTTATGAGACACATTGCACTGATCAAGGCCAATGTATGCAGCATAGTATGGGGGCCTGTACAGGCTAGAAGCACAAAGTGACCATTGCTTGCTTAAAATTCAAGAAACATAGCATAACTTGTACCAACTCTCACATCAGCTTACAAACACTTAAGCAAACTTGTGAAACACATTCAAGGGATACCAACTGAGCTAGTACACGACCCTAACATCCCTCATACACTCCCATTCCCAGAATCACCTTCAAACTGCAAGAACAGGGCAGGGCCTGCAGTTTGAGTGCCATCTCTCATTCCTCTCAAGCTTTCTTGCCCAAACCAGTTCACACACCTTCCATACCATCTATGCAAGCTAACCAAAACCTAAAACACGACCTGTAATTCCTCTAACTGGTTCCACCATTTTCACTTTTCTGATTTGCAGGTGAAGTGCTCTAGCACGATTCAAAAGCTTTCAAGACAAAGTAAAGCATGGAATAGCATCCTTGGACCTCAAGGAAGCTATCCCAATCATCACCTTGCATTGAAAGCTTCTCCATTTCCAGATAGAACTTCAACTGAATAGGTAAGTTCATGAATTCGTATCTCTCTTATTAGGCATTGTTAGCTTTAGGTTTATGAAGAGAATATGTCACAATCATTGCCCTGAACATGCCCATATAGTTAGATTTTATTTATATTATGTATGTTGCAAGAATTTTGAGTCTGAACATGGAAGAAAATCTAGGTCAGGATTTGGGGGAGAAGAAATTCTCTCTCATCTTAGAGAGTTAAGACAAGTTCTGCATATGGTTGGATTCGTCTCTTGATGCTGGACATTTTTTATGTTGTAAGTTTTCATTAACAAGCCAGGAATCAGGATGTTTGAATGGTGGAACAAGGCGCGCGTTTTTTTGATATTTTCTGGCCAGAGGTTGAAGAAAGGTTATCTGGGTTGGGCTTACTTTGTATTTCCTTTTCACACCATACAATTGCTCCTGAACCCCCTGAGCCCATTTGGTTTATTTTTAATGTTTTTTGACTTTTTCTTTTTTGGATTGACTTATTTATTTTTTCTCATGATATTAAAAATATAAAAAATATTTTTCTCACCATTTTTGAATTTATTAGGCATTTATTTGATTTTTCTTTTAGTTGGTACATAAATAAATAAATACATATACTTTTTATTTAAAATACTAAAATAGTGCAAATACATTTTTATATACTTTTATTTTGTTCTACTTTCTGAAAATATTTTATAGAAAAAATACCCTTTTATTAAATATTAAATATTAAATATTATTAATTAGTATATATAATACATATTTTGTAAATAATATAAATAAATACATATACCTTAGTATATTTAGAATAAAATACCAAAAATATACATATTTTATTTTATTAATATTTAACATTAAAAATACATTTTTCACAAATAGACTTCATTTTTATTTTATTCTTGTATGTAAATAATAAATATTGTATATATTGAATAAATAATGCATTTTATTTTGTAAATTAGGGTTTTGACCTAAAAATGAAAATATTCCAAAAAAAAATACTTTTATTTTTATTTTTGTGACATAAATAATACTTTTTTTTACATATAAAAACTTTTTTTACATCTTGCATATTTATTTCATTTCTATTTAATTATGCAATTATTTATCTTGTAAATATTCCAAATTGATGTAATAGCTAGGTTTAATTTCTTTGTCTAAATATCCCCCCATTTGAACATTTGTACCCCCCTCCCCATATTATTGTGTTGTAATAGTGTAGGAATTTAAGTTTCGCACTTTAACGCTTTCTAAACATGCCATGCTAGAGTTAGGGTTTGTATGCAAATAAAAACGAACAAAAAAATAGTTTGACCTAATTTCAAGATAAATAAGCATGAAAAATGGACAACACATCTCACACTTGCACCCCTAGGGTATTCCACTTTGTTGCCTTCAAATAATTGGGCCATATTGCATGTTAGGTTTCTTTGGGTAAAACAAACAATTCAAAAGATCATAGTCCCTCGATGACGCTTTCGTAAGGTTGCCTAAAATGATCAAGTCCCTTTCAAAGAGAAATTGCCCAAAGATACTTAGCACTATTGCAATTATGGTCTAAGCGATGACCCGTGCCCGTCCCTTTTACCTCCTAATATAAGATTGTCCACCAAATGCAATGGTGGAACAAAATTGTCAAAAAGGTTTAAAACATAACAAGAATCTTTGAGAAAACTTTAGGGTAGATAACTCTTAGGTACTTGTCAATTTGCAAAGAAAACACTTGCCTAATTTCAAATCACACTTCACAAACACTTTCAAAACAAACTTTCAAAAAAACCCTTGAACATCTTTTCAAAAAGACGAACACCTTTTGTAAAACATTCGAGTAAAGAATTGTTACAAGGGTAGCCTAGACAAGGCATCTTTTTTAAAACCTTTTCAAAACCACACAAAGCACCATTTCAAACAATTGAAAACCAAGGCAAGTTGATCTAAGCAAGTACCTAAGAGCCCATGGATAACCATGGATAGAAAGGGTGCTAATACCTTCCCTTTCTATAATCTACTCCCCGAACCCAAGAAAAATCTCAAAGGTTTTGCTGTGCTTTTTAAACCTTTCCTTAGGATAAAATAAAAAGTCGGTGGCGACTCTTGCTCAACCGAAACATTTGCGAAAACAAACGCAAAACCATAGTCAGTTCTCCCACCGTATCACAGATACCAATACTAGGAGAAGAAGTGAAGCGATGGCGAATCTGCCAAACAATGGCAAAATCCCACAAATAAACGTGGGAACAACGGTCATCCCAACCGTAAGTGAAATGGTAACCGCTGGTTCAACACCAGCAGTAACGGTCACACAAACGGAGCCATTACCTCCATTTACTGGCCCCATAATGCCTTTGGGAACCCCCCCACCAAGGGGAAACCAAGGAACTAGGCCTTACGTTCCCCCAGGTTTTTCGACAGTCGGTCTAAATCGAGAACCACTCTATGGCATGCCAACTTCTGAATTGGCTAGCCTGACGAATGCTGCGTCCACTTTTTCAGACCCTTTAGTGAGCGCCTCTTCACCACTCTAAGGTTCTGGAGTTGGTATGGAGAACAGGGGTAGGACCCAACTCTTAGGAGGAACGTCCCAAGTAATGCATGGCCTTACGAATGCCTCGACAGCAGTCTTGAGGCAGCAAATGGACGAAAGCAACCACGATATGGTTCAAATGTTGGCACAAACTTTAAGCACAGTGCTAAATCCTCTAATACAAAATAGCACCCAGTCGAATCAGCAAATGACAGCACAAATGGCGCGTCTGGCCGACTTTTTTGGGGTACCCCAACCTATTCGACAGCCCCAAAGGGCACAAATGAGGGGAAACCAAGGTATACTTCTAGAGGAAGAAACCACTATTAACCAAGTCCAGTAGCCTGTCGAAGAAAACCTTAGGATGCGAATGGAACAACCCGGGGTCGAAGAACCTAGAGTCATAGCCCCGGAAGTAAGGATAGTCAATAGAAACCAAAATGCTGACGAAGTAGTTCAGCAGATCCAATACCAGAATATTGGTTTGGAAAATAACTTGACAGCCATGATCGAAAGAATCATGATGCAAAATGGGATGAATACGGGCTTCCGTAGGCCCAACTTTACATCCCCACTGTCAGAATATGTGTTACAAACGGACTTACCTCCTAGATGCAAAGTCCCTAAGTTCACTAAATTTTCAGGGGACACGACAGAATCCACTGTCGAACATGTGGCGAGATACTTGATCGAAGCAGGAGAGATTTCAAACAATGAAAACCTAAGGATTAAGTATTTCCCAAGTTCCCTAACAAAGAACGCGTTCACTTGGTTCACAACTCTTCCCCCCAATTCGGTCCACCATTGGACCCAGTTGGAGAGATTGTTCCATGAGCAATTCTACATGGGACAAATCAAGATAAGCCTGAAAGAATTGGCCAGTGTAAAGAGGCGATTCACCGAACCTATAGACGAATATCTAAATAGGTTTAGGTTTCTCAAAGCAAGATGCTTTACGCAAGTTCCAGAACATGAGTTAGTCGAAATAGCCGCAGGAGGTCTAGATTATTCCATTAGGAAGAAATTAGACACTCAATACCTGAGAGACATGGCCCAATTGGCCGATAGGGTTCGACAGGTAGAACGCCTTAAAGCTGAAAAAGCCAGGGCGACAAAAACTCATAAAAGAGAAAGGATAGCATATGTCCAAATGGACGATGAAGATCCAGAAACATTCGA
This sequence comes from Vicia faba, assembly GCA_948472305.1. Lineage (NCBI taxonomy): Eukaryota > Viridiplantae > Streptophyta > Magnoliopsida > Fabales > Fabaceae > Vicia > Vicia faba. The sequence continues at coordinate 489,420,869 of OX451739.1, forward strand.
AGAGCCACCTCCTGTGATCATCGAAGAGCCCACGGAGGAGGAGCTGAACGTCTTTCTCAGCAAACCCGTTGAGAGTGATAACTCTAGCCCTGGGGCTGAAGTTCCTCTACAGGTAGTGCCTCCGACCACTTTTAACTTAGGTGTCGACGATCACGTTCGATTGTGTATCTCTCTAAACCAGAATATTTTTCCTCTTCTATTTTCAGGAGACCGCTGGAACTTCAACACCAACTGGGCATCCTGGCGAGGGTTCCGGTTCCTTTGTAAATAGCGCGGGGGAACCCATTCACCATCCTTCCTCCTTCGTCGGTTCTTCTAACGAAACAAATCACACTTCAGGGCCACAAGACTCTGCTGACCATAGTAGACAACGAGAGGAGGAACTGGTGGATGATGAAGTCCTTTCTGAAACAGAAGAACACCAGCAAGAGGAAGCTCAAGTGGTCAATGAGACAGAGGAGCAACATGATGAAGAGGGTCATGTTGATACTGAACAAACTCAGCCCCAAGCCGCCACTGTTGTAGGAACGACCACCTCGACAAAGCCCAGGTCTAAAGAAGACTTGGCCCTTTTGAAGCAAACTGATCCAGAAACATTCGACGAACCTATAACCGTCAAAGAAAGTGAGGTCGATTTAGCGGAGTTAAAACAAGGGCCACCATACTCTTGCAAACTACTAGTCCCCTCAAGTGGAAAAAACCCCAATGGTCCTGAAAGGGCCAACGATAGGTTCCCTAAAAAGACTTACAGTTTTGATATTACAAAATGTGATGAAATTTTTGACTTACTTGTAAAAGATGGCCAAATGATAATACCCCCAGGGGTAAAAGTGCCTCCTCTTGATCAAAGAAGGAAAAGAGGCTTTTGTAAATATCATAATTTTATGGGCCATAAAACATCTCAATGTTTTCTTTTCAGGGATCTCGTACAAAATGCTATCGAAGAAGGGAGGTTGAAATTCGCCGATAAGACCCCCATGACTGTGGACTCTAACCCTTTGCAGGCTGAAGCCCATTATGCTGAACCTTCAGAGGTGAATGTGATCGAGGCGTCCAGAAGTCAGGTGAAAAGGCCAGGAATAACTATGGTCGAAGTCACCAAAGATCATATCAACATGCCACTCTTTGGCAGTTTTTCTGGGAATCTTTCTAGAAAAACAATCGAAGCAGTCCAAAAAGCTGCTAAAGGCCCAAGATTGGAGACAGGTGGAGCCTCAAAATCTAGAGCTAAACCCAGTTCCTACTTGGCTGCAGTCCAAGGCCAGACAGAAGACTTGGAGGCCCAGATGAAGCAGATGACTCTTGCTACCAAAGACACCATGAATGTCAACATGGTCGAAATCTCTGAATCGAAAGCTTCAGAGGAGGCCATTAGGCAAGAGCAAGCAAACAAAACGACTTTCCCTCGGGAAAATGAAAATCTGGAAGATTTCCTGCAAAGATGCCAGAAGAAGAAGTCAGAAGTGATGCTGTGTCCTCGATGCAGCTCGATTTTCGACAAGAAAGCTGCTGAACACATCCAAGGTGTAAGAGCAGCAAACAAAAGAAGGGAAGGTGTTGATGTTCGACATGACCCCAGAAGAACCTACCAAAATGGTTCAAATCAAGAAAAGAGGCCACTGACTTTCAGGCCTCCAACCAATGTGCCAGTTGATACGTGGCATAAAACATCGGGTCGAAAGAGACCGAGCGAAGAAAGGTGGCACTCCTTCGAAGTGCCAAGAGGTTCATCTTTGACACACAAGAAAGAACCTCAGGTTGTTGCCTCCAAAGTGACCCAGGTATCAAGTAACTACAAGGGAAAGAATCCCATGTCTCGATCCCAATGGAGAAGATACCAGAGGCGGCGAAAGGCTGAGAGGGAAGCTATCAACGAACCAAAGCCAGAATCAAGTTCAAATGTCCCTCAGCAAAAGCAGAGAAAGCCTCTGGAGAGGCAACCAGTGATCAATAGACTGGTATGGCCTAACCAGGGCGAAGTTGATGACGAAGATGGCTCTGAGTCTGATGACACCCTAGATATCATGGTGAACATAGTCTCAGTTTTGCCAAGAGAGTTCAACCGCCAGATGGAGGTCGAATCGAACGACTGGGAAGTCGAACAAGAAATGGCCAAGCATAGGCCAGTATGCTACTTCGTTATGGATAATGGCAGTACCGAAGAGCAAAATGGTTTCTTCGAACCACCTACTGAGGCGATGAAAAATCACCTCAAGCCTTTATTCATAAGGGAAAAACTCGAAGAAGCCACCGTAAATAAGATCTTGGTGGACTGTGGGGCAACCATCAACATCATCCCTCACTTCATGCTGAGAAAAATAGGCAAGAGTGATGAAAACATCAAGCCTCATAACATGGTCCTGTCGAATTATGAAGGCGGAATAGGGACCACTATGGGTGTGATCCAACTAGACCTCAAAGTAGGATCCATCCTTCGACCAACTATGTTTATGGTCATATCGGCCAAACCAAATTATAATCTTTTGTTGGGCCGAGAATGGATAGATGGTGTTGGAGCAGTACCATCATCAATGCACCAAAGGTTAATACTATGGCGTCCTGATGGAATTGTCGAAAATATAGAAGCGGATCAGAGCTATTACTTGGGCGAAGTAAATCACCTGGGGAGAGCTGACTTCGACAAAAATTTGGCTCACATTGGGCCATGCCCAGCACCTGACTTCAACATGGCGCCAGCGCCAAATGCTTTTTGTTCCTTGTACCTGCACCCTGAGCATGGTTTTCAATGGGATAGAGAAGACTTGTCCCACATTGATTTCAGTGGGCTAACTGACATCCAGCGAACTGGTTGGGGAAGTGAATTCAGTGATAATGACTGAGTCACAATCAATGCAGTGAATTTCGGCTTATGTAGCCGAAACAAGGATGATAGCGGCTCTCGAAGCCGAAGTAAAATATATGGCCACTCAGGCCAACGATCAAGAGCTATCTTCTGCAGGTCCTGGAAAGGATTTCGACCCAGAACCTCCTGATATCATGACAGAAGGAATGCAGGAGCAAAGGCTCGACGCCATCTATGACGATGAGCCTTTGGGATTTGAAAAGGACCCCCTGGCGAACAACATAAAAATGTTAGCACAGGATCCTTTAGAAGAAATCAACTTGGGCGAAGGGTTAGAGAAAAAGCCAACTTACATCAGCACCAAAATAGACCCAGAGCTCAGGTTTGAAGTGATACAATTGTTAAAGGAGTTCAAGGACTGCTTTGCATGGGATTACAACGAGATGCCTGGTCTCGACAGAGGATTGGTAGAACTTCAGTTGCCAATCAAACCTGGGAAGAAGCCAGTCAAGCAAAGTCCAAGACGCTTCGCTCCAGAAATACTGTCGAAGATCAAAATAGAAGTCGAAAGACTGCTGAAATGCAAATTCATACGAGCTACGAGGTATGTCGAATGGATTGCAAACATTGTGCCAGTAATTAAGAAAAATGGTACGTTGAGGGTATGCATAGATTTCAGAGATTTGAATGCTGCCACACCCAAAGATGAATATCCTATGCCTGTGGCGGAAATGCTAGTTGATTCTGCCGCTGGCCATGAGTACTTGAGCATGCTCGATGGTTACTCAGGATATAATCAAATTTTCATTGCTGAAGAAGATATGTCAAAAACAGCTTTTCGATGCCCCGGGGCTTTAGGCACTTACGAATGGGTAGTGATGCCTTTTGGCCTAAAAAACGCTGGGGAAACATATCAGCGAGCGATGAATTCTATCTTCCATGATTTTATTAACACTTTTATGCAAGTGTATATTGATGATATTGTTGTAAAATTTGTTTCCAAGAAGAACCATATAGACCACCTTCGACAATCATTTGAAAGAATGAGAGAACATGGTCTGAAAATGAACCCTTTGAAGTGTGCGTTCTGTGTAAAAGCTGGAGATTTCTTGGGCTTCGTCGTCCACAAGAAAGGAATCGAAATCAACCAGAACAAGACGAAGGCAATCTTGAAAGCGAAAGCGCCAACGAACAAGAAGGAACTGCAATCTCTGTTGGGCAAGATAAATTTCTTAAGGAGATTCATATCTAACCTAAGTGGAAAAGCTCAAGCCTTCTCACCCTTACTTCGATTGAATAAGGAAAGATTCGAGTGGGGGCAAGAGCAACAAGAAGCCTTCAACAAGATCAAAGGGTATCTCACCAAGCCACCTATTTTGGTGCCTCCTTGCAGCAACAGGAGTATGAGATTGTACATAGCTGCATCCGACAGAACTTTGGGAAGCATGTTAGCCCAAGAAGATGAAAATGGAGTCGAAAGACCCATTTACTATCTTAGCAGAGTTTTGAACGATGCAGAAACTAGATATAACGAAGTTGAAAAATTATGTCTATGTCTTTATTTCTCTTGTACAAAGCTCAAACAATATATAAAACCAGTTGATGTGTATGTTTCGTCTCATTTTGATGTTTTCAAATACATGTTGTCGAAACCCATCTTGCACAGCCGAATTGGCAAGTGGGCGCTAGCATTAACTGAGTATTCATTGACCTTTATGCCTCTTAGGGCAGTAAAAGGGAAAGTGGTAGCAGACTTTATAGTCGACCACTCAATTTAGGTTGAAAATATAAATTACATGGAGATAGAGCCTTGGAAATTCTACTTCGATGGTTCCAGCCATAAAGATGGAACAGGAGTAGGGGTCTTGATTATTTCTCCAGAAAAAATTCCAACAACATTCAAGTACAAGATAGCAGGTACTTGTTCGAACAATGAGGCTGAGTACGAAGCTGTAATTACTGGCCTTGAGATATTGTTGGAATTGGGGGCAACTCGAGTTGAAATAATGGGAGACTCAGAGTTAGTCATTAAGCAAGTCACAAAAGAGTATAAATGCATAAGAGAAAATCTTATTATGTACTTTGTGATAGAAAATCGTTTATTGAAAAAATTCGAAGTGGTTAACATTCGACACATACCTAGATTGGAAAATCAAGTAGCCAATGATTTGGCACAGATTGCATCTGGGTACAAAATTTCAAAAACGAGATTACAAAGAGCAATCAAAGTTCGAGAAAAAATAAAAGCAACCAGCCTGTCTCCAACAGATTTGAAATCGACAAGACTAGGGTATGCTAATCAAAGGAACTTTGAAATATCATTCATAGACAATTTGTCAGAGCAAGATTGGAGGAAACCCATTGTAGATTATCTACAAAATCCAGCAGCTTTGACAGAACGAAAAATAAAATATAGGGCGTTGAGTTACGTACTCATGGGTAATGAGTTATTTAAAAAGACGCTTGAAGGGGTATTGCTAAAGTGCTTAAGCAAAACTGAAGCATACATAGCCCTTTCGACTACGCACGCTGGAGCATGTGGGGCTCACCAAGTAGGCCATAAGATGAAATGGTTGTTGTTTTGACAAGGACTATATTGGCCCACTATCTTGAAAGATTGTGTTGAGTTCGCGAAGGGTTGCCAGGAATGTCAAGCCCATACGGGCATCCAACATGTACCAGCAAGTGAACTTCACTCAATAGTGAAACCTTGGCCTTTTAGAGGATGGGTGTTGGATCTTATTGGAGAGATTCAACTAGCATCATCAAAGAGCCAGAAGTATATACTGGTAGGCATTGATTATTTCACTAAATGGATCGAAGTTATCCCTTTAGTCAATGCAGACCAAGAAAATGTCATTGAATTTATTCAAAAGAACATTATCTACAGATTTGGAATCCCTGAGACTGTAACAACTGATCAAGGATCAGTGTTTACTGGTCGAAAGATGCAGGAATTCGCTCAAGAAACAGGCTTTAGACTCCTAACATCAACACCTTATTATGCACAGGCAAATGGTCAAGTCGAAGCAGCGAATAAAATAGTGATCGGCCTGATAAAAAAGCATGTAGGGAAGAAGCCAAAAAATTGGCATAAGACGTTAGACCAGATCTTGTGGGCCTGTCGAACGTCCCCAAAAGAAGCCACAGGTACAACACCATATCGGCTAACTTTCGGTCATGACGCAGTACTGCCAGCAGAAATTTGTCTTCAATCAGCAAGGGTTCAGAGACATCAAGATATTCCCTCTGAGGTTTATTGGGATATGATGTTAGACGAACTAGTAGATTTAGACGAGGAAAGACTACGCGCTCTCGACCTACTGAGAATTCAGAAGAAAAGAGTGGAAGACTCTTACAATAAAAAAGTAAAACCTAAGGCATTCTCGCCTGGAGAATTAGTTTGGAAGGTGATTCTCCCCATGGATCGAAGAGATCGAAGCATGGGAAAATGGTCACCCAAGTGGGAAGGACCGTTCAGAATTATCCAAATTTTTTCTGGTGGAGCTTATGAGGTTGAAGAGTTAGGCGAAGATAAAAGACTCTTGAGAGTAAACGGCAAATATTTGAAAAAATATAAACCTATGCTCCAAGAGATCAAAATAAATAACAGTTAATGACCAAGTTAACCATAAAGAGCCAAAATGGAAAATTATATATTGATTAACCAAAATGGTTGCATTGTATTAAAAATATTACAGTACATGGTCAATAAGGTGCTGAGCAAATTAGAAAGGGATGGAAGCTTTAAGTCGAAGATATTTGGCTTGCTGCAACTCCAGCTGTTTGTTACACAAGGCAGTCGCCTGAGAAAGTTTGGCAATCTGGTCGTCAAGGGCTTGAGCCCTTTCAGCGAACTCTAAGCCTCGGGTAACTTCATCTTGGCTCTCTGCGTCCGAAACAGTCGAAAGGAGTTCCTCTTTGCGCTTGGTGTTAGCATTTAACTTGGCCTCCAACTCCTCGATCTGCGCCCTTATAGAGGCGTTATCTTGATCTATGGCGTCGATTTCCTGCTGCTTGGATGTCTTCTATTTCGACAATTCTGCAATTCGAGAAGTTGATTCAGCTACTTCGGTCCAAGCAGAAGAACTCTTGCCATGTAGTGTTTCGAGTTGGCTGTTGAACCCCCTTCGACGTCTATAGTCCGCAGAGACTTGGTCAATGATGGAGTATAACTCCAAGATGAAGCTGGAAACTTCTGGAGAAACAGCAAGCAAATCAACCGCACCCAGAACAACTCCCAGACAAGACGGGGCAGTAGGATCCCCCTCCAAAGCCTTCATTAGATCCTTTTTGAAGAACTGAGCCTTGACCTTCTTCAAAACCTTATCAAGAGGAGAAGTCGAAGTGGACTTCCCTGATGCAGTAGAAGCATCATGACTAGGGTCAGATGAATTCTCCCTACTCTCAATGATGGCATTCAGGTAGCCAATTGGATCAGTTTGCTTCAAAAGGGCCAAGTCTTCTTTAGACCTAGGCTTTGTCGAGGTGGTCGTTCCTACAGCAGTGGTGGCTTGGGGTTGAGTTTGTTCAGTATCAACATGACCCTCTTCATCATGTTGCTCCTCTATCTCATTGACCACTTGAGCTTCCTCTTGCTGGTGTTCTTCTGTTTCAGAAAGGACTTCATCATCCACCAGTTCCTCCTCTCGTTGTCTACTATGGTCAGCAGAGTCTTGTGGCTCTGAAGTGTGATTTGTTTCGTTAGCAGAACTGACGAAGGAGGAAGGATGGTGAATGGGTTCCCCCGCGCTGTTTACAAAGGAACCGGAACCCTCGCCAGGATGCCCAGTTGGTGTTGAAGTTCCAGCGGTCTCCTGAAAATAGAAGAGGAAAAATATTCTGGTTTAGAGAGATACACAATCGAACGTGATCGTCGACACCTAAGTTAAAAGTGGTCGGAGGCACTACCTGTATAGGAACTTCAGCCCCAGGGCTAGAGTTATCACTCTCAATGGGTTTGCTGAGCAAGACGTTCAGCTCCTCCTCCGTGGGCTCTTCGATGATCACAGGAGGTGGCCTGGATTTTTTCCCTGCGACCTTGATTTTGATTGTAGGTCGAGGCTCAGGAGCAGGGGCAGCCTTCTTCACCTTTCTCCGTTTGAGAGGAACTGGGGGAGATTCATCCTCATCACCACTCGCAGATTCGACCGTTAATGCAGGTCGTTTCTTAGGCGCAGGTTCCTGAAACCCCCAAATGGAGTTGATTTAGAGCGCAACATTGAAAACCAGAATGTTAAAACCAGCAGAAAACAAGGAAAATTTGGTTACCGGTGCTGGAGGTTTTGTAGAGGGACCTCCACCCTGATGGCTGTCTGTGGCTTTCTTTGCAACAGGTTTTCGAACAACTGAAAGAAGACACGTTCACAAGTTATAATTGACAAGTTATAAGTCGAAATGGAAAGACAAATATAATTTGAAGAGTGAACGTACATTTCTTTATTTTGTCGAGAACCAAAATGAAGGACTTCTGGAGTTTGTCCGCAAAATCCTTTTCATCGATGAATTCTTCGACATAATAACTCTTCCACCAGTCTTTAAAAGATGGTGAACATAGGAAGTTGAGTTGGTAGTCGAACAATGAAAGTACAGTCCGACCAGCGTACCTAGCAATGTGCTTGGTAGCAATATCCTCGGTGTAATCATTACAAAAGTACAACACTGATTTCTCCCTAGGGTAAATGGGAGAAGGAAGCGATTGGATAATGCCAAACTGTCGAGAGACAAAATTTGGCTGATAAGCAATCAGGCTCAGATGATTCTTTGAACTCTTGAAGTGCAATGGCATTATCCTGGGAGTGAGAAATGCTTCCCACAGTGTTGTGTGCTCTTCGAGGTGAGGATCCTCTGATGACTTGGGATGGGGCCTGGTGAACCACCCTGGACAAAACTTTCGACGGGTGAAAGGAGCCATGGTCGAGGTAAATTCCTTCCTCCCTGCAAACATCTGAACGAAGTTTGCAAAGATCTTTTGGAGTTCCAGCCCATCCTCAGTGGGATCAGTAAAGCCAGCCTGGTACCTTCGATACGCCTTCTGGCTATCTCAGGAGCCCGTTCGTTTATTTGAGCCTTCTGAGGTAGAAAAGACTCAAAAGTGGCGTTTAGCCATAGTTGTAGTAGCCAGAAGGGTCCAGCGAGCAGCAAGCTGGCTCTATTTTCTATTACCTTTAATAGAGTCGCCCCACTGCTTATCGACTCATATAGGTTCGCCAGTATTAATTCGGCCAAACAGATGTTTTGACCGTGATGAAGCTGAGTAGCAAGGGTGACCATTTTCTTCGTCACCTGTAGAGATTTCGTGCAGAACACGAAGCGTGACAGCCAAAGGGCTAGAAATGCAATGTGCTCCACGTCCGTCACCACAGCCGTCGATTTGTCATGATAGTGGTTGGTGTAGGTGGTGTAAGTAGGTTTGGTGGCTGAAAACCCAATCTGGTCTTCAGACATTTCCTCTGGGTCAAAGTAATCCCCAGTTGGTCGAAGACCAGTAATGGCAGCCACGTCGAAGAGAGTGGGTGTTACCATTCCACAAGGCAGGTGGAAGGTGAAGTGAGTATAGTCCCAAAATAGCAAAGAAGCTACCAGCACTTCAGGAGAATAGTTGAGACCAGTCTTTGATAGCATGACTAGGTCATAAATCCCCATGTTCTTCCAAATCGAAGCCTGGCTTTTCTCCATCTTGTCGAGCCAAGCGTTGTATTCTAGTGTAAGGCTAGGGCTAGACCTAAAAGCCCTAACCCCTCTGTTGAAGAAACGAAGATCTATCTTTTCTTTTGCAGGATCTTCGTTATCGTTTGTCGCCTTTTTGGAGCACCCAATGGGCTTGAGTGCCTCATGCACGGGGAAGAAACCCTTGATCTTCGTTGGGTCAGCGATGCATGCAGATAGAGGACCAGACATGGTGAAAACCTGGTTGGAATATCCAACAGGAATCAGCAGTTGAGAAGAGTAAGTCTCACGCTCAACATCTCCCATGGGTTCGGGAACCCTTCGCATTCCCATGGAGTTAACTGTTGGAGCGGTTGAAAAGATTGTCGGTTGAGCAGTTTTAGAGGGAGTGTTAGAACTTGGGACATTTGAAGAACGAGAACCTGAAGCCATTTTTTGGTTTGAGATGAAGACGGATGAAGAACAAAGGTTCTTGCAGAAATTTTTGTTCGACTTAAGGCTTGGATGAAGGAAAGCGTAAAGAGTCCCACGAGGGGAACTTAGTGCTATTTATAGTGATTGGAAAATCACAAGACTCGAGGTCATTTAATGTCTCAGACAAGAGTGGGGCACGTGGCGCTCATTTGGTGATGTAGCCATTCTGCAGAACGGAAGCGGTGCAGCGTGCGTCCTTGATTTCGGGGAATCGTCATGATGATAATCTGTGAAAGGACATTGGGCGTGCCAAACGCCTTACTGAAGTGACGTCTTAGGAACAGGTGGAATAATGGCTTTTTGAGATTGTCAGTTGGTTGGTAGGAGGCGAAAAGCGCACAAACTAATCTGTGGCTAAGAGTGAAGGACAGGTGTCGAGTGGAATCTCAAAGAATGCCTTTTTCTTTTTTCAGCGTCGAAATAATACATTCTTGGGGGGAAATTTGTTGGCTCCTAAATTCGACACCCTTGTTTGTTATCAATATAGACCATTAATTATGAGTCAGAATAATTTCCTACATAAGAAGGCTTCGACCAGCTGATCCTGTCGAAGGCTCATCAGAGAATGACAAGGTACTTAGAGAATTTCCTTTAAGTGGGAATCTTGTCGTCTTCTACGTCGAAGGAACCTCTCGACAAAGGTACCTGATGCCCAGGGTCGAACGGTTTGAGATTTGAATGCTTGGAGGGAAAACGATTCCCAGCAGTTACCAAGTGCAACGTACCGAGATCAAGAGCGTCGAATGCTGTGAGCGTGCCATTTGGCGTCATCACGAAGCGACGTAACTGCCCAACTGTTACTTAGGATTTGTTTTAGTATAAATACTAGTTGTTCACGTGGTTTTCGAGTGTGTTCATCATTTTATACAAGTCACTCATCTAGATTCAAGTACCCAGTGTGAGCGAAAGAATCGTTGAGAATGTATGTGTGAAACACCATTTAAATTAATCAAAGTCTTTTATATTCAAGAACTTTATTGCTTTTCATTTACTCATCTCCGTCGAAGCCTTTTATTTAACGCTTTTATTTATTCTATCAAGCTTTTCTTCATGCAATTTACTTAAAGTGTCTTTACTTTACTGGCATTAATCACCATTAGGATTAGTCAAACTCCAGAAAATCAACCATGTCTTAGGATCAATCTGATCGATCCTACGAGTCACCAAATAAGTAACCTTTTGGAAGATCAGCGGTTGTTTACCAATTTCCACAGTAAACACCAGGTCCAATATTAATTCTCGAAACAGGACGGGGCAACTATCTGTACAACCAGGCGATATAAATTCCCGAAACAAGACGAGTTCGCCAACAAAAAGCAGGTCAAAGATTAACTCCCGAAACAAAACGGGGAAACTATCTATATGGCCAGGAAAAGATTAAGTCCCGAAACAAGATGGGGAAACTATCTATATAACCAAGAAAAGATTAACTCCCGAAACAGGACGGGGAAACTATCGAAATGACCAGGTGGTATGAACTCCTGAAACAGGACGGGTTTACCAACAAAAACAGACTGTGGATCAATTCTCGAAACAGGACAAGGAGACTATCTACATGACAAGCATTTCCATCGGATACTAAATCTGACAAGCATTTACCTCAGAGACTAAATCTAACAAGCAGCTACTTAAGCACCTTTCTCAGAGGTTTATTCTGGAAAGCATTCTTCAATTTCAGTCAAGCGTAGACTCATTTTGATACTCTTATCAACAATTATCTTGGATGGCATCTATAAGCCCATCTTTGATGACATTCCGTCACCTCTCCGAATGGTATCTTTAAGCCTATTCAAGTAATATTATCAACCAACAGTGTTACCTCCTGCACATGCGAGTGCAAATTTCTGGGCACTTAAGTGTTCAATCCTCTTCCACCTTTAGATCACGAATGGAGGACATGCCAATCTAACTCCTCAGGTTTAAGAAGATTGAACAGGGGCAGCTGTTGTACCCAAAAATTTTCCCTCCCATTTCTTCAATACATTCTCCTAGGGTTTTCAAATGCTCAAGGTTGCTCAAGAATTGATCAGACAAATTCTCCTCCTAAGCAATGGACTTACAACTAGGGTTTCATTTTTCTTAATGAAGTTTAGGTTTTTAAGGCCTCAAGTGGATGTCATGGTTTCTTATGTGTCCCTAATGATCTTCATGCCAAGTTTCATTCCTTGCATCAAAAGTTTGCTCAATCAATTGCTTAGATGACTAAAAATCAACTATATTGGACAAAAAGTCAATTATGGTCAACATACAGTCAAACTTCAAGATTTTTTGCCAGCATCGATATTTTGAAGTCATATTCATCATTTTATCAAGGGTTGATCATGATTCATCCAGAAAACTCGCAAATCATCAAAAGTCAAAAGTTGCCAAATTAGGGTTTTCTTTAGGAGAAGTCAACTAAACTTTGACCAAACATAACTTTCACACGCTTCATCAGATTTTCCTACACCAAAGCTCATTTTGAAGGAAATTCAATGCTCTACATATATGTCTCTCTAGGCTCAAGTCCAAAAAATGTTTCATTTGAGAGATATGGGCCAATACATTATAGGTCATTTCAAAAGTCAACAAAAAGACATTTTGTATCAAGGCAATTTACATCAAGATAAAATCTTCAAATGCAAAAATAGTCAAAATAGATATTGTAGAGGACATCTTTAGCTTTCTAAACAGTCAAAGATTGCCTTCAAATGGTGAAAATTGAGAAAGTTATGACTAGTGCAACTTGGGAAATTTTGAGCAAATGCATGAAACCAAAAGTGACCAAACTTAGATTTTAGGGCTAATGGGCTATTGTTTCAAAGTCCTAACGTGTTTTGTAGCCTATAATGGACCTCACATATTACTCATGCACCCTTTGACCTTTTATTCTATTATTTAGATTTTTTATTCATTATTAATTTAAAATAAATAAGATAAAAACCAGGTTTTTTCATACAAGTCCAAGCCCATGTTTGGCTGACCTAATTCTCCATTATATATTCTTCCTCATTCAGACAAGAGCCACACGAACCCTGGCCCAAAAGAACATGTCTCAAAAAACTCCAAAAATCATTCAAATTAGGGCAAAGCAAGAAACCTATTTGCAGCCATTTTTAAAGCATCCTAACCCTCCCAATCAATCTCTGAAGTGATATAGGGGAAGAATGGATCATCTTTGATGATCCAAAGGGCTCGAAGCAACATCCCGCGAATCACCAGTTTCTCATCATGCATGAATTTACATTCTTGTTTTTCTTTGTGTTTTAATAGTTATTAACCTTACTAATGTTTTTATGAGGTATCAATATGCAGGAAAAGTCCATCGTATGAGTCCCATGATGGTTGCATCATGAAATGCCATGTTCATACCGATCCATGCTATTTTCCTCATACCTCTCAAACTAGCGCGAATTAGCCAAAAATAATAGGTCCATTGAATTTGCATGCCTTAGTTTACGGGGGCAGGGTCCCTCTGAATCTCTAATATATGTTTATCTTGCAGGAACAAAAGAGAAGGCCACCGGAGAAGACGGTCGGAACTAGGGTTCTGGCGCCTCTCCGGTCATGCAATTTGATTTTATATTATATATGTTCTATTTCGCTGATAACACTGGATATATCACCACCCAAGTGGTTAAAACACGTGCACTAAGGCTTTCCTCTATCAAGACGTGGGTTCGATCCTTGCCTTTTGTAACTTTTTTTCATAATTTCTAATTTTAGCAGGTTAACATACAAAGCGTGTTGATGCTATCCCTTGTACACAAGCGCGCACTTGGCGCAGTGGTGAAGGTGTTGGCTGAAAGAACTAAGGGCGTGGGTTTAACACCCACCCCTGAAAGTATTTTTTAAACCTTGTCTTTTTTTCATATTTTCATCAATTTCACTTAAAAACCCTAAAACTCATAAACCATAAATATTTTCTACACAAACCTAATTATTTTTCAATTTTTTTTTTAAAAACCCCAATTAAATTAGTTTTTTAGGTTTTCAATTTAATTAATCAACTTTGTTTTTTAATTAAAATTAATTAGACTTTTTAGGTTTATTTAATCGTCAAAAACCTTTTTTATTAAAATCACTGAAAAAACATTGTTTGTGTTTATTCTTACATTCTTTATTTGCGTAGTTTATTCTTTCAACATTTTTCATCATTATTGTAATTGTTTGCCGCGATGTAATAGTAATTAGGGTTTACTTTTCCGCATTTTTTCTATTTTTTTGTATCTGCCCCAAAGTTGTGTAATAACTTAGGGTTTAATTTCCGCTTTTACTTTCCACACATTTATTGCTTTTTTATACTTGCTATATTATTGCTTAATAATTAGGGCTTGTATGGAAAGACTAAAAAAAACGATAGCAACCCCTAATTTCAAGACTAAAACTAACTGAAAACAAATCACTCGCACAGTCGCACCTCTAGGGTAACCTCCCTTGTTGCCTTCGAAAAAACAGTCATGTCCCTAGAACATGGGGACGCTTTAAGCAAAGTCCCTCGATATAAAGATCATAGTCCCTCGATGACCCTTTCGATGTTTCCTTCGGTAAATAATCTAGTCCCTTAACGAAAATGGATAAAGCGGCTCTACCAGTTGCCTTCGATGACTGTACGATGACCCACGTCCGTCCCTTCAAATCTAATGATAGGGCTTTCTACTAACTAATGGTAGGATAGTATTATCTAAAGGAGAAGGAAAGTACAAGAAATACCTTTGAGTAGGTAGAACGCTATTAATCGCTTGCTCACAAAACTTTTCAAAACAAAAACATTTCTCACAAACACTTTCAAAATATTTTCAAAATACTTTGTACGCATTCTCGAGGACGGATACGAGAATCATTACAAAGTTCACCTTACAATTCGCATTTTCAAAAATATTTTCAAACACACAACACAAAGCATTTTCAAAATATGAGCTAGCGATTAAGAGCCCGTAGATAACTACAGATGAAAAGGGTGCTAACACCTTCCCTTTTCATAACCTACCCCCCAAACTCAAAATCGAAAAAGGTATTTCCTGTTCTTTTCACCCTTTCCTTATTGGATAAAAATAAAAGTCGGTGGATACTCTTGCTATCTACAACCTTTTGCGATAAAACGCAAAACAAATCAGTTTTCCCACCGTATTACACAAATCATACAAGAAAACGCAATCACATAACCCTAGGTGGACATAAGTCCTCAAGCAATGCTAAGTTTAAAAGAGAAGAAATATGGGAAGAGTGAGAAACAAACATAGACATGTTGTTAAATTATCACAAGTCTTAAAATAAATAAGAAGTTCAAATAGGCATTAAATTCATGGTACAAACACCAAAGCACACAAGTATCCAGTAAGCTAGTTCAAAGAGACTTAGGCAAGTAATGACCAAACAATGAAAGAACCAATATGGTATCATAGAATATGTAACTTGTGCAAGAAGTTAAATAAAGACGAGGTTCAAGAGTAACAAAATAAGCTATCAAAAATTTCATACACAAATTAAAGTCAAGTAACTTGATAAACAAACAAAGATGTCATCCAAGAGAAGAATCCTTTATCTCAAATCTAATAAGATAAGCAACGATCAAGAAATGAGACACTTATATGTCATGGGGCAGTAGCAAAGTCCCTCATAAAGCATCAATCCTAATCCCTAAACTTCAATAAGTTCCATTAATATAGCATATGGCAAACTATCAAAGTAAGAGATCAACATCATCCAATGTAGGAATCATTTGTTCACTTAAAGCAAAGAGGAAAAATAATGATGAAGTCATGGTATGAATTAAGAAGGGATATAAAATAAATTCAAATATTCAAACTAAAGATGAATCTCATACCTTTAGAAGTTTCACCAATCACTAAGATCAAAACTAGGTCAAGTAAAGAAGGATTTGAATCTCGCATAGTATCGTTATCTCATTTCATGCATTTTTATCTCTTTATCCATTTCTTACATTGCATTAAGTTGTTTATATATCGATAATATTGATATTTTAATTTTACAGACATATTGTTAAAAGCGATATGACACTATACAAAAAATTAACGATAAAATATTTCGAATTTTCACCTTTAACTGACTGTTTTATGAATCTACATTGTGCGTAAATCATGTCAGTATGTTCGCTTTATATTTTCGGTACATTTTGCAATCTCTTTCTTAATTGTCAGCGTTTGTGCAATTGGATTTTTTTTTTAGGTTTATTTTCGATGTTGGTCATTTGCAATCAATTTTATTTACCTTTATGATTCATAGTTTATTTTAATGTGTTTATTTTTTCTTTTCGATTAATTAAATATCCATTTTTTATCATTTTTTATTATTTTAAATTTTTATTTTTTATTTAGAAAAATTAAGACAAAAATAGTTTTAAATGTATTTATTTTTGTTGTTTTAAGTTTTAGTTTGATCTTATCTAAAGTGGTGATTTTAGTGGTGTTTTTGGCATTTGTTAAAAATTAAGAAATCCTAATGTGTTGTTATAAATAGAGAGGAGTTTTGTTGTGACAGGGTACATTTCAAAGAACAGAAACGAAAACCCATTCATTCTTCTTCTCCATTTCCGCTCCAAACTTCCATCTTCGCAATCCTTTCCCTCTAATCCCTCCTCTCCACCGAACCTGCAACATCCTTCGTCCGCCCGAAACCTGTTCATGCAGACACCTCACGGTACGCGCCCCATTCTGCTCGCTGCAACCGAACAAACTCCATCTCACATCTTCAATTTTTCTCCCTCACGAGCAGCAACTTCATCACCTTCCATCCATCCTCACATCTCCATATCCTTGCTATCACCTCTGTTCATAAACTTCTTCCACTACCCATACTTCACCACAACAAACTCAGCCTTCAACTTTCAAGTAGGTGTTCTCTATGCCATCACTTTTTTTCATTTAATGTAGTTATCTGGAAAAGATTTTCGGTGGTGAAATAGCTATATGGATGTGCATTGAATTGGTTGTGATTTATTTAGTATAATCCACTAACATGTCATTTTGTTTTGTTCTGGTTATTTAAGAAATTTTGGTTGGAGTTTGAGCTATTGAAGTTAGAGTTTAATCAAATATGTTGGCAACTTCAATGGAATTTAGTAATAAGAGACTTTGTGAGAGAGACCGTTTTTTACTATTTTGTGAAATAAGAGTGTGATTGGTTATGTTTACTTTTCTAATGCAAGTGGCTGAATGTTTATGCATCGAACACACATTGAAATTGCTAAATCATTACCATATCCTTTAATTTGCAATTCTCATTTTTCTATTCTTTGTTTGTTTTTGTTTAAACGATAAAAATAAATAAAATAAGAGTCTTTCAACATGGTCAATAGTTGATTGGTTAGTTTTTGTCTTGTAAATATTTTTAGCCAAGTTGCTTTTTTATTGTGTTGCGATTTCAAATTTAAACTCAATTTAATTTTCAAAAGCCGTATATATTTTTGTCCGTCTATTTGTGGTTCTTACATGAATACACTCTAAATGAGTTTAACTTATCACTCACCCTTGTTTTTTTTTATATATTTTTATTTGTTTTAATTTTTAAATCTATATTAGCTTTATTAATGTTGATCTTACTATTTAGTCTAATTTTTTTAAACAATATCAATTAGGTAGTCTTATAGACTTTTGATAAATGATATAGTTAGTTAATCATTCTTTGTTTTAAATTTTGTAGTGTTTATTTTTTAATAATTTTTGTTTAGATTTATTTCGAGTGAAATTTCTTTTCTTGATAGTTGATAAAATGTGTGTAGTTTAGTGTTAAATTTGTGGCTTTCGATTCAATTCATTTTGGTCACGTGGTTTACTCTTGTACTTTCATTTAATACCCATAGAATCATTTGGATAACATATCTGAGACTTTATGTTATATCTTTATGCTATTGGTTTTGTCTGTGAGTTTCATCTGATGCAGGGATTCTTATTTGATACTTGGAGTTCTTATCTGATACTTTGAGCTTTATATGACACATTATGCTTATCTGACACTTCGAGCTTACCTGATGGACTTCCTCCGCTTGTGATTTATTTTCACTTGATGCATTCTCTACTTGTGATTTATTTTCACCTGGTGCATTCTCTGCTCGTGATTTGTTTTCATCTGATGCTCGGTACACTCTTGATTTATTCATTGCTTGTGGCTTTAATCCAAAGGATGTGAATTTTGTTGACTTTATCTTGTCAAGTGTCAGCTTCTTGTTTGGTCAGATCTTTCTTACTTATCTTTACTTTCTTGTACATAGGATATCATCTTCATCTCCTCTCCCATTCTTCAATTTTCAAAATCTTCTCATCTTTTTTCAAAACCTTCTTGTTTTCAATAAACTTGACTACTTTCATAATAAACCTTGACCTTGTCAAGTGATTTTTCAAACTTTTTTCTTATCAAATGTCAAAAACATCTAACATTACTCAAACACTTTAAAAAATAATGGAGAAGTACTTAGATACCCCCATCTTCTGAGGGACCATCTAATGTATTCTCCTAACAAATATTCAACCTCATTCAAACCTTTTGTGCCCTCGTGCACCTTTTCTCATTTAAAACCTTTTTTCAAGATTAGACACGATTCATTTATAGTTGAGATGTCATTCTCCTATCCCCGTGGTTGTAAAGATACCGACATTTCCACTTGAGTACTAGAGGTGTGTCCAAACCCTCCCTCATGTTGGCGTGTTGTCCCTTTTTCCATACTTTATGGACGATTAGGCGAGTCTTCTCCCTGAAAATGACGACTTGTCTCTTTATTTAAAATCAATCAACACATCAAGTTTTGTTCTTTTTAGAAGAACTACGGTGATCTGACTTTCCTATTACATGAGGGAGAACGTAGGCACTAGGTCTCACGATCAAAGGCGATCGCAATAATAAAACATTTCTTTTGTTTGTAAATATTCATTTATTCCCCTTAGCAAGTTTAAGCTTTAGATAATACACCTTCTGATTTAGAACAAACAAAGTGAATCATGCGGAGTATCATAGATGTTTAAGATGCTAATACCTCCCCCTTTGCATAATCGACCCCCGTACCTTGATCTCTATTTCTTTTGTGGGTTTTATTTGCTTTTTCCCTATTCCCTTTGGAAAATAAAGTGTGGTGGCGACTTTCACTGTATGAGTTAAGTTAATTAATGGCTTAGTCTCAATTTTTACTTCCACATTTTGCTACATGCGACACATAAGCATTGAGAAAAGATAGCATGAGAAAGTTAAGGAAATGGTAGGAAAAAAGACAATTAAGCATGTTAAACTTCACACAATTGTATCATCAAGAGTAGGAGACAAACATCAATCCTAAATAGTTGCACACGTGCATCCCTAATCATTCAACTTTGCACATAAGTCTCAAAAAGAAATAGGCAAGCATTACATCACACATGAAAAATAGTTATGAGGCTTGAAAATTCGTGCGAAAATAGGCATGGTAAGGTGAAGTCAGAGGCCTAAATTTCCCCAAGAATGTGCCTAAGGAAATGTTTAAAACTTGTTCAAACAATGTCAAACATCAAGCAATACACAAAGCATAGATCAAGTTAGGCCTCAAAAATAAATTAAAAAATGAACCAAAATTAATGGTAAAATCTAAAAGAAGCATCAAAGTGACCTATATAAATGTGTCTATATGTGTGCAAAAATTAGGATCAAGAAGAAAATGAAATCATCAAGAACAAAGCCCTAAGTTGCAAACTAGGTCAAAAAAACACCTTTCATGGTAAAATCAGAAATAAATGTCAAAACAATTGGAAAATGAGCATAAAATTCATAGAAAATTAAATAAGACATTAAAATAAGTTCATGAATATTTTTGGAATTTTTAAAGTATCATAAATATTTAAAATAAAATCAAAATGAAAGCAAAAATAAAATAAACCAAATGGGATTTGAAATATAATTGTGACAAAAAAAAGATAAGTGCTAAAAAATAATTCAAATCAGCCATTGAAATCGCGCCATATGTACGCGTCAGTTGGGACTATTTCGTACCAGTCTTTCTCTCTCTTTATCATTATTTATTTCTTGATTATTATCAAATGTCACATTTATTTTTGATAACATGGAGGGCCTAAGCCCGGAAAGCAAGAAAACTACACAAAAACGTCTCTAGAGTGGAGAACATTATTTCTATCATTCTCATAATTACTAGTAAACCAAATAGGATTATCTTGAAAGAATTTATAACCACCTGTGATACGGTGGGAAGAACTGACTGTTTTTGGAATGCTGGTTTGCGTTTGCGTTTGTTTTTTGCAAAATGTCGCGGTAAGCAAGAGTCGGCACTGACTTTTATTTTATCCAACAAGGAAAGGAAAAAAGCACAGAAAAATTCCTTTTTCGAGATATTTCTCGGGTTCGGGGGGTAGATTATAGAAAGGGAAGGTACTAGCACCCTTTCTATCTGTGGTTATCCACGGGCTCTTAGATACTTGCTCATATTGTTTTCAAAATTGTTTTCTTTGTGCTTGTGGGTTTGAAAAAGTTTTTGTTTTGAAAACTTCGATTTAACTCTTGCTTCTGTCCTCAAGAGTGTATGAAGTGTTTTTGAAAACTTTGTTCGAAAAAGTGTAACTGTGAAAAAGATTTTTGTTTTCTGAAAGAGCAAGTACTTAAGAACCATCTACCTACTCGAAAAAGGAATCGTTCTATGCTAATTTCCTTTAGACAATGTTATCTCACTACTAATGAGTAGGTAGCACCATCGTTGGAGTTTAAGGGTCAATTCGAATTTAGGGACAGACGGTCACTAAAGCAATGTTAGGACGCCTTAGCGGTAACCCTAATGTCTTAGATCATTTGTTGGAGGCAATCATATCTGAGGCAACCGTTTTGAGGCGACTATGATCTTTTAGACAAGAGGGCGACCTCTAAAACAACCTATACTTAATGATTGTGTACGAAGGCAACCAAGTGGGTGTACCATAAGAGCGCGCATGTGCGGGTGTGTTATTTTCAGTTATTTTATCTTTGTACATGTTAAAGGTGATCTAAGTTGATTTTAGGTTAAAACATTCAGTCTTGTCATGCATCCCTATTATCAAACATCTAACAGTTATAATTTGCGGAAAATAAATTGCGGAATTTAAATTACAAGGCATCGGGTATTTACATCGCCAAAGACAAACCCTTTAAAAATAAATAAAGCGATAAAAAAATAATAAAAAGTCCTATTTAACTATTACAAACCGTGAGCAAGTACATTATTAGATAAAGAAGATAAATCGCATGCGAGAAATTAAATCGGGCGCAAGATTAGAGTTTTGACCCTTTTTGTTAAAGAAAAGATTTTTTGTGGTTTTTATTTTAAGAAAGAAAATGAAATTAAACCTAAATTAATTAAATTAATTAATAAAAATAAATTATTTTTGGATTTTTGGTATTTTAAGAAAGAAATAAAAATTAATTGAATTAGTAAAACCTAATTAAGTCTAGTTAATTTTAATTATTCACAAAAATATGTTAAAATTATTCTAGAATTAAAACCTAAATTGATTTATTAATAAAAAAATAAAAGTTAAAGTTTAATTTGATAAAAATATTTTTTTTGTGATTTTATTTTAAAGAAAAGAATTTTAATTGGTTAGTAATTAAAAAAGAAAAATAATAAAACAATTAATAAAATAAACTAAATAAATAAAATAGAAAAAAGAGAGGGGTTTGGGCCTGATTTGGGGATGTGAATCATCAATTCTGAGGCCCAAACGAGCTGGCCCTTTACTGACTTTGTGAGATCTAGTGGGCGTGCACTGACTTTGCTTATGATAGACCCTCACTCCTGGATCACCAGATTTGGCCTTTGGCCATCTGGCCATTGGATAGATGATAGTGTATGGTATGTTGCGCGCTTGGACTACACACACGATTGCCTAAAAGAAAAAATCCAATAGAAATTTGGAGGACCTGGGATTCGAACCCAGGTCCTGATGGGTATTGAACGTGCATGCTTGCCACTAGGACGCTTTGTTTCATTTGTTAGTAACATACAAAATAAATATAATATAATGAAATCCAAACATATGCCAGCAAAGCAAAAAGAAGCGCGCTTGGTTTGAATGGAGCAATGCTTGAGTGCCACGTATTGTCTTCAACCTTCGTCAGTGGCTAAAAACCTGTAAAACCTATAGCCACGGACATAGACCGTCACTACAAGTCATGCATATTCCAAAATCCTATGTAAGCCATGAAAATGAATTCTAAGGGCATGGTTGTGCTCGTCTCATCATCCCGGTCACAACCATATCCTTCTTGATGGCCAATTATCCCTGAAACAAAAACACCCAAAACTATCCACGAAACCCTAACTATGGTATTTTGCAGTATGAGTCAGATAAACAAAATTAAACAATGCCAAAATCTTGGAAATGTTATGAGGATCACAAATATGGCAATGATTTGTTCAAATGATGCAAGAATAGAGAGTTATGATTTCAAGTATAGAGCGGATTATCGTGACACTTACAGGGCGTTTGGGCGTATGAGCGAGCTTGCTTTTGATCCAGGAAGGTTGAGTGAACACCCAGGAAACGATTGAGACAGGCTTTGGCTTCTGAAAACGCCTCTAGCTATGATTTCGAATTCAAGCTTTTTGTCAATTTTTCCAAACTTTATTCTGCCTCTTCTTGCAGCCTCCAACCTCTATCTCGATTCCTTTGGCTTCTTTATGTATGGTACAATGTGCTACGGTAACAAATTTGGATTAAATCTCTAAAAATCAATGCCTTGGGATTTGATTTGATCTCCCCTTTACAACTTGCCAAATTTGCCAATTTTCAATCTTTTTGCACATGGTTTTTCTTGATACGAATTTGATGATGATCATGATGATAATTAAGTCCTGAAAAAACCAAAAAATCTTTGGTAATCAAAGTTTGGGATTTTATATGATTTAATTTGATTTAAAATGAATAAATTCAAATAAAAATCAAATAAAATAATAAAAATATAATATGGGCTCATGGATGAAGCTAGGACACGTGGACAATGATGCAAGCTCAAATCAAGTGGAAAAGAATGGGCCCATTTGACAAAATTTGAAGTTTTGGGGATAGTTGACTTTTGGTAATTTTTCAAAAATGTCCAACTTCAACAATGCATAACTTCTTCAATTTTGAACTTTTGGAGGTGTTCTTGGACTTTTTAGAAAGCTTGAGATGTCCTCTAACCAACCCTTTTTGTATCAACTCATTTTGATATTCCATTCTCAAGTTGTAAGCTTTGGAAAAAAGGTGTTTTTGTTGACTTTCAAAAATGACCTATAATGTCCAAATTTATAACTTCTTGTGAGTACATTTTTTGATCTTGGGGTATGAAGATGTATTGTAGTAAATTTCATCCTCTTCAAAATGAGCTTTGTATGGGTCATTTCTCATAAATCATGAGAAAGTTATGCTTGGTCAAAGTTGAGTTGACTTTTCCTACAAAACCCTAATTTAGCAACTTTTGAGTCTTGATGAATTTTGAGCAATCCTTGATGAATCATGATCAACCCTTGATCAAATGATAAAATATCCTTCAAAATTAGAATATTGGCAAAAAATCTTGAAGTTTGACTGTTTGTAGGTCACAGTTGACTTTTGCCCTAGTACAGTCGATTTTTGGGCCCTTTGAGCAATTGACTGAGCAAACTTCCTCTGCAAAGCTTGAAGCTTGACATGGATGACCTTGAGAACATATTAGAACATTTGGGAGCACTTGAGTTCATTTGGACTCAAGGATCTTGATGCAACACAAAACCCTATTTGGGGTTGACTGCCTTAGGAGATAGCTTGATTGTCCAACTCTTGAGCAAACTTGATCAACTTGGAGATTTTTCTTGCAATATTTTAAGAAATATGGGAGGGAAAATTTTGGGGTACAACACCACCCTTCATCTCTTTTCCATGTTTGGAAAGCAAGTGAGCACACCCATTAGCTTCTCTATAGGTATGCCTTATCTCCATGATATCCAAATCCCCCATCAAACTATGAATTTGTAAAGCCAAATTACTATTGATAATCTTATTCTTACTAAGATTATTGACAATGTCCACGGCCTTTCTCAAATCCGTCTCAACAATAGCTTTTGACCACCCTTTCTCAACCACCACCTTCAAACCTTTGTAAATTCCCCATAATTTCGCCATTAACGAACTACACATTCCCACACACTTGGCAAAAACCCCACACCAAGTACCATTAACATCTCTGATAATCCCCCCATATCTTGAGACCCCTTCTGCATTATTAGAACCATCCACATTGACTTTAACAAAGTCCATCATAGGACTCACCCGCTGAATCTTCATTTCAACCATTATGTGATCCATGATTCTATTATTAATTTTCATAGGTTACTGATAATCCTTCAACTTCTTAGAAATAATCTCGTGGCTATTGTGTGGTCGAACATAATGTTCATCATGAATTTCTCTATTCCTCCACTCCTAATTCGAATAGCAACCAACAACCCAATACGCATACCATTCCTCCTCCTCCTTTATAGCTCATAATATATTAATAGTAATCCAATCCCAAATATTTATAGTGTAAAAATCGTGCAAGAGCATGGAAGGGATTCTATTAATCCACGTAGAAATCGCATAATTACAATCTCTAATCGCATGCAAATTGTCCTCTTGATTATTACCACATAGTCTACAAGTAGCACTCCCATAACCTTGACTAGCCATACTCACCCCTATCACTAATATATCATGAAGCAATGTCGAAATAAAACATATAACCCTCTTTGGAACTTTTATATTCCAAATACATTTCCATATTTTTCTGAGAACCAGATCATTATCTTCCATCAGCATACGATACATGCTTCCAATAAAGAATGAGCCATCGTCCTTCGTAGCCACTTCCAGTTGATCCATTATGTTATCATTGATAGGCGGATAAATTACTTCGACTTGATGCTTGATATCATGTGGAAGCCAGTCAAGAATCTCCCAGTTATAGTCACCATTTGTTCCTACTATATCACACACCTTTGCTTCACTTAAAGAAGGAGGGATACTAATAAAATTCTCCATAATGATCTTCCCTCTAGCAATCCAGTTATCATTTCATGCATGGATAGCACGACCATCACCTATCTTCCACATACTGGCTTCCATCAGAGTTGGAGAGTAGCCAACAATGACCTTCCACAGCTTGGAATCGTTGCTTCTAGATTGCATAATACTTCTAGCATCATTCACTTTTTATTTCCATCTTAACACTCTGCACCATAAATCATCATCTCTATTAATAATCTTGCATCCCGACTTCATAATACAAACACAGTTCATTACATCAAGATCCCTTAAACATAAACCACCATCACACTTACTAGACACCACTTTCTCGCAATTGACCGCCTAATACTTCCTCTTAATCTTTGTATCACCCCAAATTAAATTTCTTTGAAGTTTTTAAATCTCCTTGATACAGCCTTTAGGAAGCCTGTTCGTCATCATTGGATAAATCAAAATAGCTTCCACAACGCTCTTTGCAAGAGTTATTCTCCCTGCAAAAGAACGATGTATAGCTTTCCAACTTGGAAGCTTCTTCGATAAATTCTCAACCACATAATTAAAATCTCCTCTTCTCAGAGATTTGCCTTTCAAAGGCACTCCCAAGTACTTTCCAAAACAGTTAGTTTCTCTAAAACTAGACTTCATAACTAGCTTTGTTCTTATACCCTTGGAGGTATTTGTAGAGAAGAAAATGATAGACTTGTCCATGCTAATTTCATGCCCTAGCATCTTACAAAAGACATCTATCGTGGTTTTAACACAATCCATCTGTGCCTCTGTTGCTTCCCCGAAAATAAGCAAATCATCAGCAAACATTAAATGAGTTATATCTACACCACTCCTTTCTACTAAAAAAGGCTTCCACTTTTTCTTATGCACCACATACTTAATCAAATGAGATAGATTATCCATACACAGGACAACAAGATAAGAAGATATTGGATCGCCTTATCGAATTCCCCGTTGAGGCCGAAATAACTCATTTATATTACCATTCCAGTTCACATTAGTTTCCATGCTAGTAACTCTATGCATGATAAGATTAACCATTTTTTCTGGCGGGTCAATTTCCACTAACATTCTCCAAATAAACTCCCAATTAAGTTTGTCATATGCTTTAGATAGATCAATATTAAATGCAAAAAAAGCTTTCCTCCCTTTCTTATTGCTCATGCTATGCATAACTTCATTCGTATTTATAATATTCACATATATCGATCTACACGACACAAACCCCGTTTGGTATGGACACACCAAATAAGACATACGCGGCTTTATTCTCCCAACTATTACATTAGTAATAATTTTATACATCGTATTACATAAGGAAATAGGACGAACTTGAGTAACTTTTTGAGGTTAATCAACTTTCAGAATAAGGAAAATATTTGTCGAATCCTTCTTTCTTGAACAACAACATTCATTTCTCCTTCTTTCTTTTTAGAAAACCCATATAATGATTTATTTGTTCCACTAGAACCTTCATATTTTGACAACCGTCCTTCCTTGACGACTTCCTCTAGACGGACACTCATACTTACCATCTCAGTGAAATCACTTGGCGCACTCGCCACCATTCTTTCATAGTAAAAGGAACCAAGGGTTTTTAGGAAGACCTTAGTCATTTCTTGCTCTCCCATTGGGGGTACCACTTGGGCAGCAACCTCGCGCCAATGCTACGGATACTCTTTAAATGATTCCTTATCTTTCTAAGCCATCACTCTCAATTGGTCACGGTCAGGTGCCATAAACATGTTGTAATTATACTGCTTCACGAAAGCTTCACCCAAGTCATTGAATGTATCAATGTTGCTACTGTCCAATCCCATCTACCATTTCAACGAAGCACCAGTTAAACTATCCTGAAGAAATGAATAAGCAAGCGTTGGTCATCAGTATGAGTGGACATCCTTCTGATATACATCATCAGGTGGTCACGGGGACAAGAGTTACCCTTGTACTTCTCAAATTCAGGTACCTTAAACTTTGCTGGAACTTTCACATTTGGAACCAAGCAGAGGTCACTGACATTCTATCCGAATAACTCTTTCCCTCAGAGAGCCTTCACTTCTTTCTACATTTCATTGAATTGATCCTGAAAGTTATTTATTCATTCATAAAAGCCCAAAATTTGACTTGGTGGAGGAGGAGCATGATAAACCTCAACATTAATAACAGACATATCATTCACTGTAGGAGGTGTAGCATAATGAATCTCAATATTAATAACATGAACATGCACCACAGAAGGTGCAGAAACAATTGCAGTTTAAACAAATGGAGAAACTTGAGCAGAAGTATTGTAACCTTCTAGCATGAAATTCCCAGGCATTCCTCACAGGTAACTGTGAGGCATGTGGTACTGAGTAGCAGTAACTGGAGTAACAGAGATGGAAACTGACAGAACCTCACGGTTGTCTGTTGTCGTTGAGTAGCACGAGGAGACGGAGGAGAAGGAGGTGGTGGGTGATTCTGAGTAGCCACCAACGACTCTACCAAAACAGTCAGATTAGTCATAAAGGCTCTCAAAGCAGTAACTTCTTCGCGCAGCTCGCGATTCTCTTGTTCAAGTTTTACATTTTCTTTCTAGAATTAGCCAGAGTATTGTAGCGATGAGACAGCTTGTTGACTGAACGAAGTAGAGAAACAAGTAAGACACCTGGGAGATATATGAATGCCAAAATATGTGCAACATGATGCATGATATGCAATGCATATAATTTATTGTGTTTATTCGAGGAACTCAAAGAACTATAAACAATTGCAAATATGAGGAACTGAGACATTTGAAAATACTGAAAAATCTCATTCTAATAATAACTTTGGAATGGATTACAAATTTTAGTACACGTTTCAATAATCCTAAGTACAAGAGAATAAAGATAAAATTTTAAAATCCTAAGGAGCCAAAGCTGATGAAGATCTTTCAACACACTGACGTTTTCCCTTGAGTCTTGCAATCTGAGTCTTGCAATCGGGACCTGGATGAACTCTAGAGGAAAATAAAGCATCTTGTTTCTCCATCAACTCCACAACATGACTCTCAAGAATCTCAATTAAGTAATTCTTCTCTTTCAATTCTGTTGAATAGAACACCTCCAAAGTATGGTACTTGTTCTTCCATGCTTCCTACTCTTGTTGCATCCTAACTAAGGCAAGTTGTCGTTCTTACACATCATCTAAGAGTGGAGGAGTAGTCCTTATAAACATGTCAGCTAAAGGTTCTTCATGAGAATAAGGAATCTTTAACTGAATTTCCCTTGCTTATACCCAACAAAGATGAGGCTATAAGAAAATAGCACCTCTTGGTCCCAAATCTTTTCTACTCTTCTTATGAATATGGCGCCAAGCCTTTTTAATCTCTTCCTTACCTGCCTTGTGATCTTCTCCTTCTTTGAGAAAGAAACCACTTAGATGAATGTTGTTTGTCTTATCTCTTATTGGATATCCAAGTTAGTGGTGTGCAAGAACGGGATTGTAGTTAATTCCTCCCTTTGTACCAAGAAGATGCACATTGGAAAAAAACACCATAATTATCAATAATCTTCACATCATAATAAGCTTGATGATACTAATCAATGTCAGAATGAGTGAGAGCTATAATCTTCGGTGCCTAACGCGGTTCTTTCTTGATATCCCAAAAAGCAACATACCGAGGTAAGTGAGAAATAAATCACTGATATAACAATGGTGTGCAACAAATGATCATCCCTTCCTGATAGAAATTCCGAAGATGGATGGAATAATAAGCATCTCCTAGCAACGTAGGGACTAGGTTCCCAATCAGAAAGATCCTTATGGCATTAACATCCACAAATATGTCGATGTTAGGAAACAAGAACAACCCATAGGCAATAAAAGCAAAGATAGCCTCAAAAGCAGTTGTACTCTTCATCTTGGTAGTATTTGGTATTTCGATACTCGTCTTCAAGACACATAGTTCTATACCTCTGGGACCATATAAGCTCTTCTTGGTTTAAAATGCTACTCAGCTCCGCTTGTAAATTATTCTCTAGTCTTCTCATCCCTCCTCTATTATCTTACGTTTGGAGCTTCCTCTGGACACCTTCTAACCTTCTCATATTTTCCTTCTTATTTATTTTTATTTTGTCAAAGGACTTAAATTTCCATTTTCCTATCCCTTCCACAACATTCTTTAAGTTTAAGATTAAGGGTGTTTCTTCTCTCCACGCCTCCTGAAGCATGCTATTGTACGAGTCATAAGTAAGCCAAGCATTCTCAAACCTAAAGGTTTTTCATAATAAGCACCACCCTCTTCCTTCAGGTTAACAAGAATTGGATGGTGATCAGAAAACTCCACCCTCATTAAAACTTTCATATATGCTTCAGGGAGCATCAACCTTTAGTCATTATTACTCAAAGCTCTATCCAGTTTTTTATATATACATTGTCCACCATGAAAAAATGGACCTCTCTAAGTGAACATAGGGCACATTGCCTCCTGTTGGCTGAAGATTTTGATGATATTATTAGAAGCGAAGCAAATTGGACGTTTTCGATTGGAATAAAGCAAGATGTCATGTTTCGAAATGGTAGAAGCAGTGCTTCGAATGGGCATATCAAAGCTTGGAGCTTCGAGTGACAGTTATGAGGATATATTCAAAGAAGTCTCGAAATGTTAACAAGGTTGTGTCCAAGAAATGCGTTCGAAGCGAAGAAGTGCCAAAACATTTGAAATTCAAATGCAAGCGGGATGTTCGAAATTTGAAATATATGCGCTGGAGCATTCGGAGACGCGTGGAAGCTAGGGAGAGGCATTGCTCTGCATGTTCTGAACGTGGAAGAATCTTATAGCAAGACCGTTATGGTCGAAGTAGTATAAATAGAAGTCTTAGCATTAGGATTTCGTGTGTCATATCTATTGTACAAAAAACTCAGTAAACATTCAAAATACCACATGGCTAGGGAAACGAATGCACGAGCAATGTACGTATGATAACACCAAGTGTTTATGATTTAATGAAACTCTTTATCATTTCCAGTATTTTCCTTTATCTTCATGTCAATACCATTCAAAAGCTTTTGCACTAAAATGTTCTCATTCGAAGTCTTCTTACTGATACCTTACATTTAAATACTTTCTTTCCATTTCAAATACTTTACATTTTAGAAACTGTTGTACATTTCATGCCTTTATCTTCAAGCTTTTATCATTTGAACGCCTTTTCTCACTTAAAGTCATTTTACTGTTTTCTTGCATTTAAACGCTTTCTTCATATTTCGAATCTTTTACATTCCAGAGAATCTTTTACATTACATGTTTTTATGCTTCGAAGTCATTTACTTGTCTTTTATGCAGTTTTACATGTCTTTACAATTGAACTTTATTCATGCAATTTAGTTTCGCGCACATTTACTTGATCACGCCTTTAGATCTTTAATAGAGTAATCAAAGTAAGTTAAACACCTACACAACATTCTAAATACCAACCATGAATACCAGTTCTAAAATGAGAGTTATCCAAAATGACCAATACATCCTAGGATCAATCTAGTCGATCCTGCGAGTTACCAGAGAGATTGAATAACAGTCAGTAAGATTATTCGATAGTTTGGAGGACTAGCGGTTGTTTACCATAAATAATTGTAAACAAATTGGCACACCCGGTGGGACGCGTCATTGGACATTACGGAATTTAGAACAAAATAAAAATTGTTGAGACGTAACCATTGTAAAAATACCCTCTGAGTGATAAGTTTGTTGTTTTATGAACCTTAGAAGTGGTAGAATAACCAATAGCAACTAACCCTTATCCAGAAGAAAACGTTTGAACAAGATGTCTAATTCTGACAATCAACAAGGGGAACAAAATGCCCCACATATAACAGGCACTAATATGTCCGCTTCGATGGGAACATCTAATGTGATCCCTTCGAATGCATAGTCTGTTGCATCCTCTACCAGTAATATAGCCACTAATGGAATAAGTGGCATATCAACTAATAGTTCGATCCTAGGAAATATTGGAACCATTGGTTATCCTGGGGGATTCGTCCCACCATCAGGGACACAAACCCATTTCGCCATCCCACTAACTAGACCACCCGGTTTCGATGGTAATAGAACCAAAAATTCCTCTTATGGAATGCCAACATCTTTTATGGCAGGCTTACACAATTCCACATCGAATTCATCACCACAATTAGGGTCTGGGTCTGGGGCAAATCAGTTTATGACAAATAACCAAGGGTCAGTGGGTTATAGTGCAATGCCTATTTTAACCACAGATAACCAGTTGGCTTTTAGGAAATTAATGGATGACAGTAACCATAATATGATAGGGGTATTAGCACAAACTATGCAGGAAATATTTGCCCCAATAGTACAAAATGTGACTGTGACAAACAGAGAAAATGCAGATAACATGAGTCGAATAGCAGATTTCTTTGCTCCCCCAGAGAGGCGTAGGCAGAATCAGGCGGGAGTTCGAGCGAACGTACCTATTATAGAACAAGTTGCTAACGACCCAACCTATAGACCAGCCAGAGAGGAGGTTAACTTGGGGGCAAGGGCACAAAGGCTAGAAGCCCCAATGATCCAAGGCCCACAAAGGGAAATTATGGAACCAGGGGCAAGGGTCGAAAGGCTGGAAGTCCCAGAGTTTCGAGAAGAACAACCTAGAGGGGTTGTCATGGTGGGTCGAAATCAAGATGCTGGTGCAGTCGTTCATAGAATTCGAAACGATAACATCTTGGCAGAAAATAATTTAACCACCATGATAGAGAGAATCATGGCCCAGAATGGCCTCAACACAGGAATTAGAAGGCCAAATTATGCCTCCCCTATATTAGATTACATAATGCACACTGATTTACCAAGGGGATATAAAGTCCCTAAGTTTACAAAGTTTGATGGGGATACCAATTGTAGGTGTATAGGTATTGGCTTGCATTTTTGGTAAATCCCAAGTGTATGTGTGAATGTCATGACTGATGTCATAACATTCTAGTTTAGTTTGTACTGACTCATTAGGTACCTTTGCAGAAAAATATTGTAATTCAAGTACTGATGTTTATAAGTGTGTATCTGAGCATTTTGCAAAATGATCACATTTTGCTAAATCAGTAGACAGGTTTTCTCAGATGTCATAACAGATGTTATGACATCCTGTTCTGAACTAACAGGTTTGCAGGTTGGATAAGTCTGAGTTTTTTCAGGAAATAACTCAGTCTTTCCTGAACAGAATCCTGCGTTTTCTGAGGGGTAACCTAGCTCAACCCTAACCTGGTTAATAAAGTCCTGTGACCTGGTCTTTAGGTCAAACGGAATTAACCCTAGGTTTTTGTGGAAACCCTAACTGAAGTTGCAGCTGCTATATATTCAACAGAGCTGCTGTTTTTCAAGGCATCCCTCTTTATTGATCAGAAGATCATTTGTAATCTGTATAGGTTTGAATATTGTACTCCAAGCAATTATCATTGTGATAAGTGACTTGGAATAGGTTTCTAATTGTAAGGGTTGTGTAGCACTCAAAGCTTTGAAGCAAGAGTGTTTGAATGTTCCTTGACTAAAGCTGTGAAGCAGAGTCAAGTTAGCTGTGTGCATCACTCAAAGCTGTGAAGCACGAGTGATTGTGTTGCTTGATTAAAAAGCTGTGAAGCTTAATCAAGTGTTTGTTTTTGAAGAGTGTCTTCATCAATTCTTAAGTCAAATTGGTTTATGTATCACTGCTGTGATTGAGGGGGAGTGAGTAGGAACTCATGTTTAAGTTGTACTTAGATTGGAATTGCATTGGGTAGGTCTTAAGTGAAGGAGATAAACTGGTTGGTTTATTCCTGAATTAACATCTCTTATAGTGGATTTCCTCCCTGGCTTGGTAGCCCCCAGAGTAGGTGTTGTTGCACACTGAACTGGGTAAACAATTGACTGTGTTCTTTATTGCTTTTGTATTTACTGTCATATAGTAAGTTAGATACGGTGTCATAACATTGAACGTGACATTGAGTATCTGCAGCCAGAATTTCAATTGGCATCAGAGCAGGCACCCTGCCTGTATTACTGGGTGAGATCTAGGGATATCACTTTCTGGCACTATGGACAAAGAAGGAGTTTTTGGAAATAGACCACCCATTCTGGATGGAACTAATTATGACTACTGGAAACCTCGTATAATTGCCTTCCTAAAATCTCTGGACAAAAAGGCTTGGAGAGCTGCTGACAAAGGATGGATTCATCCCACCATAACTGAAAAAGATGGGACAATCAGTCTGAAGCCTGAGGAAGATTGGAGTAAAGAAGAAGATGAGTTAGCTCTGGGAAATTCAAAAGCTTTAAATGCCTTGTTCAATGGAATTGATAGAAACATTTTCAGACTAGTACATCAATATGAACTGACCAAGGAAGTTTGGGACACTCTCAAAACTACTCATGAGGGCACTTCCAAAGTAAAAATGTCAAGGCTTCAGATGTTGACCACCAAGTTTGAGAATCTAAAAATGATGGAAGATGAAACCATTCATGAGTTTCACATGAACATCTTGGAGATTGCCAACACCTCAGGAGCACTGGGAGAAAAGATGTCAGAAGAAAAACTGGTAAGGAAGATTCTCAGATCCTTACCTAAAAGATTTGCAATGAAGGTAACTGCCATAGAGGAAGCCCAGGACATCAGCAAGTTGAAAGTGGATGAACTTATTGGGTCTCTTCAGACTTTTGAAATGGGGATCACTGATAATGGTGACAAGAAGAACAAAAGCATAGCACTTGTATCCAACACTGATGTTGAAAACAAGGAGGATGAAGAAGAAAATATATCAGAAGCTATTGCCATGCTTGGAAGACAGTTCAACAAGCTCATCAAAAGAATGGATCCAAAGTCAAGGTCTAATGTTCATAACATTCCCTCTGACATTGACAGTTCCAGCAGAAGACCAAGGTCAGAAGATAAGGGAAACCAAGGCAGAGGTATTCAATGCCATGGATGTGAAGGATATGGACATATTCGAGCTGAATGTCCTACCTTTCTTAAGAAACAAAAGAAAGGAATGACTGTTACTTGGTCTGACTATGATTCAGAAAGTAATTCTGAAGAAGAATCTGCCAAACTAGTTACTGCTCTAACTAGTGTTTGTATTTCTGAAAGTGACACTAGTGATGAAGAAGTGACATTTGAAGAACTGGCTGATACCTACAAGAAATTGTGTATCAGAAGTGTTGAAGTCTGTGTGCAGAATGAGAAACAATCAAAACTCGTTATAAAGCTGGAGGCGGAAAAAAGGGCAGATCTTGAAACTATAAGTCAGCTAGAAGGGGAAGTTCAATTACTGAATTCACAACTGAACCAAATGACAAAATCTGTCAAGATGTTGACCAATGGATCAGATAAATTGGAAGAGATCCTACAAGTGGGACAAAATGTGGGAAACAAATCTGGTCTAGGATTTGTGAAAGCTAAGAAACCTGGTGCAGACAAGAAGATCAGGCATGTTAAACAATTGTCAAAGCAGATGTCTCAACACAACTCTCAACATCAGAAATACATGAAGAAAAAATACCAAAGATGGAGATGTCATCATTGTGGGAGGTATGGACACATAAAGCCCTTCTGCTTCAAATTGCATGGATACCCTAATCAAAACTCTGGTGCTAAACCTAAGCCAAAAAGGGTACCACATACTCCTCATTGGAAGAAAAAGGCTACTGCCCTGATAGCCCATACTTCCCTGAGAGTGTCTGCAAAGGAAGGCTGGTACTTTGACAGTGGATGTTCCAGACACATGACTGGATTCAAAAATCTCCTCAATAATGTTATGCCTCACACCACCAGTTTTGTGACCTTTGGAGATGGTGCTAAAGGTGAAGTCAAAGGAGTTGGTAATTTGGACTGTCCTGGAGTTCCAAGTCTGAATAAAGTACTGCTGGTAAAAGGGTTGACTGCTAATCTCATTAGTATCAGTCAATTATGTGATCTAGGATTCAAGGTCAACTTCTCAAGATTTGAATGTCTAGTAATTAATGAAAAACTAGAAGTTGTAATGAGAGGAATCAGATCCAAAGATAACTGCTACTTATGGAAGCCTGAGAACACTGATATCTCCACTATGTGTCCAGTCATCAAAGAAGAAAAAGAGATGAAACTGTGGCAGCATAAGCTTGGTCCCCTTCATCTAAGAAGAATGAAAAGAGCTGTTTCTATGGAAGCTGTCAGAAGAACTCCAAAACTACAGGTTGATAATATCTATGATGTGGCAAATAAACTTGAAGAAGGATGTGTTGTCAGAACCTTAAGTCATCTTGACAAGGATGTTGGAAACAACATGTCTAATAAATTCTGTTCAAAACAGATGCTCCCTGAGTACAATGTTACACAAGATGTTGTGACAATGTGTTGTGACAATCTGAAAACAATCAACATTTCCTTGAACCCTATTGACTTTGAAGAGAAGAAGTCATTTAAACTGGAACATAGTTTCTCTAAGCTTCAGCTGACTGATTCTTCTACCAAGGCTCTTGTTGGAAATAAACTTGAAAATTTGAGGGGCAGGTTGGGTATTCACCAACATAAGAAATTATAGCAATTAATTTTGCTTAAAACAAAGGTTGAAGGAATTAATTTTATTAAGTCTATCTTTAGTGGGTTAATCATATACTTTCACAATTCCTTCAAAATCTTTAAGAAGTTGAAGAGACTCCCTTTTACCCCCTACCTCTCTCGTCCTTGCAAACTGTTTCCTCCTCTCAATCAAAGATTTTGCTCAAACTGCTACCATTACTCAAAGTCAATCAAAATGTCTCAGACATCGTCTTCAACCATGGCGACTTCGTCATCCTCATCATCGTCATCATCTGACCAAGATTCTAGGGCAATCACCACATGCATAGAATCTGAAGTTCTTGAGGTCACTCCTCTCAGAGAGATGGCAACCGACCCAGCCAAAGTCAAAAAGCTCAGAACCAGACATGCAGGAAGAGCTCAAGCTACAGCCTCTGGTAATTCTTCTCATCCTTCGTCTTCTGTACCTAATAGAGAAGGATCAGTTCAAGTTCACCAAGCTATTGCTAGGCTGGTTACTAGTATACTGAGTGGCAACCAATCTGTACCGGGGATTTCTGTCCCTTTAAATCAATCAGAAAGTCCAAATGTGGAAGTTTCTGAAAATGTAGATGTCACTGAGAATGTTGTGACACAAAAAGACAACATTCAGAACCCTTCAGAAAAGGCTGCTGATCCACCTATCATTGATGTGGATGAGGATTACTCAGATAATGATCTGATTGCTAATGTGAACCCTAGCATAGCTAGGAGATTGATGAAAAGAAAGAATAGTCAGAATGATAAACCTAATGCTGAGAAATCCAAGGCTGAAGGCATGGCTGAGAAAAGTATTCAGACAAAAGGGAAGAAGGCCCAGGTGGGTGCTGCTAGACAACCAATCTCTAAGAAGAGAAAAGAACCTGAATCTTCTGATTCTGATGAGGAATCAGAATTTGAGATTGATATTGAAGAAACTCCTATCAAAAGGAAGCTCCCCTCCAGCAAAATTGCTAGAGTGCCTGAAGTGCCAACAGACAACATCTCTTTTCATCATCCTGACAATGCAAACAGATGGAAGTATGTTTGCTTAAAGAGAATAGCCTTAGAGAGAGAACTCAACAATGATGCCTTGGAGTGCAAAGACATCATGGACCTGATCAAGAATGCTGGACTAATTAAGACAGTGATAAAGTTTAACAAATGTTATGAAAATCTGGTCAAGGAGTTTGTAGTGAACTTGTCTAATGATTGTGTTGATGGAAGGTCAGCTGACTTTGAAAGTGTGTTTGTTAGAGGAAGAAGGGTCAAGTTCTCTCCATCAGAAATCAACAAGTTTCTTGGAAGAACAAATGAGGACTGTCCTGATCTGGAGGCAACTGACAATGAAGTTTTTCAAACCATCACAGCCAGGCAAGTAAAGTGCTGGCCCTTGAAAGGCAAGCTGAATGCTAGTAAACTCAGCATGAAATTTGCCATCTTGCATAAAATAGGTGCAGCCAACTGGGTGCCTACAAATCATAAATCAACTATCTCCACAGGATTGGGGAGATTTATTTATGCTGTGGGAACCAAGACTGCTTTTTACTATGGCAGGTACATATTTGAACAAACTTTAAAGCATGCTGGCAGTTATGCTGTCAAAGGACCAATTGCCTTTCCCTCCTTCCTTTGTGGAATCATCCTTGCACAATACCCTGATATCCTTGTGGCAAGAGATACAGTCTGCAAAAGAGCTCCTGCCCTTGGCTTGCACTACAAACTGTTTCAGGGATCTCATGCTCCAGACATTGTCATAACATCAGCTGAGACATCGTCTGTGAAGACCCACTCCAAGACATCAGATGTCATAGCTATTTTAAAAGAAACTTGCAAAGAGCTGGATGCTAGAAAAAGGACCCTAGAAATTCTAATTGCCAGGCTAGAAAAGGAGGAAGCTGAAGAAAACATAAGGGAAGAAGGTGTAGAAGCTGAAGGTCATCTCAACATTGAAGAAACTAGCTCCTCTGAGTCTGATGACAGTGCTTGAAGGTTGGTTGCTGTTTGGTGCTGTTGCTGGTTGGTGCTGATATCTGGTGGAGTTTGGAAGTGTATTCAGTTGTTTTCTGCTGCTGCTCTTATTATTTTGTTTTGGATAACTGTATAATTTTATGAACATGTATCTTTGGCCCATTTGTGGCTAAAGAGGGGGAGAATATTTTGGTACTTACTTAATTAGTACTTGACATTCTATTTTTCTGCTGTCACTTATTTCTGCTGCTATCTATCTCTGATTGCTTAGGGTCTTTAGCCAAAAATCTGCCAAAGGGGGAGTTTGTAGGTGTTTAGGTATTGGCTTGCATTTTTGGTAAATCCCAAGTGTATGTGTGAATGTCATGACTGATGTCATAACATTCTAGTTTAGTTTGTACTGACTCATTAGGTACCTTTGCAGAAAAATATTGTAATTCAAGTACTGATGTTTATAAGTGTGTATCTGAGCATTTTGCAAAATGATCACATTTTGCTAAATCAGTAGACAGGTTTTCTCAGATGTCATAACAGATGTTATGACATCCTGTTCTGAACTAACAGGTTTGCAGGTTGGATAAGTCTGAGTTTTTTCAGGAAATAACTCAGTCTTTCCTGAACAGAATCCTGCGTTTTCTGAGGGGTAACCTAGCTCAACCCTAACCTGTTTAATAAAGTCCTGTGACCTGGTCTTTAGGTCAAACAGAATTAACCCTAGGTTTTTGTGGAAACCCTAACTGAAGTTGCAGCTGCTATATATTCAACAGAGCTGCTGTTTTTCAAGGCATCCCTCTTTATTGATCAGAAGATCATTTGTAATCTGTATAGGTTTGAATATTGTACTCCAAGCAATTATCATTGTGATAAGTGACTTGGAATAGGTTTCTAATTGTAAGGGTTGTGCAGCACTCAAAGCTTTGAAGCAAGAGTGTTTGAATGTTCCTTGACTAAAGCTGTGAAGCAGAGTCAAGTTAGCTGTGTGCATCACTCAAAGCTGTGAAGCACGAGTGATTGTGTTGCTTGATTAAAAAGCTGTGAAGCTTAATCAAGTGTTTGTTTTTGAAGAGTGTCTTCATCAATTCTTAAGTCAAATTGGTTTATGTATCACTGCTGTGATTGAGGGGGGGTGAGTAGGAACTCAGGTTTAAGTTGTACTTAGATTGGAATTGCATTGGGTAGGTCTTAAGTGAAGGAGATAAACTGGTTGGTTTATTCCTGAATTAACATCTCTTATAGTGGATTTCCTCCCTGGCTTGGTAGCCCCCAGAGTAGGTGTTGTTGCACACTGAACTGGGTAAACAATTGACTGTGTTCTTTATTGCTTTTGTATTTACTGTCATATAGTAAGTCAGATACGGTGTCATAACATTGAACGTGACATTGAGTATCTGCAGCCAGAATTTCACCAATGAGTCAACAGTCGAACATATAGCCAGGTATCTAACGGAAGCGAGAGATATAGCCAATAATGAAGACCTCAGGATCAAATATTTCCCAAGTTCCCTGACTAAGAACGCTTTCACATGGTTCACCACTTTGCCTCCTGGGTCCATTGATACTTGGGCTCTTTTGGAGCAACAGTTCTACATGGGACAATCAAAAATAAGTCTGAAGGAACTAGCCAGTGTCAAGAGAAAGTTCACTGAACCCATAGATGATTATCTAAATAGATCCATGCTTTTGAAATCTAGATGTTTCACAGTAGTGCCTGAACATGAGTTAGTCGAAATGGTCGCTGGCGGCTTGGATTACTCTATTCGAAAGAAACTAGACACTCAATACTTGAGGGATATGGCTCAATTAGCCGATAGGGTTCGACAGGTCGAAAGGCTAAAGGCCGAAAAGGCCAGAGTCTTTAAAAATAACAAGAAGGAAAGGATCTCCTATGTTGGAACTGAGGAAGCAGAAGATTATCCTGAATTCGAGTTCGAAGAGGTCGAAATCGACCTCGCTGAATTAAAACAGGCACCACCTTACTCCTACAAATTATTAGTTCCCACAAAAGGGAAAGAAATTGTTGAAAATGAGAAAAGTGACAAATTCCCAAAGAAGGTTTATACCTTCGATGTCACTAAATGTGACGAGATTTTTGATTTACTTGTCAAAGATGGCCAACTCATTGTGCCATCAAATGTCAAAATACCTCCTTTAGATCAAAGAAAGAAAAGAGGATTTTGCAAATATCATAGTTTCCTAGGCCACAAAACCTCACCGTGTTTTCTTTTCAGGGACCTAATTCAGAATGCAATTAAAGATGGCAGGCTGAAGTTTGCTGATAAGGCAAAAATGAAAGTGGACGAAGACCCTTTGGACGTCGCATACACCAATTACTCCGAGCCTGCATGCATTGGAGAAATTAACATGGTGGAAGCTGACCAGAGTGACGCCCCAATAGGAGAGAAAGGTACTGAAAATGAAAGTTGGGTGATAGTCGAAGTCAATAAGGAGGTCACTGAAGACGTCCACAAGCAACCAGGGACTTCGATTGAAGCAACACCTCTAGCTGTTGCAGAAGAAATCCAGGCTACTGAAGGCCAGGAAAACCAAAACCAAGAATTGACACAGGTTACTGAAGGCCTGAGGCTAGAATTGGAGAAAGTCCAAATCACGAAGCCAACCTCCCCTCAGAAAGAAATATGGGATACTTTAGGGGAACCCATTGGAAAGTTTGACTACTTGGTCAAATATTCTACCCCAGAGAGTTCAAAGGTCCACATTGAAGATATAAAACCTACAGGATGGAGAGATGATGACGCTAAGGGGGAGGATGTTGAGGTAAACATGGTGGATATGGAGAGACCTCGCTCTGAGATGGAGGAGGTAGAGAGGTACTTAGAAAAAGAGAAGTATAAAATGGAGGATAATCATGCTGGAGATGCTAGTCTCAAGGATTACCTTATGATGTGCCACAAAGGAGATACAGGAATGATACTATGCCCTAGGTGCAGCATCCTCTACAACCAGAGAATCGCTGCAAACTTCGAGAGGGTACAAAGGGCGCGAACTGGCAACAACTGGCGCCAGGATAACCAGTTATTCAGGTGTTATCCTAAGGCTGGAGAAAGTTTGCTGGAATTTGTGCTTCGCTGCTACAAAGGGGCAACCAAGTGCTTGATATGCCCAAGGTGTTCCGCTGTGTATGATCAAAGCATGGCTAGAGCCTTTGAAACAATTCCCTTCGCCCCTTGATGGAACCACCAAGAGACTGTTCAGATGGGCCCACGTTTCGATAGCAAATACAAACAACGAAGGCCTGATAGTCCTCATCCCAAGGGCGCTCGAAGAGTGACGTTCAAAATCCCTGCTGAAGTGCCAACAGACAGGTGGCTGCAAGTCAGAAATGACAAAGGCAAAGACAAATGGAGAAATACCGAACGAAACGCACGCCATGCTATGACATATAGAAGGAAATTCAACATAGCGAAGAGGGAAGAGGTGAGATTATAGAACTAAAAAGGAAGAAACCCCATGTCAAGATCTCAGTGGCGAAGGCAACAGAGGATTCGAAAGGCTGAGAGGGAAGTTGTGGCCAATAAAGGGGCAACTTCAACAAAGAACCAAGG
Source organism: Vicia faba (assembly GCA_948472305.1). NCBI lineage: Eukaryota > Viridiplantae > Streptophyta > Magnoliopsida > Fabales > Fabaceae > Vicia > Vicia faba. The sequence continues at coordinate 489,461,847 of OX451739.1, forward strand.
TGAATCTAGCACCAACAAACCCACACCAAAAAATCAAACTGAAGACAAACCCCCAGTTAATAGGAGGCTCTTTTCTGAAGTACAACTAGATGAACCTAAGGAATACACTCCAGGTCCAGAAGAAGACGAAGATATGATAACGGACAACTTCGAATCAGAGGGGGGGTCTTCATTCAACCTCAATTGCAACGTGGTATCTGTGCTTCCTTGTGAGTTTGGACAGGAAACTGAAATTGACGAGTATGAGGAAGAAGATACCATAGATCTGATGAAGCACAGGCCTGTGTGCTACTATGTGATGGATAATGGAGCCGTCGAGGAGCAGAATGCGTTCTTCGAGCGTCCAGAACCAGCTATGAAGAACCATCTTAAGCCACTATTTATTCGGGCAAAGGTTGGTGCCCATGGCGTGAATAAGGTTCTAGTGGATGGGGGCGCTACAGTCAACTTAATACCCCACTTCATGCTGAAAAGGTTAGAAATACGCGAAGGGGACATCAAGCCACACAACATGGTTCTGTCCAATTATGAAGGGAAAGTAGGCAAAACACTGGGGGTGGTTCAATTGGATTTGACAATAGGCTCAAGCTGTAGGCCCACCATGTTCATGGTGATCGAAGCCAAGGCCAACTACAACTTGTTGCTGGGAAGGGAGTGGATCCATGGCGTAGGGGCAGTTCCTTCGTCAATGCACCAGCGATTAGTTTTATGGAGAGAAGATGGGATCGTGGAAAACATTGAAGCAGACCAGAGTTACTTCATGTCAACAGTCAACTTAGTTGACAAGAGGAATTATGACAAACATCTGGCAAAGATTGCTCCTTGTGTCCCAAATGATGAAATCAACGAAACCAGAAACGCCCACTACTATATGACCCTTTGCCATGATGGCCTATACTGGGATAGAAGAATAATCAGTGACGACGAAGGAGTCGAAAGTACTATACAAAGACGGCCAACAAGCTGGGAATTCGACAACCTTACTCATGACTGAGTCCTCCTTTTTCGAAAGGATTTCGGCCTATATGGCTGAGAATGAATCAAAGGCGGCCTTAGAGGCTGAATAAACTGGCTGTGAAGATGAACGAAATACATGGGGATAGCTCGAAAGGCTCACCCTTTAAAGAACTTGAGATAGATCAAAGGCTGGACGCCATCTATGATAAAGAACCCTTAGGCTTCGAAAGGGACCCCATAGACTCAGGTGCCAAAATGTTGGCGCAGGATCCACTCGAAGAAGTGAACTTAGGGGATGAAAACACGAAAAGAATAACCTACATAAGTGCAAAACTTAGCCTAGGCCTCAAGCAGGAAGTGATCGAAGTCCTCAAGAAAAACAAAGATTGCTTCGCATGGGATTATGACGAAATTCCTGGTTTAAAGAGGGAGTTAGTCGAACACGGACTTCCAATCAAAGATGGCAAGAAGCCCATCAAGAAAACTCCTAGAAGATTCGCGCCAGCAGTTCTCACAAAGATTAAAGCTGAGATCGAAAGGTTGCTACGATGCAGATTCATCAGAACCATAAGGTATGTCGAATGGTTAGCAAATATAGTACCTGTTATTAAGAAAAATGGTTCTTTGAGAATCTGCATAGATTTTAGGGATTTAAACACTGCAACCCCTAAGGATGAGTACTCCATGCCTGTGGCAGAAATGCTAGTAGACTCTGCTGCAGGATTCGAATATTTGAGTATGTTAGATGGATACTCTGGGTATAATCAGATTTTTATTGCTGAAGAAGATGTTGCCAAGACAGCATTTCGTTGCCCAGGAGCCTTAGGCACCTACGAATGGGTGGTGATGCCTTTTGGTTTAAAAAACGCTGGGGCAACTTATCAAAGGGTAATGAATTCGATTTTCCATGATTTCATTGAAACCTTTATGCAGGTGTATATTGATGATATAGTCATCAAATCTATATCTGCAGAAACCCATTTGCATCATTTGAGCCAATCATTCGAACGAATGAGAAAACATGGCTTAAAGATGAATCCCCTTAAAGGTGCATTTTTTGTGCAGGCTGGAGATTTCCTTGGCTTTGTGGTTCACAAGAAAGGAATTGAGATCAACCAAAACAAAACCAAAGCCATAATGGAGACGAAAGCACCTACATCAAAAAGGGAGCTGCAATCTTTGCTAGGGAAGATTAACTTTCTCAGAAGGTTCATTTTGAATCTGAGTGGAAGAACCCAAGCTTTCTCTCTGTTGCTTCGTTTAAAGCAAGGCCAAGCCTTCGAGTGGAACGAAGCCCATCAGGAGGCATTTGACAAGATAAAAAGATATCTCTCTCAGCCTCCCATCTTGTCTCCACCTTCATGGGGAAAGCCCATGAGATTGTACATATTTGCCTCTGAAGTTAGTATAGGTAGTATGTTAGCACAAGAAGATAGCAATGGCATCGAAAGAGCCATATACTATTTAACTAGAGTATTGAATGATGCAGAGACCAGATATAGCAATTTAGAAAAGATATGTCTCTGTTTGTACTTCTCTTGTATGAAACTCAAGTATTATATAAAGCCTGTTGATGTTTATGTTTCATCTCATTTCGATGTCATTAAACTCATGCTTTCGAAACCAATAATGCATAGCAGAGTTGGTAAATGGGCTTTAGCCTTAACAGAATATTCTTTGACTTTCATGCCTTTAAAAGCTGTGAAAGGCCAAGTGATTTCTGATTTCATTGTGGACCATTCATTGGTTGAGCAGACTGTCATGAGTTACGTCGAAATGCAACCTTGAAAATTATACTTTGATGGTTCGACCCACAGGAATGGAAGTGGTGTTGGAGTCCTTATAATTTCTCCTGAAGGAATTCCAACAAAATTCAAGTATAAATTAGATGGTCCTCGTTGCTCGAACAACGAAGCTGAGTATGAAGCGCTCATTGTTGGACTTGAAGCTTTGTTGGAATTGGGGGCAACTAGAGTCGAAATTAAAGGAGACTCAGAATTAGTGGTCAAGCAAATAACAAAGGAGTATAAATGCATAAAGGAAAACCTGATGATATACTTCGTCATAGTTAACAGGCTACTTAGGAAATTTGAATACATGGATATTCAACATATACCAAGAATAGAAAACCAAGAAGCAAATGACTTAGCACAGTTGGCTTCAGGTTATAAAGTTTCTGCCAGAAACTTTGAGGATTTAGTTGAATTAAGGGGTAGAGTTATGGCTACTAGATTCACACCATCAGATCTAGAGAGTATGAAATTGGGTTATGCTGAGAAACAGGGATTCGAAATATTAGCCATAAACACTTTATCAGATGCAGATTGGCGAAGTCCACTTGTGAGTTATTTAACAAACCCAACTCTGAATGTTGATAGGAAGACAAAATATAGAGCATTGTCATATGTCCTCATGGGAAACGAATTGTTCAAAAAGACCCAAGAAGGCATATTACTGAAGTTCCTAGGAGAAAGGGAGGCATATTTAGCATTGTCAGAAGTCCACAATGGGGCATGTGGGGCACATCAAGCAGGTCATAAAATGAAATGGTTGTTATTTCGATATGGCATGTATTGGCCCAGCATGCTCAAAGATTGTATAGACTTTGCTAAAGGTTGTGAAGAATGTCAGAAACATGCAGGGATTCAACATGCCCCTGCAAGTGAGTTACATTCAATTATTAAACCATGGCCATTTAGAGGATGGGCATTGGATTTAATAGGAGAAATAAATCCTGCTTCGTCTAAAGGACATAAATATATCTTGGTAGGAATAGATTATTTTACCAAGTGGATCGAAGCAATACCATTAATAGTTGTTGATCAAGAGGCTATTATTGAGTTTATACAGAAACAAATTATCTATAGGTTCGGATTGCCAGAGAGCATAACCACAGACCAAGGCTCTGTGTTTACTGGTAGAAAGATGCAAGAATTTACTCAAGAAATGGGGTTTAGATTACTAACATCAACGCCATATTATGCTCAAGAAAATGGTCAGGTCGAAGCAGCTAATAAAGTGATAATAGGGTTAATTAAGAAACATATTGGTAAAAAGCCAAGGAACTGGCACAAAACTTTGGACCAAATACTATGGGCCTGTAGAACATCTCCTAAAGAAGCTACTAACACCACGCCTTTCCAACTCACATTTGGTCATGATGCAGTTCTGCCAGTAGAAATTCATCTACAATCAGTTTGAATTCAAAGACAAAACGAAATTCCAGCTGCATTATATTGGGAGATGATGATGAATGAGTTAGTTGAGTTGGACGAAGTTAGATTACATGCATTGGAAATCTTGATGAGACAAAAAGAAAGAGTGGCCAGGACATATAACAAAAGGGTGAAAAGAAAAGCATTCACTATTAATGACTTAGTCTGGAAAGTCATATTGCCCATGGACAAGAAAAATAAAACGTTAGGTAAATGGTCACCTCATTGGGAAGGGCCTTTTCGAATAATAAAGGTATTCTCAAACAATGCATATGAAATCGAAGAGCTGATAGATGATAAACGTATCCTAAAGGTTATTGGGAAATATTTGAAGAAATATAAGCCACGCCTGCAGGAGATTCGAATAGTAACAACGTAATCAGAATATCATAAAAATGCCAAAATGGCAATATGGGGTTGCCAAAATGGCGTTGTTCAAATGTTACATACAAAAAACCAAATTTTAACCAAATCAACACTAAGATTTAGAAATAGGAATTATTCTTCAATCTGTTAAAGGTACTTCGAAAAGACTCAAGCCTTTGTTGAGCAAAACGTCTTGCTCCCTCTAAGGTAGCCAGTTCTCCTTTGAGTTGTTTTGCAGTTTCCATTTCTGCAAGCCCCTTGTTGAGGAGCTCTTCGAATTGGTTACCAGCAGTATTGGTTTCGTAGGCTAATTGTTGTTCTTGAGCCTCTTTAACCTTCTGTTGAAGTTCCTGAATTTGCCTTTCCCAGAGAAGGATGGACTCAGCTCTAGCCTCATAATCAGTTTTTGCTTACTTTAGATGCATGGCTTGATCCTCAGCTTCTTGAGAGAGTTTCGAAGCATGCTCATAAGCAGCATCCATTGCAGTTCGTTTTTCTTGAACCTTTCTGGCAGCAAATTCATCTTGGAGAAGGTACCCAGTCACGTTGTCTAGCAAAGATTGAAGATCGAACAAGATAGTGCTAACTGGCAAGGAGCAGGTAGCAAGGTTGACTTTGGTAAGTAACTCCTTCATAGTGTAGCAAGTTGTGCTATCTTGTTTGAGCACTTCGAACAAATCCATATCAATAATTATTCTCCTAATCTTGTTAAGAAGTACAATTCTATCATCTGTGGGCAACAGATGGCTAGTCGAACTTGTACCAGCCCTAGCAGGTGGAATATCCCTTTGAGCCAGCTTCGCCTTCATGTACCCAATAGGGTCATTTCGTCTCAAGAGAGCAAGCTCCTCTTCAGTCATTCGGGAAAAAGACGGTTGAGGGAGTTCCACACGCAGGGGAGTCACATCCATTTTGACTTCCATGGGTTTATTGGTCGCGTCACCGTCACCTTCATTCGTTTCATGCTCATCGTCTTCTTCATTATCATCCAAATCCACCACTTCGATATCTTCGTTCTCGCTGCTATTTGCGTCTGACTCTGGCCCAGCAGTCGAACCATCGTTGGCATCTCCTTCCTCAGACCCTTCCTCTGCAGATTCTTCATTTCTTTGATCAGAATCAGCTTTCTCTCCTTCAGCGTGAATGTTCTTTGGATCCTCTTGAAGGGTTTCAAGAGGGGACTTTTGAAGAGAAGTTCTTTGTAAAGTCTCTGCAGATTCATGAAGCGTTGCTTCATTTGTTTCTTTTAGAGGAGGAGAAGTACTCTGATCATCTTGCTGCTCTGAAGTCCCAGCCAGAACCGCCATATTGGAGGAACCTTTGTTCTGCACAAGGTTGCTGGAATCCCCCTGAGGAGAAGAGTTGATCGGAGCAGCAACTTTTGATGGTGAAGTCGAAGTGGTAAGAGCTGGATTCAAAATATCCTACAGAGGCAAAAGAATATTAAAAGCATGCACCAAGGTAATGAATAATTATTTTGTCAAAGATTTAAAGTTCAATTTACCTGTGGACTCTCAGAAGAGAGGTTGCTAGCTATGCGTTCCAACATTACGTTGGAGGTCGAAGATGGAATTTTGGATTTAGGTGAGGGAGCAGCATCCCTGGAATCGAGTCCAGAGACACTAGTTGGTACAACACTTTTGGAAATTTCCTTCTTCTGCTTCTTCTTCGAAGCAGCTGGTAAATTCCCTCCAGCATTGGGGTCTTCCCCAATAGTGTTTGTTTTTCGTTTCTTTGGAGTTGTTGGCGGGAGTTTGTTAGTCTGAAAAGATTTAAACAATAAGTTAGACGCAAATCATGAAACATTAGTGTATTCGAAACATCAAGGATAAGTGATTACCTGTGGAGTTGGAGCACTGGTTATTACTAGTGTAGTTGTTGTTGTTGTTGTTGCAGAAATTGTTGTTGGTTTGGATAGAGTCACATTATCAATGGTTTCGACAGAGGCCTGAGAGGCGCTCCCTTCTTTTGACTTTGAAGCAGCAGTCTTTATCCTGATGGCTGAAAATCAAAACAATTAAGGCAAAAGTTAAAAATATAGAAAATGAGAAACATTTGGGATTTTCCCAAGCATTCGCACCTGTGCCTTGATCAGATTTAATCGACATGGCAGAAAGGTCATAGCGAAGATGTCCTGGGAAATCGTGGAGCCAATGTCGAGCCCATGTCACAGTCTCAGATGGCTTTGGTTTCTTTTGAAGATATTTGAACATTTCTTTGCAAGTGAACCACCAAGGGTATGGAGGAAACCAAGCCAGAGCTAGTTCTGAGGTAGGTAATCTAGGAAATTTAGGTGGATGCATTTCGAATGCCAACCTATACCTATCCTCAGGTGACAACCCTGAAGGAAGTTTTAACTTAGAAACTTTTTCTTTGAATTTTTCCTTCAAGGTCTCAGCCGCTTGATGCACTGTGGATTCCAAGTGTGTGGGATCATAAGTAGTTTCGAAATAATTTTGAAAAGCCTTAATCTCTTTGGCATGAGTGAACATACCTTTCTTGGATTGTACCTGCACATCGAATGCATCAGTTAGTTTCTGCTGAATAGTAAGAGTATCGAACATATAAGTCTGATAGAACTTTGTCCACCATTCTAGAAACCCCTTTGCTGTAAGGTGTGTAGGTTCGAAAGTTATTAGTTCAAAATGGGCGAAGCCTTGGTATTGTTCCTGCTGTAGTTTGGCTTCTCTTGCCTTGAAGGTTCGCCCAGAGGTGATGGCATTTTCTGTTTGGAATAGGGGTTCAGGGATTAGTTGGCACAAGCCAAATTGTCTCGAAACGAAGTTGGGTTGATAAGCAAAAAGGAAAATTTGATTCTTAGCAGGAGTAATTCGTGAAGAGATTAGTCTGGGTAGCAAAAAGGCTCTCCATACGTCTTGGATTTCTTTGCTTTTGACAGCTTCTGAGAGAGCCATGGTGAACCATGAGGGTCCATGAGTCCTTGAAGCAAAAGGCGCCATGGTCTCTTCGAATTTATGCCTCTTGGAGAATATCATGATATATTTTGAGAAGAGAACTTTGAAGTCATCCTTATCATCGTTTGGGGTAAGTCTTCGCAGTCTAGTGCCTTCGATGATTCTATCCGCTATTTCTGGGTCTTGTTCAGCGATAGTGTTGGCAGTTGATAGTGAAGGTTCGAACATGGCATTGAGCCATAACTGGAGTAACCAGAAAGGGCCAGCTAGCAGGATGTTCTTGGAGGTGTGAGATTTCAGACTCGAAACAGCTGACCTTAGACTTTCGTAAAGATCAACTAATAGCAATTCGCTTAAACACACCCTCTGATTCTCATGCAAATCTCTAGCTAGAGGAATAAACCTACTGGCTACCTGTAGGGATCTGCTGCAAAAGACATACCTTGACAACCATAAGGTAAGGAAAGCAATGTGTTCCACATCCGACACACTGTCTCCTTCAGTGTGATAGTGGCTGATAAACTTTGAAAAGCTAGCTAGCTTGACTTCGAAGCCAATAATACTCGAATGCTCTTCATTGTCAGGAATATAGGTTTCTCCTATTGGTGATAACCCAGTAATGGCTGCTATGTCAAAAAAGGTGGGTGTAATCATTCCACCAGGGAGATAGAAAGTATTGTAAGTACTGTCCCAGAAATATAGGGACGCGAATAACAATGGGTGGCTATAGGTAAAACCTGGTTTCGATAGTTTAATCAAGTTGTAAATGCCTAATTCTTCCCATTGCTGGGATTTCTTAGCTTCTACTTTATTAAACCAGTTGTGATAAGCTGTGTCGGAGGTGGGGCAAGATCGAAATGATTTGAAGTTACTCTTTACATAATCTAGCACAAAAGGGTCCTTAGGGGGAATGATTGGATTTTCCACGGTGGTTGAATCAGAAGACTCTATTGTCTTAGGGGTATCCATTTTATTAAACAGAGGTTTGAAATTATAACAAACAGGGAAAATTTTTCTGGTGTCTTTTAAGATTTCAAAGACTGTAAGAGGGCCCATTAAAGCTAACCTCTTGCCAGCGGCGTTAGTAGGAATTAGTACTTGGGATGCATAAAGCATTTCCTTCTCTTTTGAGATCATCTGGGGAACAAGAACAGATTGACATTGGTAGGTGCCAACCTTGCTTTCCATTATGGTTCCTGTGTTCTTTCCTTTCTTTTTGGAAGCCTTTTTCAGTTGAGATGAAGTTGAAGAAGACATTGTTGGAAGAATGTTGGAAGTTTAGGGTTTCGGTGAGAAAAGAGGAAGAAAAGATTCAGAATGTGGGAAGAAAAGAAAAGACTAAGTTGATGGGTTTTTATAATGTGGAAGTTTAAGCATCCACTGAGTAAGGTTGTGATACGTGGTAGTCGTGGGTTGGTTTGAGAAGGAGGTGGCGTAAAGTTAATATTGGTAATAGGCGTGATTAAATGATAATCATTGTTTTGTAACTGCACCATGTTGTGAAATGGTTCAAGGCGGTTAAGGAATCTGAAAAGCATTGTGATTGACGTGACTGGAGTCATATGCAGTAAATGTTACGATGATTCGAAGGTCGCATCAAAATCTTGTGTATATGTTTAAAATAAGTATTTCTCAAAGGAATCGAAATACATATTTTAAAGGGGCATTTTGTTGGCTGAAGATTTTGATGATATTATTAGAAGCGAAGCAAATTAGACGTTTTCGATTGGAATAAAGCAAGATGTCATGTTTCGAAATGGTAGAAGCAGTGCTTCGAATGGGCATATCAAAGCTTGGAGCTTCGAGTGACAGTTATGAGGATATATTCAAAGAAGTCTCGAAATATTAACAAGGATGTGTCCAAGAAATGCGTTCGAAGCGAAGAAGTGCCAAAACATTTGAAATTCAAATGCAAGCGGGATGTTCGAAATTTGAAATATATGCGCTGGAGCATTCGGAGACGCGTGGAAGCTAGGGAGAGGCATTGCTCTGCATGTTCTGAACGTGGCAGAATCTTATAGCAAGACCGTTATGGTCGAAGTAGTATAAATAGAAGTCTTAGCATTAGGATTTCGTGTGTCATATCTATTGTACAAAAAACTCAGTAAACATTCAAAATACCACATGGCTAGGGAAACGAATGCACGAGCAATGTACGTATGATAACACCAAGTGTTTATGATTTAATGAAACTCTTTATCATTTCCAGTATTTTCCTTTATCTTCATGTCAATACCATTCAAAAGCTTTTGCACTAAAATGTTCTCATTCGAAGTCTTCTTACTGATACCTTACATTTAAATACTTTCTTTCCATTTCAAATACTTTACATTTTAGAAACTGTTGTACATTTCATGCCTTTATCTTCAAGCTTTTATCATTTGAACGCCTTTTTTCACTTAAAGTCATTTTTACTGTTTTCTTGCATTTAAACGCTTTCTTCATATTTCGAATCTTTTACATTCCAGAGAATCTTTTACATTACATGTTTTTATGCTTCGAAGTCATTTACTTGTCTTTTATGCAGTTTTACATGTCTTTACAATTGAACTTTATTCATGCAATTTAGTTTCGCGCACATTTACTTGATCACGCCTTTAGATCTTTAATAGAGTAATCAAAGTAAGTTAAACACCTACACAACATTCTAAATACCAACCATGAATACCAGTTCTAAAATGAGAGTTATCCAAAATGACCAATACATCCTAGGATCAATCTAGTCGATCCTGCGAGTTACCAGAGAGATTGAATAACAGTCAGTAAGATTATTCGATAGTTTGGAGGACTAGCGGTTGTTTACCAGAAATAACTGTAAACACCTCCACATCACTAATCATACACCTATCCATTTTGTCCCATAATCTTTTGCATCTATTCATGGAAGTCGGAACTCCGCCTCTTTTTTCACTAGCATGCGCTATGTCATTAAAATCTCCTGCCAACATCCAAGGAACTCTTATGCTATTCCATATCTCCATCAACTCCTCCCACCTCATATTTTTCTTATTTTCATGACGGCTAGCATAGATAGCAGTGAAATTCCACTCGTACTCCATCTCAATCTTAATTCGAGTATGCAGAACTTGATCACTCTTCTTGAGAAGTTAAACATCCACTACACTAGAATTCTAAGCCATAATAATGCCACCAGCAAAACCTCTATTATCACCACTGTCCACTGAGTCAAATCCTAATCTTTGAAATGTATTTCTTAATTTAAGAGGGTCATGTCTTGTCTCTACCACAACCATTAGCATCGATTTATAACTATCAACATAGTGCTTGCAATATCGATAAAAAGCACGATTAGCCGCCCCTCTATAATTCCACACCGTAATTTTTTATTTGTACACATCATTAAACTGATAAGATGAAGAAATAAACTTAACCAGTCAAAGAGTTGCACAAACTTCTTCAACTGAATCCTCCACTTCCAAGTCATCACATATTTTACTAATATTAGTTTCATTAATATCTTACTGGTTCATGTTATAATTTCCGTATGTAAAAATCACCTTTTGGTGCTTCTTCTTGTTTGTATCCAGTGGTTCGTCTACCTCAATATTGACATCTTCCTTTGCATGGTCATGGCCTAATCCATTGATTCCATCTGGAACTCCATTTTTCACATTATTACTATCTATGCCTCCCACTACTTCAACATTCTCTCTCCTGATTAAGTTAAAGGTTTCAAATTTGTTTGCCTCGTGGGAATCACCTATATTAATTTTCTCCAATAAGCCTTCAACACCTTTCGTACTAATTCCACTAGTTTTATCTTTTATATGAATTCCTCCACGTGTTGCTAGTGATCTGGCTTTTTGTTTTTGATCCTCCTGAATGTGTCTCCTACCTCCACTACCAGATATAATTGCATGTTTTTTTTGTTTCTTATCCACTTCATTATGTTCCCCAATAATATCCTTCCACCTCATTGAATCACTCATTCCATTATTTTGAGTATTTCGCATGTTTCTAGCCACCTCCTGAATGATTGCACTTATCTCATCATTAATATTTTCCTTTCCAATGTTTATTCCAAAAGTGGTATCAGGTTGAGAATTATGTTGATTTAAACTTCCCTCTTCTAAATTTATGCCTGCAATAAATGTATTATCATTACCATTTAATGCAAGATCTTCCACTTCCAAAGCTTGGAATATCGATCCACCAGATCCAGTATTGTCATTAATTCTCGCCGGAGCATTGCCCCTACGACCCTCCACCACTTTCCTCCCTCTCTTCTACTTCTTTCCCGTATCTTTCTCCATACAACCCTCCTTATAATGTCCATACCTTCAACACATAAGACACAATATGTGCAACCCTTCATACTCTAACTTGTATTTACTCCCACATATCTTAAACATCACAAGCAAAGATTGAGACAAAATTCACTGCTAAGCAAATAGGCGCATATTTCCATCTTTCCTGTTTAATTGTAGTTTTATCAAACTTAATGGTACGACCAATTCTATTTCTGAATATTGTCAATGCCCTTGAATCATAATATTCAATAGGGAGTCTCGTGATTCGAACCCACACCGCCACTTCGTCAATAGTATCACTCTCAGGTTGGAAGTTTGGCCGCCAATCCTTAAAGTGAGATAGGGACCGTAAGTGAACCAATGCACATTCTCCATCGCGGCCTTTTTATCATCCTCATGAGAAAATGCTACTAAATAGTAGTCATTACTCAAATCAATGATACTGATAACACCTTTTCTAACCCACATTTGATTCAATCTCAAGAGCTTTGTATCCAATACGTCTCCCAAGCAGTTTCACAATCACCCCTCTTCTTCACGGTTTCTGAGTCCTCTTCTCCTCTTCAGCCGAAAAAATAAAGTTTGGACACTCATATCCTCCAATTTTCTCTTCTTCTATTTTGATCTTCCCCAACCTCTCATTCAGCAGACCATTATCTCCTTGCTCGTCTGGATATTCCTCCATATCTTGAGAATGCCTTCCAGTAATAATATATCTGAAGGAGATGCTTTAAATATCTATCTCATGGCATCCCACCTTTTTAACCTTCTTAGTGCTTCTTTCCTGGAGATATCTCTCAGCAATAATTTTTCCATGATCAGCATGATTCTTGCCAAACCCTAGCGCATGGTTCAACGTTGCCGCCATTCTCTCACTTATAGTTCCTTCTTATAAAGGCTACAAAATTTTCTATGAATAGTATATAACTTTGGCCTAATGGGATTTTGGCTAAAATCTTGTCACATTTTAATGTACAAATATCATGTGACTTTAAAACAATTGGTCACCTAGGCTTAAGTTGAATAAGACAAAAAAATGCCTCATCCAATTAGAACTCACCACGTCTCCATATTCTACGACCAACATGAAACAAAACCATTAGTCTTCATTTTTTTCAGCAACTTCAAATTCACATATCTCTCTCAATAATTAACAAAATTAAAACATGTAAAAGCCAAAAGTGAAGTACAAAGAACAAGGATCATCATAGCACCATTAGTTTTCCAAAACAAACACTCAAGCACAAAGAAATATGGCATGAAAGTCATGAATTCAACATTAAACACAAACATTCAAAGTTGCATACAATCTTAGAAGTGAAGAGAGCAGTGGACTCAACTTCCACTTTGTAAGAATTTTTCCAAATTCTCTCGCTCTTATGCTTAGAACTAAATGAATTAGGATGTTATAATATTATTCGTACATTGCATCTAGAAGTCCTAAAATTATTCGTACATTACAAAGTGAAAAAATTCTTACAAACTTTGACTCTACGGAAAGAGGAAAAGAATATCTACAACTTTCATATTGAGGTTGTTTTGATTTTAAGCTTTAACCACAATGAAAATAGGCCATGAAGATAACTGATCATTGCATGCAAACTTACTAAAAATGGAAACTTCTCATAAACCTTAATTTTCTAAATTAGGCAAGTTTCCACAATCCATGATTTTTGATGATTCTCTTGGCTTTTCTTGATCAAATCTCAAATCATTGACTATTTTTGACTTGTATGACACAAATTTGACCATAAAAAGTGAGGAGTTGACTTTTAGACTGCACGGTTGATTTTTCTCCAATTCAATCAATTCACTAATCATTTGGCCAATTGAAAATCTTCTGATTAAAATTGATGATCAAACTTTCACCCATAGACACTTAGGGACACTTAGAAGACCATGGAATCAATTTTTTCCAGAGAATCAGAAATAAACTAATTAAATCATAAACCCTAATTTCAACTACAAAAGATAAGAGATGATGCACATAGCTGAAAACCGTAATTCCTATGGATAATTTGGAGAATCTTTTGAACAAGATGACTTGTACAATATGATGAAGATGGTGCTTCAAAATTCTTGCTCATGAAGGTGTCACACACTCAAATAGCCAAAGCCCTAGCTCAAGGAGAATGATAGTAGAAATGTGATTCGCTTTAAATATCTTGCAATTTTCAATCATTTGATGAAGTGGTGGACATGTTGAGATGTCCTGAGGCATAGGAAGCCTTGGAATCTTGAAATATCATGACACTTGAGGATATCTAACCCTTCTTGCATTGATATTCAAATCTTTCTCTTCTATAGCTCTAAAAGAACCAACGGAACAAGAATGCCTTGATCCTATATATGCATGAATGTATATGTTTAGGAAAACATAAGCCAATAAAGTCAAAAGATAAGAGGGTAAATTTTGAAGTGCAACATTATCTCACGTTTCTTCTCCCCGTGGAAGAGGAAAACATAGGGGCAAGGAGATACCTCTCTTCAGGCGGCCTTGCGTCATTGCCCTTTTCTAGGGCGATCCCAAATTGTCGCTCCAGGGAAGAGGAATTTGCCAATATAACACTACAAGGTCCATTTTTATTATTTGTCATGGGCCTCTAAAATGTTAGAACTGGCTCTTCTTTAAAGTGTTGGAGTAACATATAGAGAGCAAACATTTTAAACAACTTTTGCTTATTGGAACATTGAACGACAACAAAAACTCATCTGGCATTGGAACCTGAGTAATGTCAAAAGATTATTCAAGAAAATAATCATTAACACTAAGCACTTATATAAAATTTTATTTAATGTAATATTGCAAGGTTTAGGTGTATACAACACATTTCTAATGAGTTGGAAATAATGAAGTTTGTAGGTGTTGACGAATCAACAAGTGGTCGCTCTATTATAACAACTCATGGGTTGTCATATTTTTTAAAGTTGACATTTCTTTAGATAAGAGTACTCACGGTAATTGAATATCATTCTCTTTCTTTATAGAAAACTAAAGGTGGAGGGGCATGTAATACATGAGAAAGAAGTAAGTACACAATTTGATTCATCAAAAGAATGGGAGAAATTGGTGAACACCTTTAACTCATTAAATAGTATTGCATAAAAGTTTAGTGAATTTATATTTTTCGATACAACTTTAATGTGTCCATCAGTTGATAAATTTAAAACTAAATGGGGCGTTAAGAAGAGTACGAAGTTGAAAATGCATGATATTATTCATGATTCCTCACACTGAAAACATGTTAGTTCCTCTTAGGGATCTTTAATTAAATCATCTCAAGAATCTGTAAAGAAACTATCTCAATAATTCGTAAAGTAAACATCTGAAAGATATGTAGAGAAACAATCCCAATGATATGCCTAAATAAAACATTTTTTAAATTGTTTACCACATGTTTCATGATGAAACATAGTTGATGTGGGACAAATCAAAATAATATGAAAATTTTTAGAAGGTAAGGAACTTATTAAAAATATTTTTTTAGGGTTTCAGGGGAGAGATATGTGTTATTTTCAAGATATAATTTTGTTTTAATGTCGATATTAGGAAATTTGAACCAAAATTTCTTCTCCCCGGGTATATGATCATATTATATTTTTTCTCATTATAATTTAATAGAAATTGAATTTGTAAAAAAATGTACTTTAGATTCAAGTAAAAATATTTAAAATGTAAAGTTTCAAGTATGTGAGAGTGTGGTTACGATTGAAGTAAATTTCATGTTTAATTATTGTGCATGTAAAATTAAGGTTATATTTTCCATCTTTTCCATATCCCACAATGTTGGAAATATAATTATAAAGATAGTGCAATGGCATGAGAAATAAATTATGCATGTCTCTAATGAATTCAAATCACATTGAAAGACCTTGAGCTCCAATAAGGACACCTTTAAGTTGTGTTCCATTTGATGAATATTTATTTTTATATGGTTGATACTACAATGATACTTTGCATGATCGTTATTATCCTGATAGTTGTACAAATATGAAGCTTCATCTTGTTCATAGAAAGACTTTTATTTATTGTCAATATGTTGTATAATCTAACATATATTTAGGGTATTTGAAAATATAACATTTTTGTGATTTGCAGAGCAAACTCAACAATCTTATTAGTTATGATGATATTCAGAGGTTGACTGTATTAAATATCTTTCTCCATTAATCAATGTTGATGAATACCGTAGTTACACTGATATTCATCTTTAAGATGATGACAAAGTAAATATGACGGTCATTACATTTCATTGTTATGAAACCAAAGGATTAATTGAGTAAGAAGTTATGTTGATAATATCCACACATGATATTTTCACCATTTTAAATAATCCTAGAAGCGTTGAGGAAGTCATGGCTTACCTTGATGAAGTAATGAAATTACATTTAGCTTAACTTAATTCGAATTTATCTAAAAGTTGTTTAAGTTCTATCAAAGTTGTTTGACTATTGAAATTTTATTAATGTAAGCAATAAAATAAACAACATAAATGACATATAGAATAAGTCACAAATAGTTTATGTCATAAAAATCATGATTCAAAAAATAACATAATAAACAACCAAATTACAAAACACTCATAAGTAACAAACAACACAATTGTTCACCTTAGAGAGATTAATTTCCTAATTTATTATTTTATTGATAGTGACCTTACTTTAATGAATGCAATTTAATTTAAATTTTCAACTTCAATTAATTTGTAGATACTTATTAGTAAGTTATCTATGTTGGTGGATCAGAGTAAACTAACAAGCATATTCATTGGTAAGATAATCAATACTAGCCTCATTTTTTGAAGATGACCTTATGATATTCTACAAATCTACCAGGAAAATGCTCAAGTCAGTAACTATATCCTTCAAGAATATGGTTCGAATTATGGTCAGCACATCAGTCCAAATAAGTGTAATCTTTATGGTCGAGCTAAGTTGAGGAATATTTTAGACAAGCTTAGATTTACTGTGGGACAAACATCATTTGACTATCTTGGAGTTCCTATATTCAAAGGTAATCCCAGAGCTAATCATCTTAATATTATAACATATAGGTATTGGTCAAGCTAGCTACTTTGAAAGACCATATATATGATGAACAATATTCAATTGATCCAAAAAATCATTCAAGGCATGCTACATTATAGTCTTAGGATTATGAATGACCAATCGATGATTTTTTAAAAATAGATTCTTGCATAATTTTTTTATGGACAAATAGCATAAACAGTATAAAGTTTATTACTACATCTTGGAAGATTATTTTCTCACTTTTGTTTGAAGGAGGTCTTGGTCTGAGAGATATTAAGACAATAATTAAAGTTGTTTGTGAAGAGAATGATATTCCAATAATTATTCTAGTCATAAATGCTGACTATTTATAGATACAAAAGATACATGATTGTATAACTAATTCCTAATCTTAAGGGAGCTCTTATGCCGATTCCTAACATCAAGAAATGAATGATTCAAACTATAACAAGTCATATGCACACTAATGGGAATGGTTGGTTACACCTAAATTATAGGAGTAACTTATAATTATCTGTTATTATGCCCCCTCAAAATTGGGTCACCATCAATGACATAAATTTTGTCTCTGAGAAATAAAAATTTGGTTCGATGCATAGGCTTTGTTAGAATATCTTTTGGCTGGTCTTTTGTAGAAATATGAGAGACTCGTATTTTTCCAAGTTGAACCATCTGTCGCACAAAATGATAATCTAGAGCAATGTGTTTCATTCGAGTGTGAAATACTGGATTGGAGCATAAGTAGGTTGTGTCAATATTGTCACAAAAGAGAGTAAGTATGTGAGATGATACTCCGAGTTCACTCACTAAATTGAGCAATCACATAATCTTTGTTGTAGTATTGGCACCAGATCGGTATTCTTCTTCTATGGATGATCTTACAACTGTTTTCTACCTTTTTGATAGCCATGAGACATGATTTCCACCAAAGTAAATTATGTAAGCTGAAGAAGATGTTTTTTCATCAAAATTACCTCCCCAATTAGCATCAATTAAGACTTGTAATTTGAGATGAAGTGGTTTTCCTAGCCTCAGAACATGAGTAATAGTATGTTTGAGATACCTTAATACTCTCTTGAGTTGCTGGAGGTGTACTTGAGTTGGTTGATGCATGAATTGTGACAATTTATTAATTGCAAAGGACGGATTTGGCCTTGTCAAAGTGACATATCACAATGCACCAATGATACTACGAAATTGCTTTGAGTCGGTAGTGGAAGATCCATCATGTAGTTTGAGAGGAGTAGTCATACATAATGGTGTGTCGACGGACTTTGCACCATCCGTATTGAACTTATCCAAGAGTTGTCTAATATAACCATGTTGAGATAATAACATACCCTCCTTGGTTGGAATCATTTCAGTTCCAAGAAAATAATGAGGGAAATCAAGTTGTTTGAGAGAAAACTTATTGGAAAGTTTTGTCATGAAATGATTTAAAAAGGTAGTATCACTGCCCGTCAAAAGTAAGTCATCAACATATACTAATAAGAAAGCGTGTACACCATATTTATTGTAAATAAACAAGGAGGAATCACTTAGGCTTGTTTGAAACCCAACATAAAGAACAAAAGCCTTGAGATAATCATGCCATGCTCGAGGTGCTTGTCGTAAACCATAAATAGCCTTCTTGAGTTTGCATATATGTTGAGGAAATTCAGAATGAAGGAATCCGGGTGGTTGTTTCATGTAGACATCTTCGGTCAATTTTCCCTGCAAAAAGGCATTATTAACATCCATTTAGTTTAAATACCACCCTTGAGCAAGTGCTAAAGTGAGAACCACTTTAATGGTTTGAGGTTTCACAACCGGTGTAAATGTTTCCTTAAAATCAAGACCAGGTGTTTGAGTGAATCATTTTGCAACCAACTGTGCTTTATAGCGTGCCACACTTCCATTATGATTTCTTTTGATGTGAACTAACCATTTATAGCCAACTAACTTAGTGTGAGCTTTACGTGGAACCAAGGTCCAAGTACCATTGTTCATGAGTGCATTAAATTCAGCAGAACAAGCATCTCTCCAATATGGTATTTTAAATGCTTGAGTAATGGTAGATGGCTCAAGCTTTTCCTATAACTCATGTTTAGTGGCAGTAAATAACTTCTTGGGTTTGAACATATAATTTTGGGACCTTGTTACAATAGGATCATGTTGAACTGGATTATTTGTTGGTGAAGGTTGAACCTGATCGTGTGCATTATTGGTGGTAGAACTTGTTAAATTATCACTAGTCACTGGTATCTCTATTTCTACAGATGACTCAATAGGAAGCATTGACCTAGAGACTGGTGTAGGATTCGAGGCAGGAACTGGTATAAGACTCGATACGGGACTGATGACTCAGATGTAGGTGTACAGCTAGGTACATATGACAAGGGTACTCGTGTTTGGTTCGGTATAATGGCTGGTGCAGGGCTGGATACTATTAACGGGAGAACGGGTGCCACAGACATAGATGACTCATGCGCTAGGGACTGGTTTAGTACTGAAGCTGAACTTTGATCTTAGTTAACATGAATAATACTATGTACAACAGAGTCTGGTGATGGAATTAGAGGACAAGTAGACGACGAGTTAATTATGGATTGACATGAGAATGAATTTTCCATAAAAATTGACATGTCTGGATACATATATCCTATTTGACAATGGTTCAAGACAATAGTATGCATGTTGTGACATAGAATATCCTAGGAATATGCAAGGTTTAGACCTGGTTTGGAGCTTATTTTGCATATATGGTTTTAGCCAAGGAAAACACAAGCATCCAAAGGAATGAAGTTTATTATAATTTGGTGCGCTTTTGAATAATACTTCAAATGGTGAGACCATATTAATGTTTGGTTTAGGCATCCTATTAATAAGGTACACAACAGTGGTGAAAGCAAATGAGAATAGTTGAGAGGGTAAATTAGCATGATGCAAAAGAGAAAAATTAATTTCAACAACATGTCGGTGTCGCCTCTCTGTTGTGCCATTTACCTCAGGTGTGTGCGATGGTGTGGTTAAATGAGAAATACCATTATTGGCAAGAAACGATTTTAATTTGATAAATTTTCCTCCATTATCAGTGAAAAGAGAAAAGATTGTAAAATTAAAGTATTTTTCAACAATGGACTTAAATTGAACAAAAAGAGAGAAGACATATGACTTATGTTTCATTAGATACAACCATATATATTTGGAAAAATGATCAACGATGATTAAATAGTATAAATAACCATCTAAGGATCTAACAGGAGTTGGGCCCCAAACATCAGAGTACAAAAGTTCCAAAGGTTTGCTGCTTGTGAGATGATTATTTGAAAAAGGAAGCTTGTGGCTTTTTGCACAGTGACAAGAACTAAACTCATGTGAGGCTGGAAGCTTTATTGGTAGATGATGATTGTGCGTCAGATGCTTTATTATTTTGAAAGAAAGATGTCCTAATTTATGATGCCATGTAGATGTAGAGTGGGTGCTTGAATGAAATGCTTGTGGTGTACTGGATGGACTAAATGCATGGGATAGATGATAAAGATCTTGTTTACGGGGTCCTCGAAGCAGTGGTTGACCCGAGTTCAAGTCCTTGACAACAAAATGATTTGGAAAAAATTCAATAGAACAACCATTAGATTGACATAACTTGGAAACAGGCAAAAGGTTAGATTGAATTTTAGGCACACATAAGACTTGTTTAAGTTGAAGAGGTTTGACAGAAGTATTAATAACAGAGTTACCAGTGTGAGTAATGTTCAAACCTGTTCCATCACCAACAATCACCCGATCTGCTCCAAGATAGGGATTTGTTAATGTGAGCTGTTGCAGGTCTTGAGCAATATGATGAGATGCTCCAGTGTCCATGATCCAGTTATGATGTTGTGTTGCAATCTGATTATGTGCAAGGTTCGCTATTGGTTTAGGGCCATTCCGTTTCAGAAATCCCTTAATTATGTAGCCGGTTTTAGCAGTGTGACCAGCCTTGTCACAAAACTGACAGACCATCTTATTTTCACCATTCCTCAGAATTTGAGAAGAGCTACGGTTACTGTGATTTTTGTTGTGATAGTTATTGTTTATTATGACTTCATTGACAGTTGCAATCACATTATCAACTGCAAGTGGATCTACTTGGTGATGAATTATTTCAAAGTCGATCAGTTTCTCATGAAGTTCAACAAAGGCAACTGGACTTTCTCTGCTTCTAAGTGCAGCGGAAATTTCACGATACTCAACACTCAAACCATTGAGAGTGTGAATAACAAGGTCAGTTTCATCAAGAGGATGATCAAATATTTAGAGTTCATCCAAAATTGCCTTATTCCTTGAGGATATGTAGCCATCGATTGGTTTCCTTTTTTGAAATTGGAAATCCATTGTTTGAGTGCGATGATACATACTCTTTAGCGCCAGCATACATGGTTTTTAGGATCTCCCATGCTTGATTGGAACTTTTGACAGTTCCTAGGTGAGTGACTACTGTTGCAACCACATATGATATAATTCCATGTAGAATCAGTTGATCTTGTCGAACCCAATGAGTAAAGGCTGGATTGACAACCGTGGTATTGGTCCTGAGTTGTTTTGATGGACAAGGCTTAGTTCCATCAATATAACCTAGCAGATCATAGCCTGTTAAAAGAGCCATGAACTGGATTCTCCAGGAAAGGTAATTGTCTCCATCGAGTTTGATGGAGAGTTGAGAACCAGCATTCAAAATGATCAGTTTGTCTGTCGGCAATGACACATTGGATGTCATTTCAGTGTCAGAAGGTGAATCCAGAGTAAGGATCGTGAGAGAGTGAGAGAGAGAGAGAGAGAGAGAGAGAGAGAGAGAGAGAGAGAGAGAGAGAGAGAGAGAGAGAGAGAGAGAGAGAGAGAGAATTGAGAGGAAAAAAATTGCTTTTAAGCTTTTACGCTCTGAATACCATGAAGAGAGTGATATTCCAATAATATTATTCTAGTCATAAATGCTAACTATTTATAGATACAAAAGATACATGATTGTATAATTAATTCCTAATCTTAAGGGAGCTCTTATGCTGATTTCTAACATCAAGGCATGAATGATTCAAACTATAACAAGTCATATGCACACTAGTAGGAATGGTTGGTTACACCTAAATTATAGGAGTAACTTATAATTATCTGTTATTAGTTTGACTATCTGTTTGTTGGAAGTTATTGACCACCAACAATCAATAGTCTTTTATGCTTATTAGTAGATACTTTAGGCTAAAAAAACCCAATCAAGCATCATATTTCTTCTTTAATATGGTATGACATTAAGCATTATTTTCCCTTTTTGAAGAAATAAATAAGATGGCATAATGGTAATGGGAAGGATTTTGATTCATAGATTAAAAATTGCTTGCGATACAAAATTAAAGATTTACACCTTGTATTTCTAATCGATATTCAATTTATGAAAACTGTTAAGGCCAATTCAATTATCTAGGAAATTAATTGAAACATTCACATAACTTATCTATTTTGGCTTCTCAAATTTGTAAAGACATTTTGAATATCAAATTGTCATTTGATAATACTACTAATGATGAACTCATTTAGACACAATCTTTAAATATGATCTATCTTTTAAATATGCCTATAAATATATCAGTAGGGATCACTTGGTCACAACTTATATGGCATCACTATATATCTCTTGGTAAGTCATTAGTGATTTGGAAGTTGGTGCATAATGTTTTTTCAATAGAATAAAACATGATTTTAAGGGGGAATGTATATGGTTTCGATCTCCTCTCTCTGCATTCATGATGTTAAAACTAGAAACCACTTATTTCTTAGATGCATGTACACTTTTATTTTGTTGAAATATTAAATTAGATTTTTAAAAATATTAGATTAGATTTGATTTGATTATATTTGATTAGATTTAATATTTAAATATAATCAAAGTTGTGTAGACCCAAGCCCATTTAGGGTGGTATATAAATAGTCCTAGTATGTATCATTATTTATAACAATTCAATAATATAAATTCTTATTTACTTTATTATTCCTTCTTTATCTTCTCACTAAAATTGCCTCACGCACTAACAAATTGGTATCAGAGATTTCAATTATTGTTCTTGATAGAGTTTTCAAGAATTTCATGTCAGAGATCGTGTTTCTAGGGCAAGTGAATCAACCACCATGAAGATGGCTAGTGATAAGGGAATTTCAAATTCTCTTCGAATGCTTGACGGTAAGAATTGGATCCGATGGAAAAAATAGATGCAATCCTTGTTTTGCTTCCATGAAACCCTAGAAGTGGTTACTGATGACGTTCCTGCGTTGGCTGTAAGTGCAACCGAAGAACAGAAAAAAGCCCACAATAAAGTCAAGAAGAAAGATTGCAAGGCTGCTTATTGCATTCAGACGACGATCGATACTTATTATTTTGATAGAATCTCTCATGCTGAAACGGCTAAGGAGGCATGGGATATTTTTGTGAAGTATTACGACGGAGGTGAGAAAGTTAAGATTGTCAAGTTACAAACCTTAAATCGACAATATGAGTTATTGTCGATGGGAGAAGATGAAAAAGTTTCAGAATATGTGTCGAAGGTTCAGAAACTCGTCCATCTCATGAAGGGTTGTGGTGAAACCATAATTGGTAAGATGATAGTTGAGAAGGTAATGAGAATTTTAACCTCTCCCTTTGATCATGTTATCGTAGTGTTGTACCCCAAAATTTTCCCTCCCATATTTCTCAAAACATTTCAAGAAAGATCTCCAAGTTGCTCAAGGTAGTCCAAGGGTTGGCCAAACAAGCTCCCTCCTAAGGCAGTCCACCTCAAATTAGGGTTTCATGTTGCATCAAGATACTTGAGTCCAAGTGATACCAAATTCTCACCAATGTCCTAATATGTTCTCAATATCATCCATGTCAAATTTCAAGCCTTGCAGAGGAAGTTTGCTCAGTCAATTGCTCAAAGGCCTGAAAATCGACTGTGCTAGGGCAAAAGTCAACTATGGCCCACGTACAGTCAAACTTAAAGATTTTTGGTCAACATCCTCATTTTGAATTATATTTCATCAGTTGATCAAGGGTTGATCATGATTCATCAAGGATTGCTCATAATTCATCAAGACTCAAAAGTTGCTAAATTAGGGTTTGGTAGGAAAAGTCAACTCAACTTTTACCAAGCATAAATTTCTCATACTTTATGAGAAATGACCCATCCAAAGCTCATTTTGAAGAGGATGCAATTCCCTACAATCCATCTTCAGCTCCCAAGTTCAAAATATGCACTCACAAGACGTTATGAATTTGGACATTATAGGTCATTTTGAAAAGTCAACAAAAACACCTTTTTTGTCAAAGCTTCATACTTGAGCATGGAATATAAAAATGAGATGAGACCAAAAGGGTTGCTTAGAGGACATCTCAAGCTTTCTAAAAAGTCTAAGAACATCTCCAAAGAGTCAAAATTGAGGAAGTTATGCATTGGTGAAGTTGACCTTTTTTGCAAAACCGCCAAAAGTCAACTATCCCTAAAACTTCAAATTTTGCCAAATGGGCCCAATCTTTTTCACTTGTTTTGAATTGGCAACATAGCCCATGATCTCTAGCCTTTTCCACTTGTCCATATCTTATTTTTATTATTTATTTTTATTTTTATTTGAATTAATTCAATTTAAATAAAAAAAATCATATAAAATCAAAAACATTGAAAACAAAAGATTTTGTGATTGTTTCAGGTTTTATTACACAGCTAGCAGACATTCAAACTCGTGTAAAGGCATGTGTGCACAAAAATATTGGATTTAGGCCATGTTTGGAAAGGTTTTAAAGGTGAATCAAATCAAATCAAAAATCATTGAAGGAGGAAGATTTGGATCAGTTTTGGAACCCTAATATATTCCTTGGTACATATAGAACAAAGCCAGACCATAAACTAGGTTAGAAACAGACGCAGCAAGCAAAGCAACATTGGGAAAAAATCAAGAAAAGTGTAAGAGCGAATTCCTATTTCCAGGCATCCTCAAGGCTTTCTATCCATCCCAATCGATTCCTGGGAGTGTCAGCAAGCTAAAGCAATCAAGAACCAAGTCGTTCCAGTCCCAAATCGCACTGTAAGTCGCTCATGATACCTCTCTTTTCTTGAAATTGAATCTCGTAATTTAGGCATTGTTAGGATGAATTAATCACATATTCTTGATCTATGAGACACATGCAAGCTTACTGTATGGTTTAATTGCATTTATATAGCCTGTAGTGAATTTCACCATTATTAGGGTTCGGAGCTTCGAATCAGGGTTTTTGTTTACAGGAAAAATTAGCCTTCGTAAGTGGTACCATCAGGTTCAGGAGGACGAGACGAACTCAACCATGGCGTTAGGTGTCATTTATTTGGCCCATAGAAGATTTTGGAGCAAACTCTGCTTATAGCTACGGACAAACGTCCGTAGGTAAAAGTTTGAGACTTTTACCCATGAAGAGAGGAAGGAGACGATGAGTTGTCACCGTTCCATTGGCCTATTCAAACCTGGCGCGCATTTTCTTTTGTTTTCCACTAATTTTTGTTTATATATATTATTATTATCCATTACATATACAAAAAGAGCACCCAACGCAGTTGGTTACATGGTATGTGTATATTGCCTTGGGGCCTGGGTTCGAATCCCAGGTCCCCACTTTTCTCTATGTTATTTTCTTTTAGGAAATCACATGCATGCACAAGTCAGGGGTCCACCATACACCTTTCCAATCTAGCCAACCAAGTGTAAGATGGCCATCATCTGAAGGTGCATCATGAGCCAAGTCAAGCGCGCAGTACAGGATCTCAAAAGTCAAACGGACCTCACCACTATTGGGCCCAGAATCACTTCTTGCACCCCCATGTTTCAGGCCCATATTCTTACCCTTTTTTCTTTTTTATATTTCATTTAATTAATTTGTTTATTAATTTACTAATCATCAAATTATTTTCTTTTTATCAAAAAAATCACAAAAATATTATTTTCATAAATTAGGTCTAGATTTTATTTTTATTAAAAAATTAATTGATTTAATTATGTTTGTTAATTTAGGTAACTTTAATTTCTTTTTTTGCAAATAATTAAAATTAATTAGAATAAATAGGTTTTATTACTAACTTAATTATATTTTATTTTTTTCCTAAAATAACAAAAACCCAAAAATAGGTCATTTAATTATTTTCATTAATTAATTTAATCACTAATTAATTTGTATGTTTATCTTTAAAACCTAATCTTTTTCTTAAAAAAAATATTAAAAAACAACAAAAAACATTTTCTATTTTCATTAGGATAGAAGGGTCAAAACCCTAATTTCTCGTCGATCTTAATTTTTCTCGCGCGCTTTATTTTTATTATTTATCATATTGATGTAACTGCCTACAGTTTGTAATAGTTTAATTAGGACTTTTTATTTCCATTTACCGCTTTATTTCAAAGGGTTTGTTTTTGGCTATGTAAATACCCGAAGCCTTGTAATAGCGTAGTTTAATTTCCGTACTTTAAATTCCACAAATATTTAACTGTTAGATGTATGATAGTAGGATGCATGACAAGAATGTATGAAAAAAATTTAAAACGGTTAGATAACTCTAAACATGTGCAAAGATAAATAATATGGAACTGAATCACTCGCACATGCGCACTCCTAGGGTACACTTCCACTTGGTTGCCTTCGGTAAACGGTCATTGAGTATAGGATGCTTTAGTGGTCGTCCTTTTGTCCAAAGATCAAAGTTGCCTCGGAAAGGTTGCCTCGGGTACTGTTGCCTCAGATAATTGATCTAAGACATTAGGGTTATTAATAAGACGTCCTAACATTGCTTTAGTGATCATACGTCCCTTTTCGAATTGACCCTCAAACTCCAACGATGGTGTTACCTACTCACTAATAATGGGATAACATTGTCTAAAGGAAACAAACATAGAATGATTATTTTTTCGAGTAGGTAGATTAACTCTTAAGTACTTGCTCAATCAAAACAAACTTTTTTTTCACACTTACACACCTTTACAAAACAAAGTTTTCAAAAACACTTCATTACACTCTTGAAGACAGAAGCAAGAGTTAAATCAAAGTCAAAACAAAAACTTTTCAAAACACACAAGCATGCAAAGAAGCAATTTTGAAAATGATGAGCAAGTACCTAAGAGCCCGTAGATAACTACGGATAGAAAGGGTGTTAATACCTTCCCTTTCTATAATCTACCCCCCGTACTCAGAAATATCTCGAAAAAGGAATTTTTCTGTGCTTTTTTCCTTTCCTTGTTGGATAAAATAAAAGTCGGTGGTGACTCTTGCTTACCGCGACATTTTGCAAACACAAACGCAAAACGCAAACCAGCATTTCAAAACAGTCCGGTTCTGGCCACCATATCACAGAACTGGCGACTCTGCTAGGGATTTAATAAGTGGGGTGTACCTTAGGAATAGTTCATTATATTGTTTTCAATTGTTTGATCTGTATGCTTTATCTTTATGGGCTTTGTATCAGAGTTACTATAGATCCTAACCCAGATCTGGGGACACCTTTTAGGTAAGTAGTAATAGACTGTGAGGGAACTGTACAACGTAGACCGATACAGTTGAAGCAGTAGCTACGTTGGTGTGACACATTAGTTGGTACCGATATCCCTTGTGGAGGAACAAGGAGAGTATGAGGCTGCTAATAGGTCATTAAGCATCAACTGACCTTAGAACCTATAATTGACCAACTTGGCTATAGAAAAGTAGCAGTATGCTACACTCATTGAGACCATACTCTCGCGATGATTCCGGCCACAAGAAAAGGTTTCTAAACTGGAATTATGACCGATCGAGGATGGTCAGTGATATTGAGAACCTATAGAACCCGGTTACTATTACTAGGACAGGTTAAACCAACTAAACTGAAAGAGGGTAGTACCTAGACTCCATGCCAGCTTGAAATTTAAGGGCTATTGTGTGACTTGCTTGCCCTTACCATGTTTGCTATCTGTGATACTTGTAGTGTGTTCTTATCATGACATCATGCATCATGACATTGCATGCATATTTCATTAGACTAACCATTTCAAAGACCGAGGGGATTCATCTTTGTTCTGTTTTGCAGATCATGGCATCTATGCACAGAAATACCATTCGGATTAGTTTCGTGCAGATACCTGCTCAGCTTAGAGAGTTGGTTTCAAAGGTTCCTGATACTTCTTCCTTTGTCAGAAGACATGGTCATCTCCTTGGTTTGGTCACTTCTAAGCTGGATGAGCAAATGATGAGCGTCCTGTTCCAGTTCTTTGACCCGTTGCATCACTGTTTCACCTTCCCAGACTATTAGTTGGTCCCTACTTTGGAGGAGTTCTCTGATTTACTTGGCATGTCTATTATAGAGCAGACACCCTTTACAGGTTTGGAGTTAGCTCCTAGGCCAAAGGATATTGCTTCAGCCCTCCATCTTACAAGGGTTGATATAGTGTCTAACTGGGAGACTCGGAGTGGGATAAAAGGTTTCTTGGCTAAGTTCTTGATTGATCAGGCTCAACAATTCTGGGATAGTTTGGACTTTCAAGGATTTGAAGACATCCTGACTCTCCTCATCTATGGCCTGGTTCTGTTCCCAAATTCAGATTCCTTTGTCGATGTGAACACAGTGAAGATCTTCATGTCCCGTAACCCAGTGCTTACCCTCTTGGGTGATATTCTGCATGCTCTTTATACCTGGACCGTTCGGAAATGGGGAACTCTCATGTGCTGTGCACCATTGCTGGCGAGGTGGTTTATTTCTCACCTCCCCAAATCTGTTTTGAAGAATGAGGAAGGCATGGGTTGGGCCTACCAGATCATGTCCCTTGCTCATACGGACATCCTTTGGAGTACTAAAGATATGGAGAAGGTAGCTGTCATTGATCGCTGTGGGGAATACCCCAATGTTCCATTGCTTGGAATTAGAGGATGGATCACCTATAATCCTTGTTTGGCCTTATGACAGTTTGGACGAGCTCAAAGGGACGATCCTCATGAGTTGCTGCTTCCAGACATTGTCTTTGACTTCATGGGAGATGTTGAGGGACATCGCCGCAGATTTATATGAGCCTGGGATAGGGTGAATAGGTCTGATCCACATGAGCTAGGAATGAATACTTCTCTCCCGATGCAACCATATCTCCAGTGGGTTCGAGCCCGTGCTCAAAAGCTGGGGATGCCATACGAAGCTGTTTTGCCGGTGATTGTGGAGCGTACTGATGAAGAAGGGGTTCCTTATACGATCCTCCATCCTCATATGCCTACTGATCTGGGGGCATTGAAGAGGTCTTGGATCCAGCTAAGGGAAGAAAGGGATACTTACAGAGAGAAGTATCATGAGCAGGAACGGAAGATCCTGAAGCTTACAAGGCAGCTGGAGACCGATAGGACAGTCAACGATTATGTCAGCACAAAAGGAAAACGACCATGGGAATGCTGATTGTTTTTTTATTGTTTCTAGTTTAGATTTTCTTTTCAGTATTTCTTTTGTAACGCCTTAAAGGCATTTGTTAAACATTGTTTCAAGTTTTAATCTAATAAAAGTGTGTTTTATTTTGGTTTACAAATTTGAGTCTCCCTAAAGTCTTTGAAATCATATCATACGCATTTATTTCCATGCACCTCATTACAGGTACCCTTACAGGTTTCTCATCTTCTTCGCTGTTTATTTCAGCAACATGTCTTCTGAAACATCTACTGATCAAGCAATTAAGGCTCTTCAAGCTTAGAATGCTCAATTCTAGGAGATGTTCATGAACTTGGCCAAGGGTCAACAAGATCTGAAGACTCTTATCTTGAAGGACAAGAAGAAGAAGAAGACGGTCCTCTTGAATATGGGCCCACAGATTTGGGAACAGGTTGTGAGAAGAAGTTGATTTGTCCCACTCATCTAGAGGAGGAGAGAATCAAGAAGAAAGGAAGGGTCCTAGCCCTGTGGTTTCTGACAATGACACTGACTTTGACGAAGACCAGTATCCTCCTGCCGAGGATAGGTATAAGTAACTTGAAGACCGGTTAAGCGCAATGGATATCCAGAAGTTCCCTAGTCTGGACTTCATAGATTTGGGTTTGGCATCTGGGGTGGTGATCCCACACAAGTTTAAAGCGCCTGTCTTTTCTAAGTACGATGGAGTCTCCTGCCCGAAGTTACACCTCTGCTCGTATGTTAGAAAGATTCAACCATATACTGCTGATAAGAACCTCTGGGTTAATTTCTTTCAAGATAGTCTGTCAGGGACCCAACTTGAATGGTTTTGTCAACTGGAAGGAGCTAATGTCCATAACTGGGAGGACCTTGCCGCTGCTTTTTACAAGCAATACCAGTATAATGCCGACCTTGCTCCCACGCGTACCCAACTTCAGGGTATGTCTATGGGTGAGAGCGAAGGTTTTAAGGACTATGCTCAGAAGTGGAGAGACCTTGCTGAAAGAGTACAACCCCCTCTGACTGATAGGGAGTTGGTGGATATGTTTCTTGGGACTTTGTCTGGTCCGTATTTCAATCATTTGATCGGAAGCTCATCATCTGAGTTCACTGAATTAATTATGACTGGGGAAAGGGTTGAAGCCGGTATCAAGTGCGGCAAGATACAGAAAGGTGCTTCGTCAAGTATAGAGAAGAAGCCTTTCAAGAAGGAGTCTAGTGCAGTTTACAGCTCGAGAATCCAAAATCGACCCGAACACCGCCAAGCAGTTAATGCGGTGGTTATATCAAGACCAACTGTTGCCCCACAACGCAACAATCATCAAAGAGAAGAAAGACCGCAAAGGCAGTATACTCGGCTCAGTATGACCTTATCTCAAATTTTTCCGCAACTATTGAAAACCAACTTGGTGATTCCGAAGGAGGCTCCAAAGAATCCCAATACTACATCACCGCTGTATAATCCGAACGCCCATTGTGCTTATTACTCTGATAGCCCAGGGCATGATACGAACAACTGTTGGGCTTTGAAGAATAAAATACATGATCTGATTGATGCTAAGGAGATAAAGTTTGAAGCGCTGGAAAAGCCGAATGTCATGACTACTCCTATGCCAAAACATGACGCGGGAGTGAATGCAATTGAAGATGATGATGAAGAGTCTGAGTTTGACAGCTGGATTTACCCGACCACCGACGACGGATTAAGCAATTAGACGGCAAAGGACTTCGTGCCCATTTCTTTTATTACACAGTAATGAGACTTTTGTTTTGAGTTTGTAACAGACAGTTTGAAACTTTTACGGCCCGGTGCCTTGCCCGAGACACCGTGGCTTTGTTTGAGGGCTTATTATGTGTCATTTCCATATATCATCAAAAAAAGCATTGGACGTTTTCTTGCATTACAAATTTTGCACTCTTTGTCTTTCTTTTCTATCTTACAAAACAGCTATTTGTCTTACACACACTCACATATACAGGTCTACATCCACTTTAGATCCCACTGATAACGACTCTGCTACTGCCAGTTATGACTTTGAAATCCCGATCAACCAAGTCGAGGACGAAGGTGAGGATGATTGTGAAGTTCCTGGGGAACTTTCTAGGCTGTTACTTCAGGAAGAGAGGGCCATACAGCCGCATGAAGAGCCAGTGGAATCAGTGAATCTGGGTACAGAGGTAGACAAGAAAGAGGTCAAGATCAGTGAAAATCTGGAGCCTAGTGTTAAGCAACGGTTGATACAGATGCTGCGTGACTATGTTGAGATCTTTGCCTGGTCTTATGAAGATATGCCTGGGTTGGATACTGATATTGTGGTTCACCGCCTGCCCACCAGGGAAGACTGTCCTCCAATGAAACAGAAAGTTCGTCGAATGCGCCCAGAGATGTCTGAGAAAATCAAGGCTGAGGTTATGAAACAATTTGATGCCGGTTTTCTAGCAGTTACTTCTTACCCGCAGTGGGTTGCCAACGTGGTTCCTGTGCCGAAGAAGGATGGTAAGGTTCAAATGTGTGTTGACTATAGGGATCTGAACAGGGCGAGCCCCAAGGATGATTTCCCTCTGCCTCATATCGACGTTCTGGTTGACAACACCGCACAGCATAAGGTCTTCTCCTTTATGGATGGTTTTTCTGGTTACAATCAGATTAATATGGCTCTCGAGGATATGGAGAAGACAACCTTTGTCACTCAGTAGGGTACCTTTTGCTACAAAGTCATGCCTTTCGGATTGAAGAATGCTGGGGCAACGTACCAGCGCGCCATGGTCGCTTTGTTCCACGACATGATTCATCATGAGATTGAAGTATACGTTGATGACATGATTGCAAGGTCCCTGACTGAGGAAGAACATCTGGACCACCTTTAGAAGCTATTCGACAGGTTGAAGTTGTACAAGCTGAGGTTAAACCCGAACAAGTGCGCCTTCGGGGTAAGGTATGGTAAGCTGCTGGGCTTCGTCGTTAGTGATAAAGGTATTCAAGTGGATCCTGCAAAGGTGAAGGCTATACAAGAAATGCCAGCTCCCCGAATAGAAAAAGAAGTCAGAGGCTTTTTGGGACGTCTAAACTACATTGCCCGATTCAATTAACATCTGACCGCTACTTGTGAGCCAATCTTCAAACTGCTGAAGAAAGATCAAGTGGTGAAGTGGAATGATAAGTGTCAAGCCGCTTTCGAAAGGATCAAGGAATATCTCCAAGAGCCACCTATTCTGATGCCCCCAGTTGAAGGGAGACCTCTGATCTTATACTTGACAGTACTCGACAATTCAATGGGGTGCATGCTGGGGCAGCATGACGAGTCTGGCCGAAAAGAGCATGCTATTTATTACCTTAGCAAAAAGTTTATCGACTGCGAGACCCGATACTCGTTGCTTGATAAAAATTTCTGCGCTTTGGCATGGGCTGCTCACCGGCTGAGATAGTATATGCTGACTCATACTACTCTGTTGATATCAAAGATGGATCCAATCAAGTATATCTTCGAAAAGCCTTCCTTATCCGGAAGAATAGCAAGATGGCATATGATCTTGACTGAATATGACATCCAGTACACAACCCAAAAAGCAATCAAGGGGAGTGTGTTGGCGGATCATTTGGCGCATCAGGCCATGGATGATTACCTGTCTATGAACTTCGAATTCCCGGATGAGAATATCATATTGGTGACCGACTATGAAGAACCTGGACCGGATGAAGGACCTGAGGAAGGATCCCGATGGTCTATGTACTTTGATGGAGCTTCAAACGCTTTGGGTAATGGCATTGGCGCCGTGATCATATCTCCTGAAGGCTGTCATACTCCGTTTACCGCCCGATTATGTTTCAACTGCACCAACAATATGGCGGAGTATGAAGCATGTATCATGGGCCTTCGAGCAGCTATTAACCTAAGGATTAAGTTCTTAAGTGTATTCAGATATTCCGCTCTCGTAATCAGTTAGATCAAAGGCGAGTGGGATACGAAGCACCCAAACATTATTCCTTACAAAGAGTATGTACTGACGTTGCTTCCACACTTCGAGGAGATAACATTTGAACACTTCCCTAGAGAGGAGAATCAGTTAGCGGATGCGCTAGCTACGATGTCTTCTATGTTCAAGGTCAGGTGGGACAACGAGGCTCCCCAGATTACCATTGAAAGATTGGACGAACCTGCACATTGCTGTGACATTGAGACTGAAGAGGTAGCAGATAAACCCTGGTTTCACGAGGTAAAGAGGTATCTTAAGGCTCAAGAATACCCTGAGGGTGCATCTGTTAATGATAAGAAGTTTTTGAGGAGGTTCGCGGCAAAGTTCTTCATCAGTAATGGTATCCTTTACAAGCATAATCATGATTCAACCTTACTGCGATGTATGGATAAGAACGAGGCAGAAAGGATTATGGTATAGTTGCATGAAGGTACTTTCGGAACTCATTCCAGTAGACACACCATGGAAAAGAAAATCCTACGGGCAGGATATTATTGGTCTACCATGGAAGCTGACTGTTATCAACATTCTCGGACCTGTCATAAGTGCCAAGTCTATGCTGATAAGGTGCACATACCTCCGGTTCCTCTGAACGTCTTGACAGGTCCTTGGCCTTTTGCAATGTGGGGCATCGATATGATCGGCGAGATTAGACCTACTGCATCCAACGAGCATCGTTTCATCCTGGTAGCTATTGATTACTTTACAAAGTGGGTTGAAGAAGCTTCCTTTGCTACTGTAACCAAGAACGTCGTGGCACGGTTCATTCAGCATAATCTGATTTGTCGATACGGTGTACCAGAGAGGATCATTACGGAAAATGGTACGAATCTCAACAATACAATAATCACCGAGCTCTGCAAGCAGTTCAAGATACAACATCACAACTCTTCTCCTTACCGACCGAAGATGAATGGGGCTATTAAAGCAGCTAATAAGAACATCAAGAAGATTGTGCAGAAGATAACAGTGACATACAAAGACTGGAACGAGATGTTACCGTTTGCTCTTCATGGGTACCGCACCTCAGCGCGAACGTCAACAGGGGCAACCCCTTATTCCTTGGTATATGGTATGGAGGCAGTCTTGCCCATCAAAGTTCATATACCCTCTCTTCGGATTATGAAGGATGCAGGTTTGAGCGAAGATGATTGGGTTCAGACCCGGCTTGATCAACTGAACTTAATTGATGAAAAAAGACTTACTGCTATTTGTCATGGTCAAACGTATCAAAAACGGATGATCAAGGCATTTAATAAGAAAGTTAGACGACAAGAGTATCAAGTCGGGGATATGGTGATCAAGCGCATCATCTTACCACAAGGTGATCCCAGGGGCAAATGGACCCCTACTTACGAAGGGCCATTTGTGATTAAGAACATTTTCTCAGGAGGAGCTATGATTCTAACCACCATGGATGGTGACGACCTTCCTCACCCCGTCAATGCAGACATAGTGAAAAAATACTACGCATAATCAAAGACCCGCTAGGTCGACTGGCCTAGGCAAAAATAAGGGCTTCCCGACGAACCAAAAGGGTTCGGGCAAAAATAAGGGATGAAAATGAAAAAATCTGTACACCCGGCAAGTCGAAAACCTGAAAAGGCGGCTTGGGAAAAAAAGGGTTTCCCGGTAGACTGAAAACCCGAAAGGGCAGTCCAGGAAAAAATTAGGGATTAAAGTGTAACGCTATGTCTCATTAGATCACCTTGCGATTAGACTTCAGTATCAACCATCAAGATCGGACGACACTAATCAATCTGATCTACCTTCAACCAAGTAGCAAAGTGATGAGATGCTCGAGGATATAAAGGCAATACCAGAGTTGGAACCCAGTGGGATTATTCACATAGCTATTTTTCTTTGTTTTTTACAAACTGTATAAATTCTTTTGTTCGGCGGCGTTCTCTTACTAGAACGTCAGCCTCTTGTACAAAAACGCCTATTTACAGGCTGAATTCAAAATCAATACAATTCATTTCCACAAATAAATTCAAATTTTTATTTTATTTTGTTTTGTTTTGAAAGAATGTCCAATGTTCATTTTGATATATGCATTTGACATTAATTGCTGCTCATGAATATTTACATGCGAAACAAAAGACGATTACTCGTAATATCAGAGACAGGGGCAAATAAGAATTGTCCAGACCTTACAGTTGCTCTATTCACCAGATACAGGGATAGATTTAGCTGAAGAATATGACTGACATACATTCACTCCCTGCAGAGTAAGAAAAATACACTAATGTTAACTCTCCCCAGCTGAGGCTCACAATCGCGAATGAGTTGGCAATATTCTCCCCAAGCAGAGTTTATCCATCATCAGCACTAGACAATTATCCCCAGTAGAGTTTGGAGAATTATCCCCAGTAGAGGCTGGAGGATTATCCCCAGAAGAACCTAAAAGGTTATCCCCAGTGAAGTCGCAACTGGAAAATCATCTCAGCGAAGTTCATTCCTTTCACAAATAGAAACTCAATCCCTAACAGGGTTCATTATCGCCAACAACGGTAATTCATCCCCAGCTGAATTTATCAGCAGAATCCTCGGCAGAATATGTCTTCCCTACAGAGTCATTTCCTCATCAGTTTATTCCCCAGCGGAGTTATTCTCACAAACATCTCCATTCACTATCCCCAGTGGAAACGAAGAATTCAACTCTTTTCTCCAGCAGCTATCCGGGATTTATTTTCCCCAACTTAAAACATCGCCCTTTCATACATCATGACATGCATTCGCATCATACAACACAATCTCATTTATTTTGAGAACATCATTTCTTGATACATATCATGCATTACATACAACAAACCTTTACCTTTCAGGAAAGATACAATCAAATTCTCACAAAATTCAAGCTATAAAGCTTTTTCCTCAGTTGAATAACGGATGACTGAAGTTCCTAAATGTCAGCAGAGATGATTCCTCAGTTGAATAACGGATGACTGAAGTTCCTAAATGTCAGCAGAGATGATTCCTCAGTTGAATAACGGATGACTGAAGTTCCGAAATGTCAGCAGAGATGATTCCTCAGTTGAATAACGGATGACTGAAGTTCCTAAATGTCAGCAGAGATGATTCCTCAGTTGAATAATGGATAACTGAAGTTCCTAAATGTCAGCAGAGATGATTCCTCAGTTGAATAACGGATGACTGAAGTTCCTAAATGTCAGCAAAGATGATTCCTCAGTTGAATAACGGATGACTGAAGTTCCTAAATCTCAGCAGAGATGATTCCTCGGTTGAATAACGGATGACTGAAGTTCCTAAATGTCAGCAGAGATGATTCCTCAGTTGAATAACGGATGACTGAAGTTCCTAAATGTCAGCATAGATGATTCCTCAGTTGAATAACGGATGACTGAAGTCCCTAAATGTCAGCAGAGATGATTCCTCAGTTGAATAACGGATGATCGAAGTTCCTAAATATCAACAAAAATGTTTCCTCAGTTGAATAGAAGATGACTGAAGTTTCTAAATGACAGCAGAGATGATTCCTCAGTTGAATAACGGATGACTGAAGTTCCTAAATGTCAACAGAGATGATTCCTCAGTTGAATAACGGATGAATGAAGTTCCTAAATGTTAGCAGAGATGATTCCTCAGTTGAATAACGGATGACTGATGTTCCTAATGTAATTGCAAGCTTCTCAAGTCATATTTAAAGCATGTGTTTTGATGAAGACAACATGGACATCAACATTCAAAGGATGTGCAAAAAGCTTATCAACATCAAATAAAAGTCTTGAAGATTATTGAAGAATTATTGAAGATTCATCAAATGTCAAATATGGTATAAATAATTCTTGAAATCTTGAATATAGATGTTCACAATATGCATTCATCAACATATACATATTCCATAACTTTAACATCAAGAAAACTTTGTTTGAAATATCTTTCAAAAAGTATTTTTGAAAATAACCTTTTAGGAACCAGTTCCTCCCTAATAGGGAATCGGGTTCCAGAATTTCTCAAAAAACATGTCCCTGGTTTTTGTACCAGGAACCGGGTTGTACCAATAGGGGAACCGGTTCCTGCGTAATATTTTTTGAATTCCAACTTATAACGTTCACTAAGAACCGGGTTCTGTCAGTGTCGGAACCGGTTCCTAGCGAACCAGTGCAGCTTTTATTTTGTTTTTTGAACATTTTTCAAGTGGTATCTTTTCATGAATGCATTGCAACTTTTCATATGAATTGGCATGAATGAAGAGGTTCTTATGACTTTATAAAATGCAGATTTTTTCAGTTTTTAAAGAAGAACACATATAACATTTTCAAACAACAAAAAACCTTCTTCATATTAACAATTTTCTCATTCATTCAAATTTGCACATAAACTTTCATGTGTTCATAATTTTGTGAAACTTGCCATATACACTTTCATTATCATTACAAGTTTCATACATACATTGTGAACATTTATATACATTGTTGAGAATTGTTTTTATCTTGAAGAAAAATATCAATTGAAGATTGATAAAGCTCTCCATATACTTCAAACTAAATCATTGTATTACTTAAAGAAATTATTCCCTTACTATCCAGGATTGTTGGAAGTAAGTGTTGTGATTTGAAGAGGATTGTTCTTCACTCACATTAGTGTTTGTTTGGTCTTAAAGGTGTTAAGAACCTTTGATCACCCTATAGGTTAGATAGTAAGCATAGGCTGTACAATCATTCTAACTATAGTGAAATATCTTTCATGTTGGAAAGGGGACTGGAGTACTCTCGGATTGTGAGGGGAACCAGGATATATCACCGTGTTCTTTACTTTTCCGCATTTATCGCTTTCATCACCATAATCAGGAAAAGATAAAGATATAATCAAAACCTTCAAACACTTAACCAAAAATTACCACCAAGCATTCTCATAAAACCGAATAAATTTTTTATAAGACCTAATTCACCCCCCCCCCCCTCTTAGGCACTCTGAGACTTACAATTGGCATCAGAGCAAGTTATAGGTAACTTGTTCCTAAAGATCCAGAATGGCTTCCGCAAATCATCAACCAGTTTTCAGAGATGGTGGTAGTAACAACAAGCCTCCTCAATTCTGTGGTGAATATTTTGACTTCTGGAAAATACGCATGAAGGCACATTTAGAAGCACAAGGAGAGGAAGTATGGGATGCTGTTGAAAATGGTCCATTTATCCCGATATCAGTAATCAATGGCATTGGTTCTGCAAAGCCCAAAACTGCATGGGACGACGATGATAAAAAGAAAGTTCTCTATGACAAAAAGGCAATAAACCTTCTTCAAGGTGCACTCAGTATGGACGAATTTTTCCGTGTCTCGAACTGCAAGACAGCAAAAGAAATATGGGATACCCTGGTTCAAACTCATGAAGGAACGGCTGAAGTAAAAAGATCAAGGCTAAATACCTTGAGTCAAGAATATGAACTATTTCGAATGCAGACCGGAGAATCCATTCTTGACTTACAAAAGAGATTTGTGCATTTGACAAATCACTTAAATGCTCTTGGTAAAACCTTGACAAATGATGAACTCAACTTGAAAATCCTTAGATCATTGACTAGGGAATGGCAACCAAAGGTAACGGCAATCTCGGAAAAGAAGAGTCTCTCCGCAATGACTTCCGCTACATTATATGGCAAACTTCAAGAATATGAAACGGAACTCGGTAGACTTGAAAAACATGAAAATTTAGAGAAGAAATCCAAAGGCATTGCCTTGAAAGTTGATTCAAAGGAAAGTCAAGATAAAGATGCATCGGAGGAAGATGAAAACTTCTTGCTTCTTGTAAAAAGGTTAGGAAAATATTTTGGTCATAAAAATAATCTTCATAATGCTAACTTTGTCAAGAGGAAGAAATTTTATAATCATAAAGATAAAGAAGCCTCCACATCAACACAAGATGTCACATGTTATGAATGTGGAAAGCAAGGTCACATAAAGCCGGATTGTCCAAAACTCTCCAAGAAAAATGGATTCAAAAGCAAAAAGGAGTTCAAGAACAAAAAGGCTTATGTTGCATGGGAAGATAATGAGATAAGTTCTTCATCCGATTCGGAAAGCGAGGAATGTGCAAATCTAGCATTAATGGCTTCACATCACTCCGACGATGAAGAAGAGGTATGATTGAAATCCACATCAAATGTTTGGTATCTTGATAGTGGATGTTCAAAGCATATGACAGGAGATGTACACCAATTTTCATATCTAGTACATAAAGCCAAAGGGTATGTCACCTATGGAGACAACACCAAAGGAAAGATTCTTGGCGTCGGAATAGTTGGCACACCTCCATCCATTCAAATTGAGGATGTTCTCTATGTTGAAGGATTAAAGCACAATCTTCTTAGCATAAGTCAACTTTGCGATAGAGGGTTCAAGATCAAATTCAACAAAGATGAATGTCTCATTATGGATGAGGCAACCAATGAGGTAAAACTCAAAGGTATAAGAACTAACAATATTTTTATGATTACTTTAGATGATTTGTCTCTGAAGGTACAATGTCTTATGGTAAACAACAATGACGCTTGGTTATGGCACAAGAGGATCGCTCACATTCACATGGAGCACTTGAACAAATTGGTTAAGCATGACTTAGTTATTGGTCTACCAAAGATGAAGTTCATCAAAGACAAATTATGTAATGCATGCCAAAAGGGAAAACAGACCAAAACAACTTTCAAATCTAAGAATGTGGTGTCTACTACAAGACCACTACAATTGTTACACATGGATCTCTTTGGTACATCAAGAACAAAAAGCTTCGAAGAGAACTTGGTATTCTGGATGGAGGTGTTCTCTAATTGTTTCTCATAAGTTTTTGGCATTTTTGCATGTGGAACCCGGTTCCCATATTGGTAGGAACCGGTTCCTGGTTCATTTTCCAGAAGCGCTATTTTTACAAAAGCCAGGAACCGGGTTCCCTATAGTGCAGAACCAGTTCCCAGCAAGCAGACCTGCCACACGCCTTCTTCCAGGTTCCCAGACGTTTTTTTTAATGCTTAATAATTATTTTTGTTTAATATTTTTGTGTGAGAACTTTAAGTGTCTTTTTAATTGGCTTTATGTCATAAGTCATACATTTATCTCTCATTCCAACTTCATCTTCCTCTTCTCAAAACCTTCCACCTCCATTAACACACCTCATAAAAGCTCCAACATCTTTTTTTCTTCACCATTTTTTAATACCCACTACTCCAAATCACTATATTATCACTTCTCCTTCCATATTTCATACTCAAATATCCCAATCTCTCACCTATTCCGAAAATCCCAAATCAAAACCCCAACTTTCAGATTTATCATAAATCTCCATGGGTCCTAAGGTAGCTACCAGATCCAGCAAGGGAAAGGCTCAGGTTGAAGAAGAGACTTCCAACATTCATCCTCAGACCATCAAATCCAGAAGGCTCACCTTCAAATCTCGTAATCGGAAGGTTCTTAAAGCTAAGTTTTGTAGGCTTCATACATTTCCTGCTCATAGCTTTTTATTTCCTGCTCAGTTGGCCTCTGCTGGGGTTGCTAGATTTGTAGGTAACAATGGTGAAGTGTTTCCTGACCTTGTTAGAGAATTTTATCACAACTTAAAACTTATACCTGATGAATTTGGTGATATTACTCTAACCTCTCATGTTCTGTCAAAGAGTATCTGTTTAACTGTTGAGGAATTTGGTGAATTGTTGGGTGTTCCGCATGAAGGTTTGGTTCTTGTTAATGGTGTTATTCCACATGATTGGCTACCATACAATAAGGCAGAAATTTTTATTAACATGTGTAGGCCAAATCAGCAAAATACTGCTCGTCAACAACTTCTCTCATCATCAAATTTGTTTGGCTCAAATCTCTTTGTAAGTGACAGAATGCTCCATCTTATTATTGCATATATCGTCTTTCCAAAGAATTCTAACCACTCGCGTATCAATGAGTTTGAATTAATGGTCCTTAATGCATTGAGACGCCGTTGTTCGGTAAATTGGGCACTTTCTATTATGTACCATATGCAACTTATGGAATCTCTTGATGGTGGTCTACCATATGCTCGAGCCATTTCTCACATTTTGGAAAATGCACATGTTAACCTTCAACGGGAAGTTACAAGAATTCAAGGAGATAAAGAGGCAATTACAGATGCAACCGCACTTAAAAACACAGGGATCATTCTAGATACAAGAGGTCACTTTCACTACAAAGAGGACTTCGAACCAACTGTCCAATATGTGGCTCAACCTCCCGAAGGAGGCTACACTTTAGACATGTTGTTTAATCAGATGACAATCTTCCAAAGACATGTGGATGATCGCTTCGATGTGCTCCAACAAGACAATCTTCCAAAGACAATTTTCCGCATTTATCGCTTTCATCACCATAATCAGGAAAAGATAAAGATATAATCAAAACCTTCAAACACTTAACCAAAAATTACCACCAAGCATTCTCATAAAACCGAATAAATTTTTTATAAGACCTAATTCACCCCCCCCCCCCCCCCCCCCCCACTCTTAGGCACTCTGAGACTTACACCTAAATGTCAGCAGAGATGATTCCTCAGTTGAATAACGGATGACTGAAGTTCCTAAATGTCAACAGAGATGGTTCCTCAGTTGAATAACGAATGACTGAAGTTCCTAAATGT
Organism: Vicia faba; assembly: GCA_948472305.1. Classification (NCBI taxonomy): domain Eukaryota; kingdom Viridiplantae; phylum Streptophyta; class Magnoliopsida; order Fabales; family Fabaceae; genus Vicia; species Vicia faba. The sequence goes on from OX451739.1 coordinate 489,503,590, forward strand.
CAACAGAGATGATTCCTCAGTTGAATAACGGACGACCGAAGTTCCTAAATGTCAGCAGAGATGATTCCTCAGTAGAATACGGACGACCGAAGTTCCTAAAATTCAAACAGAGACAACTCACCAGTAGAATAACGGATGACGAAGCTCCTAAAATTCTACTTCTCTCAACAAAGATCAGCCTTCCCTAGCGGAATCTTCCTCAACGACAGGTGTACAAGCTCTCGCTAAGGAATCCCTTATGCAATCGACACTCCTTCAGATGGCATCTTTAAGCCCATCTCCCGTTAGCAATTTCCAAATGGCATCTGTAAGCCCGTTCCCAACATCACAAGACAATTACCACTTCATGCGAGTGCAAATTTCTGGGCACTCTAGTGTTCAATCATCTTCCACCTTTGGATCACGAAAGGCACACAAGCCAATCTTCATCCTCAGGTTTAAGAAAATTGAACAGGGGAAGCTGTTGTACCCCAAAATTTTCCCTCCCATATTTCTCAAAACATTTCAAGAAAGATCTCCAAGTTGCTCAAGGTAGTCCAAGGGTTGGCCAGACAAGCTCCCTCCTAAGGCAATCCACCTCAAATTAGGGTTTCATGTTGCATCAAGATACTTGAGTCCAAGTGATCCCAAATTCTCACCAATGTCCTAATATGTTCTCAAGATCATCCATGTCAAGTTTCAAGCCTTGCAGAGGAATTTTGCTCAGTCAATTGCTCAAAGGCCTGAAAATCGACTATGCTAGGGCAAAAGTTAATTGTGGCCCACTGTGATCGGTGGATCTGGAACTGACTGTTTAACGCTGGTTCGCGAAATATCATGGAAGCAAGAGTCGCCACCGTCTTTTATTTTCTCCAATATGGAAAGGACAAAAGCACAGAAAAATTCCTTTTGAGATTGTTTCTCGGTTCGGGAGGTAGATTTATAGAAAGGGAAGGTGTTAGCACCCTTTCTATCCATGGTTATCCATGGGCTCTTAGATACTTGCTCATTTGTGTTTTCAAAATGTATGTTTGCTTTTCAAAGTGAGTGGGTTTGAAAAAGTTTCGTTTAAAATTTCAGTTCGACTCTTGTATCAGTCCTCAAGAGTGTTTGAAAAGTTGTTTTTGAAAGCTTTTTGCAAAGTGTCGGTGTGAAAAGAAGTTTTTGATTTGTTTTGAATTAGAGCAAGTATCTACGAGTCATCTACCTACCCTAAGGAATTAGGCTGTGTAAATGTCCTTAAGGTAGTGCCATCCCACCATTGAGAGGTAGGTAGCACCACCGTTGGAGGTGTTCGGGTCAATTCGAGGATTAGGGACAGTGTGGTCACCAGAGCAATAGTAGGACACCTTAGAAGCTACCCCCATGCCATGTTCATGGACATGAGGACTTACTAAAACGTCCTCTACTCGACGACCACGTTTCGAGGGGCAAGGCAACAGTGAGGCGTACCCTAAGAGTGGTGTGTGAATTGTGTGTCATTTTCAGTCATATTTTATTCTTGTCATGCATTTGGTGGTCTACGCTTTGATTTTATTTGGGCATACATTCTTTCATATGATTATTAGCAGTTAAGGGTGCGGAAATTAAAATGCGGAAAAATAAAGGTCCTACGCTATTACAAGGCGCGGGTCCATACATCGCCAAATTAACAAAACCCGATTTTGAATAAAAATGCGGAAAGTAAATGTCCTAATTATCTATTATAAGGCTTTGGGGAAATTACATTATATTTAAAACAAAAAATGTAAATAAACGCGCGAAAAGAAATTAGAAGCGAAAGTGCGAGGGCGTTGGACCCTTTAAAGAAATTAAATTGAAATTACAAATTAATTAAATTATTCAATAAGGAAAAGAAGTTATTTTTGGAGTTTTTGTATTTATGAAAAAAAGGAAGATTAATTGAAATTAGAAATTTTAATAAAAACCCTAATTCTAGTTTGTTTTTAATTATTAAAGAAAATTGTTTAAGTTTAACCTAATTTAACCCTAATTAATTAATTACAAGTATTTATAAAAATAATTAATGGTTAATAATAATTATAATAAGAAGAAAAAAATATTTATTAAAAAGAGGATCAAAATGTACTAAAAACCTATTTTTATATATTTTTAGTTATTAAGAAAAAAAAACATTAAAATGAAACCTAAAATTAAACTAATTGTTTATTGGAATTTATTTACAAAAAAAACTATTTAAAGAATTAAAAATTAAATAAACATATTTTATTTTTAATGATTTCTGATTTTTTTTGTTTTATTATGAAAATTAATTTTGGTAAATTAAAGAAAATAATTAAAAGAATTTAAGAAAAGAAAATCAAATAAAAATGAATAAAGAAAAAAAATGCAAACCAAAGGGTATTCAGACCCAATTTGGGAGGTTCATTGCAAGCAATTTGGCCCATTCAATTCTAGACCCCTTGGACTTTTGTGATTGCGTATGGAATAGTTGACTAATGCGTATGGTGGACTGCAGATTCTGGCCCCTGGATTGATCTCCTGGATTATGTGGCAAGCCAGCATGTGAAGGCATAGGGTGGTCTTTTAGTGACACGCTGCATAGAAGCATGTTACAAGAAAAAATATGGAAGAAATATGGGGGACCTGGGAATCGAACCCATGTCCCAATACCTGCATGCCAGCGTGCTAACCAAGTGAGCTAGTGCGTTTGTTTGTCAGCTTAATGGAACATGATCAATATGAGAGAGAAACAAGTATTATGCTGGATAACAAAAAAAGCGCCAATTATTCAAACTGGCCAACCATAGTCCAACACGCTAGCATCTTCTTCCTTGGTCTTTCGTTTTGCCTGAAAAATAAGACTAGATAGCGGGGGTTTTAAACCCCCACTAACCTCAAACCTGCAAAATAGCGATTAACATATAGTGCAAAAGAAAAAGGCCGTGATGGTTGGTTTCTACTTGTTTGAAAGTCCTGATTTCATTGGTATAGGTCTTATGGTCCAATTATTCCAGATATGCAAAGCCCCAAAATTAGAGCTCTGAAACCCTAGGCAGTTTTCATGGTGGATTCACGTACATGGCTTAAAAACTCAATTGGATGGCACCATTAGCTTTAGAATGACCAGGTTAGTATAAACCAAACATTAAAAATCAAAAATACTGCATGAATAATGAAACACGAATATGAAAATTTTCAAGGAAAGTCAGACTTTGTTATACCGATTCCTTGAGTATGGAGGGTTGAATTTGATTGGAATGGCTTCCTGGATGTGTTAGGAGTGTAATGGAATAGTTATTTGGCTTTGAAACGAACTCTAACTGTGAAAACAATTTTCAATTTTTTTGGAAAAAATGCAAAGTTGTTCTCTGTGTTTTGGCACAACTTTCTTGTTCTTTTTGATTAGGGTTGTGTTCTTGCATATATGTGGAATCATTCTAGGTCAAAAACAAAGCCCAAAATCCATTGAATCAATGTTTCAATATTTGATTTTTCAAGCATCTTTTTCAATCTTTTTGTCATGAGAAACATGCCTATTTTGGAAGATCTTGCCTCTTGATGTGGTACACGAAATCCCTAGGCCTTAATGAGAGAATATGCTGCACAAAAAGATTTGGAAAACATGTTTTAGTATTTTTCTTAAATTTAATTTTAATTAAATGAATTAATAGGATTAAAAACTCAATTAATTAATTAAAAATAAGAAAACAACTCCCCTTTGGGTCAATGGGTCGTGCATAGCTTTTGGGTGATGATTCTTGGAAGAAATTGAGGCCCATTAGCAATTTTGAGGCATTTGAAGCAAAGTTGACTTTTCAAAATTCCCAAAAATTTCCCAACTTCCACAAGGCATATCTTGCTCAATTTTTAAGCTTTGATCATGTTCCTGGACATTTTGGAAAGGTCTTGAAGTCCTCTAACCAATGCCTTTGGTCCCATGTCATTTTTATTTACCAATCTCAAGTTATGGTCTTTGACTTAAAGTGCCTTTTTGTTGACTTTTGAAAATGACCTATAATGTTGAGATTAATAACTTTTTGTGAGAGCATTTCTTGGACTTGAAGTGTGAAGATGAGTTGTAGGAAATGTCATTCTCTTCAAAATGAGCTTTGGATGGAATTTTTCTGATAAACCATGTGGAAGTTATGCCCTGGTCAATTTGCAGTTGACTTTTTCAACTGTCCAATTATAGAAACTTTTGCATCTTGAGACTTTTTGAGCCATGCTTTGAGAATCATGATCAAGAATTGATCAAATGATGTTTGTGGCTTCAAAATAAGATGTTGACCAAAAATTTTGACTTTTGACTGTCAAATGACCATTTTGCCCCTGCAGTTGAATGTTGAGCAATTAGGGTTTTTGACTGTGCAATTTTGTGCTGTGAGTCTTGAAACTTGGCATGTGGATGCTTGACAATGTTTATAGGCATGTGGGACTTGTTTGGACCCTTGAAAACTTCAATTTCTTTGCCAGAACCAAAACCCTAATTTTGACTGTTAGGAGGCAACTGGACTGTGCAACTCTTGGGAGATTTTGAAGCACGCTCTTGACAAATCCTGAAGAATATGGGAGGGCAAATTTTGGGGTACAACAGTTGCCCCTGTTCAATCTTCTTAGACCTGAGGATGTAGATTGGCTGACGTGCCTTTCGTAATCCGAAGGTGGAAGATGATTGAACACTAGAGTGCCCAGAAATCTGCGCTCACATGTTATCAGTGTGATGATGGGAATGGGCTTACAGATGCCATTTGGAGATTGATGGATAGGAAGATGGGCTTACAAATGCCATGTTGAGAGTTGATGAATAGGTGGATGGGCTTATAGATGCCATCTGGGTGTCGATCGCATAAGAGTTTCCTTAGTGAGAACTTGCGTACCTGAAAAAGAAAATGATTACCTGGCCTATTACAGAAGTTGGTCTTCAAACTCTTTATATAGACGCACCCTGGTTGGTTACAGGAATCGAATCTTTGAACTCTTCAGACGTGCCCTCAATGGGACGATGAGAGAACCTTGGATGATTACTATCTCAACAACAACGATGAGAGAACCTTGGGTGATTACTACCTCAACAGTAACGATGAGAGAATCTGGGGCGATTACTACCTCAACAGTAACGATGAGAGAATCTGGGGCGATTACTACCTCAACAGTAACGATGAGAGAATCTGGGGCGATTACTACCTCAACAGTAACGATGAGAGAATCTTGGGCGATTACTACCTCAACAGTAACGATGAGAGAATCTTGGATGTCTTCTACTGAGTCTTTATTAGGAAAATCTTTAGGAATCGATTTAACTGGACCAGAGAAGGCCTTTGACTGGATCGGCATCAGAAAAATCTTTAGGAGTCGATTTAACTGAACCATGCAAGGTCTTGGAATCTTCAACTGGAATAAGAATCAGGGAGATCTTAGGGTCGATCTGACTGAACCAGAGAAGGCCTTTGACTGGATCGGCATTAGAAAAATCTTTAGGAGTCGATTTAACTGAACCAGGAAAGGTCTTGGAATCTTCAACTGGAATAAGAATCAGGGAGATCTTAGGGTCGATCTGACTGAACCAGAGAAGGCCTTTGACTGGATCGGCATCAGAAAAATCTTTAGGAGTCGATTTAACTGAACCAGGCAAGGTCTTGGAATCTTCAACTGGAATAAGAATCAGGGAGTTCTTAGCGTCGATCTGACTGAACCAGAGAAGGTCTTGGATTAACTTTGACTGGATAAGAATCAGAAAAACCCTAGAATCGATTTAACTGAACCAGGCGAAAGTCTTGGGATATAGCTGAGAACTTAACTGGATCTTTCCTGAAAGGTAAAGGTCAGTCATATGCAATGCATGATATGGATCAAGCAATGATGTTCTCAACATAAATGAGATTGTGCGATGCGTTCATGCATGTATCATGATTTATGGCAATGTGATGTTTTTGAACGTAATTTCGTATAGGAAAATATATCCTTGACGAATGCCGGGAGTTAAATCCTGGGCTGATGGTTGAAGAGAGTGCTTTGTTGTTTCCGCTGGGGATGAAGATTGCAAGAATACCGGTAGGAGAAGATGACTCCGTTGGGGAATAAACTTGATGAAGAGATTACTCGGCGGGGAATAACTACTCTAGCGATCTTGCTGGGGAACAATATTCTGTGGGAAGAGAGGTACGTTGTTGAGATGCTGATGGTAACTTCGCTGGGGATACCATTGTTGTTGTACCCCAAAATTTGCCCTCCCATATTCTTCAAGAAATTGCCAAGTCAAGTCACAAAATTCCCCAAGGGTTGTGCAGTCCAACTATCTCCTATACAGTCAAAACTAGGTTTTGTGTTCTGATCAAGAAAAGGAAGTTTTCAAAGGCCCAATCCAGTCTCATATGCCTACAAATATGGTCAAGCATCCTCATATCAAGTTTCAAGGCATTCAGCTCAAAATTGCACAGTCAAAACCCTAAATTGCACTACAGTCAACTGTAGGGGCAAAATGGTCATTTGACAGTCAAAAGTTCAAATATTTGGTCAACATATCATTTTGAAGCCACAAACATCATTTGATCAATGCTTGATCATGATCCTCAAAGTTTGGCTCAGAAAATCATCAAGATGCAAAAGTTTCCTTATTTGGACAGTTGAAAAAGTCAACTGAAATTGACCAGGGCATAACTTTCACATGGATTATCATAAAAATTCCATCCAAAGCTCATTTTGAAGAGAAAGACATTTCCTACAACTCATCTTCATACTTCAAGTCCAAGAAATGCTCTCACAAAAAGTTATCAATTTCAACATTATAGGTCATTTTCAAAAGTCAACAAAAAGGGACTTTAAGTCAAAGGCACATAACTTGAGATTGGTAAATCAAAATGACATGGGACCAAAGACATTGGTTAAAGGACTCAAAGACCTTTCCAAAATGTCCAAGAACATAAGAAAAGCTTAAACATTGAGCAAGTTATGCCTTGTGGAAGTTGGGAAATTTTTGGATATTTTGAAAAGTCAACAATGGTTCAAATGACCTAAAATTGCTAATGGGCCCATTTTTCTTCCATGATTCATCATCCATGACATGTACACGACCACTTGGCCCAAAGGGAAGTATTTTCTCATTTTTAATTTATTTATTTGAATTATTATTTATATTAATTCATTTAAATCATTTAAATATATGAAAAATATCTAATATGACCTAGCAAATCTTTTTATACAGGTTTTGCCATCAAGATTTCGTGCACATGCTAATTAGGAAAGAATTGGATTGATTGGATGCTAATTGGCACAAGAACACTTGAAAAAGATTGAAAAAAGATCCTTAACAAATCAAATCTCCAATTCATGAATTCAAGAGATTTTGAGCAATATTTTTAACCTAATGCATTCCATACAAATACTTGAACACAACCCTAATGCCCATACACTGGAAGCTGCGCAAGAAAGGCCAGTAGAAACTTGAAATTTTCTCCATAAAACTCAAAACTGAAATCATTGTTAGAGGTTGATTCAAGGCACACAAACTATTTCAATAGCTTCCTCAAGGATTGCTGATCACGTTCCAATCAAAAACCTCCACTCAAACGCCAAGAATCGGTACCTAGGACTCAAACTGTGTCAAGAAATTTTCAGAATCGTGCATCATGATTTGTGCATACTTTGCAATTTTTATTCATTGATTAATGTTTGTTATGAGTTTCTGGAACTAACCATGCAAATTAATTGCGTTTTTGTGCTATATACGTGATGTTGCCATTGATGCAGTCTAGGGTTTCTTGAGCTCCCAATTAGGGGTTTCCTAATAACGTAAAATTCGACCACCACAATGCCATGGATGGATTCAGGGAGCTTGGACGAAGAGATTAACGTACTCGCGCTCAATTTATAGGCCTTCAGGGTCTAATCGCTATTATTGAATTAAGCCTGTTTTGAGGGGGTTCAAAACCCCCGTTAAATGTTTATTATTTTTCAGGAAGAATGAAACAATGGAGAAGACGATGCCATGTCAAGCGAGGATAGGCCAATTCAAAATTTCGCGCGTTGGATGCATTAAGGGATTGTTTTCCTTTATTATATTTATTCGCTTATTATATATCAAATACGTTGATTGGCACAGTTGGTTGGAGAAAGCGCTGGTAATACACATGACCTGGGTTCGAGCCCCAGGTCTTACATATGTCCATATTATTTTTCTATAAATCTTTCCATGCAGCGCTAGCGTTAAGGCACACCATATTCCATCACCATCAAGCCAGCCACGCGTCTAGCTGCTTCAGATCAAAGGCTCAAAGTTGCTGAACACCATAAGCGCTGGTCAACATGTCAGTAGGTCACCTGGAAAGTCAAACGGACCCAGGGTTTTTTGGGCCAGATTATTCAAAGTCCTACCTCCACTTTGGGGCCTGAACCCCCCCTGGTTTGCCTTCTCTATATTTTTCACATTTTATTTTCAATTGTTATTTTACTTGTTTTATTGTTTTGATTCAATTAATTATTTTTACCAAATATAAAAAAAATGCCTAAAAACTCAGAAAAAGATAAAAACATAATAAATATTTTATTTTCATATTTTCTTGTAAATATTTGTATATGATTGAATTTAGTTAAATTAGGGTTTTAATATTAATTCTTTTCACAATAAAAATATAAAAAAATGTAGAACTAGGTTTAATTGATAATTTTTATTTCCTTTTAATTTTTCCTTTTTCATCATAATACTTACTTATCTATTTATTTTTATAACTAAATTGTACATAAAAAACTTAGGTTTAATTTAGGTTAAATTTTAATACTTTCATAATAAATTTAAAAACCATTAGAATTAGGGTTAGTTAATTTTAATTAATTCTTTTTTTTTTAAATCATAAAATACTAAAATACCAAAAACATTTTCTTTTAAATTTTAATTTTAATTCCTCATTGACATTAATTTTTGCAAAAGGGTCCAACGCCCATGTTCTTAATTGTTTAATTTCGCGTATTTATTTTATGTCGCTTGAATAATTATGTACCTCTCCCGAAGCTTTGTAACATTTACTTCTCGCACTTTTTTAATTCTGTTAATTTCTTTACTTTCCGTCAAATCGGGTCCGGTTTAATCTTGGCGATGTGGACCTGCGCCATTTGTAATAGCTTAGATTTACTTTTCTTTGCAAATATTTTAACTGTTAACCAAGCATGCAAGAATGAATGGCCATAATAAAATCAAGCGTAGAAAACCAATAATATGACAAGACAAATGCAAATGAAAACGACACACGAATCGCACACACCACCCCTAGGGTACGCCTCACTGTTGCCTTGCCTCGAAAGGTGATCGTCGAGTAGAGGATGTCTTAGTAAGTCCTCATGATCCGGGAACCTGGCATGAGGGTAGCTTCTAAGGTGTCTTCCCATTGCTCTGGTGATCACCATGTCCCTACAAACTCGAATTGATCCGAATACCTCCAACGGTGGTGCTACCTACCTCTCAATGGTGGGATGGCATTACTTTAAAGGACACCTACACAGACGAATTCCTTAGGGTAGGTAGACGACTCATGGATACCTGCTCTCTTCAAAAACAAACAAAAATCTTTTCACACCGACACTTTTCAAAAGCTTTCAAAACAATTTTTTCAAACACTCTGACACAAGAGTCGATCTGAAACTTTCAAAGAAACTTTTTAAAACCCACAATTGAAAAGCAAACAAACCATTTTGAAAACACAATGAGCAAGTATCTAAGAGCCCATGGATAACCATGGATAGAAAGGGTGCTAGCACCTTCCCTTTCTATAACCTACCTCCCGAACCGAGAGCAATCTCTTTAAGGAATTTTTCTGTGCTTTTGTCCTTTCCATTTGGAGAAAATAAAAGACGGTGGCGACTCTTGCTTCCGCGACATTTCGCGAACCAGCGTTAAACAGTCAGTTCCAGATCCACCGATCACAGAACTGGCGACTCTGCTGGGGACAAACTTAAAGTGAGGTGTACCTTAGGGTTAGTTCATAACTGTGTTTTCAATTGCTTTCTTTGCTTGCTTTAAATTGTGGGACTGTCTTGGGAGTTCTATAGATCCTAACCCGGATCTGGGGGATACCTTCTTAGAAAGTAGCAACAAGGCTGTGAGGGAACTGTGCGGGGTATACCGACATGGTTGAAACAGTCTGCTACGTTGATGTGGCACTTTGGTGTGTACCGGTAACCCTTGAGTTCAGTCAAGGAGAGTACGGGGCCTCCGCGTGGTGTCGTGAAGCATCAACAGACCTTAGGAACCTTAATTGAACTATCTTGGCCTCTTTAGGGTAGTGAGATAACTGACTTTGGTGCAGTCCGAGGTTGGTTGATACTCAATACTACACTCAATTGAGGGTTGCTTTCCTGGAATATTTCGGTCGCCAGTTCAGTGGCTAAATCGAAACGATGAACAATGAAAGCAATCCCGTGATATTGAGACCCTTAGAACCCGGTTACTTCTGATAGGACAGGTTGAGCCCACCAACTTCAAGAGGGTAATACCCAGACCCCATGCCGGCCTAAATCTAAGGGCTCTCTCTTGTGTGACTTGTGTGCCTTCGTACTTGACTATCTGCATGCTTGTGACCTAACACTTGTTTCTTGCAGGTTTTGTTTCAGTCCTTAATTAGGACTCATAACAGGGTTACTGACATCACCCCATGCATATCATGACATCATACCATTGCATACATCCTAACCCATTTCAAGGATCTCAAGGGCTTGTGATGCAGGTCATGATGAATCAAACACCCAACAAGGGGCAAAGGGGATTTATTTTCCTCTAGCCAAGGGTGTCAGGGGCTATGACCCACTTGATATGGTGAGCCTTTGACCCTTGAAGAGGGATTTTCTGCAACAGGAAGTTTCTTCAATCAAGTTACCGGTTTTCAACTCTAACAAGTTTCTCTGTTTACCCCGCGAGATCCTTGAAATCATTGCATGCATATCATACATCTCATTGCATTGCAGGTATCCCTTTGACAGGTTGCTTACCCTTCTTCGCTGTTTATTTCAGCCGATCGTCATGAATCCTGAATCATCAGCCGAGCAGTCTATCAAGGCCCTCCAGGCTCAGAACGCCCAGTTCCAAGGGCTGATCATGAATTTGACCCAGGGGCAACAAGATCTGAAGGCTCTGCTCTTGAAGAAAGAAAAGAAGAAGAGGAGGACTGTTTTGTTCAGCCCTAGACGCAGATCTGGGAATGCACCGCAGATTGAAACTGAGAGGACAACTCCATCTGTGAGGGAAGGTAGTCATCAGGGGGAAAGGGTTCCCAGTCCAGTGGTCTCCGACAACGAGACAGATTTCAACGACGAACAATACCCTCCGGCTGAGGACAAGTACAAACAGTTGGAGGATAGGCTGAATGCTATGGAGATCTAACAGGTACCTGGGCTGGATTTTGGAGATCTGGGTTTGTCAACTGGTGTGATTATCCCGCATAAATTCAAAGCACCATCCTTCTCTAAGTATGACGGGGCGTCTTGTCCCAAGCTGCATCTGAGGTCCTATGTTCGGAAGATTCAACCATATACGGTGGACAAGAATTTGTGGATCCACTTCTTCCAGGAGAGTCTTTCAGGGACTCATCTCGAATGGTTCTATCAGCTAGATGGGACCAAGGTTCGTAACTGGGAGGAGTTGGCAACTGCTTTCTATAAGCAGTACCAGTACAATGCCGACCTTGCCCCCACACGTACCCAACTCCAGGGTATGTCGTTGGGGTCAAGTGAAGGTTTCAAGGAGTACGCACAAAGATGGAGAGACCTTGCTGGAAGGGTGCAGCCTCCGTTAACTGACTGGGAACTCGTTGATATGTTCTTAGGGACCCTATCCGGGCCATTCTTCAATCACCTCATTGGTAACTCATCTGCTGGATTTACCGACCTCATCCTGACTGGCGAAAGAATTGAAGCTGGTATCAAGAGTGGGAAAATTCAAGAGGCCACACCTTCTGATATTCATAAAAAGCCTTACACGGGAAAGAAGGAATCTAATGCTGCATACAGTCAAAAGAGTCGCCGTAATCAACATGCAGGGGCAGTCATGATCTCTGGTTCTGCACCACGCCGTCAACCACAAAAGGGAAACCAGCAAAGGCCGGACGGGCCTAAAAGGCAATTCACCAACATTAACATGCCATGGTCACAGGCATTGCAGCACATGTTGAAGATGAACTTGATTGCAGTGATCAACCCTCCTGCCAATCCTAAGACCTCCTCTCCTAGCTACAATCCAGAAGCAAGGTGTGCTTATCATTCTGATAGCCCGGGGCACGATACTGAGGACTGTTGGGCACTGAAATACAAGATTCAGAACATGATCGATGCCAAAGAGATCGAGTTCGAGCCTGCCGAGACTCCCAACGTGATTACTGCTCCATTGCCAAAACATGGCTAGAGTCGAGAGATTTTTGTTCATTTGAATTCAAAGTTGTATTTTTCCTTTCTTGTTCAGATAAACAATTATCATGTTAAACTATTTTATTTCACGAATGCATTACACATGTCTGTCTTGATTTAATTATGTTTACTATGCTTAAAACTGCTTTCATATTTTTGCGATGGTCAACTCTTAATTGAAAATTCTAAACCTCTTGAGGGAGGATGACGAAAACAATACCGCAATCATTACAGTATGCTTTTGAACAGACCCCGCTGATGAGGTACATGCATTGTTTCAATCCCTAAACACTGGAGTTATAAGGAAGATAATCCCTCGTCAACCCATCTGAGCCAAAGAAGTAGGAGTTTTTCTTTTCGCAATTTAAAAACCTTAATCATAACCTGGGGCAGGGTAGTCTCTCAGTTGATCCAAGCGCATAACGAATGGCACCAAAGAGATCATTACAAAACAAAAGACAGTGATGGTTCAGAACAATCATAAAGACAGGCAGTCGTTATCAAAAAAAAAAAATCATAAATGAAAAGCCCAAGAAGTCTAAACCTCCAAAGGGGACTTATGAAACTGGGGCATCCCGCTGACTGTAATTCCAAAAAGGAAACAGTTCAGGCAAAAAAAGAAAGGGATAACAAAAATCAGAAAAGAAAGAGGTCTCACAAACCCTCAACAAAAGCAAAAATGACTGCCTAGTCAGAATAAATCATCAATGTCCGAACCATCACCAGAAAATCAGAGCAAAGACTCAAACAAGGTCTAACGTATGATCAACTGAGTTTAGGTTTGGAGAACATCACGAAGAGCGGGTGGGTACAAATAATTTGAGCCTTTATCCTTTGTTTCTTAAACCGTGAACCAGGCCACGATATAACCCTTAAAAGTCCTAGCTGAAGCATGGTTTAGTTCAAAAGCATACTGTTACGAAGGTATCCTGACTCCTGAAGGTTTGCTGTAAAAATCTTGAGTTGACACCGCACTGTATTACAAAAAATGCATTTTCAAAATTCAAGACAGACATAGGCTTTTGCATTCTTAAAATAACCTTGTTTGCATATGACTATTTGTTTGAACAGCAGGGAAATTCGCACGATGAACGCTTTGTGAACAGAAGTACCTCCAATCAAGGGGCACAGTAAGAGCATTGCCCATTATCTAGGGCATGGCAAAATACTTCCAACAGGGGCAACTCCCTACATTCTGAGAACATGGACATAGCCGAAAAAATACTACGCAAAGTCAAAGACCCGCTAGGTTGACACACCTAGGCAAAAATAAGGGCTTCCCGGCGAACCAAAAGGGTTCGGGCAAAATGAAGGGATGAAATGAAAAAATATGTACACCTGGCAAGTCGAAAACCTGAAAAGGCGGCTTGGGCAAAAATGGGTATCCTGGTGGACTGAAAACCCGAAAGGGCGGTCCAGGCAAAATTTAGGGATCAAAGCGTACGACTATGTCCCGACGTCTCGAAGATTTGTCAATCACCCACACAGGTATCCTCTTCCCTCATCTCCGAAGCAGGGGCAATAATGAGCTATCCAGGAAATCCAAGTGTTCTGTCAACCAAAGTACAAAGAAAAGATCAACATAAGGATGATTACCACCTATCTTTACCAATTCCAGATCGCGGGTTAACATCCGAAACCAAACAGGACAATCATCCACTTAATCAAAATCATGTAACCCTACACCGGTTCCTTCTCAATTTTCAAACAAAGTCGTACACAGACTCATCCTCCACAAGTAACCTAACCCCGGTTCCTCCAGAAGTTTTACACGAACTTATCCAAGTAACCTAACCCCGGTTCCTCCAAGAAGTCTTACATGGACCTATCTCAAGATGACCTAACCCCGGTTCATCAAGAAGTTTTTACACAAACTTATCCAAGTAACCTAACCCCGGTTCCTCCAGAAGTCTTACATGGACCTATCTCAAGATGACCTAACCCCGGTTCATCAAGAAGTTTTTACACAAACTTACCCAAGTAACCTAACCCCGGTTCCTCCAAGAGTCTCACATGGACCTATCTCAAGATGACCTAACCCCGATTCATCAAGAAGTTTTACACAAACTTATCCTGCCGTAACCTAACCCCGGTTCCTCCAAGAGTCTCACATGGACCTATCTCAAGATGACCTTACCTCGGTTCGTCAAGAAGTTTTACACGAACTTATCCTGCGGCAACCTAACCCCGGTTCCCCCCAGAAGTCTTACATGGATTTAGCTCAAGATAACCTCACCCCGGTTCATCAAGAAGTTTTACATGAACTTACCTCACCAAGCAACCCTACACCGGTTCCCTCTCTTCAAGATGCAGTTTTACACGGACTCGTCACCCAGAAACCCTACACAGGTTCTCCCTTTCCAAAAACGAGGTTTCACATGAACTCATCATCAAAGTAACCCTACACAGGTTCCTCCTCCATTTCAGATGCGGTTTTACATGAGCTCATCAGCAGGAAACCCTACATGGGTTCCCCCTTTCAACTTACAAAATTACAGTCCAAAAACTCCCCAGAAGAGTCCAATCCAGTTTCCCCAGGAAAGTTGGAATTCATCTCCCCAAGCAGTAAGCTTATCCCCAGTAAATTCTGGAAGCTTATCCCTCGCAGAGCACGAACACGTCGTCCGACTTTATTCAAAGAGTTATTTCCTTAACAGGATATAACTGGGTTATCCTCAGCCAAAAGACCACGGAAAGATCGTCGTCAACGAAGCCTTCTTATCCCCAGCAAGTAACTATCAACATTCAATAAAGCTCTTCCCCACAGAGTATTGCTTCCCAGCATGGTCGCTAGAGTATCTTTCCTCCCCGCAGAATCTTCCATTTGCCAAGTTTATTCCGCAACGGAGTCATCTTCTCCTACCGGTATTCTTGCAGTTATCATCCCCAACGGAAGCAAAATCTATTCTTCAACATCAGCCCAGGATATGACTTCCCGGCACCCGTCAAGGATTTACTTTCCTAGACGAAAAATACATTCATAAAACATCATATACATCATTATAGCATGCATAACGCATCATATCACACAAATCTCATTTATGTTGAGAACATCATTGCTTGATCCATATCATGCATTGCATATGACTGACCTTTACCTTTCAGGAAAGACGCAGTTGAAATTCTCAAACATATTTCAAGACCTCCTCTAGTCCAGCTAAATCAATTCCCAACAGATTTTTCTGATAAAGACTCGGCAGAACCCATGGTCCCCTCTCCAACGGTGAGTGAGGTGGTAATTCCTTTTTCAAGATGTTTCCCTCTCCGACGGTGAGTGAGGTGATAGTCTCCTATGGTCCCCTCTCCAACGGTGAGTGAGGTGGTAATTCCTTTTCAGATGTTTCCCTCTCCGACGGTGAGTGAGGTGATAATCTCCTATGGTCCCCTCTCCGACGATTATAAGTGCCTATGGTTCTCTTCCCGATACTGCAAAGATGGTAATTCCCGCTAAGATTTTTCTCAACGAGCGTTGTTGAGGTTAAAGTCGCCCAAGGTTCTCTTACCATTCATGCTAAGGTATGCAGGTTCTCGCCAAGGAATCTCCTACGCGATCAACATCCAGATGGCATCTATAAGCCCATCATCCTATTCATCAACCTCTAAATGGCATCTATAAGCCCATTCCCACCACACGGCTACTATGTGAGCGCAAATTCCTGGGCACTCTAGTGTTCAATCATCTTCTACCCTCGGATTACGAAAGGCACGTCAGCCAATCTGCATCCTCAGGTCTAAGAAGATTGAACAGGGGCAACTGTTGTACCCCAAAATTTGCCCTCACATATTCTTCAAGAAATTGCCAAGCCAAGTCACAAAATTCCCCAAGGGTTGTGCAGTCCAACTATCTCCTATACAGTCAAAACTAGGTTTTGTGTTCTGATCAAGAAAAGGAAGTTTTCAAAGGCCCAATCAAGTCTCATATGCCTACAAATATGGTCAAGCATCCTCATATCAAGTTTCAAGGCATTCAACTCAAAATTGCACAGTCAAAACCCTAAATTGCACTACAGTCAACTGTAGGGGCAAAATGGTCATTTGACAGTCAAAAGTTCAAATTTTTGGTCAACATATCATTTTGAAGCCACAAACATCATTTTATCAATGCTTGATCATGATCCTCAAAGTTTGGCTCAGAAAATCATCAAGATGCAAAAGTTTCCTTATTTGGACAGCTGAAAAAGTCAACTGAAATTGACCAGGGCATAACTTTCACATGGATTATCAGAAAAATTCCATCCAAAGCTCATTTTGAAGAGAAAGACATTTACTACAACTTATCTTCATACTTCAAGTCCAAGAAATGCTCTCACAAAAAGCTATCAATTTCAACATTATAGGTCATTTTCAAAAGTCAACAAAAAGGGACTTTAAGTCAAAGGCCATAACTTGAGATTGGTAAATCAAAATGACATGGGACCAAAGACATTGGTTAAAGGACTCGAAGACCTTTCCAAAATGTCCAAGAACATAAGAAAAGCTTAAAAATTGAGCAAGTTATGCCTTGTGGAAGTTGGGAAATTTTTGGATATTTTGAAAAGTCAACAATGGTTCAAATGACCTAAAATTGCTAATGGGCCCATTTTTCTTCCATGATTCATCATCCATGACATGTACACGACCACTTTGCCCAAAGGGAAGTATTTTCTCATTTTTAATTTATTTATTTGAATTATTATTTATATTAATTCATTTAAATCATTTAAATATATGAAAAATATCTAATATGACCTAGCAAATCTTTTTATACAGGTTTTGCCATCAAGATTTCGTGCACATGCTAATTAGGAAAGAATTGGATTGATTGGATGCTAATTGGCACAAGAACACTTGAAAAAGATTGAAAAAAGATCCTTAACAAATCAAATCTCCAATTCATGAATTCAAGAGATTTTGAGCAATATTTGTAACCTAATGCATTCCATACAAATACTTGAACACAACCCTAATGCCCATACACTGGAAGCTGCGCAAGAAAGGCCAGTAGAAACTTGAAATTTTCTCCATAAAACTCAAAACTGAAATCATTGTTAGAGGTTGATTCAAGGCACAAAAACTATTTCAATAGCTTCCTCAAGGATTGCTGATCACGTTCCAATCAAAAACCTCCACTCAAACGCCAAGAATCGGTACCTAGGACTCAAACTGTGTCAAGAAATTTTCAGAATCGTGCATCATGATTTGTGCATACTTTGCAATTTTTATTCATTGATTAATGTTTGTTATGAGTTTCTGGAACTAACCATGCAAATTAATTGCGTTTTTGTGCTATATACGTGATGTTGCCATTGATGCAGTCTAGGGTTTCTTGAGCTCCCAATTAGGGGTTTCCTAATAACGTAAAATTCGACCACCACAATGCCATGGATGGATTCAGGGAGCTTGGACGAAGAGATTAACGTACTCGCGCTCAATTTATAGGCCTTCAGGGTCTAATCGCTATTATTGAATTAAGCCTGTTTTGAGGGGGTTCAAAACCCCCGTTAAATGTTTATTATTTTTCAGGAAGAATGAAACAATGGAGAAGACGATGCCATGTCAAGCGAGGATAGGCCAATTCAAAATTTCGCGCGTTGGATGCATTAAGGGATTGTTTTCCTTTATTATATTTATTCGCTTATTATATATCAAATACGTTGATTGGCACAGTTGGTTGGAGAAAGCGCTGGTAATACACATGACCTGGGTTCGAGCCCCAGGTCTTACATATGTCCATATTATTTTTCTATAAATCTTTCCATGCAGCGCTAGCGTTAAGGCACACCATATTCCATCACCATCAAGCCAGCCACGCGTCTAGCTGCTTCAGATCAAAGGCTCAAAGTTGCTGAACACCATAAGCGCTGGTCAACATGTCAGTAGGTCACCTGGAAAGTCAAACGGACCCAGGGTTTTTTGGGCCAGATTATTCAAAGTCCTACCTCCACTTTGGGGCCTGAACCCCCCCTGGTTTGCCTTCTCTATATTTTTCACATTTTATTTTCAATTGTTATTTTACTTGTTTTATTGTTTTGATTCAATTAATTATTTTTACCAAATATAAAAAAAATGCCTAAAAACTCAGAAAAAGATAAAAACATAATAAATATTTTATTTTCATATTTTCTTGTAAATATTTGTATATGATTGAATTTAGTTAAATTAGGGTTTTAATATTAATTCTTTTCACAATAAAAATATAAAAAAATGTAGAACTAGGTTTAATTGATAATTTTTATTTCCTTTTAATTTTTCCTTTTTCATCATAATACTTACTTATCTATTTATTTTTATAACTAAATTGTACATAAAAAACTTAGGTTTAATTTAGGTTAAATTTTAATACTTTCATAATAAATTTAAAAACCATTAGAATTAGGGTTAGTTAATTTTAATTAATTCTTTTTTTTTAAATCATAAAATACTAAAATACCAAAAACATTTTCTTTTAAATTTTAATTTTAATTCCTCATTGACATTAATTTTTGCAAAAGGGTCCAACGCCCATGTTCTTAATTGTTTAATTTCGCGTATTTATTTTATGTCGCTTGAATAATTATGTACCTCTCCCGAAGCTTTGTAACATTTACTTCTCGCACTTTTTTAATTCTGTTAATTTCTTTACTTTCCGTCAAATCGGGTCCGGTTTAATCTTGGCGATGTGGACCCGCGCCATTTGTAATAGCTTAGATTTACTTTTCTTCGCAAATATTTTAACTGTTAACCAAGCATGCAAGAATGAATGGCCATAATAAAATCAAGCGTAGAAAACCAATAATATGACAAGACAAATGCAAATGAAAACGACACACGAATCGCACACACCACCCCTAGGGTACGCCTCACTGTTGCCTTGCCTCGAAAGGTGATCGTCGAGTAGAGGATGTCTTAGTAAGTCCTCATGATCCGGGAACCTGGCATGAGGGTAGCTTCTAAGGTGTCTTCCCATTGCTCTGGTGATCACCATGTCCCTACAAACTCGAATTGACCCGAATACCTCCAACGGTGGTGCTACCTACCTCTCAATGGTGGGATGGCATTACTTTAAAGGACACCTACACAGACGAATTCCTTAGGGTAGGTAGACGACTCATGGATACTTGCTCTCTTCAAAAACAAACAAAAATCTTTTCACACCGACACTTTTCAAAAGCTTTCAAAACAATTTTTCAAACACTCTGACACAAGAGTCGATCTGAAACTTTCAAAGAAACTTTTTAAAACCCACAATTGAAAAGCAAACAAACCATTTTGAAAACACAATGAGCAAGTATCTAAGAGCCCATGGATAACCATGGATAGAAAGGGTGCTAGCACCTTCCCTTTCTATAACCTACCTCCCGAACCGAGAGCAATCTCTTTAAGGAATTTTTCTGTGCTTTTGTCCTTTCCATTTGGAGAAAATAAAAGACGGTGGCGACTCTTGCTTCCACGACATTTCGCGAACCAGCGTTAAACAGTCAGTTCCAGATCCACCGATCACAATTGTTATGTTGGAAGTGTTAACAGACTCCGCTGGGGATAGGAAGACTTCGCCAAGGACGATCTTTCCGTGGCTTTTGGCTGAGGATAACCCAGTTATATCCTGGTAGGGAAATAACATTTGAATAAAGCCAGAGGACGTGTTCGTGCTCTGTGGGGGAGAAGCTTCCAGAATCTACTGGGGATGAGCTTCCTGCTGGGGAGATGGATTCAAATTTTCCTGGGGAAATCTTGAACTATGCTGGGCTCTCCTGGGGAAATTTTGAGATGTACTGGAAGTGACTCGATTGAATGTCTGGTGTACCGCCGGGGAACAATCTTAGATCAAGATTGCCGGGGATGCTTGTTAAGAACGTCGTATACTGCGCTGGGGAATGTTGAGATCTGCTGGGGATACCCAACTTCCTTAAGGCTAATAAGATAATTCTGCTTGGGGAGAGTGTATTGACTTGCTGACTCGCTCTCTGGGGAATTAAGATATACCGGTTATGTTCTTCAGCTGAACCTACCTTGATACCTTGGTGGACAGAGCAATTAGATCACTTAGACAACTCATTATTTCCCCTGTTTCTAATGTTACCTGTAATTAATCCTTTGTTTCGTATGCAAATATTTATGAGTTAGCAATTATTGTCAAATGCATATATCACAGATTGAACCTCGGACGTTCTTTGCAAAACAAAACAGAAAAGAGAAAAACAATTGGCAATTGATCTGAATAGTGAATTTATATTGATTTTTGAATTTGCCTGTAAATAGGCGTTTATGTACAAGAGGCTGACGTCCTAGTAAGAGAACGCCGCCGAACAAAAGAGTTTATACAAATTTGTACAAAGGGAAAACAAAACAACTATGTGAAAAGAAAAATCCCACTGGGTTCCAACTCTGCTATCGCCTTTATATCTTCGAGCGTCTCATCACTTGGTGACCTAGTCGAGGATGAAGCTGATTGATTGATGCCGTTTGAACTTGATGTTGATACCGGATTCTGGATGCAAGGTGATCCAATGAGACATAGTATTACGCTTTAATCCCTAACTTTTTCCTGGACCGCCCTTTCGGGTTTTCGGTCCACCGGGATACCCATTTTTGCCCAAGCCGCCTTTTCAGGTTTTCGACTTGCCGGGTGTACAGATTTTTTCATTTCATCCCTTCATTTTTCCCGAACCCTTTTGGTTCGCCGGGAAGCCCTAATTTTTGCCTAAGTATGTCAACCTAGCGGGTCTTTTTTCATGCGTAGTATCTTTTTACTATGTCTGCATTGGCGGGGTGAGGAAGGTCGTCACCATCCATGGTGGTTAGAATCATGGCTCCTCCTGAGAACACATGTTTAACCACAAATGGCCCTTCGTACGTAGGGGTCCACTTGCCCCTTGGATCACTCTGAGGAAGGATGATGCGTTTGATTACCAGATCCCCAACTTGATATTCTTGTGGTCTGACCTTTTTGTTAAATGCCCTGATCATCCGTTTTTGATACGTCTGACCATGACAAATAGAAGTGAGTCTCTTTTCGTCAATCAGGTTTAATTGATCAAGTCGTGTCTGGATCCAATCATCTTCACTCAGATCTGCATCCTTCATTATCCGGAGAGAGGGAATCTGCACTTCGATCGGTAAGACTGCCTCCATGCCGTAGACCAAGGAAAAAGGAGTTGCCCCGGTTGACGTCCTTGTTGAGGTACGATACCCATGTAGAGCAAACGGTAACATCTCGTGCCAATCTTTATAGGTCACCGTCATCTTCTGCATAATTTTCTTGATATTCTTATTCGCTGCTTCTACAGCCCCATTCATCTTCGGCCGGTAAGGAGAAGAGTTGTGGTGCTGTATCTTAAACTGCTCGCAGAGCTCAGTGATCATCTTGTTATTGAGATTGGTACCGTTGTCTGTAATGATCCTTTCAGGGATGCCGTATCGACAGATCAGATTATGCCGAATGAACCGTGCCACAACGTTCTTGGTTACTGTAGCATAAGAAGCTGCTTCAACCCACTTCGTGAAGTAATCGATCGCTACTAGGATGAAGCGATGCCCATTGGATGCCGTGGGTTTAATCTCGCCGATAATATCTATGCCCCACATTGCAAAAGGCCAAGGTGCAGTCAGGACATTCAGAGGGACTGGAGGAACGTGCACCTTGTCTGCGTAAATCTGGCATTTGTGACACGTCCGAGAATGTTGGTAACAGTCGGCTTTCATTGTGGACCAGAAATACCCTACCCGAAGGATCTTCTTTTCCATGGTGTGTCCACTGGAATGTGTTCCGAAGGTACCCTCATGCAGTTCTGCCATGATCCTTTCTGCTTCAGTCTTATCCACACAATGCAGTAAGGTCGAATCATGGTTTCGCTTGTACAGGATGCCGTTACTGAGGAAGAACTTCGCTGCGAACCTTCTCAGAAACTTTTTATCATTGACAGATGCGCCTTCAGGATACTCTTGAGCTTCCAAGTATCTCTTCACCTCATGGTACCAAGGCTTCTCAGTCACCAACTCAGTCTCAAGATCACAACAGTATGCCGGTTCGTCCAGTTTCCAGATGATGACCCGGGGAGCCTCATTATCCCATTTGACCTTGAACATGGAAGACATCGTAGCTAACGCGTCCGCCAACTGATTCTCCTCTCTCGGGAAGTGTTCAAAAGTTATCTATGTGAAATGGGGGATCAATGTCAACACACGTTCTCTGTAAGGAATAAGATTCGGATGTTTCGTATCCCACTCCCCTTTGATCTGATTGATCACGAGAGCGGAATCTCTGAAGACACTCAGAAACTTGATCCTTAAGTCGATCGTCGCTTGGAGACCCATGATGCATGCCTCATACTCTGCGATGTTGTTAGTGCAGTTGAAACATAGCCGGGCGGTAAGTGGAGTATGAGTGCCTTGAAGAGATATGATCACAGCGCTGATACCATTACCCAAAGCATTTGAGGCTCCGTCAAAGTGCATAGACCATCGGGATCCTTCCTCAGGTCCTTCATCCGGTCCAAGTACTTCACAATCAGTCACTATCATGATAATCTCGTCTGGAAACTCGAAGTTCATTGACTGATAATCGTCTACTGCCTGATGTGCCAAGTGGTCTGCCAATACACTTCCTTTGATGGCTTTCTGAGTCGTGTATTGTATGTCATATTCCGTCAAGATCATTTGCCATCTTGCTATTCTCCCAGACAGAGCAGGCTTTTTAAATATGTACTTTATTGGATCCATCTTTGAGATCAACAAGGTAGTGTGAGTCAGCATATACTGTCTCAGCCGGCGAGCAGCCCATACCAAAGCGCAACAAGTTTTCTCGAGCAGTGAGTATCGGGTCTCACAGTCGGTAAACTTTTTGCTAAGGTAATAAATGGCATGCTCTTTTCGGCCAGACTCGTCATGCTGCCCCAACACACACCCCATTGAGTTGTCAAGTACTGTCAGGTATAGTATCAGAGGTCTCCCTTCAACCGGCGGCATAAGAATGGGTGGTTCTTGGAGATACTCTTTGATTCTGTCAAAAGCGGCCTGACATTCATCATTCCAACGTACTACCTGATCTTTCTTCAGCAGCTTGAAGATTGGTTCACAGGTAGCGGTTATGTGCGAGATGAATCGGGCAATGTAATTCAGGCGTCCTAAAAAACCTCTGACCTCTTTCTCTGTCTTAGGAACTGGCATCTCTTGAATGGCTTTAACCTTGGCAGGGTCCACTTGGATACCCTTATCACTTACGACAAAGCCTAGCAACTTTCCAGATCTTACCCCGAAGGTGCACTTGTTCGGGTTCAACCTCAGCTTGTACAGTTTCAGACGGTCAAACAACTTCTGTAGATGGTCAAGGTGTTCCTCCTCCGTTTGAGACCTTGCAATCATATCGTCGACATACACTTCTATCTCATGATGGATCATGTCATGAAATAAAGCAACCATGGCACGTTGATAGGTTGCCCCAGCATTTTTCAACCCGAATGGCATGACCTTGTAACAGAAGGTGCCCCACTGAGTAACAAAGGTAGTCTTTTCCATGTCTTCAGGAGCCATCTTGATCTGATTATACCATGAAAAACCATCCATGAAAGAGAACACTTTGTGCTGAGCAGTATTGTCAACTAGAACGTCAATATGAGGTAGGGGAAGTCATCTTTGGGGCTGGCCCTGTTCAGATCCCTGTAGTCAACACACATTCTGACCTTACCGTCTTTCTTTGGTACCGGCACCACATTAACAACCCACTGAGGGTAAGAAGTTACTGCAAGAAACTCGGCATCAAACTGCTTCATAACCTCAGCTTTGATCTTCTCATACATCTTTGGACGCATGCGGCGGACCTTCTGCTTAACCGGAGGGCAGTCTTCCTTGGTAGGCAAATGATGGACCACAATGTCGGTATCCAACCCAGGCATGTCTTCGTAGGACCAGGCGAAGATCTCCACATAGTCATGTAACATCTGAGTCAATCGTTGCTTCACGCTGAGCTCTAGGTTGGCACCAATCTTAACTTCTTTCCTATCTGTCTCAGTACCCAGATTTATCGTTTCCACTGGCTCTTCATGTGGTTGGATTGCCCTCTCTTCCTGTTGTAACAGTCTTGCAAGCTCACCAGGCACTTCGAAATCATCTTCACCTTCGTCTTCGGCTAAGTTGATCGGATTTTCGAAGTCATAATTGGCAGTAGCAGAGTTGTTACCAGTGAGATCCAGAGTGGATTGAAACCTGTATGAGTGAGTGTGTGTAAATACAGTTGTTTTGCAATATATAAAGAAAGGAAAGAAAGGAAAGGAGCATAAGATTTGAAATGCGAGAAAATGTCCAAGGTCTTTATTCATGATATATGAAATGACAATTAATATGCCCTAACAAATGAAGCCACGGTGCCCCGGGTAAGACACCGGGCCGTAGAGTTTTAATTCATTGTTTATTACAAATAACAAAAACAAGGGAATTCATTACTGCGTAACAAAAGTAACAGGTGTATGATCTTTAGCAGTCCAATTGGTCAATCCACCATCAGTCGTCGGGTAGATCCAGCTATCGAACTCCGATTCTTCCACTTCGTCTTCATCCCCAATAGCATTCACTCCTGGATTGGTGATGAGCACAGGAGGTCTTCCGATCCTGGCTTTGCGCACGTTCCTCTGAGCCTCTGCAGTGAAACCCAGTCCAAACTTGTCAATTTTAGGAGTGAAATCAGGGAGCCTGCCCCAGTTAGCACATTCACCTTTCTTGATTACAGCCCGGGCGTCCTTCAAGGAAGCCATCTTCAAGGGAAAGTCGTCTTCAACCACTGCTTCTGCTGCTGCCAATGTTGGAGGTACCTCTTCAAAATGCTGAAAGGGGGTTTCAATAAACTCCCCGTCCATCTCGATATACCGGAAGGAATTCAAGTGACTAACCATATACTCCTCCTCTCCCTGCACAGTGACAATCTTCCCTCTGACGGGGTACTTGAGCTTTTGGTGTAGGGTAGAGGTCACTGCCCCAGCTTTGTGAATCCAAGGTCGACCCAGTAAACAGGAATAAGATGGACGAATATCCATCACATAGAAAGTTGAGTTGAATACTTGGGAACCCACACGAATAGGAATGTCTACCTCTCCATGAACCATCCTCTTCGATCCGTCAAAGGCTCGAACAATGATGTTGCTAGGTTTCAGCTCCAGGCCTTCACAATCCAACCGGTCTAAGGCCTTCTTGGGTAACACATTCAGGGAAGAACCAGTGTCCACCAACACGTGCGTAAGAGTAGTGCCCCTGCATTCAATAGAGACATGCAGGGCATCATTGTGGTTCTTTCCCTTAGCAGTAAGGTCAGCATCCGAGAAACCCAAACCGTTGTCGGCTGTCAAATTGGCTACGCAATCAGTAAACTGGTCTGCAGAGGTCTCTTGTGGCACGTGGGCCGTCTTTAGAAATGAAATCAGGGCCTTAGCATGGGCCTCTGAGCACAGCAACAAGGAGAGCATAGAGATCTTGGAGGGGGTATGCCCCAGCTGTTCAACAACATTAAAATCACTCTTCTTGATTATTTTGAGAATTTCCTCCATCTCTTGCTAGGAGGCTTCAACATTCACAGACTTTGGTGCCTCCATCTGGGCAGGCTCATCACCAATCCCTTTGCCCCGAGCATTAGATGACTCGGCAGCAGGGGAAGCAACTTGATCAGAAGTGGAAACAGGTGCACTTGCAGGCATTATAATGAGAGGTCTTCGAATAGCTGGTGGCGCAATGTCAGGCGAGAAGAGCCTGCCACTGCGGGTTACTTTGGCTGGACCAGTGATATTGCTGATGCTGGTACCAGTGTTGAATTCTTGCTTTATACCATGTACATATACATCTGCCCCATAGTGCCATGGGACAGCCTTATCAGATTCGTAGGGGAGAGGCCCTGGAACAGTAATAACAATGGGTGCGACGGTCATGATTTTAACTGGCTTCCTCGGGGGATCCTTGATCGGATTATTGAAAATTGTAACGACGGATACTTCTTCCACATGAACAAACAGAACAGCGGTCTTCTTGAACAGAATCTCTTTGTTATCCATCAGGCTTTGGATGCCTAACTTCAGCAAAGGACAGCCAGTAGAGGTAACAGCACACAAAAGGCAACCCTTGCTGCAACCCGGAAATAAACCGGCCAGCAGTAGGTTCCTCTTAACAGTCATTAGTGGGGTAGCTATATCATTCACGGAAACGGCATACAAGTCTCCATCAACGGCATTTACTCCATGCTGGGGCATAGGAGCAGTCACCACATTTGGCCTCTCAGGCGCTTCAAATTGTATTTCCTTCGCGTCAATAAGGTTCTGCACCTTATTCCTCAGGGCCCAGCAGTCATCAGTAGAATGCCCCGGGCTATCGGAGTGATAAGCACAGCGAGCATTTGGATTATACTTAGGGGATGCAGTATTCACAACCTTCGGGGCCTCCCTGACAGTCACCAAGTTAGTTGATAGCAGCTGCGGCAAGATTTGTGACAAGGTCATACTTAGCCGGGTAAACTCTCTTCTGGGTCTTTCAGCCCTTTGTTGATTGGTTTGCCGAGGAGCGACAGTAGGCTTAGCAATAACCACCGCGTTGACAGACTGGTGGCGCTCTGGTTTATCTTGCCTTCTAGGCCCATACAGAGCACTGGCCTCTTTCTTAAAAGGTTTCTTCTCAGAACTCGAAGACGCACCTTTCTGAATTTTACCAGACTTCATTCCAGCCTCTATCCTCTCCCCAGTCAGAATAAGGTCAGTAAACCCTGCAGATGAATTTCCAATAAGGTGATTGAAAAACGGCCCGGATAGGGTTCCCAAGAACATATCTACCAGCTCACGATCTGTTAACGGAGGCTTCACCCTGCCAGCCAGATCCCTCCACTTCTGTGCATACTCTTTAAAACCTTTGCCTGATCCTAGCGACATACCCTAGAGTTGGGTACGTGTAGGAGCAAGGTCGGCATTATATTGATACTGCTTGTAAAAAGCAGTAGCCAACTCCTCCCAGTTACGAACCTTGGTTCCATCCAGTTGATAGAACCATTCGAGATGAGTCCCTGAAAGACTCTCCTGGAAGAAGTGGATCCACAAGTTCTTATCCACAGTGTACGGCTGAATCTTCCGCACGTAGGATCTGAGGTGTAGCTTAGGGCAAGACGCCCCATCGTACTTGGTGAAAGATGGTGCTTTAAACTTGTGAGGGATGATCACACCAGTAGACAAACCCAAGTCTCCGAAATCCAAACCAGGAACTTGTTGGATCTCCATGGCGTTCAGACGGTCTTCCAGCTGCTTGTACCGGTCTTCAGCCGGAGGATACTGTTCCTCATTAAAATCAGTCTCGTTGTCAGAGACTACCGGACTTGGAGCCTTTCCCCCCTGGGGACTGTCTTTGCCTACAGAAGAACCAGCTTCCTCATTCTGCAGAGTGTTACCAAACCTCCGGCCCGAGTTGAATAGAACTGTTCTCTTCTTCTTCTTCTCCTTCTTCAGGAGCAAAGCCTTCAGCTCTTCTTGGCCTTGAGCCAAACCCATGATCAGCTCTTGAAATTGTGCGTTCTGCGCCTGAAGGGCCTTGATAGACATCTCGGTTGATGATTCAGGGTTCATGATGCTGAAATAAACAGCGAAGAACAGTAAGCAACCTGAAAAGAAGAATACCTGCTATGCACATGATGAATGGAATGCATATGATTTATGTTTTCAAAGACAATCGGGAATCAACTTTGTAAACAAAAAGGAACACACTTCATTAGATTCAACTTTAAAATTTAAATTGTTCAACAGGTTGCCCTTAGGCGTTACATAAAATGGAAATACTGAAAAGGGAAATAAAATTGTAAAAGAACATCCAGAGCTCCTCATTGATCCCAGGGTCTCCTCTTCTCAGTACGGATGTAGTCATTCAGAGCTCGCTCATTCTCCAACTGCTTTGTCAGCTTCTGTATCTTCAATTCCTGCTCGTTGAACTTTTCCCGATAAGAATCCCGTTCTTCTCGCAGTTGCGACCAAGACCTCTTTAATGTCTCATAATCAGTAGGTATCTGAGGAGGGAGGACAGTTGGAGGAGCCCCATCTTTGTCAGGATACTCAAGAATGACGGGTCTGACAGCTTCAAATGGCATACCTAACTTCTGAGCACGGATGCGAACCCATTTGTAGTAGGTTTCCATAGGTAGAGAAGTATTTGGCCCCAACTCTTGTGGGTCAGCTTTATGAACTCTGTCCCAAGCCTTAATGAACCTACGACGCAGCTCGTCACTATCCACCTGAAACTCAAAACTGATGTGAGGCACCAACATCTCATGAGGCCCTGCTCTTCTGGCCCTTCCAAACTGACGGAGCGCTAGACATGGATTGTAAGAGATTCCTCCTTGAGTACCAATCAAAGGAACATTAGGGTATTCTCCGCAACGATCAATAACAGCTACCTCATCCAAACCTCTGAGAGTCCAAATGATGTCCTTATCAGTGAGAGACATTAACCTATGAGCCCAACCTCTCCCTTCTTGGTTCTTCAGCACGAACTTAGGGAGGTGCAAAATAAACCACCTCACCAACAAAGGGATACAACACCACAGAGTTCCTCGTCTTCGGGCAGTACGAGCATAAAGTTGTTGCAGGATGTCACCCAAGAGAGTGGGCACAGGAATCTGAGACATGAAGATCCTTATGGAAGTGACATTGATGAAGTTGTCAGGATTAGGAAACAAGACTAGCCCATAGATTAAGAGAGCCAAGATGTCTTCATATGCCCTAAAGTCCAAGTCATTCCAGAAACTGTTAGCTTTACCAATCAGAAACTTGGCCAAGAAACCCTTAACTCCGCTTCTAGTCACCCAGTTGTCCATTACTTCTTGATGGGTCAAGGGAAGAGATGCAGCAACCTCCTCAAGCCTGAGGGTCTTTTCCCAACCAGTGAAGGGAGTCTGATCCAAGATAGGGATACCAAGCAAATCAGAGAACTCTTCCAGGGTAGGGACCAGCTGGAAGTCTTGAAAGGTGAAGCACTGGTACAGAGGGTCATAGAACTGGGTCAGGACACTCATCAACTGTTGATCCCGCTTTGCAGTGTCTAAATTGAGAAGAGAACCATGCCTCTGGATGAAGGATGTAGTATTTGGAATTCTGCTAACCAACTCTTCAAGCAGCTCAGGTGGGTGAACAAAGTTGAACCGAATAGTATTCCTTCGCATATGCATCATGATGTCCTACAAAACAGAGCAAAGGTGAAACCCTCTTGTCTTTGAAATGGTCAGTCCTTATGCAGGATGCATGCAATGCTCATGATGGCATGATGTTATGATAAAGCACACCACAAATATTTACAAAGGCAAACATGATAAGGCACACAAGTCACACAAGACAAGCCCTTAAAGTTTAGGCCAGCATGGGGTCTAGGTATTACCCTCTTTCAGTTTGTTGGTTCATACCTGTCCTAAAAGTAACCGGGTTCTAGAGGATCCCAATATCATTGACTACCCTCAATTGGTTATAACTCCAGCATCGCAATCTTTTCTTGCGGCCAGAACCATCACGAGAGTTTAGCCTCAATGGGCGTAGCATACTGCTACTGTTCTATTGGCCAAGTTGTGTCATTTAAGGTTCTAAGGTCTGTTGGTGCTTAATGACTCCTCAGAAGACCCATATTCTCCTCGTTGCAACACAAGGGATATCGGTACAGACCAAGGCGCCACACCAACGTAGCCACTGCTTCACCCATGTCGGTCTACGCCGGAAAGGTCCCTCACAGCTTATGCTACCTAAACAGGGTATCCCCAGATCCGGGTTAGGATCTATGTAACTCCCGAGACAGGCCCACAATATTAAAGCAAACAATTCAGACAATTGAAAAGACAAGTGATCTTAGTCCTAAAGTACACCTCACTTTATAAGAGTCCCCAGTAGAGTCGCCAGTTCTGTGATCGGTGGATCTGGAACTGACTGTTTAACGCTGGTTCGCGAAATGTCGCGGAAGCAAGAGTCGCCACCGTCTTTTATTTTCTCCAATATGGAAAGGACAAAAGCACAGAAAAATTCCTTTTGAGATTGTTTCTCGGTTCAGGAGGTAGATTTATAGAAAGGGAAGGTGTTAGCACCCTTTGTATCCATGGTTATCCATGGGCTCTTAGATACTTGCTCATTTGTGTTTTCAAAATGTTTGTTTGCTTTTCAAAGTGAGTGGGTTTGAAAAAGTTTCGTTTAAAATTTCAGTTCGACTCTTGTATCAGTCCTCAAGAGTGTTTGAAAAGTTGTTTTTGAAAGCTTTTGCAAAGTGTCGGTGTGAAAAGAAGTTTTTGATTTGTTTTGAATTAGAGCAAGTATCTACGAGTCATCTACCTACCCTAAGGAATTAGGCTGCGTAAATGTCCTTAAGGTAGTGCCATCCCACCATTGAGAGGTAGGTAGCACCACCGTTGGAGGTGTTCGGGTCAATTCGAGGATTAGGGACAGTGTGGTCACCAGAGCAATAGTAGGACACCTTAGAAGCTACCCCCATGCCATGTTCATGGACATGAGGACTTACTAAAACGTCCTCTACTCGACGACCACATTTCGAGGGGCAAGGCAACAGTGAGGCGTACCCTAAGAGTGGTGTGTGAATTGTGTGTCATTTTCAGTCATATTTTATTCTTGTCATGCATTTGGTGGTCTACGCTTTGATTTTATTTGGGCATACATTCTTTCATATGATTATTACCAGTTAAGGGTGCGGAAATTAAAATGCGGAAAAATAAAGGTCCTATGCTATTACAAGGCGCGGGTCCATACATCGCCAAATTAACAAAACCCGATTTTGAATAAAAATGTGGAAAGTAAATGTCCTAATTATCTATTATAAGGCTTTGGGGCAATTACATTATATTTAAAACAAAAAATGTAAATAAACGCGCGAAAAGAAATTAGAAGCGAAAGTGCGAGGGCGTTGGACCCTTTAAAGAAATTAAATTGAAATTACAAATTAATTAAATTATTCAATAAGGAAAAGAAGTTATTTTTGGAGTTTTTGTATTTATGAAAAAAAGGAAGATTAATTGAAATTAGAAATTTTAATAAAAACCCTAATTCTAGTTTGTTTTTAATTATTAAAGAAAATTGTTTAAGTTTAACCTAATTTAACCCTAATTAATTAATTACAAGTATTTACAAAAATAATTAATGGTTAATAATAATTATAATAAGAAGAAAAAAATATTTATTAAAAAGAGGATCAAAATGTACTAAAAACCTATTTTTATATTTTTTTAGTTATTAAGAAAAAAAAACATTAAAATGAAACCTAAAATTAAACTAATTGTTTATTGGAATTTATTTACAAAAAAAACTATTTAAAGAATTAAAAATTAAATAAACATATTTTATTTTTAATGATTTCTGATTTTTTTTGTTTTATTATGAAAATTAATTTTGGTAAATTAAAGAAAATAATTAAAAGAATTTAAGAAAAGAAAATCAAATAAAAATGAATAAAGAAAAAAAAATGCAAACCAAAGGGTATTCAGACCCAATTTGGGAGGTTCATTGCAAGCAATTTGGCCCATTCAATTCCAGGCCCCTTGGACTTTTGTGATTGCGTATGGAATAGTTGACTAATGCGTATGGTGGACTGCAGATTCTGGCCCCTGGATTGATCTCCTGGATTATGTGGCAAGCCAGCATGTGAAGGCATAGGGTGGTCTTTTAGTGACACGCTGCATAGAAGCATGTTACAAGAAAAAATATGGAAGAAATATGGGGGACCTGGGAATCGAACCCAGGTCCCAATACCTGCATGCCAGCGTGCTAACCAAGTGAGCTAGTGCGTTTGTTTGTCAGCTTAATGTAACATGATCAATATGAGAGAGAAACAAGTATTATGCTGGATAACAAAAAAAGCGCCAATTATTCAAACTGGCCAACCATAGTCCAACACGCTAGCATCTTCTTCCTTGGTCTTTCGTTTTGCCTGAAAAATAAGACTAGATAGCGGGGGTTTTAAACCCCCACTAACCTCAAACCTGCAAAATAGCGATTAGCATATAGTGCAAAAGAAAAAGGGCGCGATGGTTGGTTTCTACTTGTTTGAAAGTCCTGATTTCATTGGTATAGGTCTTATGGTCCAATTATTCCAGATATGCAAAGCCCCAAAATTAGAGCTCTGAAACCCTAGGCAGTTTTCATGGTGGATTCACGTACAGGGCTTAAAAACTCAATTGGATGGCACCATTAGCTTTAGAATGATCAGGTTAGTATAAACCAAGCATTAAAAATAAAAAATACTGCATGAATAATGAAACACGAATATGAAAATTTTCAAGGAAAGTCAGACTTTGTTATACCGATTCCTTGAGTATGGAGGGTTGAATTTGATTGGAATGGCTTCCTGGATGTGTCAGAAGTGTAATGGAATAGTTATTTGGCTTTGAAACGAACTCTAACTGTGAAAACAGTTTTCAATTTTTTTGGAAAAAATGCAAAGTTGTTCTCTGTGTTTTGGCGCAGCTTTCTTGTTCTTTTTGATTAGGGTTGTGTTCTTGCATATATGTGGAATCATTCTAGGTCAAAAACAAAGCCCAAAATCCATTGAATCAATGTTTCAATATTTGATTTTTCAAGCATATTTTTCAATCTTTTTGTCATGAAAAACATGCCTATTTTGGAAGATCTTGCCTCTTGATGTGGTACACGAAATCCCTAGGCCTTAATGAGAGAATATGCTGCACAAAAAGATTTGGAAAACATGTTTTAGTATTTTTCTTAAATTTAATTTTAATTAAATGAATTAATAGGATTAAAAACTCAATTAATTAATTAAAAATAAGAAAACAACTCCCCTTTGGGTCAATGGGTCGTGCATAGCTTTTGGGTGATGATTCTTGGAAGAAATTGAGGCCCATTAGCAATTTTGAGGCATTTGAAGCAAAGTTGACTTTTCAAAATTCCCAAAAATTTCCCAACTTCCACAAGGCATATCTTGCTCAATTTTTAAGCTTTGATCATGTTCTTTGACATTTTAGAAAGGTCTTGAAGTCCTCTAACCAATTCCTTTGGTCCCATGTAATTTTGATTTACCAATATCAAGTTATGGTCTTTGACTTAAAGTGCCTTTTTGTTGACTTTTGAAAATGACCTATAATGTTGAGATTGATAACTTTTTGTGAGAGCATTTCTTGGACTTGAAGTGTGAATATGAGTTGTAGGAAATGTCATTCTCTTCAAAATGAGCATTGGATGGAATTTTTCTGATAAACCATGTGGAAGTTATGCCCTGGTCAATTTGCAGTTGACTTTTTCAACTGTCCAATTATAGAAACTTTTGCATCTTGAGACTTTTTGAGCCATGCTTTGAGAATCATGATCAAAAATTGATCAAATGATGTTTGTGGCTTCAAAATAAGATGTTGACCAAAAATTTTGACTTTTGACTGTCAAATGACCATTTTGCCCCTGCAGTTGACTGTTGAGCAATTAGGGTTTTTGACTGTGCAATTTTGTGCTGTGAGTCTTGAAACTTGGCATGTGGATGCTTGACAATGTTTATAGGCATGTGGGGCTTGTTTGGACCCTTGAAAACTTCAATTTCTTTGCCAGAACCAAAACCCTAATTTTGACTGTTAGGAAGCAACTGGACTGTGCAACTCTTGGGAGATTTTGAAGCATGCTCTTAACAAATCCTGAAGAATATGGGAGGGCAAATTTTGGGGTACAACACCCACATACAGTCAAACTTCAATATTTTTGGTCAGCATCCTCATTTTGAAGTATATTTCATCATTTGATCAAGGGTTGATCATGATTCATCAAGGATTGCTCATAATTCATCAAGACTCAAACGTTGCTAAATTAGGGTTTTGTAGGAAAAGTCAACTCAACTTTGACCAGGCATAACTTTCTCATACTTTATGAAAAATGACCCATCCAAATCTCATTTTGAAGAGGATGCAATTCCCTATAATCCATATTCAGCTTCCAAGTTCAAAATATGCACTCACAAGAAGTTATGAATTTGAACATTATAGGTCATTTTGAAAAGTCAACAAAAACACCTTTTTTGTCAAAGCTTAATACTTAAGCATGGAATATAAAAATGATATGAGACCAAAAGGGTTTCTTATAGGACATCTCAAGCTTTCTAAAAAGTCCAAGAACATCTCCAAAGAGTCAAAATTGAGGAAGTTATGCATTGGTGAAGTTGACCTTTTTTGCAAAATTGCCAAAAGTCAACTATCCCTAAAACTTCAAATTTTGCCAAATGGGCCCAATCTTTTTCACTTGTTTTGAATTGGCAACATAGCCCACGAGCTCTAGCCTTTGCCACTTGTCCATATCTTATTTTTATTATTTATTTTGATTTTTATTTGAATTAATTCAATTTAAATCAAAACAAATCATATAAAATCAAAAACATTGATAACAAAAGATTTTGTGATTGTTACAGGTTTTATTACACAGCGAGCAGACATTCAAACTCGTGTAAAGGCATGTGTGCACAAAAAGATTGGATTTAGGCCATGTTTGGAAAGGTTTTAAAGGTGAATCAAATCAAATCAAAAATCATTGAAGGAAGAAGATTTGAATCAGTTTTGGAACCCTAATTTATTTCTTGGTACATATAGAACAAAGCCAGACCATAAACTAGGTTAGAAACAGGCGCAACAAGCAAAGCAACATTGGAAAAAAAATCAAGAAAAGTGTAAGAGCGAATTCCTATTTCCAGGCATCCTCAAGGCTTTCTATCCATCCCAATCGATTCCTGGGAGTGTCAGCAAGCTAAAGCAATTAAGAACCAAGTCGTTCCAGTCCCAAATCGCACTGTAAGTCGCTCATGATACCTCTCTTTTCTTGAAATCGAATCTCGTGATTTAGGCATTGTTAGGATGAATTAATCACATATTCTTGATCTATGAGACATATGCAAGCTTACTGTATGGTTTAATTGCATTTATATAGCCTGTAGCAAATTTCACCATTGCTAAGGTTCGGAGCTTCGAATCAGGGTTTTTGTTTACAGGAAAAATCATCCTTTGTAAGTGGTACCATCAGGTTCAGGAGGACGAGACGAACTCAACCATGGCGTTAGGTGTCATTTATTTGGCCCATAGAAGAGTTTGGAGCAAGCTCTGCTTATAGCTACGAACAAACGTCCGTAGGTAAAAGTTTGAGACTTTTACCCACGGAGAGAGGAAGGAGACAATGAGTTATCACCGTTCCATTGGCCTATTCAAACCTGGCGTGCATTTTCTTTTGTTTCCACTAATTTTTAATTTTATATATTATTATTATTATCCATTACATATACAAAAAGAGTAGCCAGCGCAGTTGGTTACAGGGTATGTGTATATTGCCTTAGGGCCTGGGTTCGAATCCCAGGTCCCCATTTTTCTCTATGTTATTTTCTTTTAGGCAATCACATGCATGCACAAGTCAGGGGTCCACCATACACCTTTCCAATCTAGCCAGCCAAGTGTCAGATGGCCAAATCTGATGGCCATCATCTGAAGGTGAATCATGAGCCAAGTCAAGCGCGCAGTACAGGATCTCAAAAGTCAAACGGACCTCACCACTATTGGGCCCAGAATCACTTCTTGCACCCCCATGTTTCAGGCCCATATTCTTACCCTTTTTTCTTTTTTATATTTCATTTAATTAATTTGTTTATTTATTTACTAATCATCAAATTATTTTCTTTTTATCAAAAAAATCACAAAAATATTATTTCATAAATTAGGTCTAGATTTTATTTTTATTAAAAAATTAATTAATTTAATTACGTTTGTTAATTTAGGTAACTTTAATTTCTTTTTTTGCAAATAATTAAAATTAATTAGAATAAATAGGTTTTATTACTAACTTAATTATATTTTATTTTTTTTCTAAAATAACAAAAACCCAAAAATAGGTCATTTAATTATTTTCATTAATTAATTTAATCACTAATTAATTTGTACGTTTATCTTTAAAACCTAATCTTTTTCTTAAAAAAATATTAAAAAACAACAAAAAACATTTTCTATTTTCATTAGGATAGAAGGGTCAAAACCCTAATTTCTCGTCGATCTTAATTTTTCTCGCGCGCTTTATTTTTATTATTTATCATATTGATGTAACTTCCTACAGTTTGTAATAGTTTAATTAGGACTTTTTATTTCCATTTACCGCTTTATTTCAAAGGGTTTGTTTTTGGCTATGTAAATACCCGAAGCCTTGTAATAGCGTAGTTTAATTTCTGTACTTTAAATTCCGCAAATATTTAACTGTTAGATGTATGATAGTAGGATGCATGACAAGAATGTATGAAAAAACTTTAAAACAGTTAGATAACCCTAAACATGTGCAAAGATAAATAATCTGAAACTGAATCACTCGTACATGCGCACTCCTAGGGTACACTCTCACTTGGTTGCCTTCGGTAAACGGTCATTGAGTATAG
Source organism: Vicia faba (assembly GCA_948472305.1). Taxonomy (NCBI): domain Eukaryota; kingdom Viridiplantae; phylum Streptophyta; class Magnoliopsida; order Fabales; family Fabaceae; genus Vicia; species Vicia faba. Next base: position 489,540,253 of record OX451739.1, read on the forward strand.
GATGCTTAAGTGGTCGTCCTTTTGTCCAAAGATCAAAGTTGCCTCGGAAAGGTTGCCTCGGGTACTGTTGCCTCGGATAATTGATCTAAGACATTAAGGTTATTACTAAGACGTCCTAACATTGCTTTAGTGATCGTACGTCCCTTTTCAAATTGACCCTCAAACTCCAACGACGGTGCTACGTACTCACTAATAGTGGGATATCATTGTCTAAAGGAAACAAACATAGAACGATTCTCTTTTCGAGTAGGTAGATTAACTCTTAAGTACTTGCTCAATCAAAACAAACTTTTTTTTCACACTTACACACCTTTACAAAACAAAGTTTTCAAAAACACTTCATTACACTCTTGAAGACAGAAGCAAGAGTTAAATCGAAGTCAAAACAAAAACTTTTCAAAACACATAAGCACGCAAAGAAGCAATTTTGAAAATGATGAGCAAGTACCTAAGAGCCCATAGATAACTACGGATAGAAAGGGTGCTAATACCTTCCCTTTCTATAATCTACCCCCCGTACTCAAAAATATCTCGAAAAAGGAATTTTTTTGTGCTTTTTTCCTTTCCTTGTTGGATAAAATAAAAGTCGGTGGCGACTCTTGCTTACCGCGACATTTTGCAAACACAAACGCAAAACGCAAACCAGCATTTCAAAATAGTTCGGTTCTGGCCACCGTATCACACGTAGCTATTCAAGAATCCAACAATCTTGAAACCACTAAAGTGGAAGATTTGGTTGGTTCGTTGGAGGCGCATGAGATGAGGATAGTCAAAAGGAAAGGAGTTCAGGACTAGATATAGGCGCTGCAAGCTCAGTCATGGAAAAGGATAGTGGTTCCAACAAATTCAAAGGCAAGTTTGACAAGACTCAAGGCAAGAAGTATTGGTCGAAATCTCACAAGCATCAGGTCGAAGATGGAACTTCTGAATCCTCGAAAAGAGGAGGAGAAAACTATCGAAAGGGCAAAGAAGATAAAAAAAGGTGTGCAGTGCTATAACTGTGAAAAGTGGGGTCATGTAGCCAAGAATTTTTGGTACATAAAAGACAAGGGATCGACAGGCGAGGACGAAGGAGAAAACTTTGCATGCCAAGATTCAAATGATTATGAAGGTGATATGGTGGTTATGGCTGCAGTTGCAGATAACCATGTTGAATCCAAGATTTGGTTTCTCGACTCAGGCTGCTCGAACCACATGACTGGTCGAAATGAGTGGTTGGAAGATTTTGACAAGTCGAAGAAGAGCAAGGTAAAACTTGCTGATAATAGTTCCTTGCAAGCTGAAGGTACTGGCAATATAGTCTTTCAAATGAGTAATGGAGGGAAAGCTATGATTAAAGATATACTTTATGTACCTGGAATGAAGTGAAACTTGCTAAGTGTTGGACAACTAGTCGAAAAAGGTTTTTCAGTTGTCATGAAAGATGGAGTTTTGAAATTGTTCGACACCAAGAACAATTTGGTCTTAGAATATCCATTGCGAAGAATAGGACATTATGATCTGTTCAACAGAAGTTCAATGTTTGAAAATTATTATTGACAACAAGGATAGTTGGTTGTGGAATTTGAGGTTTGGACATTTGAACATTCGATCACTCAATCAACTGATTACTCAAGATATGGTTACTGGAATTTCAAGTCTTGAGATACTTGAAAAACTTTGTGAAGATTGTTTAGTAGGAAAGAAATCTAGAAATTATTTCGTGTCGACAATGTCAATGAGATCATCTTGCATACTCGATGTGGTACATTCAGATATATGTGGTTCATTTGAAGAACATATAATTGGTGGAATTAAATATTTTGTTTTTCTTTTCGATGAGTTTAGTCGAAAGCTATGGATCTATGTGATCAAATGAAAGGACGAAGTATTCGAAATCTTTAAGAGATTCAAGATACTTGTCGAAAACTAGAGCGAGAAGAAGATCAAAGTTATGTGAACAGATGAAGGTGGCGAATACACATCCAAGATGTTTGAAGATTTCTGTGCAGAACATGTTGTTTATCATGAGGTAACTTCTCCTTATACACCTTAACATAATGTAGTTTCTGAAAGAAGAAACAAAACCATATTAGATATAGCGAGATGCATGCTGAAGCAAAAGAATTTGCAAAGTCTTTATAGGGAGAAGCTATTTCGACTACAGTTTATATTTTGAATAGGTTTCCTACCAAGATATTAAAGAATAAAGTTCCTAAAGAAGTATGGGGTGGCAAACGACCATCAGTGAGTCATTTGAAGGTGTTTGGCTATATGTGTTACAAGCATGTTCCTAATGCAAGAAGAAGGAAACTTGATGACAAGAGTGAACCTATGATTCTGGTAGGATATCATAAAACTGGTGTGTTTTACCCCAAAATTTTCCCTCTCATTTATCAAATATTTCTTCACAAAGACCTCTCTTGGTTCAAGACTGCACTAGGGTTGATCAGCTCAAGACACCTCCTTAAGCACTGATGACCAAAATTAGGGTTGGAGATTGCACAAGGATATTTGAACTTTCGTTGCTTCATATGACTTTTATGGATCATTATGGATTCCCAAGATTTCTCATGTCAAGTTTCAAGTCTTAGATCACATTTTTACTCAGTCAACTGAGCAGTTGACCTAAAAATCAACTGTATTGGGGAAAAAGTCAACTATGACCAATTTACAGTCAAACTTCATAATTTTTTATCCACATAAATAATACAAACTCATATGTATTATTTGATCAAGTTTGGACCATAATTCCCCAAGAAATTTGATCAAATCATCAAAAGGGATAAATGGTCAAAATTAGGGTTTTGACTAAGAAAGGGCAATTTCTAATTTTTGACCTAGCAAATGATCAATTGGCTTGAAGCATGATTTCAAGAGTTCAATTGCATCATTTTTACCTAATGGCATGACCTAAAACATTTCTCAAGATCAATTGGATTGATAGTGAATTTTCAGTCAATTGATCAAAAAGTCAATTGTACACTGAAAAGTCAAACTTTGACTTTTGGGTCAAAATACAATGTCAAAGATCACAATTCATCAAAACATGTCAAAATATGAAACTTATTCATCAAGAAATCAAAAAGTCAATATTTCATTTTGAAAAGTCAAATTTTTCTAACTTAGAAATATTTTTAACTGTTTAAAACTTCATGTTTTTTCATAACTTTTAGCCAATTTTTCACCATGATGCAAGAGGATTCAGAAGAAACTTTCAACATGAAATTTTTAGATCTCCATGATATATACAACATTTATTTACACAAATTCTCCTAAAAATTATTGGATCTCAAGTTATTAATTCCTAAAGTCATGGTCTAGAAATTGGACAATTAGTGAAATTTTGCCCTAATTTTGGTCACGATTTTGACCTAACTTCATGGCACTTTTTCATATAGTTCCAAGGGGAATTTTCAAAAGTGATTCAAAGAGGGGTTGTATAGAACATTACAAGCTTTCCAAAATTTCCAAGAACTACTTTATATCATTCTTGAGTAGGGAGAATCGAAGAGATGAAGTTAGGGTTTTCACACTTGAATTACAAGTCATTTTGTGATGAACAAGATTCAAATTTCAAACCTATGCTGCATAATCTCTACTTTACAGGCCTCAATCTTGTTATGCACTCCATAATTAATTGTTTGCACAACTGTTATAGGTCTCAATTCAAGCATTCAATGCAAGGCCATGCTTTATATCCATTTTGGGAAGAAAGTGCATAATGCCATTTTGATAAAGTAGCTTTTTTGCACAAAACTTGTTCTTGAGCCTTGCAATTGTTTTCTTATGATCATACATGTCCTATAACTCAAGAGAAGTTGCTCTAAACACTTACAATAACCCAGACCATGCTTGTACTACACATTGAAACTTGTTTTCCCACTTTTCTTGAAAATCAAGTAACATAGCAATCAGCTTATAACTTGTATTTATGACTCTCCAAAGCACTCAAGCCTTTTGCTTATACATACACAAGTAATTTGTCACAAATCCCAGGCATGCTTGAGCCCTAAAAACACCAAGAACTCATACTTGCATCTCATACCTCCATTTTCACATAACCTGACCAAAAGTTTGAAACTCATAACTCCCTCGTGCGTTTTCAAGCCTCTTTGTTCCAAAAGCTTCTAAACATCATTTAGAAGTCATCCCTTCCCCTGTTACAGTTCTATAACACCACCTTCCTCCATTTCCAAGTTCAAAAACAGAGCACTTTAAGTGGACTTCTCCAGACCACTTCAACCACTCTCCACCAAGCTAATCATTGCATTAGCTTCCTGGAACTTCAAGGGAGATTTTCTGATCATCACAACACCTTGAGGAGTGCTCATTTGCAGAACACGGTTTCCAGTTTTGAGGTAAGTTATCTCAACTTTGAACTCTTCATACAAGCATCATTAATGGTTTATTTGTGAATGAAAAATGTAGATATCATTGCTCTAAAGCTAACCATGTCCGTAGTTTTCATTTATGTTGCTTGAGCTTAGAGAATTTTAAGATTGAACTTTTTAAAATTTTTAGGGTTCAGATTAGGGCCATTAAAATTCATGCTTTTCTTTGATCTATAATTTTATTACTTTGCATTTCTGAAATCGTGAGGAAATTTGCCACAAGATTCATGTTTACATTTTTACAAATGGATGAGAGATGAACAAGATGCAGGTACTCTGGATGGGCGTGAGGTTGAAGATGAAGTTCAGGCCATGGACTTGATTTCTATCATATATTTATTGTTTTGTTTATATGAACGGATGTATAGCCACCCCAGTGGTAAAGCGCGTGCCTCTTAACCTATAGGACCTGGTTTCGAGCCCCAATGATACCCTTTTGCTTGTTTTTCTCACATTTTCTCATATTTTTGTCACTTGTTTGCAGCGTTGGGCTCCTCTTGTTGGGCCCAATTTTTTTTGCTTATTCTTGCCTCCCCTGCTAACTATTCACACCCATGGCCCATTTCATTTTTTTCTCTCATTTTTTATTTTATTTGTTTTCTTAAATATTTTATTTAATATTAAAAAATCAGAAAAATATATAAAAACTTAGATTTATATTTTTATATAGTTTATTTATTTTTTACAAAAAATTATTTCATTTAATCATGCTTTATTTTACTAATTGATTGGTAAATTTATTTAGAAACTAGGCTTTTTTAGTTATTTTCTTTTACACAATTAAAATATATATTTTTTAATATATAAAAAGACCAAAAAATATTTTATAATACCATAAATTATTTTTAAGACAAAAATACTAAAAATATTCTTCTTACAAACTTAATTTCTTTTTTAATCAATTAATAGATTAGGGTTTGATTTAAATTATTTTCCTAGTAAATTTAGGTTTATCTTTTACTAATTTAATTATTTATTTTTCTTTTAGTTAATTAGGTTAAAACAAAACCTTTTTCCCTAAAAAATCCAAACAAAAATCCATTTTCTTTCCATTTTACATTCTTGTATATTTATTCATTTTTGCACATTATTTATCCAAATTCAATATGGTTGTACTAGATAATTAGATTTATTTTCTAGCAATCCCCATTTGTAATTTGTACACCCCCTCCCACAAGTATTGTAATAGTGTAGTAATTTTAAATTCTGCAATTTATCGCTTTATACAAATGCTAGTAATTAGGATTTGTATGGAAAGACCAAAATCAATCAAAGTAGCAAGCCCTAATCAAAGACTAAATAAAGCATGAAAATAAACACCCTTTAACACAAGCACCCCTAGGGTAAAATCCACTTGGTTGCCTTATAAAATGGCCATGTTACCCATGTGAGGTATCTTAGCAAAAACAAACGAACATAAGATCATAGTCACTCGATGACGCTATCAAAGTCGCCTTTCAAATTGATCTTAGTCCCTAGAGAAAGATGCTAAGATGCCTTGCAACATTGCTAATCATGGTTATACGATGACCCACGCCTGTCCCTTTTAAACCCAAAGATAGGGTTATCTACCAAATCAATGGTAAGATAACAATGTCAAAGGAAAAAGGAAATAAACATGAAAGACTTTTGAGTAGGTAGAATGTTCCTAGTTACTTGCTCAAATTCAAAACAAAAACATCCTTGCTATTTTCAAAACAAACACCTACACTTTCAAAACACCTTTCAAACTTGAAAACATTTTCAAAAGATCAAACACTTTGTATACATTCTTACGAACGAGAATCATTACAAAGTTTGCCTAAACAAAGGCATCTTTACAAAATACTTTCAAAAACCACACAAAGCACATTTTCAAACAAAAGAAAGTGATCTAGCAAGTAACTAAGAGCCCATGGAAAACCATGGATGAAAAGGGTGCTAATACCTTCCCTTTTCATAATCTACCCCCCCGAACTCAAGAAATAATCTCAAAGGTCTTTCCTATGCTTTTTCACCTTTCCTCTTGGATAAAAGAAAAGTCGGTGGCAACTCTTGCTAACCGCAACATTTGCGATAAAGCGCAAAACAACCAAGTTAGTTCTCCCACCGTATCACAGAACTGAAGACTCTGTTGGGGAAGATTCTAAAATTGGGGTTACCTTAGGGATAGATCACATTTACTTGCTTTCTTTGTTTGACTTGTATGCTTTACATTTTGGTTCTTTGTTTGGGTTTGAATCCTCTACCCGAATTTGGGATACCTTATAGGTAAGTAGCAATACGTTGTGTAAACTGTGCAGGGTATACCGACACGGTCTAAGCAATAGCTACATTAGTGCGACATATTTATGGGTACCGGTAGCCCTTGAGTAGTCAAGAAGAATACATGGCCGCTGAGTGATGTCATTAAGAACTAATGAACTTTTAGATCCTTTACTTGACCAACTTAACCTTTAGGACGTAGTGAGATGACCGACTTTGGTGCAGTCCGAAGTTGGTAGATACTCGATACTACAATCATTGAGGTATGGTTTTTTGGGATATTTCGTTCGCCATTAAAGAGGCTTGCGCTGAAATAATGCTCGAGAAAACAAATCAGTGATATTGAGCTCCTTAGAACCTGGTTACTATTACTAGGACATGTTTGAGCCAACTAAACTTCAAGAGGGTACTTACCTATGAGACTACGTACAAGCCTAAAACTAAGGACTTGTTTGTATTTACTTGTACATAACATCATAAACATCATGACATCATACTCATACTCACTAACCATTTCAAGGATTTTTGGGATTTATCTTTGTTCTGTTTTGTAGGACATGTATTCTATTCGCAGGAAAACCATTCAAGTCAACCTCATAAGGATCCCTCCTCAACTCAAAGAGTTAACATCAAGGATTCCTGAAAACTCTCCATTTACCGAAAGACATGGTCGCCTACTAAACTTGGTCACCCCCACCACTGATGAAGACATGATGAAGGTGCTCTTTCAGTTCTTTGATCCCCTACACCATCGCTTCACATTTCCTGATTATCAACTTGTGCCAACTTTGGAAAAATTCTCCTGACTCTTGAGGATTCCCATTCTCAATCTACTACCTTTCAACAGTACGAAAAGAGATCCAAATCCATAAGAGATTGCTCAAGTTCTACATTTGCAACAATCTGATATCACAACTAATTGGGAAATAAGGAGTGGTGTCAAAGGTTTCCTAGCAAAGTTCTTGTTTGAGAAAGCCCAAAACTGTTGGAACTCTTTGGATTTGTAAGACTTTGAGTAAATTGTGGCTCTCCTCATCTATGGGATGGTTTTGTTCCCAAATCCTGACCAACTCATATATGTGAACTCCGTCAAAATCTTCATGTCTCGTAACCCGATGCCTACTTTACTAGGGGACATCCTACATTCTTTTCACACCCGCACAATGAGGAAAAGAGGTATCCTTATGTGTTGTACTCCTCTCTTGGCAATATGGTTTATTTTGCATCTTCCCCAATCTGTATTGAAGAACGAGCAAGGTTTAAGATGGTCCCATAGGTTGATGACGCTCAGACATTCTTACATTCATTGGTGTTCCCGCTCTTTGGAGAATGTTACTATCATCGACTGTTGTGGATAATTCCCTAATGTCCCTTTGCTTGGCATTAGAGGAGGTATCACCTGCAACCCTTGCTTAGCCTTAAGACAGTTTGGTTACGCCCGAAGGAATGGTCCACACGAGATGCTTATCCAAGGTTTGGTATTTGACTACGAGAATGACAATCAAAGTTACCGCCAGAGATTTATCCGAGCTTGGCGGATATTGAACAAGGTGGATAGCAAGACACTAGGACACAAGAATTCCATTCCCCTCGAGCCTTACCTCAAATGGGTACAAGCTCGTGCTCAGAAACTTGTGATGCTTTATCCTTCTATCCTACCAGTCATCAAGGAGCCTGTGGTTAAAGGAGATGTTCCCTACACTATCCTCCATCCTGACATGCCTACCTCTCTCGAATACTTACAAAAGGGTTGGATCCAGCTGAAGAAAGAACGAGATACTTTCGAGGCCCAATTCTATGCTAGTGAGAAGAGAGTCTTGGAGCTTAGGAAGCAGTTACAAGAAGAGCAAAGTGTGAACGCTTATCTCACGCCAAAAAGGATGCGCTCAGTCTTTTTATCTTAGAAAGCTATTTTGTAAGCCCAAGAGGCATGATGTAACCTTTCTTGTTTTGCCTAATGAAAATTAACGTTTGTTCATCCTATTGTCTACACAAATTTAAATTTCATTAATCCTTGAAATCATTTGCATAAACATATTCCATGCATCATAACATGACAGGTTTTTGCATAACAGGTTTCCTTATCTTTCTGCTGTTTATTTCAGCAAGATGGATCTAGATAAAACTGTGTCGGATCTCCAAGCCTAGAATTCTCAGTTTCAGGAAGCTCTACTAGCCCTAGCCAAGGGGAAGCAAGATATGATGGCTTTGCTGGCCGTTAAGAAGAAGCAGAGAAGAAAGCTCTACTCAACATGGGTAGAAGGTTCAAGGAGACAATCTGTCAAATCCCAGTAGGAGGAGACTCATCTCAAGAGGACGAGAACCAGGTCGGTGAGGTCAAGAGTACTCAAACTGAATATGTTAATGATCAAGAATCTGATAATGATTATTTCAACGAGCAGTATCCACCAGCTGATATCAAATACAAGCAGTTAGAAGACAGATTGAAAGCTGTTGAAATCCAAGCCGTCCCCGATTTAGATTTTGACGATTTGGGTTTGATCTCTGGGGTAGTTATTCCCCATAAATTCAAAGTACAACTCTTTGCCAAGTACGATGAGGTTTCTTGTCCAAAACTCCATTTGAAGTCTTATGTGCGCAAGATACAGCGGCACACTGCCGATAAGAAGTTATGGGTTCACTTTTTCCAAGAGAGCTTGGCTAGAACACAAGTTGATTGGTTTTATCAGTTAGATGGTTCTCGTATCAACACTTGGGAGGATTTAGCTACTGCCTTTTACCATCAGTATCAGTACAACACCGACTTGGTGCCAACGAGGGTTCAATTACAAGATATGACCATGGAGAAGAACAAAGGATTTAAGGAATATGCGTAAAAGTGGAGAGACCTTGCTAGTAGGGTCCAACCTCTCTTGACTGATAGGGAACACATCGACATGTTCATGGGCACCTTATATGGTCCTTTCTTTAATTTGTTGGTAGGCTGCTCTTCTTCTAGTTTCATCGAATTAATCTTAACTAGTGAAAGAGTTGAGAGTGGCATCAAAAGTGGGAAGATCTCTGTGGCATCTACCTCCGCCGCCAATCCTATCAAGAAACCGTTTGATGCAAAGAAGGAAGTTAATGTTGTGTATGGGACAAGGGCCCATACCAAGAAGAATGATCGTCCGTCTGTCAATGTTGTCAGAATCTCCAATCCAACTCCTACTCCAAGACCATCTGCAAATCATCAACATTTTGAAACTCCAAGAAGACAATTTACAAGGTTAGGCATGTCACTGTCTCAAGCCCTTCAACATTTGATTAAGGCTAATTTAGTAACATTGCACGATCCTCCCGCCAACCCTGACACCTCGTCACCAAAATACAATCCAAACGCAAAGTGCGCTTACCATTCAAACAGCCCCGGGTACGAGACTGATCACTGCTGGGCCTTGAAGAACAAGATCCAGGATTTAATTGATAACAAGACTATTGAGTTTGATCCTCCTCCAATGCCGAATGTAATTACCGCTCCAATGCCTAAGGGTGACAAAGGTGTTAATGCTGTTGAAGATACAATTTTTATTGCCTCTGTTAAAGAATTGACTACTCCACTGAATGTAATCAAGAACAATCTGTTGAAAGCTGGGAACTACCCTGGCTGTGAAGAAAACTACGTGTGTTGTACAAGACAACCAAATGGATGTGAAGGGCTGAAAAAAGGTATACAACGTCTGATGGATAGCCACGAAATTCTGTTCGAGAAGACTCCACTTGTCAAGAGTTTGATAAATAAATGTGAAGACCTTTCCATTATCACCATATCCAACAAGCTTCTTAGGATCACCTCCAAAGGTCCTATTAGGATTTCAAATGAACCCACTATTTCTCCCTTAATAATTACTGTGATCGGTGGAAATAGAACTGACTGTTTTGAAATGCTGGTTCGCGAAATGTCGCGGTAAGCAAGAGTCGCCACCGTCTTTTATTTTCTCCAACAAGGAAAGTACAAAAGCACAGCAAAATTCCTTTTCGAGATGTTTCTCGGGTTCGGGAGGTAGATTATAGAAAGGGAAGGTGTTAGCACCCTTTCTATCCGTGGTTATCCACGGGCTCTTAGGTACTTGCTCACTATGTTTTCAAAATGTTTGCTTTTCTTGTGTTGGTGGGTTTTGAAAAAGTTTGTTTGAAAAACTTCGTTTGAACTCTTGTATCAGTCCTCAAGAGTGTATGAAGTGTTTGTTTGAAAACTTTTGTCAGAAAAGTGTAAGTGCGAAAAGTTGTTTTTCGTTTTGAAAGAGAAATTACCTTAGAACCTCTACCTACTCAAAGGAAATTAAGCTGTGTAAATATCCTTTAGACAGTACTATCCCCCTATTGAGAAGTAGGTAGCACCGTCGTTGGAGTTTATTCAGGTCAATTCGATTATAGGGACATGTGGTCACCAAAGCAATAGTAGGACGCCTTAACGGTAACCCTAATGTCCTAGATCCTTTTTATCCGAGGCAACCGTTTCGAGGCAACTTGGATCTTTAGACAAGACGACGACCTCTAAAACACCCTATACTCAATGACTACGTCGAGGCAACCAAGTGAGGCGTACCCTAGGAGTGGCATGTGCGAGTGTGTCAGGATTCAGTTAAGTTATCTTTGCACATGTTATGGTGAGCTACGTTTTGATTTTAATTTTCAGGAAAGTCTTGTCATGCATAGCAGTTAATAATTGTGCGGAAAGTAAATTGCGGAAAGTAAATCCACGCTATTACAAGGCGTCGGGTATTTACATCGCCAAAAATAAACCCTTGGAAAAGTAAATTGCGAGAAAATAAATGAAAGCGATAAAAAGGGTCCTAATTATCTATTACATCCTCGGAGCAATTACATAAATATGATCAAAAAATAATATGCGCGAAAAGAAATTGAATCGGGAAAGTCCTTAGGGTTTTGACCCTTTGAGAAATAAAGAAATTTTGGTCCTTTTTTTGCATTTAATTAAACCTAATTCTAATTAATTAAATAAAAGAAATATTTTTTAAGTTTTTTATGTTTTTAATGAAAATAAAATAAAAAAATAAACATGATTAAAAAAGTTGTCAAAACCTAATTCTACATGGATTTTATTTGTTATGAAAATAATTAAAGTTAACCTAATTAAAACAACTAAATTAATTAATTATATTTATTTACAAAAATAATAAATTAAAGGTGAAAATAAAAATATTTTAGTTTTCTGAATTTTATTAGGAAAATAATTAATTATGTTAATTAAATAATAATAATAATAATTAGCAAAATAGTTAAATGGAAAATAAAATATAAAAGAAAAAAAGAATAAAGAAACCAGGGGGGTGATGGGCCAGCTTTGGAGGTGAGGAAGTAATTTTGTGGCCCATTAAGCTGCTCAGCCACGTTGACTATTGAGATTGTCCAGGGCACTGGTTGACTGGGAGTATGGTGATCACTCCATCCTGGCCATTAGATTGCTGCTTGAAGCCACATGGCGCTTGGACGTTTGAGGCACATGGTAAACTCTTTTTGGAAATCTGCACACAATTATGCTAAGAAAAATAATAGAAACGTTTTGGGGGACCTGGGATTCGAACCCAGGTCCCAATGATACCCAGCCAGCACATCAACCACCAAGCCATCTGCACGCGTTTGTAATTATAATAACAAGCAAATATAATATTTAAAAATCACTTCATGTGCTGTAAAACAAAAAAACACGCGCGTGTTTTGAATTGCCCAATGGTATACTACCACCTCATCATCTTCTTTGTTGATGCCTGTAAAATAAACGTTAGATAGCGGGGGTTTTTAACCCCCACAAAACATGATGACGAAAAATAGCGATTAGCCCCACAGGCTACATAAATATTTCGCGATGGTCCAGTTACGTTCGTCTGAGTCTCCTGAATTCAATCATGGGTCTTATGAGTCTCAATTTTTCTTATATTGCAAAGCCCCAATTTTAGAGTTCAAGAACCCTAGAATTCGTCAATGGCGTTTTATGATTCTGTGCACTATAACTCAATTAAATTATGCCAATAGCTTCACATGGATCCAAGCAATGCAAAACAAACAGAAAATTACGTTAATGATGCATGAATTAAGCTATTCGATTTTCAAAATAACAAGCAAACCACAGTTCTGTTCTTGATGATTCTTTGAGCTTCAACGCTTGGTTTTGATTCCTACACGTTCCTGGGAACTCCTGCAAGATGTTAGAGTCAACAAAAGTCCTTGAATTGGCCTGGAATATAGAAAACAGTTTTCAAGTTTTCTTCAATTTTTTCAATATGCTTATGGCTTTGTTTGCAGCAATTTCACGTATGCATGAATAGGGTTTGCTTGTGTATTTATAGGAGACTGAAATTAGGTTAAAATCTTGAGCCAAAATCCATTAAATTGATGATTGCATATTTGATTGGAAATCACATATTTTTGAATCTTTTTGATTGAAGAAAGTTGCCAATTTTGGAGATTTTTGTCTCTCTGATTTGTACACGAAATTGCCAGCATATCTTGACCACATTTGCTTCACAAAAAGATTGAAAAATCATATCTTTGTATTTTCCTACAATTTAAATTAATTAAATGAATTAAAATCAATTAAAAATCCAATTAATTAATAAAAATAAGAAAATACATTCAATTAATCTTGATGGGTCGTTCATAGGCCAAGGATAAAGTTTCAAGAAGAGATTTGAGGCCCATTAGCAAAAACAAGATGTTTTGAGCAAAGTTGACTTCTGCAAATTCACAAAAATTTCCCAACTTCTCCAATGCATATCTTGCTCAATTTTGATCATATGAACATGTTCTTGGACATTTTGGAAAGGTATTGAAGTCCTCTAACCCATGCCTTTGGTCCCATGTCATTTGGATTTACCAATCTCAAGTTATGGTCTTTGACTTAAAGTGCATTTTTGTTGACTTTTGAAATTGAGCTATAATGTAGAAATTGATAACTTTTTGTGAGAGCATTTATTGAACTTGGAATGTGAAGATGGATTGTAGGAAATGTCATCCCCTTCAAAATGAGCATTGGATGGGATTTTTCTGATGAACCATGAAAAAGTTATGCCCTGGTCAAGATACAGTTGACTTTTCTACTGTCCAAAAATAATAACTTTTTGCATCTTGATGATTTTTGAGCTATTCTTGTGGAATCATGATCAATACTTGATCAAATGATGATTGTGGACTCAAAATAAGATGTTGACCAAAAATTATGACTTTTGACTGCAAAATGACCATTTTGCCCCTGCAGTTGACTGTGGATCAAATAGGGCTTTTGACTGTGCAACTTGGGACTGTGAGTCTTGAAACTTGATATGTAGGTGCTTGAGGATGTATATGTACCTATGAGACTTGATTGAGCCATTGAAAACCTCAAATTCCTTAAAAGAAACAAAACCCTAATTTTGACTGGCTTAGGAGGCATTTGGACTGTGCAACCCTTGAGTGGTCTTGAACCATTTGAAGATGATTCTTGACTGTTGCAACCCAAAATTTGCCCTCCCATATTCTTCAAGGTTTGCTAAGATCATGCTTCAAAATCTCCCAAGGGTTGCACAGTCCAATGGCCTCCTAACAGTCAAAAATTAGGGTTTTGGTTCTGGCAAAGAAATTGAAGTTTCCAAGGGTCCAATCAAGTCCCACATGCCTATAAACATTTTCAAGCATCCATATGCCAAGTTTCAAGACTCACAACATCAAATTGCACAGTCAAAAGCCCTAAATGCTTCACAGTCAACTGCAAGGGCAAAATGGTCATTTGACAGTCAAAAGTCAAAAATTTTGGTCAACATCTTATTTTGAAGCCACAAACATCATTTGATCAATTCTTGATCATGATTCTCAAAGCATGGCTCAAAAAGTCTCAAGATGCAAAAGTTTCCATTTTTGGACAGTTGAAAAAGTCAACTGCAAATTGACCAAGGCATAACTTCCACATGGTTTATCAGAAAAATTCCATCCAAAGCTCATTTTGAAGAGAATGACATTTCCTACAACTCATATTCACACTTCAAGTCCAATAAATGCTCTCACAAAAAGTTATCAATTTCAACATTATAGGTCATTTTCAAAATTCAACAAAAAGGCACTTTAAGTCAAAGACCATAACTTGAGATTGGTAAATCAAAATGACATGGGACCAAAGGCATTGGTTATAGGACTTCAAGACCTTTCCAAAATGTCCAAGAACATGATCAAAGCTTAAAAATTGAGCAAGATATGCCTTGTGGAAGTTGGGAAACTTTTGGGAATTTTGAAAAGTCAACTTTGCTTCAAATGCCTCAAAATTGCTAATGGGCCTCAATTTCCTCCATGAATCATTACCCAAAGGCCATGCACGACCCATTGACCTCCAAGGGAGTTATTTTCTCATTTTTGATTAATTATTTGAATTTTTATTATTATTAATTCACTTAATTAAAATTAAATATGAAAAAATAGCAAATAACACCTTTCAAATCTTTTTATGCAGAGATTTCACTCATTATATGCTCAATATCTCGTGTACCAATCTCAAGAGACAAAATCTTCCAAAATAGGCAAGTTTCCATGGCAAAAAGATTTGAAAAAGGATGTAACAAAATCAAATATTTGGATCATCAATGCATAGACTTTGGGCCTGTTTTTCTTGACCTAATTCCATCTACATACATGTGCAAAGCTAACCTAATGCATTACACACAAAAAGCTGCGCCCAAGACCAAGAACAACTTTGCACTTTTTTCACAAAAACCTTGAAACTGTTTTCATAGCTACTGCACGTTTCAAAGCCAAAAAGCCATTCCAATACACTCCTGACACTACCAGGAAGCTTTTGCAATCGAAACCAACCCTCCATACTCAAGGAATTGGTATAACTGGATTGCACTTTTCATGAAATTTTTCATATTCGTGTTTGCACTTTCATGCATTTTTCATGCGTTTTAAATATTGATTTACACTAACATGAATGTTCTGAAGCTATTGGTGCCCTCTAATTGAACTGATAATGTCTGTATCAAAAATTGCCATGGACGTTCGCTAGGGTTTCAGAGCTCAAGATTTGGGGCTTTACACATCTGGAAAAATTGGCCGTTCAAACCAGTACCATTGGAATCGTGACATCCAAACGAATTGAACTCACACACCGCGCCCAATTTATATTGCTCTATGTGTTAATCGCTATTTTCAGGTTTTGCAATTAGTGGGGGTTTAAAACCCCCGCTATTCGTTTTTGTTTACAGGTAAATAGAGAAGATTAAGCCTATGTGTCCAAGCATGACTGGATAATTCAAATGTTCGCGCGTGATTTCTTGCTTCAGGCCACTAGCGCTTGTTTTCATGTATATTATTCACGTTCCACTAAACTAACAAAGAAACGCGTTGGTTCATATGGTCGTTGCATTGGCATGCAGGTACTGGGACCTGGGTTCGATTCCCAGGTCCCCCTCTCATATTTCATATTTTTCTTCATTACCTATTTCTACGCAGCGCTTCACCAAAAGACCACCATACAACTCCATCTCCTAGCTTGTCACGCGCCCAGGAAGTCTCATCCAAAGGTCAGAATGTGGAGGTCCACCATGCACGCTGGTCAATCATTCCACACACGCGCCAGAAAGTCAACAAGGCCTTGGTTTCTAATGGGCCTGAATTTCCAATACACCTCCAAAAGGGCCAGACACCCCCATGGTTTGCCCATTTTAATTTTTCTTTGTTTTTTTCCTTTTTTATTCTTTTCATTATTTTTTTAAATTATTTTCTTTTAATTCCACAAAATTAATTTTCATAATACAAAAACCAGAAAAATCAAAACTAAAAAAAAAAAAGTTAATTAATTTGTTCATTAAATATTTTTTTTTGTAAATAAATCTTTAATAACCAATTTAGTTTAATTTAGGGTTTTCAACTTTAATCTTTTCTTAATAACTAAAATATGTAGAAATTAGGTTTTAAACATTTTTATTCTTTTTTCCCAATAAAATAATTTCCTCTTATTCTTATTATTATTAATTATTAATTATTTTGTAAATAAACATGTAATTAATTAATTAGGGTAAATTAGGTTAAAACTTAAATATTTTTTCTTTAACAATTAAAAATAATTTAGAACTAGGATTTTATTTAACTTCTAATTTTAATTAATTTCCTTTATTTCATAAATACCAAAAAACATAAAAAACAATTTCTTTTCTTATTAAATAATTAATTAGCCTTTTTAATTTCATTTAATTTCTTTAAAGGGTCCAACGCCCTCGCACATTCGATTCTAGTTTCTTTTCGCGTGTTTGTTCTTATTTTTCGTTTTTAAATATAATGTAATTGCTCAAGCCTTGTAATAGTAATTAGGAAATTTATTTACTTTCTGCATTTTATTAAAAACGGGTCTCTGTTAATTTGGCGATGTATAGACCCGCGCCTTGTAATAGCGTAGGACTGTATTTTCTGTACTTTAATTCCTGCACCCCTTAACTGCTAAATTTTGCATGAAAGAATGAATGGCCAAAATAAAATCAAAGCGTAGATCACCATAATGCATGACAAGACAAAACATAACTGAAAACAATACACAAATTCACACACCACTCTTAGGGTACGCCTCACTGTTGCCTTGCCCCTCGAAACGTGGTCGTCGAGTATAGGACGTTTTAGTAAGTCCTTATGTCCATGAACATGGCATAAGGGTAGCTTCTAAGGTGTCCTACTGTTGCTCTGGTGACCACACTGTCCCTACAAACGAATTGACCCGAACACCTCCAACGGTGGTGCTACCTACCTCTCAATGGTGGGATGGCACTACCTTAAGGACATTTACACAGCCTAATTCCTTAGGGTAGGTAGATGACTCATGGATACTTGCTCTATTCAAAAACAAATCAAAACTCTTTTCACACCGACACTTTTCAAAAAGCTTTCAAAACAATTTTTCAAACACTCTTGAGGACTGATACAAGAGTCGATCTGAAACTTTCAAAGAAACTTTTTCAAACTCACTCGCGATTGAAAAGAAAACAAACATTTTGAAAACACAAATGAGCAAGTATCTAAGAGCCCATGGATAACCATGGATAGAAAGGGTGCTAACACCTTCCCTTTCTATAAATCTACCTCCCGAACCGAGAGACAATCTCATAAGGAATTTTGCTGTGCTTTTGTCCTGTCCATGTTGGAGAAAATAAAAGACGGTGGCGACTCTTGCTTCCGCGACATTTCGCGAACCAGCGTTAAATAGTCAGTTCCAGATCCACCGATCACAGAACTGGCGACTATGCTGGGGACTCTTTTAAAGTGAGGTGTACCTTAGGATTAAGATCACTTGTGTTTTCAATTTCTGTGTTTGTTTGCTTTATTATTGTGGGCTGCATCGGAGTTACATAGATCCTAACCTGGATATGGGGATACCCTGTTAGGTAGCATAAGTTGTGAGGGACCTGTCCGGCATTGACCGACATGGGTGAAGCAGTGGCTACGTTGGTGTGGCACCTTGGTCTGTACCAATATCTCTTGTGTCGCAACGAGGAGAATATGGGTCTTCTGAGGAGTCATTAAGCACCAACCGACCTTAGAACCTTAAATGACCCAACTTGGCCAATAGAACAGTAGCAGTATGCTACGCCCATTGAGGCTAAACTCTCGTGATGGTTCTGGCCGCAAGAAAAGATTGCGATGCTGGAGTTATGACCGATTGAGGGTAGTCAGTGATATTGGGATCCTCTAGAACCCAGTTACTTCTGATAGGACAGGTCTTAACCAACAAACTGAAAGAGGGTAATACCCAGACCCCATGCTGGCCTAAACTCTAAGGGCTCTTTGTGTGACTTGTGTGCCTTCAAACTTGACTATTTGCATGCTTGTTATCTGACACTTGAGTTTCTTGCAGGTTTTGTTTACAGTCCTCAATTGGGACTCATAACAGGGTTTACCTACATTACCCCATGCATAGCATAACATCATACCATTGCATACATCCTGCATAAAGACTAATCCATTTCAAGGATCTCAAGGGCTTGTGATGCAGGTCATGATGAATCCAATGTCTAGCAAGGGGCAAAGGGGATTTATTTTCCTCTAGCCAAGGGCTATGACCCACTCGATATGGTGAGCCTTGACCCTTGAAGAAGGACTCTCAACAACATGAAGTTCCTTCAATCAAGCTACCGGTTTCAGATTCTAACAGTCTTCTTGTTTACCCCGCGAGATCCTTGAAAACATTGCATGCATATCATATACATCATTGCATTACAGGTACCCTTTTGACAGGTCACTTACCTTCTTCTCTGTTTATTTCAGCAATGGCTTCCCAACAAGATAACCAGGACTTTCATGCTCAAGAGACTCGGTTCGGGGAAATCCTCCTGAACCTATCCAAGGGGCAGGAAGAGTTGAGAACACTTCTCATGGGGACTTTGGTCAGGAACAGTGCTGAGGATGAACGGCTGAAACATCTGCAAGCTGAGGTGGATGCAATGAGGGCCCATATGTAGGGGCAGGTGACTATCATTCAAGGCTTAGCTCAAAGACAAGAGGAGCTCGGGGTTCTCGTCAACCAACTGCTTCGGGGTAACCAGCTGGGGCAGACATCTAAGGTTGGAGAGCCAGTCATCATTTAACCACCTTTGAGACAAGAAGATAAGGGGAGAGCTCCTCAAAAGGCTTCAATGTCACAAATTCAGCATCAACCTCACCAGCTTCAGCCAGACAAGCCCAAGAGGCAATTCACCAAGCTCAACGTGTCGCTGCCTCAAGCTTTACAACAATTGTTGAGGTTGAATTTGGTAACTCTAAGGGATCCTCCAAAGAATCCTAACAGGACACCTTCGAGGTATAACCCTAACGCCCGCTGCGCTTATCATTCTGACAGCCCGGGGCATGCTACAGATGATTGTTGGACCTTGAAGAACAAAATCCAGGACCTGATTGATGAAGGAGCTGTGGAATTCACCTAAGACGGCCAGGCTGAGTGCTTCTACCATCCCTACAGGATTCACCATTTGAAGTAACAAGCCCTGAGATGAGAAAACTTTTGTTTCTTAGAAATTTCAAGTTGTAATTTTCTTTTGATTGTTCAAACATTTATTCATATCAAACGTTGTTATTTCATTAATGCATTGCACATGTCTGTTTTGAAGTAATTATTTCTTATTCACTATATGCAAACTGTTTTCATATTTTTTGTGATGATCAACTCTCAATTAAATAATTCTAAGCCTCTTGAGGGAGGATGACGAAAACGATACCACGATCTTTACAGTATGCTTTTGAACAGACCCCGCTGATGAGGTACAGACATTGTTTCAATTCCTAAACACTGGAGTTATAAGGAAGATAATCCCTCGTCAACCCCTCTGAGCCAAAGAAGTAGGAGTTTTTCTTTTCGAAAATTAAAACCCTTTATCATAACCTGGGGCAGGGTAGTTCTCTCAGTTGATCCAAGTGCATAACAAATGGCACCAAAGAGGTCCTTACAAAAAAAAGAAGACAGTGATGATTCCGAATAATCATAAGGATAGACAGTCATTATATCTCAAAAATAAAAACCCAATAAGTCAAAACCTATGAAGGAGACTTACAAAACTAGGGCATCCCGCTGACTGTAATCACAAAAGAAACAGTTCATGCAAAATTTAGGGATAGCGAAATCAAAAAGAAAGAGGTCATATAAACCCTCAACAAAAACAAAAAATGACTGCCTATTCAGAATAAATCATCAATATTTGAACCATCATTGGAACATCAGGACAAAGACTCAAACAAGGTCTAACGCACGATCAGTTGAGTTTAGGTTTGAAGAACATCACGAAGAGCAGGTGGGTACAAATACTTTGAGCCTTTATCCTTTGTTTCTTAAACCGTGAACCAGGCCACATTATAACCCTAAAAAGTCCTAGCTGAAGCATGGGTTGGTTCGAAAGCATACTGTTACGAAAGGTATCCTGACTCCTTAAGGTTTGCTATAAAATACTGGGTTGACATCACATTTTACAAAATTTGCTGGTTTTACTGAAAAATGCATTTTTCAAAAACTTCAAGACAGACGTAAGCTTTGCATTTTTAACATAACTTTGTTTGCATATGAATTTTTGTTTGAACAGCATAGAAATTCGCACGACGGATACCTAATGAACAAAAGCACCTGCAATCAAGGGGCATGGCATGATCATTGTCCATCATCTGGGGCAGTCCAGTCAAGATTCAAGGAATCTCTCAAGATGCCAAATAGCCAGGGGCAAACCTCCGCCTGAGCCACTTGGGGCATTGGACATGAATTCCCAGCAATAAATCTTGCATGACCAAACATCTTCTGGTAGCGTGGCAACACAATAACAGGGGCATCTCCCTACATTCTGAGAGCATGGACATAGTCGAAAAAATACTACGCATAATCAAATACCCGCTAGGTTGACACACCTAGGCAAAAATAAGGGCTTCCCGGCGAACCAAAAGGGTTCGGGCAAAATAAGGGATGAAATGAAAAAAGCTATACACCCGGCAAGCCGAAAACCTGAAAAGGCGGCTTGGGCAAAAATGGGTATCCCGGTGGACTGAAAACCCGAAAGGGCGGTCCAAGCAAAAGTTAGGGATCAAAAGTGTACGACTATGTCCCGGCATCTCGTCACTTGCCTATTAGAAAAAGGTTTGTCAAACGGCAGTTATCAAGACCCCACAGGTATCTTCTCCCACATCAAAAACAGGGGCAATAATGAGTTGTCTAAAGCAATCTAATTGCTCTGTCCACCAAGATACCAAGGTAGGTCCAGCTGAAGAACATAACCAAGATATCTTAAATCCCCAGAGGGTGAGCCAGCAAGTCAATACACTCTCCCCAAGCAGAGCTATACTGTCAGCCTCAAGGAAGTTGGGTATTCCCAGCAGATCTCAACATTCCTCAGCAGAGTACGCAAGCATTCTTAACAAGCATCCCCGACAATCTTGATCTAAGATTGTTCCCCGGCGGTATACCAGACATTCAGCGGAGCCGCTTCCCCAATATATCTCAAAAGTTTCCCCAGGAGAGTCCAATCCAAATTTCCCCAAGAGAGTCCAGTCTGAAGTTCCCCCAGGAAAGTGGAATCCATCTCCCCAGCAGTAAGCTTATCCCCAGTAGATTCTGGAAGCTTATCCCCTGCAGAGCACAAACGCGTCTCCCGGCTTTATTCAAAGGTTATTTCCCTACCAGGATATAACTGGGTTATCCTCAGCCAAAAGCCACGGAAAGATCGTCCTCGGCGAAGTCTTCTTATCCCTAGCGGAGTCTATTAAAACTTCCAACATAACAACGGTATCCCCAGCGGAGTCTATTAAAACTTCCAACATAACAACGGTATCCCCATCGAAGTTATCATCAACATCTCAATAGAGTACCTCTCTTCCCACAGAGTATTGTTCCCCAGCAAGGTCACTAGAGTAATTTCTCCCCGCAGAGTAATCCATTCGCCAAGTTTATTCCCCAACGGAGTTATCTTCTCCTACCGGTATTCTTGCAATCATCATCCCCAACGGAAACGAAGAATCTCACTCTTCAACATCAGCCCAGGATGTGACTTCCCGGCACCCGTCAAGGATTTACTTTCCTAGACGAAAACATACATTCATAAACATCGTATCTTCACATATTATAGCATGCACATACGCATCATGAACATACAATCTCACTTATCACATCTCGCATGTCATACACCATGATATCGCATACAACTAACGTTTTGTCTTTTCAGGACAAAGGTTAATACAAAGATAATTACTATCAATGGTCGCAACTAAAGATCCGATTCCTGTATCTTGCCAGGGTGTATCTGTTGACGACTGATTCCAGACCCGATTCCTGTATCTTGCCAGGGTGTGTCTGAAGTGTTTGAGGATCCGATTCCTGTATCTTGCCAGGGTGTATCTGTTGACGACTAGCATTACCAGACCCGATTCCTGTATCTTGCCAGGGTGTGTCTGAAGAGTTTGAGGATCCGATTCCTGTATCTTGCCAGGGTGTATCTGTTGACGACTAACATTACCAGACCCGATTCCTGTATCTTGCCAGGGTGCGTCTGAAGAGTTTGAGGATCCGATTCCTGTATCTTGCCAGGGTGTATCTGTTGACGACTAACATTACCAGACCCGATTCCTGTATCTTGCCAGGGTGCGTCTGAAGAGTTTGAGGATCCGATTCCTGTATCTTGCCAGGGTGTATCTGTTGACGACTAACATTACCAGACCCGATTCCTGTATCTTGCCAGGGTGCGTCTAAAGAGTTTGAGGATCCGATTCCTGTATCTTGTCAGGGTGTATCTGTTGACGACTAGCATTACCATACCCGATTCTTGTATCTTGCCAGGGTGCGTCTGAAGAGTTTGAGGATCCGATTCCTGTATCTTGCCAAGGTGTATCTGTTGACGACTGATTCCAGACCCGATTCCTGTATCTTTCCAGGGTGCGTCTGAAGAGTTTGAGGATCCGATTCCTGTATCTTGCCAGGGTGTATCTATTGACGACTAGCATTACCAGACCCAATTCCTGTATCTTGCCAGGGTGCAGCTGAAGAGTTTGAGGATCCGATTCCTGTATCTTGCCAGGGTGTATTTGTTGACGACTAGCATTACCAGACCCGATTCCTGTATCTTGCCAGGGTGCGTCTGAAGAGTTTGAGGATCCGATTCCTGTATCTTGCCAGGGTGTATCTGTTGACGACTAATTCCAGACCCGATTCCTATATCTTGCCAGGGTGCGTCTGAAGAGTTTGAGGATCCGATTCCTGTATCTTGCCAGGGTGTGTCTGTTGATGACTAGCATTACCAGACCCGATTCCTGTATCTTGCCAGGGTGCGTCTGAAGAGTTTGAGGATCCGATTCCTGTATCTTGCCAGGGTGTATCTGTTGATGACTAGCATTACCAGACCCGATTCCTGTATCTTGCCAGGGTGCGTCTGAAGAGTTTGAGGATCCGATTCCTGTATCTTGCCAGGGTGTATCTGTTGACGACTAACATTGCCAGACCCGATTCCTGTATCTTGCCAGGGTGTGTCTGAAGAGTTCGAAGATCCGATTCCTGTATCTTGCCAGGGTGTATCTGTTGACGACTGTATTCTCCAAACTCGATTCCTGTATCTCGCCAGGGCACGTCTGAAGAGTTTAAAGATCTGATTCCTGTATCGAGCCAGGGCGCATCTACACAAAAAGTTTGAAGATCAACTCCTGTAACAGACCAGGTAATTATCTTTCTTTTTCACGTACACAAGTTCTCGCTAAGGAAACTCTTACGCGATCGACACCCGAATGACATCTATAAGCCCATCCACCTATCCATCACCTCTCAACATGGCATCTATAAGCCCATCTTCCTATCCATCAATCTCCAAATGGCATCTGTAAGCCCATTCCCAGCACCATGCTGCTGACACTCTACTATGTGAGTGCAAATTTCTGGGCACTCTAGTGTTCAATCATCTTCTACCCTCGGATTACGAAAGGCACGTCAGCCAATCTACATCCTTAGGTCTAAGAAGATTGAACAGGGGCAACTGTTGCACCCCAAAATTTTCCCTCCCATATTCTTCAAGGTTTGCTAAGATCATGCTTCAAAATCTCCCAAGGGTTGCACAGTCCAATGGCCTCCTAACAGTCAAAAATAGGGTTTTGGTTATGGCAAAGAAATTGAAGTTTCCAAGGGTCCAATCAAGTCCCACATGCCTATAAACATTGTCAAGCATCCATATGCCAAGTTTCAAGACTCACAGCATCAAATTGCACAGTCAAAAGCCCTAAATGCTTCACAGTCAACTGCAAGGGCAAAATGGTCATTTGATAGTCAAAAGTCAAAAATTTTTGGTCAACATCTTATTTTGAAGCCACAAACATCATTTGATCAATTCTTGATCATGATTCTCAAAGCATGGCTCAAAAAGTCTCAAGATGCAAAAGTTTCCATTTTTGGACAGCTGAAAAAGTCAACTGCAAATTGACCAAGGCATAACTTCCACATGGTTTATCAGAAAAATTCCATCCAAAGCTCATTTTGAATAGAATGACATTTCCTACAACTCATATTCACACTTCAATTCCAAGAAATGCTCTCACAAAAAGTTATCAATTTCAACATTATAGGTCATTTTCAAAAGTCAACAAAAAGGCACTTTAAGTCAAAGACCATAACTTGCGATTGGTAAATAAAAATTACATGGGACCAAAGGCATTGGTTATAGGACTTCAAGACCTTTCCAAAATGTCCAAGAACATGATCAAAGCTTAAAAATTGAGCAAGATATGCCTTGTGGAAGTTGGGAAAGTTTTGGGAATTTTGAAAAGTCAACTTTGCTTCAAATGCCTCAAAATTGCTAATGGGCCTCAATTTCCTCCATGAATCATTACCCAAAGGCCATGCACGACCCATTGACCTCCAAGGGAGTTATTTTCTCATTTTTGATTAATTATTTGAATTTTTATTATTATTAATTCACTTAATTAAAATTAAATATGAAAAAATAGCAAATAACACCTTTCAAATCTTTTTATGCAGAGATTTCACTCATTATATGCTCAATATCTCGTGTACCAATCTCAAGAGACAAAATCTTCCAAAATAGGCAAGTTTCCATGGCAAAAAGATTTGAAAAAGGATGTAACAAAATCAAATATTTGGATCATCAATGCATAGACTTTAGGCCTGTTTTTCTTGACCTAATTCAATCTACATACATGTGCAAAGCTAACCTAATGCATTACACACAAAAAGCTGCGCCCAAGACCAAGAACAACTTTGCACTTTTTCACAAAAACCTTGAAACTGTTTTCATAGCTACTGCACGTTTCAAAGCCAAAAAGCCATTCCAATACACTCCTGACACTACCAGGAAGCTTTTGCAATCGAAACCAACCCTCCATACTCAAGGAATTGATATAACTGGATTGCACTTTTCATGAAATTTTTCATATTCGTGTTTGCACTTTCATGCATTTTTCATGCGTTTTAAATGTTGATTTACACTAACATGAATGTTCTGAAGCTATTGGTGCCCTCTAATTGAACTGATAATGTCTGTATCAAAAATTGCCATGGACGTTCGCTAGGGTTTCAGAGCTCCAGATTTGGGGCTTTACACATCTAGAAAAATTGGCCATTCAAACCAGTACCATTGGAATCGTGACATCCAAACGAATTGAACTCACACATCGCGCCCAATTTATATTGCTCTATGTGCTAATCGCTATTTTCAGGTTTTGCAATTAGTGGGGGTTTAAAACCCCCGCTATTCGTTTTTGTTTACAGGCAAATGGAGAAGATGAAGCCTATGTGTCCAAGCATGACTGGATAATTCAAATGTTCGCGCGTGATTTCTTGCTTCAGGCCACTAGCGCTTGTTTTCATGTATATTATTCACGTTCCACTAAACTAACAAAGAAACGCGTTGGTTCATATGGTCGTTGCGTTGGCATGCAGGTACTGGGACCTGGGTTCGATTCCCAGGTCCCCCTCTCATATTACATATTTTTCTTCATTATCTGTTTCTACGCAGCGCTTCATCAAAAGACCACCATACAACTCCATCTCCTAGCTTGCCACGCGCCCAGGAAGTCTCATCCAAAGGTCAGAATGTGGAGGTCCACCATGCACGCTGGTCAATCATTCCACACACGCGCCAGAAAGTCAACAAGGCCTTGGTTTCTAATGGGCCTGAATTTCCAATACACCTCCAAAAGGGCCAGACACCCCCATGGTTTGCCCATTTTAATTTTTCTTTGTTTTTTCCTTTTTTATTCTTTTCATTGTTTTTTTTAATTATTTTCTTTTAATTCCACAAAATTAATTTTCATAATACAACAACAAGAAAAATCAAAACTAAAAAAAAAAAAGTTAATTAATTTGTTCATTAAATATTTTTTTTGTTGTAAATAAATCTTTAATAACCAATTTAGTTTAATTTAGGGTTTTCAACTTTAATCTTTTCTTAATAACTAAAATATGTAGAAATTAGGTTTTTAACATTTTTATTCTTTTTTCTCAATAAAATAATTTCCTCTTATTATTATTATTATTATTAATTATTAATTATTTTGTAAATAAACATGTAATTAATTAATTAGGGTAAATTAGGTTAAAACTTAAATATTTTTTCTTTAACAATTAAAAATAATTTAGAACTAGGGTTTTATTTAACTTCTAATTTTAATTAATTTCCTTTATTTCATAAATACCAAAAAACATAAAAAACAATTTCTTTTCTTATTAAATAATTAATTAGCCTTTTTAATTTCATTTAATTTCTTTAAAGGGTCCAACGCCCTCGCACATTCGATTCTAGTTTCTTTTCGCGCGTTTGTTCTTATTTTTCGTTTTTAAATATAATGTAATTGCTCAAGTCTTGTAATAGTAATTAGGAAATTTATTTACTTTCTGCATTTTATTAAAAACGGGTCTCTGTTAATTTGGCGATGTATAGACCCGCGCCTTGTAATAGCGTAGGACTTTATTTTCTGTACTTTAATTCCCGCACCCCTTAACTGCTAAATTTTGCATGAAAGAATGAATGGCCCAAATAAAATCAAAGCGTAGATCTCCATAATGCATGACAAGACAAAACATAACTGAAAACAATACACAAATTCACACACCACTCTTAGGGTACGCCTCACTGTTGCCTTGCCCCTCGAAACGTGGTCGTCGAGTATAGGACGTTTTAGTAAGTCCTTATGTCCATGAACATGGCATAAGGGTAGCTTCTAAGGTGTCCTACTGTTGCTTTGGTGACCACACTGTCCCTACAAACGAATTGACCCGAACACCTCCAACGGTGGTGCTACCTACCTCTCAATGGTGGGATGGCACTACCTTAAGGACATTTACACAGCCTAATTCCTTAGGGTAGGTAGATGGCTCATGGATACTTGCTCTATTCAAAAACAAATTAAAACTCTTTTCACACCGACACTTTTCAAAAAGCTTTCAAAACAATTTTTCAAACACTCTTGAGGACTGATACAAGAGTCGATCTGAAACTTTCAAAGAAACTTTTTCAAACTCACTCACGATTGAAAAGAAAACAAACATTTTGAAAACACAAATGAGCAAGTATCTAAGAGCCCATGGATAACCATGGATAGAAAGGGTGCTAACACCTTCCCTTTCTATAAATCTACCTCCCGAACCGAGAGACAATTTCATAAGGAATTTTTCTGTGCTTTTGTCCTGTCCATGTTGGAGAAAATAAAAGACAGTGGCGACTCTTGCTTCCGCGACATTTCGCGAACCAGCATTAAACAGTCAGTTCCAGATCCACCGATCACATTGACAAACCTTGAAGAATATGGGAGGGCAAATTTTGGGGTACAACAATTACCAATCCTGGACCAATTCCTTACTCTTCAAATAAAGCAGTACCATGGAATTACGGTGCTGAAGTGTTCTATCATGGGATTAAACAAGATGGCTGGATCAAAGAAGGAAAAGATGACGATGTTGACAACATAGCTGGCTCAAGAAAAGTAACTAGAACTGGGAGAATATTTTCACCCAATATTTCACCTCCAGTAGTTACAAGGACACCCATCCGCATTACCGCTGCCAAGCCAAATACCGATACCAGAGGGAAGGGGAAGGTTATTGAGCCTGATGTGATTGAGGTACCCTCCAAAGACGCAGCTGATGAAGAACTCTTTGCTCGTGAAATGGATGAGATTTTAAAGATCATAAAAAGAAGTGACTTCAAAATTGTAGAACAATTGGGCCAAACCCCCTCTAAGATTTCAATGTTGTTATTGCTGCTTTGCTCTGATGCCCATGCTCGGACATTAATAAAGTTCTTGAAAAAGGCTCATGTCCCCCATGAGATAACAACAGACCAATTTGAAAATTGCGTGGCTAGCCTGACAGTTGATAATGGCTTGGGGTTTTCAAATGCTGACTTAACACCTCTCGGGAAGAATCACAACAAAGCTTTACATGTTTCTATCGAGTGCAAAGGGACTACCTTAGCACATTCACTAGTCGACACTGGTTCTTCTCTGAATGTATTACCCAATGGGGCATTGGACCATCTTGACTATGAATACTTAATCTTGAAGCCAAGTGATATCATCATAAGGGAGTTTGATGGATCAAAGAGGACTGTTCATGGGGAAGTAGATCATCCAATCAAAGTGGGCTCCCAAATCTTTAACTCCACCTTCTATATTATGGATATTCGTCCCACCTATTCTTGTTTGTTAGGTCGCTCGTGGATCCATAAAGCTGGGGCAGTGACCTCAACCATCCATCAGAAACTCAAATATCCAATCAAGGGCAGAATAGTCACCGTTTGTAGAGAAGAAGAATTTATGGTGAGCCACCTTAACTCTTTCAAGTACGTAGAGATGGAAGGAGAATTCATTGAAACCCCATGTCAAGCCTTCAAGGTTGTAACACCGATGATTGCTTCTACTAAATGTTCTTATGATGAGTCTAAAGCTGTTAAGGCCATGCCAAAGATGGTTTCAGTCAAGGATGCTCGCGCGACAATTGAAGAAGGGAACTGTGATACTTGGGGGCAACTCCTCGATATCCCATTTAAAGAGGACATGTTTGGTTTGGGCTTCACCATCAAAGCTCAGAGGGAGTTGAAGCATGCTCGTGCTGGAAAACCACCTCTTCGCATTGGAAGCAATGAAGTCAATATCGTGGGTGATTCTGATGAAGAAGTTGCGTTTGAAGAATGGGTGTATCCAACTACTATGGAGCTGAAGAATTGGCATACAAAGGACTTTGTACCTGTCTCCTTCATTTAGGAGTAATCTACTTGTTATCGCTTTTCTTTCAATTCAAGAACTTGTTGTCTGTAATATTTTAACAATGACTTTTCAGCCATGTGCCTGGCCCGGGGCATTTTGGCCCATTTGTCAAGGGTTTTATTTATATTCATCTAATCATATGATCATTCAGTACATTGGACTCTTTTGCATTCAAAATATTTGTGTTCATTGTCTTTCCTTTCTTATAAATACATTTTTAAAAAAAAAAGCCATGTATCTTACATGCACACACACACATACACACACATACACACACACACACACACACACACACACACACACACACACACACTTTTGGAGGTCCACATCCACTTTGGATCCTATTGCCAATGACTCTACTATTGCCGACTATGAATTTGAATGTCTTATCAACCAAGCCGAAGACGAAGGTGATGAAGATTATGACATACCGAGAGAACTAGCTAGACTTCTTTTACAAGAGGAAAAAGCTATTCAACCGCATGAAGAGTCAGTTGAAGTTTTCAACCTAGGTATTGAGTCAGATAAGAAGGAAATCAAGATCGGCACTAATTTGGAGAGCAGTGTCAAGAGAAGGTTGGTTCAGATGTTGCGTGATTATGTGGAAGTATTTGCTTGGTCTTATAAAGATATGCCTGGGTTGGATACCAACATCGTAGTTCATCGTCTGTCGACAAGAGAAGATTGTCCTCCTGTTAAACAAAAGGTTCATCGCATGAGGCCTGATATGTCTGAAAAGATCAAAGATGAAGTGATGAAACAATTTGACGCAGGGTTCCTAGCTGTGACATCCTATCCTCAATGGGTTGCCAATATGGTGCCAGTGCCAAAGAAAGACGGGAAAGTTCGCATGTGCGTAGACTATAGGGATCTAAATAGGGCAAGCCCCAAAGATGACTTCCCTCTACCACACATTGACGTCTTAGTTGATAATACTGCTCAACATAAAGTCTTCTCTTTCATGGACGGATTCTCAGGCTATAATCAAATAAGGATGGCTCCCGAAGACATGGAGAAGACTACTTTCGTCACGCAATGGGGCATCTTCTGCTACAAGGCCATGCCATTCGGATTAAAGAATGTAGGGGCAACATATCAAAGGACTATGGTAGCTTTATTTCATGACATGATTCATCATGAGATAGAGGTATATGTGGATGATATGATTGCCAGATCACAAATAGAAGAAGAACATCTCGATCATCTGCACAAATTATTTGAGAGGCTGAAGAAGTAAAAGCTAAGGTTAAACCCTAACAAGTGCATGTTTGGAGTACGATCTGGAAAGCTTCTAGGTTTTGTCGTCAGCAACAAAGGCATTGAAGTTGATCCTGCCAAGGTAAGGGCCATCCAAGAAATTCCAGTCCCTCATTCTGAAAAAGAAGTCAGAGGATTCTTGGGTCATCTCAATTACATTTCCCGTTTCATATCTCACTTGACTGCTACTTGTGAGCCACTCTTCAAACTCTTGAAGAAAGATCAGGTAGTTAGATGGAACGATGAGTGCCAGATTGCCTTTGACAAAATCAAAGAATACCTACAAGAACCTCCTATTCTCATGCCTCCAGTTGAAGGAAGACCTTTGATCATGTACTTGACGGTATTAGAGAACTCTATGGGGTGTGTTTTTGGCCAACATGACGAGTCTGGATGAAAAGAGCATTCTATTTATTACCTGAGCAAAAAGTTTACCGACTGTGAAACCAGATATTCACTGCTCGAGAAAACTTGCTGCACTCTGGAATGGGCTGCTCGCCGGCTAAGACAGTATATGTTGACTCATACCACTCTGTTGATTTCTAAGATGGACCCAATCAAGTACATCTTCGAGAAACTTTCCCTTTCCGAACAGATAGCCAGATGGAAAATGATCTTGACAGAGTATGACATTCAGTATACGACTCAAAAAGCCATCAAAGGAAGTGTACTAGCAGATCATTTGGCCCATCAAGCTGTGGATGATTATCAGTCAATGAACTTCGACTTCCCTGATGAGAATATCATACTGGTAAACGACTGCGTGAAACCTGGACCGTATGATGAACCTGAACCAGGATCCCGATGGACTATGGTATTCGATGGGGCTTCCAACACCTTAGGTAACGAAATTGGTGTTGTAATCATCTCTCCTGAAGGTTGCCACACTCCATTCATTGCCAGATTATGCTTCGATTGCACAAACAATATGGCCGAGTATGAAGCATGCGTCTTGGGTCTGAAAGCTACTATTGACTTAAGGATCAAACATTTGGATGTGTTTGGGGATTCCGCCTTAGTGATCAGCCAAGTAAAAGGAGATTGGGACACTAAATATCCTAATCTTATCCCTTAAAAGGAACTTGTGCTATCCATAATTCCTTACTTCGAAGAGATCACTTTTGAGCACTTCCCTAGGGAAGAAAACCAGTTGGCTGACGCTTTGGCAACCATGTCTTCAATGTTCAAGGTCAGAGGGACAATGAAGCCCCTATGATTACAATTGAAAGATTCGATGAAATGACACATTGCTGTGAGCTCGACACCGATGCAGAAAAGCCATGGTACCATGAGGTGATGAGATACCTTGAAGCACAAGAGTATCCAGAGGGGGCATCTATCAATGACAGAAAGTTCTTGCGAAGATTTGCAGCCAAATTATTCCTAAGTAACGGGATATTGTACAAGCGCAACCATGATTCAACTCTACTCCGATGTGTGGACAAGAAGGAGGCAGAGGAAATCATGGAAGACATTCATGATGGTCTCTTCGGTACTCACTCAAGTGGACATACGATGGCTAATAAAATCTTAAGAGTTGGTTACTATTGGTCAACAATGGAGACTGATTGCCATCAACATTCAAGAACTCGTCACAAATGCCAAATCTATGTTGACAAGGTCCATGTGCCCTCTATCCCTCTGAATGTCATGACCGCTCCATGGACATTTGCAATGTGTGGCATTGATATGATTGGAGAGATCAAGCCTACCGCTTCCAACGGACATTGCTTCATTCTTGTTGCTATCGACTATTTTACCAAATGGGTCAAAGCCGCCTCATTTGCCTCAGTCACCAAGAATGTAGTAGCCAGATTCATCAGATACAACCTCATATGACGTTATTGTATCCCCGAAAGGATCATCACCGACAATGGGACTAACCTCAACAATGCTATGATCACTGAGCTTTGCACTCAATTTAAGATCAAGCATCACAATTCTTCTCCATCAAGCATCACTCAATTTATGCAGAAAATGGTAGTAACCTATAAATATTGGCATGAGATGTTTACGTTTGCTCTACATGGCTACCGTACTTCAGCTAGAACATCAACTGGGGCAACTCCCTTTTCTCTAGTCTATGGCATGGAAGCTATTTTGCCGGTGGAAGTTCAAATTCCCTTACTGAGAATTATGAATGAGGCAGACCTAGGCGAAGACGAGTGGATTCAAACAAGATTGGATCAGCTGAACTTGATTGACGAAAAACGATTAGCTGTTGTTTGCCATGTGAAACCACCGGCTGGAAATCATCAAAACAATGAATTCGCCATCGAACGTCTTTTATCCCATATGGAGGGAAAGGTAAACATCGAGAAAACCTGAAAAGGGAGAAATCACGGTCTTTCGACCGAGAGATCGGGTAAGGGAGTCTGTTACGCGAGGGGAAGGTATTAGCACCCCACGCGCCCGTAGTACTCTACGGTATCCACTCTTGTTGTCTAGTCTAAATGGGTGTGGTCAAATCCTATGTCTATGGCTTACAACCAAAAAGGGAATGCATGCAAAAGAAAAGAAAATAATGTAGGTAAAATAACAGTTGTGCTTGGTTGGGCCCTACCCCAATGCCTACGCATCCCTTTTAAGGAGTCAGAGCAGCTGTAGTTTGGCTTAAGTGTTTTGGTTGGTTTGTGTTTTTTAGTTAAGACAAACAAAGATAATCAAGATGGCAAAACATCGAAAAAACAACGAACAAATGAGGTGATCAAACATCGACTAAATAATAACAACATAACATGTCAAAGTTGGCAAGACATCAAATGGTAAGATAACACACCTAACAGTGACATTGTGGGTCAAAGTAGGATAACAAACATGTGCGATGGAGAAACATCGGCTTCAAACAAATGTGCAATGGCGAAACATCGGCTAAGAGATAACAAAGATATCATGGCAAAGATGACGAAACATCAATAAAACAGATGACAAAACATCACACCTAACAATGATATTGAGAATCAATGTACGATAACAAAAGATGTGCGATGGCGAAACATCGGCTTCAAGACAACAAGATATCATGGCAAAGATGACGAAACATCAATAAAACAGATGACAAAACATCACACCTAACAATGATATTGAGAATAAATGTAGGATAACAAAACATGTGCGATGGAGAAACATCGGCTTCAAGATAACAAGATATCATGGCAAAGATGACAAAACATCAATAAAACAGATGACAAAACATCACATCTAACAATGATATTGAGAATCAATGTAGGATAACAAAACATGTGCGATGGCGAAACATCGACTTCAAGATAACATAGACAAAGTAAAATTGGTTTGTATCTTTTATATTTCAGAGAAGCTTGAATTCATCAGAGGTGTCTTAGGATTTGCCAAGAAAATAGGTTTTTGTTTTGAGATGCAAGATGCAAAGAAAGGGAAAACCACTAAGGGAAACTAACCTAGTACTATCCCTAGTGTTATCATACAATGGTTGATCCTAAGGTTGGGGATAAAGGAAAATCATATCCTCTGTTAGCATGCATGGATTCCTACCTTAATCAGCATGTCAAAGGAAGCTTAACAAAACTATCCTATAGGGAAAATGCAATGAGAGCAAAGTCGTGATCTCAATATCTAAATTGAGTGACTCATCGATCAACAATTAAAGATGAAAAACAATAAACATCCTATAGGGAACATGCAATGAGAGCGAAGTCGTAATCTCAATATCTAAATTGAGTGACTCATCGATCAACAATTAAAGATGAAAAACAATAAACATCCTATAGGGAACATGCAATGAGAGCGAAGTCGTGATCTCAATATCTAAATTGAGTGACTCATCGATCAATAATTAAACAAAATACATGCAATCAGACAAAAAAAAACAAAAACCAGAGGGCCTCCTGACATATATCAGCAACAGAGGTCCCATCATGCAATCAGAGAATTATGCAAAATGAAGATGAGAGCAAGGATGTGATATAATACCAAACAGATAACTATTTGTAGCAGTCAAGCAGGAATAAAAAGAAACCCAGAGAAACTTCAAGCAAGCTGGCACCAGTAGACAAATTGAGTCAGCAATTGCACCATCAAGATGTAAGTAAATTATCAGATATGTACAAATCCCATGGGCAAAGTATGACATTCACAAATCATAGATGTGTGTATCCTGCATAAACCATCAAGCATGCCAAACACTAAAACAATGCCAATATAATAAACCGTGTTCCACAAATAAAGTGGAACACAAAAGCCCCAAGCCAAAAGTGGCAACTTTCTCAAAGTACCTCGCACATTCAACAACCAAGTTAGTATTCTAAAATGTGAATAAATGAGAATAATCATGGTGGCAATTACCAAATATTAGACATTATAAACAAGAAGAGACAAGCATATGCACAGATTAGGTCGCAACAATCAAAGGAATGTTACTCTTTCCTATCACCATGTTGAATTGACAATTGAGTGTCAATCAAGGATCATAAGAGCTTAAGAATAATATGCATAAGAACCATAAAGGTCAGTAGCAAACATATTTCAATCATGCACAATTAATTCAATCACAACTTCATGAATACAATAGGAAATGGACCCTACATAAAGAATTAGATGGCTCAAAATATATAAACATGAGGCTTCTAAGTGAAATGGCTTGAGCTACCATGGACAAGTCAGAACCAACATGATCATTAGGTTCCCAATTATAGGCCTCACTCAAGTTCATTGGCCATCAAACATATTGCAACAAGACATGCAAATATAATTGGGTACCTTCACTTCAAAATTACATAAAAAATAGAAACAAGGATCCATAAATCAAACCAAAAATATATCAACATCTTGGAAGTGTGTAGAAGTTAGAATGCAAGCCCTAAGTTCATGAATGATTGGGGAAGAGGTCAAATGAAACTCAAAGTTCAAGACTAGTTGGCAAAACTACCAAACTAGACAAGTTTTCAAAATTATTTGTGGAAAAATATCAAACCAAGTCAAGTAATTCAAGAAAAATAGTTTTCAAATTCCCAACACATTTATGAACCAAGATCAAGACCTGAAATCTAATAAAAGTCCAAGGCACAAGGGTTTTGAACATGAAACTTGCACCATAAGCAACAAAAACCCTAGATTTTGACTTTTAATCTCAAATATTAATTAAATAGGATTAAAACTCAAACAAATCAAACCAAAGTCAAACCAATCACCAAGAAACTTTAAAAGTCAGAATAAACATTTTTTCATATTTTTTGAATTAAGTAAAGTCAAGAAAGAAAATAATATCAAACAATTATGTAATTAACAAATATTCACATATCAAAATAATGTTTAAATGAAAAAGTCAGAAAAAAAAAACCCAACCAAAATTATATTAAAATATTAGGTCTAAAAATATACATCCCTGAATTTTTTGTGAATTTTGGGATAAAAGTAAAATATTAAAAAACAAAAAAAAAACAATTAATAGTGAAATTATTATTTAAAGGCAAGAAAATACAAACCATAACCAAAAATCATGAAATGGTCAAAGTAAAAAAAATTCAGATTCTATGGTTAAAACAAGATTACATGATTTTTTTTTTTGGAATTTTTGCATTAATAGAAGTATTAAAAATAAAAAAAACAAACAAATATTAAAAATAACCTTTGAAATTAAAATTTAATCAAAAATAAGAAAAATGATGAACCAAGGTCAGAATCAATTTTCACTTTATTTTATGAGTCTAGAATATTTTTTGTTGATTTTTTTAGGTCAAAGGAACTATTAAAATAAAAATAAACTTTGAATGATTAATTAATTAAAACTAACAATTTTTTTAACCAATCAGATAATTCCAAAAAAATATCAAAAAAATACGCAAAGTCAGAAATATTATTTTGAGTTTATGAGAATTTTTTTAGAATTTTCCAAGCATTTTTGAGCAAGAAAATAAATCATGGAAATCAAATTATAAAACAAAAATTCAAATGATTCAAAAATTCAAACGGATCAATCAGGATGTGCCAACACATCATCTTCAACCTCTAGCCATTCAAAAAATGCGCACATGACTCAGGATTAGGGCTCACTTTCAGATCAACACAACTCACTCAATTTTGCATCATTTTTCACGAAATCAAAGGCAAATTAAAGCTAGCATGGCAAGGAATACATAGCAATTCGAATCAGATCCAATCATCAACTACATCATCCATAATCAAGCCATGAACATGAACAAAAACAATCTGAATCACTAGCTTCAGAACATCCAAACATGCACAATTAATCAAATTAAACGCTATAAAGCTTCAGAATCATTCCATAGACTTCAAACAACATAATTATAAACT
The DNA here is from genome assembly GCA_948472305.1 of Vicia faba. Lineage (NCBI taxonomy): Eukaryota > Viridiplantae > Streptophyta > Magnoliopsida > Fabales > Fabaceae > Vicia > Vicia faba. The sequence continues at coordinate 489,577,110 of OX451739.1, forward strand.
TAAATCACAAGAAGCATGACTAGAAATCAGAATTCAAAGCTGAGAATTCGAACCTTTAAGAAAAAATGGATCTACTGTCTCCTTCACTCCAGTTGCAATCCAAGCTTCGATCTACAATCCTTGTCACTTGGAGAAGAGAATGCAAGAAGAATTGGTCAAAACGCGCGAGGGAGATGGAAGAATCGAAGAAATATGCAGAGCTTCAAGCTATGGAGTTTCTGACTTTGATTGATGAAATGAGGCATGAACCCTTTACACTGAGGCTTACTTCTTAATATATAGAACATTAGGAGGAGGGTAGAATGGATTTTTCGCGCTGAAAGCTCTTGGAATGAATGAAATTTCCTTTTGGCCCAAACCAAGCATGCACGTACAACCTCTCATTTCCTCGTGCGTTGGCTTGATTTTTGCGTGCATTCTAATCCATTTGCCCTCAGAAAGAGATTAGTAACAAGATTAGGACTTAAGTCCTTATATTAAGCTTGTGTGGGTGATTTGGCAATTTTGAACAAGTTTTGCATTTTTTAATCCAAGCATGTGCAATATCATATGGGGCACGAAATATTGGATGTAATGGGCCTCAGCATGTCACAAATTACCAATGGGCTTGATTAGAAACAAGAGGAATGGATAAAACTTGAGTTTGCAAGAATGGCCGTTTTGCACATTTGCCAAATTTCAATGAAATGCCTCAAATTTCCAAAACTCATAACTTGCTCATACTTTTGAATTTTGGAACAAATGAACACAATTTGGAAAGGTCTTGAAAATATATACAAACCCTTAGTTTATAGTGTTTGCAAATTAATCCATTAAGGTTCTCAAAATTTGGCTTGAAATTCAATAATTTTGAAAAATGACCTATAATTTTGTAACTTCAAAAGACCATAACTCTTGATTCCTTGACAATTTGAATATGAGACAAAAAGGAGGTGAAATATCATTCTCTTAGCTTTCCAAGCATATTTCATTTGCATCTTCTTGATCAAGGATGAATAAAATATGATTTTTTGAAATTAAGTCCTTATTTTCCAAAATTAGAAACCTTTAGGGTTTCTTCAAGAACAAGTTTCAATCCAAACTTCAATCTCTTTAATCCAATGACCAAAATGGATTTGAAATATGAAAAGCACATCCTTGAGTTGATGGTTGACCAAAAGTTCACTTGGTCAACTTTGACTTTGACTGATTTGGACCAAAATGACTATTTTGCCCCTCTGAATCAATTGATCTATTTATCTTCAAAATTGATGATCAAAACTTTAAACATATGACCTTCCAAACATATAGAGGCCATGTGCAAAAGTATCACTTTAAAATTCTCAAGAAAACCTGATGAAAACCAAAACCCTAATTTTGGTCAACACATTAGGAGATTGATGAATCATCTTGAAAACCTCAAATCCTCTGGGGGACTTGATCAATTCTTTGTGCAAAGACCTTTTAAAGGAATGTTGTTTCCTTAAAAATCAAAATTTGTACACTGGACAACAATCTTTCTCAAGCAAACCCTAATTTGGATGATGAATCCAAAGAGTGATTCCCCTTGTGATCAAACAAAAACTCCAATTCCTCTGACGATCCAAAAAGATGGATGAAGCATCTTGAGACATGCAATAACTTTTGAGCTTGAAAGGTTCAAAGGTTTAGATAATAAGATTCTTCTTGAGCAAATTGTTAATGCCATCATCCTTCAAAGCTTAAGGAAAACCTGGTAATTAAAGTACTTTGATCTCATCACAATGTATGAATGCAATGTAATATGATATTCATGATGAAACATAAGCCTAAATCAAGAGGGTAAATTTTGGGTTGCAACAGCTGCCCCTATTCAAATATCTTCAACATGATAAGTGAGAAAAGTGATAATTTTAGAGCGTTCAGGGTTGACGATGTTTGAATATGAAAGAACCCGAAAATTTACACTCTTGAAAGAAACGGAGACAAAACTCCCAAAACATGCGTCAGAGTGAAGCTGTAACACCGGTTGAAACAAAACAAGAACAAAGAAGAGTAGGCGCAACTAAACTTCCGGACAGTCGTGCCAGGGAAAACTGGGCTACAAAAGGAAGGGGTGAGACAAAACTCAACCAACAGAGTGTAGACGAAACTAAGCTCCGTAACAGAAAACGTACGCGGGTGAGGAGACGAAACTCTGAGCTCGACATAAAGCAAAGTGGCTAGAGTGCGTGATTCTAGGAACACTTGCCAATCTCAACTAAGATAGACAATATGAAGGAACTGAAAGAATCTCATAAATGAGGAACAAAAGCGAGACGAAACTCGACTCAAAGACCAGTTAGACGAAACTAAACTAGATGAGTACCAAGACGAAACTGGATTTCACGCACGGGTAGCGAGGCGAAACTCGACCCAAAGCAAAGTGATGAGAGTGCATGTTTCTCAGAGCACCTGCTGGTCTCAGATCAATGGATAAACGGTGACAAAAACTGATAGGAGAATCCAAGGAACGAAGGAGACTGATTTCGAACCAGGGACGCAGCACAAACACTGCACTCGGTAAACGAACACCGTCAAAGAGTCCAGGGTAGGAAAGCAAAAACGAGGCGAAACTCGACTCAACAACTAGTTAGGAGAAACTAAACTAGATGATTACCGAGATGAAACTGGATTTCATGCACAGGCGACGAGGCGAAACTCGACCTAAAGCGAGGAGATTAGGGCGTACACCTAAAAACCTGCTGAAAGCGAATATCAGGGCGAAACTAGTATTCGAAAAGGTGCACCAATAGATGTTGTAATGAACCAGAGAGAGTAGTAAAGACTAATCCGGAGAAGACCGCGTCATGGAAAAACTAAGAAGCTAAAGTCAAAAGTAGACACTCAAACAACAAATGTTGACGTCAAAAGGATATTGGTATAGGGAGGAAACTGAGATTACAAGGACAAAGAACTTGCTGGGGATTAAGCCCGAAGTGTTAGCAAATCACTGGGGATGACAGAAATAATAATGGCTTATGTTCCGATTCATGTTGGAATTCCTTTTTTATAGCGCAATGCTCCATATAATGGAAATGCTATGCGTTTTGGTATATGCAATGTAATGATGCATGTTTAAAAAGTCTCACTGGAGAATGGCTAATTGAGAAGCCAATAACCAAGAAATCAAAATCCGACCAGACTTGCAAAAAATAAAATTGCAAAATCCAAAGGAGGGCAGGAAATATGGGAATCCACCGGGGAGGGAATCTCGAAGAGATGAAGCTTTGCGGAGAAACAAAAGAGCAACCAGCAGAATGGGCCACAAACACTCAAGAGGAACTGAAAAAATAAATTGCGAATTCTTGAGAAGAAAAAAAATAGGTCGACACCGCAACTTTCAGAAAAGGACAAAAACCTTTTGTTGGGGGAACAAAACTCTGCTGAAAAGGTGGGACTTTATCGAGGAGATAGAACTCTGTTGAAGATTATCTTGCTGGAGAGATGTTCTCTTGGAACGCAACCAAAGGACGAATCCAGCAGGTACTCATACGGTATCAAAACCTCAATGGGAAATAAGAGAAGATCCTAAACAAAAGGATGCCCCGGTCAACAGATCGGCTGGGAAGTGAGAGGTCAAAGCGAGGGATCTCTATTGGGAATTCCATTGGGAAGTTAAAACTTCTTCAGAATGTGGGTTCCTGCTTAACGACTTTACTAGGGATAGGCCACATATCCTACTCTTGAAGTCTTAGAACGAAACTTTCTGAAAGAAACTCCCTGGAGTAACAAAACTTTGCCGCGGAAGCGAAACTTCACCGAGGAAAGGCAATCATACTGGGGAAACGAAACTTCACAGGGGGTAAGAAGAAGGAGAAGGCCGAACATTCCCTTTTGACCATCATTAAGCTCTTTACAGGTATTCAACGTGTAAACCTTCTTTTTTTTTATGTCAAACAACTGTTTTGCATATAGAAAAAAGTTTATTGAGAATGATAAACCTGACGCGATAATTATTTAAGCCTTGAAGTTGAAAACTTTATCAAAATGTCGCATCTCTGTTGTGAATGAATCACTGGCTAGAGTGCAAAAAGGTTTTAAAACTCTTCTTTCCCCTTTTTGAAAAACGAGTTAAAATGCGAGCGATAAGATACCAACATGGATATGCAAACCTATTTGGGGAGTTTAGGAGATGTTATTCCATTGTAATATGCTTTTGAGTTAAACCCTTGTTTCAGTTAGGACTTTTAAAGGTTGTAACATGGCCTGGTTCAGGTTCTTTTGAAAAAAGTTTTTCACGACTCAAGTTATTTGGTGCCCACCCCCTTCGTGATATTCTCCTATCCTAAGTTCAGCTGATTTATCACAAACATTCATCTTTCAAAAAGATTTATAATGGCTGAGTGATCACGACAAGTCCTCCAACACGATTGTCGCTTAACTTTTGCTGCTTTTGTTGTTGACATTATTGTTCCTCTTCTTTTTGACGAAAGTTTTATTGAATATATATTTTTCGGCCTTTTAGGATCTCTTTTCCCTAACTTTTACCTGGACAAAATCTTTTGAATCTCCATTTTGGGAGTCCAGCGGGATGCCCTAACTTTTGCCTAAGCGACTTGTTTTCAAGTTTCGACTTAGCGGGACTTTTTTGTTTCTTTCTTATTCATGCCTTCCATTTTGAACAAGTCAATGCGACTTTTGAACTTTTTCTTTCATTCTCTCTTTTTTTTAAAGAAAATAAATGCCTCATTCCTTGGTCGGCGATGGATAGCCATTATTGTATCGATTTGACCTCGACCTTAGGATTCCGTGAGGAAAATGAAAATCACAGTTCAGATAAAATGCAGTGATCCCCAGATGGGATATTCCTTCTGAAATTTGAATGCTTGGGAAAATCAACTGAACATCTACCCTGCCCCTGTTTAAAGAAAAGGTTTTTTTTTAATGGAAAATAAACTCCTACTTCGAAGGCTCAGAGGGGTTAACGAGGGTCTAACTCCCTTATATCTCCAGTGTTTGGGGATTGAAACAATACCTATACATCGTCAACATGGTTCTACTCAAAAGCATACCACTACAATCATCATTTTCAGCTAAACTCCTTCCTCTAAACTTTTGGCTAAGCAAAAGAATTGGCACAATTGGTATCAAAATGCCCGAAAAGGTGATTTAAAGAGTGATTTTGTAAAAAACAATTTAAAAATTTTTTTTTTTAGGAAATAACATTCAACGCATCAAGACTGACATTCGGCTATAAACAAAATCCTGTATGCAGACAACGCTTAAAACGATCAATCAAGATGACACATGAAAGCACGACAAAGGACGTAATAAAAGCCATTATGGGGAAGAAGTATATCCAACCAGGTTTGCTGGTCTCGCCGACCTGCCGTAATCTTTGATATTACCTTGACCTATGATGGTTAACAATGGCCTGGAGCTGTGAAACAAAAAAAACCGCAAGGCAAAAAAAATGCCTAAAAGAGTGAAAGAGGAGTCCACCAAATAGAGAAATAAACATGCCCCTTGCATAGTGGTAGTGGTGTTTGTTATCCGCATTTCAAGCGATCGACCAACCATGATTTGCATTACCATTTTCGTGTAAGGTCCACGAAGTTTATATGCACATGCTCATCAAAAATATTGGACGTTTTTGCAAACAAAATAATAAAAAAGGAGAAAATGAAAGTAAACGTATACTTGAAAGAAGATATTCTATTGATTTTGAGAAATTTGCCTGTGAAAAAGGCATTTACATTGGGAAACAAGAAAATTGCAAAATTAAAACAAACAAGTGTTTACAAATGGCAATGTGAATATGAATATCCATCAAGTCCCGACTCTGCTGTAACTATGATGACTCTCATCTTCCCGCTTCTTGGATTAGCTCCGAGCTTATGCCAGGTGACGGGATGAAGGAAAGAAACAAAGGGCTCATGCTGGACGTAGTCATTTTCTTTAAGTCCCTAACTTTTTCCTTAATCGCCCTTTCGGGTTTTTGATTCACCAGGACACCCTCTTTTTGCCTAAACCGCCCTTTCGAGTTTTCAGTTTAGCGGGTTCTTATTATTTTTTTATGCAAAGTATTTTTTAACTACGTCAGCATTCACAGGGAGAGGGAAGTACTCTCCATTCGTAGTCGTGAGCATCATCGCTCCTCTAGAGAAAACTTTTCTGACCACGAAAGGACCTTCATAAGTCGGAACCCACTTGCCCCTGGGATCTCCCTGGGGAAGAATTATCCTTTTGAGCACAAGGTCGCCTGGTTTGTAACACTGAGGTCGTACCCTCTTGTCAAAAGCTTTCCTCATCCTCTGTTGATATACCTGACCATGACATACGACCGTCAATCTCTTCTCATCAATAAGTTCCAACTGATCCAGCCGATTCTGTACCCATTCACTTTCATCCAGCTCAACATCTCTCATGACCCTAAGAGAAAGAATCTCAACTTCTACTAGCAGCACTGCTTCCATGCCGTAAACCAATGAAAATGGGGTTGCCCCAGTCGAAGTATGCACAATGGTGCGATAACCATGCAAAGCGAAAGGAAGCATCTCATGCCAATCTTCATAGGTTACCACCATCTTCTGCATGATTTTCTTGATATTTTAATTGGCCGCTTCGACAGCGCCATTCATCTTTGGTCGGTATGGGGAAGAGTTATGATGCTTGATTTTGAAGGACTCACAAAGCTCCTTCATCATTTTGTTGTTCAGATTAGAACCATTATCGGTAATGATCTTTTCAGGCACTCCATAGCGACAGATAATGTTGTGCTTAATGAACCGAGTTACCACTTGCTTTGTGACATTGGCATAGGATGCAACTTCGACCCATTTGCTAAAGTAATCGATGGCAACCAGAATGAAACGATGCTCATTGGACGCAGTGGGTTCAATCTTGCCGATCATATCAATTCCCCACATCGTAAACGACCAAGGGGAGGTTAAGACATTCAAAGGTACTGGCGGCACATGCTCCTTGTCAGCATAGACTTGACATTTGTGGAAAACCCGTGCATGATTGTAACAGTCAGTCTCCATGGTGGACCAATAATAACCTGCTCGCAAAATCTTTTTAGCCATGGTGTGCCCATTGGAATGGGTCTCGAAGTCACCTTCATGTATTTCTTCAATGATTCTAGCTGCTTCTTTCTTGTCAACGCATCTGAGCAGCAAACCGTCATGATGCCTTCTGTACAACACACCACCACTGAGAAAGAATTTGGCTGAAAATCTTCTCAAGAACTTCTTATCTGTGACGGATGCCCCTTCCGGGTACTCCTGCGTTTCAAGATACCGCTTAACGTCATAAAACCAAGGGTTACCATCCGGTTCCAAACTAGCCTCAAAGCAGAAAGCTGGATCACTCAAACTTCTGATAGTAATGGAAGGTGCCTCATTAGCCCACTTAACCTTGAACATGGAGGACAAAGTTGCCAGCGCATCAGCTAGATTGTTTTCTTCTCTGGGGATGTGCTCAAACGTGATCTCTTCGAAGTACAAAATCAGCTTCATAACATGCTCCCGATAGGGAATTAGGTTCTAATGGCGAGTCTCCCAATCTCCATTAATCTGGATGATAACAAGGTTGGAATCCCCGTAAACTTTCAAAAATTTGATGGGTAGGTCGATCGCCGCTTCAATGCCGTAAATACAAGCTTCATATTCGGACATGTTATTAGTACAAATCGAAACAAATATGAGCCGTGAAAGGAATGTGATATCCCTCAGGAGAAGTGATAATAGCTCTGACGTCGTTACCCATGGCATTAGAGGCACCATTAAAAACAAGCGTCCAACGCGATCCCGACTCAGGTCTTTCGTCTGGGTTTGGCATATTACAATCCCGAATATACACAATCTCCTCATCCGAAAAATCAAACTTCATCGGTTCATAATCGTTCATGGGCTGATGAGCAAGATGGTCGGCCAGTATGCTACCCTTAATTGCTTTTTGAGTAGTGTATTGGATGTCATATTCAATGAGTATCATCTGCCAACGGGCTACCCTGCCTGTAAGAGATGGCTTTTCAAAAATGTACTTGATTGGATCCATTTTGGATATCAAGTAGCTGGTGTGAGTTAACATGTATTGCCTCAAACGCTTGGCGGCCCAGGCAAGCGCACAATAAGTCTTTTCCAACAACGAATACCTCGACTCGCATTCTGTAAACTTCTTACTCAAGTAGTAAATGTCATGTTCCTTCTTTCCAGTCTCGTCATGTTGACCAAGGACACAACCCATTGAGGTCTCCAACACAATTAGGTACATGATTAGTGGCCTTCCTTCCACTGGCAGCATGAGTATCGAAGGTTCCTGCAAATACTCCTTTATTTTGTCAAAGTCCTTCTGACAATCCTCATTCCATTTCACTGTCTGACTTTTCTTCAACAACTTGAACAAAGGTTCACAGGTGGCTGTGAGATGAGAAATAAATCTAGAAATATAGTTTAATCTCCCTAAGAAACCACGTACTTCCTTCTCTGTCCTTGGCTCAGGCATTTCCTGTATCACTTTGACTTTATCCGGATCCACTTCGATACCTTTCTCACTTACAATAAAGCCCAATAGCTTACCGGATCTCACCCCGAAGGTGCACTTATTTGGATTCAACCTTAGCAGGAACTGCCTCAGTCTCCCGAATAATTTTTCCAGATGAACAAGGTGTTCCTCCTCTGTGTCAGACTTAGCAATCATATCATCTACATATACTTCAATCTCTTTGTGAATCACGTCATGAAAGAGAGTGACCATGGCGCGCTGATATGTTGCCCCGACATTTTTCAAAACAAACGGAATCACTTTATAGCAAAAAGTTCCCCAAGGCGTTATGAATGTTGTCTTCTCCATATCCTTCGGGGCCATCTTAATTTGATTGTAACCCGAAAAGCCATCCATGAACAAGAACACCTTGGAATAGGTAGTGTTATCGACCAACATATCAATATGCAGAAGAGGGAAATCGTCTTTAGGGCTGGCCCTATTTAAGTCCCTATAATCCACACACATCCTGACCTTACCATCTTTCTTGGGCACATGCACAATATTTGCAATCCATGGCGAATAATTGACAACTTTTAGGAAATTCGCGTCCAACTACTTTTGGACCTCCTCTTTGATCTTCTTGGACATCTCAGGATGATTTCTACGGAGCTTTTGCTTGACAGGAGAACATCCTTCTTTGAGCGGTAGTCGATGCACCACTATGTCTGTATCTAACCCAGGCATATCCTCATAAGACCAGGCGAAGATATCAGAATACTCATAGAGTAGCTCAATCAATCTGGCTTTTACACTTTCTTCGAGATCAGCCCCTATCTTGACTTCTCTTCTTACCTCTTCTGTATCAATATTCACCACCTCAATCGAATCCTAATTCGGCCGGATAACCTTCTCCTCTTGTTGCAACAGTCTTGCTAATTCCTCAGGAAGATCACACTCCTCATATGCTTCTTCTTTAGCTTGATAAAAAGGGATATCAAAGTCATAATGAGCCATAACAGAGTCGTTATTGATAGAATCTGGGGTGGAAGTGCATCTGCATGAATGACATTTTGCCGTTTTTTAGTGACAGTGTGTAGAAAGAGAAACATTGCAATTTAAAGAGAAAAAGGAAAAGAAACGATATTTTGAATGAAAAAATGTCCTTTATTTCATGATAAACTTGCAAAATAAACATGGTGGCCCTACACAAATGATTCACTACGCCTTGGGCAAAGCGTAGGAATTATGATATGATAATAAAAGAAACAAGAAAATTACTCCTCAGCTCTTGAAACTTGGATAACATCCATAGAAGTCCAATTGTTCAGCGTCTGGCCTGGAATACGCGGACGAATCCAATCTTCAACATTGTAGCCATCAATTCTATCATCATCGATTACACTGACGTGCCCTTCTTGAGTAGCACAAGGACGGGAAAAATTCACAGGAGTAGATAAACTGGATGCTCTGGGAACTGCACTCTGCTGACCTGGGCTGAAACCAAGACCAAACTTATCAAACTTCGGAGTAACGTCTAGCACCTGACCCTAACCTTCAGGGCTACCACCTTCCACTACAGCTTTTGCATCCTTGAGAGAAGACATAACAGTTTCCGGTTTCTTTTTCTGCTCTGGAGGAGGAAAATTGACAGCATGAACTGTCTCAAACGCCTGAAACGGGGTTTCGTGTATCTCACCTTCAACTTCGACATAACAAAATGATGTCAAATGACTTACAATATACTCTTCTTCGCCGCATATAGTTATCACCTTTCCCTCTGCATGATACTTGAGTTTCTGATGAAGAGTAAAAGTGACTGCTCTTGCTCTATGAATCCACGACCTCCCCAACAAGCAACAGTACGCTGACTGTATATCCATCACAAAAAATGTAGCCGTGAAGGTGCGAGGACCAACTTTGATTGGTAGCTCCACTTCCCCAAATACTGACCTTCGAGACCCATCAAACGCCTTCACCATCAAATCACTAGGGCACAACTCTAGTCCAGAATAATCAATCTTCATCAATGCTGACTTGGGCAATACATTTAAAGAAGATCCTGTGTCTACCAAGACCCGGGATAAAGTAGTGCCCCTGCACTCCATTGAAATATGCAACGCTTTGTCATGGTCTGGTCCCTCTGGAGGAAGATCAAAGTCGGTGAAGCCCAAACCATTCCCGACAGATATATTAGCACAGACATTTTCAAATTGATTGACAGTTATCTCATGTGGTATGAACGCATTCTTCAACAACTTCATCAAAGCATTTCTGTGAGGTTCTGAATAAATCAACAGAGATAGGATATACATCTTAGAAGGAGTATGGCTCAGATGATCAATTATGCTATAATCGCTCTTTCTGATAATTCGCATCAACTCTTCAACATCATCGAGAACCGAGGAAGCTTCGGGTATTGGAACTGATTGAGTCACATTGGCTGGCGTAACCCTTGGATTACCAATCATTACCTGCTGCTTTCCTTTCTCCCTTGCAGAAGCATCTGCCGCATCTTGCACATTGGAGGGACCAAATACTCTCCCACTTCTAGTCATTCGACCCACACCAGAAAATTTATGGGCTTCCTCTTCATCATCTTCTGTATGCTCTTCCTTAGAAAAACGAGCATTAACCTCCTGCTTTACCCCGTGGTAATAAACATCGGCACCGTAATTCCACGGGACAGCCTTCTCGCTGGTGTACGGCATAGGTTCGGGTACCATAATCATCAGAGGGGGTGCCCTTGATGGGGCAGGAATGCGTGCAGGGGTGTAAGGAATATATATCACAACAATATCTTCTTCAATAATCTTGCGGTAGCCCGATTTTCTATCAAACTGCAGGGAACCCTCATTCATCAACAACTGGATGCCTGCTTTCAAATCAACACAGCCCTTCGATTGCTCTCTACACTTGGCACATTCTGAAGTACAACCCGGGAAAATAGAATTGTCGAGAAAATACCTCTTAACAAAGCTCAACGGAGTAGTTACTTGTTCCACATCCATGATCAAATTCAACATTTCACCATTATCATCAATCATGTTAACAACTCCCCCTCCATGCCTAGGCTTTGGGTTTTGAGTAACATTCAGACCAGTTACCGGGGTAAACTCAATCGCCTTAGAATCCAACAAGTCTTGTACTTTACATTTCAACGCAAAACAATTGTCAGTAGAATGACTGACTCTGCCCGAATGGAATTCACATCTTGCATTAGCATTATAGTTAACAGGGAGCCTTGCGGGTGGTGGTGGCATATTTCTCAAACTGATCAACTTTAAGTCAAGAAAGTGGTGGAGCGCCTCAGTAAGAGTTACTGGAAAGGGATCAAATTTCCTTGGTTGTCTCTGTGGCTGATTATTATACTAACGGGGAGCATCTTGTTGCCTTTGTTGTTGATGGACTGTATTTGATCTTTGCTGCAGAGGAGCGTGAACAGGAATAGAAACAACATTGATTTGTTGGTGCTGACGACCCTCTCTTCTTCCTCTATGAGAGTAAACTGCACTTGCGTCGCCTTCCCTTTTCTTAGGGTAATTGTTGAACAGTTTCTTACTGCCCCCGGATGAGCCACTAGAACCTCTAATCTGAATCTTCCCCAATTTCAAACCTACTTCAATTCTTTCACCAGCCATGACTAAGTCTGCAAATCCTGCCGAAGTGCTTCCTATCATGTTCTCATAGAATGGCCCTTGCAGGGTACTCATAAACATATCAATAAGTTCTCTCTCCATGAGTGGAGGTTGAACCCTTGCAGCCAACTCACGCCACTTCTGAGCGTATTCCTTGAAAGATTCTCTTGGTCCCTGTGACAAATTCTGTAACTGAGTGCGATTAGGCGCCATATCCACATTGTACTGATAATGTTTTACAAAAGTCCGAGCAAGATCATTCCAGCAACGAATATGGGTTTTCTCCAACTTCATGTACCACTCCAGGGATGCCCCAGACAGGCTATCCTGGAAGAAGTGAATCAAAATCCCTTGATCCTTATTATGTACTGACATCTTCCGGAAATAAGCAGTTACATGAGTAATAGGACATGACGTTCCGTTGTACTTCTCAAATGTAGGAGGCTTGAACTTCGGAGGAACCTTCACCCCAGACACCAACCCAAGATCATTAACATCCATACCAAGGACTCCTTGCCCTTCTACAGCCTTCAGACGCTCTTCCAACAAACGATACTTCATATCCTTAATCTGAACCCCTGGCTCTGAACGCCGCACAAAAAACTGATCTTCATCCTGGTCAAGGTCAAAATCCTGATCCTGATAGTTCCTGACACCGCCCTAGTTAGCTCTCCTGTTCCCCACCAGATGAGGTCCAGGAGACGGAGGAAACTACCATACGTTGCGCAAGAAAGGGTTTCCTGGCATCCCATGAAAATTTGCAGCGGGCTGATCTTGTACGTCCCTCATTCCGACAGAGATATCCTGATAAAGCCCTTGATTTCCAACATCCCCTGGATGGCGGTGTTGGTTGTTGACAATAGCAGCTAGCTTTTCCTGTTGGTGATTCACGTTGGTGATGACCTCCATGAACTGAGTCACCTGAGTAGCCATCTGGGCCCTCATTTCGACGCGTTCAGCTTGAACCTGTTCCATCTGTCTTGGCAAGTTATTCCTGGTAGAATATCGGTGAATAGTCGTCTTGGATTCTGGATAAGAAAAGCAGCAGAATAAGAAAACCGTCTTGCGATAACCTGTAATGTTATGAAATGCATGATATGCATGATATGTTTGTCATTTCCAGGTATCCAAGAGTCCTTTTGTTCATCAGTCACGACATGCAACCATACAATCGAAAGAGAAAAGATAATAGGATGAACACTTCAAATATTTACAAATAAAGGAAATGATGTCTAAGTGACTTCGAACAAAAAAGATAAACAACTAAATACATGTTTTAATAAAAAATAAAAAGAACTGAAAAAAACAACAATTAATTGGTCCCTTCCAACAATCCTGGGGGTGGCCAAATACATCAAAAGCAAATAACAGAACTAAATCTCTGGAACTAAACATGCTTCAAGATGTTGACAGTACTCCTTAAGTCTGGCTTTCTCCTTCAAAAGTTGAGATGCGACCATTTCACTTTCCCGGAACCGATCTTCTGCGACACGCTTCTGGGCCACTTCCTTCTCAAGCTGGGTGTCCTTGTCTTTGAGCTGTTTTTCTAAGTTCTGAAACTTCTTCCTGTAACTATTTTCTGAGGCTTGAAGCTTCCGACACTCTTGCTGAGTCTTACTCAATTTTTCTTCCATTTCAGCATAAGACCTCTTCCTGAAACTGGTTGCATAGGAAGTTTCTCCCTGAGCTTCCTTGAGTCTACGAGCTAAGTCGACCCTTTCTTGATCTGCCCAATAAAGTTTCATCCCCACCTCACGATCTTTTGCACGAAGCTGAATGTTCTCAACATGAATCTGGGTAAACATCTCGGTAGGCACTATGTTACTTGGAACAGCAGGAGGTTGCTCGTATAGAGGAGCCGACCTTGCAAATGGTAACCGTAAGATCTTAACCCTGGCTTTAACCCACTCCAAGTAAGAAATTCTAGCAACAGGAACCTTCTTTCCAAAAGTGGTTCTATCCTTCTTGTGAATGCCTTTCCAAGCACTTGTCACTCTTTTCAACATCTCAAGATCACCTCCTCTGGCGAAATACACTGATTTGGACACCTCCTCAACCTTTGGCGGTCCATCCATTGCATACCCCAATTGTTGATAAGCAAGCACAGGATTGTAGTTGATGCATCCTTTAGTTCCTATGAGGGGGAACATTAGGGAAACTTCCGCAACTAGTGACAACACTTTGCACTTCCCCCATATCATAATTCCACCGGATATCGAAAGAAGTAAGGTTGACGAGCCTTGATGACCATCAGAGAGAATGCCTGGTGTCCACGAAAGGACCACTTGCTGGTAGGTGCAACATAAGCCATTGATACAACATCGAATGACATAAACCTATATTGCCACCTTTTCCGTGCCTGGAATGGATGGTATATAGAGTATCTGCCAAGAGTGTCGGTATCGGGTTCTTGTTTCTAAAAACATAGATAGCCGCCAAATCCACATGATTTTTCTTACGAGGAAAGAGGACGATCCCGTATATCATAAGATCAAATAGAGAACTGAAGTCGCTCCAATTGCCTTTCTCTTCCCAGCCTTCAGCTTTCTTCACCAAGAAATCCAAATAAAACCCTGTAGTACCCTCACTAGACTTCCAATTGTCTTTCACCTCTTTCCAACCCAAGTGGAGAATTTCAGCAATGACTTCGAACTTTGGCTTCTCCAGTACTTGGACAAAAGGAAATTCATTGGTCAATCTGATATTAAGCAAGTACGAGTACTCTTCTAGGGTGGGAACCAGTTGATAGTCTTGGAAAGTAAAGCACCGTAATTCTTTGTCATAGAACTGGAGGAGAGTGATCAAAGACATCGGGTCAACTGGAGTATTAAGGACCAATAACAAGTTGCCTTAATTCTTGTTGAAATTGCTCAGAACATCACCCTTCAAATAAGAACCCAACCTCTTTAACTCGGCCACATCAATGGTAGAAATCTGATAAGAGAAAGTATGCCTGGTGAGCTCTTTGTCATTCACTGGATTGGACTCAACTGGAGGGAGACTAGCCATTTCTGATGGAAAGAAGACTCTTGAATGTCCCTGGAAAATGACATGCACATGCTAGTTATTTTTTTTTACATCATTTTTTAGAAATAAATATGCTATGATGCAATATGACAGGATCAAAGTTCACACTAGATCGTGGCTGGACCATTTCAGAACAACACCACTCAAGATCAAAAGAGAAACCCGATGCTTCAAAACTAATCATGGGAACCTGAGTCACCTTCGCAACACAAAGTCACCAACCGTACCTGTACCTGTAATAAAAGTTTTCCCGCCCCTCTCACGGGTGTAGTTTAGGTCAAGGTAAGGTTTAAATCCAAATCAGAGTATGAGAGCTCGAATATCGGTATCATCATACGATGACACTTATCCGAACTACCTCTGAAGTCATGGATGTCATGGTCAGGTCTACAAAGCATCCGCTTCATATCTGCCATGGCCACTCTATTCCTAGTTCCTATGGATTCACTCATAGCATGGGTACGAGGCTTTTTACCTCATGGAACAACCCACCCACCAAGAGAAACCAGAAACCAAATAGCCCAGCCAAATCTAGTATGCAGAAAGTAAAGCGCACATAGGATGCAATGTAAACAGATAAACATGCAAAGTGGTAAAATAAATACCCAAAAAGAAAACAAACAAGAGCTAGGATCGACTCCGGGATGGACCAGCAAAAGGCCAATCTGTCCCCAGTGAAGTCTCCAGCTGAAACCCCCGGCTGGAAATCATCGAAACAATGAAGTCGCCACCGAACGTCTTTTATCCCATATGGAGGGAAATGTAATCATCGATAAAACCTGAAAAGGGAGAAATCACGGTCTTTCGACAGAGAGATTGGGTAAGGGAGTCTGTTACGCGAGGGGAAGGTATTAGCACCCCACACGCCCGTAGTACTCTACGGTATCCACTCTTGTTGTCTAGTCTAAATGGGTGTGGTCAAATCCTATGTCTATGGCTTACAACCAAAACAGGAATGCATGCAAAAGAAAAGAAAAATAATGTAGGGAAAATAACAATTGTGCTCGGTTGGGCCCTACCCCAATGCCTACCTATCCCTTTTAAGGAATCAGAGAAGCCGTAGTTCGGCTTAAGTATTTTGGTTGGTTTGCGTTTTTTAGTTAAGACAAACAAAGATAATCAAGATGGCAAAACATCGAAAAAACAACGAACAAATGAGGTGATCAAACATCGACTAAATAATAACAATGTAACATGTCAAAGATGGAAAGACATCAAATGGTAAGATAACACACCTAACAGTGACATTGTGGGTCAAAGTAGGATAACAAACATGTGCGATGGCGAAACATCGGCTTCAAACAAATGTGCGATGGCGAAACATCAACTAAGAGATAACAAAGATATCATGGCAAATATGACGAAACATCAATAAAACAGATGACAAAACATCACACCTAACAATGATATTGAGAATTAATGTAGGATAACAAAACATGTGCGATGGCGAAACATCGACTTCAAGATAACAATATATCATGGCAAAGATGACGAAACATCAATAAAACAGATGACAAAACATCACACCTAACAATGATATTGAGAATCAATGTAGGATAACAAAACATGTGCGATGGCGAAACATCGGCTTCAAGATAACAAGATATCATGGAAAATATGATGAAACATCAATAAAACAGATGACAAAACATCACACCTAACAATGATATTGAGAATCAATATAGGATAACAAAACATGTGCGATGGCGAAACATCGGCTTCAAGATAACACATACAGAGTGAAATTGGTTTGTATCTTTTATTCTGAAGAGGAGTTTGAATTCATCAGAGGTGTCTTATGATTTGCCAAGAAAACAGGTTTTTGTTTTGAGATGCAAGATGCAAAGAAAGGGAAAACCACTAAGGGAAACTAACCTAGTATTATCCCTAGTGTTATCATACAATGGTTGACCCTAAGGTTGGGGATAAAGGAAAATCCTATCCTATGTTAGCATACATAGATTCCTACCTTAATCAGCATGTCAAAGGAAGCTTAACAAAACTATCCTATAGGGAATATGCAATGAGAGCGAAGTCGTGATCTCAATATCTAAATTGAGTGACTCATCGATCAATAATTAAAGATAAAAAACAATAAACATCCTATAGGGAACATGCAATGAGAGCGAAGTCATGATCTCAATATCTAAATTGAGTGACTCATCGATCAACAATTAAAGATGAAAAACAATAAACATCCTATAGGGAACATGCAATGAGAGCGAAGTCGTGATCTCAATATCTAAATTGAGTGACTCATCGATCAACAATTAAACAAAATACATGCAATCAGACAACAACAAAAAATCAGAGGGCCTCCTGACATATATCAGTAACAGAGGTCCCATCATGCAATCAGAGAATTATGCAAAATGAAGATGAGAGCAAGGATGTGATATAATACCAAACAGATAACTATCTGTAGCAGTCAAGCAGGAATAAAAAGAAACCCAGAGAAACTTCAAGCAAGCTGGCACCAGTAGACAAATTGAGTCAGCAATTGCACCATCAAGATGTAAGTAAATTATCAGATATGTACAAATCCCATGGGCAAAGTATGACATTCACAAATCATAGATGTGTGTATCCTGCATAAACCATCAAGCATGCCAAACATAAAAAACAATGCCAATATAATAAACTGTGTTCCACAAATAAAGTGGAACACAAAAGCCCCAAGCCAAAAGTGGCAACTTTCTCAAAGTACCTCACACATTCAACAACAAAGTTAGTATTCTAAAAGGTGAAGAAATGAGAATAATCATGGTGGAAATTACCAAATATTAGACATTATAAACAAGAAGAGACAAGCATATTCACAGATTAGGTCAAAACAATCAAAGGAATGTTGCTCTTTCCTATCACCATGTTGAATTGACAATTGAGTGTCAATCAAGGATCATAAGAGCTTGAGAATAATATGCACAAGAACCATAAAGGTCAGTAGCAAACATATTTAAATCATGCACAATTAATTCAATTACAACTTCATGAATATAATAGGAAATGGACCCTACATAAAGCATTAGATGGTTCAAAATATTCAAACATGAGGCTTCTAAGTGAAATGGCTTGAGCTACCATGGACAAGTCATAACCAACATGATCATTAGGTTCCCAATTATAGGCCTCACTCAAGTTCATTGGCCATCAAACAAATTGCAACAAGACATGCAAACATAATTGGGTACTGTGATCGGTGGATCTGGAACTGACTGTTTAACGCTGGTTCGCGAAATGTCGCGGAAGCAAGAGTCGCCACCGTCTTTTATTTTCTCCAAATGGAAAGGACAAAAGCACAGAAAAATTCCTTAAAGAGATCGCTCTCGGTTCGGGAGGTAGGTTATAGAAAGGGAAGGTGTTAGCACCCTTTCTATCCATGGTTATCCATGGGATCTTAGATACTTGCTCATTTGTGTTTTCAAAAATGGTTTGTTTGCTTTTCAACTGTGGGTTTTAAAAGTTTCTTTGAAAATTTCAGTTCGACTCTTGTATCGGTCCTCAAGAGTGTTTGAAAAATTGCTTTCGAAAGCTTTTGAAAATGTGTTGGTGTGAAAAGTATTTTTGATTTGTTTTTGAAATTAGAGCAAGTATCTACGAGAACCTACCTACCCTAAGGAATTCGTCTGTGTAAATGTCCTTTAAAGTAGTGCCATCCCACCATTGAGAGGTAGGTAGCACCACTGTTGGAGGTGTTCGGGTCAATTCGATTTTAGGGACATGGTGATCACCAGAGCAATGGGAAGACACCTTAGAAGCTACCCTCATGCCAGGTTCCCGGATCATGAGGACTTACTAAGACATCCTCTACTCGACGACCACCTTTCGAGGGGCAAGGCAACAGTGAAGCGTACCCTAGGGGTGGTGTGTGCGAATTGTGTGTCGTATTCATTTGTATTTGTCTTGTCATGTTCATTGTGATCTACGCTTGATTTTATTTAAGGCCATACATTCTTTCATGCTTTTTTGGTTAACAGTTAAAAAAATATTTGCGGAAAAATAAATCTAAGGCTATTACAAATGGCGCGGGTCCACACCGCCAAAATTAAACCGGACCCGATTTGACGGAAAGTAAATAAAGCAAATTAAAAGTGCGAAAAGTTTAAGTGTCCGAGTTACATGGCTTTGGGAGAGATACATAATTATTTAAACGAAAGAAAATAAATACGCGAATTAAATAAATTACGAACGAGGGCGTTAGACCCTTTTGCAAAAGAATTAAAATTAATAAGGAATTAAAATTAAAGCTAAAAGAATAATTAAATTAAATAAAAAGAAATGACTTATTTTTATGTTTTTTTGATTTATGACAATTAAAGAAAATTTAAACTAATTAAAAGTCAAGTAATTAATTCTAATTTTAATGGTTTTTAATTTATTAAAGAAAATGCCTTAAAGAGAAAACCTAGACTTTAAACTAAATTAATTATGAAATTTATTTACAAAAATTAATGATTAATGACAAAATATTCAATTAATTAAAAAAAGGGAAAAAAGTATTAAAGACCTATTTTTGTTATTTTTTGGTTTATTATGAAAAAAAGAATTAAATTACCTAAAATTAAATCTAAATTAATTACATGCGAATTTATTTATGAAAATACTTAAAATAAAATATTTTATTATTTTTTACTTTTTCTGATTTTTTATGGTTTTTATGTTTTGAAAATATTAATTAATTAAAACAAAAAAAGTACATAAAACAATAATTGAAAGTAAAATATAAAAAAATAGAGAAAGCAAACCAGGGAGGGGGGTTCAGGCCCCAATTGTGAGGTCCTTTGTTAGCAACTTGGCCCATTAAGCATTGAAATCCGTTGACTTTTGTGCAAGCATGTTGTGCGTGGACTATGGTACATGGTGCTCTTCAGATCTAAGCCTTTGGTTTGATCTCCAGGGGGACGTGTCACGCTTGATGGTGAGGGACTATGGTGGTTGTCTACATAAGCGCTGCATGTGAATATTAGAAGAAAAATAATATTGAAGTTATACAGACCTGGGACTCGAACCCAGGTCTTGCACCTTACCAGCCAACACCTGTACCACTACACCATTTGAATCACATTTAATATATAACAAACAACAATTAATAAAAGAGAAAACGTGGGTTAGTGCTTGGAACGCGCGAACTTTTCAAACGGAGCAACCAAACCTCGCCACCACATCATCTTCTTCGTTCTATTTTTTTTTGAAAAAACAAGGACATATGGCAACGGTTTCAGACGCGTTCCACTAGATGGCTTTAGAAAAAATAGCGAATAGCGCTATATGGTTGATAAATTGATCGCGAGGGTTGGTCCATGTTCGTCCCAATGCGCTGAATTGAATGGCCTTGGTTTGGAGTTCTAATTTTGCTTCGTTACAAAAACCCCAATTTTGAGCTTTGTAAACCCTAGAAACCTGTCATGGCAAAATTGTATATACAACATGATAATCGAATTAAAGGCATGGGTTAGCTTCAAAAACTCACAACAAACATGAATCAATAAATAAAAATGGCAAAGGATGCATAAATCATGATGCACAGTTCTGAATTTTTCTCTTTGCAGTTCGAGTCATAGATACCAATTCTTGGAGCTTTGGTTGTTGTTTTTGATTGGCACACGTTCAGAGAACCTTGAGGAAGCTAATGGAACAATTCTTATGCTTTGAATTGACCTCTAGCACTGATTTCAGTTTTTTAGTTTTGAAGGAATTTTTCAAGTTTGTATATGGTTCTTTTGCGCAGCTTTCAGTGTCCTATGATTAGGTTTTGATTCAAGCATATGTAGTGAACATTTTAGGTCAACAAAACTGGCCAAGATCCAATGCAATAATGGTTTTGCATATTTGATTTTCTTAAGATCTTTTTGAATCTTTTTCAAGTGTATTTTTGTTCAATCATGCTCAAATCAAACCAAATCTTGCCATATTGGGATGTGCACGAGATATTGACCTTAAAACATGCATAAAAAGATTTTTTAGGTCAAGTTATATATTTTCCACATATTTAAATGATTTAAATGAATTAATATTAATAATAATTCAAATAAATAAATAAAAAATGAGAAAATACTTCCCTTTGGGCCAAGTGGTCGTGCACATGCTTAGAATGATGAATCATGGAAGAAAAATGGGCCCATTAGCAATTTTAGGTCTTTTGAAGTAATGTTGACTTTTCAAAATATCCAAAAATTTCCCAACTTCCACAAGGCATAACTTGCTCAATTTTTAAGCTTTTCTCATGTTCTTGGACATTTTGGAAAGGTCTTTGAGTCCTCTAACCAATGTCTTTGGTCCCATGTCATTTTGATTTACCAATCTCAAGTTATGGCCTTTGACTTAAAGTCTCTTTTTGTTGACTTTTGAAAATGACCTATAATGTTGAAATTGATAACTTTTTGTGAGAGCATTTCTTGGACTTGAAGTATGAAGATGAGTTGTAGGAAATGTCTTTCTATTCAAAATGAGCTTTGGATGGAATTTTTCTGATAATCCATGTGAAAGTTATGCCCTGGTCAATTTCAGTTGACTTTTTCAACTGTCCAAATATAGTAACTTTTGCATCTTGATGATTTTCTGAGCCAAATTTTGAGAATCATGATCAAGCATTGATCAAATGATGTTTGTGGCTTCAAAATGATGTGTTGACCAAAAATTTGAACTTTTGACTGTCAAATGACCATTTTGCCCCTACAGTTGACTGTAGTGCAATTTAGGGTTTTGACTGTGCAATTTTGTGCTGAATGTCTTGATACTTGATATGAGGATGCTTGACCACATTTGTAGACATGTGAGACTTGATTGGGCCTTTGAAACCTTCACTTCCTTGATCAGAACACAAACCCTAGTTTTGACTGTATAGGAGACAGTTGGACTGTGCAACCCTTGGGGAATTTTACAGCTTGACTTGGCAACTTTTTGAAGAATATGGGAGGGCAAATTTTGGGGTGCAACAGGTACCTTCACTTTAAAATTACATCAAATATAGAAACAAGGATCCATAAATCAAACCAAAAATATCTCAACATCTTGGAAGTGTTTAGAAGTCATAATGCAAGCCCTAAGTTCATGAATGATTGGAGAAGAGGTCAAATGAAACTCAAAGTTCAAGACTAGTTGGCAAAACTACCAAACTAGACAAGTTTTCAAAATTATTTGTGGAAAAATATCAAACTAAGTCAAGTAATTCAAGAAAAATAGTTTTCAAATTCCCAACACATTTATGAACCAAGATCAAGACCTGAAATCCAATAAAAGTCCAAGGCACAAGAGTTTTGAACATGAAACTTGCACCATAAGCAACAAAAACCCTAGATTTTGACTTTTAATCCCAAATATTTATTAAATAAGATTAAAACTCAAACAAATCAAACCAAAGTCAAACCAATCACCAAGAAACTTTAAAAGTCAGAATATACATTTTTTCATATTTTTTGAATTAAGAAAAGTCAAGAAAGAAAATAATATTCAAACAATTATGTAATTAACAAATATTCACATATCAAAATAATGTTTAAATCAAAAAGTCAGAAAAAAAAACCCAACCAAAATTATATTAAAATATTAGGGCTAAAAACATACATCCTTGAATTTTTTGTGAATTTTTGGATAAAAGGAAAATATTAAAAAACAAAAAAAAACAAACAATTAATAGTGAAATTATTATTTAAAGGCATGAAAATACAAACTATAACCAAAAATCATGAAATGGTCAAAGTAAAAAAAATTCAGATTCTATGGTTAAAAACAAGATTACATGATTTTTTTTTGGAATTTTTGCATTAATAGAAGTATTAAAAAAAACAAATATTAAAAATAACCTTTGAAATTAAATTTTAATCAAAAATAAGAAAAATGATGAACCAAGGCCAGAATCAATTTTCACATTATTTTATGAGTCTAGAATATTTTTTGTGGATTTTTTTAGGTCAAAGGAACTATTAAAATAAAAATAAACTTTGAATGATTAATTAATTAAACCTAACAATTTTTTTTAACCAATCAGATAATTCCAAAAAAATATCAAAAAAATACAAAAAGTAAGAAATATTATTTTGAGTTTATGAGAATTTTTTTAGAATTTTCCAAGCATTTTTGAGCAAGAAAATAAATCATGGAAATCAAATTATAAAACAAAAATTCAAATGATTCAAAAATTCAAACGGACCAATCAGGATGTGCCAACACATCATCTTCAACCTCTGGCCATTCAAAAAACGCGCGCATGACTTAGGATTAGGACTCACTTTCAGATCAACATAACTCACTCAATTTTGCATCATTTTTCATGAAATCAAAGGCAAATTATAGCTAGCATGGCAAGGAATACATAGCAATTCGAATCAGATCCAATCATCAACTACATCATCCACAATCAAGCCATGAACATGAACAAAAACAATCTGAATCACTAGTTTCAGAACATCCAAACATGCACAATTCATCAAATTAAACGCTATAAAGCTTCAGAATCATTCCATAGACTTCAAACAACATGATTATAAACTTAAATCACAAGAAGCATGGCTAGAAATCAAAATTCAAAGTTGAGAATTCGAACCTTTGAGAAAAAATGGGTCTACTGTCTCCTTCACTCCAATTGCAATCCAAGCTTCGATCTACAATCCTTGTCACTTGGAGAAGAGAATGCAAGAAGAATTGGCCAAAACGCGCGAGGGAGATGGAAGAATCGAAGAAAAATGCAGAGCTTCAAGCTATGGAGTTTCTGACTTTGATTGATGAAATGAGGCACGAACCCTTTACACTGAGGCTTGCTTCTTAATATATAGAACATTAGGAGGAGGGTATAATGGATTTTTCGCGCTGAAAGCTCTTGGAATGAATGAAATTTCCTTTTGGCCCAAACCAAGCATGCACATGCAGCCTCTCATTTCCTCGTGTGTTGGCTTGCTTTTTGAGTGCATTCTAATCCATTTGCCCTCAGGAAGAGATTAGTAACAAGATTAGGACTTAAATCCTTATATTAAACTTGTGTGGGTGATTTGGCAATTTTGAACAAGTTTTGCATTTTTTGATCCAAGCATGTGCAATATCATATGGGGCACGAAATAGTGGAAGTAATGGGCCTCAACATGTCACAAATTACCAATGGGCTTAATTAGAAACAAGAGGAATGGCTAAAACTTGAGTTTGCAAGAAATGGCCATTTTGCACATTTGCCAAATTTCAATGAAATGCCTCAAATTTCCAAAACTCATAACTTGCTCATATTTTTGAATTTTGGCACAAATCAAACAATTTGGAAAGGTATTGAAAAGATCTACAAACCCTTAGTTTATAGTTTTTGCAAATTAATCCATTAAGGTTCTCAAAATTTGGCTTGAAATTCAATAATTTTGAAAAATGACCTATAATTTTGTAACTTCAAAAGACCATAACTCTTGATTCCTTGCCAATTTGAATATGAGACCAAAAGGAGGTGAAAGATCATTTTCTTAGCTTTCCAAGCATATTTCATTTGCATCTTGATCAAGGATGAATAAAATATGATTTTTTGAAATTAAGTCCTTATTTTCCAAAATTAGAAACCTTTAGGGTTTCTTCAAGAACAAGTTTCAATACAAACTTCAATCTCTTTAATCCAATGACCAAAATGGATTTGAAATATGAAAAGCACATCCTTGATTTGATGGTTGACCAAAATTTCACTTGGTCAACTTTGACTTTGACTAATTTGGACCAAAATGACCATTTTGCCCTTCTGAATCAATTGATCCATTTCTATTCAAAATTGATGATCAAAACTTCAAACATATGACCTTCCAAACATATAGAGGCCATGTGCAAAAGTTTCACTTCAAAATTCTCAAGAAAACTTGATGAAAACCAAAACCCTAATTTTGGTCAACACATTAGGAGATTGATGAATCATCTTCAAAACCTCAAATCCTCTGGGGGACTTGATCAATTCTTTGTGCAAAGACCTTTTAAAGGAATGTTGTTTCCTTAAAAATCAAAATTTGTACATTGGACAACAATCTTTCTCAAGCAAACCCTAATTTGGATGATGAATCCAAAGAGTGATTCCCCTTGTGATCAAACAAAAACTCCAATTCCTCTGATGATCCAAAAAGATGGATGAAGCATCTTGAGACATGCAATAAATTTTGAGCTTGAAAGGTTCAAAGGTTTAGATAATAAGATTCTTCTTGAGCAAATTGTTAATGCCATCATCCTTCAAAGCTTAAGGAAAACCTGGTAATTAAAGTACTTTGATCCCATCACAATGTATGAATGCAATGTAATATGATATTCATGATGAAACATAAGCCTAAATCAAGAGGGTAAATTTTGGGGTGCAACACCATGGTCAGATGTACCAAAAATGGATGATCAAGGCTTTCAACAAAAAGGTAAAACCTCGAGTATATCAAGTTGGTGACTTGGTGATAAAACGCATCATTCTACCACAAGGCAACCCCAGAGGCAAATGGGCTCCCACCTATGAAGGGCCATTTGTTGTCAAGAGAGTTTTCTCTGGCGGTGCCATGATGCTGACTACCGTGGATGGTGAATATTTCCCACATCCTATAAACGCGAACATAGTTAAAAAATACTACGCATAAGAGACCCGTTGGGTTGACACACCTAAGCTAAATAAGGGCATCCCAACAAACCAAAAGGTTTAGGCAAAAATTAGGGATATATGCAAAAGATTGTACACCCGGCAAGTTGAAAACCCGAAAGGGCGACTTGGGTAAAAAAGGGTCTCCTGGTGGGCTGAAAAACCGAAAGGGTGGTCCATGCAAAAGTTAAGGATTAAAAGCATATGACTATGTCCCATGGAATCAACACAGTCAATCTTATCACCAAGTCCCAAGTTCAAACGGTCCGAGATCAATCCAATCAACTTCTATCAAGAGCAAGAGACATTCAAATACATTAGGGCATTAGTAGATTTGGAAGGCAGTGAGATCATTTCACATGGCTATTTGTTTTCATTCTCAATTTTGTTTTTTTTCCGACGATTTCCTCTTACTAGGATCTTCGTCTCTCTGTACGAAAACGCCTATTCATGGGCAAAATATCAATACAAATATGCTTTGAAGTGTAAAAGTCCGGTCTTTGTTTTGAATGCAAATTTCTCCAATGACTAAAATTGAATGAACATATGCATATGAACATAATTAAATCTATTTGGCACATGTGTCCTGCTAAGCAGTAGTAAGCATCTCTTTAATGTATATGAAATATCCCCAAAGAGTTATCTCATTATCATTATCCCCATGAGGACGGCTACAATAAACCTTTCCCCAACAGGTTTTACTTCCGAAATAATAATTGAGGAACCACAAAAACTCCCCAGCCGAGTTCAAATTTCCCCAACATACAACAATCAAGACACCACGAAGTTCCCCAACTGAGCCTGTCTTCCCCAGCTGATTGTATCTTCCCCAGCCAAGGCTATTATCTCCAAATGGAGCATATCCTCCCCAGTTGAGTTGTACCCTCCCCAAGTTGAGTCTGTCCTACCCAACTCAGTCGACACTCTCCAGTTTGAATTTCCCTTTCAGATTATTGCAAATCACATGGCCATAACCCCTGATCCCCAGTAAAGCCGTCAACAGAGCCTTTACTATTTCCAAAAGATGCTATGAAGCCTGGATCCGACCAGATATTAGCATAATTTTCAAGTTATTACTGAAGCCTGAACCTGACCAGATAATAGTTTGACTTCTTCAATTACTAAAACCTGGGCCCGACCAGATAACAATTTGAGTATCTGAAACCTGGATCCGACCAGATAACAGTTGATCTCAATTTCAAGATGCTATGAAACCTGGACCCGACCAGATAATAGTATAAATCTTCAAAGATATAGAAGAACCTGGACTCAATCCGACCAAGGTTTAACTTCTTTTCCCCAATAGAATTTGCCTTTGCCCCAACAAATTACTGTGAAACCTGGATCCGGCCAGATATCAGTTTTCATTTTCATCTTTTCAAGAAAGTTGTTGTGAAGCCTGGATCCGACCAGATAACAATTACCCTCAGAGATTCGTTGTGGAACTTGGAAACTAACCCAATAACAATTAAATCCCCAAATAGTTTATTGTGAAGCCTGGAGCCCGACCAGTTAACAATTAACTGTGATCCCCAGAGATACACTATGAAGCCGGGACTCGACCAGATAATAGTACAACTTTCCAAAAAAAACATGAAACCTGGACCCGACCAGATAATAGTTATCACTTCAAGTTACTGCGAAGCCTGGATCTGACCAGATAACAGTTAACTTCCATATCCCTAACGAGTTGTTGTGAAGCCTGGATCCGACCAGATAACAGTCATCCTCAGCAAATATGAAGCCTGGATCCGACCAGATAACAACTGACATTCAAGCGATATTCCCCCAGCAAAAGCATCCTTTCAACAAAATTTAAAGATATGAATATTCTTCATCTCCAACGGCAATCAGGGATTCAACCTCCCAGAATTTCCTCAGCAGCAGTCAGGGATTTATTTCCCCATACAAAAACATACATCTCACATTCATACATCATAGAATGTACATATCATATGCATTTAGCATAATACCACATCTGATGAACATCATACAAGCCTTTGCATTTTACTAACTCTTTTCCTCACAAGTAAAACATCAAGTTTTAGTATAAGTCAACAAGATATTCGTGTTGATACTTCTTCCAGTGTTTACCAAAATTACTCCAAATGGCATCTATAAGCCCATTCACCATCCATCTTCGAGTGCAAATTTCTGGGCACTCTAGTGTTCAATCATCTTTCACCTTCAAGTCACGAATGGCGGATCCGCCAATCTAACTCTTCAGGTTAAAGAAGATTGAACAAGGGAAGCTGTTGTACCCCAAAATTTTCCCTCTCATTTATCAAATATTTCTTCACAAAGACCTCTCTTGGTTCAAGACTGCACTAGGGTTGATCAGCTCAAGACACCTCCTTAAGCATTGATGACCAACATTAAGGTTGTATATTGCACAAGGATATTTTAAATTTCATTGCTTCATATGAATTTCATGGATAATTATGGATTCCCAAGATTGCTCATGTCAAGTTTCAAGCCTTGGATCACATTTTTACTCAGTCAATTGAGCAGTTGACCTAAAAATCAGCTGTATTAGGGAAAAAGTCAACTATGGCCAATTTACAGTCAAACTTCATAATGTTTGATCCACATCAATATTATAAACTCATATGTATCTTTTGATCAAGTTTGGACCATAATTCCCCAAGAAATTTGATCAAATCATCAAAAGGGCAAAAGGGTCAAAATTAGGGTTTTGACTGAGAAAGGGAAATTTCTGATTTTTTACCTAGCGAATGGTCAATTGGCTTGAAGCATAATTTCAAGAGTTCAATTGCATCATTTTGACCTAATGGCATGACCTAAAACATTTCTCAAGATCAATTGGATTGACAGTGAATTTTCAGTCAACTGATCAAAAAGTCAACTGTATACTGAAAAGTCAAACTTTGACTTTTTGGTCAAAATTCAATGTCAAAGATCACAATTCATCAAAACATGTCAAAATATGAAACTTATTCATCAAAAAATCAAAAAGTCAATATTTCATTTTGAAAAGTCAAAGATTTCTAACTTTGAAATTTTTCTAAGTGTTTAAAACTTCATGTTTTTTCATAACTTTGAGCCAATTTTTCACCACGATGCAAAAGGATTCAGAAGAAACTTTCAACATTAAAGTTGTAGATATCCATGATATCTACAACATTTCTTTACAAAACTTCTTCTAAAAATTCTTGGATCTCAATTTATTAATTCCTAAAGTCATGGTCTTGAAGTTGGACACTTAGTGAAATTTTGCCCTAGTTTTGGTCAGGATTTTGACCTAACTTCATGGAACTTTTTCATATAGTTCCAAGGGGAATTTTCAAAAGTGATTCAAAGAGGTGTTGTATATCACATTACAAGCTTTCCAAAATGTCCAAGAACTCCTTGAGATCATTCTTGAGTAGGGAGAATCGAAGAGATGAAGTTAGAGTTTTCACTCTTGAATTACAAGTCATTTTGTGATGAACAAGATTCAAATTTCAAACCTATGCTGCATAGTATATACTTTACAGGCATCAAACTTGTTAGGCACTCCATAATTAATTACTAGCACAACTGTTAGAGGTCTCAATTCAAGCATTCAATGCAAGACCATGCTTTATATCCATTTTGAGAAGAAAGTGCACAATGCCATTTTGATAAACTAGCTTTTTTGCACAAAACTTATTCTTGAGCCTTGCAATTGTTTTCTTCTGATCATACATGTCCTATAACTCAAGAGAAGTTGATCTCAACACTTACAATCACCCATCCCATGCTTGTACTACACATTGAAACTTATTTTCCCACTTTTCTTGAAAATCAAATAACATAGCAATGAACTTGTAACTTGTACTTCTGACTCTCCAAAGCACTCAAGCCTTTTGTTTATACATACACAAGTAATTTGTCACAAATCCCGCGCATTCTTGAGCCCTAAAAACACCAAGAACTCAGACTTGCATCTCACACCTCCATTTTCACATAACCTGACCAAAAGTTTGAAACTCATAACTCGCTCGTGTGTTTTCAAGCCTCTTTGTTCCAAAAGCTTCTAAACATCATTTAGAAGTCATCCCTTCCCCTGTTACAGTTTTGTAACACCATCTTCCTCCATTTCTAAGTTCAATAACAGAGCACTGTAAGTGGACTTCTCCAGACCACTTCAACCACTCTCCAACCAAGCTAATCATTGCATTAACTTTCTGGGACCTCAGGGGAGCTTTTCTGATCATCACAGTACCTTGAGGAATGCTCATTTACAGAACACAATTTCCAGTTTTGAGGTAAGTTATCTCAACTTTGAACTCTTTATACAAGCATCATTAATGGTTTATTTGTGAATGAAAAATGTAGATATCATTGCTCTAAAGCTAACCATGCCCATAGTTTTCATTTATGTTGCTTGAGCTTAGAGAATTTTAAGATTGAAGTTTCTGAAATTTTTAGGGTTCAGATTAGGGCCATTAAAATTCATGCTTGTCTTTGATCTATATTTTTATTGCTTTGCATTTCTGAAATCGTGAGCAAATTCTCCACAAGATTCATGTTTACATTTTTGCAAATGGATGACAGATGAACAAGATGCAGTTACTCTGGCTGGGCGTGAGGTTGAAGATGAGTTCAGGCCATGGACTTGATTTCTATCATATATTTATTGTTTTGTTTATATGAACGGATGTATAGCCACCCCAGTGGTAAAGCGCGCGCCTGTTAACCTATGGGACCTGGGTTCTAGCCCCAGTGGTACCCTTTTGCTTGTTTTTCTCACATTTTCTCATATTTTTGTCACTTGTTTGCAGCGTTGGGCTCCTCTTGTTGGGCCCAATTTTTTTTGCTTATTCTTGCCTCCCCTGCTGACTATTCACACCCCTGGCCCATTTCATTTTCTTCTTCTCATTTTTTATTTTATTTGTTTTCTTAAATATTTTATTTAATATTAAAAATCAAAAAAATATATAAAAACTTAGATTTATATTTTTATATAGTTTATTTATTTATTACAAAAAAATATTTCATTTAATCATACTTTATTTTACTAATTGATTGGTAAATTTAATTTGAAACTAGGCTTTTTTAGTTATTTTCTTTTACACAATTAAAAAATATTTTTTTAATATATAAAAAGACCAAAAAATATTTTGTAATACCATGAATTATTTTTAAGACAAAAATACCAAAAATATTCTTCTTACAAACTTAATTTCTTTTTTAATCAATTAATAGATTAGGGTTTTATTTAAATTCTTTTCCTAGTAAATTTAGATTTACCTTTTACTAATTTAATTATTTATTTTTCTTTTAGTTAATTAGGTTAGAACAAAACCCTTTTCCCTAAAAAATCCAAACAAAAATCCATTTTCTTTCCATTTTACATTCTTGTATATTTATTCATTTTTGCACATTATTTATACAAATTTAATATGGTTGTAATAGATAATTAGATTTATTTTCTAGAAATCCCCATTTGTAATTTGTACACCCCCTCGCACAAGTATTGTAATAGCGTAGTAATTTTAAATTCTGCAATTTATCGCTTTATACAAATGCTAGTAATTAGGGTTTGTATGGAAAGACCAAAATCAATCAAAGTAGCAAGCCCTAATCAAAGACTAAATAAAGCATAAAAATCAATACCCTTTCACACAAGCACCCCTAGGGTAAAATCCACTTGGTTGCCTTACAAAATGGCCATGTTACGCATGTGAGGTATCTTAGCAAAAACAAACGAACATAAGTTCATAGTCCCTCGATGACGCTATCAAAGTCGCCTTTCAAATTGATCTGAGTCACTAGAGAAAGATGCTAAGTTGCCTTACAACATTTCTAATCATGGTTATACGATGACCCACGCCCATCCATTTTACATCCAAAGATAGGGTTATCTACCAAATCAATGGTAAGATAACAATGTCAAAGGAAAAAGGAAATGAACATGAAATACTTTTGTGTAGGTAGAATGTTCCTAGTTACTTGTTCAAATTCAAAACAAAAACATCCTTACTATTTTCAAAACAAACACCTACACTTTCAAAACACCTTTCAAACTTGAAAAAAATTTCAAAAGATCAAACACTCCGTATACATTCTTACGAATGAGAATCATTACAAAGTTTGCCTAAACAAAGGCATCTTTACAAAATACTTTCAAAAACCATACAAAGCATATTTTCAAACAAAATCAAGTGATCTAGAAAGTAACTAAGAGCCCATGGAAAACCATGGATGATAAGGGTGCTAATACCTTCCCTTTTCATAATCTACCCCCCCCCCCCCCCGAACTCAAGAAATAATCTCAAAGGTCTTTCCTGTGCTTTTTCACCTTTCCTCTTGGATAAAAGAAAAGTGAATGGCGACTCTTGCTAACCGCAACATTTGAGATAAAACGCAAAACAACCAAGTCAGTTCTCCCACCATATCACATGGTGCATACAGGATATTTAATCCAGTTAATGAGAAGATTTTGTTGAGTCGAGATATTGTGATTAATGAAAATTATGCATGGGATTGGAATTCTAGCAATTCAATTAACAAGCCATTGATGAGTTCGACTGTCATGAAGAAACTGATGAAGTAGAGTTCGAAGGAATTGTTGAGAATCCAGTCGAAGTCGAATAAGAAGCATTTGTTAACATTCCCGACACAGTCAAAGTCGAAGAGGTTGTGGCTGAAACAAGCCAAAGACCTCAAAGAAATAGAGTTCTTCCAACAAGACTTCATGATTATGAGTGGTGGGTGACAATGGAGTCACACCAGATACAAAATTAGTTCATTTTTCTTTACTTGCAGGTGATGAACCAATTAACTATAGTGAAGCTTTGAAGACTAAACAAGGGAAGTTATCTATGGTCAAAGAGTTACAGGCAATCGAAAGAAACAACACGTGAGAGTTATTCGAATTGCCAGCACATTCGAAAGCTATCAAAGTAAAGTGGGTGTTCAAGTTTAAAAAAAATGCAGATGTGTCAATAGAAAGACATAAAGAAAGATTAGTAGCTCGAGGGTTTCTTCAAAGAAAAGGACTCGACTACTCTGAATTATTTTCTCCAATAGCAAGATTGGAGAATGTTCGACTAGTGGTAGCATTGGCATGAAACCAAGGTTGGTCGACATTTCATTTAGATGTGAAATCAGGATTTCTGAATGGTCCTTTAGACGAAGGTGTCTATGTCATACAACCTCCAGGATTTGTGATTCATAAGGAATCGAGTAAAGTATATAAGTTGCACAAAGCGCTATATGGCCTCAAGCAGGCACCTAGGGCATAGAACAAGAAGATTGACTCATAGTTAGTCAAATTGGGATTTTTCAAATGCAAATATGAGTATGGTGTCTATGTTCAGGTTGTAGCACAAGATATAACAATCATCTGCTTATATATCGATGACTTGCTAGTGACTTAAATAGCTTGGAGAACTTGTCGAAGTTCAAAGAGATGATGATGAAGGAATTTGAAATGTCTGATCTGGGAAAATTGTCTTATTTCTTAGGTATGGAATTTCAAATGTCGAAGCAAGATATGGTGCTACATAAAAGGAAGTATGTCAAAGAAATACTCAAGATATTCAAAATGGATGATTCGAATCCTGCATCCTCACCTGTCAAACCAAATGTAAAATTGGAGAAGAATGTAGAGGAAGACAAAGTCGACGTAACTTTGTTCAAGTAAATTGTGGGATCTCTGAGGTATGTGTGCAACAGTCAACCTAATATAGGTTTCACTGTGGGATTAGTAAGTAGATATATAAATGAACCAAGAGTGTCACATATGAAGGCTGTAAGAAGAATCTTGAGATACTTGAAGGGTTTGATAAACTGTGGAATACTATTTCAAAAAGATTCTGAAGACAAAGAAGCAATCGTTAATTGTCTTTCAGATACTAATTGGTGTGAAGATAAGGAAGATTAAAGAAGCACAAATGGATATTTCTTTCAAGTATTTGATGCCACAATCTCACGGTGTTCGAAGAAACAACCTGTGGTTGCATTATCATCTTGTGAAGATGAATATATAGCAGGATCCTATGTTGCATGTCAAGTAATTTGGATCAGGTCTGAATTTGAAGAAATAAAAGTCGAAGTGAAGAGACCTCTTGTAATGCAAATTGACAACAAGTCATCCATAAATATGACAAAGAATCCAGTTCTGCATGGAAGAAGTAAACATATTGAAGCAAGGTTTCACTTCTTGAGGGAAAAGGTAAATCGAGGTGAACTTGAAGTTAGACATTGCTCAAGTGAAGCACAGTTGGCCAACATTTTCACCAAAGGATTGAAAATCGACAAATTTCTGAATTTGAGAAAGAAATTAGGAATAGTTCAGATTGACTATTTTTGAGGATGTTCGACAACTTGGATTATGGGGGTGTGTTGAAATATTAAATCAGATTTGTTAAAATATTAGATTAGATTAGATTTTTTAGATTTAATATTTAAATATAATCCAAGTTGTGTAGACCCAAGCTCATTTAGAGTTGTATATAAATAGTCCTAGTATGTATCATTATTTGTAACAATTCAATAATATAAATCCTTATTTCCTTTATTATTTTCTCTTTCTCTCCTCACTAAAAGTGCCTCGCGCACTAACAGATTTTTGGCAACAGATGAAATGATTGTTTGACATGTACATTGATAGAACTATTTATGAAAGTTTATTCAAACTTGTAGGTGCAAATTAGAGTTCTCAAATTCATAATCTGATTTTGAATCTCATCATAATAATTCTTTAGAAAATTTGGCACACAAGAAAAATATCATGTTTCAAAATGCTAAAATTGACTTTGAAAATACACTTTTCATATTAAATATTGGGATGTATGACATCTTCTTTCAAGGGGAATTTGTATTCTTCGATTCATAAGTTTACATTTATTAAAGCTTTTGACATCAAATGTCGACCTCCTTTTGCACCTAAAATCAAACAAGT
Organism: Vicia faba; assembly: GCA_948472305.1. Classification (NCBI taxonomy): domain Eukaryota; kingdom Viridiplantae; phylum Streptophyta; class Magnoliopsida; order Fabales; family Fabaceae; genus Vicia; species Vicia faba. The sequence goes on from OX451739.1 coordinate 489,611,662, forward strand.
TAATTGGTGTTTTCCTATTCATAATTGAATTATATGCAACACAAATGAAGCTTCAAAGGGAAATCCTGAAATATCAACTTGTGATGACATATTAAGGGATAATTTATGAAAACTCTTGGGAGCTTTCTCACTTAAGATTATAGTTTTCACCTAATTTCGCGTCGAGTTGCATAGAATCATGCTTACTATCCAATATGCTAACAGTAGGAATCGAAGAAATATTTTACTTTAAACTGACTAAATACTGATCATTCATGTATTTTCTAATGTGAATATTTTCCCTTTCCATCTTTTAATTAAATTAAAAATACTTTATAAATTATTTCTTCTTTTAGATTAAAGATATCTTATATTTCCAGAAAGCAAAATGCATGTGGAGATAGATTAGTTAATGCACGTTTTTATTGAATATGATACTTAGTGAAATTCACTTCTTATTTATGTTTTTGAAAGTGTTTTGAATGATAATTGGAACATGTCCAAGTCTCATTTTTACTAGTTATTTGATGGGTTTGGTTTTATGCAAGGCCGGCCATGGACTCAGGGAACCAAGCTCACAACCTAGAGCTTCTAAAAAAATTGGGGACTCAAGTTTATTTTTTTATAAATTACTATAAACTTGAAATAAATATATAAATATTAGTTGTTTGACTTAATATATAATGTAAGTAGTTAGTATAGTGGTAAAAAAGCTTATTTTTTACTCAGAAGTCATTGGTTCGATCTGTGGTGCTTACAATAGGTTGGTTGGACCGCATGACTTCTAATAATATACAAATATATACTTTTTAATTTGATAACATGATTATTTTTCAACACTTTTGTTAATTTATAATATTATTATATAATTTATTAACTTTTTTATTTTTAAATTTTATTATATTATTATATTGTATGATTAATGATAAATAAGTTTAATGAGAATTGCATTAAAAAAAATTGTTGTAATTTTAAAATATATAACTCTCTTCTCTTTTACCAAATTAAATATTAAAAAGATTTATGATGTGGTTGGTAAAACTACAATCCTTATAATTTTTGAAAGAATACAAGTCTTAGTAAAACTACATCCTAATAGTTTTGAAAGATTACATATTTAATTGTTAAAATTTGACAAAATTGTATTTTTAAATTTTAAACATTATTTAATTATAATAAATATTTAATATAATTATAAATATTATTAAAATCATATTTTAAAATAGAATACCTGAACATAAGAAAAATAAAAATTGAAGGGTCAAAATTATAATTAAACTAGAAAATAAAAAACCAATCCGCATGTTTAAGAAATTCATCGTTTCACACATACTTTTATCAAATTACTTACAATTTTAGTTTAATAATTTTACTAGACTACTTTACCTTTTGATTTACGGTCTAATAGGTTTGACCGACCGAAATAGATTGAGTTTTAAAACACTACCGCTTTAATAAAATCAAATAGATATTTCTCCCCCGGCCATATTAATGAATAATGAGGTTTAAAAACATTCTTGTAAAAAAAGTTTAGATTCTCTCTCTAACATATTTGGATCATGTTGTTTTGGCTTTTCCGTCTATCCAGCCAGCAGAATCTTTATTATATTTATATTTTTTTAATTTTTTAATATACTTTTTTAATAGAGACATACATGGCATAGTAAATATGTTAAGAATTTAATAAAAAATCAGATTTATGATTAGTGAATACTTAATCTCAAACTGATCCCAAATCTTCTACCCAATCATGTTATTCCCAATCTGAAAATAAACCTAGGTTAAATAACCATAATCTTCTTCTTCATATTCTACAAACACAACCTTATCTTCTTCTTTCTTCAAGCATCAGCGACTGAAATTATACCTCTAATATTTCTTCAAGCATTATTGGCTCAGATTCTACCTCTAACTAAAGTATTATTGTGTTCATATCAACACCTTCATCTTCATGGAAGAAAGTTCGAGCATAAGTATTCTCTCAAATGGAAGAATAAGTCCCAAATGTGGACACAATCTTCCTATGAAAATGTTTGTTTCTAAATCCAGAGCAAATCCAAGGAGAAAATACTAGAAGTGCAAGCACTGGGGGGTTAGATTTCTTAGCTTTTCGGTTTATATTTTCTTTGAGTTATACCTATTAAAAACAGATGTAGTGTAATATTATTTTGTGTTTGCAGATAGAAGAGGACTGTGAGTTGTTTCTATGGCCTCAAAGCTCCAATCTTTAACTAAGCTAACGGCCTCAAAGTAGCTCCATCTATTAGGATCTTGTCCTTGAATAATGGTTTCATCCCCACCCCCTTAGAATATGAAATTGTCGTGCACAATATAACTAAACTAAACCTTTTTTTTACGGGAGTATTTTTCAAACCTCACTAATATGATAGGGGACTAAATAACTATTATTCCTAGTTTTAATAAAGACAATTTATTAAATAACTAATATATTACACTCAAAATGACAAATAACTCATAAAGTTAGAATTTATATCAGATATGGATAATAGGGCTGATAATTAAACCTACTAAATAGGCCAAAAAAATAACGGACACAAATAATAATGATCAATAAATTATGTTTTTTAGTAAAAAAAAAGTTAGAACACATTTATTTCAACAAAAAAATTTCTTGATTTAATGTATATTTCTAACTATTAATATTTTAATATAAAATTAATTTTTTATTTTGTAATGAATAAATTAGAATATTTTAATATAGAATAAATTTTTATAAAAATTATTTCAAAAATGTTTTTTTTAAACCTATAAAAGAACGAAAGTTAATCTCAAGTTGAAGCCATGAACATAACAGACAATAATAGCGACACAAACTATACATTAGTGTCAAGTTTGGTTTAATTAAAACGAGTATAATTTGTAAGTCTTTATTTATCTCAATTATATTAAATATTGCATCATTTATGTATATTGCGCACATAGAGTCGGTGATAAAGGGCGTGGAAGGTATTTAAGAGCACTTGGATGAGATGGATTGAGTCTCTTTTAGTTTAACCAGAGATCCTGAATTCGATCATTGTCTTGAACATGCAACAATGCTAAATCTTTTGAGAGAGAGTTGACCCGCCTAATAATTCTACAAGGTTCAAGGGATTAGTCTCTATCGTTGTTGCGCGCAGAGGATACCCTAGTATGAAAGGTGATTTACAAGAGATATCATTCAATTTAATTATAATTAAACAGAGGCTAAATAAAATATATTTTATATTTATTAATATTAGAAGGCTATCTTAGGAAACAAATTATATAACTTTACATGTGTTTTGCTCTATGTCAATATGGGTGGATCACCATGTACATACATGCATAATTGTAACTAATTTTTGCACCATTCACCATGCAATTTTTGCAATATATAGGGGGCTATGGTTTTGTAAAGTGTGAGACAGATTGAATGAATAATGTGAGAAATACATTCTTTCATGCTATCAATCATCGAGTCAATCCCTTCCACTCTCTTACTTCCCTACCAGAATTATGTTACGTAACCAACTTTCTCTCTCTTCTTCATCTTCTTCATTGACCCTCCATGGAGGAATCTTTAAATGTTACACCGACTACACCAGGTGGTGGGGTTCGTCATTCGTTACCACACATTGTTTTTTGCACCTGATTCATCCACTTCACACGATTTCGATCAGAAGTTTTCAATCAAATTGCAGGAGAACAATTACCTACTCTGAAATTAATAGATTAAAGGTGTGATCCTAGCTCAAAGAACTCATGAAGTGGTTGTGAATCCTCGCATATCATTAAGTTTAAGATGCCTCAAGATCCACTTAAGGGTAATTTTGATGCACATGAAGAGTAGATAATTCAATATCAAGCTATTTTCATCTGGTTTCTCTTCATGATATCTGAATATGTTCTTCCTCGTGTTCTCTCATGCAATCATGCCTTTGAAGTTTAGGATAGAATTCACAAATACTTCAATGCGCACATGAAAGCATGTGTTCGTCAGCTATGTATTGAACTGAAATCCATCAAGAAAGATATCAATCCAGTCACTGAATTTGTGTTATGTGTTAAAGCTATTGCGAAATTGTTGCTTGCAGTTAGAGATATAGTTTCTGAACATGATTAAATTGACTCCATCCTCAACTCCCCCTGAGGAGATTAATATGTTTGTTATGAAAATGTATGGAGCTCATGAGCCTCAATCTCTCTATGATGTTGAAGCGAACCTATATGTTCAGGAGGTGCAGCTTGATAAGTTTTGTCAGGAGTTAGCTATTTCTTCTATTTCAAAAAAAATTGTGAATGTTAATCATCAAATAGTTGGTGTGCATGAAAACTCTGCTTATAGACGAGGTCGTGGACGCACATTTCATGGTCGAGGATACAGTAAAGGTCGCACCTCATATGAAAATTGACCTACTTCTCAACTTTGTGAAAAATATGGCCGTACTGTTATTGATTGTTGTCATCGATTCGATTCGATGAAAAAGTCACTCTTGCTCAGGAACAAGCTACACCTCAACACTTTGCTAATTTTTCTACAGACAAACTTGAAGGTTTCACACTTGATCCTCAAGCCGTGGCCTTAATTTCCACTGCAAATGAGTATTACTTGCCTCAAGACCTTGAGATCCAAGCTTGGTTTACCGACCCAGGTTCCTCCCACCATATTACTTCTCATGTTTCTTGCATTCTAAGAAATCTTATTCATCTACTTATCGTGTTAGTGTTTCTAATAGCCAATCCCTCTCAATAAGCTATATATTTCAGTTGTACACTTATTTCTTCCTCTTAGTGTCCCTCCTCCATACTTATTCTTAAAGATATTCTACTTGTACCTTGTATTACAAGGAATCTATTGTCTGTTTCTAAGTTTTTCAGGTGATAACAATGTTGTGTTTGAATTATTGGTTGACATCTGCTTCATAAAATCTCAAGTTTCTAGGCTCACTTTGCTTGAATGTTTTCGTGACTCAAGTGGATTATGTTGCTTTCCTAGTTTGGTTGTGGAGCCTTCAAGTCCTTCCACTATGTTCTTCACTAATTCTCCTTCTATCAGCATCAATGCCATGTTTGTTTCATGTCCTGTAACACCCAGTGTAAATAAAACTAGCTATAGTCCTCTTTGGCATTTTTGACTAGGTCATGCCAACTATCCATATATTCGACATGCTATCAAGCATTGTAATATTTCATTTTCGACTAGGGAATTTTGACTAGGTCGTGTAAATGTTGTTGTATTGACAAATCTCATCAATTGTATGCCCCTGCACCTCACTCCTAGAAAAAAACTTTTTATGACATTTATTTCACTTCACATATCATAAAACGGAGGTATATACGCTATATGTGCCATGTTTTTCTTTTCTTAAAAATATATGTACTATATTCAGTCAGTTTTTTTGAAAACCGAGGGGAGTAAACTAATTCAGGTACACGCTTTGAATCCCAACAGTGTCAGATTATGTTTTCATGTCATTGAAAGTGACGCCTTATTGAATATTTTATTTTTACTCTAAAAATAAGTCATTTTTTACCTCGGTTTTGTTTCCCAAACGAAGTGAAATTATTTCCCTTATATATATATATATATATATATATATATATATATATATATATATATATAAAGTTTTAGGTTGTAGCATTCAGTTTCACTTGTCTAAACCCTAATGTAGAGCCCTGAACAAGATAGCCAACAAGAGAGCCATAACCACCGAGTACCATAAACACATATCATCAATACGTAAATGATATGGGTTTAGGGCTCTCGTTTCTTCTTCAAATATCCAAAAAAAAATTCTCCTTCTTCTTCAGAGATCTGGTATGTCAAACATCACAACTATTTTTTTAGACCTATTTTTGTTGAGATATTGGTTTTTTAGTCTTTTTTAATGTAAGTTGTTGTTTTTTAGTTGTTGATATTATTGTTGTAGTTGTTTAGTCTTTCTACTATATGTTGTATTTTGTTGTTGTTATTGAGTTTGAGTATTGATGTTGATATTGATATTGATATTGGTATTGGTATTGATATTTTAGTTGGTTTTATCTATCATATAAGAAAACAATATATTATGGAAAAGCCTATTCAACCATTTTTTGTTTGGTCAATTACCTCTTTTTTAGGGTGAAAGAGGTCCTAAAATATTAACCCTAATCATCATGCTTATTAATGTAGTTTGTCTTTTTTCAAAAACCTTTTCAAATTTTTTGGTCTTCTAATGCTATTTTCCTTTTCCCACTGACTCACTCCATCCATTTTCCTATTTTCAAAAACATCTCTCTTCCTCTTCGGCCTCTATCCTCTTCATCTTCCTTCAACTTGCAAGCTTCCATATTCTGATAAATACGCTTTGCATCATGGTTGAGGTTACTTTTTTACCAACACTAAAGTGATTGAAGATATTGCTGAAACATCTAAATTGCCTTCATCAAACATGGAGATTAAGATACATAAGCTTTTACACATGAGCTTTCATCAAATAAATTGAAAATAATATTATTTATTAGCTGGCTACTAACTTCTTCAATGATAGAAGACATCTTGACAGGTAAGGTGGCTTTACGGTTCAATCATAGAATACATATTGATAGGGTTTAACATGCATTGTAGAGGATGTAAATTAGTCTACTGCGTTCCAAGAAGAGCGACTTTTAAAGGATTTAGTCCTATTAACCTATTAGACAGATTACATCAAGTTCTAAAATGGGCTTCGGGTTATACTGGGTTTTTCTTTAATGGTTATTGTTGTAATTGTATCTTTGTGTGTCGAATATGATCACACATGGTGTATATTTATATGCAAATAATAAATATACAATAGGAAACAATATCAATTACATTAATTACTAATTAAATATCAATCAATATTAATTGATTGATAACAAATTCTTAACACTCCCTCTCAAGACGGATCATATATATTGTATGATCCTAGCTTGATACAAATATAATTCACTCGATTGATCTTCAAATTTGACAAATTTTATAGTTATTTCTTCTGACAATACCTTGTCTCTTACATAGTGACAGTCTATTTCTATGTGTTTGGTCCGTTCATGGAAAACCTGATTGGACGCAATGTGGAGTGTCGCTTGATTGTCGCATATGAGTTTTGTGGTCTGAAGGTCGCCGAACTTAAGTTCTGAGAGAAAATTCTTAAGCTATGAAAGTTCTTTTGAGTCTTCTTCCATAGCATGATATTCAGATTCAACACTAGATAATGCAACAGTGTTTTTTTTCTTGCTCCTCCATGAGATCATATTTCCTCCAATAATAACACAATATCCAGAAGTAGATCTCCTATCTGACGGTGATCCTTCCCAGTTTGCATCTGAATAAAAATAATTTTAGCATCACCCTTATCTTCATATAATAGGCCTCGTCCTGGTGAATTCTTTATATATTTGAGAATCTGAATAACTGCATTCCAATGAGTATCACAAGGAGAATTATGGAATTGACTCAAAATGCTCACTACAAATGTAATATCTAGTCTAGTGACTATAAGATAATTGAGTATACCCACTAGACATCGATATCTTCCCATGTCTTTCAACAACTCCCCCTGACCTAGAAGAAGCTTGACGTTGGGATCCATAGGAGTATCAATCGGACGACAATCAATCATACAAGTTTCAGTTAGGATGTATAATGCATACTTACGCTAGTTAATTTCAATTCCTGAAGAGGACTTAGCAACTTCAATACCTAAGAAGTATCTGAGTGGACCCAAATCTTTTGTCTGATAGTTTTTGAAAAGGTGAGTTTTGAGTCGCTGGATACCCTCTGTATTGTCTCCAGTGATAACAATGTCATTAACATAAACCACAAGAAAAATATGATGACCGGTGGAAGAGTGAAGGAAGAAAACAAAGTGATCTGCTTCACATCTAGTCATACCAAACTGTATCTAGGGATCTGAAGTGACCATACCAAGCACATGGAGATTGTTTCATCCCATAAAGAGAGCGGTGAAGCTAACAAACAAGTCTTAAACTACCAGGAACAATAAAACCGAGAGGTAGATCCATATACACTTCCTCCACCAATCTCCATGTAAGAAGGCATTTTTAATGTCCAACTGATGAAGCGGCCAATGATTAATAACAACCATTACAAGGAAGAGACGCACTGAACTAATCTTGGCCACTGGAGAAAAGTGTCACCATAATCAAGGCAAAATATTTGTGTGTATCCCTTGGCTACCAAACGAGATTTAAAACGATCTATCTGACCATCTGGTCCAACTTTCACTGTATAAACCCATTGACATCCCACTGTAGTTTTGTCTGAAGGCAAAGGAGCAATGTCCCAAGTTTTATTTGAATGCAAGGCAACCATTTCTTCCACCATCGCCTGACGCTAATTGGGATCGGTCATAGCTTCACCTGTAGACTTAGGAATAGACACATAATCCAAAGCTGACACAAAAGAAACATAGGAAGTAGAGAGACTATCATAATTTAAAACACAAACATATTTAGGATTTAGATTATGAGATCAAATACCTTTTCATAATTCTATTGGAAGGTCAAGTTCAGGTGACGTAGCTCGAGGAATAGTTGGAGTAGGGGAAGGTGTTGGTGGATTAATATCATATCTAACTGCCGATGGACACGAAGTGCATCACTGATATACCTGCAAAGGAGGTTTAATAGGAGTGGGGATGACACAAGGGATATCTTGATCATCTAAATTACAAGTTTCATCGGGTGACGAAGAGGCAGAGAAGAAAGAGGGACCTTCAAATAATGTAACATTGGAGGAGACAATGTACCATTGAAGTTTAGGACCAAAAAAAATGATATCCCTTTTGTATACGTGAGTAGCCTAGAAAAATACATTTGAGAGATTAAGCAAAAAGTTTTCCTTTACCTGGACTAAGATCATGAACAAAACATGTGCAACCAAAAACGCAAAGGGGGACAGGGTAAAGATCATAATGAGGATTCAAGATAGAGTATAGAATATGATCTTAAAGGACCGATGAAGACATTCTATTGATAAGGTGACATGCGGTAAGAAGAGCATCACCTAAAAAATGATAGGGTACATTATGGTGAAGTAAAAGAGTCTGTGTGGTTTTAACTAAATAGTGATTTTTTCGTTTAGCAACACCATTGGGGTGTATGAGCACATGATGATTGGTGAATAATTCCCTATAATGTTAAAAAAGATTGAAACTGGGATGACATATATTCATGAGCATTATCAGTGCGTAAAATTTTAATGGAAGTTGAAATTATGGTACGATAGAACAAAGATGTCCTAAGAGGATGTTGAGACATCTGGTCTGACAAAAACAACACAAACAAGGTATAAACATTAAAATCAGTACTAAAAAGCATAAAACAACACACATAATTGTTTACCCAGTTCGGCCTAACTACCTACTCTGGGGGCATACCAAGCCAGAGACAAATCCCTTAATAGTAGTATCAATTCAAAGCTAAATTCCCCTGTTTACAACTTATCACTTAATCACTATCATCAATAGATTTCTATCTAAGACTCACCTAGATATGAGGCCCTCCTGAATCCCACTTCAATCACATACACCGATTGGATAAACACAATTATGAACAAATAGGAAGGCACACTTCCATGACAATTCACTAGCCAAGACTCTTGACTAAGAACAACAACTTGGATATGCTTCAAAGCTTCCTCCAATAAAAATACTCAAATCTTGCTTCACAGCTTCGAGAAGAGCACGATGACCATCCCACAACCCGAGTGGTTCACTTTGACAAAGCCCTAGACTTCTACATCTTGAACTCATGCCAAACTAGGTTACAAACCCTTCTATTTTTAACCTACTACCAACTGGACTTGGGCTTTCTAATAACAGCAATTTAGTTGTTATGAATCAACAAAAACTTCTGCTACAAACAAGGTCTTCAATCATTAGTTTCCTAAATAATCTCCATATTTAGAAACTATATAATCTTCAAATATTTTGACTAGATTCTCTTGACCTTGATTTCAGTGCCACATAGGATTTCATAATATTCCCTGAATATTCGTCACTTATTAAATCATAACAGGTTTAACAGAATCACTTCAGCTCAAGCGCGATGTGTTATGCTGCTTCATAGGACATCTTATTTGACATGTTATTCCAGATGTTGAAACTTCTTCAACTCAACATGTCCCAACATAAGATAAGACTTCTTACTCAACTTATTCCTATTAGCAATTTAATATAACATATCTAACATATCGTTGTACACCAATTTTTGCCCCTAAGATTCCCCTGTCATATCATATCAACTATATCATAACAAGATCACATTAGGGTTGGTTCTTCCTCTTTTTCTATCTCTTATCTTTAAGTTTGCTCTTGATTAATCTCTAAGCACCTTAGTTGTGTATTTTGTATATGTGTTGTTAACTAACTTCTAATCAAAATACAAAATAATATTTGTCTTTGTCTTTGCATATTTGTGTTTTGTAGGTACCGAGTCAAAGCATCTGATAAAATAAGGTTTTCCGGTATTATTTCCCTAAAATATCTATTTGCAAAGAAAAATAATTTAAAAAATTCATTTTTTCACTGATGCAATCGATTTCTCTTAAAGTGAAATCGATTTCACATAATGTATTTTGTGCCATTTTTGAAAAAAATACATTGATGCAATCGATTGAGCCCAGAGTGCAATCGATTGCACAGAGTGGAAATTTGAAAAAAATTAGTGTTGTACCCCAAAATTTACCCTCCCATATTTCTTAATACATGTCAAGTGAGGTCCTCAAATTGCTCAAGGAGGTCTAAGAATTGACCAGACAAACTCTCTCCTGAGGCAGTCTACTTCAAATTAGGGTTTCATTTTACACCAAGATGTTTGAGTCCAAAGGATTCCAAATGCTCACCATTGTCCTAATATGTTCTCAAGATAATCCATGTCAAGTTTCAAGCCTTGCAGAGGAAGTTTGCTCAGTCAATTGCTCAAATATCTGAAAATCGACTGTGCTAGGTCAAAAGTCAACTATGGCCCACGTAAAGTCAAACTTCAAGATTTTTTGTCAACATCATCATTTTGAAGTATTATCCATCATTTTATCAAGGGTTGATCATGATTCCTCGAGGATTTCTCACAATTCATCAAAACCCAAAAGTTGCTAAATTAGGATTTTGTAGGAAAAGCCAACTCAACTTTGACCAAGCATAACTTTCTCATGCTTTATCAAAAATAACCCGTTCAAAGCTCATTTTTAAGAGGATGCAATCCCCTACAATTCATCTTCATCTCCCAAGTTCAAAATATGCACTCACAAGAAGATATGAATTTGGACATTATAGGTCATTTTGAAAAGTCAACAAAAACACCTTTTGGGTCAAAGCTTCATACATGAACATGGGAGACTCAATTGAGATGAGACCAAAAGGGTTGCTTAGAGGACATCCTAAGCTTTCCAAAAAGTCCAAGAGCACCCTCATAGGGTCAAAATTGAAAGAGATATGCCTTGTCAAAGTTGACCATTTTTGCAAAATTGCCAAAAGTCAAATGTGTCCAAAATTGCATTTTTTGCTAAATGGGCCTAACTTTTTATGCTTGCACTGAGCTTGTGATGTGATCCACGACCCATGAGCCCTTCCACTTGTCATTCTTTTATTTTTATTATTTACTTTGATTTTATTTCATTTAAATCAAATAAAATCAATATAAAATAATGAAAATATCAAAAACCAATTAAACCTTGAGATTTTGTGCATGATTAGAGTCATTATACAGCTGGTGGCAAGATCAAATCGTGCAAGGCTTCATACGGACAGAAAAAGATTGAAAATGCTTATTTTGGAAAGATTTGGTGCAAGGAATAAATCAATGGTCAATCTTCATAAATGGCATAGATTTGATGCAAATTTTTACCCTAATGCATTCTATAATATATATGGAACATATCCAAGGCAAAAAAACGGAGGAAGGAAAGTCGTGCAGAGGTGAAAGAAAAACTCAAAAAATTGTAAGAAAAGTGGTGATCCAATTTCTGTGTTAGAGGTCAAATCGTGTCATTCTCAGGTTGCCAATAGGTTGCTGGACACTCCAGGAACATTTTCCAATCAGATTCAAGCCTTTCCACGCCTGGAATTGCAAGATAGAGGTATCATGATATGCCTCCAAATTCGAATTCAGTTTCATTGATTCACTCACCCATTGCATATTCTAATGATATATTCGTGTTTGTCTTTAAGTTTGCAAGCTTTTGATACCATTTAATTGTATTTCTAACGCTTGTATATGAAGTTGCCATAGCTAGGGTTTTATGTTCTTGATTAGGGCTCTGCAGGATAGGCAAAATTGGGTAACGATTTTGGTACCAGGAGACTCGTAAGGTTGAAATGAGTAGAATAGTACCAGCCATGGTGATTTATCTTAAGCATATACGATTTTGGAATTATACAGGGATATACCTACATTAAGTGTCTGTAGGTAAAAGTTTAGAACTTTAAACGACGGTTCCAGGGAAGAAGACAATAGCGTGTCACAGCCTGACTGGATGATTCAAATTTTGGCGCATTATTCTGGCCAGAAACCTGTATATCTTATATATATATTGTTTGTTTCTATTATATTAATAAACTAACATCCAGCGCAGTTGGTCAGAAGAAGGAAGTCAGAAGCTCATTGTTCTGGGTTTGATCCCAGGCGTGAGCTTTCGGTGTTTTCTCCTTTGTTTTCGCCAGATCCAGCGTGCATCTTCTGAGGATCATCACCTTTTGGATCCACTAGCCAACATCAGATCCAATGCATCATATTTCTTATCCATCAGCCAGGACCATATCCAGCGCATCATCTTCTGGATCCCAGTCAGAACCAGATCCAGCATGTGAAGGACATTATCTTCTAGATCCCAGTCAGAACCAAATCCAACACGTGCAGGCCATCATCTTCTGGATCCCATTCAGAACTAGATCCAGCGCACCCCATCTTCTGAGGGTCATCATCTGCTGGATCCACCTGTCAGGATCTGATCCAGTACCCCATCTTCTGAGGGCCATCATCTTCTGGACCCCATCAGCCAGACCAGATCTGTTGACAACAGGCTCACTTGGTTATTTCCATTATTTTTCTTTAATTTTCGTTTCTTTAATTATTCTGTTTTTTTCATCAACGCCAAATTTTTTTTTTCTTTTCTCTAAAATTAACCAACCAAAAATCATAGAAAGAAGACTTGTTTGCTTAATAAATGTTTTTTTAAGTAATTAGTTTAATTAATTTAAGGCAATTCTAATTTCTTTCACAATTAAAATTAATTAGAACTTAGGATTTTCTTTTTTAATTCAATTATTTCGTTACTTTCTTAAATAACAAAAAATGACAAAAAAACATGTTTACTTTAATCAATTACAATTAGGTTTAGTCAAGGGTCAAAACCCTAGTCGCTTCGCATTTAACTCGCCGCGGGCTGACTATTTATTTTTGCCAATATTGTTATAACTGCTCACTGGTATGTAATAGTTTAAATTAGGATTTTCATTTATCGCTTTTTCCCGGTTTTTGGTTATGTAATTAATCCCCCTCCCCGAAGCCTTGTAATAGCGTAGATTTACTTTCTCGCATCTTAATTCTCACAAATATTTAAATGTCTAGATGTATGCTAATAGGATTGAATGACAAGATTGAATAATAATTTAATACAGTTAGAAAACCCTAATGTGCAAAGACTAAATAATTGAAAACATATCACTCGCACATATCACTCTTAGGGTATACTCACACTTCGGTTGCCTTCGGTAAGCGATCATTAAGTATAGGGTGTCTTAGTGGTTACCCTCCTGTCTAACAAAGATCAAATGTCCCGTTCAGAAATGTTGCCTCGAAAATGTTGCCTCGAAAATGTTGTCTCGAATATGATCTTAAGACTCTAGGGTAATTACTAAGGTGTCCTAACATTGCTTTAGTGATCGTACGTCCCTTACGAATTGACCCTTACAAATCCAATGACGGTGCTACCTACTTCTCAATAGTGGGATAGCACTGTCTAAAGGAAACAAGAATAGAAACGACCTTTTTTCGAGTAGGTAGATGCTAGTAGGTACTTGCTCAAAACAAATCTTTTCACACAAACACCTTTCAAACAAATTTTTCAAAACAACTTCGTCACACCTTTGAGGACTGATACAAGGGTTATCACGAAGTAAAACATTTTCAAAAACAAAGCACACATACAAGAAATTTTAAAAAGATGAGCAAGTACCTAAGAGCCCATGGAAAACCATGGATAGAAAGGGTGCTAACACCTTCCCTTTCTATAATCTACCCCCCGTACTCAGAATATCTCGAAAAAGGATTTTTTCTGTACTTTTTCCTTTCCGGTTGGATAAAATAAAAGTCGGTGGCGACTCTTTCTTACCGCGACATTTTGCGAATAAAAAACGCAAAACGCAAACCAGTATTAAACAGTCGGTTCTGCCACCGTATCACAGAACTGGAGACTCTGATGGGGAATTAATAAGTGGGGTATACCTTAGGATCTAGTTCATCATAATTGCTTCTCTTGATTGCTTTGTTTGCTTTACTTTTAAGGGTTTTGTTTGGGGTTACTATAGATCCTACACCCGGATCTGGGGAACACCTTTTAGGTAAGTAGCAATAGACTATGAGGGAACTGTATGGCATAGACTGATACGGTTGAAGCAGTAGCTACGTTGGTGTGGCACTTTGGTTGGTACCGGTATCCCTTATGGAGAAACGAGGAGAATACGGGGCCGCCGCGTGGTGTCGTTAAGCATCAACTGACCTTAGAACCTTTAATCGCCCAACTTGTCCATTAGAAAGTAGTGAGATAGTCGGCCTCGGTGTAGAGCTGAGAATTGGTTGATACTCGATGCTACACTCATTGAGATCATACTCTCGGAATAATTTCGGCCGTAAGAAAAGATTGCGTGAGCTAAAACCATGACCGATGGAGGATAGTCAGCGATATTGAGATCCTCTAGAACCTAGTTACTTTTCTAGGACAGGTTGAACCAACTTAACTTCAAGAGGGTACTACCTTAAAACCCATGCAAGCCTAAACCTAAGGCTGTTTGTGTGACTTGTGTGCTTTCAACTTGAACTACCTGCACAAGTTTTATTATCTGACAACATGAGTTCCTTGCAGGTTTTGTTTGCAGTCCTTATCCAATAACTTGGATTTCTTGCCGGGTTTACTTGCTTACATCACCTTGCACTTTTGCTTAAACGCATAACATACACATCATAACATCATGCCTTAACATTTCCTTAACCATTTCAAGGATCTCAAGGGTTTGTGATGCAGGTTATGGTAAATCAGACATCTAGCAAGGGGCAAAGGGATTTATTTTCCTCTAGCCAATGTCGTCTAGAGATCAAAACACGATAACTTGGGTCAGTGGCAATGACCCACTCGATATGGTGAGCTTGACTCTTGAAGAAGGACTTTCAATGACACGAATTTTCTTCAATCAAGCTGTAATCAAATTCTAACAATTTCTTGTTTACCCCGCGAGATCCTTGAAAACATTGCATACATATATCATACATATCATTACATAACAGATCTTCCAGTACAGGTCTCTCATGTTCTCGGTGTTTATTTCAGAAATGGCTTTCAAACAAGACAACAGAGATCTTAAAACTCAAGAAGCTCAGTTCAGGGAAATATTCCTAAACCTATCCAAGGGGTAGGAAGAGTTGAAAACACTCCTCGTTGGGAACTTGGTCAAGAAAAGTCCTGAAGACAATAAGGACGAACGGCTGGAACAACTGCAAGCTGAGGTAGGTGCAATGAGAACCCAGCTGCTGGGGCAGATGGCTCATATCTAAGGCCTAGCCCGAAGATAAGAAGAGCTAAAAGCCATCATCAACCAACTTCATCAAGACGGATACAACAGTATGAAGCAAACAGTCGAGGCCGGGGACCAAGTCATTGATCAACCTCCAAGAAGACAAGAGTTTGGTTTGGTGAAGAGTGGACATTTCCAACTTTCTACTACCTCACGGATCCAACAACAATCTCGCCAAAAACAACGGGTTAATCAGAGTAAGCCAGATACACCCAAGAGGCATTTTACCAAACTCAACATGCCGCTAGCTTTACAACACGTGTTGAGGATGAATTTGGTTACGTTGATAGGACCTCATCCAAATCCCAAGACTTCTTCGCCTAACTACAATCTTGATGCAAGGTGTGCATATCACTCCAACAGTCTGGGGCATGATACTGACGATTATTGGAGGTTGAAATACAAAATTCAAGACCTGATTGATGAAGGAGCATTAGAATTCGCAAAAGATGGTGAGGCTGAGTTCTTCTACCATCCCTCTAAGGCACGTCCTCTGAAGTGACAAAATCAGACGAAAAGGCTTCTGTTCATTAGAATTTTCAATTTGCAATTTTCTTTTGATTGTTCGAACATCTATTCATGTCAAACTCTGTTACTTTATCAATGCATTGCATATGTATGTTTTGAATCAATTCATTCGTATTCACTATATTTAAATTACTTTCCTTTTTGTGATATTCAACTCTCGAACAAAAGCTCTGAGCCTTTAGATGGAGGATGACGAAAATGATACCACGATCTCTACAATATGCTTTTGAACGGACCCCACTAACGATGTATAGGCATTGTTTCAAATCCTAAACAGTGGAGTTATAAGGAAGATAATCCCTAGTCAACCCCTTTGAGCCAAAGAAGTAGGAGTTTTTCTTTCGTACAAATTAAAACCCTTAATCACAACCTGGGGCAGGGTAGTTTTCTCAGTTAATTCAGAGGCGCATTCAGTCACAATCTTCCACTTTGTACACAATGAATAGCCTCGAAGACGTCCTTCCGAATCAGAAGATGGTGATGGTTCCGCATAATCATCCAAGCAGGCAGTCATTATCTCTCGAAATAAAAGCCCATTAAGTCAAAACCTATGAAGGAGACTTAAGAAAAAAACGGGGGCATCCCGCTGACTGTAATCACAAAAAGAAACAGTTCAGGCAAAAGAAGGGATAACGAAAACCAAAAAAAAGAGGTTACTATAAATCCTCGAAAAAAAGAAGATTACAAAAATGATTGCCTTTTCAAAACAAAGGTTCAATTTATGAATCATCACCAAGTATCAGAGCAAAGATTCCAGACTCAATCGGGATCTAAACGCGTAATTAACTGAGCATGGGACTGAAGATCATCACGAAGAGCGGGTGGGTACAAATAAATTTTGAGCCTTTATCCTTTGTTTCTTAAACCGTGAACCAGGCCATGTTATAACCCTTAAAAGTCCTAGCTGAAGCATGGGTTATTTCAAAAGCATACTGTTACAAAAGGTATCCTGACTCCTATAGGACTTTCTATAAATCCTGAGTTGATATCACATCTTTGCAAAATTCTATTTTTTCTATAAAAAACTGCATTTTCAAAAATTTCAAGACAGACATAAGCTTTGCATTCTTAAAATAACATTGTTTTCATATGACTATTTGTTCTACAGCAGAGAAATTCACATGATGAATATCTAGTGAACAAAAACCTTCTCAATAAAAAGGATCACCTCAAGTGGAAAAACACTTCCAACCAAGGGGCACGACATGATCATTGTCCATCATACGAGGCAGTCAAGTCAAGATTCAAGGAATCTCTCAAAGATGCCAAATAGCCAGGGGCAAATCTCCATCTGAATCACTTGGGGGCATTGGGCATGAATTCCAGCAACGAATCATGTATGATCAAACAAACATCTTATGGTATTGTGGCAACACAACACTACCGACAATGACAAATCCCTACACCCTGAGAGTGTGGGCATAGTCAGAAAATACTGCGCATGAACAAAGACCCGCTAGGTTGACTGACCTAGGAAAAAATAAGGGCATCCCGGTGAACCAAAAGGGTTCGGGCAAAAATTAGGGATAAAAACAAAAAAGATCTATACACCCGGCAAGTCGAAAACCTGAAAAGGCGGCTTGGGCAAGAAAGGGTATCCCGGTGGACTGAAAATATGAAAAGACAGTCCAAACAAAAGTTAGGGATTAAAGCGTACGACTATGTCCCGTTATCTTGTCACTTGCCTATCAGTAGAAGACTTATCATTCCGATCAGCAGTTACCAAGCACCTCATAAATTGGGATGACACTCAATCCACAAGCCCTCCGCAGGCACTTTCTCTAGCAGGTACAGAGGAAGAAAAGTCTTGATGCAAAGTCATTGTCATATCCTCAGCATGCGTCCCAATAACATCTACACTCCCCACAGAGTAGAGGCAACCAAAGTTTTGAACTCTGCTTCCCCAAACAGGAGTTACTTTCCCCAGCCAAGCTCTTTCGGAGAGCCGACGTCTATACTCCCCAGACGAATTTTGTAATCGCAAGCGGTTCATATAGTTTTCTCCCAAGTAGAGTTTATTTCTCTGAATACAGAAACTCATCCCCAACAGATTTATTCTCCCGCGGAGTTATTCTCAAGCAGAGTCTCTCCTCGGCAGAATATCCGTAAACAAGGGGCAAATCCCCAACATAGTCATCTCTGGTTCACCATCTCCAGCGGAAGTAGAAGAACCACTTTTTCTACGACAGTCAGGAACTCAATGAAGAAGTGAAAAACACAAGAAGGGGGGTTGAATTGTAAAAACTGGAAATCAGTTGCAATCAACACGATATTTTTATCCTGGTTTGTTTGATCTCAAACTACTCCAGTCCACCCGTCAAGGTGATTTCGCCTCTCTCCAACGAGGTCTTAATCCACTATATTCAACTGAATATTACAATCTGCTTTAACAACTGCTAAAGCCTTCTTGATGCAGACCACAAGCCGGTTTCTCAAGGAATTACTTTCTTATAAAGAATTGAAATCTAGGTGTGTGAATGTTTTCTACAAAACTGTTTATCACAACTGTGATACTACACAAATTAAGCTTAAGAGAACTAGATTGCTAAAATAATTGAGTAAGGAATTTTGGAGCTTTTAGCAAACTGAGAGTGAGGAAGATGATGAATAGCTTTTTGGCGTGTAGAGTGTTGTAGAGCATTAGCCAATTCAATCTTCATTGACTTGTTTATATAGCATTGGAAATAGTGTACGTTGGAGCAATAATTCTGTTTCAATGCCAATAACATTCTTTCCTTATTAAGCAGATCTTGTCTGGAATGATGCCGTTGGTAATAACTCATCTTGAATGCACAGTACCTTTGCCACTTAAGCGTGTTCTGGCTTTGGCTCATTCTGACGCTGCTTAGGTGCTGATGAATTGTTGTTGTCTTTATCAGAGTTCAGAGTGTTGAGCGCATATCTGTTCATCAAGCTTCAGCATAAGCGCAAGTTGATCTTCTGATTCTGGTATCTGATATAACATCTTCTGATGCTGATGTTGATATCCAATTTTCTGATGCTGATGAGGATGTTCTCATGCTGATACCCATCAGAGTTTCTGTAAAACAGAATGTAATTTTTAGATAGCATATGTGTCTTACATGAATCATACAGTTAATGTATCTTAGCATTTTGTTATCATCAAAACTTAAACTTAGGGTAGTAGATTCAAACTTTGTTCTAACAATCTCCCCCTTTTTGATGATGATAAAAACTAGATATTTTTTAATTTGAGAATAGCGTGAAAAGTATCAGAGATAACTCAATAGTAAGTTGTATCAGAATTAATTAGGAAGTTATCAAGGATAAGGGATAAAGAGATATCAGAGTTTAGATCGGAGATACTCCCCCTGAATTTATTACTTCCCTTTTTAATTCCAAGAGATCTTCAGGATCAGATCTTTATTGACTTTCTTTGAACATCAGAATATCAGAGCTTCAGATCAGAATATCAGAGCTTCGAGCTTCAGTGTATCAGATGTGATTGACTTCTTGTACCTGTAGACTTATGCAAAAACAGAAAACATTCAAGTATATCAGAGTGTTAGAATGTTTGAGACTATTTGTCTCAGTAATCCGTTATTGAAAAATATCATTCTTGTTCTCCCCCTTTTTGTCAGCAATCAAAAAGTGTAAGTAATATGAGCTAAAACGATCAGAGCAGAAAAACTTGTTATATTAAAATTCAGAGCCAGACAAAAAAGTACAGATGATATGCAAAGAAAACATTGAAATTATCATGAATGAAAAACTAAGGTTGGGGTGGGAAGCGTGTGAACAGAGTCTCCAGCATTGACTTAATCTGATCAGCAGTCTCATTCTGCTTGTGCACCATGCTGACTACTGTATCTATCTTGCTGTCTTGCACATCCATCCTTTCCTTCATCTTCTGATCATTTTCATCCATTCTTTGCTGCAGAAGAATATCATTCAGCTTCAGCTCTTCCAGAGTCTGCCTGTCCAAGGCAGCTTGAGAAACATCAGAAGCAGGAAGCTTCTGAGAGCTTTCTGCAACATCTTCAGCTTGACTGACCTCTTCAACTTGAATAGTCTGATCTTCTGCTTGCTGAACTTTTGAAGGTGGACGCTTCTCAGACCATGGCTCACTATCCAGAAAGAGCACTTTGTCCTGTGGCAGCTGACTTTCAACTTCCTTCTGCAGCTTGCTGAAGTTCTATTGTGCCTGCTCATAATTGATGTCTTGCAATTTGAGGGCTTCAGCGCGTACCCATATTCTGAAACGTGTCCAGAGTTGGTCTGAGGCAGCAGGATAAATCATTCCATGACAAACTTGCTTTAGAGAAGCAATCCATTGCTGCAAACCTGTTTCAAAATTCACAATGCCAGAGCCAACATCTGGCTGTTTTGGTTTGGGAATGGCTATTTTGTGTTTGAGATCAGCAAGACGGTCAAGGATTGTTAAGTCGATGAAGGTCCTGCTGTGGTTTTCTGTAGTTTGTTTGGGAGATGGAGTGGGAGAATCAGAAATAATAATTGGACTGTTTGGAGTATTTGGAGGGGTAGTTTCTGGCGAGGATGGCAGTTGGGCCATGGTTACAGTTGTTCCACATGGAAGCTGAATTGCCAAGGGTTGTGGCTCAGAGGATTGAGGAGAATGAGGTTCAGGTGATGGAGTTTCAGAGTGATGAAACTCAGGTTGTGGAGGTGATGGTTGAGGTGATGGTGGATGAATTTTTGGTTGAGGAGAGGGAGGAGGAATTGCTGGTTGTGGAGAAGGAGGTGGAATTTCTGGTTGTTCAGGAATTTGTGGTTCTTCTGGTATGGGTGAGAGAGGATGTTCTGGTTGAGGAGAGTGGGCATTTTCTGGTTGAGTGTTTGGATTATCTGAGAGGTGAGCGGAAACACGTTCATTAATTTCAGACAAAACTTTGTCAAGTTCTGATGCTGTTGATGTCGTGGGTTTTGGAGTTTGGGATTTGGTGCAGGGTCTCCTGAGAGTCAGTGACTCAGAAGGGTCATCTTCTGGTTCGGTTTCATCAATAGTTGGTATGGGGATTGGAAGTTCATGTGAAGCTGGGGTTGGGATTGATGTTGGAATAACAGAAGAATTTAAAACAGAAGCAGCAGATAGATTACCTCTTTTCTTAGGTGTCTGCTAGGATGGTCCTTCTGAAGTGGCCTTTCTTTTCTTCGTCTTCTTCATAGTAACTTCTGGTTGTTGTTGGTGCAGATCTTTGATATTCAGTTTGGGATCTGTACCATCAGCCTTGCAAGCGTCCAAGTATCTGAGAACCACAACTAGTTTTGATTCAATCTCAGAGAATAGTGGAAAGTCGTTCAGTGGGACTCTTCTGCTGGTGATGTCAGCAAGAGGAGTGACGCTGGGCTCCTTTCTGATATTCTCTATCAGTTTCATTTTCTTCAGATTCTTGGCGTTCAGAGGCTTGCCAACAGTAGGTTCAATAGAACTTAATTCCTGAGCTTCTGTAAGGTGTTCTATCAGCCTATTCTCAGTCAAAATATCTGATATTAACCTGCCAAAGGGTATCCAATCCCTCTTTGTCCTTTCTTCTTCCCTTGTCTCCTTGACGCTGGTCCTGAGGTGATTAAACAGAAGATGAGCCAAGTTGATTTTTACCTTCTGATTAATAAAATAGATCAGAAACTGCTGATCTATATTTATATAATCAGGAGAGCTTGTTGGCTTCCTGTGATTAAAGCACCCCAGAATGATCTTCGCCCATATTTTATCCTGATCCTTTAAGTCTCTGATTTTGCTGCTGGGAACCCCATGGGTGAAAATCTGCCTTGCAATGACAGCAACGTCAGAGCATCTTTCAGCCATGTCGATACAGCGGATACCACCACCACTGTATCCAATCAATTTTGCTATGTGATCTTCAGTGATCACAATCTTCTTTCCCATTATGTAGGAGGTGACTTGATGCGTTGATGAGTACGCATGAATCCAAAACTCCTTGACCAAGACTGGGAACGTTGGTCCAACCAACCTATCAAAATATCTCTCCCATCCCTGTGCCCTAACTTCTTCTGTCAAGTCAAATCCATTTTCTTTCAGACTGGAGAAGTCAACAATCAGTTCAGACAACACTTCCAAATTTTTCACTGGTGTAAGGAGTGTTCTGAAGGGAACTTGGTATTGTTCAGAAGAAGCCTCCTTCTGAGAACCTGCAGAAACGTTGCTGGAGGTTGCCATGTTCACACTTAGGGTTTTTCTGAGAAAATTGAAAAATGGGTTTCTTTAGAGAGAGATGAACACACAAGGAAAATGCAGAAAAATATTTGTAAGATTGTAAGAAACGGTAAAGGATTAATGAATGATGTTAATGTGCTTAAATAGATTTCAAAATAATTTTTGAAAGTGTAAACGGTTTCAAGAAAGAGAAATAATTCATGATTACGTTTTAAAACATGATTACTTTCATTTAATGCTTGCTGATTTTGGGGGATTTGAGAAAGATACTTGAAACGGTTACCAGACATGTGTCTCAATGCACCCAATCAGCTTTTAGCCTTCTCAGAAGCATGCACGCATTCTGCTTCAGAGATTTGCTGATGATTGGATGACACTTGTTTGATTTAGTGAGCAGCACGTCTATCCTTGAGCTGAAACACTCAGATCTTTAAGAATAGCACCTGATACAATCTGCATGTCTATCTTTCTGAAAAGAGATTGATCAGAAGTTCACAGTAAAACAAATACATTCTAAAGGATAATATATAGAATTAAAGCATTTTCACTCTGGGCAGATTTTCATGCTGAGATGTTTCAGAATGAAATTGAACCTATCTTCAGAAAGGGGTTTAGTGAAGATATCAGCCCATTGATGGTCTGTATCAATAAATTTTAAGTTCAAAATTCCTTTCTAAATGTAGTCCCTAATGAAGTGATGTTTTATTTCTATATGTTTAGCCCTAGAATGTAAAATGGGATTCTTACTTAAGAAAATAGCAGAAGTATTGTCACAGAGTATAGGGATGTTACTCTCAAAAATCTGGAAGTCTTCAAGCTGACTTTTCATCCAGAGCATTTGTGTGCTACATCCTGCTGCTGCTATGTACTCAGCTTCTGCTGTTGATAGCGCAATTGTGGATTGCCTTTTGCTGGACCAAGAGATCAGATTTTCTCCCAGAAACTGGCAGCTTCCAGAAGTACTTTTACGCTCTACTCTGTCTCCAGCAAAGTCAGCATCGCAGTATCCTACTAAGCTGTAATCACTAGATTTTCTATAAAATAAACCCAGATTAGCAGTACCTTTCAGATACTTGAAAATTCGCTTAACAGCTGTTAAGTGAGATTCTCTAGGATCTGATTAGAATCTAGCACAAATACATACGCTGAATAAGATATCAGGCCTTGAAGTTGTCAGATAGAGGAGAGAACCAATCATACCTCTGTAGACCTTTTGTTCTACCTTTTTGCTTACCTCTTCTCTTTCCAGAATGCACGTGGGATGCATTGGAATCTTTGATGGCTTACATTCTGAGAGGTCAAATTTCTTCAGAAGATCTCTGACATATTTGCTCTGATGAATGTAAGTTCCCTCTGGAGTTTGATTGATCTGAAATCCTAGAAAGAATTTCAGTTCCCCCATGAGGCTCATCTCAAATTCTGCCTGCATACACTTAGCAAATTTTCTTCCAAGAGAAGGATTAGTAGATCCAAAAATAATGTCATCAACATAAATTTGACAGACTAAGATGTCATTCTTAACTGACTTACAGAATAAGGTAGTGTCCACCTTCCCTCTGGTGAATTCATTTTCTAACAGAAAGTTACTTAGTATTTCATACCAAGCTCTGGGAGCTTGTTTCAGACCATATAATGACTTCTTTAGTTTGAAAACATGTTATGGATGTTTTGTATTTTCAAAACCAGGGGGTTGGTGCACATAAACCTCTTCTTCTATATAACCATTTAAGAATGCACTCTTGACATCCATCTGATACAGAGTGATGCCTCTATTAACAGCAAATGAAATTAAAAGTCTGATAGATTCTAACCTGGCGACTGGAGCAAAGGTTTCTGTATAGTCTATCCCCTCTTGTTGACTATAACCTTGTGCTACCAGTCGTGCTTTGTTTCTGATGACTTCACCTTGTTCATTAAGCTTGTTTCTGAACACCCATCTTGTTCCAATGACGTTGAATCCTTTTGGTCTGGGAACAAGATCCCATACGTCATTTCTGGTGAATTGATTCAGCTCTTCTTGCATTACTAGAATCCAGTCGTTGTCCAGAAGTGCTTCATCAATAGAAGAAGGTTCAATCAGAGACACAAGTCCCATGAGGGTTTCTTCAGAGTTTCTGAAGCTTGCTCTTGTTCTGATTGGATCTTCCTTTCTTCCTAAGATAGTTTCTTCTGGGTGATCCAAGCTGCTTCTGGGTAGTCTCTTCTGAGGTTGATTAGCAACTGTTGTAGGATTGCTAGCAGTGCTCCTTTCAGATGTTGAAGGAGTGTCTGTGTTGAGAGCTTCTGATGACTTGTCTTCAGAACCTGTAAATTCAATTTCTATACCTGCAAAAACTTCATTCTGCTTTGACTTTTCAGAGTCAAGCTTATCATCAAAATGAACACTGATTGATTCTTCCACAATCTGTGTTTTTGTATTGTATACTCTGTACCCTCTTGAGCGTTCATAGTATCCTAACATAATACACTTCTGTGCTTTAGAGTCAAACTTGTTCAAATAATTCTTTGTATTTAACATAAAGCAAGTACATCTAAATGGATGAAAATATGAAATGTTGGGCTTTCTGTTCTTCCACAATTCATATGGAGTCTTTTCCAGAATAGGTCTTATTGAGATTCTATTCTGAATGTAGCACGCTGTGTTTATTGCCTCTGCCCAAAAGATCTTAGCAACGTTTGTCTCATTGATCATGGTTCTGGCTATTTCTTGCAATGTTCTGTTCTTTCGTTCTACAACTCCATTTTGTTGGGGAGTTCTAGGACAAGAGAAATCATGCAGAATGCCTCTGTCATTAAAGAATGACTCAAAATCTTTGTTTTCAAACTCTCCACCATGATCACTTCTGACTTTAACGATTCTAAGATCCTTTTCATTCTGAACTTGGTTACAGAAGGTAACAAACACAGAGTGTGACTCATCCTTGTGTCTTAAGAACTTTACCCATGTCCATCTGCTATAGTCATCTACGATTACTAACCCATACTTCTTGCCACTGACTGAAGCAGTTTTAACTGGTCCAAATAAGTCAATGTGCAGAAGTTCTAATGGCTTAGAGGTAGAAACAACATTTTTAGATTTGAAAGAAGGTTTTGCAAACTTGCCTTTCTGACATGCTTCACACAGAGCATCTGAATTGAACTTCAAATTAGGAAGTCCTCTGACCAGATTGAGTTTGTTAATCTGAGATATTCTTATCATACTAACATGCCCCAATCTTCTATGCCAGATCCACTGCTCGTTGTTAACAGACAAAAGACACTTTACATTCTGACTTTTCAGTTCAGAAAGTTTGATTTTATAGATGTTGTTTTTCCTCTTTCCATTAAACAGGATAGTCCCATCTTTCTGACTAACAGCTTTACATGATTTTTGATTAAAGATTATATCATAACCGTTATCACTTAATTGACTTATGGATAACAGATTATGCATTAATCCATCTACTAGCAGAACATTATTTATAGAGGGAAGATTTCCATTACCTACAGTTCCAGAGCCAATTATCTTTCCCCTCTGATTGCCTCCAAAACCAACGTGGCCTCCAGGCTTAAGTTCCAGGCTTTGGAACATATGCCTTCTTCCCGTCATGTGTCGCGAGCAGCCAGAGTCCAGGTACCATGACTGGTGTTTCTGATTTGCTGCTAAAGATATCTGCAACATGTATTATTTTATCCTTAGGTACCCAGATTTTCTTGGGTCCTGATTTGTTAGATTTACCAAAACTCTGGTTGAATTTTGGTTTCACAGAATACTTACTGCTAGTGTATTTAATATCATGTGTGTGACCATACACATAATGTGAGTTCAGAGGAGTGTGTTTAATGGTTAAATCCATGACATTCTTTGGTGTAGGAACCTTACCTTGGTATCCTATTCCCTTCCTGCCGTTTCTGCTAACTCCATAGATCATTGAAGCCATTTTGCTTCTATCTATGCTTTTAGCAAGGAACTTCTGGAAACTGTGATCATACTCCTTAATGATCTCATCAGCACTGCTGGGAGTTTCAAAAATTGGTTCCTTCTGAGAGTTTTGTAAAACATTTTCTAATTTTGAAATTCTATTTCTCAGCTCAGAATTTTCCAATTTACGACTCTCAGTCTTATCAGAGTCAGATTCAAGATTCCTTTTCAGGTTTCTGAATTTAACTCTAATCTGCTGGTACCTTTCCAGAATTTCATTAAGGCTTTCAGCAAGTTCGGCCTTAGTAAAATTAATTGCAAAGTCAGGAAATACCTCTTCAGTATCTGATTCTGAGTCTGATTCAGAAGCTTCACTATCTTCTGAAATGTTGGCCATGAGAGCTATGTTTGCGCTCTCATCATCTGATTCTGAGTCAGCTTCAGATGAGTCAGAGTCATCCCATGTAGCCATGAGACTTTTCTTCTTTTCTCTTCCAAACTTCTTTTTGGTCTTTTCCCTCTGAAGCTTTGGGCAGTCACTCTTGTAGTGTCCTTGCTCATTGCACTCATAGTAGATGATGTCCTTGGTGTTTGGCTTTCTGCTTCCTGAGGAGCCTTCAGATCTTCTGTATCCAGAGGAAGAATCTGTCCTTCTGTATCTGGAAGAAGACTCGTTCTGATCAGATCTTCTGGGATTCCTGAACTTCCTTTGCCTCTGCTTCCATAGTTGGTTCACTCTTCTGAAGAGGAGAGAAAGTTCGTCTTCTTCTGATGAGGATCCATCAGATGTTTCTTCAACTGCCTGCAAAACTTTAGACTCAGATTTTTTGTTAGATTTTAATGCTAAAGGCTTACCTTGCTTCTGAGGTTCATCAGCTTCTAGCTCTATCTCATGACTTCTGAGGGAGCTGATAAGTTCCTCCAGAGAAATTTTGTTAAGATCTTTTGCTAGCTTCAGAGCTGTAACCATTGGCCTCCACTGATTTGGTAAGCTTCTGATGATTTTCTTGATGTGATCAGTAGTAGAGTATTCTTTGTCCAAAACATTGAGACCAGCCACCAGAATCTGGAATCTTGAGAACATTGTTTCAATGGATTCACTTTCTTCCATTTTGAATGCCTCATACTTCTGAATGAGCGCAAGAGCTTTAGTTTCTTTGACCTGAACGTTGCCCTCATGCGTCATTCTGAGTGAGTCAAACATGTTCTTTGTTGTGTCTCTGTTAGAGATCTTTTCATATTCAGCATAGGAGATGGCGCTGAGAAGGATGGTTCTGGCCTTGTGGTGATTTTTGAAGTCACGCTTTTGTTGGTCAGACATTGCTTTCCAATCAATCTTCTGACCGCTTGCATTCACAGGGTGCGTGTATCCATCTGTCACCATGTCCCACAGATCAGCATCATGTGCCAGAAAGAAGCTTTCAATTCTGTCTTTCCAGTAATAAAAATTTTCTCCATCAAAGACTGGAGGTTTGCCGCTGAATCTGTCTCTGTCTTCATTGTTGTCATTGCTGGTGTGTTGAAAAATTCCTGCCATTGTGTTTTTCTGACGCTGGATCTTGTACTGACACGGTTAAGTGTTTTAGCTCAGAACCAGACGCTCTGATGCCAATTGAAGAAGTGAAAAACACAAGAAGGGGGGTTGAATTGTAAAAACTGGAAATCAATTGCAATCAACACGATATTTTTATCCTGGTTCGTTTAATCTCAAACTACTCCAGTCCACCCGTCAAGGTGATTTTGCCTCTCTCCAACGAGGTCTTAATCCACTATATTCAACTGAATATTACAATCTGCTTTAACAACTGCTAAAGCCTTCTTGATGCAAACCACAAGCCGGTTTCTCAAGGAATTACTTTCTTACAAAGAATTGAAATCTAGGTGTGTGAATGTTTTCTACAAAACTGTTTATCACAACTGTGATACTACACAAATTAAGCTTAAGAGAACTAGATTGCTAAAATAATTGAGTAAGGAATTTTGGAGCTTTTAGTAAACTGAGAGTGAGGAAGATGATGAATAGCTTTTTGGCGTGTAGAGTGTTGTAGAGCATTAGCCAATTCAATCTTCATTGACTTGTTTATATAGCATTGGAAATAGTGTACGTTGGAGCAATAATTCTGTTTCAATGCCAATAACATTCTTTCCTTATTAAGCAGATCTTGTCTGGAATGATGCCGTTGGTAATAACTCATCTTGAATGCACAGTACCGTTGCCACTTAAGCGTGTTCTGGCTTTGGCTCATTCTGACGCTGCTTAGGTGCTGATGAACTGTTGTTGTCTTTATCAGAGTTCAGAGTGTTGAGCGCATATCTGTTCATCAAGCTTCAGCATAAGCGCAAGTTGATCTTCTGATTCTGGTATCTGATATAACATCTTCTGATGCTGATGTTGATATCCAATTTTCTGATGCTGATGAGGATGTTCTCATGCTGATACCCATCAGAGTTTCTGTAAAACAGAATGTAATTTTTAGATAGCATATGTGTCTTACATGAATCATACACTTAATGTATCTTAGCATTTTGTTATCATCAAAACTTAAACTTAGGGTAGTAGATTCAAACTTTGTTCTAACACTCAATTTCCATTACTTTCCAACAGCAGTCAGGGATTTATTTTCCCAGACTCAGATTATTACGTCAGCATTTCATGTTCATACATCATGACATGTGCATACATTACATATAACATAATCTCATTTTGAGAACCTCATTACAATGCATCTCATGCATCGCACATAACTAACCCTGTATTTCTTTCAGGAAAGACAATTATTATCAATACTTTCCAGCAGGTCAATGATCAACACTCAAAGTTAAACAGAGTAATCATCGGCATAACAAAAGCATCCCTACTATCCAGGCTCTCATATCGAAGTAACCCTACTATCCAGGTTCCTTCTCACAGCCCTACTACCCAGGCTTTCACATCGAAGTAACCCTACTATCCAGGTTCCTTCTTACAGCCCTACTATCCAGGCTCTCATATCGAAGTAACCCTATTATCCAGGTTCCTTCTCATAGCCCTACTACCCAGGCTTTCATATCGAAGTAACCCTACTATCCAGGTTCCTTCTCAAATCCCTTCTATCCAGGCTCTCATATCGAAGTAACGCTACTA
Source organism: Vicia faba (assembly GCA_948472305.1). NCBI lineage: Eukaryota > Viridiplantae > Streptophyta > Magnoliopsida > Fabales > Fabaceae > Vicia > Vicia faba. Next base: position 489,641,145 of record OX451739.1, read on the forward strand.
TCCAGGTTCCTTCTCATAGCCCTACTACCCAGGCTTTCATATTGAAGTAACCCTACTATCCAGGTTCCTTCTCGCAGCCCTACTACCCAGGCTTTTCATATCGAAGTAACCCTACTATCTAGGTTCCTTCTTGCATCCCTACTATCCAGGCTCCCATATCGAAGTCACCCTACTATCCAGGTCCCTTCTCACAGCCCTACTATCCAGGCTTTCACATCGAAGTAACCCTACTATCCAGGTTCCTTCTTACAACCCTACTATCCAGGTTCCTTCTCACAACCCTACTATCCAGGCTCCCATATCAAAGTAACCCTACTATCTAGGTTCTTCTCACAGCCCTACTATCCAGGCTCCCATATCAAAGTAACCCTACTATTCAGGTTCCTTCTCACAACCCTACTATCCAGGCTCCTATATTGAAGTAACCCTACTATCCAGGTTCCTTCTTACAGCCCTACTATCCAGGCTCCCATATCGAAGTAACCCTACTATCCAGGTTCCTTCTCATAGCCCTACTATCCAGGCTTTTCATATCGAAGTAACCCTACTATCCAGGTTCCTTCTCACAGCCCTACTATCCAGGCTTTCATATCGAAGTAACCCTACTATCCAGGTTCCTTCTCACAACCCTACTATCCAGGCTCCCATATCGAAGTAACCCTATTATCCAGGTTCCTTCTCACAGCCCTACTATCCAGGCTACAATATCGAAGTAACCCTTATATCCAGGTTCCTTCTCACAGCCCTACTATCCAGGCTCCCATATCGAAGTAACCCTACTATCCAGGTTCCTTCTCATAACCCTACTATTCAGGCTCTCATATCAAAGTAACCCTACTATCCAGGTTCCTTCTCACAACCCTACTATTCAGGCTTTCATATCGAAGTAACCCTACTATCCAGGTTCCTTCTCACAACCCTACTATCCAGGCTCTCATATCGAAGTAACCCCACTATCCAGGTTCCTTATCACAACCCTACTATCCAGGCTTTTCATATCGAAGTAACCCTACTATCCAGGTTCCTTCTCACAACCCTACTATCTAGGCTCCCATATCGAAGTAACCCTACTATCCAGGTTCCTTCTCACAGCCCTACTATCCAGGCTCCCATATCGAAGTAACCCTACTATCCAGGTTCCTTCTCACAGTCCTACTATCCAGGTTCTCATATCGAAGTAACCCTACTATCCAGGTTCATTCTCACAGCCCTACTAACTAGGCTTTTCATATCGAAGTAACCCTACTATCCAGTTTCCTTCTCACAACCCTACTATCCAGGCTTTTCATATCGAAGTAACCCTACTATCCAGGTTCCTTCTTACAGCCCTACTATCCAAGCTTTCATATCGAAGTAACCCTACTATCCAGGTTCCTTCTCACAACCCTATTATCCAGGCTTTCATATCGAAGTAACCCTACTATCCAGGTTCCTTCTCACAACCCTACTATCCAGGCTTTCATATCGAAGTAACCCTACTATCCAGGTTCCTTCTCACAACCCTACTATCCAGGTTCCTTCTCACAGCCCTACTATCTAGGCTTTCATATAGAAGTAACCCTAATATCCAGGTTCCTTCTCATAACCTTACTATCCGGGTTCTTCCTCTCTTATCCCCAGACAGCAGTCCATAATACTGTAAGACCAGGACCCGATCAAACGCAATTGATTTCACATTTCCCCAATAAGTCGCAGTACAACATATACCCCGACCAAACACAAGATCAATCCTGCTCCCCAAACCGGAATCATTCCCCAGTAGAGTAACGGACAACTGAAGCTCCTAAAACTCTATTTCTCTCAAGACAGAGACCAACATTCCCCAGCGAAGTCCTCCTTAACAACAGGTACACGGGTTCTCGTAAAGGAATCTCTTATGTGATCGACACTTATTCGGATGGCATCTTTAAGCCCATCTTCCGTCATTGACTTCCAAATGGCATCTATAAATCCAATCCCGATATTGCAAGACAAGTATCACTTCATGCGAGTGCAAATTTCTGGGCAATCTAGTGTTCAATCATCTTCCACCCTTAGATCACGAAAGGCAGACAAGCCAATCTACATCCTCAGGTTTAAGAAGATTGAACAGGGGAAGATGTTGTACCCCAAAATTTCCCCTCCCATATTTCTCAATACATGTCAAGTGAGGTCCTCAAATTGCTCAAGGAGGTCTAAGAGTTGACCACACAAACTCTCTCATGAGGCAGTCTACTTCAAATTATGGTTTCATCTTGCACCAAGATGTTTGAGTCCAAAGGATTCCAAATGCTCACCATTGTCCTAATATGTTCTCAAGATCATCCATGTCAAGTTTCAAGCCTTGCAGAGGAAGTTTGCTCAGTCAATTGCTCAAATACCTGGAAATCGACTGTGCTAGGTCAAAAGACAATTGTGGCCCACATACAGTCAAACTTCAAGATTTTTGGTAAAAATCCTCATTTTGAAGTATTATCCATCATTTTATCAAGGGTTGATCATGATTCCTCAAGGATTGTTCACAATTCATCAAAACCCAAAAGTTGCTAAATTAGGGTTTTGCAGGAAAAGTCAACTCAACTTTAACCAAGCATAACTTTCTCATACTTTATCAAAAATAACCCATCAAAAGCTCATTTTGAAGAGGATGCAATTCCCTACAATTCATATTCATCTCCCAAGTTCAAAATATCCACTCACAAGAAGATATGAATTTGGACATTATAGATCATTTTGAAAAGTCAACAAAAACACCTTTTGGGTCAAAGCTCCATACATGAACATGGGAGACTCAATTGAGATGAGACCAAAAGGGTTGATTATAGGACATCCTAAGCTTTCTAAAAAGTCAAATAGCACCCTCATAGGGTCAAAATTGAAAGAGATATGCCTTATCAAAGTTGACCATTTTTGCAAAATTGCCAAAAGTCAAATGTGTCCAAAATTGCATTTTTTACTAAATGGGCCTAACTTTTTATGCTTGCACTGAGCTTTTGATGTGATCCACGGCCCATGAGCCCTTCCACTTGTCATTATTTTATTTTTATTATTTATTTTGATTTTATTCCATTTAAATCAAATAAAATCAATATAAAATAATGAAAATATCAAAAATCAATTAAACCTTAAGATATTATGCATGATTAGAGTCATTATACAGCTGGTGGCAAGATTAAATCGTGCAAGGCTTCATATTGACATAAAAAGATTGAAAATGTTTATTTTGGAAAGATTTGGTGCAAGGAATAAATCAATGGTCAATCTTCATAAATGGCAAAGATTTGATGCAAATTTTTACCCTAATGCATTCTCTAATATATATGGAACATATCCAAGGAAAAAACCCGGAGGAAGGACAGCCGTGCAGAGGTGAAAGAAAAACTCAAATTTTTTTAAGAAAAGTGGTGATCCAATTTCTGTGTTAGAGGTCAAATCGTGTCATTCTCAGGTTGCCAATAGGTTGTTGGACACTCCAGGAACATTTTCAAATCAGATTCAAGCCTTTCCACGCCTGGAATTGCAAGATAGAGGTATCACGATATGCCTCCAAATTCGAATTCAGTTTCATTGATTCACTCACCCATTGCATATTCTAATGATATATTCGTGTTTGTCTTTGAGTTTGCAAGCTTTTGATACCATTTAATTGTATTTATAACGCTTGTACATGAAGTTGCCATAGCTAGGGTTTTATGTTCTTGATTAGGGATCTACAGGATAGGAAAAATTGGGTAACAATTTTGGTACCAGGAGACTCGTAAGGTTGAAACGAGTAGAATAGTACCAACCATGGCGATTTATCTTAAGCATATACGATTTTGGAATTATACAGGGATATACCTACAGTAAGTTTCTGTAGGTAAAAGTTCAGAACTTTAAACGACGGTTCCAGGGAAGAAGACAATAGCGTGTCACAACCTGACTGGCTGATTCAAATTCTGGCGCGTTATTCTGGCTAGAAACCTGTAGATCTGATATATATTGTTTTTCTATTATATTAATAAACTAGCATCCAGCGCAGTTGGTCAGAAGAAGGGAGTCAGAAGCTCATTGTTCTGGGTTCGATCCCAGGCGTGAGCTTTCGGTGTTTTCTCCTTTGTTTTCGTCAGAGCCAGCGTGTATCTTCTGAGGATCATCACCTTTTGGATCCACTAGCCAGCATCAGATCCAGTGCATCATCTTTTTGATCCATTAGCCAGGACCAGATCCAGCGCATCATCTTTTGGATCCCAGTCAGAACCAGATCCAGCACGTGCAGGCCATCATCTTCTAGATCCCAGTCAGAACCAGATCCAACACGTGCAGGCCATCATCTTCTGGATCCCATTCAGAACTAGATCCAGCGCACCCCATCTTCTGAGGATCATTGTGATCGGTGGATCTGGAACTGACTGTTTAACGCTGGTTCGCGAAATGTCGCGGTAAGCAAGAGTCGCCACCGTCTTTTATTTTCTCCAACATGGACAGGACAAAAGCACAGCAAAATTCCTTATGAGATAGTTTCTCGGTTCGGGAGGTAGATTTATAGAAAGGGAAGGTGTTAGCACCCTTTCTATCCATGGTTATCCATGGGCTCTTAGATACTTGCTCATTTGTGTTTTCAAAGTGTTTGCTTGCTTTTCAATTGTGAGTGGGTTTGAAAAAGTTTCTTTGAAAGTTTCAGATTGACTCTTGTATCAGTCCTCAAGAGTGTTTGAAAAATTGTTTTTGAAAGCTTTTTTGAAAAGTGTCGGTGTGAAAAGAAGTTTTGATTTGTTTTGAATTAGAGCAAGTATCTATGAGTCATCTACCTACCCTAAGGAATTAGGCTGTGTAAATGTCCTTTAGGTAGTGCCATCCCACCATTGAGAGGTAGGTAGCACCACCGTTGGAGGTGTTCGGGTCAATTCGTTTGTAGGGACAGTGTGGTCACCAGAGCAATAGTAGGACACCTTAGAAGCTACCCTTATCCCATGTTCATGGACATAAAGACTTACTAAAACGTCCTATACTCGACGACCATGTTTCGAGGGGCAAGGCAACAGTGAGGCGTGCCCTAAGAGTGGTGTGTGAATTGTGTGTCATTTTCAGTTATGTTTTATCTTGTCATGCACTATGGTGATCTACGCTTTGATTTTATTTGGGCCATTCATTCTTTCATGTGATTAGCAGTTTAAAGGTGCGGAAATTAAAATGCGGAAAATAAAGGTCATACGCTATTACAAGGCGCGGGTCTATACATCGCCAAATTAACAAAGACCCGTTTTATAAAATGCAGAAAGCAAATAAATTTCCTAATTACTATTACAAGGCTTTGAGCAATTACATAATATTTAAAAGAAAAATAAGGACAAACGCGCGAAAAAAGAAATTAGAATCGAATATGCGAGGGCGTTGGACCCTTTAAAGGTTAAATTGAAATTAAAAGTTGATTAATGATTAAATAAAGAAAAGAAATTATTTTTATGTTTTTTGTATTTATGGAAATAAAGAGAATTAATTAAAATTAGAAATTAAATAAAACCCTAGTTCTAAGTTATTTTTAAATGTTTAAAGAAAAATATTTAAGTTTTGACCTAATTTACACTAATTATTTAATGACATATTTATTTACAAGATAATTAATAGTTAATAATAATAAGAATAAGAAGAAATTAGTTATTTATTAAGAAAAGAGAATAAAAATGCTAAAAACCTAATTTCTATATTTTTTAGTTATTTAAGAAAAACATTAAAATTTCAACCTAAATTAACCTAAATTGATTATTAAATTTATTTACAAAAAATATTAGTGACTTAAATATTAAATAAACATATTTTATTTTTTTGATTTCTGATTTTTATACTGAAAATTATTTTTATGAATTAAATAATAAAAAAAAACAATTAAAATAACAAGAAGAAAAGAAAGGGGAATTAGAAAAAGGAAATACAAACAATGGGGGGTTTCTGCCCAATTTGGAGGTCCATTTGAGAAATTTGGCCCAATAGAAGTTTGATCCATGCTGACTTTTCAGATTATATGCACGCGCGTTGACTGGGGCACACCATGGACTTTGGTTCCTGGCCACTGGATGGACGCTCATGGCCACTTGGCAAGCCACGTATGAGAGTATATGAAGGACTTCTAAGCGTGTTGTACACTGGAACGCTTTATGAAAAATTGGAACAAATTATATGGGGGACCTGGGAATCGAACCCAGGTCCCAGTACCTGCATGACAACGCATCTACCAACCCAACCAACGCGTTTCTTTGTTATTTTAATGGAACATGATTAATATATGTGAAAAACACTATTATGCTGTAATAATAAAAAAACGCGCCAGTATTCAAACTGACCAACCATGTCCAGAAACGCCATCTTCGTCTTCCTCTTTTTTCTGCAAATATAAGTAAATAGCGGGGGTTTTAAACCCCCACTAAGCTTCAACCTGAAAAATAGCGATTAGGTGATAGTCAAAAAGAAAAAGGGCGCGAGGTGTGAGATCAACTCGTTTGGATCTCCTGATTTCAATGGTACTGGTCTTATTGTCCAATTTTTCCAGATGCGTAAAGCCCTAAATTTGTAGCTCTGAAACCCTAGCGACCATCAATGGCAACTTTTGAAACAGGCATTATTAATTCAATTGGAGAACACCAATAGCTTCAGAATGCTCATGTTAGTGTAAATCAACATTAAAAACAGATGGAAAATGCATGTAAATTGAAATACGAATATGAAAAATTCTATGAACAGGGCGATGTCATTCTACCACTTCTGGATTTATGGAGACTTGGCTTTGATTGTAAAAGTTTCATGGATGTCTTAGCAAGCTTTTGGAATAGCTTTTAGGCCTTGAAACGAGCTCTAGCTAGGTTTTCAGTTTTGAGATTTTTGTCAAAAAAGTGCAATGTTGTTCTATCTCTTGGGCGCAGCTTCTCCGTTCTTGGCATTAGGATTATGTTTGCATATGTATGTAGATGGAATTAGGTTAGAAAAACCAAGCCCAAAGTCCTTGAATCAATGCTTTGAATATTTGATTTTGTATAATCTTTTCCAATCCTTTTTGCCATGGAAACTTGCCTATTTTGGAAGATTTGGTCTCTTGAGAAGGCACACGAAATATTGAGTTCATAATAGGAGAATATGCTGCACAAAAAGATTTGAAACACATGATTTAGTATTTTTCTCATATTTAATTTTAATTAAATGAATTAATAGGATTAAAAATTCAATTAATTAATTAAAAATAAGAAAATAATTCCCTTTTAGCTTAATGGGTCGTGCATGGCCTTTGGGTAATGATTCATGGAAGAAATTGAGGCCCATTAGCAATTTTGAGGCATTTGAAGCAAAGTTGACTTTTCAAAATTCCCAAAAATTTCCCAACTTCCACAAGGCATATCTTGCTCAATTTTTAAGCTTTGATCATGTTCTTGGACATTTTGGAAAGGTATTGAAGTCCTCTAACCATTGCCTTTGGTCCCATGTCATTTGGATTTACCAATCTCAAGTTATGGTCTTTGACTTAAAGTGCCTTTTTGTTGACTTTTGAAAATGACCTATAATGTTGAGATTGATAACTTTTTGTGAGAGAATTTCTTGGACTTGAAGTATGAAGATGAGTTGTAGGAAATGTCATTCTATTCAAAATGAGCTTTGGATGGGATTTTTATGATAAACCATGTGGGAGTTATGCCCTGGTCATTTTGCAGTTGACTTTTTCAGTTGTCCAAATATAGAAACTTTTGCATCTTGAGACTTTTTGAGCCATGCCTTGAGAATCATAATCAAGAATTGATAAAATGATGTTTGTGGCTTCAAAATAAGATGTTGACCAAAAATTTGGACTTTTGACTGTCAAATGACCATTTTGCCCCTGTAGTTGACTGTGAAGCAATTAGGGTTTTTGACTATGCAATTTTATGCTGTGAGTCTTGAAACTTGGCATAAGGATGCTTGACAATGTTTATAGGCATGTGGGACTTGATTGGACCCTTGAAAACTTCAATTTCTTTGCCAGAACCAAAACCCTAATTTTTGACTGTTAGGAGGCAATTGGACTGTGCAACCCTTGGGAGATTTTGAAGCTTGATCTTGGCAAATCTTGAAGAATATGGGAGGGAAAATTTTGGGGTACAACAGTTGCCCCTGTTCAATCTTCTTAAACCTGAGGATGTAGATTGGTTGTCGTGCCTTTCGTAATCCGAGGGTAGAAGATGATTGAACACTAGAGTGCCCAGAAATTTGCGCTCACATAGTCGAGTGTTAGCAGCATGATGATGGGAATGGGCTTACAGATGCCATTTGTAGACTGATGGATAGGAGGATGGGCTTATAGATGCCATCCGAAAGTGTGATTGAACTTTGTCGGGAATGGGCTTATAGATGCCATTTGGAGACTGATGGGTAGGAGGATGGGCTTATAGATGCCATCGGGAGGTTGTCGATCGCGTAAGAGATTCCTTAGCGAGAACTTGCGTATCTGAAAAAGAAAGATAATTACCTGGCCTGTTACAGGAGTTGACCTTAAAAACTCCTTATGTAGATGTTCCCTGGCTGGATACAGGAATCGAATCTTTAAACTCTTCAGACGTGCCCTGGCAGGATACAGGAATCGAGTCTGGACTTTAGAAAGGTTGGTGAGTTGTCTCTACTGACAAGTTATTTCCATGGACGGGTGGTCTTTATCGACGGGTGTCTATAACGACGAGTGTCTATAACAACGAGTGTCTATAATGACGAGTGTCTATAACGACGAGTGTCTATAACGACGAGTGTCTATAACGACGAGTGTCTATAACGACGAGTGTCTATAACGACGAGTGTCTATAACGACGAGTGTCTATGACGACGAGTGTCTATGACGACGAGTGTCTATAACGACGAGTGTCTATAACGACGATTGTCTATAACGACGATTGTCTATAACGACGAGTGTCTATGACGACGAGTGTCTATAACGACGAGTGTCTATAACGACGAGTGTCTATAACGACGAGTGTCTATAACGACGAGTGTCTATAACGACGAGTGTCTATAACGACGAGTTATATCAGAGAGGTCTTTGAATCTTCAACTGGGTCCTCATCAGGAAAATCTTTAGGAATCGATTTAACTGGACCAGAGAAGGCCTTCGACCGGATCGGCATCAGAAAAATCTTTAGGAGTCGATTTAACTGAACCAGGCAAGGTCTTGGAGTCTACAACTGGGTCTTCATCAGGAAAATCTTTAGGAATCGATTTAACTGGACCAGAGAAGGCCTTTGACTAGATCGGCATCAGAAAAATCTTTAGGAGTCGATTTAACTAAACCAGGCAAGGTCTTGGAATCTTCAACTGGGTCTTCATCAGGAAAATCTTTAGGAATCGATTTAACTGGACCAGAGAAGGCCTTTGACTGGATCGGCATCAGAAAAATCTTTAGGAGTCGATTTAACTAAACCAGGAAAGGTCTTGGAATCTTCAACTGGGTCTTCATCAGGAAAATATTTAGGAATCGATTTAACTGGACCAGAGAAGGCCTTTGACTGGATCGGTATCAGAAAAATCTTTAGGAGTCGATTTAACTGAACCAGGCAAGGTCTTGGAATCTTCAACTGGGTCTTCATCAGGAAAATCTTTAGGAATCAATTTAACTGGACCAGAGAAGGCCTTTGACTGGATCGGCATCAGAAAAATCTTTAGGAGTCGATTTAACTGAATCAGGCAAGGTCTTGGAATCTTCAACCGGGTCTTCATCAGGAAAATCTTTAGGAATCGATTTAACTAGACCAGAGAAGGCCTTTGACTGGATCGGCATCAGAACAATCTTTAGGAGTCGATTTAACTGAACCAGGCAAGGTCTTGGAATCTTCAACTGGGTCTTCATCAGGAAAATCTTTAGGAATCGATTTAACTGGACCAGAGAAGGCCTTTGACTGGATCGGCATCAGAAAAATCTTTAGGAGTCGATTTAATTGAACCAGGCAAGGTCTTGGAATAGCTGAGAACCTAACTGGATCTTTCCTGAAATGTAAAAGTCAGTCGTATGTAATGCATGCCATGGATCAAGCAATGATGTTCTCAACATAAATGAGATTGTAAGATATGATGCGTTTATGCATGTATCATGATGTATGTGATGTTTTTGAATGTATTTTCGTCTAGGAAAATATATCCTTGACGAATGCCGGGAGTTAAATCCTGGGCTGATGGTTGAAGAGAGTTCTTCGTTTCTGCTGGGGATGAAGATTGCAAGAATGAACCGGTAGGAGAAGGTGACTCTGTTAGGGAATGAACTTGATGAAGAGATTACTCTGCGGGGAATAACTACTCTAGAGATCTTGCTGGGGAACAATACTCTGTGGGAGGAGAGGTGCTTCGCTGAGATGAATGAGAACTCCATTGGGGATACCATTGTTGGGTTTTGTTGAAGAATATGATGAACTCCGCTGGGGGATGGGAAGACTTCGTCGAGGACGATCTTTCCCTGGTTATTGGCTGAGGATAACCCAGTTATATCCTGGTGGGGAAATAACCTTTGAATAAAGCCGGGAGACGCGTTCGTGCTCTGCAGGGGGGAAGCTTCCAGAATCTACTGGGGATAAGCTTCCTGCTGGGGAGATGGATTTCGCTTTCCTGGGGAGGCTTTTGGACTGGACTTTCCTGGGGAAATTTTTTATATGCACTGGGAAAGTGGCTCCACTGAATGTTCGTATACCGTCGGGGAACAATCTTAAATCGAGATTGCCGGGGATGCTTGTTGGGAATATTGCGCTGAGGAATGTTGAGATCTGTTAGGGATACCTAATTTCCTTAAGGCCAACAGTATAACATTTCTTGGGGAGAGTATGTTGACTTGCTGGCTCACTCTCTGGGGAGTTAAGATATCTTGGTTGCGTTCTTCAGCCGAACTTACCTTGGTACCTTGGTGGACAGAGCAACCAGATCGCTTAGATAATTCTTATTGCCCCAGTTCCTGCGGGAGAAGATACCTGTGGAGATCTTGATAACTGCCGATTTGACCAGTCTTCTTCTGGTAAGAAAGTGACAAGATGTCGGGACATAGTCGTACGCTTTTGATCCCTAACTTTTGCCTGGACCGCCCTTTCGGGTTTTCAGTCCATCGGGATACCCATTTTTGCCCAAGCCTCCTTTTCAGGTTTTCGACTTGCCGGGTGTACAGATTTTTCATTTCATCCCTTATTTTTGCCCGAACCCTTTTGGTTCGCCGGGAAGCCCTTATTTTTGCCTAGGTGTGTCAACCTAGCGGATCTTTGATTACGCGTAGTATTTTTTCCAACTATGTCCATGCTCTCAGGATGTAGGGAGGTGCCCCTGTTATTGTGTTGCCATGCTACCAGAAGATGTTTGGTCATGCAAGATTTGTTGTTGGGAATTCAAGTCCAATGCCCCAAGTGGCTCAGGCGGAGGTTTGCCCCTGGCTGTTTGGCATCTTGAGAGATTCCTTGAATCTTGACTGGACTGCCCCAGATGATGGACAATGATCAGGCCATGCCCCTTGATTGGAGGTGCTTTTGTTCATTAGGCATTCGTCGTGCGAATTTCTATGTTGTTCAAACAAAAAGTCATATGCAAACAAAGTTATGTTAAAAATGCAAAGCTTATGTCTGTCTTGAAGTTTTTGAAAAATGCATTTTTCAGTAAAACCAGCAAATTTTGTAAAATGTGATGTCAACTCAATATTTTATAGCAAGCCTTAAGGAGTCAGGATACCTTTCGTAACAATATGCTTTCGAACTAACCCATACTTCAGCTAGGACTTTTAAGGGTTGTAGCGTGGCCTGGTTCACGGTTTAAGAAACAAAGGATAAAGGCTCAAATTATTTGTACCCACCCGCTCTTCGTGATGTTCTTCAAACCTAAACTCAGCTGATCATATGTTAGACCTTGTTTGAGTCTTTGCTCTGAAATTCCAGTGATGGTTCGGATGTTGAACGTTTATTTGAATAGGCAGTCATTTTTGTTTGGTTTAGGGTTTGTATGACCTCTTTCTTTTTGATTTCGCTATCCCTAAATTTTGCCTGAACTGTTTTTTTGTGATTACAGTCAGCGGGATGCCCCAGTTTTGTAAGTCTCCTTCATAGGTTTTGACTTAACGGGCTTTTATTTTGATAGATAACGACTGCCTGTCTTTATGATCATTCGGAACCATCATTGTCTTCTTCTTTTTTTTGTAAGGACCTCTTTGGTGCCATTTGTTATGCACTTGGATCAACTGAGAGAACTACCCTGCCCCAGGTTATGATAAAGGGTTTTAATTTTCGAAAAGAAAAACTCCTACTTCTTTGGCTCAGAGGGGTTGACGGGGGATTATCTTCCTTATAACTCCAGTGTTTAGGGATTGAAACAATGCCTGTACCTCATCAGCAGGGTCTATTCAAAAGCATACTGTAGATTGCGGTATCGTTTTCGTCATCCTCCCTTAAGAGGCTTAGAATTTATTAATCGAGAGTTGACATCACAAAATGAAAGCAGTTTGAATATAGCGAATGCGAATATATTGCTTCGAAACAGACATATGCGATGCATTAATGAAATAACAATGTTTAACATGAATAAATGTTTGAACAATCAAAAGAAAATCACAACTTGAAAAATTCTAATGAACAAAAGTCTTCTAGTCTCAGGGCTTGTTACTTTGACTGGTGCATCTTGTAGGGATGGCAGGAGCATTCAGCCTGGCCCCTCTGGGTGAAATCCACAGCTCTTTCATTAATCAGGTCTTGGATCTTATTCTTCAGAGCCCAGCAGTTGTCGGTGTCATGTCCTGGACTGTCAGAGTGGTATGCACATCTTTCCTCAGGATTGTACTTTAGGGAGGTTGTGTTGAGATTCTTAGGAGGGTCCCTTAACGTCACCAGATTCAACCTCAACAATTGTTGTAAAGCTTGAGACGGTGACACGTCGAGCTTGGTGAACTGCCTTTTAGGCTTATCTGGCTTGCTCTGATCAGCCCGTTGTTCTTGGCGAGGTCGTTGTTGGACCTGTGAAGTAGTAACAACTTGGAAAGGCCCGTTCATTAAACCAAACCTTTGACTTCTGGGAGGCTGATTAATGACTTGGTCCCTGACTTGGACTGGTTGTTTCATGTTGTATCTGTCTTGATGGAGTTGACTGATCATGGTCCTCAACTCTTCTTGCTCCCGAGCTAAACCTTGGATGAGAGCCCTTTGCCCCAGCATCTGGGTTTTCAATGTGTCTACCTCAGCTTGTAGACGTTTCAGTCGTTCGTCCTTGTCATCTTCGGGATTTTGCTTGGCCCGATTCCCCATGAGGAGTGTTCTCAGCTCTTCCTGCCCCTTGGACAGATTCAGGAGGATTTCCCCGAACCGAGTCTCTTGAGCGTGAAGGTCCTGGTTGTATTGTTGGGAAGCCATTGCTGAAATAAACAGCGCAGATGGTAAGTGACCTGTACAAAGGGTACCTGTAATGCCATGATATGTATGATATGCATGCAATGTTTTCAAGGACCTCGCGGGGTAAACAAGAAAAAATTGTCAGAATTTGAATCCGGTAGCTTGATTGAAGGAGCTTCATGTTGTCGAGAGTCCTTCTTCAAGGGTCAAGGCTCACCATATCAAGTGGGTCATAACCCCTGACTTTAGTCATTATGTCTGGTTTTGATTTCCAAACAACCTTGGTTAGGGGAACCTTCTTCAGGAGTCAAAGCTCACCATATCTAGTGGGTCATAGCCTCTGACTTAGATCATCAACCTGGCTAGAGGAAAATAAATCCCCTTTGCCCCTTGCTAGACATTCTGGTTCATTATGACCTGCATCACAAGCCCTTGAGATCCTTGAAATGGATTAGTCTTTATGTAGGATGTATGCAATGGTATGATGTCATGCTATGCATGGAGTGATATAAGTAACCCTGTTACGAGTCGAGGTTAAGGACTGTAAACAAAACCTGCAAGAAACTCAAGTGTCAGATAACAAGCATGCAAGTAGTCAAGTATGAAAGCACACAAGTCACACCATAACCCTTAGAGTTTAGGCCAGCATGGGGTCTAGGTATTACCCTCTTGAAGTTGGTGGGCTCAACATGTCCTATCAGAAGTAACCGGGTTCTAAGGGTCCCAATATCATTGGATTGCTTTCATTGTTCATCGTTTTGATTTAGCCACTGAACTGGCGACCGAAATATTCCAAGAAAACAACCCTCAATTGAGTGTAGTATCGAGTATCAACCAACCTCGGACTGCACCAAAGTCAGTTATCTCACTACCCTAAAGAGGCCAAGATAGTTCAATTAAGGTTCCTAAGGTCAGTTGATGCTTCACGACACCACGCGGCGGCCCCGTACTCTCCTTGACTGAACTCAAGGGTTACCGGTACACACCAAAGCGCCACATCAACGTAGCAGACTGCTTCAACCATGTCGGTATACCCCGCACAGTTCCCTCACAGTCTTGTTACTACTTTCTAAGAAGGTATCCCTAGATCCGGGTTAGGATCCATAGAACTCCCAAGACAGTCCCACAATAATAAAGCAAACAAGTCAAAGCAATTGAAAACACAAGTGATCCTAGTCCTAAGGTACACCTTACTTTAAGATTTTCCCCAGCAGAGTCGCCAGTTCTGTGATCGGTGGATCTGGAACTGACTGTTTAACGCTGGTTCGCGAAATGTCGCGGTAAGCAAGAGTCGCCACCGTCTTTTATTTTCTCTAACATGGACAGGACAAAAGCACAGCAAAATTCCTTATGAGATAGTTTCTCGGTTCGGGAGGTAGATTTATAGAAAGGGAAGGTGTTAGCACCCTTTCTATCCATGGTTATCCATGGGCTCTTAGATACTTGCTCATTTGTGTTTTCAAAGTGTTTGCTTGCTTTTCAATTGTGAGTGGGTTTGAAAAAGTTTCTTTGAAAGTTTCAGATCGACTCTTGTATCAGTCCTCAAGAGTGTTTGAAAAAATGTTTTTGAAAGCTTTTTTGAAAAGTGTCGGTGTGAAAAGAAGTTTTGATTTGTTTTGAATTAGAGCAAGTATCTATGAGTCATCTACCTACCCTAAGGAATTAGGCTGTGTAAATGTCCTTTAGGTAGTGCCATCCCACCATTGAGAGGTAGGTAGCACCACCGTTGGAGGTGTTCGGGTCAATTCGTTTGTAGGGACAGTGTGGTCACCAGAGCAATAGTAGGACACCTTAGAAGCTACCCTTATGCCATGTTCATGGACATAAGGACTTACTAAAACGTCCTATACTCGACGACCACGTTTCGAGGGGCAAGGCAACAGTGAGGCGTGCCCTAAGAGTGGTGTGTGAATTGTGTGTCATTTTCAGTTATGTTTTATCTTGTCATGCATTATGGTGATCTACGCTTTGATTTTATTTGGGCCATTCATTCTTTCATGTGATTAGCAGTTTAAAGGTGCGGAAATTAAAATGCGGAAAATAAAGGTCCTACGCTATTACAAGGCGCGGGTCTATACATCGCCAAATTAACAAAGACCCGTTTTATAAAATGCAGAAAGCAAATAAATTTCCTAATTACTATTACAAGGCTTTGAGCAATTACATAATATTTAAAAGAAAAATAAGGACAAACGCGCGAAAAAAGAAATTAGAATCGAATATGCGAGGGCGTTGGACCCTTTAAAGGTTAAATTGAAATTAAAAGTTGATTAATGATGAAATAAAGAAAAGAAATTATTTTTATGTTTTTTGTATTTAATGGAAATAAAGAGAATTAATTAAAATTAGAAATTAAATAAAACCCTAGTTCTAAGTTATTTTTAAATGTTTAAAGAAAAATATTTAAGTTTTGACCTAATTTACACTAATTATTTAATGACATGTTTATTTACAAGATAATTAATAGTTAATAATAAGAAGAATAAGAAGAAATTAGTTATTTATTAAGAAAAGAGAATAAGAATGCTAAAAACCTAATTTCTATATTTTTTAGTTATTTAAGAAAAACATTAAAATTTCAACCTAAATTAACCTAAATTGATTATTAAATTTATTTACAAAAAATATTAGTGACTTAAATATTAAATAAACATATTTTATTTTTTTGATTTCTGATTTTTATACTGAAAATTATTTTTATGAATTAAATAATAAAAAAAAACAATTAAAATAACAAGAAGAAAAGAAAAGGGAATTAGAAAAAGGAAATACAAACAATGGGGGGTTTCTGCCCAATTTGGAGGTCCATTTGAGAAATTTGGCCCAATAGAAGTTTGATCCATGTTGACTTTTCAGATTATATGCACGCGCGTTGACTGGGGCACACCATGGACTTTGGTTCCTGGCCACTGGATGGACGCTCATGGCCACTTGGCAAGCCACGTATGAGAGTATATGATGGACTTCTGGGCGTGTTGTACACTGGAACGCTTTATGAAAAATTGGAACAAATCATATGGGGGACCTGAGAATCGAACCCAGGTCCCAGTACCTGCATGACAACGCATCTACCAACCCAACCAACGCGTTTCTTTGTTATTTTAATGGAACATGATTAATATATGTGAAAAACACTATTATGCTGTAATAATAAAAAAACGCGCCAGTATTCAAACTGACCAACCATGTCCAAACACGCCATCTTCGTCTTCCTCTTTTTTCTGCAAATATAAGTAAATAGCGGGGGTTTTAAACCCCCACTAAGCTTCAACCTAAAAAATAGCGATTAGGTGATAGTCAAAAAGAAAAAGGGCGCGAGGTGTGAGATCAACTCGTTTGGATCTCCTGATTTCAATGGTACTGGTCTTATTGTCCAATTTTTCCAGATGCGTAAAGCCCTAAATTTGTAGCTCTGAAACCCTAGCGACCATCAATGGCAACTTTTGACACAGGCATTATTAATTCAATTGGAGAACACCAATAGCTTCAGAATGCTCATGTTAGTGTAAATCAACATTAAAAACAGATGGAAAATGCATGTAAATTGAAATACGAATATGAAAAATTCTATGAATAGGGCGATGTCATTCTACCACTTCTGGATGTATGGAGACTTGGCTTTGATTGTAAAAGTTTCCTGGATGTCTTAGCAAGCTTTTGGAATAGCTTTTAGGCCTTGAAACGAGCTCTAGCTAGGTTTTCAGTTTTGAGATTTTTGTCAAAAAAGTGCAATGTTGTTCTATCTCTTGGGCGCAGCTTCTCCGTTCTTGGCATTAGGATTATGTTTGCATATGTATGTAGATGGAATTAGGTTAGAAAAACCAAGCCCAAAGTCCTTGAATCAATGCTTTGAATATTTGATTTTGTATAATCTTTTCCAATCCTTTTTGCCATGGAAACTTGCCTATTTTCGAAGATTTGGTCTCTTGAGAAGGCACACAAATATTGAGTTCATAATGGGAGAATATGCTGCACAAAAAGATTTGAAACACATGATTTAGTATTTTTCTCATATTTAATTTTAATTAAATGAATTAATAGGATTAAAAATTCAATTAATTAATTAAAAATAATAAAATAACTCCCTTTTAGCTTAATGGGTCGTGCATGGCCTTTGGGTAATGATTCATGGAAGAAATTGAGGCCCATTAGCAATTTTGAGGCATTTGAAGCAAAGTTGACTTTTCAAAATTCCCAAAAATTTCCCAACTTCCACAAGGCATATCTTGCTAAATTTTTAAGCTTTGATCATGTTCTTGGACATTTTGGAAAGGTCTCGAAGTCCTCTAACCAATGCCTTTGGTGCCATGTCATTTTGATTTACCAATCTCAAGTTATGGTCTTTGACTTAAAGTGTCTTTTTGTTGACTTTTGAAAATGAGCTATAATGTTGAGATTGATAACTTTTTGTGAGAGCATTTCTTGGACTTGAAGTATGAAGATGAGTTGTAGGAAATGTCATTCTCTTAAAAATGAGCTTTGGATGGGATTTTTCTGATAAACCATGTGGGAGTTATTCCCTGGTCATTTTGCAGTTGACTTTTTCAACTGTCCAAAAATAGAAACTTTTTTATCTTGAGACTTTTTGAGCCATGCCTTGAGAATCATGATCAAGAATTGATCAAATGATGTTTGTGGCTTCAAAGTAAGATGTTGACCAAAAATTTGGACTTTTGACTGTCAAATGACCATTTTGCCCCTGCAGTTGACTGTGAAGCAATTAGGGTTTTTGACTATGCAATTTTGTGCTGTGAGTCTTGAAACTTGGCATAAGGATGCTTGACAATGTTTATAGGCATGTGGGACTTGATTGGACCCTTGAAAACTTCAATTTCTTTGCCAGAACCAAAACCCTAATTTTTGACTGTTAGGAGGCAATTGGACTGTGCAACCCTTGGGAGATTTTGAAGCTTGATCTTGGCAAATCTTGAAGAATATGGGAGGGCAAATTTTGGGGTACAACAATCATCATCTGCTGGATCCACCTGCCAGGATCAGATCCAGTACCCCATCTTCTGAGGGCCACCATCTTCTAGACCCCATCAGCCAGAACCAGATCTGCTGACAACAGGCTCACTTGGTTATTTCCATTATTTTTCTTTAATTTTCATTTCTTTAATTATTCTGTTTTTTTTCATCAACACCAAATTTTTTTTTTTATTTTCTCTAAAATTAACCAACCAAAAATCACAGAAAGAAGACTTGTTTTCTTACTAAATGTTTTTTATTAAGTAAGTAGTTTAATTAATTTAAGGGAATTCTAATTTCTTTCACAATTAAAATTAATTAGAACTTAGGATTTTCTTTTTTAATTCAATTATTTCGTTACTTTCTTAAATAACAAAAAATGACAAAAAAACATGTTTACTTTAATCAATTACAATTAGGTTTAGTCAAGGGTCAAAACCCTAGTCGCTTCACATTTAACTCGCCGCGCGCTGACTATTTATTTTTCCCAATATTTTTGTAACTGCTCACTGGTATGTAATAGTTTAAATTAGGATTTCCATTTATCGTTTTTCCCCGGTTTTTGGTTATGTAATTAATCCCCCTCCCCGAAGCCTTGTAATAGCGTAAATTTACTTTCTCGCATCTTACTCGCAAATATTTAACTGTCTAGATATATGCTAATAGGATTGAATGACAAGATTGCATGATAATTTAATACAGTTAGAAAACCCTAATGTGCAAAGACTAAATAATTGAAAACAGATCACTCACACATATCACTCTTAGGGTATACTCACACTTCGGTTGCCTTCGGTAAGCGATCATTAAGTATAGGGTGTCTTAGTGGTTTCCCTCCTGTCTAACAAAGATCAAATGTCTCATTTGAAAATGTTGCCTCAGAAATGTTGCCTTGAATATGATCTTAAGACTTTAGGGTAATTACTAAGGTGTCCTAACATTGCTTTAGTGATTGTACGTCCCTTAAGAATTGACCCTTACAAATCCAATGACGGTGCTACCTACTTCTCAATAGTGGGATAGCGCTGCCTAAAGGAAACACGAATAGAAACGATCTTTTTTCGAGTAGGTAGATGCTAGTAGGTACTTGCTCAAAACAAATCTTTTCACACAAACACATTTCAAACAAATTTTTCAAAATAACTTCGTCACACCTTTGAGGAATGATACAAGGGTTATCACGAAGTAAAACATTTTCAAAAACGAAGCGCACATACAAGCAATTTTAAAAAGATGATCAAGCACCTAAGAGCCCATGGAAAACCATGGATAGAAATGGTGCTAACACCTTCCCTTTCTATAATCTACCCCCCGTACTCAGAATATCTCGAAAAAGGATTTTTTTGTACTTTTTTCCTTTCCGGTTGGATAAAATAAAAGTCGATGGCGACTCTTGCTTACCGCGACATTTTGCGAATAAAAAACGCTAAATGAAAACCAGTATTAAATAATCGGTTCTGCCACCGTATCACAATCATCAATTTCAAGCTTGTTAATTTTGGCTCCAAATTTTCTTCATTTTTGAAATATATGTCATTAATTCAAATTTTGGTGCCAATTTTTCATTTTTTGAAATATATATCATTAATTCAAATTTTGGTGCCAATTTTTCATTTTTTGAAATATATATCATTAGTTCAAATTTTGACTCCATTTTTTTCATTTTTTGAAAGATGTCATTAATTCAAATTTTGGCTCCAAGAATCAATTACCAAACTACCACTAGTCCAAGCCTAAACTCTATAAATAAAGACCTCATTTCATTCAAATCTCAAGCTTTTGATATCCAAACTGATTTTGCCAAAAAATCTCTCAATTCTCTCTGTCTACCAAATTCACTCAAAGCTCCATTTTCAAAAAAAGTTAGTAAGCTTTGCATTGAAGCTTACTAATCTTTGAGCTAAACCTTCATCCAAACACTTTTTCTTCATCAATTCTCTGCATCCAAGCTTGGGGAAATTGATTATTGGGGTTTAATTGAAGCAAATTCTTGAATTTGTTTTGATAATTCTCTAGATCTACCTTTGGTAAGTTGGATTTTTCATCTTTCACAATTTGATCTCTTGTTGATCTTTGGGTGTGATTCCTTGAACATTGTTTTGTGATTCCATTGGTGTTATTTTCTCATAATTTGATGGAATTTTCGTGCTCAATTGAATCCATGATCATAAGGTGTTTGATGGAAAGTTTGAACAAGAATTTTGTCTTTTGAAATGTTGTTTTTCTGATTTTAACAGGATGCAATCGATTGTTGTAATAGTGCAATCGATTGTCACAGCAAAATTTCACGTTTTTTTTGAAAAAAAAGCACGGATGCAATCGATTGCATCAGCAGTGCAATCGATTGTAACATAACAAAAATACATTTTCTGCCTTGTTTTGGGGCTGTTTTGATCCATCTCTCTTGTTCTACTCACTCCTTTAGATTGTTGATTTGGATTGCAATTTTAAATATCCAATTACTCTTTAAATTCAATGGACTTTGGGTGTAGATGAAGTTGAATAAATTTTTATTAATTCAAATCTACCAAAGAATGAATTATTCAATTCATTTTTGATGCTTTGGATTAATGATATGTTTAGTACTTTAATCCATCTAGATGAGTGATTGATTTTAAAGATGAAAGAAATTTGAGGTAGTGATCTAAATTAGCTTATCATTTCCCTCCCTCTTCATCTTATCCATTTCTTTTTCATTTGTGCTACATGTTATGGGATGATGATCTCTATATCATTTATCCAAACATGAAATACATAGATTGCTATTGACCGACCTCAAAATAGGTGCAACTTCTACATAAGTCCACTTACGATTGCTTAACACAACGCTAAATTTTATCCCGATTCGAGTAAGTGATCATTCATGGCCCAAACCTATGTTTTCAAGCCCAAGTATATTAATTTGAACCCTTTGATCGAATAATCTTGAGATTCATTGTTAGGAGGCTTTGGTTCTACCAATCCTCCAATGGATCTTCATCAATTTTGGTCAAGGTGGATCACTTAAACATCGTTGATCATTAAATGTGGCCTTGAGGATTCTTAAATGGATGATATAGTTGACAAAAAGCAAATTAAACTTGTTGTTGAGAGGATTTGGTTCTACCAATCCTCTAATGAGTTCCAAATACAAGTTTCAAGATGGTCATCCAACTAACCATTAACTTCTAACAATTGACTTTATTTTATGCTTTTACTTTATGCCCTTTACTTTACGTACCATTTATTTTAGCATTTGCATTTCATGCTATTTTTCATCTTTGCTCCCTTGAGCATTTACTCTTTTGTCATTTTTATTTTGCTCACTTGAGCTTTTCTTTTCTTTTTGAAGATACTTAATAATCAACATGAACCATAAAAAACATTAATGATGCTTGGACTATTTGGTTACTATCCTTGGCATTATGGAGTATTGAACTTCTTGGACTTAGGATTAGAGACCTTGTCCTATGTTGGAGACTTTGTGATCTTAATTAATATCTTTTCTGGAGTTCTTGAGGTTTACCTCAATACATTGGGTTGTTTGTTTGTTTTGTGCGCAGGTTATTGTGATTACAAACTTTTTTGTAATGTGGAATTCATCTGAATACATCAGTTAGTCTGTCCAATTTTTGTGAAGACTTAATACACTTGAAGCTTGGTTCTCTCAAGAGGTTTAGTATCTTTGTTTGCTTGGTTTCAACCCAAAGAATGGGAATTCTATCTTGACTCATAATGTCAAGTATTGGATTCTTGTTGGTTAGATGGTTCTTCTCCTTAGCTTTTACCTTATGCTTTAGGGTAGTCTCTTAATCTCCTCCCATCTTCTTTAGTTTCAAAAATCTTCTCCCTCCTTTTGAAAACTCTTCTTGTTTCTAAACTTGAACCACTTTCATAATAAACTTGGACTTAGGTCCATGCATTTTCAAAACATTTTCAAAACATTTTCAAAAATAAGCTTCAATCAACATAATCATACCTTGAAGTTTTTGTGAGAAGACTAAAAGTCAATCAATCTCATTCAAACCATTTTTCCATTTTGGCTCTTATCTTTAAAACTTTTCTCAAAAGATTAGACTCTTCTCAATCCTTGTAGTGATGCGAACAACTATACTTCTGCAATATGTAGTGAAGGGAGATATTTTCCACTTAGGTGTTGAGTGAGGCATTGTTGATTTTAAAATCCAAGCCATACCCTCCACTTTAAGATGATGCAAATTCTCCTTTCTCATAATTGTGGGTAGTAAGTATGTTTTCCACACGGACAATGACGATGATGTCTTATCTCATAAAATTAACCAACACATTTGTGTTTTAAATTTTTAAAGGTGAACTACGAGTACCCTGTTCCCCTATTGCATGGAAGGTGGTACATAGGCACTAAAGGTTTGCAGCCGCAGCAGGTGCAAAAATCATAAAACATATTTATTTTCTTATCTCTACCATCTATTTTTTTATACAACATTTTATAGCCAAAATATACATATTTTTACAAAGAGGTTCCTGCGGAGTACCGTTGATGTTTAGGGTGCTAATACCTTCCCTTTACATAACCAACCCCCTTACCTTGAATCTTTCCCCCTCTTTTTGGGTTATTCGCTCTTTTCCAATTCCTTTAGAAACAATAAAGCGCGGTGGAGATTCTTATTTTGATTTGTATAAGTCTAGTGAATCCAATGGCTTAGTCTTAAACATTTCTACCGCTACAAAAAAATGGCGACTTCACTGGTGAAAGATTGACCTCTTGCTGGTCCATCCCTAAGTGGGTTAAACATATCTTTGTTATATCTGTATATGTGCTATTGTTGTTTATATGTTATATGTTGTATATATGCTTGTCTAGATTTTTCCTAGTTTTCAGGGTGCTTGGTCATTTCTCATAAGTCCTATACCCGCACATGGGCAAACTTAAGATAGGACAGGCGGTATAGTCATGTTAACTTTGAGGGAGTAATCCCAAAAAAGGAGGCATGAGATCCCTCACTCAGTGGAGGCCCTGTTGACTGTAGTGTCGTTTACCGAGTAATTGGGAAGACGTGCTGCTTTCAACCTGGGAGCCTACTGAAGCTGAGGATCATAGAATACCTAACCCATCTTGGCCTTTTAGGTGTAGTGCAGAAGCTATGACGGAGTAATCCAGAAATAGTTGTCACGCGATACTACGCTCAGACGAGTTTTTCTTGAGAATATTACTAATTACCGAGTTAATTGGGAAGTTGGTAATATCCGTAGGAAGGATGTAGACTCTGGGAACCTCTAGAACCTTATTCGGTAGGTGATAACTTTTAGACCAATACCTTATGGGTAGTACCTTCGACCTCATGCTCGTGACGTTCAACCTATGAACCCTATGCTTGTGATCTTGTGTGTGATTGTTGCATCATGAATCCATGCACCCATGAGCATTGTTTTAACCAAATTTTAAGGAACTTAAGACTTTTTCTTGCAAACATCACAAGTTTTGTAATTATGCATTTTGGAAAGAGTACTAAAAGTACAATGTCAAGAGTCCCGATTCAGAAGAATTGAGAAAGCCTTAATCCTTGGTATCTAGTCCTAGGGACTTCAAATTCTCCTAGCTATCTTGAAGATGGACTTCTCCACGCTCTTGATCTAGTTCCTAAATCCTTTGTATCAGCGATTTATTTTCCCGATTATCAGTAAAGTAGAAGGAAGAGTGCAAGAGGATTTATTTTCCTTTAACATTCTAAATTCAAGCTCAAGAAGATTTTACAACAAGGTGTTGGATCATAATTGGATGCAGTTCATTTGGACCTGAGGATTTAGCTTTCTCTTTCTTCTGTTTAGGATTAGTGAAGTCTTGTACTTCCAATGTAATCCTCCCAATATTAATGAAATGAGTTTTTCAGTTATCCCAATTATGTCTTTTAATTGATGTTCTCAATTCGTTTATAATGTTCCAAAGTTCTTTGAAAACTTGGTTTTAAAACTTTTAAACAATCATATGCATTGCATATCATGCATCATTCTCACTTTTGTCTTGATTTCAAGAGTTTCCTGGAGTGATATCATCTACTCTTTGTCTTCAGAAGTCAAGTTATCGTGTCAGTTCAATACTCGTTCTAAGAGAAGATGGAAAACATTAAGAAATAGATCTTTGAACTCCGCAAAGAGGTGACTAATTTGAAGGTTGATATGGAGTATCTAACTGCTTTGGTTAAAACTTTGGTTGCTGCCCAAGTCAATCCTTCTAGGAAGGAAGAAGAGATGGCAAAGGTCTTTATAGAAACTCTGAAATAATTCTTTCATGAGAAGATGATAGTCAATGCGCCCAGTGATTTCCCTGAAAAAGTGAATGTGAGAGTTCTTCTAGGAGAGGATGTCCGAAAGGGATGTTTATATGAAGATGGTGGCTCGGCTAGTGGTATGAAGAAGTTTGATAATAACTTTTCCAAGAAGAGAACCAGAGGAAGAAACAATTATCGTCAGAATCAACATGTTTCTCCTGTCATCCCTGTGTTCAACTTACTTCCTATCGCTCCAGTTTGTCAACAGACTCAACAAGTTACTGATCAAAGGAAAAATCCGTTTGACCCAATTCCTATGATGTATGCTGAATTATTTCCCGATTTGTTACAAAAGAATTTGGTTCATACAAGATCACCACCAGCTATCCCAGAAGTAATTCCTTGGTGGTACAAGGCTAATGCTTTATGTTATTTTCACCAAGGCGCCCCTGGGCATGACATTGAGAATTATTTTCCATTGAAGATATAAGTACAAAAGTTGATAAAGAGTGGTATCTTATCCTTCAAAGATGTTAACACACTACTCAAACATGATTGAAGGATACCTTGGAGTTTAAGGATGATTAGCCTTCTCGGTTTATTAGCATTTTTACTGCTTTCTCATTTGTAATTTTTTCTTGTTTATCATTGCACTGTTTGCATGTAAGAACTTGTTTGCATTTGAATGTTTAATCTTAATACAATGAGTATGTTTGTCTTGAAGAAATTCATTCGTTTCAATCGTGTTTGTTTTCAATTTTAAATTTCTTTATGATACCAACTTGTTATCCATTCTCTCGCCTAGGCAGAGATTGGAGGGAAGATGATGATATTAAAACACAAGTTTTCTGGTTGTATGATTTTGGATAAAACCCTATTGAAGATATACATGCATTATTTCAAATCCTCAAACACCGGAGATATAAGGAGTGAAACCTTTGTTAACCCCTTTTGAGCCTTGAAGTAGGAGTTTCTTTTTCTATTCAGGAAAAAACTTCATTTTAACTCGGGGTAGGGTAGTGTTCAGTTAATCTGATTGAGTATTCAAATCTCATCAAGAGTGCACATCTAAGGATACAACAATGGTTATCCCTCGAAAGGTTGGGGAAAGTCAAAACCGCAATGGATAATTTTCACTTATCGGGAGGGTGTGTCAATTGACGATATCTTAATGGATATCTCTCGTACACCAGGAGATCAACAGATGACGATACAATAATGGTTATCTTTCATCTACCCAGAAATAGGGCAGTCACAATTCTTCCAACAAGTCACAAATGACTCGAAGTCACACGACATGTTCAAAAATAAAAAAAAAAATAAAAAGATGATATGAATAAAAAAATGATGATGAAAAAAGAAAGAGACAAAAAGCCCCGCTAAGTCGGAACTTGAAAAAACAAGTCGCTTAGGCAAATGTCAAGGCATCCCGCTGCACTTCAGAGTCAAAGTCAAAAGGAATTTGTCCAGAAAGCAAGGAAGAAATGGAAAGCCTGAAATGCGATAAAGGATTACAGTGTGAAATCCTCAGCAAAGACTAGAGTCGTGTGGCAAGAAACCCAAAAGAAGCAGGAATGAGTGACTTGCATGTCCAAAGAAAACATTATTTGATTCCTCAACCATTTCAAAATTTCTTTTGAGAGATGATGTTCGTATCAAGTTAATTGAACTTAGGACTGAAGAACATCACGAAGGGGGTGGGCACCAAATATTTTTTAGCCTTAAATCTTTTTTTCTAAAAACCATGAACCATGCCACGTTACAACCCTCGAAAGTCATAATTGAAATAAGGTTTATCTTGAAAGCATACTCCAATGAGATAGTGTTTCCTGACTCCCATTAATTTTTCTAAATTATTGTGATTGGTATCATATTGCTTTTGTTATCTTTCATAAAAAAATCCATGTCGCATCCTGGCTAGTGATTCATTCACAAGGTTTTGCGACATCTTTTCAAATAAAATCTTCAAGACGTACATGATTGTTGCATTAGAATTTTCATTCTTAGAATAAACATTTTTCTGCTTGTAAAAAAACTGCTTGATATCATGAAGGTTTACATTTGAGTATCAATAAAAGGCATGTTGCCAAGAAGAGTTGCAGAGCAAAGAGGATGCAACATTCAGCTAATCTATGGCAATTACATCAAGATTCGACAAATCTCTAGAAGCCATTTGATCATAAAGGTTATCTTAAAAGCATGCAGCCAAAGGCAAGTTATGAAAGTTACCTTGATCAGCGCAGTAAGCTTGGGACACCAGATTGGTTTTCAAGGGCATATCCAGATTTCTCCAAGATAGCTGCTATGTTTACCCCAAGCTGAGAATCTTCCTCAAGCAGGATTATTTCTTGTGATCTGTTTTGTAGATGTGTGTCTGGCTTCCGCTAACAATTGTTGATCAATTAAAGGGTTTCCTACAGGTTGTGTTATGGTGTTGGGTTTATAATCCCATTTTTCTAATCTTGTTGCAGACTTCTCCAGATGAGTGTGATTGTCCCCGGCCTAGTGGTGATCAAACAGAGGTTAAAAAAAGCTATGAAGCCTTTGCTCATTTGATGGAGTTCTTTCTCCCTTTGTGTATTTAGAATTGATATGAAATCTCTTGTAGAGTATTGCTCCCTCCAGTTACGACATTATTGTTGTTATGTGCTTCCCAAGTAGCTAGACAAGGGCATTATATTTTCTAAGAAGTTTTGAGACAGTTGTCAAATTTCCGGGTTTTCTCTCACCAAGTGTTGAGTTTGATTTAAAATCCCCATAATTTTTACTTCTTGCTGTAATGTTAACTTCTTGATTCCCCAGGAAGGTTCTCCCAGGTCACTTTTGCTTGTATACATATGATCTTCTTGTGTTTCTCAGATGGTTAGAGATGATACCATTGATGTATGGTGCGGTATCGGGTTTGTGATCCCGTTTTCCCCAGTCAGGTTTTGGTTCATTTTAATTTCGGGTTTGCATGGTATGAAACCTCTATCCTGAATTCCCCCGGTGAGGTCTTCACTCATATGACGGAAGTTCCTTCTCCCTTTGTGTGTTGAGATGGAACTATTTGCAAAATGTCACTCTTTTTGTAGTGTTGGCATTACTTTTGGTATTTATTTCCTAGGAAACTAGACCAGGGAAGTATCTTTTTTAAGAAGTGTCGAGACATTTGTCAACTTTTTGGCTTTTCACCCGCCAAGTGTTGGGTTTGATTTAAAATCCCCATAAGTTTGACCTCTTTCTATAATGTTAACTTCTTGATTCCCCAGGAAGGCTATCCCATGGCACTTTTGTTGGAATAAGTATGATCTTCTTGTGTTTCTTAGATGATTGAAGATTATACCAATTGATGTATGGCTCGATGTTGGGTTTATGATCCCGTTTTCCCAACCAGGTCTTGTTTCATTTGAACCTCAGGTTTGCATGATATGAAGACTCTATTCAATATTCCCTAGTAAAGACTTCACTCATTTAGTAAAAGTCTTTTCTCCCCGTGCATGCTGAGTTGGACTCATTTGTGAAGCATCTCCTTTCAACAGTACTTGCATTTTGTTTGATTGCCCGATGGTCAGTGTTGTACCCCAAAATTTTCCCTCTCATTTTTCAAGTATTTGCTCATAGGATATTCTACGACATCAGGTTTGCAGCACTGATACATCAATTTAGGCTTGAAATTGGCACAAGGGAAAAATGGTCAATTGCATACTGGAAAGTCAAACTTTGACTTTTTGGTCAACATTAAGTTTCAAATATCACAATTCATCAAGACATTCAAAAATATCAAGCTTGATCATCAAGAAGTTAAGAAAGTCAAAAGTCAACTTGAAAAGTCAAGATTTCCAAGACTTAGAAATTTTCTATGTGTTTTTATACATGATAATTTCATCACTTCATGCCACTCTTTCACCAAGATGTAAGATGATTCAAAAGAAGCTTTCAACATGAAAGTTGTAGATCTCCATGATATCTACAACATTTCTTTATACAACTTCTCCTAAATATGCTTGGATCTCAAGTTATAAATTCATGAAGTCATGACATTTTCATTTAACACTTAGAGAAATTTTCAACATATTTTGTGCAGGATTTTTCCCAACTTCTTGGCATTTTTTCACATAGTTCCAAGATGATTTTGTCAAAATGGCCAACATGAAAGTTATAGAGGGTGTTTCAAGTTTCCAAAACATCCAAGATCATGAATTTATCATACTTGATCTAGGAGATTCAAGGGCATGAAGTTGGGCATCCACCCTTGATTTGCAAGTCATTCTATTGAAGAACACACAACAAACCCCTTATGCTATGCTGCATAATATTACTTTGCAGGCCTTGTGACTTGCAAATATCTACATAATTTAATGTTTACACAAGAGCTTGAGCTATTACCCAACTGTTTGAGCCATTGTCCAAAAGATCTTTCCATTTATGGCATAAAGGCACCATTGCTTTTCTTGAAAAGCATGCTTTTTGTACAAAGTTTGTCTTGAGCCCATACTTTGTTGGTTTCTGATTTTATTCCACCATAAAACATGGAAATCAACCCCTCTAAACCAACAACTTTGGTACTTCATCTTGGAACCATGGAGTACTTGACATAGTTTGATACTTACATCCCAACCAAACCATAACATGTTGTGTTGTAAACATATTCAGCCTTTGTTCACAAGTCCTTTGCCTATAAATAGAAGAAGCATTTTCAAGACAAAGGGGTTAGAAAAAGAGAGAGAGGCCAGAAAAAATAGAAGGATAAACTAACACTCGAACTCATTTTTGCTGTCAAAAAACCAGATTTGTCCACAAAACCTCTATTTTTGAGCTTTGAAGTTCAAATCTTTGAATCTCATACCTTGCAAGTTTTCTCCAAACAAACCATCCAAACACTTCATATACACCATATAGAAGTTGTTCAAACACAAAGACAACTTCTGTAACATCACTATCACCATCTTCCAAATTAAAAAAAAAAACATACATTGTAACTTGACTCGGTTGGAGCAGTTCAACCATTTTCAGTACAAAAGAAAGGGTGGAGTTACTTCAAGAAGGTTCAAAGGAGCTTGACCAATCACCACTTTACACTCGAAAACATTTGTACGTGTCCTAAAGCTTCCGCTTCGAGAGGTAAACTTTCTTAAACTGTGATCTCATTGTTCATACATCATTTGCTTTTGCGCTCAAAAGATATAACAAGACAAATCAAAGAGAAAAAACTAACAAAAATCCTGACCAGAGGTTAACACGGGTGTCCGTGTCACATAAAACGGCCCGTGTCAGCTTATTTGGGTTGAAAACATAGTAAAATGCAGGTACAGAGGCTGACACTGGTGCCCGTGTCAATCGACATGGCCCGTGTCAGAGTTACTGGTGCGTACATGACCAAAAAAGGATGAACAGGGGCTGACACGGGCGCCCGTGTCAGGTGACATGGCCGTGTCAGGATGGTTGGGACCAAAAAAACGCATAAAAGTCATGGGCAGGTCCTGACACGGGTGCCCGTGTCAGCTCGGGCACCAAATTTCTTGATTTTTGGAGATTTTTTATGTTCTTTTGGATATATTGCATTGCTTGGAAGTGACCTAACTTTATAAAACCTTTTTGTTCAAATGAAACCTCTAAAAAAAATTTTCTAAACCATTAACATAGACTTAGGTTTTTCTTCAATAAAATTAATTACAAAATCGTTTGCTATAAAAAAACCCTAAAAAGCAATTTCTCTCACTTTACATCTTCTTGCATATTTTATTTTTGCATTTTAGATTATGTAATTGTCAAAGCCTTGTAATAGTAATTAGGGTTTAATTTTCTTGCAATCCCCATTTGTATATTTGTATACCCCATCCCCATAATGATGTAATAGCGTAGTAATTTTACTTTCCGCAATTTATCGCTTTCATATCAATGTTAGTAATTAGGGTTTGTATGGAAAGATAAAACCAACAAATAGAAAACCCTAATTCAAGACAAAATCAAGCATGAAAATAACACACTTGCACACAAGCACCCCTAGGGTTACTCCACTTGGTTGCCTTACAAAAAATGGCTATATTACGCATGTGAAGTATCTTAGCAAAACAAACAAATATGAGATTATAGTCCCTCAATGACGCTATTTAGAGTTGCCTTACAAAAATGATCTTAGTACCTCAAAAAAATCTAATATACTTTGCAACATTGCTAATGATGGTTATACGATGACCCACGCCCGTCCCGTTTACATCCAAAGATAGGGTTGCTTACCAAATCAATGGTAAGACAACAATGTCAAAGGAATAAAAAATGCATAAGAAAGACATTTGAGTAGATAGATTGCTTCTAGTTACTTGTTCTATTTTCAAACAACTATCCTTGCTATTTTCCAAAACAAACACACTTTTCCAAACATCTTACAAACATTGAAAACATTTTCAAAAAGACAAACATCTTTGTATACATTCTTACGAACGAGAATCATTACAAAGATTGCCTAAACAATGGCCTCTTTTACAAAATACTTTCAAAACCACACAAAGCACAATTTCAAAACAAAAGCAAGTGATCTAGCAAGTAACTAAGAGCCCATGGAAAACCATGGATGAAAAGGGTGCTAATACCTTCCCTTTTCATAATCTACCCCCCGAACTCAAGAAACAATCTCAAAGGTCTTTCCTGTGCTTTTTCACCTTTCCTTTTGGATAAAAAAAAGTCGGTGGCGACTCTTGCTAACTGCAACATTTGCGATAAAATGCAAAACCTTCAAGTCAGTTCTCCCACCGTATCACATAACTGGCGACTCTGATGGGGATAAATTTAAAAGTGGGGTTACCTTAGGGCTAGATCACCTTTATTTTCTTACATTGTTTGACTTGTATGCTTTACATTATGGTTCTTTGTTTGGGTTTCAAATCCTCTACCCGAATTTGGGATACATTATAGGTAAATAGAAATACATTGTGGAAACTGTGTTGGGTATACCGACGTGGTCTAAGCAATAACTATGTTAGTGTGACATATTTGTGGGTACTGGTAGCCTTTGAGTCAATCAAAGAGAATACGTTGCCGTTGAGTGATGTCATGAAGCACTAATGAACTTCTATAACCCTTTACTTGACCAACTTGGCCTTTAGGATGTAATGAGATGATCGGCTTTGGTGCAGTCCGAAGTTGGTAGATACTCGATACTACACTCACTGAGGGTTGGTTTCTTGGGATATTCCGGTCGCCATTAAAGAGGCTTGAGCTAAAACAATGACCAAGGAAACAATCCGGTGATATTGAGCTCCTTAGAACCCGGTTACTATTACTAGGACAGGTTTAAGCCAACTAAACTTCAAGAGGGTACTTACCTATAAAACCTCATGCAAGCCTAAACTAAGAACTTGTTTGTTTTGCTTATATATACATACTTGTACATAACATCATGGACATCATGAGCATCATATGCATCCACTAACCATTTCAAGGGTTTTAGAGATTCATCTTTGTTCTTGTTTTGTAGGATATGGATTCACTTCGCAGGAAAACTATCCAAGCCAACCTTGTAAGAATTCCTCCACAACTCAAGGTGCTAGAATCAAGAATCCCTGAGAACTCTCCATTCACTGAGAGGCATGGTCGTCTACTCAACTTGGTCACCTCCAACATAGATGAGGATATGATGAAGGTGCTCTTCCAGTTCTTTGATCCTTTGCACCATTGCTTCACATTTCCCGATTATCAGCTTGTTCCCACTTTGGAAGAATTCTCTCAACTCTTGAGGATTCCTATTCTCAATCAACTACCTTTCAACGGTATGAAAAGAGACCCAAAGCCATAAGAGATTGCTCAATCTCTGCACTTGCACTCATCTGATGTCACAACTCATTGGGAAACTAGGAGTGGTGTCAAAGGCTTCTTAGCAAAGTTTCTGTTTGAGAAAGCCCAAAGCTGTTGGAATTCCTTAGACTTGCAAGCCTTTAAGGAAATTGTGGCTCTTCTTATCTATGGGATGGTCTTGTTCCCCAATCCAGACTAACTCATAGATGTGAGCACCGTCAAAATCTTCATGTCACGCAATCCGGTGCCTATATTGCTTGGAGATATACTACACTCTTTTCACACTCGTACAATGAGGAAAAGAGGTGTCATTATGTGTTGCACTCCTCTCCTGGCAAGATGGTTTATTTCTCATCTTCCCCAATCAGTCTTAAAGAATGAGCAAGGTTTGAGGTGGTCACAAAGGTTAATGACGCTCAAACATTCAAACATTCATTGGTGCTCCCGATCCAAAGAAAATGTTATCATTGTTGACCGTTGTGGGGAATTCCCTAATGTACCTCTACTTGGCATTAGGGGAGGCATCACCTACAACCCGTGCTTAGCTCTAAGACAGTTTGGTTATGCCCGAAGGGATGGCCCCCTCGAGATGCTGATTTAAGGCTTGGTATTCGACTACGACAACAATGATCAAGGTCTTCGCCATAGATTCATACGAGCTTGGAGGATGCTAAATGTTGTAACCCAAAATTTGCCCTCCCATAATCTTCAAAGTTTTGCCTCAAAGGGTTCAAAGTTTACTCAAGGGCTACACAGTCAAACCATCCTCCTAAGCCATGCAAATTAGGGTTTTGGTTCTTGCAAGGAAGTTGAGGTTTCCAAGGGCTCAATCAAGTCCCATATGCTCATACACATTGTCAAGCACCTACATGTCAAGTTTCAAGGCTCACAAGGTCAAGTTGCACAGTCAAAAAACCCTAATTGCTCAACAGTCAACTGTAGGGGTAAAATGGTCATTTGGCAGTCAAAAGTCAAAATTTTTGGTCAACATCTTATTTTGAAGCCACAATCATCATTTGATCAATTCTTGATCATGATTTCACAAGAATGGCTCAAAATCATCAAAGATGCAAAAGTTTCTATTTTTGGACAGCTGAAAAGTCAACTGTAACTTGACCAAAGCATAACATTTTCATGGTTCATCAGAAAAATCCCATCCAATTCTCATCTTGAAGGGGAGGACATTTCCTACAACTCATCTTCACATTCCAAATCAAAGAAATGCTCTCACAAAAAGTTATCAATTTCAACATTATAGGTCATTTTCAAAAGTCAACAAAAAGGCACTTTAAGTCAAAGACCATAACTTGAGATTGGTAAATCAAAATGACATGGGACCAAAGACATTGGTTAGAGGACTTCAAGACCTTTCCAAAATTTCCAAGAACATGTTCATAGCTTCAAAATTGAGCAAGATATGCATTGGAGAAGTTGGGAAATTTTTGTGAAATGGCCAAAGTCAATTATCCTTGAAACTTCATTTTTGACAAAAGGGGACCACTTTTTCCACTTGGTTCAGCTTGGCCATGCTTCCCACGTATCCCACAATTTATTTCAAGATTTAAAATTAATTTTTCCATTTTTATTTAATTTTATTTGATTTAATTCATTTTAAATCTCTTAAAATCAAATAAAAATCAAAGAAATTAATGGAGGGATATATTTTGTGATGATTAGCTTTGATACACCTTAAAACACATTCCAAATTCGTGCAAGGGCCTATTCCAAGCAAGAATTCAAATTTGACACAAAAATGGAAAGTTGTTTCAATGGAGTTCATGGCATAATCTTAAACATGAATGCAAAGGCTTAATGACCATTATTTGGATTGATACACATTTCATTACTATATATACAAGCCTTCCCAACCTCATTCAAAAAATAGTGTGTGCAGAAACGGCCAAGAGCAAAACCAAAAATTATTCAAAAAGTGAGAGTTCTAAAACATAGTTGCGAGCATCTTCAGATCAAAACAAGCACGTGGCTAAAGCAACCTTTGCCAAGTCCTGAGGCTCATACCGCGCTGTAAGTTCTTCCCAGGTCCCTTATAATTTCCATATTATTTTCTTCAATGTTTTCCTGTGTAGATTCCAATATGAGGTGCATCATAAGTCCCACTTCCCAACGCTGCCATATGTCATCAACGCAGATCCAAAGGACAAAAAGTGTAGCACACCATGGTCTAGAGTCAAGTACGCTGTAGGCAACCATGAAAGTCAAACGTGGCTTAGATTTCAGCGGGCTTGGATTGCTTCAATAAACCTCCTATTTGGCCCACACCCCCCTTGGTTTTACTTCTTTTTATTTTTTGTTTTGTCATTTTCTCATATTTTTAATTGCTAACCCTTTAATTATTTTTATTATTAACAATTAACTTAATTAGCACATTTTCATAAAAAAACCAAACAATAGAATTAACATTATTATCATTATTATTATTTTATTTTGTAAATAAATATTAACCAAAATAGTTTAATTAGGCAATTGTAATTCCTTTTCTTAAATAATTAAAATAACTTAGATTTAGGATTAACTTTTAATTTTGTTTCTTTCATTTTTATTTTATTTCATAAAAACATAAAAAAAACAAAAAAAATATTTTCTTTTAATTAAAATAATCAATTAGTCATTAATTAGTTTTTAATTTCATTTAATTACCAAAAAGACCAAAAAAATCAATTTTCTTTTCTAAAAAGGGTCAACACCCTTAGAACATTCCGATTTAATTCGCGCACAGTTTATTATTATGTAATTGCTCCGGACATGTAATAGTAATTAGGACTTTACTGTTTTTATTTACTTTCCGTACTCATTTACTAAAAAACGGGTCTTTGTAATTTTTGGCGATGTATAGACCCGCGCCTTGTAATAGCGTAGGATTTATTTTTCCGCAATTTACTTTCCGCACCCCTTAACTGTTAACTTGCATGAAAGAATGTATGTAAATAAAAACAACTCGTAGCTCACTAATTAACAAGACAAACATTAACTGAATACAACACACAAATATACACACCACTTCTAGGGTACGCCTCACTTGTTGCCTTCGAAAAGTGGTCGTCAAGTATAGGACGTTTTAGCGGTCCTTATGTCCATGATCCAGTTGCCTCGAAACAGTTGCCTCGAAACAGTTGCCTCGAAATGGTTGCCTCGGATTAAAAAAAGGATCAAGGACATAAGGGTAGCTTCTAAGGTGTCCTAACTGTTGCTTCGGTGACCACACTGTCCCTACAATCGAATTGACCCGAACACCTCCAACGGTGGTGCTACCTACCTTTCAATGGTGGGATGGCACTACCTTAAGGATATTTACACAGCTTAATTCCTGAGGGTAGGTAGATGACTCATGGATACTTGCTCTATTCAAAAACAAATCAAAAACCTTTTCACACCGACACTTTCAAAAAAGCTTTCAAAACAATTTTTCAAACACTCTTGAGGACAGATACAAGAGTTATTCAGAAATCTTTCAATGAAACTTTTGCAAAACCCACTCACACTTTGAAAAGCAAACATTTTGAAAACATAAGAGCAAGTATCTAAGAGCCCGTGGATAACCACGGATAGAAAGGGTGCTAACACCTTCCCTCTCTATAAATCTACCTCCCGAACCGAGAAACATTCTCATAAGGAATTTTGTTGTGCTTTTGTCCTGTCCATGTTGGAGAAAATAAAAGACGGTGGCGACTCTTGCTTCCGCGACATTTCGCGAACCAGCGTTAAACAGTCAGTTCTAAATCCACCGATCACAGAACTGGCGACTCTGCTGGGGAGATTATAAAAGTGAGGTGTACCTTAGGACTAAGATCACTTGTGTTTTCAATTGTCTGAATTGTTTGCTTTATTATTGTGGGTATTGTCTTGGGAGTTCTATAGATCCTAACCTGGATCTGGGGGATACCTTCTTAGAAAGTAGCAACAAGACTGTGAGGGAACTGTGCGGGGTATACCGACACGGTTGAAGCAGTTTGCTACGTTGATGTGGCACTTTGGTGAGTACCGGTAACCCTTGAGTCAAGTCAAGGAGAGTACGGGGTCGCCGCGTGGTGTCGTGAAGCATCAATTGACCTTAGGAACCTTAATTGAACCATCCTGGCCTCTTTAGGGGTAGTGAGATAACTACTTTAGTGCAGTCCGAAGATGGTTGATACTCGATACTACACTCAGTTGAGGTTTGTTTTCTTGGGATATTTTGATCGCCAGTTTAGTGGCTAAATCGAAACGATGAACACAGAAAACAACCCAATGATATTGAGCTCCTTAGAACCCGGTTACTTTTGATAGGACAGGTTTTTGAGCCCACCAACTTCAAGAGGGTAATACCTAGACCCCATGCTGGCCTAAATTCTAAGGGCTCTCTTGTGTGACTTGTGTGCCTTCCAACTTGACTATTTGCATGCTTGTTATCTGACACTTGAGTTTCTTACAGGTTTTGTTTACAGTCCTTAATTGGGACTCATAACAGGGTTTACCTACATTACCCCATGCATAGCATAACATCATACCATTGCATACATCCTACATAAAGACTAATCCATTTCAAGGATCTCAAGGGTCTGTGATGCAGGTCATGATGAATCAAACTGTCTAGCAAGGGTCAAAGGGGATTTATTTTCCTCTAGCCAAGGTTAATGACTTGAGTCAGGGGCTATGACCCACTCGATATGGTGAGCCTTGACTCTTGAAGAAGGACTCTCAACAATATGCAGGTCCTTCAATCAAGCCACCGGATTCAAATTCTAACAAGCTTCTTTGTTTATCCCGCGAGGTCCTTGAAAACATTGCATGCATATCATACATATCATTGCATTACAGGTACACTTGTTGCATGTCACTTACCTTCTTCGCTGTTTATTTCAGCAGTCATCATGAATCCTGAATCATCCAATGGACAAGCTATCAAGGCCCTCCAGGCCCTCCAGGCCCAGTTCCAGGAGTTGATTATGAGCCTAGCTCAGGGTCAAAAGGAATTGAAGACTCTGATTCAGAAGAAGAAGAACAAGAGGACTGTTTTGTTCAACCCTAGACGCAGATCTGGGAACACACTGCAGAATGAAGCTGAGAGGACTACTCCATCTGTGGGGGAAGGCAGTCACCAAGGGAGAGAGGTTCCTAGCCCTGTGGTCTCTGACACCGAGACAGACTTCAATGATGAACAATACCCCCTGCTGAGGACCGGTTAAATGCTATGGATATCCAATGTGTGCCTGGGTTGGACTTTGGGGACCTAGGTTTATCTTTTGGGGTGGTGATCCCTCACAAGTTCAAGGCACCTGCCTTTGTAAAGTACGACGGGGTTTCCTGTCCTAAGCTGCATCTCCGTTCATACGCAAGGAAGATCCAGCCCTACACGGCAGACAAGAATCTATGGATCCATTTCTTCCAGGAGAGTCTTTCAGGGACTCAG
This sequence comes from Vicia faba, assembly GCA_948472305.1. Taxonomy (NCBI): domain Eukaryota; kingdom Viridiplantae; phylum Streptophyta; class Magnoliopsida; order Fabales; family Fabaceae; genus Vicia; species Vicia faba. The sequence goes on from OX451739.1 coordinate 489,678,821, forward strand.
CTCGATTGGTTCTATCAGTTGGATGGAACCAGTATTCGTAACTGGGAGGACTTGGCAACTGCTTTTTATAAGCAGTATCAGTATAATGCCGACCTCGCTCCCACGCGTACCCAACTCCAGGGTATGTCACTTGGGACGAGTGAAGGTTTTAAGGAGTATGCGCAAAGGTGGAAAGATCTAGCTGGAAGGGTGCAGCCGCCCTTGACTGACCGTGAGCTCGTTGACATGTTCTTGGGGACCCTGTCTGGTCCCTTCTTCAACCATCTCATTGGAAATTCTTCTGCTGGGTTTACAGATTTGATCTTGACCGGGGAGAGGATCGAAGCTGGCATCAAGGCTGGAAAGATTCAAGAAGCTGCACCTTCTGATACTCACAAAAAGCCTTACACTGGGAAGAAAGAGGCCAATGCTGCGTACAGCCAAAAGGGTCGCCATGATCAACATGTAGGGGCAGTCCAGATCTCTAATCCTAGGCCTGCTCAACAGGGACAGGGGCATCAACGTAAGGAGGTCGCACCCAAGAGACAATTCACTAAAATCAACATGTCACTGGATCAAGCGCTACAGCAAATGTTGAAGGCAGGGCTGATTACCTTGAGGGCTCCTCTCCGGAATCCAAACACCTCTGCTCCCAACTACCATCCTAATGAGAGGTGCGCATACCACTCCGATAGCTCGGGTCATACTACGGACAACTGCTGGCCTTTGAAGAACAAGATTCAAGACATGATCGACGCCGGAGAGATTCAGTTTGAAGCGTCAGAGACTCCAAACATAATCAATGCTCCTTTGCCCAATCATTGAAGGCTTTTGTTTATTTGAATTTCTGAGTTGTAATTTTTTGCTTATACAAACAATTAATGTCATAGCAAACTCTTTTATTTCACTAATGCACTGCATATGTCTGTTTTTGAATTAATCCAATTATTTTCATTATATTCAAATTGCTTTCATTTTTTGATGATCAACTCTCAATTAATAATTCTAAGCCTCTTGAGGGAGGATGACAAAAACGATACCATAATCTACAGTATGCTTTTGAACAGACCCCGCTGATGAGGTACAGGCATTGTTTCAATTCCTAAACACCGGAGTTATAAGGAAGATAATCCCTCGTCAACCCCTCTGAGCCAAAGAAGTAGGAGTTTTTCTTTTCGAAAATTAAAACCCTTAATCATAACCTGGGGCAGGGTAGTTCTCTCAGTTGATCCAAGTGCACAGCGAATAGCATCAAATGAGTCCTTCCAAAAAACAAAAGACAATGATGGTTCCGAATAATCATAAAGACAGGCAGTCATTACCTCTCAGAAATAAAAGCCCATTAAGTCAAAACCTATGAAGGAGACTTACAAAACTGGGGCATCCCACTGACTGTAATCACAAAAGAAACAGTTCAGGCAAAAATAGGGATAACGAAATCAAAAAAAAAAAGAAAGAGGTCCTACAAACCCTCAACACAAAAAAAATGACTGCCTATTCAAAATAAACTGTCAATATCTGAACCATCATTGGAACATCAGGACAAAGACTCAAACAAGGTCTAACGCACGATCAACTGAGTTTAGGTTTGAAGAACATCACGAAGAGCGGGTGGGTACAAATATAATTTGAGCCTTTATCCTTTGTTTCTTAAACCGTGAACCAGGCCACGCTACAACCTTTAAAAGTCCTAGCTGAAGCATGGGTTAGTTCAAAAGCATACTGTTACCAAAGGTATCCTGACTCCTTAAGGCTTGCGGTAAAATAACGAGTTGACATCACAGTTTACAAAAAAAATTCACTTGTTTTTACTAAAAAAAAACTGCATTTTCAAAAACTTCAAGACAGACATAAGCGTTGCATTTTTAACATAACTTTGTTTGCATATGACTTTTTTGTTCGAACAGCAAAGAAATTTGCACGAAGAATATCTAGTGAACAAAAGCACTTCCAACTAAGGGGGCACGGCATGATCATTGTCCATCATCTGGGGCAGTTAAGTCAAGATTCGGAGAATCTCTCAAAAGGCCAATCAGCTTGGGGCAAATCTCCATCTGGATCACTTGGGGCATTGGACATGAATTCCAGCAACGAGTCTTGCATGATCAGACATCTTCTGGTGGTATGGCAACACAATACTTATGACAGGGGCACCTCCCTGCATCCTGAGAGCGTGGACATAGTCAAAAAAATACTACGCGCAATCAAAGACCCACTAGGTTGACACACCTAGGTAAAAGTAAGGGCTTCCCGGCGAACCAAAAGGGTTCGGGCAAAATAAGGGACGAAAATGAAAAATCTGTACACCCGGCAAGTCGAAAACCTGAAAAGGCGGCTTGGGCAAAAATGGGTATCCCGGTGGACCGAAAACCCGAAAGGGAGGTCCAGGCAAAAGTTAGGGATCAAAGTGTACGACTATGTCCCGTCATCTCGTCACTTGTCTACCAGAAGAAGGTTCATCAATCAGCAGTTATCAAGCACCTCCTAGGTCTTTTTTCTCCCACAGAAATTGGGGCAATAAGAACTGTCTAAGCGATCTGGCTGCTCTGTCAACCAAGGTACCAAAGTGTATTCGGCTGAAGAACGTAACCAAGATACCTTCACTCCCCGCAGAGTAAGACAAGATTCAGCAACACTCTCCCCCGAGCAGAGTTGGTCTCCAATCAGCCCCAAAAAGGCACAGTATCTCCAGTAAGTCAGCGATACTCTCCCCAAGCAGAGTTAGTCTACTGTCAGCCTTAAGGAAGTTGGGTATCCCCAGAAGATCTCAATATTCCCCAACGGAGTATACAGATGTTCCTACGCAAGCATCCCCGGCAGTCTTAATATAAGATTGTTCCCCGGAGGAATACAGACATCCAGTGGAGCCACTTCCCATTGCAGTCCAAAGTCTCCCCAGGAGAGTTGAATCAATCTCCCCAGTAGATTCTGGGAGCTCATCCCCAGTAGACTCTGGAAGCTTATCCCCAGTAGATTCTGGAAGCTTATCCCCTGCAGAGCACGAACGCGTCTCCCCGGCTTTATTCAAAGGTTATTCCCCACCAGGGTATAACTGGGTTATCCTCAGCTAATTACCACGGAAAGATCGTCCTCGGTGAAGTTCTTCCTATCCCCCAGCGGAGTTCATCAATTCCCCAACATAACTTATCAACGGAATCCCCAGCGGAGTTATCATCAAACCTCAGCGAAGCATCTCTTCCCACAGAGTAATTCCCCGCAGAGTAATCTCTTCAACAATTTTATTCCCCAACGGAGTCATCTTCTCCTACCGGTTTATTCTTGCAACCATCATCCCCAGCAGAAACAAAGAACGCTACTCTTCAACATCAGCCCGGGAGTTATCTTCCCGGCATTCGTCAAGGATTTATTTTCCTAGACGAAAATACATTCATAAACATATCACATTTCATACATCCTGCTTACACCACAATGCATGCACATACGCATCATATCACACAATCTCATTTATTTTTTAGAACCTCTTAATATCATGCAGTTCATGCATCATGACACTACATACATCTAACGTTTTGCCTTTTCAGGAAAAAGGTCAATCCAAAGATGATTACCATCAACTATCGCAGTTCCAGATTCGACACCTGTATCTAGCCAGGGCATATCTGTGAGCGATTGATTGTGGATTCGATACTTGTATCTAGACAGGACATATCTACATCTTCCAGATTTCCTTTCAGGGATAGCTTGGAAATGCTCCAGATATGGATGTTGTTCTTTTGCTTATTCAAGACTCTTTCTAGAGATAGTTCAGATGTGACCCAGGCATGGCGACGTTCTGATACTCATTCCAGATTTCCTTTCAGAGATAGCTTGGAAATGCTCCAGATATTGATGTTGTTCTTTTGCTTATTCAAGACTCCTTCTAGAGATAGTTCAGATGTGACCCAGGCATGGCGACGTTCTGATACTCATTCCAGATTTCCTTTCAGAGATAGCTTGGAAATGCTCCAGATATGGATGCTGTTCTTTTGCTTATTCAAGACTCCTTCTAGAGATAGTTCAGATGTGACCCAGGCATGGTGACGTTCTGATACTCATTCCAGATTTCCTTTCAGAGATAGCTTGGAAATGCTCCAGATATGGATATTGTTCTTTTGCTTATTCAAGACTCCTTCTAGAGATAGTTCAGATGTGACCCAAGCATGGCGACGTTCTGATACTTATTCCAGATTTCCTTTCAGAGATAGCTTAGAAATGCTCCAGATATGGATGCTGTTCTTTTGCTTATTCAAGACTCCTTCTAGATATAGTTCAGATGTGACCCAGGCATGGCGACGTTCTGATACTTATTCCAGATTTCCTTTCAGAGATAGCTTGGAAATGCTCCAGATATGGATGCTGTTCTTTTGCTTATTCAAGACTCCTTCTAGATATAGTTCAGATGTGACCCAGGCATGGCGATGTTCTGATACTTATTCCAGATTTCCTTTCAGAGATAGCTTGGAAATGCTCTAGATATGGATGCTGTTCTTTTGCTTATTCAAGACACCTTCTAGATATAGTTTAGATGTGACCCAGGCATGGCGACGTTCTGATACTTATTCCAGATTTCCTTTCAGAGATAGCTTGGAAATGCTCCAGATATGGATGCTGTTCTTTTGCTTATTCAAGACTCTTTCTGGAGATAGCTCAGATGTGACCCAGGCATGGTGACGTTCTGATACTTATTCAGATTCCCTTTCAGATATAGCCTAGAGATGCTCCAGATCCGGGCGCCGTTCTATTGCTTATTCAGATTCAAACTTCTAAAAGACAACTTAGAGATGCTCCATCCCAGATGCTCTTCTATTGTTCAGTCCAGATACGATCCAGATTCGGATGACATTCTGTTACTCATGCAGTATGGATATACCTCAGACACGGCGGTCATTCTACCATTTATTTAGACGTCAGCAATTAGACACAGACTAGATATGCTCCAGACACGGAAGCTATTCTATTTCTTATTCAGATTCACCTATCCACCATCTTTCCAAATGGCATCTATAAGCCCATTCCCGACAAGGTTCTGTCACACTTTCAGATGGCATCTTTAAGCCCATCCTCCCATCCATCATCTCTCCAAATGGCATCTGTAAGCCCATTCCCGACATCACACTGCTGATACTCTACTATGTGAGTGCAAATTTCTGGGCACTCTAGTGTTCAATCATCTTCCACCCTCGGATCACGAAAGGCACACAAGCCAATCTACATCCTCAGGTCTAAGAAGATTGAACAGGGGCAATTGTTGTACCCCAAAATTTTCCCTCCTATAATCTTCAAAGTTTTGCCTCAAAGGGTTCAAAGTTTACTCAAGGGCTACACAGTCAAATCATCCTCCTAAGCCATGCAAATTAGGGTTTTGGTTCTTGCAAGGAAGTTGAGGTTTCCAAGGGCTCAATCAAGTCCCATATGCTCATACACATTGTCAAGCACCTACATGTCAAGTTTCAAGGCTCACAAGGTCAAGTTGCACAATCAAAAAACCCTAATTGCTCAACAGTCAACTGTAGGGGTAAAATGGTCATTTGGCAGTCAAAAGTCAAAAAATTTGGTCAACATCTTATTTTGAAGCCACAATCATCATTTGATCAATTCTTGATCATGATTTCACAAGAATGGCTCAAAATCATCAAAGATGCAAAAGTTTCTATTTTTGGACAGCTGAAAAGTCAACTGTAACTTGACCAAAGCATAACTTTTTCATGGTTCATCAGAAAAATCCCATCTAATGCTCATCTTGAAGGGTAGGACATTTCCTACAATGCATCTTCACATTCCAAATCAAAGAAATGCTCTCACAAAAAGTTATCAATTTTAACATTATAGGTCATTTTCAAAAGTCAACAAAAAGGCACTTTAAGTCAAAGACCATAACTTGAGATTGGTAAATCAAAATGACATGGGACCAAAGACATTGGTTAGAGGACTTCAAGACCTTTCCAAAATGTCCAAGAACATGTTCATAGCTTCAAATTGAGCAAGATATGCATTGGAGAAGTTGGGAAATTTTTGTGAAATGGCCAAAGTCAATTATCCTTGAAACTTCATTTTTGACAAAAGGGGCCCACTTTTTCCACTTGGTTCAGCTTGGCCATGCTTCCCACGTGTCCCACAATTTATTTCAAGATTTAAAATTAATTTTTCCATTTTTATTTAATTTTATTTGATTTAATTCATTTTAAATCTTTTAAAATCAAATAAAAATCAAAGAAATTAATGGAGGGATATATTTTGTGATGATTAGCTTTGATACACCTTAAAACACATTCCAAATTCGTGCAAGGGCCTATTCCAAGCAAGAATTCAAATTTGACACAAAAATGGAAAGTTGTTTCAATGGAGTTCATGGCATAATCTTAAACATGAATGCAAAGGCTTAATGATCATTATTTGGATTGATACACATTTCATTACTATATATACAAGCCTTCCCAACCTCATTCAAAAAATAATGTGTGCAGAAACGGCCAAGAGCAAAACCAAAAATTATTCAAAAAGTGAGAGTTCTAAAACATAGTTGCGAGCATCTTCAGATCAAAACAAGCACGTGGCTAAAGCAACCTTTGCCAAGTCCTGAGGCTCATACCGCGCTGTAAGTTCTTCCCAGGTCCCTTATAATTTCCATATTATTTTCTTCAACGTTTTCCTGTGCAGATTCCAATATGAGGTGCATCATAAGTCCCACTTCCCAGCGCTGCCATATGTCATCAACGCAGATCCAAAGGACAAAAAGTGTAGCACACCATGGTCTGGAGTCAAGCACACTGCAGGCAAACATGAAAGTCAAACGTGGCTTAGATTTCAGCGGGCTTGGATTGCTTCAATAAACCTCCTATTTGGCCCACACCCCCTTGGTTTTACTTCTTTTTATTTTTTGTTTTGTCATTTTCTCTTATTTTTAATTGCTAACCCTTTAATTATTTTTATTATTAACAATTAACTTAATTAGCATATTTTCATAAAAAAACCAAAAAATTGAATTAACATTATTATCATTATTATTATTTTATTTTGTAAATAAATATTAACCAAAATAGTTTAATTAGGCAATTGTAATTCCTTTTCTTAAATAATTAAAATAACTTAGATTTAGGATTAACTTTTAATTTTGTTTCTTTCATTTTTATTTTATTTCATAAAAACATAAAAAAAAACAAAAAAATATTTTCTTTTAATTAAAATAATCAATTAGTCATTAATTAGTTTTTAATTTCATTTAATTACCAAAAAGACCCAAAAAATCAATTTTCTTTTCTAAAAAGGGTCAACACCCTTAGAACATTCCGATTTAATTCGCGCACAGTTTATTATTATGTAATTGCTCCGGACATGTAATAGTAATTAGGACTTTACTGTTTTTATTTACTTTCCGTACTCATTTACTAAAAAACGGATCTTTGTAATTTTTGGCGATGTATAGACCCGCGCCTTGTAATAGCGTAGGATTTATTTTTCCGCAATTTACTTTCCGCACCCCTTAACTGTTAACTTGCATGAAAGAATGTATGTAAATAAAAACAACTCGTAGCTCACTAATTAACAAGACAAACATTAACTGAATACAACACACAAATATACACACCACTTCTAGGGTACGCCTCACTTGTTGCCTTCGAAAAGTGGTCGTCAAGTATAGGACGTTTTAGCGGTCCTTATGTCCATGATCCAGTTGCCTCGAAACAGTTGCCTCGAAACAGTTGCCTCGAAACAGTTGCCTCGAAATGGTTGCCTCGGATTAAAAAAAGGATCAAGGACATAAGGGTAGCTTCTAAGGTGTCCTAACTGTTGCTTCGGTGACCACACTGTCCCTACAATCGAATTGACCCGAACACCTCCAACGGTGGTGCTACCTACCTCTCAATGGTGGGATGGCACTACCTTAAGGACATTTACACAGCTTAATTCCTGAGGGTAGGTAGATGACTCATGGATACTTGCTCTATTCAAAAACAAATCAAAAACCTTTTCACACCGACACTTTCAAAAAAGCTTTCAAAACAATTTTTCAAACACTCTTGAGGACAGATATAAGAGTTATTCAGAAATCTTTCAATGAAACTTTTGCAAAACCCACTCACACTTTGAAAAGCAAACATTTTGAAAACATAAGAGCAAGTATCTAAGAGCCCGTGGATAACCACGGATAGAAAGGGTGCTAACACCTTCCCTCTCTATAAATCTACCTCCCGAACAGAGAAACATTCTCATAAGGAATTTTGCTGTGCTTTTGTCCTGTCCATGTTGGAGAAAATAAAAGACGGTGGCGACTCTTGCTTCCGCGACATTTCGCGAACCAGCGTTAAACAGTCAGTTCTAAATCCACCGATCACACTAAACAAGGTGGATAGCAATACTTTGGGATACAAGAATTCCATCCCTCTTGAGCCTTACCTCAATTGGGTACGAACCCTCGCTCAAAGTCTTATGATGCCTTATCCTTCCATTCTCCCGGTGATCATTGAGCCTGTTAAGAAAAGAGAAGTTCCATACACTATCCTACATCCTGACATGCCCACATCTCTTGAAGGCCTAAAACGGGATTGGATACAGCTCAAGGGAGAGCGAGATACTTTCAAAGCCCGATTCTACGCAAGCGAGAAGAAGTTTTTGGAACTCACTAGGCTACTTCATGAGGAGCAGACTCTAAATTCCTACATTGCACCAAAGAGGATGCGCACTATTTTTTCATCTTAGAATTTTGTATTATTTTTCCCAAGGGGCATTGATGTACTCAAACTTTATCTTATTAATATAACGTGTGTTTCTTTTTTGTCTAAAATGAACTTGAATCTTTGAAATCCTTGAAAACATTGCATATGCACATATCATTCATCATAACATAAACATGTCTTTTGCAACGAGTTTCCTCATCTCTCTACTGTTTATTTCAGTAAGATGGATATCGAACAGACAGTCAAAGATCTTCAAGCTCAAAACACGCAGTTTCAACAGTTACTCACAACCCTGGCCAAAGGACAAAAGGAGTTGAAGACTCTGTTGGCCAAAGAGAAGAAGAAGAAAGAGAAGAAACCAACCAGTGTTGTAATCATGGGAAGAAGGTTTCAAGGACAGACTGGAAGAACCTTGAATTTCGCAACAACATCTGATGAAGGAAAAGGAAAAGGGAAAGAAACAGCGGTTCCGTCAGAATCTGAGGAGGAGGAAGAAGAGGAAGACTACTCTGAGGAACAGTATCCCCCGCAGATGATAAGTACAGACATCTTGAAGAGCGTCTGAACGCTATGGAATTACAGAGGGTGTCGGGTCTAGAATTTGAAGAATTGGGACTAGTATCGGGAATTGTGATCCCACCAAAGTTCAAAGCTTCGTTGTTTGCAAAATATGATAGGGTGTCATGTCCTAAGATGCACCTCCGATCGTATGTGAGAAAGATTCAGCCGCACTCCGCCAATAAGGACTTGTGGGTCCATTTTTTCCAAGATAGCCTATTTGGAACACAACTCGATTGGTTTTACCAATTGGAAAGGGCTGATGTCCACAACTGGGAAGATCTTGCCGCAGCTTTCTATAAGCAATACCAGTATAATGCAGATTTGGCGCCTACCCGTACTCAACTTCAGAGTATGGCTATGGCTTCAAATGAGGATTTCAAAGATTACGCGCAAAAATAGAGAGATCTAGTCGGGAGATTACAACCCCCTCTGTCTGAAATGGAGTTGGTGGATATGTTCTTAGGCACTCTATCACGCCTTTTCTTCAACCATTTGATTGGGAGCTCATCTGCCGGATTTACTGAGTTAATGCTAACCGGAGAAAGGGTGGAGGCTGGCATAAAAAGTGGAAAGATTTAGAAGGATTCATCTGCCTCTAAAACTATGAGAAAGCCTTTCACTGGGAAGAATGAGGTATTTGTTGTTTATCCACAAAGGAACCAAGGGAGATTTGAACGCCGACCAATGGTAGGGGCCGTTATGATCCCAAAGCCTACATTTGATCAACCAAGAAGTAACCAACCAAGAGTGGAAAGGCCAGTCCGACAATTCACCAGAATCAATATGACTCTAGCCCAGGTTTTACCACATCTTATGAAATCCAATTTGACAACTCTAAAGGAAGCTCCAAAGAACCCCAACACTGCGTCCCCTCATTATCACCCAAATGCCAGATACGCATATCATTCCGAAAGTCCAGGTCATGACACTAACAACTGTTGGGCCCTGAAAAACAAAATTCAAGACCTTATAGATGCAAAAGAGATTGAGTTTGATGCACCCGAGAAGCCAAACGTCATTTCTGAAGAAGATTTTTTTGTTACCACAGTTGATGAACTCTTGACTCCACTCCCAATCATTAAGATAAACTTGTTGAAAGCTGGTGTATTCCCGAGTTATAATGAAGACTTCCATCTTTGCTTATCCTCACCAACTGTTTGCCCTCTGTTGAAGACATGTATTCAACGCTTGATAGACAACCAAGAGATTCTGTTTGAAAGTACTCTTGTTTCACCTGTTCCTGTTAAAGACGTTTCAATCATAACCATCTCCGCCAATCCTTCCAGGGTACCCAAAAGACCCGTTAGGATTACATCGGTTCCAAAAACTACTCCTCTTATAATCACAATGCCCGGGCCGGTCCCGTATGAATCGAACAAAACAGTGTTGTGGAATTACGGTGGAGATATCTATTACCATGGTATCAAACAAGAGGGGTTGTTCGCTGAAGAGATAAGCTCTGAAGAAGAATACTCTGACATTAGCAATATTGTCGGAACCAGTAAGATTACCCGTAGCGGTAGAATTTTCTCTCCATAAATTGCCCCTCCAAAGGCAGTTTTTGGACCCGTATCTGTTCCAAAGGTTACCTCCATACCAATAATGATATCTGCAAGTGCTCCTAATGACAAAGACGACACAACCTCTGCTGTTATCCCTACCAACACTCCTACTGCTGAAATTTGTGGAAAAAGTATTCAAGAAGAGCCTGTCCGGACGAAGGCTCAACCACTGACTATCCCCGAAACCTCCAAGAAGGAAATGGAGGAGATCTTGAGAATAATAAAGAAGAGCGAATACGACGTAGTTGAACAGTTGGGGCAAACTCCCTCCAAAATCTCCATGCTAGCATTATTGTTGTGTTCCGAAGCACATGCGAAATCCCTGGTGAAATTCCTAAAGACAACCCATGTGCCTCAAGAGACGCCTGCTGACCAATTTCAAGATTGTGTGGCCAGTTTGACAACTGATAACGGCTTAGGTTTCTTTGATGCTGATCTGACACCAAGGGGAAGAAAGCACAACGAGGCATTGCATGTCTCTATGGAATATAGAGGAACAACTCTGGCCCATGTCTTGGTGGACACTGGCTCATCTTTGAATGTTTTACCGAAGAAAGCTCTCGACAGATTGGATTGTGAAGGACTGATGTTGAAACCCAGTAACATAGTCGTGAGAGCATTTGATGGCTCAAAGAGGATGGTCCACGGAGAGGTGGACATCCCCATAAAGGTTGGGACTCAGACTTTGAACTCAACTTTTTATGTAATGGACATCCGTCCCTCTTACTCTTGTCTACTAGGATGGTCGTGGATCCATAATGCCGGTGTTGTCACCTCTACACTACACCAGATGCTGAAATATCTGGTTCATGGAAAGATCATCACTGTCCATGGAGAGGAAGAGTATATGATTAGCCACCTCAATTTCTTCCGATATGTGGAATTGGACGGAGAGTTCATTGAAACTCCTTTTCAACATTTCGAAGAAGTCTCTCAAGAGGTAACAGTAACCAAGACAGTGTCCCAAATCCCTAAGATTACAAGACCTCCGCTCCGGATGTCATATTTAAAGGACACCAAGGCAGTAGTAGAGGAGGGTGGATGCCCCATCTGGGGGGCAACTTCCGAACATTCCGTATAAATCTGACAAGTTTGGCTTAGGGTTCACTTTAAATGCTCAGAAGGTTGTGCGTCGTGCCCGTGCTGGAGGGAAACCCTTGAAGATTAGCAACCAAGAGGTCAATGCGGTGGAAGATGGTGAAGAGTATTGCAGGTTGGAGGATTGGATCTTTCCTACTATCAACGGAGGACTTCGCAATTGGGAAGCCAGAGACTTTGTTCCAATAACTTTCATCCCTCAGTAATTTATCTTTTACATTTCTGTTGGACTTGTAATATTCACAAACAATTTCCACATTTTAAACCTTGTGTCTTGCCAGAGGCACAATGGTCCATTTGTAAGGGTTTTATTTCATCTTCATATGACATTCAATGAATCATGGACGTTTTTCACATATAAACTTTTTGTGCTCATTGTTTTTACTTTACATTTTATTTTTAAGGATGGCTATACCCTTACACACACCCACACTCACAAATGCAGGTACCCCTCCATTCTGGATCCCATGGGTAACAATACTACTATGGCCTTTCATGACTCTAAGGATCTAATCTACCAAGCCGAAGACGAAGGTGAGGAAGATTGTGAAGTACCAGGGGAACTGGCCAGACTACTACAACAAGAGGAAAGAGCTATTCAGCCTCATGAGGAACCAGTAGACACAATCAACTTGGGTACCGAGGAGGATAGAAAAGAGGTCAAGGTGGGTGCCAATCTAGAGGCCAGTGTCAAAGAGTGTCTGATTTAGCCGTTGCATGATTATGTTGAGATCTTTGCCTGGTCATATGAAGACATGTCGGGACTTGATACAAACATCGTGGTACATCGTCTGCCAACAAGAGAAGACTGTCCACCAGTGAAACAAAAAGTCTGCCGCATGAGACCTAATATATCAGAGAAGATCAAAGTGGAAGTCATGAAACAATTCAATGCTGGATTCTTAGCTATCACTTCCTACCCCCAATGGGTTGCCAACATTGTTCCCGTGCCTAAAAAGGACGGCAAAGTACGAATGTGCATGAACTATAGAGATTTGAATAGGGCCAGCCCTAAAGATGATTTTCCACTCCCCCACGTAGATATCCTGGTTGACAATACGGCCCAGCACAAAGTGTTTTCCTTCATGGACGGATTCTCAGGTTATAATCAAATCAAAATGGCACCTAAGGACATGGAGAAAACTACATTTGTCACACAGTGGGGCACATTCTACTACAAAGTGATGCCATTCGGACTGAAGAATGCTGGGGTCACCTATCAGCGTGCCATGGTAGCTTTGTTTCATGATATGATACACCATGAAATAGAGGTCTACATAAACGATATAATAGCCCGATCACAAACTGAAGAAGAGCACCTTGATCACTTGCAAAAGTTGTTTGTGAGATTGAAGGAGTACAAGTTAAGGTTGAATCCAAACAAGTGCACATTCGGAGTACGGTCCGGTAAACTTTTAGGTTTTGTCGTCAGTAACAAAGGCATCGAGGTTGATCCTGCCAAGGTTAAAGCAATACAAGAAATTCATGCTCCTCGTACTGAGAAGGAAGTCAGAGGATTCTTGGGGCGCCTGAACTATATTTCCAGATTCATTTCTCACCTAACAGCTACTTGTGAGCCAATCTTCAAGCTATTGAAGAAAGATCAAGTATTCAGATGGAACGACGAATGCCAGGTTGCTTTTGACAAAATCAAAGAGTACTTACGAGAGCCTCCTATTTTGATGCCACCAGTCGAGGGAAGACCACTGATCATGTATCTGACGTTTTAGAAAACTCAACGGGGTGTGTATTGGGGCAGCATGACGAGTCTGGCCGAAAAGAGCACACTATTTACTACCTGAGCAAAAAGTTTACCGACTGTGAAACCAAATATTCATTGCTCGAGAAAACTTGTTGTGCTCTAGCATGGGCTGCTCGTCAGCTAAGACAGTATATGCTGACTCATACTACCTTGTTCATATCTAAGATGGATATGATAAAATACATCTTCGAAAAGCCTGCTCTGTCTGGGAGGATAGCTAGATGGAAGATGATCCTAACAGAATATGATATACAGTATACTACTCAGAAAGCTATAAAGGGTAGTGTATTGGCTGATCATCTTGCTCACCAAGCTGTGGAAGACTATCAGTCCATGAAGTTTGATTTCCCGAATGAAGACATCATGACATTAGACAACTGTGAAGAAATCAGGCCATATGACGGGCCCGAACAAGGATCCCGATGGACCCTGTTCTTTGATGGAGCATCCAATGCACTCGGTAATGTTATCGGCACCGTACTCATATCTCCATAAGGGTGTCATACTCCCTTTACTGCCAGACTTTGCTTCAACTTTACGAACAACATGGCGGAATACGAAGCATGCATCTTTGGTCTCAAGGCTGCCATAGACTTGGGAATCAAATCTTTAGATGTGTTTGGAGATTCAGCTTTGGTCGTCAGTTAGATCAAAGGAGAATAGAACACTAAACATCCAAATCTTATCCCTTACAAAGAACATGTTTTGACATTGCTACCACATTTTGAGGAGATTACCTTCGAGCATTTCCTGCGAGAAGAAAATCAGCTAGCAGACGCTCTAGCCACAATGAAATCTATGTTTGAACTTAATTGGGATAACGAGGCTCCCCAGATCACCATCGAACGAATGGATGAACCAGCACACTATCACGAGATTAATACTGAAGAAGTAGTGGACCAGCCTTGGTTTCATGAAGTCAAGAGGTATCTCGAGGCTCAAGAATATCCAGAAGGAGCTTCAATCAATGATAAGAAGTTATTAAGAAGATTCTTTGCTAAGTTCTTCCTTAGTAACGACATCCTGTACAAACGCAATCACGACTCTATTTTGCTTCGGTGTGTGGATAAGATTGAAGCTGAAAAGATCATGGCTGAATTACACGAAGGTACTTTTGGCACCCACTCCAGTGGGCATACGATGGCGAAGAAAATCCTACGGGTAGGCTATTATTGGTCTACTATGGAAGCAAATTGCTATCAACACTCTCGGACCTGTCATAAGTGTCAAATTTATGCTGACAAGGTGCACGTACCTCCGGTTCCTCTGAATGTCTTGACGGCTCCTTGGCCCTTTGCTATGTGGGGAATTGATATGATTGGGGAGATCAAGCCAACAACCTCCAATGGACACCGTTTCATCCTAGTGGCCATTGATTACTTTACAAAGTGGGTCAAAGCAGCTTCCTTCGCTTCTGTCACTAAGAATGTTGTTGCCCGCTTCATCAAGCAAAATCTCATTTGCGGTACGATATCCCGGAAAGGATCATCACTGACAATGGTACAAATATTAACAACACTATGATCACCGCATTGTGCGAGCAATTCAAAATTCAGCATCACAATTCTTCTCCCTACCGGCCAAAGATGAATGGTGCTGCTGAAGCTGCAAATAAGAACATTAAAAAGATCATACAAAAGATGACAGTCACGTATGAAGACTGGCATGAGATGTTACCATTCGCTCTCCAAGGGTACCGTACCACGACTCGCACATCAACTGGGGCAACACCTTATTCTTTGGTATATGGCATGGAAGCTATTTTACCTATTGAGGTTCAAATCCCCTCTCTGAGGATTATGAAAGATGCAGGTTCGAATGAAGACGACTGGATCCAAACTCGACTTAATCAACTGAACTTAATTGACGAAAAGAGACTTGCTGCTGTTTGCCATGGTAAAATGTATCAAAAACGGATGATCAAGGCTTTCAAAAAGAAAGTCAGACGTCAATTATATCAAGTTGGGGATCTAGTGATCAAACGTATCATCTTACCACAAAGTGATCCCAGGGGCAAATGGACTCCTACCTATGAAGGACCATTTGTAATCAAAAGCATATTCTCCGGTGGGGCAATGATCTTAACCACCATGGACGGTGATGACCTGTTACACCCTGCGCACACGGACATAGTCAAAAGATACTATGCATAAGAGACCCGCTAGGTTGACACACCTAGGCAAAACAAGGGCATCCCGGCGAACCAAAAAGGTTCGGGCAAAAATTAGGGATAAAATTAAAAAAAAATATGTACACCCGATAAGTTGAAAACCCGAAAGGGAGACTTAGGCAAAAAAGGGTTTCCCGGTGGATTGAAAACCCTAAAGGGTAGTCCGGGAAAAAGTTAGGGAATTAAAGAGAATGACCATGTCCCATCGGATCACTTCACGGACAACCTTTGACTTCCGCTGACAAACTCGGAGTTTCTGATCAATTCAATCATCTTCGGACGAAGCAACAAATAGACAAGATATTTGGAGATATAAAGGCTATAGCAGAATGGGAACCCCATGGGATTATTACACATAGCTATCCTTCTCTGTATAAATTTTTCTTGTTTTCAACATCATTCTCTTACTATAATGTTTGTCCCCTTTGTACAAAAATACTTACTCAAAGTCAATACAAAGATGTCCCTTTGAAAGTGCAAAAACTACCTGTCTTTTTCTTTACTCTTGTGCTTTGTTTGCAAAAACGTTCAATGATTCATTGATGAGCATATGCATTTGAACATAATTACTGTTTACAAATAAACAAAATGAGAAAGACAATTTCGGATAAGTTGAAAGGACAGGAAAACGTCTCTAGGCTATTCCATAAGTAATCCCCATAATACGTCATTTGAATCCCCAGCAAGACTAGGCTTCAAATTATTAATCCCCAGTAGAAATTGTCAAAATTCTCGGGATCCCCCAAGCAGATCTTACAAGCAATACATGGCATTGCCCTCATAACGGAATTTATTTCTCTCAATAGGAGTTCGTCAGTACTTCAATTTCAAGACATGAAAATTCAACATATCCTCAGCAACATTCAAGGATTTATTTTCCTCAATCGAACATCAATACAACAAATCAGCTTACATTCGCATACATTGCATCCACATATCATAAACATTGATAAAGCAAATACATTGCATTATACATTTCATACAACATAACCTCGTGTTTAGCTAACATTTTACCCTTTTTCAGGATAAGATTAATAGTTACCACTAACAATATGAAATCAGATACAGTTCGGATACGCTCCAGATATGGATGCCATCCTGATATTCATTCAGATTCAACTTTCAGATACAGTTCAGATACGCTCGAGATACGGATACCATCCTGATATTCATTCAGATTCAACTTTCAGATACAGTTTAGATACGCTATAGATACGGATGCCATCCTGATACTCATTCAGATTCAGCTTTCAGATACAGTTCAGATACGCTCCAGATACGGATGCCATCCTGATACTCATTCAGATTTAGCTTTTATATACAGTTCAGATACGCTCCAGATACAGATGCCATCCTGATACTCATTCAGATCCAGCTTTCAGATACAATTCAGATACGCTCCAGATACGGATGCCATCCTGATACTCATTCAGATTCAGCTTCTAGATACAGTTCAGATACGCTCCAGATACGGATGCCATCCTGATACACATTCAGATTCAACTTCTAGATACAGTTCAGATATGCTCCAGATACGGATGCCATCCTGATACTCATTCAGATTCAACGTTTGATACAGTTTAGATACGCTCCAGATACGGATGCCATCCTGGTACTCATTCAAATTCAACCTCAAGATACAGTTTAGATACGCTCCAGATACGGATGCCATCCTGATACTCATTCAGATTCAGCTTTTAGATACAGCTCAGATACACTCCAGACATGGACGCAATTCTGATACTCATTCTTTCAACTTATAATTTACAATTCAACAGGAATTCTTGGATGGCATCTACAAGCCCATCTCCAACAGGATTCTATCACCTCTCCAAATGACATCTTTAAGCCCATTCCTCCTATCATCGCATCATCGAGTGCAAATTTCTGGGCACTCTAGTGTCCAATCATCTTCCACCTTCGAGTCACGAATGGCAGAACTCGTCAATCTAACTCCTCAGGTTTAAGAAGATTGAACAGGGGCAGATGTTGTACCCCAAAATTTTCCCTCTCATTTTTCAAGTATTTGCACACAGGATATTCTACGACGTCAGGTTTGCAGCACTGATACATCAATTTAGGCTTGAAATTGGCACAAGGGCAAAATGGTCAATTGCATACTGGAAAGTCAAACTTTGACTTTTTGGTCAACATTAAGTTTCAAATATCACAATTTATCAAGACATTCAAAACTATCAAGCTTGATCATCAAGAAGTTAAGAAAGTCAAAAGTCAACTTGAAAAGTCAAGATTTCCAAGACTTAGAAATTTTCTAAGTGTTTTTATACATGATAATTTCATCACTTCATGCCACTCTTTCACCAAGATGTAAGATGATTCAAAAGAAGCTTTCAACATGAAAGTTGTAGATCTCCATGATATCTACAACATTTCTTTACACAACTTCTCCTAAATATGCTTGGATCTCAAGTTATAAATTCATGAAGTCATGACATTTTCATTTAACACTTAGAGAAATTTTCAACAGATTTTGTGCAGGATTTTATCCCAACTTCTTGGTATTTTTTTACATAGTTCCAAGATGATTTTGTCAAAATGGCAAACATGAAAGTTATAGAGGGTGTTTCAAGCTTTATAAAACATCCAAGATCATGAACTTATCATACTTGAGCTAGGAGATTCAAGGGCATGAAGTTGGGCATCCACCCTTGATTTGCAAGTCATTCTATTGAAGAACACACAACAAAACCCTTTTGCTATGCTGCATAGTATTACTTTGCAGGCCTTGTGACTTGCAAATCTCTAAATAATTTAATGTTTACACAAGAGCTTGAGCTATTACCCAAGTGTTTGAGCCATTGTCCAAAAGATCTTTCCATTTATGGCATAAAGGCACCATTGCTTTTCTTGAAAAGCAAGCTTTTTGTACAAAGTTTGTCTTGAGCCCATACTTTATTGGTTTCTGATTTTACTCCACCATAAAACATGGAAATCAACCCCTCTAAACCAGCAACTTTGGTACTTTATCTTGGAACCATGGAGTACTTGACATAGTTTGATACTTACATCCCAACCAAACCATAACATGTTGTGTTGTAAACATATTCAGCCTTTGTTCACAAGTCCTTTGCCTATAAATAGAAGAAGCATTTTCAAGACAAAGGGGTTAGAAAAAGAGAGAGAGGCCAGAAAAAATAGAAGGAGAAACTAACACTCGAACTCATTTTTGCTGTCAAAAAACCAGATTTGTCCACAAAACCTCTATTTTTGAACTTTGAAGTTCAAATCTTTGAATCTCATACCTTGCAAGTTTTCTCCAAACAAACCATCCAAACACTTCATATACACCATATAGAAGTTGTTCAAACACAAAGACAAATTTTGTAACATCACTATCACCATCTTCCAAATTCAAAAAAAAAAACATACATTGCAACTTGACTCGGTTGGAGCAGTTCAACCATTTTCAGTACAAAAGAAAGGGTGGAGTTACTTCAAGAAGGTTCAAAGGAGCTTGACCAATCACCACTTTACACTCGAAAACATTCATACGTGTCATAAAGCTTCCGCTTCGAGAGGTAAACTTTCTCAAACTGTGATCTCATTGTTCATACATCATTTGCTTTTGCGCTCAAAAGATATAACAAGACAGATCAAAGAGAAAAAACTAACAAAAATCCAGACCAGAGGTTGACACGGGTGTCCGTGTCACATAACACGGCCCGTGTAAGCTTATTTGGGTTGAAAAATATAGTAAAATATAGGTACAGAGGCTGACACAGGTTCCCGTGTCAATCGACACGGCCCGTGTCAGAGTTACTGGTGCGTACATGACCAAAAAAGGATGAACAGGGGCTGACACGGGCGCCCGTGTCAGGTGACACGACCGTGTCAGGTGACACAGCCATGTCAGGATGGCTGGGACCAAAAAAATGCATAAAAGTCATGGACAGGTCCTGACACGGGTATCTGTGTCCCCCGACACAGCCCGTGTCAGCTCGGGCACCAAATTTCTTGATTTTTGGAGATTTTTTAGGTTCTTTTAGATATATTGCATTGCTTGTAAGTGACCTAACTTTATAAAACCTTTTTGTTCAAATGAAACCTCAAAAAACAATTTTCTAAACAATTAACTTAGACTTAGGTTTTTCTTCAATAAAATTAATTACAAAATCTTTTGCTATAAAAAACCTTAAAAAGCAATTTCTATCACTTTACATCTTCTTGCATATTTTATTTTTGCATTTTAGATTATGTAATTGTCAAAGCCTTGTAATAGTAATTAGGGTTTAATTTTCTTGCAATCCCCATTTTTTCATTTGTATACCCCATCCCCATAATGATGTAATAGCGTAGTAATTTTACTTTCCGCAATTTATCGCTTTCATATCAATGTTAGTAATTAGGGTTTGTATGGAAAGATAAAACCAACAAATAGAAAACCCTAATCCAAGACAAAATCAAGCATGAAAATGACACACTTGCAGACAAGCACCTCTAGGGTTACTCCACTTGGTTGCCTTACAAGAAATGGCCATATTACGCATGCGAAGTATCTTAGCAAAACAAACAAATATAAGATCATAGTCCCTCGATGACGCTATTTAGAGTTGCCTTACAAAAATGATCTTAGTCCGTCAAAAAAAGCTAAGATACTTTGCAACATTGCTAATCATGGTTATATGATGACCCACGCCCGTCCCGTTTACATCCAAAGATAGGGTTGCTTACCAAATCAATGGTAAGATAACAATGTCAAAGGAATAAAAAATGCATAAGAAAGACATTATGTTGGTAGATTTCTTCTAGTTACTTGTTCTATTTTCAAACAACTTGCTATTTTCCAAAACAGACACACACTTTTCCAAACATCTTACAAAAATTGAAAACATTTTCAAAAAGACAAACATATTTGTATACATTCTTACGAATGAGAATCATTACAAAGATTGCCTAAACAATGGCCTCTTTTACAAAATACTTTCAAAACCACACAAAGCACAATTTCAAAACAAAAGTAAGTGATCTAGCAAGTAAGTAAGAGCCCATGGAAAACCATGGATGAAAAGGGCGCTAATACCTTCCCTTTTCATAATCTACCCCCCGAACTCAAGAAACAATCTCAAAGGTCTTTCCTGTGCTTTTTCACCTTTCCTTTTGGATAAAATAAAAGTCGGTGGCGACTCTTGCTAACCGTAACATTTGCGATAAAATGAAAAACCTTCAAGTCAGTTCTCCCATAGTATCACAGTCAGGAAATGGCAATGTTTTATTTAATATGTTGAGACAGTTGTCAACTTTTTGGATTTTTACCCGCCAAGTGCTAGGTTTGATTTAAAATCCCCATAAGTTTGATTTCTTGCTGTAATGTTTTACTTCTTAACTCCCTAAGTTGTTATCCCCATAGGGTTTCATACCTTCTCCCCAGAGAAGTTGGTGCAATACTTATTCTCAATATTGAAGAATGTATCTTGGTTTCCCCTCGATGATGTGGTGTTGTCCTCCCCAATGAATTCAGCACGAGGTCTCCAGTTGATATCTCGACGATGAGGCATTATCTCCCCTAGTGAAGTCTGTATGATATTTCCCTAATGAAGTCAGCACGAGATCCTTAGTTGATGTTTTGACGATATGGTTTTCATCTTCCTTATTAAAATCAGTATTACAATCCCCAGTAGAAGTACGAATTGTAAAACATTTGTTTTCCCTGTTGAAGTCTGTGTGATATTTTCTGGTGAAGCCTAGAGGAGGATGTTATATCCCTGTATTTATACTGATTTATTGTTGTCATGCGATTACTTTCGAATTATGTTCCTTCCCAGTGAAGTTAATCCGTGAAGTAGGAATCTATTCCTCAGTTGGTGCTTACTTTTTTGTGGAATTTTCATCTTGGATGTGATTTAGCTGAGTATTGATTGTACCCGAGTTGGTTTTGTCTGGTTATCCCCAATGTTATATATCTGTTTTGTCAGTGTATACATAATAACATTCATACATACATAATAAACGTTGAATTTATCAAATCATTGCTCATTTGCATTCATTAATTTTCTGTTGGCATATTACCCTGTTTTTCAGAGTTGTGTTGTCCTCTCTCCAATAGAGTTCCAACCTTAAGCAAAAAGTGTATTTTCTTTCAATTTCCCCACTGAGTTATCCCTCGTGGAATATGTTTGCTTTAGCCTTCCTGTACAGCTCTTTGTATGGATAGAATGTGATTCTCCTTTGAGTTTATTTCTCATAAGGTGTTATTTTGGTTGACTGATTCATTCCGGTTTATTTCTGGTTTGAATCTATGATTCCCAACAATATTATTACTTTGGATTTTTGCAAGCTTCAAGCCCTGGTTTGAGAATGTGCATTTATTTTGGCACAAGAAGACTTTAGCTTATCAACAAGATTATGTTGGCATTTCCCCAGGAAGCCATATTTCTTCCCCAGGAATTCATTTTTATAATCCTTCTCATAACAACAAGTAGAAGGTCTCTTTATTTGAGCAACTTATACTTCCCCGTAAAAGTCGACGTTACTTTTTTGCTATCTTCTCTATGAGTGGATAGTTTGCAGTTCGTTGTCAAATTAGTCCAATGGACGACAATTATTTTCAATATGACAAAGACAGTTCGTTGAGAAATGTTTACAAGTGGAAGTCTCTTTATTCGAGACAGCTTATATATTACCCTTTCCAGGAGGAATGCGTTGGTTAAAGAATAATTTGAGACCCGTTCTAGGTGAAACGCCTGAATTTTGGGGAAAATTGTTATTATCAATACGTTTTTTCTACCATCAACTATTGAGTTGGTAGTTTACCGTCATCTGTGAGTCGGTATCTTTTTGATCTTCTACCTTTAACTATTGAGTTGGTAGTTCACCGTCATCTATAAGTCAGTATCTTTTTTATCTTCTACCTTTAACCATTGAGTTGGTAGTTTACCTTCAACTATTGAGTTGGTAGTTTACTGTCATCTATGAGTCGGTATCTTTTTGACCTCTACCTTCAACTATTGAGTTGGTAGTTTACCGTCATCTGTGAGTCAGTATCTTTTGATCTTCTACCTTCAACTATTGAGTTGGTAGTTTACCGTCATCTATGAGTCAGTATCTTTTTGATCTTCTACCTTTAACTATTGAGTTGGTAGTTTACAGTCATCTGTGAGTCGGTATCTTTTTGATCTTCTACTTTCAACTTTTAAGTTGGTAGTTTACCGTTATCTGCGATTCGGTATCTTTTTGATTTTCTACCTTTAACTATTGAGTTGGTAGTTCACCGTCATCTATGAGTCGATATCTTTTTGATCTTCTACCTTCAACTATTGAGCCGATAGTTTACCGTCATTTATGAGTCTGTATCTTTTTTTATCTTCTACCTTCAACTATTGAGCTGGTAGTTTACCATCATCTATGAGTCGGCATCTTTTTGATCTTCTACCTTCAACCATTGAGTTGGTAGTTTACTGTCATCTTTTTGATCTTCTACCTTCAACTATTGAGTTGGTAGTTTACCGTCATCTGTGAGTCGGTATCTTTTGATCTTCTACCTTCGAATATTGAGTTGGTAGTGTACCGTCATCTGTGAGTCGGTATCCTATTAATTTTCTACCTTCATCCATTGAGTTGGTAGTTTATTATCCCTTATTGATTCGATACTATTTTTTTTTTCTACCTTCATGTATTGAGTTGGTAGTTCACAGTTATCTGTCGATCGTTATCATTCTTTACTTTTTCCTCAATATTTGAGTTGATACTACCTTGTCTCCTTCTTGGGCTTTACCCCAATAGAGTCAGGTTTTTTGCTCACCAGTGATTTATTTTTCTGGTCGGGTTTCTCTTTTGATCCTTGTTTTATTTCCTACATCCCCAGTGGTGTCTTGAGTCCTTTTGGATCTTTTCATTTCCATGTATAATCATAAGCATTGCATGGTATCTTAGGGCCAAAAATAGGGCTTATTTTATATTTAAGTATCTTCAATCGCATTAACACGAAGATTCTTAATCTTCGCATCTCTGGATAGAAGACACTTAAATAAGGGCAGATATTGCACCCTGAATTTCCCCCCTAAGATTCCCCTATCATATCATATTAACTCGATCATAACAAGATCACATTAGGGTTGGTTATTCCTCTTTTTCTATCTCCTATCTTTAAGTTTTCTCTTGAGGAATATCCAAGCACCTTAGTTGTGTATTTTGTATATGTATTGTTGACTAACTTCTAATCAAAATATAAAAAAAAATATTTGTCTTCGTCTTTGCATATTTGTGTTTTGTAGGTACCGAGTCAAAGCATCTGACAAATAAGGTTTTCCGGTATTATTTCCCTAAAATCTCTATTTGCAAAGAAAAATAATTAAAAAAATTCATTTTTTTCACTTATGCAATCGATTGTACAAAGTGCATTTAGCGCCATTTTTGAATAAATACATTGATGCAATCGATTGAGCCCAGAGTGCAATCAATTGCACAGAGTGAAAATTTGAAAAAAAATCAGCAATTTCAAGCTTGTTATTTTTGGCTCCAATTTTTCTTCATTTTTAAAATATATATCATTAATTCAAATTTTGGTGCCAATTTTTTTATTTTTTGAAATATATATCATTAATTAAAATTTTAGTGGCAGTTTTTCATTTTTTGAAATATATATCATTAATTCAAAATTTGACTCCACTTTTTTCATTTTTTGAAAGATATGTCATTAATTCAAATTTTGGCTCCAAGAATCAATTACCAAACTACCACTAGTCCCAAGCCTAAACTCTATAAATAGAGCCCTCATTTTATTCAAATCTCAAGCTTTTGATAGCCAAACTCATTTTGCCAAAAAATCTCTCAATTCTCTCCATCTACCAAATTCACTCAAAGCTCCATTTTTAAAAAAAGTTAGTAATCTTTACATTGAAGCTTACTAACCTTTGAGCTAAACCTTCATCCAAACATTTTTTCTTCATCAATTCTCTGCATCTAAGCTTGGGGCAATTGATTCTTGGGGTTGAATTGAAGAAAATTCTTGAAATTGTTTTGATAATTATCTAGATCTACCTTTGATAAGTTGGATTTTTCATCTTTCACAATGTGATCTCTTATTGATCTTTGGGTGTGATTCTTTGAGCATTGTTTTGTGATTCCATTGGTGCTATTTTCTCATGATTTGATGGAATTTTCGTGCTCAATTGAATCCATGATCATAAGGTATTTGATGGAAAGTTTGAACAAGACTTTGGCCTTTTGAAATGTTGTTTTTCTGATTTTAACAAGGTGCAATCGATTGCTGTAATAGTGCAATTGATTGTCACAACAAAATTTCACTTTTTTTTATAAAAAAAAGCACCGATGCAATCGATTGCATCAGCAGTGAAATCGATTGTAACCGAACAAAAATTCATTTTCTACCTTATTTTGGGGATATTTTGATCCATCTCTCTTTTTCTACTCACTCCTTTTGATTGTTGATTTGGATTGCAATTTTAAATGTCCAATTTCTCTTTAAATTCAATGGACTTTGGGTGTAGATGAAGTTGGATAAAATTTTATTAATTCAAATCTACCACAAGTGAATTATTCAATTCATTTTTTATGCTTTGGATTAATGATATATTTAGTACTTTAATCCATCTAGATGAGTGATGGAATTTAAAGATGAAAGAAATTTGAGGTAGTGATCCAAATTAGCTTATCATTCCCCTCCCTCATCATCTTATCCCTTTCTTTTTTATTTGTGATACATGTTATGGGATGATGATCTCTATATCATTTATCCAAATATTTGTTACTCTGTTTGTAATATGGAATTCATCTGAATACAGTCGTTACTCTACCCAATATTTGTGAAGACTTAACACACTTGAAGCTTGGTTCTCTCAAGAGGTCTAGTATCTTTGCTTGCTTAGTTTCAATCCAAAGAATGAGAATTATATCTTGACTCATAATGTCAAGTATTGGCTTCTTGTTAGTTAGATGGTTCTTCTCCTTAGCTTTTACCTTATGCTTTAGGGTAGTCTCTTCATCTCCTCCCATCTTCTTTAATTTCAAAAATCTTCTCCCTCCTTTTGAAAACTCTTCTTGTTTCTAAACTTGAACCACTTTCATAATAAACTTGGACTTAGGTCCATGCATTTTCAAAACATTTTCGTAAATAAACTTCAATCAACTTAATCATAACTTGAAGTTTTTGTGAGAAGACTAAAAGTCAATCAATCTCATTCAAATAATTTTTCCATTTTGGCTCTTATCTTTAAAACTTTTCTCAAAATATTAAACTCTTGTCAATCCTTATAGTGATGCAAACAACTATACTTCTACAATATGTAGTGAAGAGAAATATTTTTCACTTGGGTGTTGAATGAGGAATTATTGATTTTAAAATCCAATGCATGTCCTCCACTTTGAGATGATGCAAGTTCTCCTTTCTCATGATTGTGGGTAGTAAGTATGTTTTCCACACGGACAATGACGATGATGTCTTATCTCATAAAATTAACCAACACATTTATGTTTAAAATTTTTAAAGGTGAACTACGAGTACCCTGATCCCCTATTGCATGGAAGGTGGTACGTAGGCACTAAAGGTTCGCAACCGCGGTGGATGCAAAAATCATAAAAAATATTTCTTTTCTTATCTCTACCATCTATTTTTTATATAATATTTTATAGCCAAAATATACAGATTCTTACAAAGAGGTTCCTGCGGAGTACCATAGATATTTAGGGTGCTAATACCTTCCCTTTGTATAACCAACTCCCTTACCTTGAATATTTTCTCCTCTTTTTGGGTTATTCGCTCTTTTCCCATTCCTTTGAAAATAATAAAGCGCGGTGACGATTTTTATTTTGATCTGTATAAGTCTAGTCAATTCAATGGCTTAGTATTAAACATTTATACCGCTACACATATTGCTGCCTTATTTGTTTAACAAAAATTAGAACCAATCCTATAAATAGAGAATTAACAGAAGTGTTATGCGAGTTTTTAATTTCAGCATAAAAACCTTGGAAGATACGAAAAACAAGTGAACGGTTTTTCATTAGAAATAACCAAGTGCATCAGCAGTAATCATCGATGAAAGTTACAAATTAATAATATCCTATAGTAGATTTCACACGACTAGGACCCCAAATATCATAGTGACCTAAAGCAAAACGTGATGTAGAACTTCTATTTACTCGTTGACAATAAGTACTACGAGTATGTTTGCCTAATTGACATGACTGACACTCAAAAGACGAAAAAACTTAGAAAGACTAGGAACTAAAAGCCGCATTTTATTAAGACTAGGGTGACCCAAACATTTATGTGTGAGTTCTAGAGAAGCAGTAGAAGCACATGCCACCGATGGAGAAAGCTGATATAATCCTCCAAATTCACTCCCTACTCCAATCGTTTGTCTTGTACGTCGATCTTGGATATAAATATAATTATCATTAAAAAGGACTGAACAATCAAGAGTATGAATAAGCTTGTGAACAAATATTAGATTAAAGGGATAACCTGGAATGTAAAAGACAGACTCTAAAGACATGTTTAGAACTAGATGTGTCTGACCAAGGTCTTGAACTTTGATTTTAGAACCATTCGCCACTGTGATAGAAGATAAAGAATCAGAATAAGGCAAGTGAGATAAAAGAGATTTATTACCAGTCATATGATCAGAGGCACCAGAGTCAAGGACCCAAGGACCAAGAGAAGATGTAGAGACAAAAGCTACAGGACTACCGACAGAGCAACAACGACATATGATGATTGTTGATTGATTTCTTTGTATTGAAGGATATCGATGTAATCAGTGACGGGAATAATGACATCTTTATAGGTATCCGGTTGAGCGATGGCAGCGATCTGTGGTTGTCGTTGTTGTTCTCTTGCCTTTGTATAACAATCAACTTCAATGTGATCGTAACGACTGTAATAGTTACAACAAATACTTTGACATCCACCCCGTCCTTCGATTCGTCCACCACGACCATGATAGTGGGAAGTCAGATTAGATGATTCGATGGGAGAGGAAGTAGGAACCAGTCCAAAAGCATGAGGTGCAGCCAAGCGTAACATTTGTTCACCAACTGCTTCATAGTTAGGAACATTGGTTCCTGATAAAATTTGATTCTGAACGAAATTAAGTTTAGATGGCACCCAACAAGTGTCATGACCATGAAATATTTACTTTGTTGTTCAACATAAATTTTTGTAAAGGGAATTAAGGTTGTGAACTTTTCCTTTAAGGCATCAAGCTTACTCAAATAGTCTTGCATATCCATTTTCTGCAATTTCAAAGAGCGGAGTTTGGTGATGACACTGTAAAGATTATGGACATCATTTGAGAAGACTTTCTTAGCCTTTTCCCAAACCTCGTAGCAAGTGGTATAGGCTTGGTACTGTTCTTGGAGATTAGTTACCATGAAAAACCATAACACAATTCGTAGAGAAACAACGGTTTGTTTCCAGTTATTGTGTTTGGTGGCGAGAATAGTATAAGCTTTCGTAGTTAAGTGATCCTCATATCCCTGACCGTGAAACCACATCTTAACATCACCGGCTCATATGTTGTACTTGGCTGTTTCGGTCAGTTTGTCACACAGAACAAGTGAAACTTTAGTGAACATACAAAATCGATATCTCCCATGATATTTGATGGCTCGGAACGAAAAACCGAGAGAAGATTTCAAAAGAGGAGCGAAAACCGTGACAGGCGAGAAAAACGGCGGCGGCAGGGGGCGGAAGACGTGCGGCTGGAGGTTC
This sequence comes from Vicia faba, assembly GCA_948472305.1. Classification (NCBI taxonomy): domain Eukaryota; kingdom Viridiplantae; phylum Streptophyta; class Magnoliopsida; order Fabales; family Fabaceae; genus Vicia; species Vicia faba. Next base: position 489,707,319 of record OX451739.1, read on the forward strand.
GGCGCATGAGATTCACGCGCAGATGAAGAAGAGGTGCGTGCGGACGCGTGCGGCGATAGAAGGCGGTGATGTTTTTGGAATTCAGCTGATCTGGAGGAGACAATTCTGACGGTATAGGAATCTCGGAAAAAAGTCTACAGGATTGGCGAAGACGGCAGCGACAATGGGTGGCCGAAAAATAAAAGGATATTTTTTGTATGGAAGACAGTAGGTCAACCAGCTCTAGATATCATGTTGTAATTGTATCTCTGTGTGTCGAATATGATCACATATGATGTATATTTATTTATATACAAATAAGAAATATACAATAGAAAACAATATCAATAACAATAATTACTAATTGAAGATCAATCAATACTAATTGATTGATAACAGATTATTAACCTTTATTGTCCATTATGGTATGGCGATAGTGGAAAACTTCAATGGCTTCAAAGGCTTACTTACACGAACCATATGTTTATCCATTCTCTTCCATCCCTCTTCTGGTATACTACACAATTCCAGCTATCTATCTTCTGACCGAAAAATTCATCATCCCCACTGGAATTCATCATAGTGAATTTTTTAGAGGAAAAAGATAATGGGATATTAGATTCATGTCTAATAACAAAAGTTAACCTGCAACTGACAAGCCTTGCAAGCATCGGGTTAATGGCTCTATTTATTTCCATAATTTTAACTTGTGTGCTAGAGCTTCGTAGGAGTAAGGTTAACATTCAGGACTGGTGGTGCAACGAGCAATTATGCAAGATGTCTTCTTATCTCAATGACTGCAAGCATGTTCTTTGTTTGACACAAATATCAAACTATCTTTATATGAGGGATATTTTAGCTAACTATTATCAAAACATGATTTTTTTTATTTGATCTAAATTGGTTCCATGCAGAGTTGTTAAGCTGCGAGAAGTTATAACGCAAGCTATGGATTTTCTAATTCTGTTGTTGGCTGGTTTTTGATTAGGAACACTTGCTAAAGTGAGCGATGAATTGTTTGGACCAACTGGTTATACATACATCATAATTGCAGTATGTAAAGTTCATTTTTAGTTCCCTTTTGATTGTTAAAACAACATAAAACATAAAACCAGAGCTTTGAAGGTAGTAACAGTGGTGAAAAGAAACTTGATAAAGATGAAATGAGAAAGAGAGAGAGAGAATTAGAGTAGAGAGTAATATTGGTGAATCAAAAATGACATTAACATTGAATTGGGATTACAACAATGTATATATACACACGAGAGAATAGTACAACTAGTAACCAAAACCAACTAAAGTGCCATGCTGTTAAATTCTGCTATTTTCCAAAAAACTAACAATTGTAACAGATTTTTAATAGCTCACAACACACCACCTCACTTTAGTTGTTCCAAGTTCATCATGCTCAAGCTCTTCAACAATCTCTTGAACACTTCATTTGTCACACCCTTGGTCAACAAATCCGCAACTTGGTCCTCGCTTCGACAATAGCTCAATCTAAGCTTTCCATCACCAACCAATTCTCTCAAGTAATGAAACCGCATCTCAATATGCTTGCTTCTTCCGTGTGCAATCGGATTCTTCGCAAGATTTATCATGGAAACATTATCCACAAACAGTGTGGTGGCATCATCATCACCACATCCCAATTCCTTCATAAGATTCACTAACCACATAGCTTGGCAAGCACTCAATGATGCCGCAATGTACTCGGCCTCACAAGAAGAGAGTGCTACAACCGGTTCCTTCTTCGAACACCATGAGATTGGTGTACTACTGAACATAAAGATGTAACCCGCCGTAGATTTTCGATCATCTTTATCTCCGCACCAATTAGAATCGGTGTAGCCAAATAAACTACATTTGCAACCCATATCCGATGTGGGAAACAAAATACCACAACCAAGAGTACCTTTCACATATCTAAGGATTCTCTTGACCGCCTCCAAGTAAGACACCTTAGGTCTCTCCATGAATCTACTCGCAATACCGACACTAAAAGCCAAATCCGGTCGAGTATTGCACAAGTACCGTAACGACCCAATCAAACTCCGGTAAAGTGTTGGATAAACATCATCCTCATCATCACTTTTGGACAGCCGTACTCTAGCCTCACAGGGTGTAATAGAAGCATTATAATGCTCCATCTCAGACTTTTTCAAGATATCTAGAGCATACCTCCTTTGATGCATAAGCAGCCCCACTTTTGACTTGTGAAACTCTATGCCAAGAAAGTAACTCATGACACCAAGGTCTGTCATCTCAAACTCACTCATGAGCTCCACTTTGAACCTTGAAATACTCTTGTTATTGCTGCCCGTAATCAAGAGATCATCAACATACAAGCAAAGTATAATAACACCATCAATAGTATTCGATCTCACATAGACACCATGTTCGGATACACACCATTTGAAACCGATGTCAATAAGAAAGTCGTCTATACGTTTGTTCCAAGCTCTCAGAGCTTGTTTCAAACCATACAACGCCTTGTGTAGCTTTTAGTACTTCCTCTCTTGATTTTTGATCACGAAACCGGGTGGCTGCCCCACATAAACCTCCTCATCAAGAGGACCATTCAAAAATGCAGATTTCACATCCATTTGGTAAATCACCCAATTGTTACTATGCGCAATTCCAACAACCAAACGAATAGTCTCCAATCTAGCCACCGGTGCGAATACCTCCTCGTAGTCTATGCCTTCACGTTGCAATAACCCTTTCGCCACTAATCGAGCTTTGTGCTTGATTACTTCACCTTTAGGATTTGCTTTAACTTTATAGACCCATCGCACACCTATCAGTTTCTTTCCAAGTGGTAAATCGACCAACTATCAAGTACCATTTTTCTCAATAGATTCCAGCTCCTCTTTCATTGCACATATCCATTTAGGATCACTTAAGGCTTCCTCCTCATTTACCGGTTCAGATTCGGCCATAAGCGTGAAATGAACAAAATCACCATCATTATTCACTTCGTTATCTTGGAACCTTTCGCAATCTCGGAGTCTATGAGGCAAGGCTCTTTGCCTCACTGGTCTACCATTATTCACAACATCATTTTCCGCTACTATAGGTGCAGGTACAGTGGCATCGGAATTCTCCGGATCAAACAAATCAACAAACTGCTGCTGTTCAGCAGGATGTAACCGATTAGCAACAAACTGCTGCTGCTGTTCACCTACTGTTTCAGCAGTTTTTATTTCATCAAACTGCACATCCCGGGTTATCACGATTTTCCGATTCCTCTCATCAAATAGCTTGTAACCTCCCGTAGAGTGATATCCAACAAATATCAATTTCTCACATTTATCATCCAATTTCTTTCTAAGTAGATTCGGTACATGACGATATGCAATCGATCCAAAAATGCGCAAATGATTCACACTCGGTTTGAAACCACTCCAAACCTCTTCTGGTGTAATTTTCTCCAGCTTCTTAGTAGGACACCTATTCAACAAGTAGGTGGATGTAGACACGGCCTCACCCCACAATTCTTTAGGTAACTTCTTCCCACAAAGCATACTACGCACCATGTTCATTATTGTACGATTTTTCCTCTCGGCAGCTCCGTTTTGTTGAGGCGTATATGGAGGCACCACCTCACGCACAATACCCTCAAGATCACAAAACTTCCCAAACTCACTAGAGGTATATTCACCTCCACCATCCGTTTTGAGAATTTTGAGCTTCCGACCGCTTTGACGCTCCACCATGGATTTGAAACTCTTGAACACTCCAAACACCTCATCCTTTCTCTTGATAAGATATGTCCAAAGCTTCATACTAAAATCGTCAATGAACGTAACAAAATATCGATTGCCGCCATAAGTCTCTACTTGCATCGGTCCACAAACATCGGAATACACCACCTCAAGTAAGCCTTTGGTTCTTCGACCCGCATCCTTTCTAAACACATTCTTGTGTTGCTTACTCTTCACACATTCCTCACATAATTCTGTCGGAACACTAATATGTGGCAGCCCCGTTACCATTTCACTTTGTTGCAACATTTTAAGATCCCTAAAGTTTAGGTGACCAAGACGGTAATGCCATAACCACTCATCTCTACTTGCCGCGGTAGCTAAACAACGATGCTTCATAACCTTTAACTCAACCTTAAAAGTTCTATTGGCAGCCATCGGCGCTTTTAGAATCAACACACCGTTTGAATCTAAAACGCGTAACATCTTGTTCTCCAACCGAATTAAGTACCCTCTTTCAAGTAATTGGCCAATGCTTAAAAGATTGTACTTAATTCCCGGTATGTACAAGACATCTTTGATCCTAGAGTGTCCACCATTCTTTCTTCCGATCAAAACATCTCCTACCCCTTCGGCTCTTAAAGTGGTGTCGTCGGCAAACTTGACTTTACTCTTTGCCGCTTGATTGATTTGCACAAACCAATCCTTTCGACCCGTCATATGTGTTGAACAACCGGAATCCAAGTACCACTCATCTTTACTTTGAACTTCATCACGCATAGTAAGTAATGCATTTCGATCCGAATGCATTTTTCCACCACTTTCCGAAACTGTACAGCTGCTGTCCAGCTGACTATCACCACAGTAGCTGCTGTCTGGAACATCAACAATGCCATAATTCTCTTCCGTAATCATCACAAGAAGGGTATCTTCATCATCTACCTCTTCCCTAGCAACCTTATCCTCATCCGCATCCTTTTCCTTGCGTTTTGAGCGACATTCTTTCGCAAAATGTCCAAGCTTTTGACAATTATAACACTTCACATAACTTTTGTCAAACGGTTTGTGGGCGCTTTGATTACCATCTTTGGAGCTTCCTTCACCCTTTGAATTTTGTGGATATTTTCCACCAAAATTCTTCTTATTTTTAGAAGTCCACTTCCCTTTCGATCTATTGTTCTTCTCATGTAAACGCGCTTGCAAAGCGATCTCCGCTTTGGCTTTGTCGGCACTTCTCTCATCCATCCTTTGTTCATGCGCCTCTAACGAACTTTGCAACTCATCTTTGCTCAAAGTTGTTAGATCCTTTGACTCCTCAATAGCCACAACAATGTTATCGAAACGTGATGTTAACGAACGCAACACTTTCGATACAACATTCTGCTCAAGGATCGTTTCGCCACATGACTTGATTTGGTTGACTAACCGGGTAATGCGCGTGATGTAATCGTTGATCGTTTCTTTGTCCTCCATTTGCGTTAACTCGAATTGACGTTTGTAAGTTTGTAACCTTACCACCTTCGCTTTGACGGCACCGCCATACACTTTCTCCAAGATTTCCCATGCCTGCTTCGCGGATTCACAATCACCAACCTTCTCGAAATTGTCGTTATCAACACAAGAGTGAATCAAGAATAGGGCTTTGTAATCTTTTTTCTTTTCTTCCTTGTGTGTAGCCCTACGAGCATCGGTAGCATCTGCCCCTAACGGTGTAACTCCATTGATGACGATCTCAAGCACCTCTTGATAACCAAACAAAACCTTCATTTGTTTCGCCCATTTGTCGTAGTTCTTCGAATCAAGAATTGGGAGATTGGTGGGAATTCGATCATTGGAAACGGTAGCCATTATTGCAGCGGATTAGGATCAATAACCGGAGCTCTTGATGCCAAATATTAAAACAACATAAAACATAAAACCAGAGCTTTGAAGGTAGTAACAGTGGTGAAAAGAAACTTGATAAAGATGAAATGAGAAAGAGAGAGAGAATTAGAGTAGAGAGTAATATTGGTGAATCAAAAATGGCATTAACATTGAATTGGGATTACAACAATGTATATATACACACGAGAGAATAGTACAACTAGTAACCAAACTCAACTAAAGTGTCATGCTGTTAAATTCTGCTATTTTCTAAAAAACTAACAGCTGTAACAGATTTTTAATAGCTCACAACATTGATTAGACCAGGCTTGAAATAAAAACTACTGGTTTATTGTATCATAGCTTTGTTTTGGGTCTCCTTTTGATACCTAATATCTAGTATTTGTTAATTAGAGGCCATATTGTTATAGGTTAGTGGAATTTCAACAATTGTTATTTTAAAACAAAATGTTTTTATATAGTCCACTGGTGCTGCAACCAGCAGTCTATAAAATTTTCAACAAACTATTTTTCTGCATTTGATAAGTTTTTTTTCTTGATACTGGCTGAAACACTGTCAAGATACTTCTTTATTTTCATTTCGTGAGAATTGAAAATGAATGACCTTATGAATAAGTATTGGCTTCCTTATGCTTAACTTACATATGGAAAAATTAATTCCTACATTGTAGTTAAATGGCGGTGGCATATATTATAAATTTTGTTCTGTCATTGTTAATGGCAATTTAGTTCACTAACATATATTTTACAATGAATTTTGTTTGCATTGTTATTTAGTATGCATACTCACTACTATTTTTCTTTTGACTTTTACTTTCTGGAGGATTCGGCTATCGCGTCTCGGATGCAAAAACAAAGCATTCTACTGTGTCCTAAAATTATATTCAATTAGATTTATTTTTCCCAAATTATTATTGGTTTCAATGTGTTAACATAGTGCTGTGTTTGTGTATGTGCTTTTTAGCTAACTGAACTAACTATTTTTTTATGCCAGTTCCTTCCTATATATGTAGGTGATAGTGTTTTTTTTAGGTATTGGCTTTCTGTAGGAGCTCAACCATCGAATCCTATTGAGCGTCTTCACTTTCGAACAGGGTAACTTCCTCCACCACTGACTGTGGCCAGGGTAACATGATGTGATTCATATGCATGAAGTATCTTTTTCTGGCAGTGTATACCCTCTTCTGATGTTTAACTTGGTGTAGACAGTGTTTTATGTTCTGCTTTAGCGTTACATGTAATCTCGAGTATTTTTTAGTGACTAATATTTCTTTGACATGTAGGTACTATTATGACAATATCGAAAAATAGGGCAAAACCATCGCCTCTTCCGGATAGCTGGAAGCTATCCAAGATATTTACTACTGTTATTGTGTTTGGTAGTTACTTGGCAATGATGACATTTATATATGATCTTGGAATTATTTTGGATTGCATGAAAAGGTTCCATTTGGATCAAGTAGAGTATTTGAATAGATTTTGTTGTCTTCAATTCATTTGCTGAAAATTTAGTGTTTGATAGAGTTAATTGACGCCAACTGATCTTTGTACTCAGTCCACCAAGTTGGATAATGCTTGGTGGTATAGGTGGGCTGTTAAATTGATGTAAAGAAATTGCAATGGCATTTTTATTTCAGGTATCTCTTTGTCCATGGATCAGGTACATCTTAAAACTTTATTGAACTTGAATTTTTTCAAGTTGGTTTCTATTCTGGTCTTAGATCTGCTGGTTGGTCTACAGATTTAGAATATTTAAGATTTGGAGCTCATTATTCATTGATTAATTGTCTGTCTCTCCCTTTTGTGCAGTGGAATGTGCTTCGCGATCATATTGGAGACATTGACTAGGCTGTCGTTGAGAAGTCTTAGAAAGTTGTGCTTTAAGTGGAATTACTTGGCAAATATTATATGAGTTTCTTTAGGTTTTTTTGAATCATTAGAAGTATTAGACATTGTCATATGTTGATATATTATCTTAGTATTAGATAAGCATGAAAACATATGGATTTGTTTTCTGTTGGGTGAATCCTGAACTTTAATTTGTAGCTTCTTTGAGATCATGATTGTTGGGGCATTGAGACATGTATCGAATTGAGATTTTCCTCCATTCCTCCTCCTAATGTTTTGGTTAGATGTTTAGAGGACAAAACCATATCTATCACATAAATCTTTTGAGATTGCATCAGATTCAGAATCATATGTATCACAGAAATCTTTTGCTCTACAATTCCCATACTCAGAAGACTTGGGATTTGGAGCGGAAAATGCGTTGAATGGTTTTCAATCTCGACCATCCGATTCTGAATTAACAGTGGAGATCACTTGAAGCTGACTTTGTTATTGTGTAATTTTTACCAGTCCGATCACAAGTTAACGGATGAGATCATTTACGGTGTGTTATGTCAGCAGTTGACATATATATTTTCTTCTGCAGCAGCACCTGCACATTATTGTCTTTTTGAACTAAAACAATGACTGCAATTTTGTCTATTCTTGCAATGTGCTTAGAACGAATATTCGAAATTTAAACGGTCATCCATAATCGCAATTGCATCTCCGATGTAAAGAAACTTAAGGTCTATGCATTGTCATAATAACCACAATTTCATCTGCATTAGTCATTTTTTCCTCGAATATATTCTTCTGTGATATAAATATTGGAAATGTAGCTGATATAACTCTAATTGCAGTTTAAAACCATATGAACTATATGAACTGGTAAGCTATGTTCCGAAGACTGACATTTTTATGCAGGCAGGGATGGCCATATAGCTAACGTAATGTAGGCAACTAAATTTTTAGTTAGTTTTTAAAAAGCATATAATATATACATATTTTTATAATATTTGTTTTGCATGTTTTTATGACAAAAATGAGAGAAGTTAAAGATTATTTATTCTTCTTAAAATGTGAGATAAGTTACGAGATACTCTTTGACCTTAAATAAAATGTCACATTTATGTTATAATACATAAATTTTAAGAAATGATTAATTGAGTCAATTTTAATAACTATTGGAATAATTTAGTCAAGAGAAATTCAATGCATAAATTAATTGAGTCAATTTTAATGTTGTGATTAATATTATTTATTAAAATATTTTTTAATTATAATTATTGGAATAATTTAGTGAAGGAAAATTCAATAAATAATATTTCAGAAAAGATATATTGTATTGGTCATTAAAATAACATTTATTTTGAGACAAAAGTGTAAATATCATACTTTTTATAAAACAAAAAAATGTATTTGAAATACGGTGGAAGAACAAATTTGGTGGTTTTGTGTTTTATCGTAATTGTTGTGGTTAGCAAGAGTTGTCACCGATATTTCTTTTATCCAATAAAAGAAAGGGTGAAAAGAACATGAAAAACCTTTTGAGAATTTTCTTGAATTTTGGGGAGGTTATGAAAAGGGAAGATGTTAGCACCATTTTCATCCGTAGTTATCTACAGGCTCTTATTTGCTAACTTACTTTGAAATGCTTTGTGAAATGTGTTTGTGTTTGTTTGAAAGTATTTTGAAAACGCCTTTGTTTCGGCAAACTTTGTAATAATTCTCGTCTCTATAAGAATGCATACAAAATGTTGGTTTTGAAAATAGTTCAAAGAGATGTTTGTTTTTGGAAAGATGTTTTGAAAGTGTGAGTATGGAAATGGTTTTAGTTTGTGAGCAAGCAACTACGAGCGTTCTATCTACTCAAAGAAATCTTTGTTCTTTTTCTCCTCCTTTAGATAGTGCTATCTTACCGTTGATTGGTAAGAAGATCTATCTTGGATGTGAGGGACAGACGCGGGTCATTGTACAATCATAGAAAGAAAATTATGAGACGCTTTAGCAATTTTTGTAAGGGACTTAAGATCGTTTTACCGAAGACAACATCGAAGAGTTATCGAGGGACTACGATCTTTTTATCGAGGGTCTTTGCTAAAGCATCCCACATTCGAGGGATATGACTATATTTTCCGAAGGTAACAAGCGAGGTCACCCTAGAGGTGCGCGTGTGCATAGTGTTTCAATTAAGTTATTTGTATTGATTAGGATTGTCTAGCGATTGCCTAATTACTAAACAATATAAAGGAAAACAATAAATTGTTGAAATTAAAGTTATACGCTATTGCAAAGCTTTCGGGAATGAGGGTACAAATTTATAAATGGGGATGAAATAAAAAGATCCTAGTTAAACTATTTACAAACTGTAAACAATTGCAATAATCGAACGAATGCGGAAAGTAGTAAACTACGGGAAAATAAAAAGAAATTATTTATTTATTTATTTATTTTGGTGTGATGAATAGAGATGTAACTAAAATAAAAGTTATTTAGACAAAATTAAAATTCTAAGATTATCAAAATTAAAATTCTAAAATTTACTAAATTAAATCTAAGTTAAATTAATTCTAAAGTTACCCAAACTAACTTAAATCTAAAATACGTTAATAATAAATTTACTATTTTAGACTAAATTAACCTTATGATTACTAATTTACCTAAATAAAAACCAAAATTCTAAAATTATTAAAAAACATCTAGATTAAACTAAAATTTTAAAATTATTAAATTAGATTTAAACTAAAAAAATATTTAAAAATATTAAATTAATCTAATCTAAACTAAAATATAAAAAAAGGATGGTGTGAAACAGAGTTATAGGATACAGTAGATATAAATTTACAGATGGGCTTTAGTTGAGAACAAAAACAGTAGTAACCTAAATCTATATAAAATAAAAAAAAACAAAATTTGATTAAAAAAATACCGGGTCTTTTAAAAAAAAAGAGTGGGCCATTTATCCCAAAACAAAACAAAAATTATATAAAGAAAAGGTATATGTTAGGTATTTAAAGAAAGAGTGGGTCATTTAGCCCAAAAAATAACTAGAATTTTTTTTTTTGAATAACCATGTATTAAAAAAAAATTCACAAATAACCACGTTTCGGAAAAAATTACGTAAATAACCATGTCTTAGATGACTCCCCAAAGGAGGAGCCATCTCACTTGACGCCTACACCCATTATTTAAGGGGATGCACTATCTCACTGGCGCCTAGGTGCTTAGGGCATGCCCTAAGCCAAGTGAGATGGCACCTTAGTGCAATTCTAGGGGAAATTTCGCATTTTTTTTCAGTCCGGTGCGTTGCGTATTCGATACAGGATCAACAAAATTGACTTTTTATTTTAAAAAAATGATTACACCCATATGTATTACATTAAAAAAAACAGATAAAAAAAACAGATAAATCAGTGATCCCCCGGAATCCGGTAATGACCCCCGGTTCCGCATCCCCGTCCTCGCCTTTCCCGTGCTGAGTGTCGTTGCATTTCCTGTTGTGGCAGGATCGATGGCCCAGCGAAGTCAATGTGTTCCAGATCCATGAAATCAGTCAGATCTCCATATCTAGAAGATCCGCTTTGGTACAGTCGGTTACCCATACCCTCAAAGTTTGGTTGTGTTGGCGATGGGTGGGGTTCCATAGTGGGTCTGTAGCATTGATCGTCTGAGTACGGGGGGTAGAAAAGAAATGGATCTTGGGGTGTTTGGTATTGAGGATGTTGGGTGGTTTGGTGATACTGTGGTTAATGGTAAGTTGGTTCGGTTGGTTCGTAATCTTTTGACATTCCCAGATCAGGGCTAAGGCTGGATGTTGAGGGGCCCATATTGGGATATACAGAAGACTGAAATTGTGTTTGGGGTATGCGGGTGTGTTGGTATTGTGATTAGTATTGCAGTTGGGTGTGAGGCATATGGGGGTATTGGTACTGAGGTGGTGATTGTGGTTGGTTGTGGGGCATTTGGGTGTAATTGTGTTGTGGTGGGGACTGTGGTTGGGTGTTTGTGGTTCTGTTTCGTCTGGGGGGTTGGTGGGAGGTTGATGTGTGTTGGGTTTGTTGTTGGGGAAACGAGGATTGTGCCCATTGTGTTCGTGGGTCAACCAAATACCTTGGATGAGACACGTGCATTTCAGGGTTACTAACCGACCTGTACCAAGATAAATACTGATCCGTGTGCCGCATATTACCATAATTGAGGAAAACCGGGAATTGCAAGACATGTCGGTGACGCCTCTGCTACATATTACACCATTCTGGAGCAAAGTCTTTCCAGTTAGTAAGACCCCACTAGGCGTCGACCCTTTTGAGATGCCACGGGGACAAACAAGTCGGATCACTTGGTATCTCTTGATGCATTCCGAACTGCATCTTCACACGGTCGTTGTGGTGCATCTCCACAATATTGAACCGTATGATTGCAATCTTGGTGCTCCAAATTGCTGCATCCTCGGGGTTTGGTTCATGGCCCAAACCCAAATATGGTCTCCAGACAAACTGCGAAAAAAATTAAATCAGGTTAATGAAAACGTAATATATAAGTAATTTAAATGAAGAAATGTTGAAAGGTACGACGTATATCATCTGGGCCTAGGTGATCCAACAGATTGCAGTATAGTGCGACATTGAATCTTGGATTCTTGCCGTAATCCATACCCCTCACGCAATACCTAAAGGAAATGAAAAACATTTTATTTTTAGCATATATTTGGTGAAGAGATGAATAGTAATAAATGATATAACTTGATGACTTATTTTGTTGCGTATGGGAAAATGAAAGTGTTGTTGTTGACGGGGTTTAAGGACTCCATCCTCCACCAACCCCAGGCTTGTAGTAAAAAAGCGCAGCCATAAAATGTACATTTTTCCTTGACTGCATTTTTGCACAAGGAACTGTATAGGTGGGCTAAAACTGCAGAATCCCAACTATACTTTCTTGTTTTTTCAAAATCTCTAAGTAAATGTAAATACATAAAATTTACACTATTTCCCGTACTTTCGGGAAATAGAAAGGTTCCAAATAGTATCATTAGATAAGTTCTGGCTTTTACTACCCTGTCTTGCTCGGAGGAATTTTCGTTTAATTACAAACTTGCATAATGATTTTTAAGCTCAGTGAGTAGTATACCCCGACCTCTCACACCACCACCTTCAACCATATCCCTGCCCAACAATTCTTCACACTGAGAATTGGGTTGTTGAACCGACCCGTTAATGGCCTTACCATCGACAGGGAGACCCAGTAACATGTACACATCCTCTAGCGTGACGGTACATTCACCTATTGGTAGGTGAAATGTATGGGTCTCTGGTATCCACCTTTCTAACATTGCAAGAATGAACTTCGAATCAATTGTGCAGTTGGAGATATTTATAACATGTCTGAAACCTGCATATTCCAGATATAGTATGATAAATGGGTCGGGAGCTAGGTAGTTGTGAGACCGGATTCTGAATCTTTTGGTATCCTGAGTTAATGATGTAAAAGGTGTAAGATTAAGTAAGATGAACAAAGCATTACCTGAAGTATAAAAAATGTATAACCAAAATAGAAACTTACAAATGCGACAATGTTGTCCCTTGTGCCTCTGTGAGAATCGCCCATTGTGAGAAGAGCCATTGTTGAAAATGCTTGAGATTATGAAAGACTTAGAAAGTGTGAGAGATTATGAAAGACTTTGTAGCAGAGAGTGAGACGATTGTGGGTGTGAGAGAAGTATGTTATGCTCTGTATTTATAGGCAAAAAAATTTCATAGAGTAAGTGAGGTGGTAGCTGGTGCATGCTTGCATGATAAGTGGCAGTCTTGGAGAAGGCATCTCTGCATGCATGTAACACGATTGGACATTAAGGGAGGTGCCATTGGACTTGGCGAAAGAGTTCAAAAATTAAAGTTGTCACCATCCCCATTGGTGAATAAGAGGTGTCATGGGTTGAGTAGGCGCAGGCTAGGTGACAGCCTTGGGGATACCATGCCTGAATGCATGTAACACTATTGGAGGTGATGGGAGGAGACTTATAAGTTACAGTGTAGGTACAGAGTAGGCGCAGGCTAGGTGGCAACCTTGGGGGTTACATCTCTGCATGCATGTAACACGATTGGACATTAAGGGAGGCGCCATTGGACTTGGCGAAAGAGTTCAAAAATTAAAGTTCTCGCCATCCCCATTGGTGAATAAGAGGTGTCATGGGTTGCAGAGTAGGCGCAGGCTAGGTGACAGCCTTGGGGATACCATGCCTGAATGCATGTAACACTATTGGAGGTGATGGGAGGAGACTTACAAGTTACAATGTAGGTGCAGAGTAGGCGCATGCTAGGTGGCAGCCTTGGGGGTTACATCCTTACTTAATTCAAATTCAGTATGACCTATTTAGTCTTACATTTATCAAAATACTGATTCACTTAATCTGTCAAACCTTCCAACCTTTAAACCTTCATACAATCAAACCTTCAAACCTTCAAACAATCAAACATACAAACCTTCGGATAACTCATAAACTTCAAACATTCCAACCTTCAAACCTTCCAACCTTCCAACCTTCATACAATCAAACCTTCAAACCTTCAAACAATCAAACATACAAACCTTCGAATAACTCATACACTTCAAACATTCCAACCTTCAAACCTTCAAACCTTCAAACAACCCTACGCAATGGCCTCTGCACCCCAATATGTCATCAATGCACATTTCAACGGTGAGACATACATTTGTCCCACCTCTGGGTTTTTGTTTAGAGACACAGACAACATTCGATTTCTTTTAAACGGGAAAGCCAATTTCTCGTACTTCAAAAAATGATTGGAGGCCAAACTTGGATGAGGCCCGGTGACATAGATATTTTATCAAAATCCAGTTTTTTTTGGAAATAACCAAATAATATTTTATAAGGTTGAGGTTCAAGATGACGAGGATCTTCAGAATATGTTTTCCAGCCATGTGTATTCTGGGTACGACTCTATTGAGTTGTACATTATGCTGCGAGAGCCTCAGGTGACACAAGTGGTTGATCCTTTGGAGAACGAACAAGCAGAGGTAGATGCAGTTGATGAAGAAGAAGAAGATGACGAGTTAGAGTTTGATGAAATGGTTAATGATGATTCCGATGATGATGGCATACCTAGTATTCCTACAAACGAGATCTACACACCACCTCCGCACATGACAAACTTCAACATGGGCGGAGATGAACCGTCTACTGATTTATTTTTCAATCTGTATATGTAGTCGGATGAAAACTTAAAAGAGAAGGATAAGTTTCGTAACAGAGAGGAATGCATCAGAGCCATAAAAAAATTCCACATGCTCAACTCGGTCGATGTTAAGGTGGACTGTGTCAACCCAGAAAGGTACAAGATCAAGTGTGTCCACCCTGACTATATGTTCAAGATCACTGCATCATATAGATTAAGAGGTGATTTCTGGGTCATAGGTTCCATGACTACCTACACTTTTGTAAGTTCTACCCAATCACAGGACCATCGAAAACTTAATTACGATCTCATCTGTCAAGAAATCCTACCACTAGTCAGCAACGACCCATCTTTGAAGGTGAAAACCATCATCTCCCACATCACCATAGTTTTTAACTATACTCCATCTTACCGTAAGGCGTGGTTAGCAAAGACTAAGGCGATTGAAAAGGTGTACGGAAACTGGGAGGAGTCATACCAAGAACTTCCTCGCTACCTGAATGCACTCAAGACTTATTCTCCGGGTACTGTTTACGTTCTGGAAACAGTGCCAGCATACGCCCAAGATGGTAGTCAACTAAACAGAAACGGAATATTCAGTCGAGTGTTTTGGGTATTTCAACCTTGCATCACAGGGTTTGCATCATGCAAACCAATTATACAAATTGATGGGACTTGGTTGTATGGGAAATACAAAGGCACGCTACTGATGGAAGTTGCACAAGATGGCAACAACAATATTTTCCCAATTGCCTTTGCCCTAGTCGAGGGGGAGACCGATGCTGCTTGGAGCTTTTTTCTGAAAAACCTGCGAACACACGTGGCTCCTCAACCAGATCTCTGTTTGATCTCGGACAAACATGCCTCCATTGAAAGTGCCTACAATAATCCTGCAAACGGTTGGCATGACCCTCCTTCTACGCATGTTTATTTCGTTAGGCGTATCATCCAGAATTTCACGAGGGAGATCAAGGACAAAACACTAAGGAAAGCCGTTATGAATGCAGGATATGCATTGACACAACCCACGTTCAAATATTACCGCAACGAGATCTGTTTGTCAAATCCGGAAGCAAGTAGGTGGATCGATAATATTCCGGTGGAAAAATGGACTAGGTCATACGACAATGGCCAAAGATGGGGGCACATGACAACGAATCTTATTGAATCGATGAATGGGGTATTCAAAGGCATATGAAACCTCCCGATCACTGCTTTGGTAAAACCTACGTATTTTAGGATGGCTGCGTTGTTTGCCAAAAGAGGTGAAATGTGGAATGAGGTGTTGCAATCTAGACAACTATGGAGTGAAAGCTGCATGAAATACATTAAGGCAGAAAGTGCCAAAGCCAACACTCATATGGTTATACGGTTTGACTGACACAACCACAACTTCATTGTGAAAGAGACAATCGACCACAATGAAGGCCTGCCAAGACAGGAATATAGGGTAATACTACCTTCTCGTTGGTGCGATTGTGGCAAGTTTCAAGCCTTTTGTATGCCTTGCTCTCATGTCATTGCAGCTTGTGCTTATACCCATCAAGACGCGCTACAACTTCTGTCACACATTTACAAATCTGAAACGTTGCTCAACGTTTACAACAACAACTTTCCTTTGGTAGCAAAACCAGATTATTGGCCTGCATACGACGGTGAAATAGTGTGGCACAATTACCAAATGCGAAGGAACAAGAAGGGTCGTCCCAAAAGTAAGCGAATCACAACCTACATGGACGAACTTGACAAGCTGGAAAGAAATTGTGGTTTATGCCGTTAGGTCAGACACAATCGCAAAAATTGTCCGAATCGGGCGACTGCCTCAACCACATGAAAATTGTAATACATAAAATCTTTCCTTAATTATGTTGTAAACATTAGGGTTTTTCGTTAATAGTATTTACTACAATAAATATTGCGCGTACAATAAAAAAACACGATATTCCGTCTACGAAATTACAACTGTTAAAAAGATTTCATCTGACCCATGCATCATCAACATTACGTCGCTGTCTGTTTTGACCTCCTCCAACCATACATTAGGTCTTCCTGTCGCATGTGAGGTTGTTGTTCGTCTTTGCTGGATCCTTCGAATTCCCCCCCCCCCTCTGCAATGTCTCCATCTAGCCATTGCATCAACTCCCGCTTCAGACGCTCCATGGAGTGAATGTGCCAGAATTTCATTTTCATCGCAGGTTTCGTGGCGGAGAAGATAACGTAACCATCTCTGGTAAAAATCATGGGCGATGTCATGACGCAAATAACAGAGTAAAAAATAAAAAAACAGTGCGAGAAATGACGGAGAAACAGACGAATTATTTATAAAATAGCATTTTGCCCTAGGAGCCAAATGAGATGGCGCCTCCTCTCACTTTTAAAGTACATGCGCCATCTCACTTGGCTAAAAGAGAGAGGAGGCGCCAAGTGAGATGGCGCCTAGGGCAAAACCCTAGGTGGAGGCGCCAAGTGAGATGGCTCCTCCTTTGGGGAGTCATCTGAAACATGGTTATTTGCGTAATTTTTTCCGAAACGTGGTTATTTGCGAATTTTTTTTAATACCTGGTTATTGCAAAAAAAAATTCACAAAACTAAAAAAATTAACTAAAAAAAAGTATACGTTGGGCCGGACCGGGTCGGGTCCGAACCCAACTTCGTGTTCAAATGGAATGGGTTGTATAACCCTAGAAAAAGAAAACAAAAAAATAGTAGCTCTTATCTCTCTCTCACCGATTCAAACTCAACACTACAAACACCACAAAACTCATCCTCAAATCGTCCTCGCCGATTCTCAACTCCCTCTCGCTCCATCTCCGTATACCCCTGGGGATTCCCTCTCTCTGATCAAAACAACAACGAACCAACTCACAGAACTCAATCGGTTCCAATCTATTTTCTCAATTCTTTATTTCGAAACAACAACAACAAAATAGGTATGACGTCTGTATTTTCTTCTTCTAATTTTCTTTTCCTTCCGAATTTAAGCTTCTGAGTTTATGTTTTACTGTTGTTGCGTTGGTTTATGGTTTTAGAACAGAGGCGAGTTGAGGTTTGAGGAGGGTTTTGGAATTTAGCAGAATTTTTGGGCTTGTAACAGGTTGTAGCTAATGATTTTATCGTGTAGATTTGAGGATGAAGCAGGTTGTGAAAAGGGTGTTTTGGAGGAGAGGTTCAAGGATGTAAGATGAGGAGTAAAAGGAAAGCTCTGAGTTGCGGTTTTGAATGGGGGGGAGTATATATGAGGTTTTCAGTTCAAGGTAGGTTTCTCAGTTTTTGTATATTCCGAGTTTGTTATTTTTTGTTTCTTTTGAATTTCTCGTGTCTCTCCTATCATCTTATTTCTATGTCCATTTTGTAATATTCAAGAATCATAACAAATGAAGAAACAGAAATAACACCAAGTTAACATTCAAAGCACATAGACAGATGCAAAAATAAAGGTTCACAAATTAAGCTACCACGACTTTACACTACAAATCATAATGGAAACAACATAGGTGCAGAGAAACCAAATAATACATGTTCCGAATGTTCACGGAGGTGACGATCCAAAGGTGAGCTTGATTCCCTTTTCTCTGCTTCTCGTTCATTTCTACTTTGCCTCCTCTTGAATCTGTTTCTGGTTCTACTGTTAGATTGCTTATATGTTGCCTTAAGTTGATATTGGTTTGTGAGATAAAAAGGTAATGTGAAGTGAAGGCTGAGTGTGGAGTTCAGGGGTAATTTCTCAAGGAGATAAAGAATGTTACAGTGGAATAAAGTTTGTGTAGAGAGTGATTTTCGCAGGGGTTGAAAGGTGATCTTGATCCCTGTTTATCTCAGTGTTATTGTCTATGTTATAGTTGAATAAAATGAGGTTTTAGGGAGAAAAAAATTATGAATTTAAACTGTTTTGGCTATTGTTTTTGTGCTTTATTGATGCAGATTTTGTTATAACTACTTTGGTGCAATGGCTGTTTTTAGCAACAAGGTTGGACTGCTATGGTAGGTTTTGGAGCAGCAATATTGCAGGTTTTTGCACTGGTGGAGCAGGGTTTTTGGACCGAGGTTGGGCTGGTTATACAGCAGCATGTTGGAAGTGGATTGGTCACAGTTTTGGGGTTATTTCAGTGCAGTTTTTTTGACAATTTTTTTTTGGTTTTGGTTTGCAGGTTTTAGACAGCAAGATATGTAGCATGATGCAAGTCTGACTTTGTGGACAGATTTATGCAGCTTGTAACAAAGACAAGGCATATTTGTGGATAACATAGTGGCAAAGTCTAAAGATTGAGACAAAGGAAAAAGTTAAAACAAGATAAAGCTTAGGATTTGTAACTTGCAATTTTTACTTAAAAATGTAACCTTGTTGCTTGTTTTGTAAACTTCAAATTCTTTTCTCTTGTATGTATGAATCTGCTTTAGGCATAAGAAATTTGAGATTTATTTTCTTTTTGTTGTAACTATAAAACTTGTAACAACTTGAATTATCTTGAATTGTAATGCAACTAAGAAAAAGTCTTGCACTTTGTTCTTGCAATTTTTAAGAAGTGATGTGGACTTATCTCATGGAAATTGAATGATTTAATAGATGTATCTCATGTTGAAAAGTCTTGAATTTGAATAATGATATGCTTGAAAGTAGATGAATAACCATGAACTTTGAATTAGGTTTGTCAATTTGATTTGGTTCATAAGAATTGTAACTTAGAGAAACCATGAATCAAAGTATAACTTTATCATGTTTGCATTATGATGAGGCTCGAATATTGGAAGCTTGAATGAATTAGAGCAAATTTTAGTGAACTCGTCTTTGATACCTTGAATTCAAAATAATTCACGTGAATGAACCATAAAAAATTTGGATGAAACATGTGATATTGTGTAATGCTTTGATAACTTGAATTGAAATCAAAGATATCATTCAAATGAATCCTCAAATCACTTTCACCAAGATCCTAAATCACAAAGTAATGTATGAGTTGATTGTGTCGGGAATGGGCTTGAAGATGTCATTTGGAAAGATGATAAGGAATATTGTCGAAGATGGGCTTATAGATGCCATCAGAAGTGGTTGAGAATTATCGGAAATGGGCTTATAGATGCCATCTAGAAGTGACTGTTGATAGAGAAATTAGACTAAGTCTAATGCTTGACTTTAACTAAGAGAAGTATCAAAATAAATCTTTGGTCGACTTAATCTGAGCCAGAAAAGGTTTACTGAGAGAAGTATCAGAATGAATCTTTGGTCAATTCAATCTGATTCAGCAAATGTCTTCAAATATTTACCTGGGAGAAGTATCAGAATAAATCTTTGGTCGATTTATACAGAAACACTAGATGTCCTTCGCCTGTCTTTAACTTGAAGAAGTAAATCTAAACCAGAATAGGTCTTGTGTCCTCCTGTCTTTAACTGGAAGATGTAAATCTAAACCAGAAGATGTCTTTGTTCGCCTGTCTTTAACTGGAAGGAGTAAATCTAAACCAGAAGAAGTCTCTGTTCGCCTGTCTTTAACTGGAAGGAGTAAATCTAAACCAGAAGAGGTTTGTCGTTCGCCTGTCTTTAACTGGAAGAAATAAATCTAAACCAGAAGAGGTCTTTGTTCTCTTGTCTTTAACTGGAAGAAATAAATCTAAACCAGAAAAGGTCTTCATTCACTTGTCTTTAACTGAAAGAAATAAATCTAAACCAGAAGAGGTCTGTTGTCTGCCTGTCTTTAACTGGAAGAAATAAATCTAAACCAGAAGAGGTCTGTTGTTCGCCTGTCTTTAATTGGAAGAAATAAATCTAAACCAGAAGAGGTTTTCATTCGCCTGTCTTTAACTGGAAGAAATAAATCTAAACCAGAAGAGGTTTGTTGTTCTCCTGTCTTTAAGTAGAAGAAATAAATCTAAACTAGAAGAGGTCTTTTTAAGAAACTGTTGATTGTTGATGGAATTTTTCTGTCTACTGATCTTTCCTGAAAAGGTAAAGAATTAGTTGTATGCAATGTCATGATGCAAGCACTGTGTAATGATGTTCTCAAAATAAATGAGATTGTGCTACATGCGTTTTGTATGCATATGTCATGATGTATGAATGTGAAATGTTATTAAAGTGTATCTTTGTTTGGGAAAATAAGTCCCTGACTACTGCTGGGGGGTTTCAGGAAGCTAAGTCCTGGACCACTGTTATAGATGAAGAGTATGTGTATCTTCAACCTCTGCTTATAGTGCCTCCGCTGGGAATTCCTGCTTGCTGTTTGAGAAAACTCCGTTGGGGATGTTGATTTTTGTTCAGGGAATAAAGTCTAGGAACCCTGGTTATCCATTGCTCTACTGGGGAATTTAATTCTCATATATCCTGGCTGGGGATAAAAGATGTGATTAAACTACTGACTTGCTTGTGGAGAATAAAGTTAACTGGTATTTGGTAGGATTCCAGGCTTGGCAGCAACTTTCTGGGGACAATGGCAATTCTACTAGAGAAGAGGAGTTTCGTCAGTGATTTGCAGTAGTCTGATGAATAGACTCGAGATGGGGAGATTGTAATCTGTTGGGGAGATAAACCTTGTTCAGGAAAGTATTACAGAGACCTTACTGGGGAAACGAAATCTTCTTGGGAAGAACTTTTGCAAGGTTTCTCTTCCAGTTTTGGAAGGCCAAACTCGTATGGGGAAGAGAATCTCGAAGAGATATGATGATTAGAAACTTTGAAAAGAAATTGTGTGAATTTACTATGTGGGGAAAATCTCATAGAAATGGCTTTGTGGGGTTTTATGGACAGATTGAGTGTCATCCCAACTTCTAGAGTCTTGAGTAAATGTTTATTACTGTTCTCATGCGTATATTTGTTAATAGTTAATCATGTTCATATGCATCTATTCATTCAATTTTAGTCATTGGACGTTTTTGCAATCAAAACAGAAAAAACACAATTTTGCACTTCAAAAGGTATTTGTATTGATAAGTTACCTATAAACAGGAGATTTTGTACAAACAGACGGAAATCCTAGTAAGAGGAAACCGTCGTGAAATGAAAGGAGTACAAAGTGAAAACAAATATATATAGCCATGTGGAAGTGATCTCATTGGGTTCCAACTCTGTTATTGCCCCTATGTCTTTGAACATCTCATCCCTTGTTGACAAAAGAAGTCGATTGAATTGACCTTGTACCATTTGAACTTTAACTTTGGTAATAAAGCTGGCTGTAGTGATCCAATAGGACATAGTCGTACGCTTTAATCCCTAACTTTTTCCCGGACTACCCTTTCGGGTTTTCAGTCCACCAGGATACCCCCTTTTTGCCCAAACCGCCCTTTCAGGTTTTCGAGTTGCCGGGTGTAAAATCTTTTGTATATATCCCTAATTTTTGCCTGAATCCTTTTGGTTCGTCGAGATGCCCTTATTTTTCCCTAGGTATGTCAACCTAATGGGTCATTCTTATGCATAGTACTTTTTGACTATATTTGCATTGACAGGGTGCGGGAAATCTTCACCGTCCATAGTGGTTAGCATTATAGCACCGCCCGAGAATACTTTCTTAACAACAAATGGCCCTTCGTAAGTGAGAGTCCATTTTCTCCTGGTATCACCTTGTGGTAGAATGATGCGCTTTATTACCAAGTCACCAACCTGGTATACCCTATGCTTGATCTTCTTGTTGAAAGCTTTAATCATACGTTTCTGGTACATCTGATCGTGACAGATAGCATCCAGCCTATTTTTGTAAATCAAATTCAATTGATCCAACCTAGTCTGAATCCACTCGTCTTCGTCCAAGTCTGCATCTTTCATAATCCTTAGAGTGGAATCTGAACTTCGACAGGCAGGACAACTTCCATGACATAGACCAAAGAGAAAGGGGTTGCCTCAGTTGATGTTCACGCCGAAGTACGATAGCCGTGAAGAGAAAATGGTAACATATCATGTCAGTATTTATAAGTTACCATTATCTTTTGCATAATCTTCTTTATATTCTTGTTGGAAGCTTCCACTGCGTCGTTCATCTTCAGTCTGTATGGAGAAGAATTGTGATATTTAATCTTGAACTGCGTATAGATTTTAGTGATCATGGTATTGTTGAGGTTGGTACCATTTCTAGTTGTTGTATCCCAAAATTTTTCCTCTCCTTTTACTCAACACATTCCCATTGAGGTCCTCAACTTGCTCAAGGATGCCCAAGAGTTAACCACGCAAACTCTCTCCCAAGGCAATGTACCTTAAACTAGGGTTTCCATTTTCATCATGGTGTGGGAACTCCAAAGGTTACAAATTCCTTCCATGGTCCCAATATGTTCTCAATATCATTCATGTCAAGTTTCATGCCTTGCACAAGAAGTTTGCTTAGTCAATTGCCCAGATGCCTGAAAATCAACCATACTAGGTCAAAAGTCAACTGTGGCCCACATACGGTCAAACTTCAAGATTTTTGGTCAACATAAACCTTTTGAAGAGTTATCCATCATTTGATCAAGCATTTATCATGATTCCTCAAGGAATTCCCCCAAATTCATCAAAACCCAAAAGTTGCTAAATTAGGGTTTCACAGGAAAAGTCAACCATACTTTGACTAGGAATAACTTCTTCATACTTTATCAAAAATTTTCCATCCAAGGTTCATTTTGAAGAGGATGCAATTTCCTACAATTCATCTTCATCCCACAAGTTCAAAATATGCACTCATCAAAAGATATGAATTTCTACATTATAGGTCCTTTTGAAAAGTCAACAAAAACACCTTTTGGGTCAAAGCTTCTTACATGAACATGGAAGACCCAATTGAGGTGAAACCAAACGGGTTGTTTAGGGGACATCCTAAGATTTATAAAAATTCAAAGAAAACCTCTCTAGGGTTAAAATTGGAGGAGATATTCCTTGTCAAAGTGGACCATTTTTTCAAAATTGCCAAAAGTTAAATGTGCTCAAAAATACATTTTTTGTCAAATGGGCCTAGCTTCTCATGATTGCATCTTGTTAGAGACATGGTCCACAACCCAAATTAGCATCCACACATTTTTTACTTTATTTATTTATTTATTTTGATTTTTTATTATTTAAAAGTTAAATTAAATCAAATAAATTGCAAAAAATTAAAAAGATTGGTTTTGAATCTGATTTTTTGTAGGAATCAAATCCAATTAGGCTGGCATAGCATATCAAATCGTGCAAGGGATGATTGAAGCAAGAATTGGCATGATTATGCTTGTTTTGGAAAGATATGATACAAGAGAAAAATCAAATCAAATCTCCATGATTATCAAAGATACAAAGTGTTTTTGTTGCCCTAATTCGTTCCACTACATATACTGAACATACTCAAGCCAAAAGAAGGGGGATTGCAGTCGTGAGAAAGGAAGAACAAAACTAAAAAATTGGCAAGAAAGTGGTGATTCGTTTTCTAACCTAGAGATCAATTCAAGCCATTCCAAAGGTCGTAATCGATTCCTGGATCTTCCTAGAAGCTAACACGATCAATTGCAGGCATTCTCAAGCCTAGAATCGCCCCCTAGACCTCACACGGTTTGCTTTCTTTTTCAAATTAGATTACTATGATTCTTGCATCATGAACATGTTTTAATGGTATATATGTGTTTGTTGTCATGTTTGGATCCAACGCAAGGCAGATGGGCCAAGGAATCTGGGCCTAACAATTTCAGTGCCACACCCCCTAGATTACTTCTAATAGACCCATCTCTTTTCCTTTTTTTATTTTATTTTAATTCTTATTTTAATTATTTACTAATTATTTCCTTTTACAAAAATAACACAAAAGTTATTTCTTTTTTATTTAATCAAAAAATCATAAAAACATTAAAAATCATTTATTTTCATAAAAAATATTTTATTTCCTTAATTAATTAGATTAATTATTTAGGGTAATTTAATTCTTTTTTTCATTATTTAAATCAATTAGAAATTAGGGTTTAATTTGTACATAACCTAATTATTTTTTCTCAAAAACTAACCTAAATCTTTTTCAATTAGATTTTCTAGGTTTCCTAATTATTCTCGCATTTAACTCGCGGCGCGCATTTTTTAATTCTTTTTATTATTATTGTAACTGCTCCGAGTTTGTAATAGTAATTAGGGTTTTAAACTCCGTGTCTTTATTTTCAGTCCAAGATAATAATGTATATGCAAAAGCCCTGTAATAGCTAGGACCTTTAACTTTCTCGCTTTAGTTTCCGTAAACTATAAACTGCTTAGGTGTATGTTAATAGGATTGTATGGAAAGATAAATTGAAAATTAATACGGTAGAAAACCCTAATTGTGCAAAGATAAATTAACTGAAAATTACACTCGCACATGCTCACTCCTAGGGTTTACTCCACTCCGGTTGCCTTCGGTAAACGGTCATGAAGTATAGGGTTTGTTAGGGGTTGTCCTCTAGCCCCAAAAGATCTAAAATGACCCATTCAGATGTTGCCTTGGAAAAAGATCTTTAAGGCTTTAGGATGATTACTAAGATTTTCTAACATTGCTTTTGTGATCGTATTTGTCCCTTCGAATGTCCCTAAAAAACTCCAATGACGGTGCTACCTATTCCTCAATAATGGGATAGAATTGTCTAAAAGGAAAATGAACAGACATTTTTCGAGTAGGTAGATTAGTTCCTAGGTACTTGCTCAAACAAACAAATTTTTTTCACACAACTTGAGACTCTTCTGGGGAATAACATATAAAGTGGGGTAAACCTTAGGATCTAAGTCATATTTAATTGCTTTCTCTTGATTGTCTTACTTGCTTTATATTTATGGGAACTGTTTGGGTTATTTGATCCTACACCCGGATCGGGAAACACCTTTTAGGTAAGTAGCAATAAACTGTGAGGGAGTTGTGCTGGGGTATACCGATACAGTTGAAGTAGAAGCTACGTTGATGTGGCACTTTGGTTAGTACCCGTAACCCTTGAGTTAATCAGGGAGATGTACGGGGTCGTCGCGTGGTGTCATAAAGCATCAACTGACCTTAGAACCTTTAATTGCACAACTTGGCCAGTAGGACGTAGCGAGATGGCCGACTTTGGTGTATGCCCAAGGTCGACAGATACTTGATGCTACACTCATTGAGGTTTGACTTCTGAGTTTTGTTTGATTACGAGTCAATTGTCGATTGAACAAGGCTTGGGGGAAAGATCAGTGGTATTAAGATCCCTTAGAACCCGATTATTATTTATAGGACAGGTTGAACTAATCCAACTTCAAGAGGGTATGACCTTAAAACCCATGCAAGCCTAAACCTAAGGTTGTTTGTGTGACTTGTGTGCTTTCAACTTGAACTACTTGCAGAGTTTTATTACCTGACAACATGAGTTCCTTGCAGGTTTTGTTTACAGTTATTATCCAATAACTTGGATTTCTTGCAGGTTTTACTTGCTTACATCCCTTCGCACCTTTGCTTAAAAGCATAGTATACACATAATAAGATCATGCCTTAACATTTCCTTAACCATTTCAAGGATCTTGAGGGCCTGTGATGCAGGTTATGATAAATCAGACGTCTAGCAAGGGGCAATGGGATTTATTTTCCTCTAGCCAATGCCTTCAGAAGATCAAAACTCAACAACTTGAGTCAGGGGCTATGACCCACTTGATATGGTGAGCTTGACTCTCATAGAAGGACTCTCAACGATACGAAGTTTTTCAATCAAAGCTGCAAATTTCAACTTCTAACATTTTCTTGTTTACCCCGCGAGATCCTTGAAAACATTGCATACATATATAATACATATCATTGCATAAGCAGGTTTCAAAGCAGGTCTCTCATGTTCTCACTGTTTATTTTAGCAATGGCTCTCCAACAAGACAACAGAGATCTCCAAGCTCAAGATGCCCAGTTCAAGGAATTTCTCCTGAATCTATCCAAGGGGCAAGAAGACCTGAAAACACTCTTCGTCGGGAATCTGACCAAGGAACGTCCTGACAACAACAAGGATGAACAATTAGAACAATTGCAAGCTGAGGTAGAAGCAATGAGAATCCAGATGCTGGGGCAGATGGCTCTTATCTAAAACTTAGCTCGAGGACAAGAAGGGCTAAGAGCCTTCCTCAACAAGCTTCACCAAGATGGATGCAGATCCATGAAACAAACAGTTAAAATTGTGGATCAAGGCATTAATCAGCCCCCAGTGAGAGAAGAGGTTGGTTTGGTTAGGAACAAACCTTTCCAGATTGCTACTACATCATAAGCCCAACCACAACCTCTCCAACAACAACGGGGAATCGGCATAAGAAGAATACATCCGAAAGACGCTTCACCAAAATCAACATGTCATTGGCTCAAGCATTGCAACACCTGTTGAAGGCCAAGTTGGTTATGTTAAGGGACCCTCCTCAGAATCCCAACATAGCCTCCCCAAGGTACAATCCAAATGCAAGATGTGTGTACCACTCCAACAGTCCTGGACATGACACCAACAACTGTTGGGCATTGAGAAATAAAATTCAAGA
This sequence comes from Vicia faba, assembly GCA_948472305.1. Lineage (NCBI taxonomy): Eukaryota > Viridiplantae > Streptophyta > Magnoliopsida > Fabales > Fabaceae > Vicia > Vicia faba. The sequence continues at coordinate 489,734,318 of OX451739.1, forward strand.
CCTGGTTGATGAAAGAGCACTAGAATTCGCACAAGACGGTCAGGCTGAGTTCTTCTACCATCCCTCCAAGGCATACCATCTAAAGTGACAAGTTCTCACAATAAGACTTTTCATTCATTAGAATTTTCAATGTGTAATTTTCTTTTGATTTGTTTGAACATTTATTCATATCAAACCTCGTTATTTCATCAATGCATTGCACATGTTTGTCTTGAATCAATTCATTCGTATTCACTATTTCAAAAATGTGTTCTTATTTCCTTTTTTGATATTCAACTCTCGATTAAAAACTCTAAGCCTTAGAGGGAGGATGGCGAAAATGATACCACAACCTCTACAATATGCTTATGAATAGACCCCGCTGACGATGTACAGGCGTTGTTTCAAATCCTAAACAGTGGAGTTATACGGAAGATAATCCCTAGTCAACCCCTTCGAGCCAAAGAAGTAGGAGTTTTTCTTTTTGCACAAATTAAAACCCTTAATCATAACCTGGGGCAGGGTAGTTTTCTCAGTTAATTCAGAGGCGCATTCAGTCACAATATGCCGCTTCATACACAATGAATCGCATCGAAGACGTCCTTCTAAAACAAAATATGGTGATGGTTCCGTATAATCGTCAAGACAGGCAGTCATTATCTCTCGAAATAAAAGCCCATTAAGTCAAAACCTATGAAGGAGACTTAAGAGAAAATTGGGGCATCCCGCTGACTGTAATCACAAAAGAAATAGTTCAGGAAAAAGAAGGGATAACGAAAAGAAAAAAAGAGGTTACTACAAATCCTCGACAAAAATAAGATTACAAAAATGACTGCCTTTTCAAAACAAATGTTCAATTTCTGAATCATCACCAAGTATCAGAGCAAAGATTCTAGACTCAATCGGGATCTAAATGCGCAATTAACTGAGCATAGGACTGAAGAACATCACGAAGAGCGGGTTGGGTACAAATAAAATTTGAGCCTTTAAAATTTGTTTCTTGAACCGTGAACCAGACCACGTTATAACCCTTAAAAGTCTTAGCTGAAGCATGGGTTAGTTTGAGAGCATACTGTTACAAAGGTATCCTGACTCCTGTAGGATTTGTTACGAATCCTGAGTTGATATCACATTCTTGCAAATTTCGTTTTAATACACAAAACACATATTCAATTTTTTTTCAAGACAGGCATGAGTTTTGCATTCTTTAAATGACATTGTTTGCATATGACTAATTGTTTGACAGTAGAGAAATCTGCACAATATATATTCAATGAACAAACATCCTCTCAATGGACAAAATCACCTCAGTGGAAAGACACTTCCAATAACAGGTCTTCCATAAGCAAGGTGGCATGACATGATGTCTAAACACACATGGGGCAGTCTCTCAAAAAGTGCCAAATAACTAGGGGCAGATCTCCATCTGAACCGCTTGGGGTATTATGCATGCATTCCAACAATGAATCATGTGCCATCAAGAAAACATTTTCGACAGTACTACAACACAACACTATGGACAGTGAAAACTCTCTACATCTTGAAAGCATGGACATAGTCGGAAAATACTATGCATGAACAAAAAGACCCGCTAGGTTGACACACCTAGGCAAAAATAAGGGAATCCCAGCGAACCAAAAGGGTTCAGGCAAAAGTTAGGGATATACATAAAAAAAAAACTGTACACCCGACAAGTCGAAAACTTGAAAAGGCATCCCGGTGGACTGAAATCCCGAAAGGGCGGTCCAGGAAAAAGTTATGGATTTAAAACATACGACTATGTCCCGTCACCTGTCTATCAGTGGAAGACTTATACCTTAATCAACATTCATCAAGAGCACCAGAATCGAGAAACGGTTCAGATACGGATGTCATTCTGCTACTTATTCAAGATTTTCATACATTGAGAAACAATTTAGGTACGATCCAGAGACGAATGTTATCCTGGTACTTATTCCAGATTTATCTTCTAGAATTAGTTCAGGTACGATCTAGAGATGGATGTTATCCTGGTACTTATTCCAGATTTCTCTTCTAGAAACAGTTCAGGTACGATCCAGAGACGGATATTATCCTGGTACTTATTCCAGATTTCTCTTCTAGAAATAGTTCAGGTACGATCCAGAGACGGATGTCATCCTGATACTTACTCCAGATTCTCATCTAAATACAGTTCAAATACGATTCAGAGATGGATGTTGTAACACCCCTTCGAAAATACCCCGAATAATATTAATTATATCAATGATTAAAGACATATTCCATCAGAGTTAACACGGAACAAGGGATGTCACAATTATGAAATAAATAAAACTTCCAATAAAACAGTAGTCATGCTACACTGAGGGTCATTATTCAAATAATTCAATCAACTTAAGACCATGTCTTACACAGCAGAAAAATACCATAACCAAAATGGAATAAACCAAAACATAATTATTCCCAATGAAATTCAAAGAAACAATTGAATAATAACTAATTCCTCAACTAAACGTTCCCCAGTGTTACAACCTATCAGAGCACGACACTGACACGCGGACTTAAAGTAACATAGCTCTAGAGCCATCCTCACCAACTCCTGAGCTGCTAACTTTAATCTGAAATTGTTAAAGTAAGGGTGAGATTTCTCATAATTAACATGCATTATAAGCTTCTCAATCAACATTATATCACAAGCATATTATTTCACCCATTTTAGCATAAATTCAGATTCAACACGCAGTTTCAATCATACAAGTCATTATGCACAAATCAATAATCAACCAAAGAATTGTAACACTGGAAGACATCCTAACATGTTACAATTCCATGCAAACACAAATGCAGACACAATGCATGTGGTACCAATACGTGACCAAGTCACCCAACACTGATCCATCATCAACCGGATACAGCAACCATCGATTCGTCCATAAACACCTGGACACGAATCCAGCCTAACCACCCATCATCACCCTGGTATCGCTTAACGGCAATACAAGTCAAATTCCACACAATGGGAATTAACTTCACCAAAACAATGCATATGCACGCACATCACTAACATGCAACATCAAATCAGTCTATGAAATACATCAATTTATCATAACTGAACCAAAACCAAAAACATGATATCTCAATGATCATGCACACCATCATTAGCAACATAAACATGCCTTTCATTCACACAATACTAATACATCCATCCATCACAGGTTCACTGCTACATACACACCCATGTGCGTTAGCCAATAATCACTTATTCCAGGATTTGACTCATTTTCAAAATAATTTCAGGTTTTAGGAAATCTTTTCATTTTATAAAATAGAGCATTAAATTTAAGAAATAACGTCCAAAACGGCACTCAAAACGGACTTACGGTTTGAAAGTTATGAGTTTTCAAAGTTTAATATTTTTCAAAAAGTTACAGCCGAACCCGGTTCCTACATATGCAGGAACCGGTTCCTGCGAAGTTCAAAAATCACGCTTCTGGAAAAATGTATGGGAACCCGGTTCCTACCTATACAGGAACCGGTTCCTACGTGCATTTTTTCCAGTTTTTATAAATTCACACAGTGGAACCCAGTTCCTCCCCACTGGGAACCGGGGTTCCCACGACCTGCAGAGTCAAATTCTGCACTTTTGACAGCATTTATTCATTCTAAACCAACTCCAAACATACCCATACGAATTGCAACATGAGAAACACCAAAACACATCCATTTTGCACCATTATAACATCAAACAACATTATTTCATCATTCCTTTTTATCATCTGACACCCTAATGGTTTTCAACCTACAATTCGACGCAACAGGGACAATTCTACGGAACCCTAGAATTCCAAACCGGGATTCCCTAACATACTATGATCCATACTATTGAATATCTAAACCGATAATATGAATTAACTAATCGAAATCACCCCTTACCTTGTGGGTTCTTCGAATTCTGACGCTTCCAGTTTTCTCCTTCTTTTTCCTCTTCTCAAATGCACGTATGATGAATATTCCAAAATAACTCTCTTTCTCTTCTTTTTCCTTTTAATACTCCTTTTATTATTCCAATAAAATAATTAAATTAGTAATTAGTAAGAGTAGAGTATTTTATCCCTCACACCCTCTAATCACTCTTCACACCACCAATACTTCTTTCCTTTAATTAATTAAATTAATTCCAACAATCCAAAAATACCAATAATTAAATTTCCAAATAAATTAATAATTAAAAATTCTAATTATTTAATAATCGGATTATTTGGGGTGTCACAACTCTCCCCAACTAAAAGAGTTTTCGTCCTTGAAAACATACCTTAGACGAACAGTTCGGGATACGAGTCCTTCATCTGACTCTCCATCTCCCAAGTGACATTTCCATCTGCTGGTCCTCCCCAAGCCACTCTTACCAACGTGATCTCCTTGCCTCGCAACTGTTTCAACTTCCGATCCTCAATTCTCGCAGGTACCGCTTCCACAATCAAATTCTCTCGTACCTGTATATCGTCTACCCGAATCTCATGAGACGGATCAGCAATGTACTTCCTTAGCTGAGATACAAGAAAAACATAATGCAAATTTGCAAGTGACAGCGACAAAGCAATCTGATAAGCAACTTTCCCAACTCTCTTGGTAATCTGAAACGGACCAATAAAACGTGGAGTCAACTTCTTTGACTTCAAAACTCGACCAATACCAGTCATCGGAGTAACTCGCATAAAAACATGTTCTCCTTTGCTAAACTCAAGATCTTTCCTCCTCTTATCGTGATAACTTTTCTGACGACTCTGAGAAGTCCTCATCTTCTCCTGAATCATCTTAATCTTTTCCGAAGTCTGTTGGACAATTTTCGGTCCAATCACAGCACTCTCTCCAGATTCATACCAACACAACGGTGTCCGACACCTCCTACCATACAATGCCTCAAACGGAGCCATACCAATGCTCGAATGAAAACTATTGTTGTAGGTAAACTCAATCAATGGTAGATAACTATCCCAAGCTCTACCTTTCTCCAACACACAAGCTCTTAACAAATCTTCCAACGACTAAATCGTTCTCTCCGTTTGACCATCTGTCTGTGGATGATAAGCGGAACTCAAACGCAACTTAGTACCCAAAGCTTCTTGCAATCCCGTCCAGAATTTAGATGTAAACCTCGGATCTCGATCCGACACAATACTAGAAGGAATACCGTGCAAACTCACAATCTTCTCAACATACAATTCTACCAACCTTTCCATCGGAAAATCCATTCTTATCGGAATAAAGTGAGCAGATTTCGTCAACCGATCAACAATAACCCAGATAGAATCACAATTCTTCAATGTCCTTGGCAAACCAGACACAAAACCCATAGTGATTCCATCCCATTTCCATTCCGGAACAAACAACGGTTCCATCAATCCTGACAGTTTATGATGCTCAATCTTCGACTTCTGACAAACCAAACAAGCATACACAAACTCAACAATTTCCTTTTTCATTCCCGGCCACCAAAACAACTTCTTCAAATCATGGTACATTTTAGTAGCACCAGGATGAATACTCAATCCACTACGATGTCCTTCTTCCAAAATACTCTTCCTAATCTCTGCAACATCCGGAACACACACCCTATTACCAAATCTCATAACACCATTCTCATCAATCTGGAACTCGCCTCCTTGACCTTGGTTGATCAATGTCAATTTATCAACTAACCCAACATCGGACTTTTGTCCATTCCGAATTTCTTCCAGAATACCACTAGTCAATTTCAACATACCCAATTTCACACTATTCGGAGTAGTTTCACATACCAAACTTAAATCTCTGAACTGCTCAACCAAATCTAACTCACGGACCATTAACATCGACATATGCAAGGACTTCCTACTCAAGGCATCCGCAACAACGTTTGCCTTACCAGGATGGTAATTCAAACCGAAATCATAATCCTTTAGAAATTCTAACCATCTCCTCTGCCTCATATTTAACTCCTTCTGATCAAAGAGATACCTCATACTTTTGTGATCACTGAACACCTCAAACCGAGAACCATATAAATAATGCCTCCACAACTTCAAAACAAACACAACAGCTGCCAACTCCAAATCATGAGTCGGATAATTCCTTTCATGTACTTTCAATTGTCTCGAAGCATAAGCCACCACCTGCTTATCTTGCATCAACACACCACCTAATCCCATTAATGATGCGTCATAATACACAACAAAAGACTTAGTCGGATTTGGCAAAATCAAGATCAGAGCACTTGTCAACCTCCTCTTCAGCTCTTGAAATTCTTTCTCACATTCAACATCCCAAACAAACATCTGACCCTTCCTGGTCAACTTAGTCAACGGTAACGCTAATTTGGAAAATCCTTCTATAAACTTCCTGTAATAACCTACAAGACCCAGAAAACTACGGATCTCAGAAGCATTCTTCGGCGCTTCCCACTGAGATACTGCTTCTACCTTCGTAGGATCCACAACAATTCCATTCTTGGAAATTACATGGCCAAGAAAACTTTCTTCACTTAACCAGAATTCACACTTGGACAACTTCGCATAAAGCTTCTTCTCTTTCAACAATTCCAACACAACTCTGAGATGTTCTGCATGCTCTTCATCGCTCTTCGAATAAATTAGAATATCATCAATGAACACCACCAAAAACTTATCAAGATACGGATGAAATATCCTGTTCATATACTCCATGAAAACACCAGGTGCATTAGTAACTCCAAACGGCATAACAGAATACTCGTAATGTCCATACCTCGTTCTAAATGCCGTTTTCTGAATATCTTCTGACTTCACACGAATCTGATGATATCCAGATCTCAGATCAATCTTACTCAATACACAAGCTCCAACTAGTTGATCCATCAAATCATCGATCCTCGGCAAAGGATACTGATTCTTGATTGTAACTTTATTCAGCTGTCTGTAATCAACACATAATCTCATTGAACCTTCTTTCTTCTTAACCAACAACACCGGAGCACCCCACGGCGAAACACTCGGACGAATAAACTTCTTCTCAAGTAACTCCTCCAACTGTTCTTTAACTCCGCTAATTCAGATGCCGACATACAGTAAGGCGCTATCGACACCGGACTAGTTCCCGGAATCAAATCTATAGTAAATTCTACCTCCCTCTCAGGTGGCAATTCACTAACGTCTTCCGGAAAGACCTCTGGAAATTCATTCACCACTGGCAATCCATCAATCTTTGCTTTTCCCTCCGCTTCTATTGCAGAATACAACATAAATACCACAGCACCATCTTTCACAGCTAGGTTCATCTGTTTAACCGACATAGTCACATCTTCGACACCAACCTCTTCAGGAAAAATAACCGTCTTTGCAAAATAGTTGATATGAACCTGGTTGAATTCCAACCAGTTCATTCCAAGGATGATATCAAGTTGTTCTAACGGTAGGCACACTAAATCCATACCGAAACCCCTACCAAAAATCACAATAGGACAATTCCTACAAACATACGAAGTAGTCACTGAACCCGATGCAGGAGTATCAATAACCATACTTCCATCCATATTAGAAATTTCCAAATTCAATCTTTTAGCACAATCCAAAGCAATAAAAGAATGCGTAGCTCCAGTATCAATAATCACAATCAAAGGTATGTCATTAATAAAACATGTACCTTTAATCAGCCGATCATCTGGCTTAGTCTCTGACCCAGGCAATGCAAACACTTTACCACCAACTTGCTCCTTCTTGGGTTTTGTACACTGAGGAGGAGTATGACCTTCTTCACCACAGTTGTAACAAGTCACCACTCTTACTCTGCAATCATTGGCCACATGGCCGAGTTTCCCACACTTGAAACACTTCTTATCATTACTTTTGCAATCCACCATACAATGTCCTGTCTCACCACACTTGTAGCACTTAATGGAAGAACTAGAATCTCCTCCACCAAACTTCTTCCAACCACCGGGTCTCTGATTACTTCTATCATAAGGCTTACCACGATCCATCTGTTGCTTACCCTTCCTATCAACATACCCTCGAGCATTCGACTTAGTGCTAGCAAGATCCTCCTCTAAAATCCTACTACAGTCAACCAGATCAGGAAATCTTCAGATACGCTGATACCGAATACCCTGCTTAATCTCATCACGAAGACCATTCTCAAACTTGATACATTTGGAAAATTCTCCATCTGCATCGTTAGTATAATGAGTATAATACTTCGCTAACTCAGTAAACTTCGAAGCATACTCACTGACAGTCTTGTTACCCTGCTTGAGTTCCAGAAACTCAATCTCCTTCTTGCCTCTGATGTCCTCAGGAAAGTACCTACTCAGAAAAGCCCTCCTGAACACAACCCAAGTCAACGCAATACCATCTTCTTCCATTTCAGTTCTGGTAGCAACCCACCAGTCATCAGCTTCCTCTGCTAACATGTGAGTTCCGTATCTCACCTTCAGCCCTTCAGCACAGTCAATTACTCTGAAGATCCTCTCGATCTCCTTCACCCACTTCTGAGCACCTTCGGGATCATGTGCACCCTAGAACAACGGAGGATTATTCCTCTAAAAATTCCCCAATTGTCGGTCAGTACCAATCACAGCTCGCTGCTGGTTCCCTCCGAGTACTCCAGCCAACATTCCCAATGCTTCAGCAATAGCATCGTCGTTTCTTCCATTACCTCTTCCAGCCATTGTTCTTGTAACATTACAAAACAACCTCATCAGCATACAAGTATCGACAGTGTCATCTTACACTAGTCGCATACAAAAGGGATAACGACACAAGACAAGACCGACTATGCTCTGATACCACTATTGTAACACCCCTTCTAAAATACCCTGAATAATATTAATTATATCAATGATTAAAGACATATTCCATCAGAGTTAACAAGGAACAAGGGATGTCACAATTATGAAATAAATAAAACTTCCAATAAAACAGTAGTCATGCTACACTGAGGGTCATTATTCAAATAATTCAATCAACTTAAGACCATGTCTTACACAGCGGAAAAATACCATAACCAAAACGGAATAAACCAAAACATAATTATTCCCAATGAAATTCAAAGAAACAATTGAATAATAACTAATTCCTCAACTAAACGTTCCCCAGTGTTATAACCTATCAGAGCACGACACTGACACGCAGACTTAAAGTAACATAGCTCTAGAGCCATCCTCACCAACTCCTGAGCTGCTAAATTTAATCTGAAATTGTTAAAGTAAGGGTGAGATTTCTCATAATTAACATGCATTATAAGCTTCTCAATCAACATTATATCACAAGCATATTATTTCACCCATTTTAGCATAAATTCAGATTCAACACGCAGTTCCAATCATACAAGTCATTATGCACAAATAAATAATCAACCAAAGAATTGTAACACTGGAAGACATCCTAACATGTTACAATTCCATGCAAACACAAATGCAGACACAATGCATGTGGTACCAACACGTGACCAAGTCACCCAACACTGATCCATCATCAACCGGATACAGCAACCATCGATTCGTCCATAAACACCCGGACACGAATCCAGCCTAACCACCCATCATCATCCGTATATCAGTTAACGGCAATACAAGTCAAATTCCACACAATGGGAATTAACTTCACCAAAACAATGCATATGCACGCACATCACTAGCATGCAACATCAAATCAGTCTATGAAATACAACAATTTATCATAACTGAACCAAAACCAAAAACATGATATCTCAACAATCATGCACACCATCATTAGCAACATAAACATGCCTTTCATTCACACAATACTAATACATCCATCCATCACAGGTTCACTGCTACATACACACCCATGTGCGTTAGCCAATAATCACTTATTCCGGGATTTGACTCATTTTCAAAATAATTTCAGGTTTTAGGAAATCTTTTCATTTTATAAAACAGAGCATTAAATTTAAGAAATAACTTCCAAAACGGCACTCAAAACGGACTTACGGTTTGAAAGTTATGAATTTTCAAAGTTTAATATTTTTCAAAAAGTTACAGCAGAACCCGGTTCCTACATATGCAGGAACCGGTTCCTGCGAAGTTCAAAAATCAGGCTTCTGGAAAAATGTATGGGAACCCGGTTCCTACCTATACAGGAACCGGTTCCTACGTGCATTTTTGCCAGTTTTTATAAATTCACACAGTGGAACCCGGTTCCTCCCCATTGGGAACCGGGGTTCCCACGACCTGCAGAGTCAAATTCTGCACTTTTGACAGCATTTATTCATTCTAAACCAATTCCAAACATACCCATACGAATTGCAACATGAGAAACACCAAAACACATCCATTTTGCACCATTATAACATCAAACAACATTATTTCATCATTCCTTTTTATCATCTGACACCCTAATGGTTTTCAACCTACAATTCGACGCAATAAGGACAATTCTACGGAACCCTAGAATTCCAAACCGGGATTCCCTAACATACTATGATCCATACTATTGAATATTTAAACCGATAATACGAATTAACTAATCGAAATCACCCCTTACCTTGTGGGTTCTTCGAATTCTGACGCTTCCGGTTTTCTCCTTCTTTTTCCTCTTCTCAAATGCACGTATGATGAATATTCCAAAATAACTCTCTTTCTCTTCTTTTTCCTTTTAATACTCCTTTTATTATTCCAATAAAATAATTAAATTAGTAATTAGTAAGAGTAGAGTATTTTACCCCTCACACCCTCTAATCACTCTTCACACCACCAATACTTCTTTCCTTTAATTAATTAAATTAATTCCAATAATCCAAAAATACCAATAATTAAATTTCCAATTAAATTAATAATTAAAAATTATAATTATTTAATAATCGGATTATTTCGGGTATCACAGATGTCATTCTGATACTTATCCAACACATGTTTTAAATACAGTTCAGATACGATCCATAGACGGATGTCATTCTGACACTCATTCGACACATGTTTAAAGTACAGTTCAGATACAATCTAGAGACGTATGTCATTCTGACACTCATTCAACACATGTTTCAAGTACAGTTCAGACACGATCCAGAGACAGATGTCATCCTGACACTCATTAAATACATGTTCAAGTACAATCACAATATAGATCCATCCATAAAATCTCTACATGTAATTTTTCCAGCATGGTACAAGGGGCAGAGACAGTTGGAAGAGAAGTCACTATCACATACAAGCCAGTGATACCTATATTCCCCACAGAGCCGAGACAACCAAGGTCCGACCTCCGTATCCCCAAGCAGGAATTCCTTCCCCAGCAGGCTCTTTCAGAAAGCTAATGTCTGTATTCCCCAGCCGAGTTTTATAACCATGAGCAGTTTATAAAGCCATCTCCCGAGCAGAGTTTATTTCTCTGATAGCGGAAGCTCAATCTCCAACAGAGCTCTTCTCTCTAGCAATGGAAGTTCATCCCCAACTGAGTTTATTTCTCCAAATCAGCAGATCTTCCAAAAAAGTCTCTCTCTTCCCCATAGAGTCATTCCCCCGCAGGATTGTTCTCAGACAGAGTCTCTCCCGGCAAAATATTCTCAAGCATAATGGATGTAAATCTCCAGCTAATCATCTTTGGTCACTATCCCCAGCGGAAACAAAGAACTCAACTCCTTATACTCTCCAGCAGCAGTCCATGATTTATTTTCCCCAGCTAGATAATATCACAATAGCATTGCATATCCATACATCATGGCATGTGCATACATATTATACAACACAATCTCATTTATTTTGAAAACATCATTACTCAATACATTTCATACATCATGACATTACATGCGACTAACTCTTTAACTTTCAGGGAAAGATGCAATCAAGTTCTCACAAGTTCTCTCTGGTTCAGTCAAACTGACACCAAGGTTTCTATTCCAGTTGAAGATATTCCAACACTTTTTAAGATTTTCTCTGGTTCAGTCAAACCGACACTAAGGTTTCTATTCTAGTTGAAGATGTTCTAAGACTTTCGTCTGGGTCAGCCGAATCGTCGCTAATATTATCCTGATTTCTATGCCAGTCAAAGTCAATCCGAGACCTTCCCATGGTTCAGTCAAATCAATGCTAAGATTTCTTTCTCGGTTGAAGACAACTCGAGACCTTTCCCTGGTTCAGTCAAATTGATACTAAGATTTCTATTCCAGTTCAAAAGCTATGAAGCCCGGAAATCGACTGGATAATATCTTAATTTCTCCAAAATACTATGAAGTCTGGAATCAAACAGATATTGGTATATCTCAAATTCAAGCTATGAAGCCCGAAAATTGACCGAATAATATCTTAATTTTTCCAAAATGCTATGAAGCCTGGAATCGACAAGATAGTGGTATATCTCAAATTCAAGCTATGAAACCCGAAAATCGACCGGATAATATCTTAATTTCTCTAAAATAATATGAAGCCTGGAATCGACCAGATAGTGGTATATCTCAAATTCAAGCTATGAAGCCCAAAAATCAATCGGAGAATATCTTAATTTCTCTAAATTACTGAAGCCTGAGACACGACCAGATAATGGTATAAGACACCGTGAAGCCTAGAGCACGACCAGATAACGATATGAGACAATGTGAAGTCTGGAGCACGGCCAGATAATGGTAAGAGACACTGTGAAACCTGGAGCACGACTAGATAACAATATAAGGTATTGCGAAGCTTGGAATTCGACCAGATAGTAGTTTACTCGACCAATTACTATGAAGCCTGGAAATGATCGGATGTTAGTATGCCTTAAATTCAAGTTGAAACCCGGATGCGACCGGATAACCACTTAATTCCTTCTGAAGCCTGGAGCACGACCAGATAATAGTTTTTGAGATTGCAAAGCCTGGAGCACGACCAGATAGAAAGTTTAATCTCATCTCCCCAGTAAGTCACTGTAAAACCTAGAGCACGACCAGATAGCAGTCAGTCTTATTATCCTTAGCAAATCACTGTAAGGACTGGAGCACGACCAGATAGCAGTTCATTTTCATCTCCTCGACTAAGAGATGATTACCCAGTAGAGTAACAGACAACTGAAGTTCCTAAAATTCCATTTCTCACAAGACAGAGACCAAAATTCCTCAGCAGATTCCTCCTCAATGACAGGAACATGAATTCTCATCAAAGGAATATCTCGGGAAATCAACATCCTCTAGATGGCATCTTTAAGCCCATCTCCGACGATTCTCCGTCATATCTTCCGGATGGAATCTTTAAGCCCATCTCCTCGTGACCTTCTGTCATCTCCTCCAAATGGCACCTGTAAGCCCATTCCCGATACTACCTACACAGTCCAGCATCATCTCAGACGAGTGCAAATTTCTGAGCACTCTAGTGTTCAATCATCTTTCACCTTCAGATTACGTAAGGCAGACAACCAATCTACATCCTCAGGTTTAAGAAGATTGAACAGGGGAAGCTGTTGTATCCCAAAATTTTATCTCTCATTTTACTCAACACATGCCCATTGAGGTCCTCAACTTGCTCAAGGATGCCCAAGAGTTGACCAGGAAAACTCTCTCCCAAGGCAATGTAACTCAAACTAGGGTTTCCATTTTCATCAGGGTGTGGGAACTCCAAAGGTCCCAAATGCCTTCCATGGTCCCAATATGTTCTCAAGATCATTCATGTCAAGTTTCATGCCTTGCACAAGAAGTTTGCTCAGTCAATTTCCCAGATGCCTGATAATCAACAATACTAGGTCAAAAGTCAACTGTGGCCCACATATGGTCAAACTTCAAGATTTTTGGTCAACATCAACCTTTTGAAGAGATATCCATCATTTGATCAAGGGTTGATCGTGATTTCTCAAGGAATGCCCCCAAATTCATCAAAACCCAAAAGTTGCTAAATTATGGTTTCATAGGAAAAGTCAACCAAACTTTGACCAGACATAACATCTTCATACTTTAACATGAATTTTCAATCCAAGGCTCATTTTGAAGAGGATTCAATTCCCTACAATTCATCTTCATCCCACAAGTTCAAAATATGCACTCATCAAAAGATATGAATTTCTACATTATAGGTCCTTTTGAAACGTCAACAAAAACACCTTTTGGGTCAAAGCTTCTTACATGAACATGGAAGACCCAATTGAGATGAAACCAAAAGGGTTGTTTAGGGGACATCCTAATATTTCTAAAAAGTAAAAGCACACCTTTCTAGGGTTAAAATTGGAGGATATATGCCTTGTCAAGGTTGACCATTTTTGCAAAATTGCCAAAAGTCAAATGTGCTCAAAAATACATTTTTTGTCAAATGGGCATAGCTTCTCATGATTGCATCTTGTTAGAGACATGGTCCACGACCCAAATCAGCATCTACACATTTTTTAATTTATTTATTTATTTATTTATTCTTATTTTTTGTTATTTAAAAGTTAAATTAAATCAAATAAATTGCAAAAAATATAAAAAGATTGGTTTTGAATCTGATTTTTTGTAGGAATCAAATCCAATTAGGCTGGCATAGAATATCAAATCGTGCAAGGGATGATTGAAGCAAGAATTGGCATGATTATGCTTGTTTTGGAAAGATATGATACAAGAGAAAAATCAAATCAAATCTCCATGATTATCAAAGATACAAAGTGTTTTTGTTGCCCTAATTCGTTCCACTACATATACTGAACATACTCAAGCCAAAAGAAGGGGGATTGCAGTCGTGAGAAAGGAAGAACAAAACTCAAAAATTGGCAAGAAAGTGGTGATTCGTTTTCTAACCTAGAGATCAATTCAAGCCATTCCAAAGCTCACAATCAATTCCTGGACCTTCCCAGAAGCTAACACGATCAATTGCATACATTCTCAAGCCCAGAACCTCCCCTAGACCTCACACAGTTTGCTTTCTTTTTCAAATTAGATTACTATGATTCTTGCATCATGAACATGTTTTAATGGTATATTTATGTTTATTGTCATGTTTGCAACATGTTTGGACGATTTAATTGAAGTTTTGGTGCCTGTATTCACAACTCCCATTGTTAGGGGTTATCTTTCCATTTTAGGGTTTTTCTATACTGGTTAAATTGGCCTAAGTAAGGGGTACCATGATGCTCTGGCATCAAGACAAACTGATCCATGTGCTTAGAATTAATTTATCATGCTTGCTGTTGATTTTTGAAACTTCCAGTGCTATAGCCATGGAGTTTTGTCCGTAGGTAGAACTATGGTACCTAAGACGACCAACAGGGAAAGAAGAAGATATATGGCACAACCCCATTGGCCTGTTTGAATAAATGCACGCTTTTTATTTTTTCTGATTTATCCATTTTGTTTGATATAATATATATTGTTTTTATTATACTAACAAATAAAACATGTAACCCAGATGGCAAGGCGTGCGTGGTATTGAGTGGGAGGACCTGGGTTCGAAACCAGGTCCAGGAATTTTCCTATTTTTCTGAATTCTTTGTTTCAGATCTAGCGCGTTACACAGCCAAGGGTCCACCTTGCATCCTCCAAATCCATCCATTGGATCACCCTTGGAGTCAGATCCAATGTCCTGCCAGCAAGGTCCATGGTACACCTTCCAGCATAGCCCCCACTGGATCCAGCGCAAGGCAGATGGGCCAAGGAATTTGGGCCTAACAAATTCAGTGCCACACCCCCTGAATTGCTTCTAACAGGCCCATCTCTTTTCCTTTTTTTATTTTAATTCTTATTTTAATTATTTACTAATTATTTCCTTTTACAAAAATAACACAAAAATTATTTCTTTTTTAATTAATAAAAAAATCATAAAAACATTAAAAATCATTTATTTTCATAAAAAATATTTTATTTCCTTAATTAATTAGATTAATTATTTAGGGCAATTTAATCCTTTTTTTTTTCATAATTTAAATCAATTATAAATTAGGGTTTAATTTGTACATAACCTAATTAATTTTTCTCAAAAACTAACCTAAATCTTTTTCAATTGGATTTTCTAGGTTTCCTAATTATTCTCGCATTTAATTCGCCGCACACATTTTTTAATTATTTTTATTATTATTGTAACTGCTCCGAGTTTGTAATAGTAATTAGGATTTTAAATTCCGCAACTTTATTTTCAGTCCAAGATAATTATGTATCTGCAAAAGCCCTGTAATAGCTAGGACCTTTAACTTTCTCGCTTTAATTTCCGCAAACTATAAACTGCTTAGATGTATGTTAATAGGATTGTATGGAAAGACAAACTGAAAATTAATACGGTAGAAAAACCTAAATGTGCAAAGATAAATTAACTGAAAATTACACTCGCACATGCTCACTCCTAGGGTTTACTCCATTCCGGTTGCCTTCGGTAAACGGTCATGAAGTACAGGGTTTGTTAGTGGTTGTCCTCTAGCCCCGAAAGATCTAAAATGACACATTCAGATGTTGCCTCGGAAAAAGATCTTTAAGGCTTTAGGATGATTACTAACATTTCCTAACATTAGTTTTGTGATCGTATTTGTCCCTTCGAATGTCCCTAAAAAACTCCAACGACGGTGCTGCCTATTCCTTAATAATGGGATAGCATTGTCTAAAAGGAAAACGAACAAACCTTTTTCGAGTAGGTAGGTTAGTTCCTAGGTACTTGCTCAAACAAACAATTTTTTTTCACACAAACACTTTTCAAACAAAGTTTTCAAAAACAACTTCGTAACACTCCTGAGGACAGAAACAAGGGTTAAAATGAAGTAATACAAAACTTTTCAAAACAAGCACACACAAGCAGTTTTCAAAATGAGCAAGTACCTAAGAGCTCATGGAAAACCACAGATAGAAGGGGTGCTAACACCTTCCCTTTCTATAATCTACCCCCCTGTACTCAGAAATATCTCAAAAATGGTTTTTTCTGTTCTTTTTCCTTTTCCTGATTGGATAAAATAAAAGTCGGTGGCGACTCTTGCTTACCGCGACATTTGCGAATAAAATATGAAAACCAATATTAACAGTCGGTTCTGCCACCGTATCACACCAGTGATGATTCTCTCGGGGATGCCATACCTGCAAATGAGGTTATGTTTGATGAATAGGGCTACAACAGTCTTGGTAACAGAGGAAAATGAAGCCGCTTCAACCCATTTGGTGAAGTAGTCGATGGCGACGAGGATGAAACGATATCTGTTAGAGGCAGTGGGTTTGATCTCTCCGATCATGTTTATGCCCCATATTTCAAATTGCCACGGAGCAGTCATGACATTTAAAGGTATTGGAGGCACATGAACTTTGTCGGCATAGATTTGGCACATATGGCAAGTCCTCAAGTGGTGGTGACAATCAGTTTCCATAGTCGACCAATAATAACCAGCTCTCAAAATCTTCTTGGCCATAGTGTGTCCACTTGAGTGAGTTCCGAAGGTACCTTCATGCATATCCTCCATAATTTTCTCTGCTTCCTTCTTATCCATACAACCGAGCATAGTTGAATCATAATTGCGTTTGTACAAAATCCCATTGCTTAGAAAGAACTTGGCTGAGAACCTCCGCAGGAATTTCTTGTCGTTGATTGAAGCTCCCTCAGTGTGTTCTTGCGTTTCTAGGTAACTTTTCACCTCGTGGTACCAAGGCTTCTCCTCTACTTCATCAGTTTCAATCTCGAAGCAGTACGCCGGCTCGTCAAATCTTTCGATAGTAATTCTAGGAGCATCGTTGTCCTAATTGACCTTGAACATAGATGACATAGTAGCTAAGGCATCTGCCAACTAAGTTTCTTCCCTTGGGATATGTTTAAAGGTAACCTCCTCAAAGTATAGAATCAAGGTTAGCACAAGCTCTTTGTATGGGATAAGATTTGGATGCTTGGTATCCCATTCTCCCTTGACTTGAGTGATTACTAAGGATGAATCTCCGTATACGCTTAATAATTTGATTCTTAGGTCAATAGCAGCCTTTAGACCCAAGAAATGAGTCATACTCAGCCATGTTGTTGGTACAATCGAAGCAAAGTCTGGCAGTGAAAGGTGTATGTCAACCCTCGGGGGAAATAATCACAACACAAACTTTATTACCTAATGTATTGGAAGCTCCATTAAAAACCATAGTCCATCGGGATCCTTGTTCAGGTCCTTCATATGGTCCAAGTCCTTCACAGTCTGTCGCTAGAATGATATTCTCGTCCAGGAATTCGAAGTTCATGGATTGGTAGTCATCAACAACTTGATGTGCCAAATGATCTGCCAACACACTTCCCTTGATTGCCTTTTGTGTAGTGTATTGGATGTCATATTCAGTTAAAATCATTTTCCATTGAGCTATTCTTTCGGATAGAGCTGGCTTCTTGAAGATATACTTGATGGGATCCATCTTTGATATCAAGAGAGTGTGTAATACAGTTGGAGAACTGACTTGGGAGGTTTTGCGTTTTATCACAAATATTGCGGTTAGCAAGAGTCGCCATCGAACTTTCTTTTATCCAAAAGGAAAGGCTGAAAAGAACAAGAAAGACCTTTGAGATTATTTCTTGATTTTGGGGGGTAGATTATGAAAAGGGAAGGTATTAACACCCTTTTCATCCATAGTTATCTATGGGCTCTTAGTTCCTTGCTAGATCACTTGCTTTTGTTTGAAAAAATGCTTTGTGGTGGTTTTTGAAAGTATTTTGAAAATGCGCATTCATTTAGGCAAACTTTGTAATAGTTCTCGTTCGTAAGAACGTATACAAAGTGTTGAGCTTTTGAAAATATTTCATGTTTGGAAAAGGTTTTGAAAGTGTTTTGAAAGTGTTGGTGTTTGTTTAGAAAATAAGCAAGAGTGTTTGATTTGAAAATGAGCTAGCAACTAGGAACAATCTACCTACTCAAAAGTATTTATTCATTTCTTCCTTTCCTTTGATATTGCTATCTTACCATTGATTTGGTAAGAAGCCTTATCTTTGGATGTAAAGGGACGGGCGTGGGTCATCGTATAGTCATGATAGCAATGTTGTGAGATATCTTAGCATTTCTCTTTGAGGGACTAAGATCATTTTGAAAGGCAACATTTATAGCGTCATCGAGGGACTATGATCTTGTATTTTTGATTGCTTTTTACTAAGACATCTCGCATGTATAAGATGACCATTTTTTTAAGGCAACAAAGTGGAATTACCCTAAGGGTGCAAATGTATTTGATTTACATGTATTGTTTATCTTGAATTAGGGTTTGCTACTTATTGATTTTAGTCTTGCCATACAAACCCTAATTTACTAGCATTTATATAAAGCGATAAATTACAAAAAGTAGAATTACTATGCTATTACGTCATTAGGGGAGGGGGGATACAAATTTACAAATGGGGATTTGCAAGATAAATAAACCTAATTATCTATTACAACCATATTGAATAATATACAAGAATTAGAAATATAGTGTATAAGAAGATAAAATGAAAAGAAATGATTTTTGTTTGGTTTTTTATGAAAGGGTTTAGTTTTGACCTAATTAAAGAGAATGATTAATTAAAATTTAAAAAATTAAACCTAAACTAATTAAGAAAAGAAATTAAGTTTAAAAAAACATTTTTAGGGTTTTTTTTTGAAAAAGGGTTTTAACTTTAATAAAAAAAATGAAAATTAATTAAATAAAAGGAACCTAAATTCTAAGTTAATTTTAATTAAGAAAAATAAAAATAATAATTAAACCTAAATCTAAATGTTAATTTACTAAAAAAGAAATTAATTTATTAAAAAAATGTTTTTTTAGTCTTTTTGTTTTATAAAGAAAATAAGCATAAAAATGTGAAAATAATAAATAAAAATATTTTTTTGGATTTTTTTAATAATAAAAAAATAGTAATAAAAATAATAAAAGAAAACTAAAATAAAATAAAATAAGAAAATGAAAATAAAAAAATGAAATAATAAAAAGTTGGGCCAGCATGCAAAAGTAAACAGGGGGTTAAAAAAAAGCAAAAAAACAAAGCCCATTGACTTAGGCCCATGCGCTGCTGTTTGAAACAAAAAAGAGGAAAAATGTGAGAAAAATACACAAAAGATAGCACTGAGACTTGAACCCCTGACCATCAGCATACACGCGCGCTACCTTTGCCACTGGGGTGACTGTACATCCGGTAATATAAATAAAATAACAAATATATAACACAAGTTAAGTCATGAAGATGACTTCATCTTCACTCTCCAGCCTGAACATCTATAACTTCACCATTTCTCATCTATTTGCAAAAATGTAAACATCAAACTTGTTCCAAATTTTACAGCGATTCCAGAAATGTAAATTATTAAAACTATAAATCAAAGATGGGCATGAATTTTGAATGGTACCAAATTCTGACCTAATTATTTTCAGAGATTCAAACCTAAAATTCTCACTACTCAAGCAATATAAATGAAATCTATGGACATGTACAGTTTCAGGGCAATGATGTCTACATTTTATCTTCACAAATGCAAGCCTAACAATGCCTAAATGAAAAAGATAAAAGTTTAAAAAATGTACCTCAAAACTAGAAATCGCGAAATTCAAATGAGCTTGATTCAAGGTGCTGCAATGATGAGGTTAGCTTCCTTAAGATCCTAGGAAGCTAATGCAATGATTAGCTTGAGCAATGGATAACTGAAATAGTCCAGAGAAATCAACTTGCAGTGCTCTATTTTTGGTTATGGAGGATGATGGAAATGGAGTTACAGTTATATAACAGGGTCATGGATGGACTATGCTTGATGTATATGAGCTTTAGGAACCAAAAGGCCAAGAAACGCACAAGTAGATTCTAAGTTTCAAGTTCAAAGTCAGAATCTGTGCATCAATGGAGTTTTTGGACAATTTCTGGCTTGAGGGAGTTTGGAAAAATTTCAGGGTGCTTAAGCTCGTGTCTTAGCTCACAAATAGTGCCTCTATTTATAAGCAACAAGTTTGGAGACTTGTATCTGGTCAGAATTCAAAATCACATGTTTAAGCTCAACATGTGATTTTTTGAGAAATCAAGTTTCAATGCCTTGTGTACTTGCTATTGTAGAGTGGTTATGCTTTAAACAAACTTTATTTTGACTTTGTAGATGGAATGTGATCAGAGGGAACAAGTGAGAGGCTCAAGAATTGACTTTGTACATAAAGCTTGCTTTTCAAGAATGACAATGTTAACTTTCTTCCCAAAATGGCAATTGAATTAGACAATGCTTAAACCACTTGGATTATAGATAAAAAGTTTGTGTAATCCATTAATGATGGATATATACTCAAGTTAGAAGGCATGCAAAGCAATATTATGCAGCCTAACATTGAGATTGAATTATGTGTTCATCAAGAAATGACTTGTAATTCAAGAATGAAACCCTAACTTCTTGCCTTTGATTCTCCTTGCTCAAGTATGATCTCAATGAGTTCTTATACATTTTGGAAAGCTTGTAACATCCTATACGACCTCTATGTTGTACATTTTTGAAGATTCATCTTGTAACTATGTGAAAAATTGCGATGAAGTTAGGTCAAAATCCTGCCTAAACTAGGGCAAAATTTCACTAAGTTTCCAAGTTTCACGAACATGTCTTCACAAAACCATAACTTTAAATACAAGAATTTCTATAAGAAGCTGTGTTCTACAATGTTTTATATCTCATTGATATCTACAACTTTCATGTTGGAAGTTTCTTTTGAATCATCTTGCATCATGGTGGAAATTTGGCTCAAAGTTATGGAAAAAATGTGAATTTCCAACACTTAGAAAAATTCTAAGTCTTGGAAATTTTGACTTTTCAAAATAAAATCTTGACTTTTTGATTTCTTGATGAAAAAGTTTCATATTTTGACATGTCTTGATGAATTGTAATCTTTAAAACTTGATTTTGATGAAAAAGTCAAAGTTTGACTTTTCAGTGTACAGTTGACTTTTCATCAGTTGACTGAAATTCATCTATCAATCAATTAATCTTGAGAGATGTTTTGAGCCATGCCATTAGGTTAAAATGAATTATTTGAAACCTTGAGATCATAACTTAAACCAATCAATTATTTTCTAGGTAAAAAATCAGAAATTGCACCTTCTCAGTCAAAATCCTAATTTTGACCATTTTGCCCTTTTGATGACCTGATCAAATTTCTTGAGGAATTGTGATCCAAATTTGATCAAATGACATATATGAGTTTATAATGTTGACATGGATAAAAAATTATGAAGTTTGACTGTAAATTGACCGTAATTGACTTTTTTCCTAATATAGCTGATTTTAGGTCAACTGATCAATTGACTAAGCAAAAATGTGATCCAAGACTTGAAACTTGACATGAGAAATATTCATGGTCCAAAATGATCCATGAGAGTCATATGTGGCATTAAAAGTCCATTTGTCCTTGTGCAAACTCAAACCCTAATTTTCAGTTATCAGTGCTTAAGGAGGTGTCTTGAGTTGATCAACCCTTGTGCAGTCTTGAATCAATGGAGATCTTGTGAGAGATTACTTGAGAAATGAGAGGGAAAATTTTGGGGTACAACATAATGGTATTAGTCAACATATATTGTCTTATTCAGCAAGAAGCCCATGCCAAAGTGCAACAAGTTTTCTCGAGTAGTGAATATCTTGTTTCACAGTTGGTAAACTTTTTGCTAAGCTAGTATATTACATGCTCTTTTCGACTAGACTCGTCATGCTGCCCCAACATACACACCATTTAATTCTATAACACAGTCAGGCACATGATCCGAGGTCTTCCTTCAACTGGTGGAATCCGAATTGGAGGTTCTTGAAGGTACTCTTTAATCTTATCAAAAGTTGTTTGGTAGTCGTTGTTCCATCTGACTGCTTGATCTTTATTTAGTAGCTTGAAGAGTGGCTCACAAGCAGCAGTCAGGTGAGAAATGAATCGGGCAATATATTTGAGTCGACCTAAGAAACCTCTGACCTCCTTCTCAGTATAGGGAGCTGGCATTTCTTGGATAGCTTTGACTTTTGCAGGGTCGACTTCAATACCTTTTCCACTGACGATGAAGCCTATGAGTTTTCCAGACCTTACCCCAAAGGTGCATTTCTTGGGATTCAACCTTAGTTTGTATTTCTTTAACCTTTCAAATAGCTTGTGTAAGGGATCAAGGTGTTCTTCCTCAGTTTGTAACCTGGATACCATATCATCGACATAGACTTCTATATCATGATGTATCATATCATGAAATAGAGCCACCATATCCCGTTGATAAGTTACGCATGCATTCTTTAGACTAAAAGGCATGACCTTATAACAGATTGTGCCTCACTGTGTGACAAAGGTAGTCTTCTCCATGTCCTCATGTGCCATTTTAATTTGGTTGTAACACGAGAAGCCATCCATGAAGGAGATCACCTTGTGTTGAGTAGTGTTATCAACCAAAATATCAATGTGTGGTAGTGGGAAATCATCTTTGGGGCTTGCCCTATTTAAATCCCCGTAGTCTATGCACATGCGGATCTTACCATTTTTCTTCGGCACTGGAACAAAATTTTCAACCCATTAGGGACATGACGTCACTGCCAAGGAACCTGCATCAAACTGTTTCATTACCTCAACCTTGATTTTCTCAGACATATCTGGCCACATGCGACAAACTTTTTGTTTGATCGGAGGACAACCTTATTTCATGGGTAGACGATGGACCATGATATGAGTATCAAGCCCTAACATATCTTCGTATGACCAAGCGAACACCTCAACATAGTCGTGTAATATCTGAACCAATCTGCTCTTGACGTTGTCTTCCAGGTTAGTGCTAATCTTGACTTCTTTCTTGCCTGCCTCAGTACCTAGGTTGATAACTTCAACTGGTTCTTCATATGGTTAGATGGCCTTTTCCTCTTGCATCAGAAGTCTAGCTAGTTCCCCGGGTATTTCATAATCTTCTTCACCTCCATCTCCGGCTTGGCAGATTGGATGTTCAAAGTCATAGATGGCAATATCAGACGGTAACAATTTTTCCTTTGACCGGATATTTCAACTTCTGATGTAGTGTGGAAGTCATCGCTCCTGCCCCATGAATCCATAGGCGTCCAAGTAGGCAAGAGTAAGAAGGATGAATATCCACCACATAGAATGTATAGTTGAAAATTTGAGAACCAACTTTGATGGGGAGGTCAACTTCTTCATGAACCATCCTCTTTGATCCGTCAAAAGCCCTCACCACTATGTCACTGGGCTTTAGAACCAAACCATCACAATCCAACCGATCCATGGAACATTTGGGTAATACATTCAGAGAGGACCCAATATCCACCAATACATGGGCTAAAGTGGTTCCTTTGCATTCGATGGAGTAATGAAAAGCTTTGTTGTGATATTTTCTGGCTGAAGTTAAGTCAACATCCGAGAACCCCAAACCATTATTGGCAGTCAAGCTTGATACATAGTTTTCAAACTGATCAACCGTAGTTTCTTGAGGGACATGTGCATTTTTCAAGAATTTAATCAACGCTTGAGCATGCACATCAGAGCATAGCAATAAAGATAGCATATAAATCATCTAGGGGGTTTGCCCCAACTACTCTACTATCTTATAATCACTTTTCTTTATAATCTTCAAAATCTCTTCCATCTCTTGGGTAGATGGTTCCTCAGTGATAATGTCTTTTGCAGGAACCTCCATCATGGTAGGCTCAGTCATCTTTTCTTTTCTCCTAGCGTCAGTACTAGGTTTATCAACAGTAATGCAACAAGTGTAGTTGTGGTGGTTGGAGGTGAAATGTCAGGAGAAAATATTCTCCACGTCCTTGTCACATTGCTAGAGCCATCAATGTTGGTAATGTCAGCAATTTCATCTTGATTAATCCATGACTCTTGTTTAATACCATGGTAGTATACTTCATCCCCATAATTCCAGGGTACTGCCTTATCAGAAGAATAAGAGACTGGCCCCAGAGTGGTGATTATCAATGGAGCTATCCTCGATTCAATGGAATCCTAATAGGACCTTTTGAAGTGATCCTAATAAGTTTGTTAGAGATAGTGATGATGGATATGTCTTTAATTTCTTGAGGTACAATTTCAGTTAAACTTTTTACGGACGGAGTTCTTTCGAATAGAATCTCATGGTTATCTATTAGGTGTTGGACACCTTTTTTATCCATTCACAACCATTATTTTGTAGAACACAACAATGAAAGTCTTTAAGGTAACCAGGGAATACCCCAACTTTCAACAAATTTTATTTAACAGTGGTTAGAGGAGTGGTCAAGTCATTAACAGACGAAACAAAAGCAGTATCTTCAATAGGGTTGACACCCTTTCCATGATTTGGCATGGGTGCAGTGATTACATTTGCAGTTGGAGGAGGATCAAATTCAATGGTCTTATTGTCGATGAGGTCTTGGATTTTCCATTTTAACGCCAAACAATGATCAGTGTCATGTCCGAGACTACTGGAGTGGTAAGCACATTTGGCGTTCAGGTTATACTTTGGAGATGAAACATTGGGATTTGAAGGGGGATCTCGTAATGTCACCAAATTATCCTTCAACAGGTGTTGTAGGGCTTGAGATAGTGTCATGTTGATTCTGGTAAATTGTCTTTTCGGGATGTCGGGTCTTTGGTGATTGGCTTTTTGTTGTGGTCTTTGAGTAGAGGTTACATTGGAGATCAGAACTGCATTTACTGACTGACGATGGTCCTTCTTGATATGGCCCTTTGACCCATATATGACATTAGTTTACTTTTTTCCAGTAAACGTTTTTTTCACAGTATTTGATGTAGAGGTCACGGGTATCTTACCGCTTTTAATACCGCCCTCAACCCTCTCACCAGTCAAGATTAACTCAGTGAACCCAGATGATGAGCTTCCAATTAGTAAGTTGAAAAAAGGTCCAGTCAATGTTCCCATAAACATATCTACCAGCTCCCTATAAGTCAATGGTGGCTGCACCCTGCCAGCCAAGTCTCTCCATTTTTGAGCATATTCTTTGAAACCCTCATTGGAACCCATGGCCATTCCCTGCAATTGTACCCTAGTTGGCGCAAAATCAGCGTTATATTGATATTGGCGATAAAAGACGGTGGCCAAATCTTCCCAAGTATGGATGTTAGTTCCTTCCAATTGGTAAAATCACTCTAAGTGAGTCCCAGACAGACTTTCTTGAAAAAAGTGCACCCACAGCTTCTTATCAGTGGTATGCGGCTGGATTTTGCGGATGTAAGATCTCAAGTGAAGCTTTGGGCACGAGAAACCATCGTACTTGGAAAAGATTGGAATCTTTAATTTGTGGGGAATGACTACCCCAAGAAATAAACCCAAGTCTCCAAAGTCCAATCCAGGCACAACTTGGATCTCTATAGCCTTCAGTCGGTCTTCTAGCTGCTTATATTTTTCGTCGACCAAAGGGTATTGCTCATCGATATAATTCTCGTCTTCGGAAATTTGATCATTCCCACCCCCAACACAGGTGCTTCTAGCATCGTCATCTTGGTTCTCATCCTTCTCGGAGGAGTCCTCTTCAACTTGAACTTGTCGAGTGGGGGATTTGAACCTCTTCCCCATGTTAATTATAGCTTTCCTCTTGGTTTTCTTCTTCGTGACAAGAAGCGCCATCATTTCTTGCTGACCCTTTGCAAAGTTGAGCAGAGTCTCTTGGAATTGAGCATTTTAAGTCTGTAAGTCCTTGACGGTTTGCTAGAGATCCATCTTGTACTGAAATAAACAGTAGAAAGATGAGCAAACCTATGTCGGAAAACCTTCTTATGATATGATGCATGTTATGCGTATGCAATGTTTTCAAGGACCTTTAAGATTTAATTTTGCTTAAACAAAGAGGAAATAAAAAATTAATCATATTAATAAGTTCAAATGTTACAAGTTGCCTCATGGGCTTACAATGAAAGAAAGAAAACAAAAATGAACTAATAAAATAAAAGGCTCAGGTCTCCCATGGACGCTTCCTCTTTGGACTGATGTAGGCATTCAAGTTCGCTCCTTGTGAAGTTGCCTTGTGAGCTCCAACACTTTCTTCTCGCCTACATAGAATTGGGCTTCAAAGGTGTCTCGCTCTCCCTTGAGTTGAATCCACGATTTTGCAACTCCTCGAGAGTAGTGG
Organism: Vicia faba; assembly: GCA_948472305.1. Classification (NCBI taxonomy): domain Eukaryota; kingdom Viridiplantae; phylum Streptophyta; class Magnoliopsida; order Fabales; family Fabaceae; genus Vicia; species Vicia faba. The sequence goes on from OX451739.1 coordinate 489,761,206, forward strand.
GCATGTCAGGATGAAGAACAGTGTAAGGAACATCCCCCTCGGTAATAGGCTCCACAATGATTGGTAGGATGGCCACATATGGCATCGTGAGATTTTGAGCACGAGCTCGCACCCACGTAATATAGGGCTCCAAAGGCATGGAGTTATTATGCCCCAAAGTTTTTCTATCAACCTTGTTCCCCATGCCCCAAGCTCGTACAAATCTTTGACGATAATATTAGACATTGTTCTCATAGTCAAATACAATACCTTGGACAAGCGCGTCATGAGGACCGTCCCTCCGAGCATAACCAAATTGTTGTAGAGATAAGTAGGGATTATAAGTGATACCTCCCCTAATTCCAAGGAGTGGTACATTAGGGAATTCCCCACAGTGGTCAATAATGGTAACATCCTCCAAAGACCGAGAACACCAATGAATATCCGAATGTGAAAGTGACATCAACCTTTGAGACCACCTCATACCTTGTTCGTTCTTCAAAACTGATTGAGGAAGGTACGAAATAAACCACCTAGCCAACAAAGGAGTGCAACATATAAGAATACCCCTTCTATTCATGGTGCGAGCGTGAAGAGAATGCAAAATGTCTCAGAGTAAGGTAGGCACCGGGTTACGAGATAGAAAAAATTTGACCGCATTCACATCTATGAGTTGGTTCGGATTAGGGAACAACACCACCCCATAAATTAGAAGAGCCAAAACTTCTTCAAAAGATTGAAAATCCAGAGCATCCCAAAATAGTTGAGCCCTCTCAAACAAAAACTTGGCTAGAAAACCCTTAACACCACTTCTAGTTTCCCAATTAGCCACAACATCAGACCGTTACAAATGTAAGGCTAGAGCAATTTCCTCAGGTCTTGGGTCTTTCTTAATACCGGTGAAAGGTATTTTATCAAGAATAGGCACTCCCAAGAGTTGAGAGAACTCCTCCATAATGGGCACTAGTTGATAATCAGGAAATGTGAAACAATGGTGTTTAGGATCAAAGAATTGAAAAAGCACATGTACCATGTCCTCTTCAAAGTTTGAGGTAACCAGGTTGATGAATCGACCATACTTCTTGGTGAACAGAGAATTATTGGGAACCCTTGATACTAACTCCTTGAGTTGAGGAGACACTTTCACAAGGTTGATTCAGATGGTGTTTCTTCGCGTGGAAGCCATATCCTGCAAAATAGCACAAAGATAAATCCCAAGGTCCTTGAAATGGTTAGTGCAAATGCTATGGTATGATGTCATGATATTATGTACAAATAATCATATACAAGCAAATAAACAAGTCCTTAGGTTTAGGTTTGCATAGAGTTCATAGGTAAGTACCTTCTTGAAGTTTAATTGGTTTAACCTGTCCTAGAAAGTAATTGAGATCTAGGGAATATCAATATCATTGATCTTTCTTCATCGGGCATTGTTTTAGCGCAAGCCTCTGTTTTGGTGACTGAAATATCCCGAAAGTCCGATCTCAATAAGCATAGTATCGAGTATCAACCAACTTTGGACTGCACCAAAGCCGACTATCTCACTACTTCCTAAAGGCCAAGTTATTCAACTAAAGGTTCTGAGGTCAGTTAGTACTTCATGACACCACACAGCGGCCCCGTATTCTCCTTAATTTGCCATAAGGGATATTGGTACCCACAAATGTGTCACACTAACGTAGCTATTATCTCAACCATATCGGTATACACCATACAGTCTCCATAATCTTTGCTACTTACATAAGGATGTTCCCATATCCGGGTAGAGGATCAAAACAAAACCCAAACATGGACCCAAAAAAATGTAAAACAAGCAAATCAAACAAAGAAAGCATTTAAAGGTGATCTAGTCTCTAAGGTAACCCTGCTTTTAAATAACTCCACAGTAGAGTCGCTAATTCTGTAATACGGTGGGATAATTGACTTGGTGGTTTTGCGTTTTATCACAATTGTTGCGGTTAGCAAGATTCACCATCGACTTTTCTTTTATCCAATAAAGGAAAAGGTGAAAAGAACAAGAAAGAGCTTTTGATAATTTTCTTGAATTCGGGGGGTAAGGTATGAAAAGGAAAGGTGTTAGCACCCTTTTCATCCGTAGTTATCTACGGGCTCTTAGTTGCTAGCTCACTTTAAAATGCTTTGTGAAATGTGTTTGTGTTTGTTTGAAAGTATTTTGAAAACGCCTTTGTTTCGATAAACTTTGTAATGATTCTCGTCTCTATAAGAATGTATACACAGTGTTGGTTTTGAAAATAGTTCAAAGAGATGTTTGTTTTTGGAAAGATGTTTTGAAAGTGTGAGTGTGGAAATGGTTTTAGTTTGTGAGCAAACAACTATGATCATTCTACCTACTCAAAGAAATCTTTGTTCTTTTCCTCCTCCTTTAGATAGTGTTATCTTACCATTGATTGGTAAGAAGTTCTATCATTAGATATGAGGGACATGCGGGGATCATCGTACAGTCATAGAAGACAACTTATGGGACGTTTTTGCAATTTTCGTAATGGACTTAAGATCATTTTACCGAAGGTAACATCGAAGGGTCATCGAGGGACTGCAATCTTTTTATCGAGGGTCTTTGCTAAAGCATCCCACATTCAAGAGACATGACTGTATTTTCCAAAGGCAACAAGCAAGGTCACCCTAGAGGTGCGCGTGTGCATAGTGTTTCAATTCAATTATTTTGTATTGATTAAGATTGTCTAGCGATTGATTTTAAATCTTGTCATACACGCCTAATTACTAAACAATATAAAGGAAAATAATAGATTACAGAAATTAAAGTTCTACGCTATTACAAAGCTTTCGGGAATGGGGGTATAAATTTACAAATGGGGATGAAATAAAAAGAGTCTAGTTAAACTATTTACAAACCGTAAACAATTACAATAATCGAAAGAATACGAAAAATAATAAACTACGGGCAAATGAAAAGAGAAAGAAATTTGTTTTTTTGTTTTGTTTTGGTGTGATGAATAGAGATGTAACTAAAATAAAAGTTATTTAGACTAAATTAAAATTCTAAGATTATCAAATTTAAAATCCTAAAATTTACTAAATTAAATCTAAGTTAAATTAATTCTAAAGTTATCCAAACTAACTTAAATCTAAAATAAGTTAATAATAAATTTACTAATTTAGACTAAATTAACCTTAAGATTACTAATTTACCTAAATAAAAATCAAAACTCTAAGATTATTAAAATGCTTTTAGATTAAACTAAAATTCCAAAATTAATAAATTAGATTTAAACTAAAAAAATCTAAAGTTATTAAATTAATCTAATCTAAACTAAAATAAAAAAGGATGTTGTGAAACAGAGTTATAGGATGCAGTAGATATAAATTCATATATGGGCTTAAGTTGAGAACAAAAACAGTAGTAGCCCAAATCTATATAAAATAGAAAAAACAAATTTTGATAAAAAAAATGTTGGGTATTTTAAAAAGAGAGCGAGCCATTTAGCCCAAAACAAAACAAAAAAAATTAGTTAAAGAAAAGGTATATGTTGGGTATTTAAAGAAAGAGCGGTCCATTCAGCCCAAAATAAAACTAAAAAATTAATTAAAAAAAAGTATATGCTGGGTCAGACCGGGTCGGGTTCGGACACAACTTCTTGTTCAAATGGAATGGGTTGTATAACCCTCGAAAAAGAAAACAAAAAAAAAACAGCAGCTCTTATCTCTCTCTCTCACCTAGTCAAACTCAACACCACAAACACCACAAATCTTAGCCTCAAATCGTCATCGCCAACTCTCAACTCCCTCTTGCTTCATCTCCGTCTACCCCTGGCGATTCCCTCTCTCTGAACAAAACAACAACGAACCAACTCACAAAACTCAATTGATTCCAACCTATTTTCTGAATTCTCTATTTCAAAACAACAACAATAAAAAAGGTATGACGTCTGTATTTTCTTCTTCTACTTTTCTTTTCCTTCCGTATTTAAGCTTCTGAGTTTAGGTTTTGTTGTTGTTGCTTTGGTTTATGGTTGTAGAACAGAGGCGAGTTGAGGTTTGAGGAGGGTTTTGGAATTTAGAAGAATTTTTGGGCTTGTAACAGGTCAAAATCATGTCCACTCAGAAGATTGCTCCTGTCATCATCACTGTTCCGAGACCTCTCCCCTATACATCCGACAAAGCTGTCCCATGGAACTATGGGACAGATGTTTATGTGCTTGGAGTGAAGCAAGAGTTTGATACAAGTACCGGTGTCAGTAACATCACCGGGCCTGCCAAAATTACTCGCAGTGGTAGCTTGTTCTCGCCAGATATTGCGCCACCAGCTATTCAGAAACCTCTTATCATCACACCTGCAAGTGTGCATGTTCCACCTCCTAATCAAGTTCCTGTTTCTACCCCTGCTGCCGAGTCATATGACGCCCGGGGCAAAGGGATTGCTACTGATTTTCCTGCCCTGACGGAGGCACCGAAAACAACCACCGTTGAAGCCTCCCAGCAAGAGATGGAGGAAATTCTCAAGATTATCAAGAAAAGTGATTTCAATGTTGTTGAGCAGTTGGGGCACACCCCATCAAAGATTTCTATGCTATCACTGTTGTTGTGTTCAGAGGCCCATGCCAAGGCCCTGATCTCCTTCCTGAAGACGGCCCATGTGCCGCAAGAAACGTCTGCTGATCAATTTACCGACTGTGTGGCCAACTTGACAGGTGATAATGGTTTGGGCTTCTCTGACGCCGATCTGACTGCAAAAGGAAAGAACCATAATGATGCCCTGCATGTCTCTATTGAATGCAGGGGCACTACTCTTGCCCATGTGTTGGTAGACACCGGTTCTTCATTGAATGTATTGCCCAAGAAGGCCCTAGACAGATTGGATTGTGAGGGTCTGGAGCTCAAGCCTAGTAACATTGTTGTCCGAGCCTTTGACGGTTCGAAAAGGATGGTACATGGGGAAGTTGACATTCCAATCAGGGTTGGTTCTCAAGTTTTTGATTCTACTTTCTATGTGATGGACATCCGTCCATCCTACTCTTGTTTGCTGGGTCGTCCATGGATCCACAAGGCTGGAGCTGTGACCTCCATACTGCATCAAAAGCTTAAATACCCAGTCAGAGGAAAGATTGTTACAGTTCAAGGGGAGGAAGAGTATATGGTCAGCCACCTCAACTCGTTCCGGTACATAGAGATGGATGGGGAGTTCATTGAGACCCCCTTTCAGCACATTAAAGAGGTGCCTCAGACACTGGCATCAGCTGAAACTGTGATTGAAGACCCTCCTTTGAAGATGGCTTCCTTAAAGGATGCCTGGGCTGTTATTGAGAAGGGTGAATGCGCAAACTGGGGCCGACTTCTTGACTTTACTCCAAAGATTGACAAGTTTGGTTTAGGTTTCACTGCGGAGGCTCAGAGGGCTGTTCGTAAAGCAAGGATTGGAAGACCTCCTGTGTTCATCATCAACCCGGGAGTGAATGCTATTGAAGACGACATGGAGGAATCGGAATTCGACAGCTGGATCTACCCAACAACCGACAATGGACCAAGCAACTGGACTGCCAAAGACTTTACACCTATTACTTTTGTCACTCAGTAATGAACTCTTTTGTTTTCAATTTGTAACAAACATTATGTTGAAACTTTTATGGCTTGGTGTCCTACCCGGGGAACCATGGCTTCATTTGTGAGGGTTTTTTGTATGACATTTTCATATATCATTAATCAAAACATTGGACGTTTGTTGCACTTCAAAATCTTGTGCTCCTTTTCTTTCTTTATTATATATTGCAAAACAGCTATATTTACACACACTCACTTATACAGGTTCCAATGCACTCTGGATCTCACTGGTAACGACTCTGCTACTTCCAGTTATGACTTCGAAAATCCGATCAACTTAGCCGAAGAGGAAGGTGAAGATGATTGCGAAGTGCCTGGTGAACTCGCAAGACTGCTACTCCAGGAAGAGAGGGCCATTCATCCACATGAAGAGCCAGTGGAAACAGTAAATCTGGGTACTGAGACAGACAGAAAGGAATTCAAGATTGGTGCCAATCTAGAGCTCAGTGTGAAGCAAAGATTGATTCAGATGCTGCATGATTATGTGGAAATCTTTGCCTGGTCTTACGAAGACATGCCTGAGTTGGATACCGATATTGTGGTTCATCACCTGCCTAGCAAGGAAGACTGCCCTCCGGTAAAACAGAAGGTCCGCCGTATGCGTCCAGAAATGTCCGAGAAAATCAAAGCCGAGGTTATGAAACAATTTGATGCCGGGTTTCTAGCAGTGACTTCTTACCCTCAATGGATTGCCAACGTAGTTCCAGTGCCAAAGAAAGATGGTAAGGTCCGAATGTGTGTTGATTACAGGGATTTGAATAGAGCGAGCCCTAAGGATGATTTCCCTCTACCTCATATCGACGTCTTGGTTGACAACACTGATCATCATAAAGTTTTCTCCTTCATGGACGGCTTCTCCGGTTATAATCAGATCAAGATGGCTCCTGAAGACATGGAGAAGACCACTTTCGTTACTCAGTGGGGCACCTTTTGCTACAAGGTCATGCCATTTGGGTTGAAAAATGCTGGGGTAACTTACCAACGTGCCATGGTTGCTTTATTTCACGATATGATCCACCACGAGATAGAAGTGTATGTCGATGATATGATTGCAAGGTCCCAAACTGAGGGGGAACACCTTGACCATCTACGAAAGCTGTTTGACCGTCTGAAGTTGTACAAGCTGAGGTTGAACCTGAACAAGTGCACCTTTGGGGTGAGATCTGGAAAACTACTAGGTTTCATTGTAAGCGACAAAGGTATTCAAGTAGACCCTGCCAAAGTGAAAGCCATACAAGATCAAGTAGTACGTTGGAATGATGAAGTAGTACGTTGGAATGATGAATGTCAGGCCGCTTTTGAAAAGATCAAAGAGTATCTCCAAGAACCACCCATTCTTATGCCACCGGTTGAGGAGAGACCTCTAATCTTATACTTGACAGTACTTGACAACTCAATGGGGTGTGTGCTGGGGCAGCATGACGAGTCTGGCCGAAAAGAGCATGCCATTTATTACCTGAGCAAAAAGTTTACCGACTGTGAGACTCGGTACTCACTGCTCGAGAAAACTTGCTGCGCTCTGGTATGGGCTGCTCGCCGGCTGAGACAGTATATGTTGACTCACACTACTCTGTTGATTTCAAAAATGGATCCAATCAAGTACATATTCGAAAAGCCTGCTCTGTCCGAAAGAATAGTAAGGTGGCAAATGATCTTGACGGAATATGACATCCAGTACACGACTCAAAAAGCAATCAAGGGAAGTGTATTGGCAGACCATTTGGCACACCAACTAGTGGACGATTACCATTCGTTGAACTTTGAATTTCCAGACGAGGATATCATGGTAGTGACTGATTGTGAAGTACCTGGACCGGATGAAGGACCTGAGGAGGGATCTCGATGGTCTATGCACTTTGACGGAGCCTCAAACGCTTTGGGTAATGGTATCGGCGCTGTGATCATATCCCCTAAAGGCACTCATACTCCACTCACCGCCCGGCTATATTTCAACTGCACCAACAACATGGCAGAGTATGAGGCATGTATCATGGATCTTCAAGCTGTAGTTGATTTAAGGATCAAGTTTCTGAGTGTCTTCGGAGATTCTGCTCTCGTGATCAATCAGGTCAAAGGCGAGTGGGATACGAAACACCCGAATCTTATTCCTTACAAGGAGTATGTATTGACACTGCTTCCCCATTTCGAGGAGATAACTTTTGTACACTTCCCAAGATAGGAGAATCAGTTAGCGGACGCGTTGGCTACAATGTCTTCTATGTTCAAAGTCAAATGGGACAATGAGGCGCCCCTGATCATTATCTGGAAATTGGACGAACCTGCATATTGCTGTGATCTTGAGGCCGAAGAGGTAACAGAGAAACCCTGGTATCATGAAGTGAAGAGGTACTTGGAAGCTCAAGAATACCCCGAAGGTGCATCTGTTAATGACAAGAAGTTCCTGAGAAGGTTCACGGTAAAGTTCTTCCTCAGCAACGGCATTCTGTACAAACGAAACCATGATTCAACTTTATTGCGTTGTATGGATAAGACTGAAGCAGAAAAGATCATGGCAGAACTACATGAAGGTACATTCGGAACACATTCCAATGGACATACCATGGCAAAGAAAATCCTTCGGGCAGGATATTTCTGGTCCACAATGGAAGCTGACTGTTATCAGCATTCTTGAACTTGTCATAAATGCCAGATCTATGCTAATAAGGTGCACATTCCTCCGGTTCCTCTGAACGTCCTGACGGCACCTTGGCCTTTTGCAATGTGGGGCATTGATATGATCGGCGAGATCCGACCTACGGCATCCAACGGGCATCGTTTCATCCTAGTCGTGATTGATTACTTCACGAAGTGGGTTGAAGCAGCTTCCTACGCCACCGTAACCAAGAGCGTCGTGGCACGGTTCATTCGGCACAACCTGATCTGTTGATACGGTATACCTGAAAGGATCATTACGGATAATGGTACCAATCTTAACAACAAGATGATCACTGAGCTCTGTTAGCAATTCAAGATACAGCACCACAACTCTTCTCCTTACCGACCGAAGATGAACGGGGCTGTAGAAGCAGCGAATAAGAACATCAAGAAGATTGTGCAGAAGATGACATTGACCTTTAAAGATTGGCACGAAATGTTACCGTTTGCTCTTCATGGGTACCGTACCTCAGCACAGACGTCAACAGGGGCAACTCCTCTTTCCTTGGTCTATGGCATGGAGGCAGTCTTGCCTATTGAAGTCCAGATACCCTCTCTCCGGATAATGAAGGATGCAGACTTGAGCGAAGATGACTGGATCTAGACTCGGCTTGATCAATTAAACCTAATTGACGAAAAGAGGCTCACTGCTATTTGTCATGGTCAGACGTATCAAAAACGGATGATCATGGCATTTAACAAGAAGGTCAGACGACAAGAGTATCAAGTCGGAGACCTGGTAATCAAGCGCATCATTCTTCCTCAAAGTAATCCCAGAGGCAAATGGACCCCTACATATGAAGGGCCATTTATGGTTAAACATATCTTCTCAGGAGGAGCCATGATTCTAACCACCATGGATGGTGACGACCTTCCTCACCCTGCCAATGCAGACATAGTAAAAAGTTACTACGCATGAATTAAAGACCTGCTAGGTTGACACACCTAGGCAAAAATAAGGGCTTCCCGGCGAACCAAAAGGGTTCGGGCAAAAATAAGGGATGAAATGAAAAAAATATGTACACCCGGCAAGTCGAAAACCTGAAAAGGCGGCTTGGGAAAAAATGGGTATCCCGGTGGACTGAAAACCCGAAAGGGCGGTCCAGGAAAAAGTTAGGGATAAAGCGTAACACTATGTCTCACTGGATCTCCTTGCATCCAGAATTCGGCATCCACTATCAGACTTCAGCATCAATCAATCAGCTTCATCTTCAACTAAGCAGCAAAGTGATGAGACGCTTGAAGACATAAAGGCGATAACAGAGTTGGAACCCAGTGGGATTTATTTTTCACATAGCTGTTTTGTTTCTTTTCACAAAATTGTAAACTCTGTTTTGCTCGGTGGCATTCTCTTACTAGGACGTCAGCCTCTTGTACAAAAAACGCCTATTTGCGGGCAAATTTCAAAATCAATACAAAGTTCAATTTCTCAGACAAATTATCCATTGTTTTTCCTTTTTTTGTTTTGTTTTGCGAAGAACGTCCAATGTTCATTTTTTATATATGCATTTGACATTAATTGCTAATCATGATTAGTTGCACGTGAAACAAAGGACTGATTACAGATGACATCAGAAACAGGGGCAATGTAGAGTTGTCCAAGCAGTCTAGTTGCTCTGACCACCAAGGTACCAAGGTAGGTTCGGCTGAAGAACGTAACCAAGTCACCTCAACTCCCCACAGAGTAAGGCAAGATTCAGCAATACTCTCCTCAAGTAGAGTTGGTTTCCCATCAGCCCTGAAAAGGCACAATATTCCCCTAGCAAGTCAGTAATACTCTCCTCAAGCAGAGTCAGTCTACTGTCAGCCTTGAGGAAGTTGGGTATCCCCAGAAGATCTCAGCATTCCCCAGCGGAGTATAGATATTCCTCAGCAAGCATCCCCGACAGTCTTAATATAAGATTGTTCCCCGGCGGAATACCAACACCCCGGTACAGTCTGAAAAGCTTCCCCAGGAGAGTTGAATCATTATCCCCAGCAGGCCTTGAAGCTTATCCCCAGTAGATTCTGGAAGCTTATCACCTGCAGAGTGCGTACGTCTCTCCCCGACTTTATTCAAAGGTTATTCCTCACCAGAGCTTATAACTGGGTTATCCTCAGCTAATTACCACGGAAAGTGTGTCCTCGACGAAGTTCTTCCTTTCCCCCAACGGAGTTCATCAAAGTTCCCCAACATAACTTATCAGTGGAATCCCCAGCGGAGCTCTCATCAAAGTATCTCTTCCCACGGAGTAATTCCCCGCAGAGTAATTTCTCCAACAAGTTTATTCCCCAATGGAGTCATCTTCTCCTACCAGTTTATTTTTGCAACCATCATCCCCAGCGGAAGCGAAGAACTCTACTCTTCAACATCAGCCTAGGATTTGATTCCCCGGCCAGTCGTCAAGGATTTATTTTCCTAGACGAAAATACATTCATAGACATTTCACATTTCATACATCCTGCTTACATACATGACAAAGTGCATACAACACTATCTTATTTTGAGCATCATGACATCGTGCATTTCATACATCATGACATTGCGTACAACTAATGTTTTGCCTTTTCAGGAAAAGTCAATCCAAGGATGATTACTATCAACTATCGCAATTCCAGATTCGATTCCTGTATCTAGCCAGGGCACATCTGTGAGTGATTGATTGTAGATTCGATACCTGTATCTATCCAGGGCATATCTGCATGAAGAGTTTGAAGATCAACCCCTGTAACAGGCCAGGAAATTATCTTTCATTCTCAGGTCAGAGGCTTACACCTGTATCCAGCCAGGAAAGCTATCTCTACCAACCTTTTACAATTGCCAGATTCGACACTTGTATCCAGCCAGGGCATATCTGTAGACGACAATTCCATATTCGATACCTGTATCCAGCCAGGGCATATCCGTAGACGACAATTTCCGGATTCAACACCTGTATCCAACCAGGGCATATCTATAGACGACAATTGCCAGATTCGACACCTGTATCCAGCCAGGGCATATCTGTAGACGACCAATTCCAGATTTAATTCCTGTATCTAGCCAGGGCACATATGTGAGCGTCTAATTATGGATTCGACTCCTGTATCTAGCCAGAGCATGTCTACATGAAGAGTTTGAAGATCAACACCTGTAGCAAGCCAGGAAACCATCTTTCTTTCTCAAATACGCAAATTCTCGCTAAAGAATCTCTTACGCGATCAACACCTCCAAATGGCATCTATAAGCCCATTCCCGACAAGGTTCTGCCACGTCTCCAAATGGCATCTATAAGCCCATCCTCCTACCCATCCTATCTCCAAATGGCATCTATAAGCCCATTCCCGCCATCACATTGCTGATACTCCAGCATGCGAGTGCAAATTTCAGGGCACTCTAGTGTCCAATCTCCTTTTACCCTCGAGTCGCGAAAGGCAAACTTGCCAATCGAACTCTTCAGGTTCAAGAAGATTGAACAGGGGCAACTGTTGTACCCCAAAATTTGCCCTCCCATTTCCTCAACATTTTCTCACCACAAGACCCTTGGAGTTCAGGATCAAGTTAGGGTTTTGCTCTGCTCAAGACTTCTCCCTGCACTGTTGACCCAAATTAGGGTTTGAGTTTGCACAAAGATGTTTTGACCCAAAAGGCCCAAAGTGACTTTCATGTTTCATATTGGACCCACAATTTTATCCATACCAAATTTCAAGCCTTGATTCCAATCTTTGCCCAGTCAATTGGACAGTTGGCCTAGAAATCAGCTGTATTGGGGAAAAAGTCAACTGTGGTCAATTGACAGTCAAACCTCATGATTTTTGACCCACATCAACATTATGAACTCATATGGACCATTTGATCAAGTTTGGATCACAATTCCACAAGAAATTTGATCAGATCACCAAAAGGGCAAAATGGTCATTTTTAGGGTTTTGACTGCACAAAGGCAATTTTTGACTGTTTGACCTAGCCAATGGCAAACCAAGCTCACATATGGACTCAAGGACCCCATGGAATTGTCTTGACATGTTCAAAAAGTTCAAAAGATCCCAAATGCACAAGATTGACAGATGAATTTTCTAGTCAACTGAGCCAAATTTGACTGTATACTGAAAAGTCAAACTTTGACTTTTTGGTCAAAATCAAATATCAAGATTCATTTTTCATCAAAACATGTCAAATCATGAAACTTGTTCATCAAGAAATCAAAAATCACAAATTAGGGTTTGAAATGAAGAATTTTCATAACTTAGAATTTTTCTAAGTTATGAAAATCCCTAATTTTTTCCTAACTTTGTCCCATTTTTTCACCAAGATGCATTTGGATTCAAGGAAAACTCAAAACATGAAAGTTGTAGTCCATTGCAAAATCTACAACTTTTATGCACAAAGTTTCCTCAAAAGAAGCTTGTAACTCAAGTTATGATTTTTGGAACAAGGGTGCAAAACATTCTTAACTTAGAAAAATTTTGACCTATTCTAGGCAGGATTTTTGCCTAACTTCATGGCCATTTTTCACATGCTTCCACTTGGAATCTCAACTTGCATTACAAAGATGGATTGTAGTACACATTCCAAGCTTTCAAAAATTTCCAAGAACTTCTCAAACACCCTTGTGGTTAGGGAGAATCGAATTTGGCAATATGGGCAAAAGTCACTTTGTTCATGAGCCATTTCCATGTTCATAACTTGTGCAATTTTTCAAATTAGCATGAGCAAGCTAGTTACAGGCATCTAATCCTTTTCTTACTCGAAAATTTAATGCAAAGCCTTTGTGTCCTAGCATTATCTTGTCCATTAAGCCATTACACAAAGAATTAAGCCTTAATTGGAAAAAGCAATTTATCCATTTTGGTAAAGTTGCACTTTATGTCAAATTTGCAATCCAAGTGGTACAATGCATATCTTTGGACACAAGATTCATGGAGATATCACACTGATCAAGACTCAAGTGTGCAACATACTTGAGGGGTCTGCACAAGTCTAGAAACCAAGTTGACAATTTTTGCTTAAGTTAGAAGAAACCTTGCATTTTGTAAGACAACTCACATTTTCTGCCAAGAGAAGCTTAGACAAACTTGTTGTACACATTCCAAACATCAAACCTGAGCTAAGGCACGAGCTAACTACCCTCCATACCTCCTTAAACCTCAAAACCCCATTGAACTGCACAAAACAGGGCATCCCTGCAGTTTGATTGGCACAACTCAATCCACTCGTGCGCCTTGGCCAAAACCTTTGCAAACACATTCCTTATCACCCACTGAAGCTATACCAAGCATTGGACACGACCTGTAACACCTCCAACCAACTTCACCATTTTCACTTTTTCTGTTTTGCAGGTGAACTTCTGTAGCTTGATATAGCAAGTTTCAAAGCATACCAAGCATTGGAATAGCACCCCTGGACTTCAAGTAAGCTGAACAAGTCTTCACCTTGCCTTGAAAGTACCTCCATTGTCAGATACGATCCAAGCTGAACAGGTAAGTTCATGTACTTCTATCTCTCAATCTAGGAAGAGTTAGGTTTAGATTTATGAATGAAAAATGTCATGTTCATGTCCCTGAAGCCATCCATATCCTCACTTTCCATTTATATTGCATATGCTAAGAGAATTTAAGACCTGAACATTGACAAAAACTTAGGTCAGGAATTAGGGATGAACAAATTCTCTTTCATTTCTTAGAGTTAAGTCAAGTTCTTTATATGTTTGGATTCGTCTCTTAATGCCCTACATTTTTGGTGTTATGAGTTTTGCTTAAAAGTCCAAGAATCAGGATGTTTGAATCAGTGTGAAAAACGCGCGTTTTTTAGACAAGCTTGCTGGAGGTTGAAGAAGATAGGTTTGGGCTGGGCCTGATTCTGTTTCCTTTTTGCACCACTGCATTTCACATGCACCCCCCTGGCCCATTTTGATATATATTTGTCATTTTTCATTTTTTTCCTTTTGATTTTGTTTCTATATTTTTATTTAAGTATGAAAAAACATTAAAATTATTTTTCTCACATTTTTTGCATTTTATTTGGTATTTATTTTGTTTCATTTAATTTATATGTAAATAAGTATATAAATACTTTTTATTTAAAATACTAAAATAATACCAATACATTTTATTTTCTGATTTTTATTTTATTTTACCTTTTGAAAATATTTTATAAAAATATACTTTTTTTTTGTAAATAGTAAATATTTTATTTTTATACATATTTAATATATTTAGTAAGTAATATAAATACTTATATATTTATTATAATATTTAGGATAAAAATACAAAAATACTACATTTTTATTGTTATTAATATTTAACTTAAAAAATCACTTTTTGACAATATACTTTCTTTTATTTATTTTTTGTACATAATTAATAAATATTGCATATATTAAATAATTAATACATTTATTTAGCAAATTAGGGTTTTGCCCTAAATACATAAAAATACCAAAAATTAATCATTTTCATTTTTGTTTATTTGTCACATAAAAAATACTTTTTACATACATATAAAAATCATTTTTGCATCTTACATATTTATTTTATTTTATTTAATTATTGTGCAATTAAATACCTTGTAAAATTTCAATTTAGATGTAATAGTTAGATTTAAATTTCTTGCTAAAATATCCCCATTTGAACATTTGTACCCCCCATCCCATATTTGTGTTGTAATAACTTAGGACCTTTAAATTCCGCATTTAAAAGCTTTCTAAATATGCCATGATAGAATTAGGGTTTTGTATGCAAATCAAAAACAACAAATAGTTTGACCTAAATTCAAGATAAACAAGCATGAAAATGGACAACACTAATCACACTTGCACCCCTAGGGTATTCCACTTGTTGCCTTCAATAATGGGCCATATTGCATGTTAGGTATCTTTGGACAAAACAAAATAATCAAATGATCATAGTCCCTCGATGACGCTTTCAAAAGTTGCCTAAAAATGATCAAGTCCCTTTAAAGGAAAATTGCCCAAAGATACTTGGCACCATTGCAATCATGGTCTAAACGATGACCCGCGCCCGTCCCGTTCACATCCTAACACAAGATTGTCCACCAAATACAATGGTGGAACAAAATTGTTAAAAGGGTTAAAAACATAGCAAAGATCCTTGAGTAAATTTAGGGGAAGACAAACTCTTAGTTACTTGCCAACTTGCAAAACAAAAACACTTGCCTATTTCTCAAAACCACACATCACAACACACTTTCAAAAACAATGGAAAAAGCTTTTCAAAAGACATACATCTTTGTATACATCCCAACATGGATCATTACAAAGGTTTCCACCACATTGGTCTCTTTTCAAAAAAAATTCAAAACACACACACACAAAGCACCATTTCAAACAATTGAAAATCAAGGCAAGTTGATCTAAGCAAGTAACTAAGAGCCCATGGATAACCATGGATAGAAAGGGTGCTAATACCTTCCCTTTCTATAATCTACTCCCCGAACCCAAGAAAACATCTCAAAGGTTTTTGCTGTGCTTTTTAACATTTCCTTAGGATAAAATAAAAAGTCGGTGGCGACTCTTGCTCAACCGAAACATTTGCGAAAACAAAACACAAAACCTCAAGTCAGTTCTCCCACCGTATCACAGAACTGGCGACTCTGCTGGGGAAAACTTTTAAAGTGGAGTAACCTTAGGGCTTAGATCACCCTCTTGCATGATTAATTGTTTGCTTTGATTGCTTTACATATTGGCTCTCTTGTTTGGGTTTTCAATCCTACACCCGGATTTGGGGAAACATTCATAGATAGCAATACGTTGTGGAAACTGTGCGGGGTATACCGACACGGTTGAAGCAATAGCTATATTAGTGCGACATATTTGTGAGTATCAGTAACCCTTGAGTTCAATCAAGGAGAGTACGGGGCCGCTGAGTGATGTCACTAAGAACTAATGACCTAGAACCTTACTTGACCATCTTGGCCTTTCATTAGGGGTAGTGAGATGACCGACTTTGGTGCAGTCCGAAGTTGGTAGATACTCGATACTACACTCATTGAGGGTTGTTTTCCTGGAATATTTTGGTCGCTAGTTAAGTGGCTAAACCAAAACAATGAACATGGAAAACAATCCAATGATATTGAGCTCCTTAGAACCCGATTACTATTTATAGGACAGGTTTTTAAGCCAACTACACTCAAGAGGGTATTTACCTATGAAACCCCATGCAAGCCTGAAACTAGGGTTTGGTGTGAATTGCCTGTACATATGTTTTATGCATACATCATAAACATCATAAAACATCATATGCATTCACTAACCATTTCAAGGGTTTAGATCTTCATCTTTGTTCTTGTTTTGTAGGTCATGGAAATTCCTCGCAGGAAAACTATCCAAGTCAACCTTGTGAGAATCCCTCTTCAACTCAAGGAACTCACATCAAGAATTCCGGAAAGCTCTCCCTTCAGTGAAAGACATGGTAGACTGCTCAGCCTAGTCAACACCAGCATTGAAGAGGACATGGTAAAGGTGCTGTTCCAGTTCTTTGACCCTCTTCATCACTGTTTCACTTTCCCCGACTACCAATTGGTGCCCACTTTGGAGGAATTTTCTCAACTTCTGAGAATTACTATCCTTAATCAACTACCTTTCAACGGTACGGAAAAGGAACCAAAGCCTGAAGATGTTGCTCAAGCACTACACCTACAACCATCTGACATCAAGGGGCATTAGGAAACTAGAAGCGGTGTCAAAGGCTTCTTGGCAAAATTCTTGTTTGAGAAGGCACAAGAGTGTTGGAATTCATTGGACCTACAAGCCTTTGAAGAAATTGTGGAACTCCTCATTTATGGGTTGGTCTTGTTCCCAAATCCTGACCAGCTTGTAGATGTCAACACCATCAAGATTTTCTTATCCAGAAATCCAATACCAACATTGCTTGGGGACATTCTTCACTCATTTTACACTCGAACAATGAGAAAGAGGGGTGTTCTCATGTGCTGTACTCCTCTCCTTGCAAGGTGGTTTATTTCGCACCTTCCACAATCTGTCTTGAAGAATGACCAAGGCCTAAGGTGGTCACAACGGTTGATGACCCTTACTCACTCTGATGTACATTGGTGTTCCCGGTCCAGGGAAAATGTCATCATCCTCGATCGTTGTGGAGAGTTCCCTAATGTTCCATTACTTGGCATTAGAGGAGGCATTACCTACAACCCTTGTCTAGCTTTGAGACAATTTGGATATGCACGAAGAGATGGCCCTCACGACATGTTGATTCCTGACCTAGTTTTTGACTTCGACAACAATGCGCAAGGACTTCGCCAAAGATTCATCAGAGCTTGGAGGATGCCTAACAAGGTTGACAACAAGACACTGGGGCACAAGAACTCCATCCCCCTTGAGCCTTATCTCAAGTGGGTACGAACCCGAGCCCAGAGTCTAATGATGCCTTATCCTCATGTTCTCCCTGTGATTAAAGAGCCCGTTAAGGAAGGAGAGGTTCCCTACACCATCCTATATCCTGACATGCCTACATCGTGGGAGGAGATGTAGAAGAGCTGGATCCAACTCAAGGAGGAACGGAACGCTTTTGAAGCCAGCTTCTACGCCAGTGAGAAGAAGGTTCTAGAGCATACCCGCCGACTCCATGAGGAAGAGACCCTCAACACCTACATCGCGCCAAAGAGGATGCGCAACGTCTTTTTACCTTGAGAAGTTTTTTGTAATATTTGGCCCATGGGGAATTTATGTACTGACAAATTTCTTCTTATTAATATGACGTGCGTTCTTTTTGTTTACAGCAATTTTGAATTTGCTAAATCCTTGAATGAATTGCATACATAAGCATATCATTCATCATACGCATAAGCAGGTCTCCACACCAGGTTTCCTTATCTTTCTGCTGTTTATTTCAGTAAGATGGATCTCGAACAGACGGTCAAGGACTTGCAGTCTCAGAACTCACAGTTTCAACAACTCCTGATGACCTTGGCTAAGGGTCAGGAGGATCTAAAGGCCCTGCTGGGGAACAAAGACCAAGTGAAAAAGAAGAAGAAGAGAATCGGGGTGGCTACCTTAGGAAGAAGGTTTGAGGGTGAAGCCAGAAGGGTCCTTGAATTTCCCCCTACATCTGAAGAGGGAACCAGTAAAGGGAATGCGGCTGCGGTACCTTCCAAATCCGAGGTTGAAGAAGAGGAGGCTGAAGAAGACGAAGACTACTATGATCAACAATACCCGCCCGTCGATGACAAGTACAAGGGGTTGGAAGACAGGTTGGCAGCTATGGAGCTGCAGAGAGTTCCCGGCTTAGATTTCGAAGATTTGGGTTTAGTTGCTGGAATTGTGATCCCCCCGAAGTTCAAAGTGCCAGCTTTTGCAAGATATGACGGGCTATCCTGCCCGAAGATGCATCTCAGATCATATGTAAGGAAGATCCAACCTTACACTGCCGATAAGAACATTTGGATCCATTTATTTCAGGATAGCCTTTCTGGGGCTCAACTCGAGTGGTTCTATCAGCTGGATGGAGCCAGTATCCGAAACTGGGAAGACTTGGCCACCACATTTTATAAACAGTATCAGTACAATTCTGACGTCGCTCCTACGCGTACCCAACTCCAGGGTATGTCACTAGGGACAGGCGAAGGATTCAAGGAGTATGTGCAAAAGTGGAGAGACTTGGCTGGCAGGGTGCAGCCACCACTGACTGACCGTGAACCTGTTGACATGTTCCTTGGGACCCTGTCTGGTCCATTCTTTAATCATCTGATTGGTAATTCTTCTGCTGGGTTTACAGATTTGATCTTGACTAGTGAGAGAATAGAAGCTGGTATCAAGTTGGGGAAGATACAGAAAGGTGCCTCCGCAAGTACTGAAAAGAAGCCCTTCAAGAAGGAAGCCAGTGCTGTTTATGGTCCTAGAAGACAAGTTAAATCGGAACGCCGCCAAGCTGTCAATGCATTGGTAATTTCAAAGCCTGTTGCTGCTCCTCAGCAATTCAACCAGCCAAGGGGTGAGAGACCCAAAAGACAATACACTCGGCTCAGTATGACCCTGTCTCAGATTTTTCCGCAACTACTGTCAACCAATCTGGTAATTGTCAAAGAAGCTCCAAAGGTAGTGAACACAGCTTCTCCAAAGTACAACCCCAACGCCCGTTGCGCTTATCACTCTGATAGCCCCGGGCATACTACAGACGATTGCTGGGCTCTGAGGAATAAGGTTCAAGACCTTATTGATGCTAAGGAAATACAGTTTGAGGCGCCCGAAAGACCCAATGTTGTAACTGCTCCCATGCCCCCGCATGGAGTGAATGCTATGGAAGAAGACCAATATGTAGCCTCCGTGGAAGAGGTTGTTACTCCGTTATCAACTGTTAAAAGGAATCTGTTGCTAGTCGATTTATTTCCGGGATGTAGTGAAGATTGCCTTCTATGTACTGTTTCGCCTTTTGGTTGTCCTTTGCTGAAATCAGGTATCCAAAGCCTGATGGATAGCAAAGAAATCTTGTTCGAGAAGATTGCTATTCCTGCCGAAGAAGTTTCTATCATCACTATTTTCAACAAACCTCCCAAGGCTCCTTCAAAGAAGCCTGTCAAAATCATGTCCACTCAGAAGATTGCTCCTGTCATCATCACTGTTCCGGGACCTCTCCCCTATACATCCGACAAAGCTGTCCCATGGCACTATGGGGCAGAAGTTTATGTGCTTGGAGTGAAGCAAGAGTTTGATACAAGTACCGGTGTCAGTAACATCACCGGGCCTGCCAAAATTACTCGCAGTGGTAGGTTGTTCTCGCCAGATATTGCGCCACCAGCTATTCAGAAACCTCTTATCATCACACCTGCAAGTGTGCATGTTCCACCTCCTAATCAAGTTCTTGTTTCTACCCCTGCTGCCGAGTCATCTGACGCTCGGGGAAAAGGGATTGCTACTGATTTGCCTGCCCTGACGGAGGCACCGAAAACAACCACCGTTGAAGCCTCCCAGCAAGAGATGGAGGAGATTCTCAAGATTATCAAGAAAAGTGATTTCAATGTTGTTGAGCAGTTGGGGCACACCCCATTAAAGATTTCTATGCTATCACTGTTGTTATGTTCAGAGGCCCATGCCAAGGCCCTGATCTCCTTCCTGAAGACGGCCCATGTGCCGCAAGAAACGTCTGCTGATCAATTTACCGACTGTGTGGCCAACTTGACCGCTGATAATGGTTTGGGCTTCTCTGACGCTGATCTGACTGCAAAAGGAAAGAACCATAATGATGCCCTGCATGTCTCTATTGAATGCAGGGGCACTACTCTTGCCCATGTGTTGGTAGACACCGGTTCTTCATTGAATGTATTGCCCAAGAAGGCCCTAGACAGATTGGATTGTGAGGGTCTGGAGCTCAAGCCTAGTAACATTGTTGTCCGAGCCTTTGACGGTTCAAAAAGGATGGTACATGGGGAAGTTGACATTCCAATCAGGGTTGGTTCTCAAGTTTTTGATTCTACTTTCTATGTGATGGACATCCGTCCATCCTACTCTTGTTTGCTGGGTCGTCCATGGATCCACAAGGATGGAGCTGTGACCTCCACACTGCATCAAAAGCTTAAATACCCAGTTAGAGGAAAGATTGTTACAGTTCAAGGGGAGGAAGAGTATATGGCAGCCACCTCAACTCATTCCGGTACATAGAGATGGATGGGGAGTTCATTGAGACCCCCTTTCAGCACTTTGAAGAGGTGCCTCAGACACTGGCATCAGCTGAAACTGTGATTGAAGACCCTCTTTTGAAGATGGCTTTCTTAAAGGATGCCCGGGCTGTTATTGAGAAGGGTGAATGTGCAAACTGGGGCCGACTTCCTGACTTTACTCCAAAGACTGACAAGTTTGGTTTAGGTTTCACTGCGGAGGCTCAGAGGGTTGTTCGTAAAGCAAGGATTGGAAGACCTCCTGTGTTCATCACCAACCCGGGAGTGAATGCTATTGAAGACGACATGGAGGAATCAGAATTCGACAGCTGGATCTACCCAACAACCGACAATGGACCAAGCAACTGGACTGCCAAAGACTTTACACCTATTACTTTTGTCACTCAGTAATGAACTCTTTTGTTTTCAATTTGTAACAAACATTAATGTTGAAACTTTTATGGCTCGGTGTCCTACCCGGGGCACCATGGCTTCATTTGTGAGGGATTTTTGTATGACATTTTCATATATCATTAATCAAAACATTGGACGTTTGTTGCATTTCAAAATCTTGCGCTCCTTTTCTTTCTTTATTATATATTGCAACACAACTATATTTACACACACTCACTTATACAGGTTCCAATCCACTCTGGATCTCACTGGTAACGACTCTGCTACTGCCAGTTATGACTTCGAAAATCCGATCAACTTAGCCGAAGACGAAGGTGACGATGATTGCGAAGTGCCTGGTGAACTCGCAAGACTGCTACTTCAGGAAGAGAGGGCCATTCAGCCACATGAAGAGCCAGTTGAAACGGTAAATCTGGGTACTGAGACAGACAGAAAGGAGGTCAAGATTGGTGCCAATCTAGAGCTCAGTATGAAGCAACGATTGATTCAGATGCTGCATGATTATGTGGAAATATTTGCCTGGTCTTACGAAGACATGCCTGGGTTGGATACCGATATTGTGGTTCATCACCTGCCTACCAAGGAAGACTGCCCTCCGATAAAACAGAAGGTCCGCCGTATGCGTCCATAAATGTCCGACAAAATCAAAGCCGAGGTTATGAAACAATTTGATGTCGGGTTTCTAGCAGTGACTTCTTACCCTCAATGGATTGCCAACGTAGTTCCAGTGCCGAAGAAAGATGGTAAGGTCCGAATGTGTGTTGATTACAGGGATTTGAACAGAGCGAGTCCTAAGGATGATTTCCCTCTGCCTCATATCGATGTCCTGGTTGACAACACTGCTCAGCATAAAGTTTTCTCCTTCATGGACAGCTTCTCCGGTTATAATCAGATCAAGATGGCTCCTGAAGACATGGAGAAGACCACTTTCGTTACTCAGTGGGGCACCTTTTGCTACAAGGTCATGCCATTTGGGTTGAAAAATGTTGGGGCAACTTACCAACGTGCCATGGTTGCTTTATTTCACGATATGATCCACCACGAGATAGAAGTGTATGTCGATGATATGATTGCAAGGTCCCAAACTGAGGGGGAACACCTTGACCATCTACGGAAGCTGTTTGACCGTCTGAAGTTGTACAAGCTGAGGTTGAACCCGAACAAGTGCACCTTTGGGGTGAGATCTGGAAAACTACTAGGTTTCATTGTAAGTGACAAAGGTATTCAAGTAGACCCTGCCAAAGTGAAAGCCATACAAGAGATTCCAACTCCCAAGACAGAGAAAGAAGTCAGAGGCTTTCTAGGACGGTTGAATTACATTGCCCGATTCATCTCACATCTAACTGCTACCTGTGAACCAATCTTCAAACTGCTGAAGAAAGATCAAGTAGTACGTTGGAATGATGAATGTCAGGCCGCTTTCGAAAAGATCAAAGAGTTTCTCCAAGAACCACCCATTCTTATGCCACCGGTTGAGGAGAGACCTCTAATCTTATACTTGACAGTACTTGACAACTCAATGGGGTGTGTGCTGGGGCAGCATGACGAGTCTGTCCGAAAAGAGCACGCCATTTATTACCTGAGCAAAAAGTTTACCGACTGTGAGACTTGGTACTCACTGCTCGAGAAAACTTGCTGCGCTCTGGTATGGGCTGCTCGCCGGCTGAGACAGTATATGTTGACTCACACTACTCTGTTGATTTCAAAAATGGATCCAATCAAGTACATATTCGAAAAGCCTGCTCTGTCCGAAAGAATAGTAAGGTGGCAAATGATCTTGACGGAATATGACATCCAGTACACGACTCAAAAAGCAATCAAGGGAAGTGTATTGGCAGACCATTTGGCACACAAACTAGTGGACGATTACCAGTCGTTGAACTTTGAATTTCCAGACGAGGATATCATGGTAGTGACTGATTGTGAAGTACCTGGACCGGATGAAGGACCTGAGGAGGGATCCCGATGGTCTATGCACTTTGACGGAGCCTCAAACGCTTTGGGTAATGGTATCGGCGCTGTGATCATATCCCCTAAAGGCACTCATACTCCACTCACCGCCCGGCTATATTTCAACTGCACCAACAACATGGCAGAGTATGAGGCATGTATCATGGGTCTTCAAGCTGTAATTGATTTAAGGATCAAGTTTCTGAGTGTCTTCGGAGATTCTGCTCTCGTGATCAATCAGGTCAAAGGCGAGTGGGATATGAAACACTCGAATCTTATTCCTTACAAGGAGTATGTATTGACACTGCTTCCCCACTTCGAGGAGATAACTTTTGTACACTTCCCAAAATAGGAGAATCAGTTAGCGGACGCGTTGGCTACAATGTCTTCTATGTTCAAAGTCAAATGGGACAACGAGGCGCCCCGGATCATTATCTGGAAATTGGACGAACCTGCATATTGCTCTGATCTTGAGGCCGAAGAGGTAACGGAGAAACCCTGGTATCATGAAGTGAAGAGGTACTTGGAAGCTCAAGAATACCCCTAAGGTGCATCTGTTAATGACAAGAAGTTCCTAAGAAGGTTCGCGGCAAAGTTCTTCCTCAGCAACGGCATTCTGTACAAACGAAACCATGATTCAACTTTATTGCGTTGTGTGGATAAGACTGAAGCAGAAAAGATCATGGCAGAACTACATGAAGGTACATTCGGAACACATTCCAATGGACATACCATGGCAAAGAAAATCCTTCGGGCAGGATATTTCTGGTCCACAATGGAAGCTGACTGTTATCAGCATTCTTGAACTTGTCATAAATGCCAGATCTATGCTAATAAGGTGCACATTCCTCCGGTTCCTCTGAACGTCCTGACGGCACCTTGGCCTTTTGCAATGTGGGGCATTGATATGATCGGCGAGATCCGACCTACGACATCCAACGGGCATCGTTTCATCCTAGTCGTGATTGATTACTTCACGAAGTGGGTTGAAGCAGCTTCCTACGCCTTCGTAACCAAGAGCGTCGTGGCACGGTTCATTCGGTACAACCTGATCTGTTGATACGGTATACCTGAAAGGATCATTACGGATAATGGTACCAATCTTAACAACAAGATGATCACTGAGCTCTGTTAGCAATTCAAGATACAGCACCACAACTCTTCTCCTTACCGACCGAAGATGAACGGGGCTGTAGAAGCAGCGAATAAGAACATCAAGAAGATTGTGCAGAAGATGACAGTGAACTTTAAAGATTGGCACGAAATGTTACCGTTTGCTCTTCATGGGTACCGTACCTCAGCACGGACGTCAACAGGGGCAACTCCCTTTTCCTTGGTCTATGGCATGGAGGTAGTCTTGCCTATTGAAGTCCAGATACCCTCTCTCCGGATAATGAAGGATGCAGACTTGAGCGAAGATGACTGGATCCAGACTCGGCTTGATCAATTAAACCTAATTGACGAAAAGAGGCTCACTGCTATTTGTCATGGTCAGACGTATCAAAAACGGATGATCAGGGCATTTAACAAGAAGGTCAGACGACAAGAGTATCAAGTCAGAGACCTGGTAATCAAGCGCATCATTCTTCCTAAAAGTGATCCCAGGGGAAAATGGACCCCTACATACAAAGGGCCATTTGTGGTTAAACATATCTTCTCAGGAGGAGCCATGATTCTAACCACCATGGATGGTGACGACCTTCCTCACCCTGCCAATGCAGACATAGTAAAAAGATACTACGCATGAATTAAAGACCCGCTAGGTTGACACACCTAGGCAAAAATAAGGGCTTCCCGGCGAACCAAAAGGGTTCGGGCAAAAATAAGGGATAAAATGAAAAAAATCTGTACACCCGGCAAGTCGAAAACCTGAAAAGGCGGCTTGGGAAAAAATGGGTATCCCGGTGGACTGAAAACCCGAAAGGGCGGTCCAGGCAAAAGTTAGGGATAAAGCGTAACACTATGTCTCATTGGATCACCTTACATCCAGAATTCGGCATCCACTATCAGACTTCAGCATCAATCAATCAGCTTCATCTTCAACTAAACAACAAAGTGATGAGACGCTTGAAGACATAAAGGCGATAACAGAGTTGGAACCCAGTGGGATTTATTTTTCACATAGCTGTTTTGTTTCTTTTCACAAAATTGTAAACTCTGTTTTGCTCGACGGCATTCTCTTACTAGGACGTCAGCCTCTTGTACAAAAACGCCTATTTACGGGCAAATTTCAAAATCAATACAAAGTTCAATTTCTCAGACAAATTATCCATTGTTTTTCCTTTTTCTGTTTTGTTTTGCGAAGAACGTCCAATGTTCATTTTTGATATATGCATTTGACATTAATTGCTAATCATGATTAGTTGCACGCGAAACAAAGGACTGATTACAGATGACATCAGAAACAGGGGCAATGTAGAGTTGTCCAAGCAGTCTAGTTGCTCTGACCACCAAGGTACCAAGGTAGGTTCGGCTGAAGAACGTAACCAAGTCACCTCAACTCCCCACAGAGTAAGGCAAGATTCAACAATACTCTCCTCAAGTAGAGTTGGTTTCCCATCAGCCCTGAAAAGGCACAATATTCCCCTAGCAATTCAGCAATACTCTCCTCAAGCAGAGTCAGTTTACTGTCAGCCTTGAGGAAGTTGGGTATCCCCAGAAGATCTCAGCATTCCCCAGTGGAGTATAGATATTCCTCAGCAAGCATCCCCGGCAGTCTTAATATAAGATTATTCCCCGGCGGAATACCAACACCCCGATACAGTCTGAAAAGCTTCCCCAGGAGAGTTGAATCATTATCCCCAGCAGGCCTTGAAGCTTATCCCCAGTAGATTCTGGAAGCTTATCACCTGCAGAGTGCGTACGTCTCTCCCCGACTTTATTCAAGGTTATTCCTCACCAGAGCTTATAACTGGGTTATCCTCAGCTAATTACCACGGAAAGTGTGTCCTCGGCGAAGTTCTTCCTATTCCCCAACGGAGTTCATCAAAGTTCCCCAACATAACTTATCAGTGGAACCCCCAGCGGAGCTCTCATCAAAGTATCTCTTCCCACGGAGTAATTCCCCGCAGAGTAATTTCTACAACAAGTTTATTCCCCAACGGAGTCATCTTCTCCTACCGGTTTATTTTTGCAACCATCATCCCCAGCGGAAGCGAAGAACTCTACTCTTCAACATCAGCCCAAGATTTGATTCCCCGGCCAGTCGTCAAGGATTTATTTTCCTAGA
This sequence comes from Vicia faba, assembly GCA_948472305.1. NCBI lineage: Eukaryota > Viridiplantae > Streptophyta > Magnoliopsida > Fabales > Fabaceae > Vicia > Vicia faba. Next base: position 489,787,593 of record OX451739.1, read on the forward strand.
CGAAAATACATTCATAGACATTTCACATTTCATACATCCTGCTTACATACATGACAAAATGCATACAACACTATCTTATTTTGAGCATCATGACGTCGTGCATTTCATACATCATGACATTGCGTACAACTAATGTTTTGCCTTTTCAGGAAAAGTCAATCCAAGGATGCTTACTATCAACTATCGCAATTCCAGATTCGATTCCTGTATCTAGCCAGGGCACATCTGTGAGTGTTTGATTGTAGATTCGATACCTGTATCTAGCCAGGGAATATCTGCATGAAGAGTTTGAAGATCAACCCCTGTAACATGCTAGGAAATTATCTTTCATTCTCAGGTCAGAGGCTTACACCTGTATCCAGCCAGGAAAGCTATCTCTACCAACCTTTTACAATTTCCAGATTCGACACCTGTATCCAGCCAGGGCATATCTGTAGACGACAATTCCAGATTCGATACCTGTATCCAGCCAGGGCATATCCGTAGACGACAATTGCCAGATTCAACACCTGTATCTAGCCAGGGCATATCTGTAGACGACAATTGCCAGATTCGACACCTGTATCCAGCCAGGGCATATCTGTAGACGACCAATTCCAGATTCGATTCCTGTATCTAGCCAGGGCACATCTGTGAGCGTCTAATTGTGGATTCGACTCCTCTATCTAGCCAGAGCATGTCTACATGAAGAGTTTGAAGATCAACACCTGTAGCAAGCCAGGAAACCATCTTTCTTTCTCAAATACGCAAATTCTCGCTAAAGAATCTCTTACGCGATCGACACCTCCAAATGGCATCTATAAGCCCATTCTCGACAAGGTTCTGCCATGTCTCCAGATGGCATATATAAGCCCATCCTCCTATCCATCCTATCTCCAAATGGCATCTATAAGCCCATTCCCTCCATCACATTGCTGATACTCCAGCATGCGAGTGCAAATTTCAGGGCACTCTAGTGTCCAATCTCCTTTTACCCTCGAGTCGCGAAAGGCAAACTTGCCAATCTAACTCTTCAGGTTCATGAAGATTGAACAGGGGCAACTGTTGTACCCCAAAATTTGCCCTCCCATTTCCTTAACATTTTCTCACCACAAGACCCTTGGAGTTCAGGATCAAGTTAGGGTTTTGCTCTGCTCAAGACTTCTCCCTGCACTGTTGACCCAAATTAGGGTTTGAGTTTGCACAAAGATGTTTTGACCCAAAAGTCCCAAAGTGACTTTCATGCTTCATATTGGACCCACAAGTTTATCCATACCAAATTTCAAGCCTTGATTCCAATCTTTGCCCAGTTAATTGGACAGTTGACCTAGAAATCAGCTGTATTGGGGAAAAAGTCAACTGTGGTCAATTGACAGTCAAACCTCATGATTTTTGACCCACATCAACATTATGAACTCATATGGACCATTTGATCAAGTTTGGATCACAATTCCACAAGAAATTTGATCAGATCACCAAAAGGGCAAAATGGTCATTTTTAGGGTTTTGATTGCACAAAGGCAATTTTTGACTGTTTGACCTAGCCAATGGCAAACCAAGCTCACATATGGACTCAAGGACCCCATGGAATTGTCTTGACATGTTCAACAAGTTCAAAAGATCCCAAATGCACAAGATTGACAGATGAATTTTCCAGTCAACTAAGCCAAATTTGACTGTATACTGAAAAGTCAAACTTTGACTTTTTGGTCAAAATCAAATGTCAAGATTCATTTTTCATCAAAACATGTCAAATCATGAAACTTGTTCATCAAGAAATCAAAAATCACAAATTAGGGTTTGAAATGAAGAATTTTCATAACTTAGAATTTTTCTAAGTTATGAAAATCCCTAATTTTTTCCTAACTTTGTCCCATTTTTTCACCAAGATGAATTTAGATTCAAGGAAAACTAAAAACATGAAAGTTGTAGTCCATTGAAAAATATACAACTTTGATTCACAAAGTTTCCTCAAAATAATCTTGTAGCTCAAGTTATGATTTTTGGAACAAGGGTGCAAAACATTCTTAACTTAGAAAAATTTTGACCTATTCTAGGCAGGATTTTTGCCTAACTTCATGGCCATTTTTCACATGCTTCCACTTGGAATCTCAACTTGCATTACAAAGATGGACTGTAGTACATATTCCAAGCTTTCCAAAATGTCCAAGAACTTCTCAAACACCTTTGTGGTTAGGGAGAATCGAATTTGGCAATATGGGCAAAAGTCACTTTGTTCATGAGCCATTTCCATGTTCATAACTTGTGCAATTTTTCAAATCAGCATGAGAAAGCTAGTTACAGGCCTCTAATCCTTTTCTTACTCAATAATTTAATGCAAAACCTTTGTGTCCTAGCATTATCTTGTCCATTAAGCCATTACACAAAGAATTAAGCCTTAATTGGAAAAAGCAATTTATCCATTTTGGTAAAGTTGCACTTTATGTCAAATTTGCAATCCAAGTGGTACAATGCATATCTTTGGACACAAGATTCATGGAGATATCACACTGATCAAGACTCAAGTGTGCAGCATACTTGAGGGGCCTGCACAAGTCTAGAAACCAAGTTGAAATTTTTTGCTTAAGTTAGAAGAAACCTTGCATTTTGTAAGACAACTCACATTTTCTGCCAAGAGAAGCTTAGACAAACTTGTTGTACACATTCCAAACATCAAACCTGAGCTAAGGCACGAGCTAACTACCCTCCATACCTCCCTAAACCTCAAAACACCATTGAACTGCACAAAATAGGGCATCCCTGCAGTTTGATTGGCACAACTCAATCCACTCGTGCGCCTTGGCCAAAACCTTTGCAAACACATTCCTTATCACCCACTGAAGCTATCCCAAGCATTGGACACGACCTGTAACACCTCCAACCAACTTCACCATTTTCACTTTTTCTGTTTTGCAGGTGAACTTCTGTAGCTTGACATAGCAAGTTTCAAAGCATACCGAGCATTGGAATAGCACCCCTGGACTTCAAGTAAGCTGAACAAGTCTTCACCTTGCCTTGAAAGTACCTCCATTGTCAAATACGATCCAAGCTGAACAGGTAAGTTCATGGACTTCTATCTCTCAATCTAGGAAGAGTTAGGTTTAGATTTATGAATGATAAATGTCATGTTCATGTCCCTGAAGCCATCCATATCCTCACTTTCCATTTATATTGCATATGCTGAGAGAATTTAAGACCTGAACATTGACAAAAACTTAGGTCAGGAATTAGGGATGAACAAATTCTCTTTCATTTCTTAGAGTTAAGTCAAGTTCTTTATATGTCTGGATTCGTCTCTTAATGCCCTACATTTTTGGTGTTATGAGTTTTGCTTAAAAGTCCAAGAATCAGGATGTTTGAATCAGTGTGAAAAACGCGCGTTTTTTAGACAAGCTTGCTGGAGGTTGAAGAAGATAGGTTTGGGCTGGGCCTGGTTCTGTTTCCTTTTTGCACCAATGCATTTCACATGCACCCCCCTGGCCCATTTTGAGATATATTTGTCATTTTTCATTTTTTTTCCTTTTGATTTTGTTTCTATATTTTTATTTAAGTATGAAAAAACATTAAAATTATTTTTCTCACATTTTTTGCATTTTATTTGGTATTTATTTTGTTTCATTTAGTTTATATGTAAATAAGTATAAAAATACTTTTTATTTAAAATACTAAAATAATACCAATACATTTTATTTTCTGATTTTTATTTTATTTTACCTTTTGAAAATATTTTATAAAAATATACTTTTTTTTTGTAAATAGTAAATATTTTATTTTTATACATATTTAATATATTTAGTAAGTAATATAAATACTTATATATTTATTATAATATTTAGGATAAAAATACAAAAATACTACATTTTTATTGTTATTAATATTTAACTTAAAAAATCACTTTTTGACAATATACTTTCTTTTATTTATTTTTTGTACATAATTAATAAATATTGCATATATTAAATAATTAATACATTTATTTAGCAAATTAGGGTTTTGCCCTAAATACATAAAAATACCAAAAATTAATCATTTTCATTTTTGTTTATTTGTCACATAAAAAATACTTTTTACATACATATAAAAATCATTTTTGCATCTTACATATTTATTTTATTTTATTTAATTATTGTGCAATTAAATACCTTGTAAAATTTCAATTTGGATGTAATAGTTAGATTTAAATTTCTTGCTAAAATATCCCCATTTGAACATTTGTACCCCCCATCCCATATTTGTGTTGTAATAACTTAGGACCTTTAAATTCCGCATTTAAAAGCTTTCTAAATATGCCATGATAGAATTAGGGTTTTGTATGCAAATCAAAAACAACAAATAGTTTGACCTAAATTCAAGATAAACAAGCATGAAAATGGACAACACTAATCACACTTGCATCCCTAGGGTATTCCACTTGTTGCCTTCAATAATGGGCCATATTGCATGTTAGGTATCTTTGGCAAAAACAAAATAATCAAATGATCATAGTCCCTCGATGACGCTTTCAAAAGTTGCCTAAAAATGATCAAGTCCCTTTAAAGGAAAAATTGCCCAAAGATACTTGGCACCATTGCAATCATGGTCTAAACGATGACCCGCACCCGTCCCGTTCACATCCTAACACAAGATTGTCCACCAAATACAATGGTGGAACAAAATTGTTAAAAGGGTTAAAAACATAGCAAAGATCCTTGAGTAAATTTAGGGGAAGACAAACTCTTAGTTACTTGCCAACTTGCAAAACAAAAACACTTGCCTATTTCTCAAAACCACACATCACAACACACTTTCAAAAACAACTTTCAAAAACAATGGAAAAAGCTTTTCAAAAGACATACATCTTTGTATACATCCCAACATGGATCATTACAAAGGTTGCCACCACATTGGCCTCTTTTCAAAACATTTTCAAAACACACACACAAAGCACCATTTCAAACAATTGAAAATCAAGGCAAGTTGATCTAAGCAAGTAACTAAGAGCCCATGGATAACCATGGATAGAAAGGGTGCTAATACCTTCCCTTTCTATAATCTACTCCCCGAACCCAAGAAAACATCTCAAAGGTTTTTGTTGTGCTTTTTAACATTTCCTTAGGATAAAATAAAAAGTCGGTGGCGACTCTTGCTCAACCGAAACATTTGCGAAAAGAAAACGCAAAACCTCAAGTCAGTTCTCCCACCGTATCACAGGTGTTTCTCAGCAGCAAGGTTGAACTTCTATGGCAGATTTTGGAGCAACAATATTGCAGGTTTTTACAGCTGGTGGATTAGGGTTTTTGGACTGGTGTTGGGCTGGTTATACAACAGCAAGTTGGAAGTGGATTGGTCACGGTTTTGGGGCTGTTTCAGTGCAATTTTTTTTGACAGTTTTTTTTCTGGTATTGGTTTGCAGGTTTTGGACAGTAAGATATGTAGCATGATGCATGTCTGTCTTTGTGGACAGATTTATGCAGCTTGTAACAAAGACAAGGCATATTTGTGGACAGCATAGTGGCAAAGTTTGAAGATTGAGGCAAAAGAAAAAGTTAAAGCAAGATAAAGCTTAGGATTTGTAACTTGCAATTTTTACTTAAAAATGTAACCTTATTACTTCTTTTGTAAACTTCAAATTCTTTTCTCTTGTATGGAGGAATTTTCTTTAGGCATAAGAACTTTGAGATTTATTTTCCTTTTGTTGTAACTTGAAAACTTGTAACAACTTGAATTATCTTGAATTGCAATGCAACTAAGAAAAAATCCTCCACTTTGTTCTTGCAATTTTTAAGAAGTGATATGGACTTATTTCATGGAAATTGAATGCTTGAATAGATGTATCTCATGTTGAAAAGTCTTGAATTTGAATAATGATATGCTTGAAAGTAGATGAATAATTATGAACTTTGAATTAGGTTTGTCAATTTGATTTGGTTCATAAGAACTGTAACTTAGAGAAACCATGAATCAAATCATAACTTTATCATGTTTGCATTCCAATGAGGCTCGAATATTGGAAGCTTGAATGAATTTGAGCAAAGTTTAGTGAACTCGTCTTTGATACCTTGAATTCAAAATAATCCACGCGAATGAACCATAGAAAATTTGGATGAAACCTATGATATTGTGTAATGCTTTGCTAACTTGAATTGAAATCAAAGATATTATTCAAATGAATCCTCAAATCACTTTCACCAAGATCCGAAATCAATTTCTAACATGATGACTTTTATTATAAGCAACATCTTGTTCGAACTCAACATGAATATATGAACTCAACATCTTGTTCCATGAATAATCTCAACATGAGAATCATAGTCTTGAGAAAACAATTAGGCTTGAGTTAAAATTACAAGTTAAAAAAATTCTAAATCCAGAAAATGACCTATGACAATTCGATAACTTTCAAGGTCTTCTAAACACAATTTCCTTTGATTATTGAAGAGAACTTGTTGATAACATTGCTTATGACAATGTGAAAACATAATCGTCTCAAGATCTTGAAAATAGAGGAAATTACAATTCTTGGAAGTCAGACAACAATTACTTGAGATTAGGTCAAAATCCAAAAAGTGACCTCTAAAAATATTCGAATTTTGATGATCTTTCGCACATAATCGGCTCTTGACCCGTAAAGATAAATTGGAGATGACGTCAAGAAGAGTCATACTAAAAAAGAACCACTCAAAAATATTGAATAACGAAGAAGCTACAATCGTAAACTTGATCTTGAAAATGTCAACTTTTGGTCAATATAGTTGATTTTCAGTCATTTGAACCATTGACTAAGCAAACTTGCGACGCAAGGCTTGAAACTTGACATGAGCATCCTTGAGAATACATGAAGAACCATGAATACCACTTGAAACCTTGGAAACTCAATCTTGCTTGAGAAATACTAAACCCTAGTCTTGGACTTAATGCTTAGGAGGAGAATTTGTCTGATCAACTCCTGAGCCAACTTGAGCATTTGAGAACCCTAGGAGAATGTTTTGAATAAAATGAGAGGGAAAATTTTGGGGTGCAACAATATTTATATAAATTTTTTTTATATTTTAGTTATAAAAAATTATATGTATATTCTGCTCCCACTATATAATTTTTTGGGTTCGTCCCTGTATGGAAGAGTAGTTTTGGGAATGCATATTTGTATTTATTATGTAAGATTAAACTCTTAAAAGTTCTCTAATATGTTTCATAAGTTGGTAATCTATTTTGTAAGTTGGTGTTTGTTGTGATGTCTTCCATCAAAGTTAAATTTTCCACCATATCATTCATTGATTAAATTATGGGTAGTACTAACATGTGCCATAAGAACACATATTAAGAAATCTAAAAATGAAAAGATTGCATTGAAAAAAAGAAATAAAAATTGATTTTACCGATTGATCAGAATCTGCAAGCTGATTAGGGGATGATCTTTGACGGGTTGGAAAGTTGAGGAAAGAAGGGTTGTACCTGCAAGACACTCTGACGATCAATTAAGTGTGGAATCAAAGAGATACAAGCAAAGTATTAGGGTTTTCGAGATGAATATTGGATATTCGATATTTGATACCTGGCCCTCACATGTGTGATGGTTTATATAATTCCCCCGCGCTTGGCCTTTGTTCCCTATTTTTAGGCCTAGATATACGGGTCCGCGAAAATTGGTAACTGCCCGAACTCGGTCAAAACGGGAAGGTGTGCCCGTAACTAGCCGTTTGTTTAGAGGAGGAGGATTATGGGCAGATGGCCGTTTTGGTCATTTCCTGGGTGTCTTCCCGACTCGTGCCGGGCCAACGGAAGACAACTACTCACTGGGTCAGGTGTGCGTGTCGGGCATAGCTGGTCGTGTGCTCAGGGGTGTGGTTGACCAGAATGTTAGCCACTATTGTTGGGTTGTGCCAAGGGTATAAGCAGATTGGGCCAATTCTAGTCATTGGGCTAGTCCAGAACAGGATCCCCCCAAGTCATTTATCTTGGGCACAGGAGTGATGACTTAGAATCAGCCCGTGAAACAGGGGTGCCACTCAGTCGATTTCATATGAGGAGTACGAGTGATGCTCGTCGTGTTCGTCTTGCAGGGAGGGGAACAATTGAGCAGTTTTGAGGAGTTGTCATGTCTCGAGGGGGAATTTCGTACGAGGATTCCGAAAATAACTTGGTGTTTGTTTTGCAGGGAGAAGAATGATTGGTTGGAGTCTGGGGAGATTGCGTTCCACGCTTGTATCGAGTCACATGATGTCAGAGTGATGTAATGATGGCTAGCCTAGGGACTAGGGCGTAATGATGATTCCCTTTAGAGTTCTCTGGGCACGTGTCCTCCCACGCGCTGGTGAGCCAAGCCTATAAAAGGAAGGGATAGAGCTCCATATACACTTTTCGCCCGTCGTTCAGCTGCTCGATACCTTCGTTCTTGCCCGACTTCATCTGTATCTGCACGAATTCATCTGTTTCCAAGATTTTTTGTTTGTTCCGCCGTTCGCCGCCATATTTTTCGCTGTTCCTTCACTTAACCTGGTAGATCCCCCTTGTTTTTGCAATTGTCACTTTCGTTATAGTTTAGACTTTAAGGTTTTTCCTTAGAAAATGCATGCAGTTAAGGTTTAAAGCAACTGATTTCTTAGAAATTCTTGCAAAATGTTGGCTGGAGACGGTGGTTCTGGAGGGTGAGGCCGTTGAGGATACAAAGTGTCCTCCGTAGGGAAGTTTTTGGAACCTCAGTGGTGTTAGACGAATGTAGAAATTTTTTATATGTATCCATATGGCTTGGTCGGGGAAGGGAGATCGTCTAGTAGTCATTAAGTGAGGGCTATGGTTGGGGACAGTGTCATCATTCCTTGGAGCCCTTTTACTTGATAAGTGGTGGAAGGGTGGATTTGACGTTGATGTTGAACTCACTTTTATCCTCTGCTTTTCACGTACAATGACTACCAGCGCCAACGACGAGTTTCTCAATGAGCTCAACAATTCTGTTGAGAGATGTGTCAAGAGTACATCTGGTGAGGCGAGCACCTCTGGGGTGTATGAGTCCTCTCCAGAAGCACTGGAGCCAAAGATGCCCGATAATCAGGATGCTGAGGGGGATGTGGAGGTGGCTCCCATTGATCAAGAGGGTCCCAGCGCGCCCGTGGTCATGGAAGGTCTATTGGATTAGGTTGTGTCGGGCCCGTTGAGGTATGTCTCCCACTTTATTGAGTATCCTAACGAGATATTTACCTCTTTAGATCTGGAGATGGACCGAGAGGATGCTGAAGAGTAATGGGAAATCTACAACCCCAACAAGAAGAGCCGGAACTGCTCGTAGTTTGAAGCTCGCCGATTCCCTCTATACGAGATCATGTTCATGGAGATGGGTTTGTTCAGACTTCTAAGTGGCGGTCTTCAGGCATCTTTGTGTGGCTCCATCCTAGCTGCACCTAAACTCGACCGCCTTCCTTCGGGATTTCGAGGTTGTGTGTGATTATTTGGGCATCGGGGCCACTATCCCTTTGTTCTTCTACTTTTTCCATATCTAGAGGCAAACGTTTAGTACCCAATATGGTTGGGTTGCTCTGAAGCAGGCGAATGGAAAGCTGTTCAAGGCGTACCTAGAGTCAGTCCGCTTCTTTAAGAAAAAATATATGCTCTTTCCGCCTGTATCGAAGAGGGCGCTGCTGAGTGTCTTCCGGGTTGCCCCGTGCGTATGACGAGGAAGGGGCTCCTGTTTTGACCGAGGAGGGAAAACATGCGAACAAGATGGTTTCCAAGTTTCCTTTTCACTGAACCGATAAGCATTATGAAAGGGGACTGACGTCTAAGTCTAGAAGAAAGATCATCTCAGTGTCGAGGACATAGCCAACTTTGATCGTCTATATGCGTTTGTTGCGGGGTTCCCTCCTATCCAGCGTGTGGGCAGAGGTGGGAAGCAGATTGTTGATAAAGACAAGAAGGAGGTTTACGAACATGTTTTGATAAGCGTTAAGGAGCTCCTTGAGAGTGAAGACCCTGTGGTGTATCTTGGTAGTTGTCTTATGATTTGATTTTCTTTGTTTGCACGACACACATGTTCTTTTGTTTTGCTGGTCATTTCTTGTTGTTCGCCTGCTTGAGACACTTTTTATTGGATGAGTTTTCAGTAGGGATTTGCTCGTTAGTTAGTGTGTTCGCCACTATGGGGAAATTGGTCAAACAACCGGGGTGAATACCGAGGATGGGTCGAAACTCAAGTCTCATTTCATGGACCCGAGCTCGGCGGCATGAACTACCCTTCTCGAGCTGGACGTTCTTCTGGAGTGGTACAATGGTGATTGAGCTCGGTTGAGTTATCCATGTCGGGCTAAGGATCTATTCGTCAAGATTAGAGTCTTTCCCCCTCATTTAAATTAGAGTGACATGTTTGTACCTAAGCATGCACGTGTGGTCGGGCCTGGATGAGTTCATCTTGTCGATGATGCTTGTCGACTGTTCAATGTTTTAATTGTAATATTTTTTTAGCTTTTCAGTGTTTCATGGTCGAGCAAGTTGTTCCCCGTGTAGATTTTCTAGGTAGTACGCCCCAATCCCTGCTCTTGGGTAGACGTGATAGGGAGCTTCCCAGTTCAATGCGAACTTTCCTTCGTGAGATTCTTTATGATTTCTCTTCAAGACAAGGCTTCCGACTTCGAGATCTTGTCATATGACTTGGGTGTCGTAGCATATGGCTATTTTTTGTTTGAGGGAGGTCTCTCGTAGTTCCGCTCCTGTTCAGATTTCTTCGACCAAATCTAGTTCTTCCCGTAGGGCGACTTCGCTCATCTCCTTGTCTAAGGAAGCTTCGGTTCGCCTGGAGGGTTCCTCGATCTCTATGGGGATGATGGCCTATGTTTTGTAAGCTAATCGGAAAGGAGTCTCCCCGGTGGATGAGTATGCTGTTATTCGATAGCCCAAAAGTATGTTGTGGAGCTCCTCGACCCATCTTTTCTGACTTTCGTCTAACCTTTGTCTGAGACTTCTGAGTATCACCTTGTTTGCGGACTCGGCCTGTCCGTTCGTTTGCGGGTGCTCGATAGAGGCAAAGTGTTGTACGCCAAAATTTTTCCTCCCATTTTCTTCAATACATTCTTCTAGGGTTCTCAAATGCTCAAGGATTCTCAAGAGTTGATCAGACAAACGCTCCTCCTAAGCAAAGGGTCTACAACTAGGGTTTTGAGTTTCTCAAGGAAGTTTAGTTTGAAAAGGTCTCAAGTTGTTTTCATGGTTCTCCATAGGTCTTCAACAATGCTTATGTCAAGTTTCAAGCCTTGCATCACAAGTTTGCTCAGTCAATAACTCAGATGAATGAAATTTAACTATATTGGGTAAAAAGTCAATTATGGTCAACATACAGTAAAACTTCAATATTTTTGGTCAACATAAACATTTTGAAGTGATATTCATCATTTTATCAATGGTTTATCATTATTCCTCATGGAAAGCCCTCAAATCATCAAAAGTCAAAAGTTCCCAAATTAGGATTTCCTTAGGAGAAGTCAACTGAACTTTGACCAAGCCTAACTTTCACATGCTTCATAAAATTTTCCCCAACCAAATCCCACTTTGAAGGAAATTCAATTCTCTACAACTTGGTATTTATGCTCAAGTCCAAAAAGTGCTTCATTTGAAAGATATGAGCTAATACATTGCAAGTCATTTTCAAAAGTCAACCAAAAGACACTTTTTGTCAAGGCAACCTAAATCAAGATAAAGTCTCCAAATGTAAAAATGACCAAGAGAAAAATTATATATGACATCTTGAGCTTTTCAAAAAGTCAAAGATCAAATTCAAAAGATGAAAATTGAGCAAGTGATGAGTTGCACAAGTTAGGCAATTTTTGAGAAATACATGAAATCTCAATTGAGCAAATTTGTGATTTTGGACTATTGGGCCTAAGTTTTGGAATTCAAATATTTTCATGACATATTTATAGACCCTTAAGTGCATTCTTGCATTATTTTAGTTTTTTTATTTTATTTATTCTGATTTTATTTATTTAAGATCAAAATCAAATCAAATCAAATCAAATGCAAACTTAATGGACAAGGCATGTAAGGCTTATGGACTAATCTCTTTGAGGCCCAAATAACTCATGCAAGTCTGTCACAAACCTTTCCAAAAACGTGCAAGTCTCAAAATGATAAGAGTAAATTCAAAAATGGAAAGTTTTCAATATGTTGGATTATTGTTTCATGGCTATGAATGCCTTTGTTTTGTTCCATATTTGATTGCTGCTTTCCATTTCTCTATAGGTACACAAGCCTCAGATCTCACAAAGAACATGCAACTTCCTCCAAGCCAAGGGGTTATTCACAAAATTTTCAAAGAAATCAAGTTCTAAGATTACAAATAGTCCAGTCAAAACCAAGTGCACAAATCACTCCATGAGAATCGAAGGAGTCATTCCCAACCCTCACACAAGCCTGAAGCAAGCCAGAATACCTCCTTTCATATGCGTCAGTTGGTAAGCATGATGGATTTCAAAATTTTGATTTCTTACGGTTTAGATCATTGCAAACATATCAGATCAGTTTATATACATCATTAGAACAAATCTAACATATTACATTTGAGCTTGGGTGCCTGAATATGAAAACACCATCGTTAGGGCATAAAGGGATGTGTTCTTTGCATCTTCGTGTACAAGCATTTTTAGGGAAAACAGACAGTACCATTGCATTGGAAGACCAGGTTTAATTTGGGACTTTTATTTTTGTTCTTTCGCATGTTTGAATTTGAGGCCAACTGGAGAAGAAAGAGTTGACCACCGTGATGGGTGGTCTAACTCGCCTGAAAACTTGCATGGCATCTGGCTGTATTCTGATTCGCTGGTTCAAAATAACAAGGGCCCACCGCGCGCACGTTTCTTTTCTTTGGCTGACATTAGTCTTCATTTGCAAATATAATGTTTTGTTTGATTTACATACCAGATGTAGTGGCCGCCCCAGCGACAAGTGTGTGTGTGTGTTAAAGCATTAGTGTGCTAGGGAATGAGTTCGATCCATGCTCCTGGCATGTTATTTTTCCAATTTTTCCTTGTAGATCCCATACAGGTCATGTCCAGCGTGCAATGATGTATCCTCCTCATCAACACCATCAAACCTTAATTGATACAGATCAAACATTTCGGATTTGCGCACTCACGATAGACCTCACTGGAGAACCATACAGGATTATGAGGATACTCCATCCAATGCCTGGGCCTAAGATATTGTGTTGCACCCCCCAATTTACTTGTCTTCAGCAGGCCCATTTCACCTCTTTTTTGTGTTTTAATTAATTTTTATTTTTTAATCTATTTTATTTAAATTAGAAAAAATCACCAAAATCATTAAAAAAAATTAGATTTAGGGTTTTTAATTAATTTAATTTTTATTAAATAAAACTAATTTAACTTAATCACATTTTAGTTCTATTTAAATAATCATTTAGTAAACTAATTAGAATTAGGTTTAATTGTTATTTTACACTAAACATATTTTTCTAAACAAAAACACCAAAAATATTTTCTTAAATGGTTAGAAATTTTTTAGGTTTTTAAATATTTTTCCCTTTTTTCAATCTCCGCGCGCTTATTTATTTTTGCACTATTATTTTCCAATATTGTAACTGCTAATGGTCTGTAATAACTTTAATTAGGGTTTCTTTACTTTTCCCCCATTTTATGGTTTGTACTCCCGTTCCCGAAGTATTGTAATATCGTAGACTTTATTTCCCTCATTTTTACTTTATGCACTTATATTATTTATGTATTATATATAACTGCTAGTTTAATAGGATTGTATAACAAAGACTAAGCGCAAATGCTAGATAACCATAAATCTAAGACAAAATTAACTGAATTATAATACACTTTACACACGCGCACATCTAGGGTGACCCTCACTTGTTACCTCGGATATAAATAGTCATGTCCGTCGAACATGGGATGCTTTAGCAAAGACCCTCGGTTAAAAATATCGTAGTTCCTCGATGACCACTTCGATGCTTCCTCAATAAACGATCTTATAACCTTACGTCAATTACTAAAGCATCCCATGAGTTACCTTTATGACTATGCGATGACCCGCGCCCGTCCCTTCACATCCAACTATAGGGCTTGCTACTAACTAATGGTAGGATAGTACTATCTAAAGAAGGATGGAAATAACACGAAATAAGTTTGAGTAGATAGATAGTTCTTAATCGCTTTCTCGCGAACATTTGAAAACATATTTTTCACAAACACTTTTTCTGAAATATTTTCAAAAAAAACAAACACTTTGTTCACATTCTTAACTGATACAAGAATCATTACAAAGTTGCCATACTTAGGCATTTTTTTCAAAATATTTTCAAAACACATTCATAAAAGCATTTTCAAAAACAAAGTGATCTAGCGATTAAGAGCCCGTAGATAACTACAGATGAAAAGGGTACTGACACCTTGCCTTTTTATAACCTACCCCCCGAACTCAATAAAATCTTGAAGGTATTTCCTGTTCTTTTCACCCTTTACTTTATTGGATAAAAGAAAAATCGGTGGTGACTCTTGCTAACCGCAACATTTGCGATAAAATGCAAAACCCAAAAGTCAGTTCTCCCACCGTATTACAGAACTAGCGAATCTGCTGGGGAAAACTAAAAGTGGGGTTACCTTAAGAGCTAGATCACCTTTATTAATTTACTAATTTACCTTGTATGCTTTATATTTCGGGATATGCTTGGGTATATTTCTTGTATAGATCCTATACCCAGATATGGGGGCATTTTAGGTAAGTAGCAATAGATCGTGAAGACTGTATGACATATACTGATACGATTGAAGCGATGGCTATGTTAGTGTGACACATTGGTTGGTTCTAGTGTCCCTTGAGTTAAGTCAAAGAGAAAGATGGGCTGCCGTGTGGTGTCATAAAGCACTAACTGACCATAGAACCTTAGTTGACACAACTTAGCCATTAGAAAGTAGTGAGATAGATGACTTTGGTGCAGACTGAAGTTGGTTGATACTCGATGCTACACTCATTGAGATCAGACTCTCGGGATATTTCAGTCGCAAATCAGATGCTTGTGCTGAAACAATTCCCGAGAGAAAGATCAGTGATATTAAGGCTCCTAGAACCCGATTATTTCTTTTAGGACAGGTTGAGCCAACTAGAACTTCAAGAGGGTACTTACCTACAAACTCCATGCAAGCTTAAACCTAAGGCCTTGTGTGTTTTGTTTATGATTAATTGTTCGAACATGACATCATAACATCATGACATCATACCATATCATTTTCACCAACCATTTCAAGGACCAAGGAATTTATCTTTGTTCTATTTTATAGGCTATGGCCTCCGCTCGCAGAAACACTATCCGGATCAACTTTGTAAGAGTGACTCCTCAGCTTAATGAGTTAGTCTCAAGGGTTCTCTAAAGTTCTTCATTCATCAAAAGACATGGTCAACTACTCAGTCTGGTTACCCCAGGTTTTGACGAAGACATGATGAGTGTTCTATTCCAGTTCTTTGTCACTGCACATAACTGCTTCACCTTTTCTGATTATCATTTGGTACCCACAATAGAGGAGTTGGAGTTCTCTCAGTTACTGGGAGTACATGTTCTTGATCAGACACCCTTCACCTGTTTAGAAGAAGACATCAAGCTAGAAGTTATTGCAGCAGCCTTACATCTAAAGCGGTCCGACATTATATCCAATTGGGAAACAAGAAGTGGAGTCAAGGGTTTTCTGGATAAATTTCTGATAGAGAAGGCTCAACTATTTCTGGATGCTATGAGTTTTCAGGCTTTAGAGGAGATCGTGGCTCTTCTAATATATGGTTTGGTACTATTCCCTAATCCAGACTAACTCATAGATGTGAACTCCATCAAAATATTTCTTTCTCGTAACCCTGTGCCTACTTTGCTTGGAGACATTCTGCATTCTCTTCACACTCGTACTATGAAGAGGAGAGGAAATCTCATGTGTTGTATACCTCTGCTTCCCAGGTGGTTTATTTCACACCTTCCATGTTTGGTAATTAAGAATGAACAAGGTTTGAGGTGGTCACAAAGAATAATGTCACTTTCTCATACAAACATCTACTAGTATTCTTGATCTCATAAGGATATCATAATCACTGACCGCTGTGAGGAATTCCCTAATGTTCCAATCCTTGGAATTAGGGGAGGTATTACTTACAACCCTTCTCTGGCTCTACGTAAATCTGGTTATGCTCGAAGAGGTGGCCCTCACAATGCACTTATCTAGGGTATTATGTTCAACTATAAAAATGATCCTCAATGTTATCATTGAAGGTTTATACATGCTTGGGAATGGTAAGAAAGGTTGATAGTAAGGCTATAGGATAGAAGAACTCCATCCCTTTGGATCCCTATCTCAAATGGGTACGAGCTCGAGCTCAAAACCTCATGATGCCATACCCATCTACCTTACCAGTAATCATGGAGCCTGTTGTCGAAAGAGATGTTTCTCGCACCATCCTCCATCCAGACATGCCCACTAACCTTGAAGAATTGCAGAAGTCCTGGATTCAAATCAAGGAAGAATGGGATACCTTTGAGACTCAATTCTATGCAAGTGAGAAGAAAGTGTTGGAGCTCACAAAGCAGCTTCATGAGGAGCAGAGTCTTAATGCATACATTAACATGAAGAGGAAGCGTCCATGGGAGACTTGAGTCTTAGGTTTTAGGAGTTCATATTGTTGTCTCTTTGATACCCTTTTTGTTTTTATTCTAAGCCTAAGAGGCAATTGTAATTTTTAACTTACTAATAAATCCTTTGTTCTTGTTTCCTCTTGGCTGACAAATTTAAATCTCCTAAGGTCCTTGAAAACATTAAATTTACATATCATGCATCATTACATGACATGTTTTTCATACAAGTTTCTCATTTTCTCGCTGTTTATTTCAGTAGAAAAATGGCCCTCGAACAAACTATGAAGGATCTCCAGGCTCAACATGCACAATTTCAAGAGAATCTTCTGAATCTGGCACAGGGACAAAAAGATCTGATGGAGCTCATCTCCAAGAAAAAGAAGACTAAAAATCCGATTGTTATCCTCAATATAAGGAGAAGGTTGAAAGGTCGTGCTCAACTAGTTCAAGTGGATGATATTTCCTCTGAAGAAGATGACAACCAAGAAGAGGGTGGTAGAAGCATCAAGCTGGAAGGTAGAAATAATCAGGTTTCTGAAGATGAAGTCTACTCTGACGAACAATATCCTTCTACAGATGACAAGTACAAGCAGTTGGAAG
Source organism: Vicia faba (assembly GCA_948472305.1). Lineage (NCBI taxonomy): Eukaryota > Viridiplantae > Streptophyta > Magnoliopsida > Fabales > Fabaceae > Vicia > Vicia faba. The sequence goes on from OX451739.1 coordinate 489,804,766, forward strand.
ATCATCTCAAAGCTATGTAAATCCAGAAAGTGTCTGGATTGGATTTTGGAGAATTAGGCCTGGTCCCGGGGGTGATCACCCCTCATAAGTTCAAGGTCCCCGTCTTTACTAAATATGATGGGGTCTCTTGTTCCAAACTCCATTTGAGGTTATATGTTCGAAAGATCCAACCTCATACTGCTAACCGGAAGTTATGGGTCCATTTCTTTCAGGAAAGTCTGGCTGGCACTCAACTTGAATGGTTCTATCAGCTCGAAGGAACCAACACTCACACATGGGATGATTTGGCTGCTGCTTTCTATAAGCAGTATCAGTATAATGCTGACCTGGCACCGACTCGAGTGCAACTGCAAAACATATCCATGGGCTCAAATAAAGGTTTCAAGGAATATGCACAAAATGGAGGGATTTATCTTGAAGGGTGCAACCTCCCTTGACTGATCGGGAATTGATAAATATGTTCATGGGCACTGTGACAGGCTCATTCTTTAATCTGTTAATTGAAAGCTCGTCGTCTAGTTTTACGAAGCTGATTCTGACTGGGGAAAGAGTGGAAAGTGGTATTAAGAGTGGGAAGATTCCGATGGCTACATCTTCTAATGCTATGAAGAAGCCATTCGGTGGTAAAAAAGAAACCAATGCTGTCTAAGGCCAGAAGAGCCATAGCAAAAATGATGGCCGTCAGTCTGTGGGAGCAGTATTGATTTCTAACCTGGTTCCTGTTCAACAATAACAACAGGGTAACTGATAAAGGCCAGACGCTCCGTTAAGACAATTTACCAAGATCAGCATGCCTTTATATCAGGAATTACAACATTTGTTAAAGGTTGAACTCATTTCACTGCAGGATCCTCCTTTGAATCACAACACATCCTCTCCAAAGTACAATCCGAACGTGAGGTGTGCCTATCATTCGAACAGTTTTGGGCACGACATCAACAATTGTTAGGCCCTGAAAAGCAAGATTCAAGATATGATTGATAATAAATAAATTGAGTTTGATCCTCCGGAGACTCCAAACGTGATTACTGCACCTTGCCGAAGCATGACAAGGGCATAGGTGCTGTTGAAGATGTTTTGTATGTTACCTCTGTAAGTGATGTGGTTACTCCTCTCGTGGCAATAAAAAAGAATCTGTTACAGGCCGATTTATTTCTGGGCTGTGTTAAAGGATGTTATTATTGTGAAGTCCAACCTAATGGTTGTGAGTTACTGAAGGAAGGCGTGCAGCGCCTGATGGATGAACATGTAATTTTGGATTGAGAAAGTTCCATATGCTGAGAATTTATGCCAAGATTTTTCTGTCATATCTGGCACTCCTTTCAGGATCACTTTCAAGGGTTCTGTGAGGATTACCGCCAATCCAAAAGCTTATCCTTTAATCATTACAACACCTGGGCATATCCCATATTCCTTGGAAAAGGCTATTCCATGGAATTATGGGTCTAATGTATATTACCACGACATTAAACAAGAGTTGTCTGATGAAGATGATGAAGAGGCTGATCCCAGCATTATCAATATTGTGGGGACCAACAAAATTACTAAAAGCGGAAGGATTTTCTCCCCAGAAATCTCTCCCCCTGTTCAAGTCATAGTTACTAAGCCAACTGCCGAGGCTCGAGGTAAAGAGCCAATGATAGAGCCTTCCCAGACGGAGGCACCAAAAGAAATTGCAGTTAAGGACACCTCTGGACAAGAGTTAGAAGAGGTTTTGAAAATCATTCGTAAGAGAAAATATAAAATTATCAAACAGTTCGGGAAAACCCCGTCTAAAATATCCATGTTATCTTTACTACTATGTTCTGAAGCCCATGCACAAGCTTTAGTAAAATTCCTGAAGACTGCTCATGTGCCACAAGAAATTTCGGCCAATCAATTTGGAAGTTACGTGGCTAGTTTAACAACTGGTAATGGATTAGGCTTCTCTGATGCTGATCTGACTCCTAAGGGGAGAAATCACAATAGGGCCCTGTATGTCTCCATTGAATGCTTGGGAACTATGTTGGCTCATGTGTTAATTGATACTGGATCTTTGCTGAATGTTCTTCCAAAAGGCGCTCATGACAGACTGGATTGTGAAGGGGTTATACTGAAACCCAATAATATCATAGTTGGAGCCTTTGACGGGTCCAAAAGAATGGTGCATGGAGAAGTGGACCTCTCTATAAAAGTGGGTTCACAAATATTTGAGTCCACCTTCTATGTAATGGATATCCGGTCGGCCTATTCTTGTCTATTGGGACGCCCCTGGATTCATGGGGCAGGTGCTGTCACCTCCACCTTGCACTAGAAACTAAAGTACCCAGTAAAAGGAAATGTTGTTAATGTCTGCAGAGAAGAGGAGTACATGGTAAGCCACCTAAACTCATTCTGGTACGTGGAGATGGATGGATAATTTATCTAAAGTCCCTGTCAGACCTTTGAAGTGATTTCCCCTACTACAGTTAAAGATGTTTCTGCCATTCCAAAGACCACCAGGACCCCACACAAGATGGCTTCCTTGAAACATGCCAAAGCTACTATAGAAGAAGGTGGTTGTACTATTTGGGGTTAACTTCCTGATATCCCTTACAAATCTGACAAGTTTGGTTTGGGATTTACTGCAGAAGGTCAAAGGGTTATTCATCACGCTCGAGCTGGAAGACCTTTGTTCCGTATCAACAAAAACAAAGTCAATGTCGTAGAAGACGTTGTTTGTGATTGTGACTTCGACAACTGGATATTCCCTACCATTGGTGATGAACTTGACAATTTGAAAGCAGAAGACATTTTCCATATCATCTTTAGCCAGGAGTAATAGCTACGTTCATATTTTATTGCTTTTAATAGATTTTTGGTTATGTAATAAACAATGACTTTAACCTTGTGTCCTACCCAGGGCACAATGGTTTATTTGTTAAGGGTTGATAATTCATAAAAATTGTTCATTCAATAAAAACATTGGACGTTTTGCACTCAAATTTTGTGATCTCTATTTTTCTTTTATCTTATTGCATTTTCAAATAGCTATGTGTTCTTACACATATTCATACACTACATTGCAAATACTCATTCACTCTGGATCTCGTTAATAACGATTATGCTATTGCCGCTTATGACTTTGAAAATCCGATCTACCAAGTCGAGGACGAAGGTGAGGAAGATTGTGAAATACCTGGAGAACTTGACAGACTCTTAATACAAGAAGAAAAGGCTATCCAACCACATGAATAGCCAATTTAAGTTGTGAACTTGGGTTCCGAGACAGACAAAAAAGAAGTCAAGATAGGCACCAATTTAGAGAGCAGTATAAAAAACAAGTTAATCTATATGTTGCATGAATATGTTGAGATCTTTTCTTGGTCATACGAATACATGCCATGGATCAATACTGATATTATGGTTCACCATCTGCCAATGAAAGAGGGTTATGCTTCGATTAAGCAGAAGGTTTGTCGCATGCGTCCTAAAATGTCAGAAAAGATCAAAGTCGAGGTTATGAAACAAGTTAACGCATGTTTCTTAGTAGTGACATCATATCCTCAATGGGTTGATAATGTTGTTCCAGTACCAAAGAAAGATGCAAAAAGTACGAATGTGTGTAGACTACATCAATCTGAATAGGGCGAGCCCCAAAGATGACTTACCACTACCACATATTTGATGTTTTGGTCGACAATACCGCCTAGCACAAGGTATTCTCCTTCATGGATAGTTTCTCAGGGTATAATCAGATCAAGATGGCGCTAGAAGACATGGAGAAAACTACCTTCGTGACACAGTGGGGAACTTCCTACTACAAGGTTATGCCTTTTGGGTTGAAGAACGCCATGGCAACTTACCAGTGTGCCATGGTAACCTTATTTCATGACATGATTCATCACGAGATAAAGGTCTACGTCGACAACATGATAGAAAGGTCACAAACTAAACAAGAGCATCTTGGTCATATGCATAAATTTTTTGAAAGACTAAGGAAGTATAAACTAAGGTTAAACCCGAACAAGTTTACCTTTGGGGTGAGATCTGGTAAACTCCCGGATTTCATCTTCAGCGGTAAAGGTATTGAGGCTGATCCCGCCAAGGTCACAACTATTCAAGAAATACAGGATCTCCGTACTTAGAGGGAAGTTAGAGGTTTATTAGGACGGTTCAATTACATTGTCCGTTTCATTTCTCATTTGACTGCTACCTGTGAACCAATCTTCAAGCTGTTGAAGAAAGATCAAGTTGTAATGTGGAACAACGATTGTCAAATAACCTTTGATAAAATTAAGGAGTACTTACAAGAACCTCCAGTTCTGATGCCACCAGTTGAAGGAAGACCTCTAATCATGTACCTAACAGTACTAGAGAACTCAGTGAGGTGTATACTGGGCCATCATGACGAGTCTGGTTGAAAATAGCATGCAATATACTACCTTAGAAAAAGTTTACCGACTGTGAAACAAGATATTCACTGCTCAAGAAGACTTGCTGCGCTTTGGCATGGGCGGCTCACTGACTAAGACAGTATATGTTGACCCATACTACTTTATTGATTTCTAAAATGGATCTCATCAAGTACATATTTGAGAAGCCAACTCTCTCAGGAAGAATAGCCCGATGGCAAATGGTCTTAACAAAATATGACATTCAGTACACCACTAAAAAGGCCATCAAAGGAAGTGTATTGGCCGACCCTTTGGCGCATCAAGCTGCAAACGACTACCAGTCTATGAATTTCGAATTCTCGGACGAGAACATTATGCTAGTTATAGATTGTGAAGAACCTGGACCGTATGAAAGACATGAGCTAGGATCCCGATGGACTATGGTTTTCGATGGAGCTTCCAATGCACTTGGTAACAAAATCGGTGTTGTAATAATCTCTCCTCAGGGTTGTCACACGCCCTTCACTACCATAATTTACTTTGACTGCACTAATAATATGGCTGAATATGAAGCGTGCATCATGGGAATTAAAGCTGCTATTGACCTGAGTTCTTAAGCATATATGGGGACTCATCCCTGATGATCAGTCAGGTCAAGGGAGAATGAGATACAAAGCATCCAAATCCTATCCCTTACCGAGAACATGTGCTAACCTTGATTTCGTATATCTAGGAGATTACTTTTGAGAATATACCAAGAGAAGGGAATTAGTTGGAAGACACATTGGCTACCATTTCATCCATGTTCAAGGTCATATGGGATAATGAGGCTCTCTGAATTACCATTGAAAGATTCGACAAACCGCACACTGCTATGAAATTGAATGTAATTGCAAGCTTCTCAAGTCATATTTAAAGCATGTGTTTTGATGAAGACAACATGGTCATCAACTTTCAAAGGATGTGCAAAAAGCTTATCAAAATCAAATAAAAGTCTTGAAGATTATTGAAGAATTATTGAAGAAATCATCAAATGTCAATATGGTATAAATAATTCTTTAAACCTTGAATATAGATGTTCACAATATGCATTCATCAACATATACATATTCCATAATTTTAACATCAAGAAAATCTTTGTTTGAAATATCTTTCAAAATGTATTTTTGAAAATAAACCTTTAGGAACCGGTTCCTCCCTAACAGGGAACCGGGTTCCAACATTTCTCAAAAAACATGGTTCTGGTTTTTGTACCAGGAACCGGGTTGTACCAATAGGGGAACTGGTTCCTGCGTGTAAATTTTTGAATTTCAAATTATAACGTTCACTAAGAACCGGGTTCTGTCAGTGTCGGAACTGGTTCCTAGCGAACCAATTCAGCTTTTACTTTGTTTTTTGAACATTTTTAAGTGGTATCTTTTCATGAATGCATTGCAACTTTTCATATGAATTGGCATGAATGAAGAGGTTCTTACAACTTTATAAAATGCAGATTTTCTTATTTCAAACAAAAATTCAATACTTCAATTTTCAAATTAACAAATATCCTTCTTCATTAACAATTTTCTCATTTACTCACATTTGAAATTACACTTTCATGTGTTCATAATTTTGTGAAACTTGCCATATACACTTTCATTATCATTTCAAGGTTCATTCATACATTGTGAACATTTATATACATTGTTGAGAATTGTTTTTATCTTGAAGAAGAAGATCAATTGAAGATTGATAAAGCTCGCCATATACTTCAAAATTAATCATTGTATTACTTAAAGATTTTCCCTTACTATCCAGGATTGTTGGAAGTAAGTGTTGTGATTTGAAGAGGATTGTTCTTCATTCACATTAGTGTTTGTTTGGTCTTAAAGGTGTTAAGAACCTTTGATCACCCTATAGGTTAGATAGTAAGCATGGGCTGTACAATCATTCTAACTATAGTGAAATCTCTTTCGTGTTGGAAAGGGGACTGGAGTACTCTCGGATTGTGAGGGGAACCAGGATATATCACCGTGTTCTTTACTTTTCCGCATTTATTGCTTTCATCACCATAATCAGGAAAAGATAAAGATATAAACAAAACCTTCAAACACTTAACCAAAAATTACTACCAAGCATTCTCATAAAACCGAATAATTTTTATAAGACCTAATTCACCCCCCCTCTTAGGCACTCTGAGACTTACAATTAACACTGATGGAGTTGAGGAAAAGCCTTAGTTTCATGAAGTGAAAAGGTACCTTGAAGCTCAAGAATACCCTGAAGGGGCATCGATCAATGACAAGAAATTTCTACGGAGATTCTCGGCTAAGTTTTTCTTGAGCAATGGAATTTTATACAAGTGTAATCATGATTCAACTCTACTTCTTTGTGTGGACAAGAAGGAAGCATAGGAAATTATGCAAGATATGCACGAAGGCGTTTTGGTACTCACTCCAGTGGACATACTATGGATAAAAGGATTTTGAGAGCAGGTTATTATTGGTCGACTATGGAAATCAACTGTCACCACCACTCGAGAACTTGCCATAAGTGACAGATCTATGCTGATAAAGTTCATGTGCCTCCGGTTCCTCTAAACGTCATGACTGCTCTATGGCCATTCACAATGTGGGGCATTGATATGATCATAGAAATCAAACCTACTGCTTCTAATGGACATCGCTTCATCCTCGTCGCCATTGATTACTTTACAAAATGGGTTGAAGCAGCCTTGTTTGCCTCTGTTACTAAGAATGTGGTCGCCTGATTCATAAAACATAACCTGGTCTGTCGATATGGCATCCCCGAAAGGATTATCACATACAATGGTACTAATCTCAATAACATTATAATCGTTGAACTCTACACGCAGTTCAAGATCAAGCACCACAACTCTTCTCCGTATCGACAAAAGACAAATTACGCAGTGGAAGCCGACAATAAGAACATAAAGAATATTATACAAAAGATGGTTGTAACTTACAAAGATTGTCACGAGATGTTACCATTTTCTCTCCATGACTATCACACTTCAGCTCGAATATCAACTGGGGCAACCCCATTCTCTCTGGTTTACAGTATGGAAGACGTCCTACCTGTCGAAGTCCAGATTCCTTCTTTGAGAATTATGAAAGATGCAGACTTAGACGAAGATGAGTGGATTCAGACTAGGATAGACCAGTTGAATCTGATTGATGAGAAGAGGCTTGCAGCTGTTTGTCAAGGCCAGATGTATCAGAAGCGTATGATTAAGGCATTCAACAAGAAAATCAAGCATCAGGTATATCAGGTTGGTGACTTGGTAATAAAGTGCATCATTCTACCATAAGATGATCCCAGGGAAAAATGGACTCCCACCTACGAAGGGCCATTTGTGATTAAGAAAATATTTTCTAGCGGTGCTGTGATATTGACCACCATGGATGGTGAAGATTTTCCACACTCTGAATGCGGGCATAGTCAAAAGATACTATGCATGAAAATGACCCACTAGGTTAACTGGAATAGGGAAAAATAAGGACATCCCGGCGAACCAAAAGGGTTTGGGAAAAATTAGGGATATATATAAAAGATTGTACACCCAGCAAGTCGAAAACCTGAAAAGGCAGCTTGGGCAAAAAGGGTATTTCGGTGGACTGAAAACCCAAAAGGGAGGTCCAGGCAAAAGTTAGGGATAAAAGCGTATGACTATGTCCCATTGGATCACTTACAACAAGCTTTATTACCAACGTCAGGTTCAAACGGTATAGATCATTTCAATCACTTTCTTTTGACAGCGAGGGATGAGATGCTTGAAGACATAGGGGCAATAGCAGAATTGGAACCCGATGAGATTATTCCACATAGCTATTATCTTGTTTTCACTTTGTACTCTTTTCACTTCATGACAATTTCATCTTACTAGGATTTATGTCTCTTTGTACAAAATCGCCTGTTTGCGGGCAAACTATCAATAAAAATATAAATTTCAAAATTCAAACTTTTTGTTTTTACTTTTTTTATTTTGTTTGCAAAAACTTCCAATAACTAAAATTGAATGAACATATGCATATGAATACGATTAACTGTTAACAAATATATGCATAAAAACATGAATAAGCATTTACTCAAGACTTTAGGAGTTGAGATAATGTTCAAGCTATCCATAAATCCCCACAGAGCCACTTCCGTGGGATTATCCCCACAGAGTAGTCGTATCATACTCACCATCACATCACTCTAGCAGATAAAGGGATATGATCTTTTTCCCAGCAATATTGCCCACCCATGAAATCTCAATCAGTACAGTTCATGGAAATTCTCCTCCCCAGCTGAGTTTATTCCTCCAAAACTGTAAAACCCCCTGCAAGTTTCTTCTCTCCAGCATAACTCATTTCCTCAGCAAGGGTGTTTCCTTAGCAGAGTATTTCTCCGTCAATAGAGTTTATTTCCCCAACAGGGTTTATTTCCCCAACATGGTTTATTTCCCCAACAGAGTTCGATCTCCCCAGCTTGAGTCTGTTTCTACCATAAATTACCGGCAGGATTCCCATCTCCCACAAAAGACAGTCCGAGTTACTATCCCTAGAGTTTGTTATTGAATCTGAAACTGGATCAAATATCGTTCAACCTTATTATCTCAAATGAGTCGGCATCCAACCCATCTCTTTTATCCATAGTCAGGGTATATAAGAATTAAATTCCTCAGTAGAGAAACGAACGACCAATGTTCTTAAGCTCTTCTCGCAAAACAAGAATCAACATTCTCTAGTGGAGTTTCCTCATGAAGAAAGCAGGAATATCCATCAACATCGAAGATACACATACTCTTCATCCCCAACAACAACCAGGGATTTATTTTGCCAGACAAAGATGCTGCACAAGTTTACAAATACACTTCAACAACATTTCACATTCATACATCATTTACAAACTTCATAGCATAGGCATACGAAACGCATATAGCACAATCTCATTTATTTTGAGAACATCATTACATAATGAATTTCATGCATTATGACATTGCATAAAACTAACTCTTTACCTTTTCAGGAAAGATCAATCAAAAGACAAACATCATAAACTACTTATATGACCAGACAATCTTCTCAAAGGCTACATCTGATAAATGGCTACTTAAGCAATTTCCTCAAAGGGTCATTCTCAAAGAGATATCTTCTGGCTCAGATTAAATTGAGCGTATATTTATTCTGATACTTCTTCCAGTTGAAGACGGTTGTAGACATTTTCTGGCTCAGATTAAATCAAGTGTAAATTTATTCTGATAATTCTTTCAGTTAAAGACGATTGTAGATATCTTCTGGCTCAGATTAAATCAAGTGTAAATTTATTCTGACACTTCTTCTAGTTGAAATCAGGCATACACACCTTCTGTCTAAGATTAAATCGATTGTATATTTATTCTAATAGTTCTTCCAGTTGAAGATGGTCGTAGACATTTTCTAGCTCAGATTAAAAATCGAGTGTAGATTTACTCTGATACTTCTTCTAGTTAAAGATGGTCGTAGATATCTTCTGGATCAGATTAAATCAAGTGTAGATTTATTCTGATACTTCTTCCATTTGAAATCAGGCGTAGACACCTTATGGCTCAGATTAAATCGAGCATAGATTTATTCCGATACTTCTTCCAGTTGAAGACGGTCGTAGACATTTTCTGGCTCAGATTAAATCGAGTGTAGATTTATTCTGATGCTTCTTCTAGTTAAAGACAAGCATAGACATCTTCTGGCTCAGATTAAATCAAGTGTAGATTTATTCTAATACTTCTTCCAATAGACATCTTCTGGCTCAGATTAAATCAAGCATGGATTTATTCTGATACTTCTTCCAGTAGACACTTTCTGGCTCAGATTAAATCGAGCATTGATTTATTCTGATGCTTCTCCCAGTTAAAGACGACACATACATCTTCTGGCTCAGATTAAATCGAGCGTAGATTTATTCTGATACTTCTTCCAGTTGAAGTCGGGCATAAATATCTTCTAGCTCATATTAAATCAAGAATAGATTTATTCTGATACTTCTTCCAGTTAAAAGCAGACGTAGACATCTTCTAGCTCAGATTAAATTGAGCCTAGATTTATTCTGATACTTCTCCTAATTGAAGTGGGGCATATATATCTTCTGGCTCAGATAAAATCAAGCATAGATTTATTCTGATACTTCTTCCAGTTGAAAGAAGACATAGACATCTTCTGGCTCAGATTAAATAGAGTGTATATTTTTTTTGATACTTCTCCCAGTTGAAATCAGGCGCAGACACCTTCTGGCTCAGATTAAATCGAGCATAGATTTATTTTGATACTTATTCCAGTTAAAGTCGGATGTAAACTTCTTTTGGCTCAGATTAAATCGAGTGTAGATTTATTCTGATACTTCTTTCAGTTGAAGTCAGGCGTAGATATCTTCTGGCTCAAATTAAATTGAGTGCATATTTATTCTGATACTTCTTCCAATTGAAGATGGACATAGACATCTTCTGGCTCAGATTAAATTGAGCGTAGATTTATTCTGATACTGCTTCCAGTTGAAGTCAGACGTAGACACCTTCTGGCTCTGATTAAATTGAGCATAGATTTATTTGGATACTTCTTCTAGTTGAAGTCGAGCATAGATATCTTCTAGCTTAGATTAAATCGAGCGTAGTTTTTTCTGATACTTCTTCTTGTTGAAGATGGGCGTAGACATCTTCTGGCCCAGGTTAAATCGAGCGTATATTTATTCTGATACTGCTTCCAACTGAAGTCGGGTGTATATACCTTATGGCTCATATTAAATCAAGCGTAGATTTATTCTGATACTTCTTCCAGTTGAAGTCGGGCGTAGACTCACTCCAAACACATCTTCTAAGATAAAGTCGGGCGTAAAATTAGTCTAATTTCTATCAACGGTTACATTGGATGGAATCTATAAGCCCATCTCTGATGACTCTCTGTCACCTCTCCAAATGGCATCTCTAAGCCCATTCCCGGTATAATCAACCAATAGTATTACTTTGTGCACCGGCAAGTGCAAATTTCTGGGCACTTAAGTGTTCAATCATCTTCCACCTTCAAGTCACGAATGGCGGACATGCCAATCTAATTCTTCAGGTGGGAAACTGTTGTACACCAAAAATTTCCCTCCCATTTTCTTCAAGACATTCTTCTAGGGTTCTCAAATTCTCAAGGATTCTCAAGAGTTGATCAGACAAATTCTCCTCCTAAGCAAAGGGTCTACAACTAGGGTTTTGAGTTTCTAAAGGAAGTTTGGTTTTCAAAGGTCTCAAGTGGTTTTCATGATTTTCCATAGGTCTTCAACAATGCTCATGTCAATTTTCAAGCCTTGCATCACATGTTTACTCAGTCAATAACTCAGATGATTGAAAGTTAACTATATTGGGTAAAAAGTCAACTGTGGTCAACATACAGTCAAACTTCAAGATTTTTGGTCAACATCAACATTTTGAAGTGATATTCATCATGTTATCAAGGGTGATCATGATTCCTCAAGGAAAGCCCTCAAATCATCAAAAGTCAAAAGTTGCCAAAATTAGGGTTTCCCTAGGAGAAGTCAACTAAACTTTTACCAAGCCTAACTTTCACATGCTTCATCAACTTTTCCCCAAACAAAGCCCATTTTGAAGGAAATTAAATTCTCTACAACTTCATATTTATGCTCAAGTCTAAAAGTGCTTCATTTGAAAGATATGAGCTAATACATTACATGTTATTTTCAAAAGTCAATAAAAAGACACTTTTTGTCAAGGCAACTTACATCAAGAAAAAGTCTCCAAATGCAAAAATTATCAAAAGAAAAATTGTATAGGACATCTTGAGCTTTCTAAAAAGTCAAAGATCACATTTGAAAGGTGAAAATTGAGCAAGTTATGAGTTGCACAAGTTGGAGAATTTTTGAGAAATACATGAAATCTCAATTGAGCAAATTTGTGATTTTGGACTATTGGGCCTAAGTTTTGGAATTCAAATATTTCCATGACATATTTAAAGACCCTTAAGTGCATTCATCCATTACTTTAGTTTTTTATTTTATTTATTCTGATTTTATTTATTTAAAATCAAAATTAAATCAAATAAAATGCAAACTTAATGGATAAGGCATGTAAGGCTTATGGACTAAACTCTTGGAAGCCCAAATAACTAGTGCAAGCCTATCACAAACCTTTCCAAAAACGTGAAAGGCTCAAAATGGCTAGAGCAAACTCAAAAATGGAAAGTTTTCAATATGTTGGATTTTTGTTTCATGGCTATGAATGCCTTTGTTTTGTTCCATATTAGATTGTTGCTTTCCATTTCTCTATAAGTACACAAGCCTCAGATCTCACAAAGGACGCAAAACTTGCTCCAAGCTAATGGGTTATTCACAAAATTTTCAAAGATATCAAGTAATGAAGTTCTAAGATTACAAACAGTTTCAGTCCAAAACAAGTGCACAAATCACTCCCTGAGGATCGAAGGAGTCATTCCCAACCCTCACACAAGCCTGAAGCAAGCCATAATACCTCCTTTCATCTGCGCCGGTTGGTAAGCATGATGAGTTTAAATTTTTTTATTCCTTACGGTTTCATTCATTGCTAACATATCAAACCAGTTTATATGCATCATTAGAACAGATCTAGCGTATTACATCTGAGCTTGGGTGCCTGAATATGAAAACACCATCGTTAGGGAATAAAGGGTTGTGTTCTTCGCATCTTCATGTACAAGCATTTTTAGGGCAAACAGACATCACCATTGGATTGGAAGACCCTGATTTAGAGGGGTTAGGTTTAATTTGGGGCATTGGTTTTTGTTCTTTCGCAAGTTTGAATTTTGGGCCAACTAGAGATGAAAGAGTTGACCACCGCGAGGGGTGGTTTGACTCGCCTGAAAACTTGCGTGGCATCTGACTGTATTCTGATTCGTTGGTTCAAAATAACAAGGGCCACCACGCGCGCTTTTTGTATGTTTGGCTGACATTAGTCTTCATTTGCAAATATAATGTTTTTGTTTGATTTACATACCAAATGTAGTGGCCTCCCCAGTGACAAGTGTGTGTGTGTGTGTGTGTGTGTATGTGTGTGCATGTGTTTGTGTTAAGGTGTTAGTGTGTTAGGGTAGGGGTTCATCCCTTCCCCTGGCATGTTATTTTTCTAATTTTTCCTTGCAGATCCCATACAGGTCATGTCCAGCGCGCAATGATGTATCCTCCTCATCAACACCATCAAACCTTAATGGATGCATATCAAACGTTCTAGATTTGTGCAGTCACGATAGACCTCACTGGAGAACCATACATGATTATGAGGATACTCCCTCCAACGCCTGGCCCTAAGATATTAGGCTTAGATGTTTTCTGACTCTGCACCCCCCAATTTATTTGTCTTCAGCAGGCCCATTTCACCTCTTTTTTGTGTTTTAATTAATTTTTCTTTTTTAATCTATTTTATTTAAATTAGAAAAATCACAAAAATCATTAAAAAAATTAGATTTAAGTTTTTAAATTAATTTAATTTTTACTAAATAAAACTAATTTAACTTAATAACATTTTGGATCTATTTAAATAATTAATTAGTAAACTAGTTAGAATTAGTTTTAATTGTTACTTTACACTAAAAATATTTTTCTAAACAAAAACACCAAAAATATTTTCTTAAATGCTTAGAAATTTTTTAGGTTTTTAAATATTTTTTCCCTTTTTTCAATCTCTGCGCGCTTATTTATTTTTGCATTATTATTCTCCAATATTGTAACTGCTAATGGTCTGTAATAGATTTAATTAGGGTTTCTTTACTTTTTGCACGTTTTATGGTTTGTACTCCCCATCCCCGAAGCATTGTAATAACGTAGACTTTATTTTCCGCATTTTTACTTTCTGCACTTATATATATATATATATATATATATATATATATATATATATATATATATATATATATATATATATATATATATATATATATATATATATATATAATTGCTAGTTTAATAGGATTGTATGGTAAAGACTAAAAGCAAACGCTAGATAACCATAAATTCAAGACAAAATTAACTGAATCATAACACACTTAACACACACGCACCTCTAGGGTGACCCTCACTTGTTGCCTTGGATAAAAATAGTCGTATCCCTCGAACATGGGAGGATTTAGCAAAGACCCTCAGTTAAAAAGATCGTAGTCCCTCAATGACCCCTTCAATGTTGCCTCGATAAACGATATTAGTCCCTTACGACAATTGCTAAAGTGTCCTACGATTTGCCTTTATGACTGTATGATGAACCATACATGTCCCTTCACATCCAACGATAGGACTTCCTACTAATTATTGGTAGGATAGCACTATCTAAAGGAGGAGGAAAATAACACGAAATACTTTTGAGTAGGTAAATAGTTCTTAATAGCTTGCTCGCGAACATTTCAAAACATCCTTTTCACAAACACTTTTTCTGAAATATTTTAAAAAAAACACTTTGTACGCATTCTTAACTGATACAAGAATCATTACAAAGTTTCCATACTTAGGCATTTTTTTCCAAATATTTTCAAAACATATTCACAAAGCATTTTCAAAAACAAAGTGAGCTAGGGATTAAGAGCCCGTAGATAATTACGAATGAAAAGGGATCTAACACCTTCCCTTTTCATAACCTAACCCCCAAACTCAATAAATTCTCGAAGGTCTTTCCTGTTATTTTCACCCTTTCATTTATTGGATAAAAGAAAAGTCGGTGGCGATTCTTGCTAACCGCAAAATTTGCGATAAAATACAAAACCCAAAAGTCAATTCTCCCACCATATTACAAATGGTGCCCAACTTGGCGAAGAATTCCTGAAAGGCTTGGTCTGTGAACTGGGTCCCATTGTCGGTGACGATCGCTTGAGGGACACCAAACCGAGCAAGGATATTTATTTTGTAGAAGCACAGGATGTTTTGGGAGGAAATTTTTGCCAATGCTTCCGCCTTTATCCATTTGGTGAAGTAGTCGACCACCAATATCAAGTATTTGTTTTGATTTGTACCTACCACGAACGGTCCGAGGAGATCTAACCCCCACCAGCCAAAGAGCCAGGGGAAGAGAGGGAACTGAGCACGTTTAGGGGAGCTAAGTGCATGCCTCTGTGCTATTGGTACTTGTCGCATCTCTTTACATGCTCTTTCATGTCATGCTGCATGGTGGGCCAACAATACCCTACTCGTAGAGCTTTCCTGGTGAGGGATGTTTCCCCTAGGTGTTGGAGGGTTATTCCTTCGTGGATTTCAAGTAGGATGTGATCCGCATTGTTTCGGTAAACATATTTGAGGAGGGGAATGTAAAATACACTCCTGTACAATTTGCCTTCGACCAGGACGTAGGAGCAGGCTCTTCGTCTCACCATGATCGCCTCCTTTGAGTCGGCGGGTAGCTTCTCTTTTGTGAGATAGTTGTGTACAGGGGTAATCCAACAATCATTTTCTCATATGGTGAATACTTGCAAAGTCGAGGGGGACTTTGGGTCTCGGTCGAGGAAGAATTTCCTGTATCACTGACTTATTCCCCCCTTTCCTCTTCATGTTTGCTAGTTTGGATATGATGTCTGCTCGGGGGTTATGTTCGCGGGGAACATGATGTACGTCCACAAATTTGAATTTCTTTTCTCTTTCTTGGACCAATGTCCAATACTCAGTGATGTGATCATTTTTCACATGATATTCCCCTCAGACTTGGGATGTAACGAGTTAAGATTCAGTGAAGATCTTCACCTCCTCGGCTCCCAGATCTTCGGCCAAGCGTAACCCTACTAAGAATGCCTCGTATTCAGAATGGTTTTTGGAATTTG
The DNA here is from genome assembly GCA_948472305.1 of Vicia faba. NCBI lineage: Eukaryota > Viridiplantae > Streptophyta > Magnoliopsida > Fabales > Fabaceae > Vicia > Vicia faba. The sequence continues at coordinate 489,820,904 of OX451739.1, forward strand.
GGAAGGATAAATCGAGGGAGACTTCGATTAGGATCCCCTACTCGTTCTCCAGGTTGATGCCGCTATACTTCCTGTTGAACTGGAGGCATTATCGACGAAGATTGTCAACCGGCGCGTCCCGTATAGGGGTGCAACCGAAGTCATTTTAGCCACAAAGTCGACCATCGCCTGAGCTTTGAGGGCTTTCTTTCCTTCATACTGGATGTCAAATTCGGAGAGTTCTAACGACCATTTTATCATCCTTCCCGCCATATCAAGTCTATCGAGCAGTTGCTTTATTGGTTGCTCTGTTCGAACGACTATGGTATGTTCCAAGAATTAGTGCATGAGCCTTCTCGCTGCGTTGATGAGTTCTAGGACCATTTTTCTAGTTCATGGTATCTTACTTTGGGACCTTGCATGGCTTTGCTCGTAAAGTAGATAGGCTTCTTACCCTTTGAGTTTTTTCGTATTAGTGCAACACTTATCGCTTCAGAGGTTATGGCCAGATAGAGATAGAGGATCTCATCCTTCTCTAGTCGAGAAAGGACGGGCAGTTGCGATGATGCTTGCTTCGGGTGAGTGAGAGCTTGCTCGCATTCATCCGTCCATTCGAAGGCAGCTTCTTTGCAGAGAAGTTTGAAGAGGGGGAGCGCGTGTTGGGTGGATTTTGCCACGAAGCGGGAGAGTGAAGTGAGCATGTCGTTCAAGATTTGGATGGATTTTTTTGAAATAGGCATTGGGAACTCAGAAAATGCTCAACATTTGACGGGGTTAGCCTCGATTCCTCGTTCCTTGATGTAGAAACCGAGGAACTTGCTTGCTCGTATGGCAAAAGTGAATTTTCTCGGTTAAAGCGCATATGACATTTTCTGGTCTGCTCGAAGACTTTCTTCAGGTGGAGGACGTGGTCGACCTCTTCCGTAGATTTTACGATCATGTCGTCCATGTAGACTTCGAGCATGTCGCATATCTCGTTACAAGAAACTTTTTTTCATCATGCGCTGATATGTAGCGCCCATGTTTTTAGGCCGAAGGGCGTTGCATTGTAGTAATATTTGCTTGATTCAGTCATAAAAGGGATATATTTTTTGTCTGTTTTTTCCATGAGAATCTGGTTGTATCTAGAATATGCATCTATGAAAGATGATAATTTGAAACCGACTGAGTTGTCGACTAACTTGTCAATATTGGGGAAGGGATACGCATCTTTCGGGCAAGCCCGATTGAGGTCGGTATAATCAATGCACATATGCCACTTTCCATTAGATTTTTTCACGAAGACTACATTTGAGATCCAGATTGTGTACTAGGCTTAAGAAATAAAATGTTCCTCTATGAGGTCTTTGACAGCCTGCTCGAAAACCTCCGTATTTTCAGGAGACTGCTTCTGCCTACGCTGAGCAACTGCCTTAAGGGAAGGTTCTATGGTCATATGGTGACATGCAATCTCTGGGTCTAATCTGGGCATTTCAGCTGTGCTCCAAGCGAACAGATCAGCATTCTCCGTTAAGCAATCTTTAAGTTGCCTCTTCGCCAGGTTGGGGAGGTCGGCTCTGATCTTAACTCCTCTGGAAGGATCGTTCTCGAGGGGGGTGGTTTCGAAGTCCCCATCTGGAATATGCCACATGGGATATGAAGGCTCCTATCTGTCTGCAGTTGGGGATGAGTTCTCCCTTTCGACCATGGGCTCATTCCCCTTTCTTCTTCGCTCTACGCAATCTTATTTGGAGAAGCGGCTGTTGATGTCGATAGCGTTAACCCTTGGTAGTGGCTTGGGATCCTCATAGTTGGAGGGCAAGGCAGATCCAGTGGTTGTTCGGGGATGAGCATTGATAGAACTAAGGCCATTGGCTGAAGCTTCAAAATAACTATTTGCTTCCTGGACGTTCCCGTTGAGGATGACGACCAAGCTTCGGCAGTGTAGTATTTCATCTTGAGGTGCATAGTGGAGGGAACTGCGATTAGTTCAGATAGAGTGGGCCTCCTGAAGATACATTGATAGAGAGAAGGGCAGTCCACTACTAGAAATTGAGTCTTGATGTCTCTGATGATCACCCCTCTCCCGAAGGTGACAATTAGTTCGACATACCCCCAAGGTTTGGTATTGGCCCCGTTGTAGCTCTAGAGGTCTGAGCCCACGTACGGGGTCAGGTGGGTTTCGTTCAGCTGAATGGTGGTGAATAGATGGGTGTACATGATGTCCACCTAGCTTCCTTGATCGACCATGATGTGTGAAACATCGAAGTTTACCATGCAAGCCCGCACAAGAAGTGGAATGGTTAAGTTGGGAGCTCCGCCTGACAGTTCCTCCCAGTAGAATGCGAGGGGATGAGAGCCTCCTCTGAACTTGTCAAGGGTGGCATACATGTCGGAGTTGGATTTGATAAGCTGGTCAAACTTCTTCTTTATAGATCCCACCGTGTTCTTATTGAATCCTCCGTCGGAGATGACCATCGCATTAAGGAAATACTCTCAGGGACTATGTGAGGAGAAGTATAAGGGGACATCCTCCATGTCTGGGAAGTATAAATCGTCTGGCTGTGTGATTCTCATGGTGAACAGTATGATTTCATTGTCGGGGGACTCCTTCCCATCTTCGACGCTCTTGGTTTCTAGGGCTCCTCGTGGGCACCCTATTTCTTCTTATATTGCGTGACGTGCCCATCTCAGATCAGTATCTCGATCACATCCTTGAGATGGATGCAATCATCGGTGTTGTGACCATGGCTTTTGTGGAACATGCAATACTTGCTCTTGTCAGTTTTGGGCTTGGCGGGCGTCTGGTGAGGAAAGCGCACCCCAACCTGTTTGAATTCTAAGTTGGCCCATTCGGTCAGAATAAGCTTCCTCAAGGTGGTCAGAGGGGTGTATTCATAAAACTGACCAACAATCCCCTTGTAATATTTGGAGTCTTGGGATCTGTCTTCCCGCTTCTTCTCTCCCCCTCTGATGGGATGTCGAAGGTTCGTTGCTTTTTGAGGACTTGGCATTCTCTCGGTACCTTGAATCCCTAGCATTGTTGGTCGCTTCTTTCTTCTTGTACTGAATGTACGCTTGAGCCTTGAGGAGGAGGGAGTCAAGTGTGGCTGGAGTTTCGATGCCCACATCCTTTGCAAAGTCGATGCGGGGACGGAGCCCTCATTCAAGAAGGTATTTCTTCATGACATCAGTCATTGAGACCTGTACGACTTGTTTATTGAAGCACTCGATATATGCTCAAAGAGATTCATCTCTGCCCTGGATAATTGCTTCTAGAGACGCCTCTGATTTCGGATGTCGGCGGGAGACATTGAAGTGCCTCAAAAATATCTTTCCCAGCTATTTCCAAGAAGTGATAGATTTAGCGGGTAAACTCTTGTACCAAGCCATGGCATATTTTCTTAGAGTGGTCGAGAATAAATTTCATTTGATCGCACCCTTCACGCCTCGATAGTAAAGTTGGGCGTCAATGTCTTCTATAATTTCTTTCGACAACGGACCGAGGGGCTTATCGTCATCGGTCTCTTCTGACAATGATGGCGGGGAGTGATGGTTTCTTTCTCGCCGAGCGTCATTATCTCGTCGAGGGGAGGGGATCCGCCCTCTTCTTCTCGTTTTGGGTGATAGTGACCTGTCATAGGCGTCTTTGTAGGTGTTCTCCGTCTTCTTAGAAAGTGGAAAGCTTTTATCCTTCTTGGGAGATGCTCGATCACGTTTCTTGCCAAAAGAAACGTTGAGCCTTTCCTTTCTTGGAGGATTTACCCATCTCGGGGAGGCGATACATTGGGGGAGTTATGTCGTCAGTGTCTCCAAGGGAGAGACCTTTATCGTTTCTGCTCCAGAGCCCTCATCCTTTTGCTCTACTGGAGGAAGAGGGAGTTGGTTTGGTTAAGGGCAACGATATGTGCTGCTATTACTGGGTCAACATTCTGTGGGACGGGAACCGGTTGTAGAATCTTGGGCTGGTCTTTGACAGGGTTCTTGTGAAATTGTTCATCTGAGAATAGATTGTTGTCTTAATCAACGTCGATTAAAGCCGAGGATGTAGTATTTCCGTCACTGGTGCCAAAGTTATCCTCGAGGTGAGGATGTTCTTGGCTTTCATAGGTCTTGCATGTCGGGGAGAGCACTCTTTCCATATAGCTGGTGATTATCATGGTCGGCCATGATTGATGAATGGAATGGATCTTTGGTCTTTAGATTTCGAGGAACAGAAAATGGGAAAGATAGTTCCCCACAGTCGGCGCCACTGATCTTATCGATTGATCAGAATCTGCAAGCTGGTCAGAGAATGATCTTTGACGGGCTGGAAAGTTGAGGAGAAGAGGGGGGGGGGTGTACATGCAAGGCACTCTGACGATCAAGTAAGTGTGGGAGCAAAGAGATACAAGGAAAGTATTAGGGTTTTCGAGATGACTATTGGATATTTGATTTTAAATACCTGGCCCTCACATGTGTGAGAGTTTATATAATATCCCCGACGCTTGGTCATTGGTCCCTATTTTTGGACCTTGATACGCAGGTCCACAAAATTAGGTAACAAACTCGGTCAAAATGGGCAGGTGTACACGTAACTAGCCGTTCGTTCTAAGGAGGGGGTTTACAAGGAGATGGTCGTTCTTATCGTTTCCTGGGTGTCTGCCCGACTCGTGTCGGGCCGATGGAAGACAACTGCTGACTGGGTCAGACGTGTCTGTCAGGGGTGTGTGTCAGGCATATCTGGTCGTGTGCTCAGGGGCGTGGTCGACCAGAATGCTGGGCCACTGTTGTTGGGCCATGCCAAGGGTAGAAGTGGATTGGGCATATTCTAGTCATTGGGCCAGTACAGAATAAAAATAATATATGTAAAATAATATTATTAATGTAAAACAATTTTGGTAAAACAATTAAGATATAAAATTTTTAAAATAATATATGAAAAATTGAAATATATATTATTGATGTCAAACAATTTTGGTAAAAATTTTTTTGTTTTTATTTTAAAATTATGTCTTTCTTTTAAAAATAATAAAATATTTTAGTTTTTCTTATTAACATTTTTATTATATTTTGAAAACAAAAGCGTGCGTACCACATTATTACCCGTACCAATGCACGGGTAACACACCAATAGTGTGTGAATGCACGGGTAAACATACTAAAATTCGTGCGAACACACGGGTTAATATATTTTTTGTACAATAAAAGAAAATAGAAGTAAATATATTTAAAATCATATATGTATCCAAACACGAAAAAAATAAATTGTTCTTTAATTATTTATGTTACTAATATTTTTATTATCAAATTATTTTTAATTTAAAATACTATATTTTTTAAGATAAAATGTGAAAATTTAAATTATATATTTTTGATGTAAAACAACTTTGGTAAATAATGTTTTATTTTTATTTTAAAAATATGTCTTTTTTATAAAAACAATAAATTTTTTAGGTAAAACAATTTTGTTTTTTCTGATTTATATTTTTATTACATTTTAAAATAATTATATTATTGATCAAAATATATTTATATATAGAAGAAAATATTGAAACCAATTTATTATCTCTTTTAAAATAATAAACTATTTTTGTTAGGCAATTTTGTCTTTTTTTTTCCTTTCATTTTTCTTATTTTTTGTTGTATTTTGAAAACAAAAGTGTTTGTACTATACCAATACCTGTTTGAACGCACGAGTAACACACCAGTACCGTATGAATGCAAGAATAACCATATCATAATTCGTACGAACGCACATGTTTAATATATAAAAGTTAAAATATATATCTTTGATGTAAAACCATTTTGATAAAAACAATTTTATTTTTCTTTTAAAAATAATAAATTTTTTGGTATAACAATTTTGTTTTTCGAATTTACATGTTTTTTAGTTTTTAAAATAATTATATTGTTGATTAAAATATTTTTACATATGGAAGAAAATATTGAAAATAATTTATTATTTCTTTTAAAAATAATAAACTATTTTGGTTAACCAATTTAGTCTTTTTTCCATTTCATTTTTCTTATTAATTTGTTACATTTTAAAAATAAAATCGTGCGTACGACACCAGCACTCGTGCGAACGCACGGGTATTCCACTAGTTATATCTAATGTCTATTGTTTGTTTCACTAACCTCTATTTAAACATATAACCTATTGAATTAATTTTGGAAATAATCATATGAAAAACTATGTTGTATTTGAAACATATCTTACAATGATTAATGTTTTCAAAAATTCTGCAACTCATTATTTATCTCATGCTTTTTATCGTTAAAACCTTTTCAATACTTATAGTTTTCATTCAACTTTCTCCATATTTGTTCATTTTTCAAAGCGTCAAATTGTATGCTTTCTGGAATGAATTAGTAGAAAATGAAGTGTTGAATAAAGAACTTGAGACATTGAAGAGATTTAAACCATAAAAGAGTGTGAGAAGAATGACGAGTTAGAGGATACTATAAAATTATTGATTAGTGTAAGTTGTTCTTCATATATAACACAATTACTCATATAATTATTTTTCTAATCAGTTTTGACAAGTTATATATTCACTTAGGATGAAATAAGAAATCATCATTAGATATAATAATTACTCCATCTTATGTAACTCGTCGACTAAATGTCAAAACTAATGGAAAAAGTGGTGCATTTATTCTTATATTATTTTTTATTTGTAAAATAAATTATGCATTCATTCGATTTTGTTAATAACTGAAGTGTAAATCCCTATTTATTTTATTTTTTAATTAAAAAGCAAATAACCTTTTCCCTCGATTTTAGTCAGAAACTGAGGGATATGTTTAAAGTGTAATTCCTTGTGTCGAAAGTAGTATGTTGCTCGACACAAGGTGTGTTGAATTAGTCTATTGAAGTGTAGAAGCAGACTATTACACACAGATTTGATTTAGATCTAAAATAGACATATTTGATTTAGGTCTAATATAGATAAATTTGATTTAGGTCTAAAATATATATTTTTGGCTTTAATAATTTTGGGCTTTTGGCTTAAGGAGAAAACAAGGTCAATTATAAATAGAGGGAGTAACCCCTATATTTGTAATCAATTCATTCATTCACAGTATTTGCAGTATCAAGTGAATAAGAAAGTTTTTCACAGTTTATGGGCAGAGAGTTACTCTATAGAAACCATAATCTCTTTTCTTCTTTAATTTTCTTTTATTTTCAATTTCATTGTATGGTGATAACAATCTTGTCCATCAAAATTGAGAGAAATTCATCATAGATTTAGGTGGATTTCAACCATATGGTATCAAGAGTTTCGGTTAAGCGATCAAGGGAAGAAGAAGAAAATCACGATGGAGATGAATTATGCGAATTTAAATTTTCAATCAAATCTTCCAATTACGAAAGGTGATAACTCCGAGAATTGACGTAAACATATGAAGGTTATATTCTATTTTCAAGGACTTTGGGATCCTGTGAATTATGGATTAGAACCACTTGGTGAAGAAACTTCAGAAAAAGAAAAGAAGGAATACAAAGAATTATAGAAGAAGAATTATAAAACTCTCTTTATAATTCAACAATGTGTCAGCCTAGACAATCAAAAAAGTTAGTGATGTAGAATCTGTAAAAGAAGCCTGGGAAATTCTGAATAAATAGTTTAGAGACGTTGAGAAGGGGAAATATGTGAGGTTACAAACTCACAAAAGAACGTATGGATTGCTTCAGATGGAAGATAATGTTAGTGTAATACGGTAGGAGAACTAACTTGGGTGTTTTACATTTTATCGCAAATGTTGTAGACAACAAGAGTCACCATCGACTTTTCTTTTAACCAATAAAGGAAAGGGTGAAAAGAACAGGAAATAACTTTTGAGAAGTTTCTTGAATTCGGGGGGTAGGTTATGAAAAGGGAAGGTGTTAGCACCCTTTTCATCTGTAGTTATCTACGAGCTCTTAATTGTAAGCTCACTTTGAAATACTTTATGTTTATGTAAGTTTGAAAGATGTTTGTAAAGTGGTGAATTTTGTAATGATTCTCGTATCGTTGAGAATGTATACAAAATGTTTGTTTTGGAAATATTTTGGAAACGCCTCAGTATGAAAAACTTTGTAATGATTCTCGTATCATTGAGAATGCATACAAAGTGTTTGTTTTAAAAATATTTGTTTGAAAATAGAGTGTTTGAAAAGATGTTTGTTTTTTAAAGTGTGAAGTGTGGAAATTGTTTTAGTGTGTGAGCAAGAAACTACGAGCAATCTACCTACTCAAAAAGTCTTTGTTCTTTTCCTCCTCCTATGGATAGTGTTATTTTATCATTGATTAGTAAGGAGCCATATCATTGGATGTGAGGGACAAGCGTGGGTCCTTGTACAGTCATAGAAGGTAACTTGTAAGATTTTTTAGCAATTGTCATAAGGGACTAAGATCGTTTACCGAAGGCAACATTGAAGGGTCATCGAGGGACTACCATCTTTTAATCGAGGGACTTTTGCCAAAATATCTCACGTTCGAGGGACATGACTGTTTTATCCGAGGCAACAAGTGTGGGTTACCCTAGAGGTGCACGTGTGAAAATTGTTTTGTTTTCAATTATTTGTCTTGAATTAAGGTTGTCTAATGTTTGATTTTAGGCTTTGCCATACAAACCCTAATTACTAGAAATAATAAGGAAAGCGATAAATTACGAAATTCAAATATCCTATGCTAATACAATACTTTAAGGGACGAGGATACAAATTTACAAATGGGGATGACAAGTAAAGGAAACCCTAGGTGCTATTACAAGGCTTTGACAATTATATAATGTGAAACAATAGAATGTACAAAAAAATATAAAGAGAAAAGAAATTGTTTTTATGGTTTTTTTTTGTTTAGAAGAATATAAAAATTAGACCTAATTCTAATTTTATTTACAATTAAAATAAAACAAAATATAACCAATTCTTATTTATGAAGGTTAAATTAATTAATTAAAACCTAAAGAAATTAAGTTAAAATTAATAAACAATAATAAAAAAGAATGGGTCAATTAGTTTAATTTATAAAAAAAATTAGCTTTGTTATGAAATAATAAAAAAAACTAAGTACAAATATTGAATTTTCCTTTAAAAAAAAAGAATTAAATGTTAGAAGATATATTTTTGATATTTTGTTTGTTTGGAAGAAAAATGAAGAAAAATAAAATAAATAAATCTAATTATTTTAAAATATATTTTTGTATTTTTATTTAATTGATAGAAACAAATAATTAAATAAAGTAATATACTAAAAAGCAAATATAAAAGAAGAATAGAGAATGAGCTTGAGATAAGTAAATCAGGGGGATGTGAGGTGCAAGGCCCAAAACAATTATAAAAAACAAAAAAGTTATGAATAATAAAACAAAATAAAATAAAAAAGGTTAAGGAATGGGCCTGATCGCAGCAAATATGGGGGTACATAAAGCCAATTCATCCAAGGCCTAAATAAAAGGTGTCCAAGGATCCAGTATGCGCAAGCTTAAGAGGATGCACCGTGGGCTCTCTATCATGAGTGTTGGATGAAGATCAGACAATGATTGAGTGAGAGAACGTGGTGATTACAGTGGAGTAACTGCGTAGAATCAATGAAAGAATTAAAAAAAGAAATTAAATTGTTTTAACAAAGAGTTTTAATCAAACATGAAAACATATTTCTCTCTTCCCTTTTGTTCTCTCTGTCCAGAAACTGGTCGGAGCATTCGCCAGAAATCGCCCGCGGCGGTGGCAAGGACGGATATGCTTCGATGTCAAACTTTTTTACATCCTTTTGTTCATCTTCTTATTATGATTATTAATCCATGGTTGATTTTTGAAGATCGTACACGGTTTTGAGTAGATCTTGAAGGGAAGGGGATGAAACCCTAGAGGCTCTAATTTGGCTTCTTGGGCTGTCTCGGGTGAGTTTATTCTGATTTGTTCTTCCTTCTCTAATTTATGAAGGGTTTTCATTTGGAAAATGATGAAACAAAAAATTAGGGTTTGGTCGGTTTGGCCTTTTTTCTGTATATCTTGTGAACTTCTGTTTCTGCTTGCTGAAAATGATTTTTGAAGGGGTTTGATGGTTAGGGAAGTGATGATACAAAACTCTTTCTTTTTAGGGTTTTGTGGTTTCGTTTCTTTTCCACCATGTGAACTATTGTTTTTGTTCTTATATAATGTGAACTTTCTGTTTTCTTCTTCTGTAAAGGGTTTGACTTGTTGAAGTTGATTTGAGATAACAGGCTTTGAGCTATTCGTATGGGACTTGTCATTTTCTATTATGTTGCTTGTTGGCTTTGATGTTTTGAACTTGTTGCTTGCTTTCTCTGTGAACTATGAAGGGTTTGACTTTGAGACTGTCTTGAGATAACAGACTTTATTTAACTTGTATTGGACTTGTCACTTCTGACAACTTATTTTTTTGATATCTGATTTTTTTATATGTCAACTCTGTTGTACATTGTGACTGCACTTTTTCTATGCTATGCTGGTTTTTGTTTTTTGTTGCTTTTTTCAACTGGATTTGTACTTGTGCAGTACATTGCTTTTTTTACTTCACTATGAACCAAGCAAATCTTTTATGTATTTGTTCGAGATTTGCAGTAGAGGGCTAAGTCTACGAATTGTCATTACAATTCTGATTTTTTTATTGAAACAAAACAACATGAGGCCTTTTTAATTTTTTGCGTGAAACTTGATGTTGGACTTTGCAATTATGATTTGGAATTCTTTGTCTTTATCTTTTGTGAACCAACTTTGCTTGTGATTTGCAATAGATAAAGTTAGGCCCATGATTAGATTGAAATCAAATGTATGAGGCTTTTTGGCGTATGAACATGATTGCGAAATAACCTAAAATCTGATTCCTTAAACAAAACCTTAATGATGAAATTCATGAATAATACACTTTGAAAATTTCTTGTTTATCTTCACATTTGATTGTTTGCTAACCATATCTTTCACTTGTTTCATGTGGAAAAAAAATGGATTGATGGGAGAAAGATGGAAATGGCAAGGGAAACCGTGGCATGGCTTGGAAGAGTTTGGAGGAAGCTTGAGGAATTCCACGGAACACTTGGGGAACTTTGTTGGACCGTGAAAGCTTTTAGAATACTAATAATTTATGCACTTGTAATTTCTTTGAATAATAATGTCAGACTTCTTATTTCTTTTGAATTGTTTGGATTTTTGAATAGGTTCGAAACTTAGAATAATGTGATGGATATTGGTTATTGTAAATGAATAATGTAATGTGTTGAAAGAATAATAATGTGATGTAATGTGTTGAAAGAATAACAATGTGATGTAATTTCCTTGTAATCATGATATTGAAAGAAAATCCAAAAGTTCTATTTTGTTTAGGACAATAATGATGCGATGAATGAGAAACTTGGTATTCTTGCATTTTCCATGATAAAACTTGGAATTTAGGCCATAGAGACTTGAATCATTTTTGCATCTTGAAAACAAATCTTGGAACAACTTTCCAAATCATGAAGTTAAATTCTAATTGAAGTCTCCTGAGATTGAATGAAGATCAAAGTTTGAATCATCATGATGTCTTATAGTTATTTAAAAATTCAATGATGAAAACAAACCAATTTGTCTCTAAATAAAACTTTTGAAAAAGCCCAAAAATACCCAAAAATGATGCACTACAAAAGCCCAAACAACTCTTGCATAATAGACTCTAAAATTCATCCTCAAAATATGAACCAACACGTATCCAAAAATCACTTGACCATAGAAACCTGAAAATGAAGCTCACCACCTGAAAGGGGTAAAAACCCTAATTTCTGACTGAACAACTTTGAAGATGGTAACTGAGGAGAAAACTCTGATTTCCCAGAGATACTTGAGAAATTCAAGGAGCCAATGAACTGTAATTAATAAGAAGCTCACGAATATGATGTCCCACATAACTTACCCTTGAGAAGACCAATCTTTCCTGATGGATAATCTTTCAGTTCTAATTTTCTGATGAAACAAAAGGATCAGTGCGATATCCTAAGGCCTAGAAAATATGTATAGCCTAAAGCGATTGAAAACCCTAGGAGCATGAGAGGATCTTTTTGGAATTGAAGGAGAGGGAAAATTTTGGGGTACAACAGTTTCCCCTGTTCAATATTCTTAATTCTAAAAAGTTAGATTAGCGTGCCCGCCATTCGTGACTTGAAGGTAGAAGATGATTGAACACTTAAGTACCCAGAATTTTGCACTCGCTTGTGCAAGAAGTAACGTTGTTGGTTGATTATATCGAGAATGGGCTTAAAGATGCCATTTGGAGAGTGATTGAATATTCTCGGAGATGGGCTTATATATGCCATCAGATGTGGTGGAGAATTGTCGGAGATGGGCTTATAGATGCCATCTAGAAGTGACTGTTGATAGAGAAATTATACTAAGTCTAATGCTCCACTTTAACTAGGAGAAGTATCAGAATAAATCTTTGGTCTATTTAATATGAGCAAAAAAATATCTACTGAGAGAAGTATCAGAATAAATCTTTGGTCGATTTAATCTGACCGAGAAAAATTATCTACTGGAAGAAGTATTAGGATAAATCTTTGGTCGATTTAAACTGAGCCAGAAGATGTTTTTGTATGTCTTTAACTAGGAGAAGTATCAGGATAAATCTTTGGTCGATTTAATCTGAGCCAGAAAAAATGTCTTCTGGAAAAGAATCAGAATAAATCTTTGGTCGATTTAAACTGAACCAACAAATGCCTTGAATTTGTCTTTAACTGGATAAGAATCAGAATAAATATTTAGTCTATTTAAACTGAACCAGAAAAGGTGTCTACTAGAAAAGAATCAGAATAAATCTTTGGTTGATTTAAACTAAATCAGCTGATGTCTTAAATTTTTATTTAACTGGATAAGAATCAGAATAAATCTTTAGTCGATTTAAACTTAACCATAAAAAGTGTCTACTGAAAAAGAATTAGAATAAATCTTTGGTTGATTTAAACTGAACCAACAAATGTCTTAAATTTGTTTTTAACTGGATAAGAAACGAATAAATCTTTAGTCGATTTAAATTGAACCAAAAAAAGTGTCTATTGGAAAAGAGTCAAAATAAATCTTTGATCAATTTAAACTGAACCAGAAGATGTCTTGTATTGTCTTTAATTGGAAAAGAATCAGAATAAATCTTTAGTCGATTTAAACTAAACTAGAAAAGTGTCTATTGGAAAAGAATCAGAATAAATCTTTGGTCGATTTACACTGAACTAACATATGTCTTGTATTGTCTTTAACTGGAAAAGAATCAAAATAAATCTTTATTCGACTTAAACTGAACTAGAAAAAGTGTCTACTGGAAAAGAATCAGACTAAATCTTTGGTCGATTTAAATAGAACCAGGAGAGGTCTATGCTTAATTGTATATGACTGTATCTAAAAAGTGGATCATAATGAGTCTTATCCCGACTGTATCTGAAATATATATTAGAATGAGTCAACTCCTGACTGTATCTAAAAAGTGAATCAGAATGAGTCTCCTCCCGACTGTATCTAAAAAGTGTATTAGAATGAGTCTATGCCTGGATGTATCTAAAAAGTGAATCAGAATGAGTCTCCGCCCGACTGTATCTGAAAAATGTATTAGAATGATTCTACGCCAGACTGTATCTAAAAAATGTATTAGAATGAGTCTACGCCTGACTGTATCTAAAAAGTGAATCAGAATGAGTCTCCACCCGACTGTATCTAAATAATGTATTAGAATGAGTTTATGTCTGACTGTATCTAAAAAGTGAATCTGAATGAGTCTCCGCTCGAATGTATCTGGAAAATATATTAGAATGAGTCTACTCTGACTGTATCTAAAAAGTGAATCAGAATGAGTCTCCTCCCAACTGTATCTGGAAAATGTATTAGAATGAGTCTACGCCTGACTGTATCTAAAAGTGGATCAGAATGAGTCTTCTCCCGACTGTATCTGAAAAATGATTTCTAGAGTGATACTCTGGGAAAGGTGTTTGAATAATGGCTCGTCATGTAGATAGTCGCCCCGTCCTGTTTCAAGAATTGATCTACAATCAGTTTATTGGTAAACCCGTCCTGTTTCAGGAGTTTATACCATCAATGATAAAGATAGTCGCCCCTTCCTTTTTTGAGGGTTTATACCATTGGTGATAAAGGTAGTATATCCATCCTGTTTCACGAACTGATCTTTATCTGACCAAAGAGAAATAAAGATAGTTTCCCCGTCCTGTTTCAGGAGTTAATCTTCAATCTGTTCATGTAGATAGTCGCCACATCTTGTTTCGGGAATTGATCTACAATCAGTTTTGTTTTAAAGATAGTTTCCCTATCTAGTTTCAGAAATTAATCTGTGGTTGGTCCTTCAGATAATTGCTATGTCTTGTTTCAGGAATTAATCTGGAACCTGCTTTTTGTTGGCCGTTGAGATAGTCGCCCTGTCTTGTTTCATCAATTAATCTATGACCTGGTTGAAAATTATTGATGATATTTGTCTGTTGATTGGTCTTTCCTTAAAAGGTAAAGAGTTAGTTGTATGCAATGTCATGATGTATGAAATGAATTGCATAATGATGTTCTCAAAATAAATCAGATTATGCTATATGTGTTTCGTATGCATATGCTGTGAAATGTTGTTGAAGTGTATTTGTAAACTCATGCAGTATCTTTGTCTAGGAAAATAAATTCATGACAATTGTTGGGGATGAAGAGTATGTGTGTCTTCAATCTTGTCTAGAATGCTTTCGCTGGGGATTCCTGCTCACTTGTTTGAGGAAACTCTGCAAGGGATGCATTAATTTCTATTTGAGAAGTAGAGTTTAGGAACATTGGCCGTCCGTTGCTCTACTGGGGAATTTATTTCTTATATACCTTGACTGGGGATAAAAGAGATGGTTTAAACTTCTGACTCGTCTGGGGAAGATAATTCTTATATACCCTGACTAGGGATAAAAGAGATGGATAACCTTCCGATTCGTCTGGGGAAGATAAAGTTTAATTGGTATCTGGCCTGATTCCAGGTTTTGCAGCAACTTCCTGGGGATAGTGATGACTTCACTAGGGAGAATAATTTGGATAGTGATTAGCTGGGGAATTTGCAGTTTGTTGGGGAAATAAACCCTGTTGGGGAAATAAACCCTTATTGATAGAGAAGTGCTCTACTGAGGAAATCAAATCTCTTGGGGGAATTAAATTTTGCTAGAGAGAAGAACTCTTGTAAGGTTTCTTTTTCAATTTTGGAGGACCGAACTCAGCTGGAGAAGAGTATTCCCATGAGATATACTGATTTGGAACTACGTGGGCTGGTGATATTATCGGGGAGAAGATCATGCTCCTTTATCCGCTAGGGGAATCTGCTGGTGAGTATGACTATATTATCGGATGGAAGATGCCTCACTTTCTATTTGAAAGCACCTTAGACCTGTCGGGGAATGTACCTTTGTTTAATATGAACTGATGAAGACGACTCTATGGGGATAACTTTAACATTGTCTTATCTCCTAGAGCCCTTGGGAAATGCTTGATCAAGGTGATAATTCTTTTATTGATAAACGAGTGATGAGATAACAGGACATAATCATACACTTTAATCCCTAAATTTTGCCTGGACCGTTGTTGTACCCAAAAATTTTCCCTATCATATTTCTCACAACATTGCAATAAAAAATTTCCAAGTGGCTCAAGCTTGCTCAAAAAGTTGGACAGACAATCATCTCCTAAGGCAGTCTACCCCAAATTAGGGTTTTGTGTTGCATCAAGATCTTTGAGTCAAAATGACTTCAAGTGCTCCCCAATGTCCTAATATGTTCTCAAGGTCATCCATGTCAAGTTTCAAGCCTTGCAGAGGAAGTTTGTTCAATCAATTGCTCAAAGGGTCCAAAAATCGACTGTGCTAGGGAAAAAGTCAACTGTGACCTATAAACAGTCAAACTTCAAGATTTTTTGCCAACATTCTCATTTTGAAGGATATTTCATCATTTTATCAAGGGTTGATCTTGATTCATCAAGGATTGCTCAAAGTTCATCAAGACTCAAAAGTTGCTAAATTATGGTTTTGTAGGAAAGGTCAACTCAACTTTGACCAAGCACAACTTTCTCATACTTTGTGAGAAATGACCCATCCAAAGCTCATTTTGAATAGTATGCAATTTCCAACAATCCATATTCACACCCCAAGATCAAGAAATGCACTCACAAGACGTTATAAATTTGGACATTATAGGTCATTTTTGAAAGTCAACAAAAACACCTTTTTTTCCAAAGCTTATAACTTGAGAATGGAATATCAAACTGATATGAGACCAAAAGGGTTGGTTATAGGACATCTCAAGCTTTCTAAAAAGTCCAAGAACACTCCCAAAAGTTCAAAATTGAAGAAGTTATGCATTGTTGAAGTTGGGCATTTTTGCAAAATTGCCAAAAGTCAACTATCCCCAAAACTTCAAATTTTGTCAAATGGGCCCATTCTTTTCCACTTGATTTGAGCTTGCATCATTGTCCACGTCTCCTAGCTTCAGCCATGAGCCCATATCTTATTTTTATTATTTAATTTGATTTTTAATTGAATTTATTCACTTTAAATCAAATAAAATCATATAAAATCAAAAGTATTTATAACTCATGATTTTTTGGTTGCTTTAGGCTTTGAATACAGCTATTATGTGAATCAAATTCGCATCAAGTGCATTGGTTACAAGAAGATATGATTTAGGCCAAATTTGGAAGGTTGTAATGGTGGAATCAAATCCAATTCATGAGCATTGATATGGAGAGATTTGTACCAAGTTTCTTACCCTAATGCAATATACATTACATAAGGAAGGAAAAGGCACGAAAATAGAGGTTGGAGGCTGCAGAACGAGGCAATACCAAAGTTGCAAAATTCACTAAAAAGTGTGAAATCAAAATCATACTTAGAGGCGTTTTCAGAAGCAGAGATTAATACCAATCGATTCCTGGGTGATCATACAACCTTCCTGGATCAAAAGAACGCGTCCTCAAGCCTTCAAAAGAACTGTAAGCATCACATTACTTAGCCCTGTATTTGAAATCATAACTCTCTATTCTTGCATCATTTGGACAAATCATTGATATATTTGTGATCCTCATGACATTTCAAAGCTTTTAGCATTACTTAATTTCGTTTATCTGACTCATACTGCAAAGTACCATAGTTAGGGTTTCGTGGATAGTTTTGGGTGTTTTTCTTTCAGGGAAAATTGGCCATCAAGAAGGGCATGGTTAGAACCGGGAGGTTGAAACGAGCACGACCATACCCTTGAAAGGCATTTTTGTGGCTTGTAGCAAGTTTTGGAGATGGCTTGGCTTATAGCTATGGACTATTGTCCGTTGGTATAGATATGGATGTTTTAGCCACGGTTCAACAAAGAAGATGAAGACGTGGCGCCTACCCATTGCACCATTCAAATCGCGCGCGTGATTTATTTTGTCTTTTCTGGCTATAGACTTGTTTTAATATATTATATTTCATTTGTATATTACTAACAATAAAAACCAAGTAGCCTAGTGGTAAACGTGTACATCCATTAGCCTACAGGACCTGGGTTCAATTCCCAGGTCCCCCAATTTCTTTGTTATTTTCATTCTTCAGGTAATTACATGCATATTCAAGCGCGCAGAACACCATACGCCTTCACATATCCAGCTGCTAGATGGCCCAAGGCCAAATCTGATGACCAATAATTGATGGTTCACCATAGACAAAGTCCATGCACGCCTACTTGATCTCAAAAGTCAACAAAGGGCCAGCTCGTTTGGGCCACAGATCTGCTGTTCAAACACCCATATTCAGGCCCATACCACCTCTTCTCTCTATTTCTTTTATTTAATATTTGTTTTATTGATTTTATTGATTTATTATTTTCTAACCAATCAAATTTTTTCCTTTATAAAATTAAAACCACAAAATATTTTCTTTATCAAATTAAATTTTAGTATTTTATTTTTTATTAACAAATCTATTAATTAATTTAGGCTATTAATTAGAAATAACTTTAATATGTTTTTGTAAATAATTAAAATTAACTAGACTTAATTAGGTTTTTACTAACATTAATTAATTTTTATTTCTTTCTTAAAATACCAAAAACCCAAAAATAACCTTTTTTTATTTAACTAATTAATTAATTTAATTTAATTTAGTAATTAATTTAGGATAGTTTTCTTTCTTAATTCAAAAAATAACAAAAAAATCTTTTCTTTAACAAAAAGGGTCAAAACCCTAGAACTTTGCGCTCGATTTAATTTCCCGCATGCGATTTATTTATTTTATCCAATAATGTATTTGCCTCTGGTTTGTAATAGCTTAATAGGACTTTTACTTATTTTTTTTATCGCTTTATTTATTTTTAAAGGGTTTGTCTTTGGCGATGTAAATACCCGACGCCTTGTAATTTAAATTCCGCAATTTATTTCCCACAAATTATAACTGTTAGATGTATGATAATAGGTTTGCATGACAAGACTGAATGTTTTAACCTAAAATAAACATAGATCACCTTTAACATGTACAAAGATAAAATAAATTGAAAACGACACACTCGCACATGCGCACTTTTAGGGTACATCCCATTTGGTTGCCTTCGTACACGGTCATTGAGTATAGGTCATTTTAGATGTCGCCCTCTTGTCTAAAAGATCATAGTCGCCTCGAAACGGTTCCCTCGGATATTGTTGCCTCAAACAAATAATCTAAGACATTAGGGTTACCGCTAAGGCGTCCTAACATTGCTTTGGTGACTGTATATCCCTCATTCGAATTGACCCTTAAACTCCAACGCCGGTGCTACCTACTAATTAATAGTGGGATAGTACTGTCTAAAGGAAATTAGCATAGAATGATTTCTTTTTCAAGTAGGTAGATTAACTCTTAGATACTTGCTCATTCAAAAAACAAAACCTTTTTCACACTTACACTCCTTTTCAAACAAAGTTTTCAAAAACACTTCATTACACTCTTGAGGACAGAAGCAAGAGATAAATTGAAGTTTCAAATAAAAACTTTTTCAAACCCACAAGCACAAAGAAAGAAATTTTGAAAACAATTGAGCAAGTACCTAAGAGCCCGTGGATAACCACAGATAGAAAGGGTGCTAACACCTTCCCTTTCTATAATCTACCCCCCGAACCCGAGAAATATCTCGAAAAAGGAATTTTTCTGTGCTTTTTTCCTTTCCTTGTTGGATAAAATAAAAGTTGGTGGCGACTCTTGCTTACCGCGACATTTTGCGGAAAAAAAATGCAAAACGCAAACCATCATTCCAAAAACAGTCAGTTCTTCCCACCGAATCACAGAACTGGCAACTCTGCTGGGGACACTTATAAGTGGGGTGCACCTTAGGAACAATTCACCATAATGTTTTCAATTGCTTGACTTGTATGCTTTATCTTTGTGGGTTGAACCGGAGTTACTATAGATCCTAATCTGGATCTGGGGGATACCCTTTAGGTAAGTAGCAATAAACTGTGAGGGAATTGTACGACGTAGACCGATACGGTTGAAGCAGTAGCTACGTTGGTGTGGCACTTTAGTATGTACCGATATCCCTTGTGGCACAACGAGGAGAATATGGGTCTTCTAAGGGGTCATTAAGCACCAACTGACCTTAGAACCTTTAAATTGACCAACTCGGCCATAGAACAGTAGCAGTATGTTACACTCATTGAGACCAAACTCTCGCGATGATTCCGGCCGCAAGAAAAGGTTGCTAAACTGGAATTATGACTGATCGAGGGTGGTCAGTGATATTGAGATCCTCTAGAACCCGGTTACTATTTCTAGGACAGGTTGAACCAACTAAACTGAAAGAGGGTAATACCTAAACTCCATGACAACCTAAACTTAAGGCTGTTTATGTGACTTGTGTGCTTTCAAACTTGAACTACTTGCACATTCTTGTTATCTGACAACATGAGTTCCTTGCAGGTTTTGTTTATAGTCCTTATCCAATAATCTGGATTTATTGCAGGGTTCACTTACATCACCTCACACTTTTGCTTAAATGCATAGCATACACATCATAACATCATGCCTTAAAATTTCCTTAACCATTTCAAGGATCTCAAGGGTTTGTGATGCAGGTTTTGGCAAATCAAATCTCTAGCAAGGGGAAAGGGGATTTATTTCCCTCTAACCAATATCGTCTAGAGATCAAAACACGATGATTTGAGTTGGTGGCTATGACCCACTCGATATGGTGAGCTTAACTCTTGAAGGAAGATTCTCAACGACACGAAGTTCTTCAATCAAGTTACAATCAAATTTTAACAGTTTCTTGTTTACCCCGCGAGATCCTTGAAAACATTGCATACATATATCATACATATCATTGCATAACAGGTCTCCCAGTACAGGTCTCTCATGTTCTCGCTATTTATTTCAGCAATGGATTTCCAACAAGACAACCAAGATCTTCAAACCCAAGAAGCTCAGTTCAGGGACGTATTCCTAAACCTATCCAAGGGGCAAGAAGAGTTGAAAATACTCCTCGTCGATAACTGGGTCAAGAAAAGTCCTGAAGACAATAAGGACGAACGACTGAAACAACTGCAAGCTGAGTTAGGTGCCATGAAAACCCGGATGCTGGGGCAAATGGTTCTTATCCAAGGCTTAGCTCGGGAACAAGAAGAGCTAAGAACCATTATCAACCAGCTTCATCAAGACAAATACAACAACATGAAGCAAACAGTCAAGGTCGGGGACCAAGTCATTAATCAACTTCCGAGAAGTCAAAGGTTTGGTTTGATGAAGAATAGACCTCTCCAAGTTGATACTACCTCACGGGTTCAACAACAACCTTGCCATAAACAACGGGTTGATCAGAGTAAGCCAAATATTCCCAAGAGGAAACTTACCAAGCTCAACATATCGTTGTCTCAGGCTTTACAACACCTGTTGAGATTGAATCTAGTGACGTTAAGGGACCCTCTTAAGAATCCCAACATAGCCTCCCTAAGGTACAATCCTGATGCAAGGTGTGCATATCACTCCAACAGCCCAGGGCATGATACTAACATCTGTTGGGCGTTGAGCAACAATATTCAAGACCTGATTGATGAAGGAGCATTGGAACTCACACAAGACGGTCAGATTGAATTCTTTTTCCATCCCCCCAAGGTTCACCATTTGAAGTGACAAGTACTGAGACGAGAAGAATTTTTGTTCATTAGAATTTTCAAGTTGTAATTTTCTTTTGATTGTTCGAACATTTATTCATGTCAAACTTTATTAATTTATCAATGCATTGCATATGTCTGTTTTGAATCAATCCATTTGTATTTAACTATATTCAAATTGCTTTCATTTTTTGTGATGATCAACTCTCGATTAAAAAATTCTAAGCCTTTAGAGGGAGGATGACGAAAATGATATCAAAATCTCTACAATATGCTTTTGAACAGACCCCGCTGACGAGGTACAGACATTGTTTCAAATCCTAAACAATGGAGTTATAAGGAAGATAATCCCTAGTCAACCCCTTTGAGCCAAAGAAGTTGGAGTTTTTCTTTTCACAAATTAAAACCCTTAATTATAACCTGGGGCAGAGTAGTTTTCTTAGTTGATCCAGGTGCACAATGAATGGCATCAAAGAAGTCCTTCCAAAACAAAAGACGGTGTTGGTTCCGTATAATCGTAAGGACAGGCAGTCATTATCTCTCAAAATAAAAGCCTAATAAGTCAAAACCTATGAAGGAGACTTAAGAAAAACTGGGGAATCCCGCTGACTGTAATCACAAAAAGAAACAGTTCATGCAAAAAATAGGGATAATAAAAACCAAAAAGGAAGAGATCCTGCAAACTCTCAACAAAATGACTTCCTGTTCAAAATAAATTGTTAGTATCCGAACCATCACTGGTATATCAGAGCAAAGACTCAAACAAGATCTAATGCACGATTAGCTGAGTTTAGGATCGAAGAACATCACGAAGAACGGGTGGGTACAAATAAAATTTGAGCCTTTATCCTTTGTTTCTTAAACCGTGAACCAAGCCACGTTATAACCCTTAAAAAGTCCTAGCTGAAGCATGGGTTAGTCCGAAAGCATATTGTTACAAAAGGTATCCTGACTCTTGTAGGGCTTGCTGTAAATCCTGAGTTGACGTCACATTTTACCAAATTTTCATATCTTACTGAAAAAATGCATTTTCAAAAAATTCAAGACAGACATAAGCTTTGCATTCTTAAAATAACATTGTTTGCGTATGACTATTTGTTCAAACAGCAGATAAATTCGCACGACGAATATCTAGTGAACAAAAACCTTTTCAATAAAAAGGGTCATCTCAAGTGGAAAAAACACCTCCAACCAAGGGGCACGGCATGAGCATTATCCATGATCTGCGGTAGTTAAGTCAAGATTCAAGGAGTCTCTCAAAATGCCAAATAGCCGGGGGAAAATCTCCATCTGAATCAATTGGGGCATTGGACATGAATTCAGCAACGAATCTTGCATGATCAAACGAAGATCTCCTGGTAGTATGGCAACACAACACTACCGACAGTGACACCTCCCTACATCCTAAGAGCATGGACATAGTCAGAAAATACTGCGCATGAATAAAGGCCCGCTAGGTTGACTGGCCTAGGCAAAAATAAGGGCTTCCCAGCGAACCAAAAGGGTTTGGGCAAAAATTAGGAATGAGAATGAAAAAATTGTACACCCGGCAAGTCGAAAACCTGAAAAGGAGGCTTGGGCGAAAAAGGGTATCCCGGTGGACTGAAAACCCGAAAGGGCGGTCCAGGCAAAAATTAGGGATCAAAGCGTACGACTATGTCTCGTCATCTCGTCACTTTCCTACCAAAAGAAGACTTGTCATTTTGACCGAAATATACCAAGCACCTCATAGGTGGGGATAATACTCGATGCAAAGCCGTTGTCATATCCTCAGCAGAAACAGGGGCAGAAAAGTCTCGATGCAAAGTCGTCGTCATATCCTCAGCATGCCTCCCAGTAACATTCACTCCCCGCAGAGTAAAAGAAAAAGACAGTAATGATAGCTCTCCCCAACTGAGACTTGCAACTGTGAATGAATCGGTAATACTCTCCCCAAGCAGAGTTTATCTACCATCAACACTGAAAAGGCTTAATATCCCCGGCAGTCTTAATATTCCCCAACAGAGTATAAAAATATTCCCCGGCAGAATACAAGATATCCCCAATGGAGTTAAAATTTTCCCGCGCGCAGTCTGAAAAAGCTTCCTCAGTGGAGTTGAAGAATCATCCCCAATAGACTCTAGAAGCTCGTCCCCGGTGGAGTATAAAAATAAATATCCCCAGCAAAGCTCAAAGGATTATCCCTATTAGAGCCTAAAGGGTTATCCCCAGTGAAGTCACAACTGAAAGATCATCCCCAGCAGAGTTCTTTACTTTCACAAACAGGAATTCAATCCCCAACAGGATTCAGTATCGCCAGCAACGGTAATTCGTCCCCAACGGAATTTATCAGTGGAATCCTTAGCAGAACATTTCTTCCCCACAGAGTAATCTCCTCATCAGTTTATCCTCCAACGGAGTTATCCTCCCTTGCAGGTTTATTCTCATCAATCATCGTCGTCCGCTATCTCCAGCGGAAACGAAGAATTCAGCTCTTTTCTCCAGCAGCTATCTGGAATTTATTTTCCCCAACTAAGACATTACATTTCCATACATCATGATACATGCATTTACACATCATACAAACACAATCTCATTTATTTTAAGAACATCATTGCTTGATCTATATCATGCATTGCATATGACTGACCTTTGCCTTTCAGGAAGGAGGAAGTTAAATTCTCAGCTATGTCGAAGACCTGACCGATTCTTAAATCTCAATTGAATTATCCTCGGTTGAATTTCATACAAGGTTCTCAATCTCGACAATTTTCCTCCGTCAAAGTGTGGACGGGTTCTACAATCTCAATAAAATTATACTCCGTTGAAGACCAGATAGTTCCTAGATATTGATGAAGATGTTTCCCTCAGTCGAAGACCTGACCGATTCTTAAATCTCAACTGAATTATCCTCGGTTGAATTTCAGATAAGGTTCTCAATCTCGACAATTTTCCTCCGTCAAAGTGTGGACGAGTTCTACAATCTCAACAGAATTATACTTTGTTGAAGACCAGACAGTTCCTAGATCTTGATGAAGATGTTTCCCTCAGTCGAAGACCTGACCGGTTCTTAAATCTCAACTGAATTATCCTCGGTTGAATTTCAGATAAGGTTCTCAATCTCGACAATTTTCCTCCGTCATAGTGTGGACGAGTTCTACAATCTCAACAACATTATACTCCGTTGAAGACCAGACAATTCCTAGATCTTGATGAAGATGTTTCCCTCAGTCGAAGACCTGACCGGTTCTTAAATCTCAACTGAATTATCCTCGGTTGAATTTCAGATAAGGTTCTAAATCTCGACAATTTTCCTCCGTCAAAGTGTGGACGAGTTCTACAATATCAACATAATTATCCTCTGTTGAAGACCAGACAGTCCTAGATCTTAACGAAGATGTTTCCCTCAGTCGAAGACCTGACCGGTTCTTAAATCTCAACTGAATTATTCTCGGTTGAATTAGAGATAAGGTTCTCAATCTCGACAATTTTCCTCCGTCGAAGTGTGGATGAGTTCTAAAATCTCAACAGAATTATACTCCGTTGAAGACCAGACAGTTCCTAGATCTTGATGAAGATGTTTCCCTCAGTCGAAGACCTAACCGGTTCTTAATCTCAACTGAATTATCCTCTGTTGAATTACAGATAAGGTTCTCAATCTCGACAATTTCCTCCGTCGTAGTGTGGACAAGTTCTACAATCTCAACAGAATTATACTCCGTTGAAGACCAGATAGTTCCTAGATCTTGATGAAGATGTTTCCCTCAGTCGAAGACCTGACCGGTTCTTAATCTCACCTGAATTATCCTCAGTTGAATTTCAGATAAGGTTCTCAATCTCGACAATTTTCCTCCGTCGAAGTGTGGACGAGTTCTACAATCTCAACAGAATTATACTCTGTTGAAGACCAGACAGTCCTAGATCTTGATGAAGATGTTTCCCTCAGTCGAAGACCTGACCGGTTCTTAAATCGCATCTGAATTATCCTCGGTTGAATTTCAGATAAGGTTCTCAATCTCGACAATTTTCCTCCGTCGAAGTGTGGACGAGTTCTACAATCTCAACAGAATTATACTCCATTGAAGACCAGATAATCCAAGATCTTGATGAAGATGTTTCCATCAGTCGAAGACCTGACCGATTCTTAAATCTCAACTGAATTATCCTCGGATGAATTTCAGATAAGGTTCTTGTGATCGGTGGAAATAGAACTGACTGTTTTGGAATGCTGGTTCGCGAAATGTCGCGGTAAGCAAGAGTCGCCACCGTCTTTTATGTTCTCCAACAAGGAAAGGACAAAAGCACAGCAAAATTCCTTTTCGAGATGTTTCTCGGTTCGGGAGGTAGATTATAGAAAGGGAAGGTGTTAGCACCCTTTCTATCCGTGGTTATCCACGGGCTCTTAGGTACTTGCTCACTATGTTTTCAAAATGTTTTGCTTTTCTTGTGTTTGTGGGTTTTGAAAAAAAGTTTGTTTGAAAACTTCTAGGTAACTCTTGTATCAGTCCTCAAGAGTGTATGAAGTATTTGTTTGTAAACTTTTTGAAAGTGTGAGTGCGAAAAGTTTGTTTTATTTTTGAAAGAGCAAGTACCCAGGAGAAATCTACCTACTCTAAGGAATTAAGCTGTGTAAATGTCCTTTAGACAGTACTATCCCACTATTGAGAAGTAGGTAGTACCGTCGTTGGAGTTATTCGGGTCAATTCGATTATAGGGACATGTGTGGTCACCAAAGCAATAGTAGGACACCTTAGTGGTAACCCTAATGTCCTAGATCCTTTTTTATCTGAGGCAACCTTTTCGAGGCAACTGGATCTTTAGACAGGAGGGCGACCTCTAAAACACCCTATACTCAATGACCACGTCGAGGCAACCAAGTGAGGCATACCCTAGGAGTGGCATGTGCGCGTGTGTCAGGTTTCATGTTAAATTATCTTGTACAGGTATGATGGTGAGCTACGAGTTGGTTTTATTTTCAGGCAAGTCTTGTCATGCATAGTTAACAGTTAATAATTATGCGGAAAATAAATTGCGGAAAGATAAATCTATGCTATTACAAGGCGTCGGGTATTTACATCGCCAAAAGCATAACCCTTGAAAATAAATGCGGAAAAATAAAGAAAGCGATAAAAGCCCTAATTATCTATTACATTCTCGGAGCAGTTACATAAATATGATCAAAATAGGAATCAAGAATAAACATGCGCGAGAAAAATTGAATCGGGAAAAGTCTTAGGGTTTTGACCCTTTTTGAGAAAAGAATGGAATTTTGGTTCTTTTTGCAATTAATTAATATTAAACCTAAAACTAATTAATTAATTAATTAAAAGAAAAAGTATTTTTTATGTTTTTTAGGTCTTAATGAAAATAAAAATAAAATAAAGTCAAAAGTTAGTAAAACCTAATTCTAATTTATTTATTTATTATGAAAAAAAGTCAAAATTAAACCTAATTAAACTAAATTAATTTGTTAGTATTTTATTTACAAAAATAATTAAATTAAGGTGAAATTAATAATAATAATAATTATTATTATTATATTTCTGATTTTATTATGAAAATAATAATTAAGTTAATTAAATAATAATAATGATAATTAAAATTAATAAAAAGAAAGGAAATTAAAATAGAAAAGAAAAAGAATAAAGAAACCAGGGGGGTGTTGGCCCAAAGAGGAGGCTTGTTTGGCAATTCCTGGCCCATTAAGCTGCAAGCCTGTTTTGACCTTTGAGATTGTCTACGCATGTGTTGACCAAGAGTATCATCATCTTCATCTTTTGACTATTGGATTGGTGATTGTGAGACACATGGCATGATGATGCTTGGAGCGCATGGTAGGACGCTGTTGGAAATCTGCACACAATCATGTTAAGAAAAACAATAGAAATAATTTGGGTGGACCTGGGAATCGAACCCAGGTCCCAACGCTTACTGAACACCTGGCCAACCACTCCACCAACTTGCACGCCTTGTTATAGGAATAAGAAGAAAATATAATATATAACAATTAATAAATATGCTGAAACAGAAAATAAAGGCGCGTTTTATTTGAATCAACCAACCAGGAATCAACACGTCATAGTCTTCCTCGTTTGCCTGTAAAAAACATAGTTAAATAGCGGGGGGTTTTAACCCCCACAAAACAGCATGAGGAAAAATAGCGAATAGCTCTGT
Source organism: Vicia faba (assembly GCA_948472305.1). Classification (NCBI taxonomy): domain Eukaryota; kingdom Viridiplantae; phylum Streptophyta; class Magnoliopsida; order Fabales; family Fabaceae; genus Vicia; species Vicia faba. The sequence continues at coordinate 489,848,091 of OX451739.1, forward strand.
GTTCAATATAAATTTTTCGCGATGGATGGGTTAAATTCGTCTGGTTCTCAGGATTACAACCATATGCCTCATGAATCCTAATTTTACTTGGTTTACAAAGCCCCAATTCTAGAACTCGAAAACCCTAGAATTTGTTCATGGTATCTTTGGATTTAGGACGTTTTTATCCAATTAACCTATGCCAAAAGCTTTGTACACTTCCTATTAACACAAAACAATCAACAAAAGATGTTAAATATGCATGAATCAATGATTACGATTTTGGAAAAATGCTTCAAACTGTGAAACTGTTCTTGGGCGTTTCTTGAGCTTTAACACTTGGTTTTGATTGCAATATGTTCCTCACACCTCCAACAACGTGTTTGAATCCACAAATTGCTTTGAATTGTCCTGGAACCTGGAAAACAGTTTTCAAGTTTCTTTGGTTTTTTTCAATGTTGCTTATGGCTTTCTTGCAGCAAAATCACGTCCATGGCATTAGGTTTAGGTTGTGTACTTATAGTAGAATGGAATTAGGTTAAATCTTGGCCAAGAAATCCATTGCATTGATGTTTCAATATTTGATTGAAAATCAAATATTTTTCAATCTTTTTGATTGGAAAAACTTGCCAAACTTGGAGATTCTTGTCTCTTTGATTGATGCACAAAATTGCCAGCATATATTGAGCTTGTTTGCTTCACAAAAAGATTGAGAAAACCATATCTTTGAATTTCCTACATTTTAAATTAATTAAATGAATTAAAATCAATTAAAAATCCAATTAATTAATAAAAAATAAGAAAATAAATTCAAATAATCTCAATGGGTCGTGCATAAGCTTTGGATAATGTTTCAAGAAGAAATTTGAGGCCCATTAGCAAAAACAAAGTGTTTTGAGCAAAGTTGACTTTTGCAAATTCACAAAAATTTCCCAACTTCGCCAATGCATATCTTGCTCAATTATGATCATATGAACATGTTCTTGGACATTTTGGAAAGGTCTTGAAGTCCTCTAACCAATGCCTTTGGTCCCATGTCATTTGGATTTACCAATATCAAGTTATGGTCTTTGACTTAAAGTGCCTTTTTGTTGACTTTTGAATTTGACCTATAATGTAGAAATTGATAACTTTTTGTGGAAGCATTTCTTGGACTTGGAATGTGAAGATGAGTTGTAGGAAATGTCATCCCCTTCAAAATGAGCATTGGATGGAATTTTTATGATGAACCATGAAAAAGTTATGCCCTGGTCAAGATACAGTTGACTTTTCTACTGTCCAAAAATAGTAACTTTTGCACCTTGATGATTTTTGAGCCATGCTTGTGGAATCATGATCAAGACTTGATCAAATGATGATTGTGTGCTCAAAATAAGATGTTGACCAAAAATTCTGACTTTTGACTGCAAAATGACCATTTTGCCCCTGTAGTTGACTGTAGGTTAAATGAGGCTTTTGACTGTGCAAACTGGCATTGTGAGTCTTGAAACTTGGCATATAGGTGCTTGACAATGTATATAGGCATATGAGACTTGATTGAGCCATTGAAAACCCAAAATTCCTTGATGGAACCAAAACCCTAATTTTGACTGGCTTAGGAGGTGGTTTGACTGTGCAATCCTTGAGCAAATCTTGAACCATTTGAAGATGATTCTTGACAAACCTTGAAGAATATGGGAGGGAAAATTTTGGGGTACAACAGTTGCCCCTGTTCAATATTCTTAAACCTGAGGATGTAGATTGGCTTGCGCGCCTCTCGTGATCCGAAGGTGGAAGGTGATTGAACACTAAAGTGCCCAGAAATTTGCACTCGCATGGTGTAGTATCAGCAATGTGATGTAGGGAATGGGCTTACAGATGCCATTTGGAGATATGATGGATAGGAGGATGGGCTTATAGATGCCACCTGGAGATTGTTGATAGGTAGTTTTGTCTTCGTTGACGGGTTGCCTTCATTGACAGACTGTCTTCATTAACGGATTGTCTTCATTGACAGGTTATCTTCATTGACAGGATGTCTTTATTGACGAGTTGTCTTCATTGACAGGTTGTTTTCATTGACAAGTTGTCTTTATTGACGAGTTTTCTTTATTGACGAGTTGTATTTATTGACGAGTTGTCTTTATTGACGGGTTGTCTTTATTGACAGATTGTCTTTATTGACGAGTTGTCTTTATTGACGAGTTGTCTTTATTGACGGGTTGTCTTTATTGACATATTGTCTTCATTGACATATTGTCTTCATTGACGGGTTGTCTTTATTGACTGGTTGTCTTTATTGACGGGTTGTCTTCATTGACAGTTTGTCTTCATTGACGAGGTTGTCTTCATTGACAGTTTGTCTTCATTGACGAGTTGTCTTTATTGACAGGTTGTCTTCATTGACAGGTTGTCTTCATTGTCAGGTTGTCTTCATTGACGGGTTGTCTTCATTGACAAATTGTCTTCATTGACAGATTGTCTTCATTGACTGGTTGTCTTCATTGACAGATTGTCTTCTTTGACTGGATTTAGAGTTTAACTGCATCTTTCCTGAAAGGTAAAGGTCAGTCATATGCGATGCATGATATGGATCACGCAATGATGTTCTCAACATAAATGAGATTGTATGATATGGTGCGTATATGCATGTATCATGATGTATGACAATGTGATGTTTATGAATGTCTCTTCGTCTGGGAAAATAAATCCTTGACGAATGCCAGGAAGTTCGTTGAATCCTGGGCTGATGTTTGAAGAGTAGAGTTCTTCGTTTCCGCTGGGGATGATGAACAAAGATGTTTGCCAGAATAAACCAGTAGGAGAAGATGACTCCATTTGGGAATAAACCTGGCGAAGAGATTATTCTGCGGGGAACTACTCTGTGGGAAGAGATACTTCGCTGAGATTTTAACGATGACTCCGCTGGGGGTTCCGTTGATAAGCTCTGTTGGGGAATTTGATGAACTCCGCTGGGGATAGGAGGAACTTCGCAGAGGACGATAGTTCTGTTGCAATTTGCTGAGGATAACCCAGTTAGACTCTGGTGGGGAGTAACCTTTGGATATGGATGAGGAGATGCATTTATACTCTGCAGGGGATAAGCTTCCAGAATCTACTGGGGAGATGGTTCAACTCTCCTGGGGAAACTTTTTGGACTGCACTGGGGGAATGGCTCCACTGGGGGTACCTTGTATTCTTCCGGGGAACAATCTTATATTTCCGTCGAGGAATATTAAGACTGTCGAGGATGCTTGCTTAAGAACATCTGCATACTCCGCTGGGGAATGTTGAGATCTTCTGGGGATACCCAACTTCCTTAAGGCTGACAGTAGACTAACTCTGCTTGGGGAGAGTATCGCTGACTTGCTGGAGATATTGTGCCCTTTTTTGGGCTGATGGGAGACCAACTCTGCTTGGAGAGAGTATTGCTGAATCTTGTCTTACTCTACGGTGAGTGAAGGTATCTTGGTCACATTCTTCAGCCGAACCTACCTTGGTACCTTCGTGGACAGAGCAACTAGATCGCTTAGACAACTCATTATTGCCCCTGTTTCTGATGTCACCTGTGATTAGTCCTTTGTTTCGCATGCAAATATTTATGATCAGTAATTAATGTCAAATGCATATATCAAAAATGAACATTGGACGTTCTTTGCAAAACAAGACGGATAAAGAAAAAACAATTGGCAATTTTTCTGAAAAATGATTTGCATTGATTTTTGTGGGAATTTTCCTGTAAATAGGCGTTTTGTGTACAAGAGGCTGACGTCCTAGTAAGAGAACGCCGCCGGACAACATAGAGTTTATACAATTTTGTGAAAAGAAAACAAAATAGCTATGTGAAAAATCCCACTGGGTTCCAACTCTGCTATCGCCTTTATGTCTTCAAGCGTCTCATCACTTTGCTGCTTAGTTGAAGATGAAGCTGACTGATTGATGCCGTCTGAGCCTGATAGTTGATGCCGAAGTCTGGATGCAAGGTGATCCAATGAGACATAGTATTACGCTTATCCCTAACTTTTGCCTGGACCTCCCTTTCGGGTTTTCAGTCCACCGGGATACCCATTTTTGCCCAAGCCGCCTTTTCAGGTTTTCGACTTGCCGGGTGTACAGATTTTTTTTCATTTTCATCCCTTATTTTTGCCTGAACCCTTTTGGTTCGCCGAGAAGCCCTTATTTTTGCCTAGGCGTGTCAACCTAGCGGGTCTTTTATCATGCGTAATATCTTTTTACTATGTCTGCATTGGCGGGGTGAGGAAGGTCATCACCATCCATGGTGGTTAGAATCATTGCACCTCCCGAGAATATGTTCTTAACCACAAATGGCCCTTCGTATGTGGGAGTCCATTTGCCCCTGGGATCACCTTGAGGTAGAATGATGTGCTTGATTACCAGATCCCCGACTTGATATTCTTGTCGTCTGACTTTTTTGTTAAATGCCTTGATCATCCGTTTTTGGTACGTCTGACCATGACAAATAGTAGTGAGTCTCTTTTCGTCGATTAGGTTTAATTGATCAAGCCGAGTCTGGATCCAGTCATCTTCTCTCAAACCTGCATCCTTCATTATCCGGAGAGAGGGTATCTGGACTTCAATAGGCAAGACTGCCTCCATGTCGTAGACCAAGGAAAAGGGTGTTGCCCCTGTTGACGTCCTTGCTGAGGTACGGTACCCATGAAGAGCAAACGGTAACATCTCGTGCCAATCTTTGTAGGTCACTGTCATCTTCTGCACAATCTTCTTAATATTCTTATTAGCTGCTTCTACAGCCCCATTCATCTTCGGCCGGTAAGGAGAAGAGTTGTGGTGCTGTATCTTGAATTGCTCGCAGAGCTCAGTGATCATCTTGTTGTTAAGATTGGTACCATTGTCCGTAATGATCCTCTCTGGTACCCCGTATTGACATATCAGGTTGTGCCAAATGAACCGTGCCACGACATTCCTGGTTACGGTAGCGTAGGAAGCTGCTTCAACCCACTTTGTAAAGTACTCAATCGCCACCAGGATGAAGCGATGCCCGTTGGACGCCGTAGGTCTGATCTCGCCGATCATATCAATGCCCCACATTGCAAAAGGCCAGGGTGCCGTCAATACGTTCAAAGGAACTGGAGGAATATGCACCTTATCAGCATAGATCTGGCACTTATGACACGTCCAGGAATGCTGATAACAGTCGGCCTCCATTGTGGACCAGTAATATCCTGCCCGAAGGATTTTCTTTGCCATGGTATGCCCACTGGAATGCGTTCCGAAAGTACCTTCATGCAGCTCTGCCATGATCCTTTCTGCTTCAGTCTTATCCACACAACGCAGCAAGGTCGAATCATGGTTACGCTTGTAAAGGATACTGTTGCCGAGGAAGAACTTTTCCGCGAACCTTCTCAGAAACTTCTTGTCATTAACGGATGCACCCTCGGGGTATTCTTGAGCTTCCAGGTACCTCTTTACTTCATGGTACCAAGGCTTTTCTGTTACCTTTTCGGCCTCAAGGTCGCAGCAATGTGCAGGTTCATCCAATTTCCAGATAATGATCCGGGGAGCCTCGTTGTCCCATTTTACTTTGAACATGGAAGACATCGTAGCTAGCGCGTCCGCCAGCTGATTCTCCTCTCTTGGGAAGTGTTCGAAAGTTATCTCCTCGAAATGGGGGATCAGCGTCAATACATACTCCTTGTAAGGAATCAGATTTGGGTGTTTCGTATCCCACTCGCCTTTGATCTGGCTGATCACCAGAGCGGAATCTCCGAAGACACTCAGAAACTTGATCCTTAGGTCAATTGCAGCTTGAAGACCCATGATGCATGCCTCATACTCCGCCATGTTGTTGGTGCAGTTGAAACATAGTCGGGCGGTAAGTGGAGTATGAGTGCCTTTTGGAGATATGATCACAGCGCCAATGCCGTTACCCAAAGCGTTCGAGGCTCCGTCAAAGTGCATAGACCATCGGGATCCTTCCTCAGGTCCTTCATCCGATCCAGGTACTTCACAATCAGTCACTACCATGATATTCTCGTCTGGAAATTCAAAGTTCATCGACTGATAATCATCCACTGCCTGATGTGCCAAATGGTCTGCCAATACACTTCCCTTGATTGATTTCTGAGTCGTGTACTGGATGTCGTATTCAGTCAAGATCATCTGCCATCTTGCTATTCTTTTGGACAAGGCAGGCTTTTCGAAGATGTACTTGATTGGATCCATTTTTGAAATCAATAGAGTAGTGTGAGTCAACATATACTATCTCAGCCGGTGAGCATCCCATACCAAAGCTCAGCAAGTTTTCTCGAGCTGTGAGTATCGGGTCTCACAGTCGGTAAACTTTTTGCTAAGGTAATAAATAGCATGCTCTTTTCGGCCAGACTCGTCATGCTGCCCCAGCACACACCCCATTGAGCTGTCAAGTACTGTCAAGTATAATATTAGAGGTCTCCCTTCAACCGGTGGCATAAGAATGGGTGGCTCTTGGAGATACTCTTTGATTCTTTCGAAGGCGGCCTGACATTCATCGTTCCAACGTACTACTTGATCTTTCTTCAGCAGCTTGAAGATTGGTTCACAGGTAGCAGTTAGATGTCAGATGAATCGGGCAATGTAGTTCAGACATCCTAGAAAGCCTCTGACTTCTTTCTCTGTCTTGGGAATTGGCATCTCTTCTATGGCTTTCACTTTGGCAGGGTCCACTTGAATACCTTTATCGCTCACGACGAAGCCTAGCAATTTTCCAGATCTCACCCCAAAGGTGCACTTGTTTGGGTTCAACCTCAGCTTGTACAACTTCAGACGGTCAAACAGCTTCTGTAGATGGTCAAGGTGTTCCTCCTCCATTTGGGACCTTGCAATCATATCATCGACGTATACTTTTATCTCATGATGGATCATGTCATGAAACAAAGCAACCATGGCACGTTGGTAGGTTGCCCCAACATTTTTCAACCCAAAAGGCATGACCTTGTAGCAAAAGGTGCAGAACTGAGTATCAAAAGTGGTCTTCTCCATGTCTTCAGGAGCCATCTTGATTTGATTATAACCTGAGAACCCATCCATGAAGGAGAATACCTTATGCTGAGCAGTGTTGTCCACTAGAACGTCGATGTGAGGTAGAGGGAAATCATCCTTGGGGCTTGCCCTGTTCAAATCCCTGTAGTCAACACACATTCTGACTTTACCATCTTTCTTTGGCACTGGAACCACGTTGGAAACCCACTGAGGGTAAGAAGTCACTGCTAGAAACTCGGCATCAAATTGTTTCATAACCTCAGCCTTGATTTTCTCGGACATCTCTGGACGCATATGGCGGACCTTCTGTTTTACCGGAGGGCATTCTTCCTTGGTAGGCAAGTGATGAACCACAATGTCAGTATCCAACCCAGGCATGTCTTCGTAAGACCAGGCAAAGATTTCCACATAGTCATGCAGCATCTGAATCAACCGTTGTTTCACACTAGCCTCCAGATTGGCACCAATCTTGACTTCTTTTCTGTCTGTCTCAGTACCCAGATTTACCGTTTCCACTAGCTCTTCATGTGGCTGAATGGCCCTCTCTTCCTGGAGTAACAGTCTTGCCAGCTCACCAGGCACTTCACAATCATCTTCACCTTCGTCTTCGGCTAAGTTGATCGGATTTTTGAAGTCATAACTGGCAGTAGCAGCGTCATTACCAGTGAGATCCAGAGTGGATTGGAACCTGTATAGGTGAGTGTGTGCAAATATAGCTGTTTTGCAATATATATATATAAAGAAAGACAAGGAGTGCAAGATTTGAAATTCAAAAACATCCAATGCTTTTATTAATGATATATGAAAATGACACATAAAAGCCCTTACAAATGAAGCCACGGTGCCCTGGGTAAGACACTGGGCCATAAAGTTTCAAATTATTGTCTGTTACAAATTCAAAACAAAGGAGTTCATTACTGAGTGACAAAAGTAATAGGTATGAAGTCTTTCACAGTCTAGTTGCTTGGTTCACCGTCGATCGTTGGGTAGATCCAGCTGTCGAATTCAGATTCCTCCACGTCTTCTTCAATAGCATTTACTCCCGGGTTGGTGATGAATACCAGAGGTCTTCCAATACTTGCCTTACGAACAACCCTCTGAGCTTCTGCAGTGAAACTCAAACCAAATTTGTCAGTCTTCGGAGTGAAATCAGGCAGTCGGCCCCAATTTGCATACTCACCCTTCTCAACCACAGCCCGAGCATCTTTCAAGGAAGCCATCTTCGAAGGAGAATCATCAATCACAGCTTCTGCCGCTGCCAATGTCTGAGGGACCTCTTCAAAGAGTTGAAAGGGGGTCTCAATGAACTCCTCATCCATCTCTATGTACCAGAACGAGTTGAGGTGGCTGGCCATATATTCTTCTTCCCCTTGAACTGTTACGATCTTCCCCTTGACTGGGTACTTCAACTTCTGATGCAATATGGAGGTCACAGCTCCAGCTTTGTGGATCCATGGACGACCCAGCAAACAAGAATAGGATGGTCGGATGTCCATCACATAGAATGTTGAATCAAAGACCTGAGAACCAACTCTGATTGGAATGTAAACCTCACCATGCACCATTCTCTTAGACCCGTCAAAGGCCCGGACAACAATGTTACTTGGCTTCAGCTCTAAACCCTCGCAATCCAACCTGTCTAGAGCTTTCTTGGGCAATACGTTTAACGAGGAACTAGTGTCGACCAACACATATGCAAGAGTAGTGCCCCTGCATTCAATGGAGACATGCAAGGCATCGTTATGGTTCTTCCCCTTAGCAGTCAGATCGGCGTCAGAGAAACCCAAACCATTATCAGCAGTTAAGTTGGATACACACTCGGTAAATTGATCAGCAAATGTCTCTTGTGGCACGTGGGCCGTCTTCAGGAAGGTAATCAGGGCCTTGGCATGGGCCTCTGAACACAACAGCAGTGATAGCATAGAAATTTTAGATGGGGTGTGCCCCAGCTGCTCAACTACATTGAAATCACTTTTCTTGATAATCTTGAGAATCTCTTCCATCTCTTGCTGGGAATCCTCAACATTAGTGGTCTTTGGTGCCTCCTTCTGGGCAGGCACATCAGTAGCAATCCCTTTGCCCCGAGCATCAGATGACTCAGCAGCAGTGATAGAAATAGGAACTTGGTCAGGGGAAGAAACAGGCACACTTGCAGGTGTGATGACAATAGGTTCCTGAATAGCTGGTGGCGCAATATCTGGTGAGAAGAGTCTGCCACTGTGGGTGACTTTGGCAGGCCCGGTGATGTTGCTGACGCCGGTACTAGTATCAAACTCTTGTTTAACTCCAAGCACATAAACATCTGCCCCATAGTGCCAAGGGACAACTTTGTCGGATGTATAGGGGATGGGCCCCGGAACAACGATGATGATAGGTGCAATCTTCTGAGTAGACATGATTTTGACAGGCCTCTTTGAGGGAGCCTTGAAAATGGTGACAATGGACACTTCTTCAGTAGGGGTAGCAGGAAAAACAACCTTCTCAAACAAGATCTCTTTATTATCCATCAGGTTTTGGATACCTGACTTCAACAAAGGACAACCAACAGGTGAAGTAGAATATAGATGGCAACCTTTGCTACATCCCGGAAATAAACCGGCTAGCAACAGGTTCCTCTTGACAGTCAACAGCAGAGTAACAATATCGTCCACAGAGGCTACATACAGGTCTTCCTCTACAGCATTCACTCCATGCTTGGGCATGGGAGCAGTCACAACATTGGGCCTTTCGGGCGCCTCGAACTCTATCTCCTTTGCATCGATTAGGTCCTGAACCTTATTCCTCAAAGTCCAACAATCATCTGTATTATGTCCCGGGCCATCAGAATGATAAGCGCAGCGGGCGTTGGGGTTGTACTTTGGAGATGTCTTGTTGGGATTCTTTGGGGCTTCCCTTAGAGTTACCAAATTGGTTAACAGTAGCTGCGACAGTATCTGAGACAAGGTCATACTGAGCCGAGTGAACTCCCTTCTAGGTCTCTCTTCTCTTTGTTGATTGTGACGCTGAGGAGCACCAGCAGGCTTTGAAATGACCACCGCGTTGACAGCTTGGCGGTGTTCAGATTCGTTTGGTCTCCTTGAGCCATAGACAACACTAGATTCCTTCTTGAATGGTTTCTTTTCAGCACTCGAGGAGGCTCCCTTTTGTATCTTCCCAGACTTGATACCAGCTTCTATCCTCTCACCAGTCAAGATCACATCTGTAAACCCAGCAGAAGAATTTCCAATCAAATGGTTGAAGAACGGACCAGACAGGGTCCCCAGGAACATATCCACAAGTTCACGGTCAGTCAAAGGTGGTTGCACCCTTCCAGCCAGGTCTCTCCACTTTTGGGCATATTCCTTAAATCCTTCACCCGTCCCTAGTGACATACCCCGGAGTTGGGTACGCGTAGGGGCGAGGTCGGAATTATACTGATACTTCTTATAAAATGCAGTAGCCAAGTCCTCCCAGTTACGAATACTGGTTCCATCCAGCTGATAGAACCATTCGAGTTGAGTCCCTGAAAGACTATCCTGGAAGAAATGGATCCACAAATTCTTGTCAACAGAGTAAGGTTGGATCTTCCTTACATATGATCTGAGATGCAGCTTAGGGCAGGAAGCTCCGTCGTACTTTGCAAAGGCAGGCGCCTTGAACTTGTGGGGAATCACCACCCCAGAGGATAAGCCTAGGTCTCCAAAATCCAACCCAGGCACATGTTGAATCTCCATAGCACTTAAACGGTCCTCTAGCTGTTTGTACCTATCCTCGGCAGGAGGATACTGTTCATCATTATAATCTGTCTCGTTGTCGGAGACCACGAGACTAGGAACCCTTCTCTCTTGTGGACTGTCTTTGCCTACGGATAAGGTAGTCAGCTCAACCTCATTCTATAATCCATTCCCAGATTTGCGTCTAGTGTTGAACAAAACAGTCCTCTTCTTCTTCCTCTTCCTCTCTTTCAGAATCAGAGTCTTCAAATCCTGTTGACCCTGGGCTAGGCTCATAACCAACTCTTGGAACTGGGCATTCTGGGCCTGGAGGGCCTTGATAGCTTGTTCAGTGGAAGGTTCAGTATACATGATGATTTCTAAAATAAACAGCGAAGAAGATAAGCGACCTGTCAAAAGGGTACCTGTAATGCAATGATATGTATGATATATGTATGCAATGTTTTCAAGGATCTCGCGGGGTAAACAAAGAAACTTGTTAGAATTTGAATTTTGTAGCTTGATTGAAGGAACTTCATGTTGATGAGAATCCTTCTTCAAGAGTCAAAGCTCACCATATCGAGTGGGTCATAGCCTCTGACTCAAGTCATCCTGTTTTGATCTCCAAACAACCTTGGCTAGAGGAAAATAAATCCCCTTTGCCCCTTGCTAGACATTTGGTTCATCATGACCTGCATCACAAACCCTTGAGATCCTTGAAATGGGTTAGTCCTTATGCAAGATGTATGCAATGTTATGATGTTATGATGTTATGATAAAGGCACACCACAAGTATTCACAAAAGGAAAACATGGTAAAGGCACACAAGTCACACCAGACAACCCTTAGAGTTTAGGCCAGCATGAAGTTTAGGTACTACCCTCTTGAAGTTGGTTGGCTCAAACCTGTCCTATCAAAAGTAACCGGGTTTTAAGGAGCTCAATATCATTGGATTGTTTTCAATGTTCATTGTTTTGATTTAGCCACTGAACTGGCGATCAAAATATTCCAAGAAAACAACCCTCAATGAGTGTAGTATCGAGTATCTACCAACTTCGGACTGCACCAAAGTCAGTCATCTCACTACCCCTAAAGAGGACAGGATGGTCAAGTAAGGTTCCTAAGGTCAGTTGATGTTTCATGACACCACGCGGCGGCCCCGTACTCTCCTTGACTTGACTCAAGGGTTACCGGTACTCACTAAAGTGCCACATCAACGTAGCAACTGCTTCAACCGTGTCGGTATACCCCACACAGTTCCCTCACAGTTTGTTGCTACTTCTAAAGGGTATCCCCCAGATCTGGGTTAGGATCTATAGAACTCCGATGCAAGCCCACAATATTAAAGCAAACAAAGCAAGCAATTGAAAACAAGAGTGGTCTAATCCTAACACCTCACTTATTAATATTCAGAAGGTTATCCCCAGCAGAGTCGCCAGTTCTGTGATCGGTGGAAATATAACTGACTGTTTTGGAATGCTGGTTCGTGAAATGTCGCGGTAAGCAAGAGTCGCCACCGTCTTTTATGTTCTCCAACAAGGAAAGGCCAAAAGCACAGCAAAATTCCTTTTCGAGATGTTTCTCGGTTCGGGAGGTAGATTATAGAAAGGGAAGGTGTTAGCACCCTTTCTATCCGTGGTTATCCATGGGCTCTTAGGTACTTGCTCACTATGTTTTCAAAATGTTTTGCTTTTCTTGTGTTTGTGGGTTTTGAAAAAAAGTTTGTTTGAAAACTTCTAGGTAACTCTTGTATCAGTCCTCAAGAGTGTATGAAGTATTTGTTTGAAAACTTTTTGAAAGTGTGAGTGCGAAAAGTTTGTTTTATTTTTGAAAGAGCAAGTACCCAGGAGAAATCTACCTACTCTAAGGAATTAAGCTATGTAAATATCCTTTAGACAGTACTATCCCACTATTGAGAAGTAGGTAGTACCGTCGTTGGAGTTATTCGGGTCAATTCGATTATAGGGACATGTGTGGTCACCAAAGCAATAGTAGGACGCCTTAGCGGTAACTCTAATGTCCTAGATACTTTTTATTCGAGGCAACCGTTTCGAGGCAACTGGATCTTTAGACAGGAGGGCGACCTCTAAAACACCCTATACTCAATGACTACGTTGAGGCAACCAAGTGAGGCGTACCCTAGGAGTGGCATGTGCGTGTGTGTCAGGTTTCATGTTAAATTATCTTGTACAGGTATCATGGTGAGCTACGAGTTGGTTTTATTTTCAGGCAAGTCTTGTCATGCATAGTTAACAGTTAATAATTGTGCGGAAAATAAATTGCGGAAAGATAAATCTACGCTCTTACAAGGCGTCGGGTATTTACATCGCCAAAAGCATAACCCTTGAAAATAAATGCGGAAAAATAAAGAAAGCGATAAAAGCCCTAATTATCTATTACATTCTCGGAGCAGTTACATAAATATGATAAAAATAGGAATCAAGAATAAACATGCGCGAGAAAAATTGAATCGGGAAAAGTCTTAGGGTTTTGAACCTTTTTGAGAAAAGAATGGAATTTTGGTTCTTTTTGCAATTAATTAATATTAAACCTAAAACTAATTAATTAATTAATTAAAAGAAAAAGTATTTTTTATGTTTTTTAGGTCTTAATGAAAATAAAAATAAAATAAAGTCAAAAGTTAGTAAAACCTAATTCTAATTTATTTATTTATTATGAAAAAAAGTCAAAATTAAACCTAATTAAACTAAATTAATTTGTTAGCATTTTATTTACAAAAATAATTAAATTAAGGTGAAATTAATAATAATAATAATTATTATTATATTTCTGATTTTATTATGAAAATAATAATTAAGTTAATTAAATAATAATAATGATAATTAAAATTAATAAAAAGAAAGGAAATTAAAATAGAAAAGAAAAAGAATAAAGAAACCAGGGGGGTGTTGGCCCAAAGAGGAGGCTTGTTTGGCAATTCCTGGCCCATTAAGCTGCAAGCCTGTTTTGACCTTTGAGATTGTCTACGCATGTGTTGACCAAGAGTATCATGATCTTCATCTTTTGACCATTGGATTGGTGATTGTGAGACACATGGCATGATGATGCTTGGAGCGCATGGTAGGACGCTGTTGGAAATCTGCACACAATCATCTTAAGAAAAACAATAGAAATAATTTGGGTGGACCTGGGAATCGAACCCAGGTCCCAACGCTTACTGAACACCTGGCCAACCACTCCACCAACTTGCACGCCTTGTTATAGGAATAAGAAGAAAATATAATATATAACAATTAATAAATATGCTGAAACACAAAATAAAGGCGCGTTTTATTTGAATCAACCAACCAGGAATCAGCACATCATCGTCTTCCTCGTTTGCCTGTAAAAAACACAGTTAAATAGCGGGGGTTTTTAACCCCCACAAAACAGCATGAGGAAAAATAGCGAATAGCTCTGTGTTCAATATAAATTTTTCGCGATGGATGGGTTAAATTCGTCTGGTTCTCAGGATTACAACCATATGCCTCATGAATCCTAATTTTACTTGGTTTACAAAGCCCCAATTCCAGAACTCGAAAACCCTAGAATTTGTTCATGGTATCTTTGGATTTAGGACGTTTTAATCCAATTAACCTATGCCAAAAGCTTCGTACACTTCCTATTAACACAAAACAATCAACAAAAGATGTTAAATATGCATGAATCAATGATTACGATTTTGGAAAAATGCTTCAAACCGTGAAACTGTTCTTGGGCGTTTCTTGAGCTTTAGCACTTGGTTTTGATTGCAATATGTTCCTCACACCTCCAGCAACGTGTTTGAATCCACAAATTGCTTTGAATTGTCCTGCAACCTGGAAAACAGTTTTCATGTTTCTTTGGTTTTTTTCAATGTTGCTTATGGCTTTCTTGCAGCAAAATCACGTCCATGGCATTAGGTTTAGGTTGTGTACTTATAGTAGAATGGAATTAGGTTAAATCTTGGCCAAGAAATCCATTGCATTGATGTTTCAATATTTGATTGAAAATCAAATATTTTTCAATCTTTTTGATTGGAAAAACTTGCCAAACTTGGAGATTCTTGTCTCTTTGATTGATTCACGAAATTGCCAGCATATATTGAGCTTGTTTTCTTCACAAAAAGATTGAGAAACCATATCTTTGAATTTCCTACATTTTAAATTAATTAAATGAATTAAAATCAATTAAAAATCCAATTAATTAATAAAAAATAAGAAAATAAATTCAAATAATCTCAATGGGTCGTGCATAAGCTTTGGATAAAGTTTCAAGAAGAAATTTGAGGCCCATTACCAAAAACAAAGTGTTTTGAGCAAAGTTGACTTTTGCAAATTCACAAAAATTTCCCAACTTCTCCAATGCATATCTTGCTCAATTTTGATCATATGAACATGTTCTTGGACATTTTGGAAAGGTCTTGAAGTCCTATAACCAATGCCTTTGGTCCCATGTCATTTGGATTTACCAATATCAAGTTATGGTCTTTGACTTAAAGTGCCTTTTTGTTGACTTTTGAATTTGACCTATAATGTAGAAATTGATAACTTTTTGTGGATGCATTTCTTGGACTTGGAATGTGAAGATGGGTTGTAGGAAATGTCATCCCCTTCAAAATGAGCATTGGATGGAATTTTTCTGATGAACCATGAAAAAGTTATGCCCTGGTCAAGATACAGTTGATTTTTCTACTGTCCAAAAATAGTAACTTTTTGCACCTTGATGATTTTTGAGCCATGCTTGTGGAATCATGATCAAGACTTGATCAAATGATGATTGTGTGCTCAAAATAAGATGTTGACCAAAAATTCTGACTTTTGACTGCAAAATGACCATTTTGCCCCTGCAGTTGACTGTAGGTCAAATGAGGCTTTTGACTGTGCAAACTGGCACTGTGAGTCTTGAAACTTGGCATATAGGTGCTTGACAATGTATATAGGCATATGAGACTTGATTGAGCCATTGAAAACCCCAAATTCCTTGAAGGAACCAAAACCCTAATTTTGACTGGCTTAGGAGGTGGTTTGACTGTGCAATCCTTGAGCAAATCTTGAACCATTTGAAGATTATTCTTGACAAACCTTGAAGAATATGGGAGGGAAAATTTTGGGGTACAACAGTTCTCAATCTCGACAGTTTTCCTCCGTCGAAGTGTGGACGAGTTCTACAATCTCAACAGAATTATACTCCGTTGAAGACCAGACAGTCCTAGATCTTGATGAAGATGTTTCCCTCAGTCGAAGACCTGACCGGTTCTTAAATCTCAAGTAAATTATCCTCGGTTGAATTTCAGATAAGGTTCTCAATATCGACAATTTTCCTTCGTCGAAGTGTGGACGAGTTTTACAATCTCAACAGAATTATACTCTGTTGAAGACCAGGCAGTCCTAGATCTTGATGAAGATGTTTCCCTCAGTCCTTTCCTTGTTGGATAAAATAAAAGTCGGTGGCGACTCTTGCTTACCGCGACATTTTGCAAACAAAAAACACAAAACGCAAACTAGCATTCCAAAAACAGTCAGTTCTTCCCACCGTATAACAACCGTCTTTTCAGATTTTTAGTCCACCGAGATACCCTTTTTTGCCCAAGCCTCCTTTTCAGGTTTTCTACTTGTCGGGTGTACCATATTTATGTATATATCCCTAATTTTTTCCCGAACCCTTTTGGTTCTCCAGGATGCCCTTACTTTTGCCTAGGCATGTCAACCTAGTGGATCTCTTTTGTGCGTAGTATCTTTGGACTATGGTCGCATTCGCAGGGTGTGGAAAGTTATCACTGTGTATGGTAGTTGTATTAAGGCCAGGAAATCCATGCTTGATCGCCTGTGACCTCCCATATGTGGGAGCCCGTTTGACTCTAGGGTTAGTCTGGTGCACCTGATGTTTGAAGTTTTTGATAAAATTTCTGATAGTCTTGATCTTCCTCAGTATTTTTTCAAGAACTGTCATGGAAGGATTCAAAGACATGATACTGACACCATCTGATACTACTAGAAATTTGTTGATACCAAAAAGTTTTTGATCAAGTTTCTGATAGTATTTGATCTTCGTCATTATTTTTCTAAGAACTGTCATGGAAGGATCCAAAGACATGATACTGAAACTATCTGATACTACTAGCAATTTTATGACACCCGAAAGTTTTTGATCAAGTTTCTGATAGTCTTGATCTTCGTCAGTATTTTTCTAAGAACTATCATGGAAGGATCTGAAGACATGATACTGACACCATCTGATACTACTAGCAATTTGATGATACCATAAAGTTTTTGATCAAGTTTATGATAGTCTTTGATCTTTGTCAGTATTTTTCTAAGAATTATCATGGAAGGATCCGAAGACATGATACTAGCACCATCTGATACTACAAGAAATTTGATGATACCAGAAATTTTTTGATCAAGTTTTTGATAGTCTTTAATCTTTGTCAATATTTTTCAAATTACTGTCATGGAAGGATCCGAAGATATGATACTAGCATCATCTGATGCTACTAGCACAGGTAAGCAATTTGATGATACCGAAGATTCAAATTTGAAGGTGGTTTTTTGCTGGAACCCCTGATCAATGTAACATTCCCTAAGTGACTCAGTTGGGGATCTGTCCCTGGCTGTTCAACACTTTTGAGAGATTCTTTGAATCTCGACCGGAGTGCCATAAATGATTTGGATAATAACTTGCCATGCCCCTTGATTATGGAAGGTTTGTCATTGGAAGTGTCTTTCCATTTGAAGTGGTTATGTTCATTGAGAGAATTTCTTTTCATTGGATATTTGTCGTGTGAATTTCTCTGTTGTCAAACAATTGGCCATACACAAACAGTGGTATTCAAACAATGCAAAGTTTATGTTTGTCTTGAAATTTTTTGATAAATTGAATTTTTTAACAAGCAACAAAATTTTATAAGAATATGAATTCAACTCAGGATTTATAGTAAGCCTTACAGGAGTCAGGATACCTTTTGTAACAATTATGCTTTCGAACTAACCTATGCTTCAATTAGGACTTTTAAGGGTTCTAAGGTGGCCTGGTTCACGGTTTAAGAAACAAAGGATAAAAACCCAAACTTTATTTGTACTTAACTCATTCTCCATGATGTTCCTCAATCCTATACTCAATTAATTGTGTGTTTCAATTCCAATTGAGTCTGGAATGATGTTTTGGTGATGGTTCGGATAAGTTAAGTTTATTTGAGAAGGAAACCATTTTTGTAACATTTTGTTGAGGATTTGTAGAGACCTCCTTTTTTTATATTTATTATCCCTTATTTTTTTTCATAACTATTTTTGTTTTAAGATTACAGCCAACGGGATGCCCCGTTTTTTTCTTAAGTCTCCCTCACAGGTTTTAACTTAGCGGGATTTTCTCTTGAGAGATAATGACTGCCTATTCTATGGGGAACCAACATCGTCTTTTGATTTGGAAAGATATCTTTGGTATCGCTTGGTATGTATGAAGTGAGAGTTTTGCGACTGAACACGCATTTGAATTAACTGAGAAACTATCCTGCCCCAGGTTATGATTAAGGGTTCCAATTTATGCGAAAAAGAAAACTCCTACTTCTTAGGCTCAAAGGGGGTTGATTAGGGATTAAATTCCTTATAACTCCATTGTTTAGGATTTGAAACAATGCCTGTACATCGTCAACAAGGTCTATTCAAAAGCATACTATATGAGATCATGGTATCATTTTTGTCATCCTCTATCTAAAGGCTTGTAACTTTTAATAAAGAGTTGAATATCATCATAAAAAGGGGTAAAAGCATAATTTCAGTATAGTGAAAATGAATGGATTAACTCGAGACAAACATATGCAATATATTAATGAGAATAAACAAAGTTTGGCATAAAGATAATTGTTTGAACAAACTAAAGAAATTACAAACGAAAATTCGAATGAACGAAAAGCTTCTTCGCTTTAAATTTATCACTTCAGATGGTGTGCCTTTGAGGGATGATAGAAAAACTCAACTTGACCATCTTGTGTAAATTCTAACGCTCCTTCGTCAATCAGGTCTTGAACCTTGTTTTTCAACGCCTAACATGTGCAGTGTCATGCCCAGGACTGTTGGAGTGGTATGCGCACCTTTCTTTATGATTGTAACAGGGAGAAGAAGTATTGTGCTTTTGAGGAGGATTCTTCAATTTAACCAGCTTGGCCTTCAACATATGTTGCAAAGCTTACGCCAAGGACATGTTGATCTTAGTAAATTGTATTTTGGGTGTATCCTGCTTACACTGACTACCTTGTCGTTGTTAGAGAGGTCTTTGTTGGGCTCGTGATGTAGTAGCAATCCGGAAAGGTCTACTTTCTACCAAGCTAACTTCTTGTTTTATTGAAGGCTGATTAATGACTTGATCCCTAATTCTAGCCATTCATCCCATATGGTTGTATTCGTATTGTTGGAGTTTGTTGAAGAGAGTTCTCAACCCTTCCTGTCCCTAGGCTAAGTTTTGGATAAGAGCCATCTGTCCCATCATCTGGACTCTCATCGTTGCCATCTCAGCTTGCAATTGTTCCAACTGGTCATCCTTGTTGTCTTCAGGATTCTTCTTGGTCATGCTCTCAGTGCGGAGTGCTTTCAATTATTCTTTCCCCTTGGATATGTTTAGGAACATTTCTTTGAACTGAGCGTCTTGAGCTTGGATATTTCTGACGGTTTTCTCGAGAGCCATCTTTTACTGAAATAAAGAATAAGCAGATGAGAAAACCTGTATGGGGAAAACCTATTATTACATGATGCATGATATGTAGATGCAATGTTTTCAAGGATCTCGTAGGGTAAACAAAAGAAAATGTTAGAAGTCGAATGTGACAGCAGTTTTGATTGAAGAAATTTGTATCATTGAATGTCTTTCTACGAGAATTAAGCTCACCATGTCGAGTGGGTCATACCCTTCGACTCAAGATAACATGCTTTGGTCTTTGACATCATGGGTTAGAGGAAAAGAAATCCCCTTGCCCTGATATAGGCATCTGGTTCATCATGACCCAGCATTACAGGCCCTTTGAGATCCTTGAAATGGTAAGTGGAAATGATATGGTATGATGTCATGATGTGTATGCTATGCACCAAGAAAAAGTGTAAGGCGGTGAAGACAAGTAAGTCTTGTAAGAAATCCAGGTTATTGGATAATGACTACAAATAACATCCTGCAAGGAATTCAATTTTGGTTAGATAATGCAAGAAGTCACACAAGTATCCTTAGGTTCAAAGGCTTGCATGGAGTTTATAGGTAAGTACCCTCTTGAAGTTTAGTTGGTTTAACCTGTCCTAACAAAGGAACAAGTTCTAAGGAATCTGAATATCACTAATCTTTCTTCATCAGACATTGTTTCAGCACAAGCTTCTTTATTAGCAACCGAAATATCCCGAAAGTACGATCTCAATGAGTGTAGTATCGATTACCACCAAATATTCATATTTACACCAAAGTCGGCTACCTTACTACTTTATAATGGCCAAGTTGTTCAACTAAGGTTCTAGGGTCAGTTAGTGCTTCATGACACCACACATCGGCCCTGTATTCTCCTTGATTCAACACAAGGGACACCTGTACCAACAAATGTGTCACACTAACGTAGCCATCGCTTCAACCATGTCGATATTACGTTGCACAGTCTCCATGATCTATTGTTACTTGCCTAAAATACCCCAGATCCGGGTGTAGGATCTTTATAAGAATAAACCCAAGCACAACCCACAAATGTAAAGCAAGCAAGACAAACAAATAAAGCAATAATTGTGATTTAGCTCTTAAGATAACCCTACTTTTTCAGTGTCCCCAGTAGAGTCACCAATTCTGTAATACAGTGGGAGAACTGGCTTAGGTGTTTTGCGTTTTATCGCAAATGTTACGGACAGAAAGAGCCGCCACCGAATTTTCTTTTATCCAATAAAGGAAATGGTGAAAAGAACAGGAAATACCTTTTGAGAATTTTCTTGAGTTCGGGGGTAGATTATGAAAAGGGAAGGTGTTAGCACCCTTTTCATCTGTAGTTATCTACGGGCTCTTAATTACTAGCTCACTTTAAATGCTTTGTGTTTGTGTAAGTTTGAAAGATGTTTGAAAAGTGGTGAATTTTGTAATGATTCTCGTATCATTGAGAATGTATACAAAATGTTTGTTTTGGAAATATTTTGAAAACTCCTTAGTACGACAAACTTGTAATGATTCTCTTATCGTTGAGAAAGCATACAAAGTGTTTGTTTTGAAAATATTTATTTGAAAAGAGAGTGTTTGAAAAGATGTTTGTTTTTAAAGTGTGAAGTGTGGAAATTGTTTTAGTTTGTGAGCAAGCAATTACAAGCAATCTACCTACTCAAAGAGACTTTGTTCTTTTCCCCCTCCTTTGGATAGTGCTATTTTACCATTGATTGGTAAGGAGCCATATCTTTGGATGTGAGGGACATGCGCGGGTCATCATACAGTCATAGAAGGCAACTTGTAAGATGTTTTAGCAATTGTAGTAAGGGACTAAGATCGTTTACCGAAGGAAACATTGAAGGGTCATCGAGGGACTACAATCTTTTAATCAAGGGTATTTTGCCAAAACATCTCATGTTCGAGGGACATGACTGTTTTATCTGAGACAACAAGTGTGGGTTACCCTAGAGGTACATGTGTGCAAAGTGGTTTGTTTTCAATTATTTGTCTTGGATTAAGGTTGTCTAATGTTTGATTTTAAATCTTTCCATACAAACCCTAATTACTAGCAATAATAAGGAAAGCGATAAATTGTGGAATTTAAATATCCTACGCTATTACAATATTTTAGGGGACAGGGATACAAATTTACAAATGGGGATGACAAGTAAAATAAACCCTAGTTGCTATTACAAGACTTTAACAATTACATAATGTGAAACAATAGAATGTACAAAAAAAAAATGTAAAGAGAAAATAAAATTGTTTTTATGATTTTTTTGTTTAGAAGAATATAAAAATTAGACCTAATTCTAATTTTATTTACAATTAAAATAAAACAAAATATAACCAATTTTTATTTATAAAGGTTAAATTAATGAATTAAAACCTAAAGGAACTAAATTAAAATTAATAAACAATAATAAAATAGAAAGGGTCAATTAGTTTAATTGAAAAAAAGTTAGCTTTGTTATTAAATAATAATAAAAACTAAGTACAAATATTGAATTTTCCTTAAAAAAAGAATTAAATGTTAGAAGATATATTTTTGATATTTTATTTGTTTGGAAGAAAAATGAAGAAAAATAAAATAAACAAATCTAATTATTTTAAAATATATTTTTGTATTTTTATTTAATTGATAGAAATCCAAATAATTAAATAAAGTAATATAATAAAAAGTAAATATAAAAGAAGAATAGAGAATGTGCCTGAGATAAGTAAATCAGGGGGTTTGAAGTGCAAGGCCCAAAACAATTATAAAAAATTAAAGAATTATGAATAATAAAACAAAATAAAAAAAAGTTAAGGAATGGGCCTGATCGCAGCAAATATGGGGGTGCAGAAAGCAAATTCATCCAAGGCCCAAATAAAAGGTGTCTAAGGATCCTGTATGTGCAGGTTTGAGAGGGTGCACCGTGGGCTCTCTATCATGAATGTTGGATGAAGATCAGGAAATGATTGAGTGAGGGAACATAATGGTTATGGTGGAGTAACTGCATATAATCAATGAAAGAATTAAAAAAAGAAATTAAATTGTTTTAACAAAGAGTTTTAATCAAACGAGAAAACATATTTCTCTCTTCCCTTTTGTTCTCTCTGTCCTGAAACTGGCCGGAGTATTCGCCAGAAATCGCCCGCGGTGGTGGCGACAACGGAGATGCTTCAATCTTAAACTTTTTTACATCCTTTTGTTTGTCTTCTTATTCTGATTATTAATCCATAGTTGATTTTTGCAGATCATACACGGTTTTGAGTAGATCTTGAAGGGAAGGGGACGAAAGCCTAGCGGCTCGGATTTGGCTTCTTGCGCTGTCTCGGGTGAGTTCGTTCTGATTTGTTCTTCCTTCTCTAATTTCTGACGGGTTTTCGTTTGGAAAATGATGAAACAATAAATTAGGGTTTGGTCAGTTTGGCCTTTTTTCTGTATATCTTGTGATCTTTTGTTTCTGCTTGCTGAAAATGATTTTTGAAGGGGTTTGATGGTTAGGGAAGTGATGATACAAAACTCTTTCTTTTTAGGGTTTTGTGGTTCCATTTCTTTTTCCCCCTGTGAACTGTTGCTTCTGTTCTTATATATTGTGAACTTTATATTTTCTTATTTTGTAAAGGGTTTGACTCGTTGAAGTTAATTTGAGATAAAATTCCTTGAGCCATTCATATGGGACCTATCATTTTCTGTTATGTTGCTTGTTGGCTTTGATGTTTTGTACTTGTTTCTTGCTTTCTCTGTGAACCATGAAGGGTTTGACTTTGAGACTGTCTTGAGATAACATACTTTGTTCAACTTGTATTGGACTTGTCACTTCTGACATCTTATTTTTCTTATATTTGATGTTTTGATATGTTAAGTCTGTTGTACATTGTGACTGCACTTTTGCTATGCTATGCTGGTTTTGGTTTTCTGTTGCTTTTTTCAACTAGATTTGTACTTGTGTAGTACATTGCTTTTTTTTACTTCACTGTGAACCAAGCAAATATTTTATGTATTTGTTTGAGATTTGCAGTAGAGGGCTAGGCCTATGACTTGACATTGCAGTTCTAATTTTTTTATTGAAACAAAACAACATGAGGCCTTTTTAATTTTTTTTCGTGAAACATGATGCTGGACTTTGCAATTCTGATTCAGACTTCTTTGTCATTGTCTTTTGTGAACTAACTTTACTTGTGATTTGCAATAGATAAAGTTAGGCCCATGATTAGACTGAAATAAAATGTATGAGGCTTTTTGGCGCATGAACATGATTGAGAAACAAACTAAAATCTGATTCCTTAAACAAAACCTTAATGATGAAATTCATGAATAATACACTTTGAAAATTTATTGTTTATCTTCTCATTTGATTGTTTGCTAACCATCTCTTTCACTTGTTTCGTGTGAGCAAAAATGGATTGATGGGAGAAAGATAGAAATGGCAAGGGAAACCGTGGCATGGCTTGGAAGAGTATGGTGGAAACTTGAGGAATTCCATGGAACACTTGGGCAATTTTGTTGGACCATGAAAACTTTTAGGATACTAATAATTTATGCACTTATAATTTCTTTGAATAATAATGTTGGACTTGTAATTTCTTTGGAATTGTTTGGATTTGTGAATAGGTTCGAAGTTTAGAATAATGTGATGGATATTTGTTATTGTAAATGAATAATGTAATGTGTTGAAAGAATAATAATGTGATGTAATATGCTGAAAGAATAATAATGTGATGTAATTTCCTTGTAATCATGATGTTGAAAGAAAATCCAAAAGTTCTATTTTGTTTGGGACAATAATTATGCAATGAATGAGAAACTTGGTATTCTTGTATTTTCCATGATAAAACTTGGAATTTAGGCCATAGAGACTTGAATCATTTTTGCTTCTTGAAAACAAATCTTGGAACAACTTGCCAAATCATGAAGTTAAATTCTAATTGAAGTCTCCTAAGATTGAATGAAGATCAAAGTTTAAATCATCATGGTGCCTTATAGTTCTTTAAAAATTCAATGATGAAAACAAACCAATTTGTCTCTAAATAAAACTTTTGAAAAAGAATGAATATCAAGACTCGAACACTTGAACTCCTAAATGCCAAAAAATGATACACTATAAAAGCCCAAATAACTCTTGCATAATAAACTCTAAAATTCATCCTCAAAATATGAACCAACATGTAATCCAAAAATCCCTTGACCATAGAAACCTGAAAATGAAGCTCACCACCTGAAAGGGATCAAAACCCTAATTTCTGACTAAACAACTTTGAAGATGGTAACTGAGGAGCGAACTCTAGTTTCCCAGAGATTCCTGAGAAATTCAAGGAGCCAATGAACTGGAATTGATAAGAAGCTTATGAATATGAAGTCCCACACAACTTGCCCTTGAGAAAACCAATCTTGCCTGATGGATAATCTTGGAGTTCTTATTTTCTGATGAAATAAAAGGATCAGTGCGATATCCTGAGGCCTAGAAAACATGGATAGCCTAAAGCGATTGAAAACCCTAGGAGCATAAGGGGATTTTTTTGAATTGAAGGAGAGGGTAAATTTTGGGGTACAACAAATAGCATATCTGATTTCTTCAGAAGGGTTACAAAACTAGTGAATCAAATCAAGGTCTATGGAGAAATGTAAACAACAAGAGCTGTTGTTTTAAAGATGTTGAGATCTTTGGCTTCAAAGTTCGACCATGTGGTAGTTTTCATAGA
Organism: Vicia faba; assembly: GCA_948472305.1. Taxonomy (NCBI): domain Eukaryota; kingdom Viridiplantae; phylum Streptophyta; class Magnoliopsida; order Fabales; family Fabaceae; genus Vicia; species Vicia faba. The sequence continues at coordinate 489,873,059 of OX451739.1, forward strand.
AGAGTCGAAGGACATGTCAACTTTGTCGAAGGATGAGATTCAAGGGACACTTGAATCTCATGAATAAAGATCAACAAAAGAATGATATGGCTTGGAAGGCTCAATCAAAAAAAGATAAGAAAGGCAAAAGAAAGTAGTTAGACAACAAAGGTAGAGGTGGTTATAACAATTTGACTGGTAGAGGAAACCAGCACGAAGAAAATGTGTCAAATCAGAGAAGACCATATGTAACACCCGTAATTTAATTAATTATTTAATTAAATTATGTTTGGAATATTGTGAAGTTGTGTTATGATGATAGTGGATGTGTTATGATTAGTTGGATTTAATTATTTTATTAATTTGTGGAATAATATTAGAATGATAATATTATTTGATATGGGTTTGTTTTAAAGGAATAGAAGTAGTAAAAAAGGGGTGTATTAGTCTTAAGCCCATTAAGGAATAAAGAGAATAATAACGCGTCGATCCATGTTGTCTGGTTTTTGGCAGAATCAGTTTGAAAAGGCTGTAACTTGAGTTTTCGGACTCCGTTTGAGGTGCCGTTCGAAGCGTCAAGTTTCTAAAGCGATGAACTTCATTATTAAGGGTTAAAATGAAGAATAGGAAGGATAATCCTAGTATCCAAATTAGGATTAGAATTAGTTCCCGTGTTGATCGCTATATTGATTTTTGGTGAAGAATAATGAGGATGAGATGTTTATAGATTACTGTTTATTTTGTAACAATAGGATTAATGATGATAATGATGTAGTATTACAGAATAGTAATATACAGAAGTTTGGTAATTTAGAAGTAAGCCTTAGTTGATTAATTAATTATAGGTAATATCATGTTGTAGGCCTATGGCCAACGTTGCGAGATTGATGAGTTATTGTTGTATTGTTGTATGGCTGAGTTGTTGATGAGATGTTGTTAATGATATTTTGTTTGATGAATTATTATGTATAATGATGTTTGATGAATTATGATGTATAAATTATGTTTGTTAAATTATGATGTATAAATGATGTTTGATGAATTATGATGATAAATGATGTTGATGAAAGATGTTGAGATGCCTCTAATAATTGACAGCTATTAAGATGTAGGCCTCTGGCCAACGATGATGTTGTGTTAAGATGTTGTTAATTATGGTGTTGTCATTAAATTCATGATGGTGTCACATACATTGCATTTCAAGATGGAGCTTATGCTCGTTAAGATGACCTGTATTGGCGAATATTAAGATGAAGACTTATGCCTTGTTGATGCCTCTATTTATTAGCAGATTTTTAATATGGGAGTTCTGCTCCAATGGTACCACATGCATTTGCATAGTATTGAGTCGCATTATATGATTGCATAAAGAAGTTGTGAATTGATGTGATGAATGTTGTGTTATTGTTGGTATTTTCGTTGCGATTATTGTTGATTATAAGATGAGAAGTGGTGATGTTATGTGATCTAATTTAATATATTAATTATCATACGCTTTATTATATTGTTAGTATCTCACCCCTTCTGTTTGAATGTTACCCTTACTTGCAGGTAATCGAGAGTGAAGGTTGTATACCTTCAGTAGTTCGAGTCGAGTCAGAAGAAGAGCATGTAGAACACTTAAGGGTAGTATTGCAAGTTTTGAAAGAGAAGAAATTGTATGTAAACCTGTCCAAGTGTGAGTTCTGGTTAAAGGAGGTTAGTTTTCTTGGTCATGTGATCTCAGGTAGTGGCATTGCTGTAGACCCATCGAAGGTTGATGTTGTGTTGCAATGGGAAACCCCAAAGTCAGCTACTGAGATTAAAAGCTTTTTGGGATTAGCTGGTTATTATAGAAAGTTTATCGAAGGTTTTTCTAAGTTGGCACTTTCGTTAACTAAGTTGACTTGTAAAGGTAGAGTTTTTGTGTGGGATGTTCAGTGAGAAGAAAGTTTTACAAAATTGAAGAAGAGATTGACGTCGGCTCCGATTTTGATGTTACCTAATCCAGGAGAGCCTTTTATGGTATATTGTGATGCTTCTAAGATGGGTTTAAGAGGTGTGCTTATGCAGAATGATAAGGAAATTGCTTATGCGTCAAGGCAGTTGAGGACTCATGAGAAGAACTATCCTACACATGATTTAGAGCTTGCTGCAGTTGTGTTTGTGTTGAAGATTTGGAGGCATTATCTTTATGGTTCTAGATTTGAAGTGTTTAGTGACCATAAGAGTTTGAAGTATTTATTTGATCAGAAGGAGTTGAATATGAGGCAACGAAGATGGTTGGAATTGTTAAAGGATTATGATTTCAGTTTGAATTATCATCCAGGAAAAGTGAATATGGTAGCTGATGCATTGAGTCGAAAGACTTTACATATGTCGGCAATGATGGTTAAAGAGTTGGAATTAATTGAACAATTTAGAGATATGAGATTAGTTTACGAGGTTACACAGCGAAGTGTTATGTTGGGTATGTTGAAGATTAAAAATGAATTTATAGACAATATCATAGAAGCTCAGAAGTTGGATGTGAAACTGGTAGATTCGATGGTTGGGATCGATCAGTCTGAGAATAATGATTTTATGCTAGATGCACAAGGTGTGTTGAGATTTCATAACTGGATTTGTATTCCTGATGATGCATAGATGAAGAAAGTGATACTTGAAGAGAGTCATAGAAGTAGGTTGAGTATTCATCCAGGAGCTACAAAGATGTATCAAGATTTGAAAGGTTTGTTTTGGTGGCCTGGAATGAAGAGTCATATGGCTCGGTTTATGTATGCATGTTTGACTTGTCAGAAGTCAAAAGTTGAACATCAGAATCCTGCAAGGTTGATGCAACCGTTAGAAGTTATGGAATGGAAATGGGATATCGTTTCAATGGACTTTGCGATGGGGTTACTAATACTTTAAGAAGACATGATTCAATTTGGGTGATTGTTTATAGGCTTACAAAGTTGGCTCATTTTATTCCTATTAACATCAGTTTTCCAGTGTCGAAGTTGGCTGAGATTTACATTAGTGTGATTGTGAAGTTGCATGGTGTTCCTTTGTGCATTGTGTCAGATAGAGATCCAAGATTTACTTCTGATTTTTGGAAGAGTTTGCAAGAGGCGTTGGGTTCTAAGTTGAGGTTGAGTTCAGCGTATCATCCTCAGACAGATGGTCAGACTGAACGGACTATCCAATCGTTGGAAGACTTGTTAAGGGCATGTGTTCTTGAGCAGGGAGGTTCGTAGGATACTTATCTTCCGTTGATATAGTTCACTTATAATAACAGTTACCGTACCAGTATTAGGATGGCACCTTTTGAAGCGTTGTATGGTCGAAGATGTAGAACTCCTTTATGTTGGCATGAATCTGGTGAGAGTGTGGTACTTGGACCTAAACTTGTTCGTGAGACTACTGAGAAGGTGAAGTTGATTCGAGAAAAGATGAAAGCTTCCCAAAGTAGACAGAAGAGTTATCATGGCAAGCGAAGGAAAGACTTAAAATTTCAAGCGGGTGACCATATGTTTTTGAGAGTTACACCTGTGACTGGTGTTGGGCAAGCATTGAAGTCTAAGAAGCTCACTTCTCATTTTATTGGACCATATCAGATTTCAGATAGAGTGGGGAATGTTGCTTATAGAGTGGCTTTACCACCTAATCTTTCGAACTTGCATGATGTGTTTCATGTGTCACAACTCCAGAAGTATATTTCCGATCCATCTCATGTGATTCATATGGATGATGTGCAAGTACCGGATAATCTTACGTGGAGACGATGCCTGTACGGATCACAGATCGTGAACTAAAGACTCTGAGGTGCAAAGAGATTGCTTTGGTTAAAGTGGTTTGGCTAGGAGCTGTCGGTGAAAGCATGACTTGGGAGTTGGAGAGCAAGATGCGAGACTCATATCCTGAGTTGTTTGATTAAGGTAAGTTTTCGAGGACGAAAATATTCTAAGTGCGGGAGGGTTGTAACACCCGTAATTTAATTAATTATTTAATTAAATTATCTTTGGAATATTGTGAAGTTGTGTTATGATGATAGTGGATGTGTTGTGATTAGTTGGATTTAATTATTTTATTAAGTTGTGGAATAATATTAGAATGATAATATTATTTGATGTGGGCTTTTTTTAAAGGAATAGAAGTAGTAAAAAGGGGGGTGTAGTAGTCTTAAGACCATTAAGGAATAAAGAGAATAATAGGGTTATTTTATTATTGTAGAAATAATAAGAAAGAAGAAGCAGTAAGAAGAATAAGGGTTAGAGGAAGAAGAGAACGTGAAAGTTGTTGGAAAGGAGGAAAGAGGCAGAACGGAAAATTCAATTGGAAAAGTTATAGAGCAACCTTCAATCCAAGGTAAGGGTGGGGTTCTGAATCTATAATAGGGTTTATGATAATTGGTATGTGGAGTTAGAGGTGAAAGATTGTTTGGTTTATGATTGAATTATATATGATGTTGTATGATGGAAATCGATGATTGAAAGATGAATAACGATGTCCCAATGCTGTATATTTGATGTAGAATTATAGGATAATTATAATTGATGATTATCTATGATTAGGAGATGTTTTTAGGGCCTAAAGTATGGAAACCATAGTGAAAACACAGAGAAATCCCAGAAAATGTTCAAGACAGAGCAGTATGTGTCGACCCCAAATGTTATGTGTCGATACAAGAAGGCCTTTAGACTCAGGATGAGTCTACACAAAGGAGTCCTGCATCGATACATGTGGGATTTCAGACTCAGGATGAGTCGATACGTAGGAGCATGTATCGATACATGCAGTGTTTCAGACTCAGTATGAGTCGATACAAGAGAGTATGCATCGAATCAACCAGTGTGTTGAGTCCAGTACGCGTCGTCCCAAGGCAGTATGCGTCGATCCATGTTGTCTGGTTTTTGGCAGAATCAGTTTGAAAAGGCTGTAACTTGAGTTTTCAGACTCTGTTTGAGGTGTCGTTTAAAGCGTTAAGTTGCTAACGCGATGAACTTCATTCTTAAGGGTTAAAATGAAGAATAGGAAGAATAATCCTAGTATCCAAATTAGGATTAGAATTAGTTCCCGTGTTGATCGCTATGTTGATTTTTGGTGAAGAATAATGAGGATGAGATGTTTATAGATTACTGTCTGGTTTGTAACAGTGGGATTAATGATGATAATGATGTAGTATTACAGAATAGTAATATACAGAGGTTTGGTAATTTAGAAGTAAGCCTTAGTTGATTAATTAATTATAGGTAATATCATGTTGTAGGCATATGGCCAACGTTGCGAGATTGATGAGTTACTGTTGTACGATTGAGTTGTTGATGAGATGACGTTAATGAGATTTTGTTTGATGAATTATGATGTATAAATGATGTTTGATGAATTATGATGTATAAATGATGTTTGATAAATTATGATGTATAAATGATGTTTGATGAATTATGATGATAAATGTTGTTGATGAAAGATGTTGATATGCCTCTAATAATTGGCAACTATTAAGATGTAGGCCTCTGGCCAACGATGATGTTGTGTTGAGATGTTGTTAATTATGGTGTTGTCATTATATTCATGATGGTGTCGCATACATTTCATTTCAAGATTGAGCTTATGCTCGTTAAGATGGCCTGTATTGGCGAATATTAAGATGAAGGCTTATGCCTTGTTGATGCCTCTATTTATTGGCAGATTTTTAAGATGGGAGTTCTGCCCCAATGGCACCACATGCATTTGCATAGCATCGAGTTACATTATATGATTGCATAAAGAAGTTGTGAATTGATATGATGAATGTTGTGTTATTGTTGGTATTTTCGTTGCGATTATTGTTGATTATAAGATGAGAAATGGTGATGTTATATGATCTAATTTAATATATTAATTATCATACACTTTATTATATTGTTAGATATCTCACCCCTTCTATTTGAATGTTACCCTTACGTTGGTAACGTGCAGGTAATCGAGAGTGAAGGTTGTATACCTTCAGTAGTTCGAGTCAGTGTCATTGCTCTGATATGTAACACTCGGGGGATGAACGCTTGTTGCTTTTAATTATTGTTGATTATTCATTTGTTGAACTTTAAGTTGATTATTATTAATTATGTGTTATTTTGAAGTTGTTGTAACGATGGATAAAGATGTTATTAAGAATTCCACTGTGTAGATGTTTAAATTATTGAATTAAGAGATTAAAGTATTATGCTAATGGTTCATCCTAAGTTTTAAAGTGTTATGTATCCACGACGAATGCAATGAGTTTTTAATGATGAATTTGTGGCATCCTGATTCGTTTGTATGAATGATTATAACTCTGATTTATTTTATATAATTGCCGGGTAGAATTGGGGTGTTACACCATACCAAGGAAAAAAAAGAGGTAATGTTGCAAATAGAGAAAAATGTGCTGTTCGAAAGCCTGACAAGAGTCACATTGAGTGTTACAATTGTCAGAAGTACGATCATTATTCGAGTGATTGTCCAGAAAAGCGAAAGAATCAAGAAAGTGATGTAAAGTTTTCAAAGTATGAAGAAGAAGAGATGTTGCTGATGGTCACAACAAAAGATGAAGAAAAATTCAAGGATCATGGTACTTGGATTTAGGATACTCATCACGCATGTCTGGAAGGAAAGATTGGTTTATCAACCTAGAACCCTTGATGAAGAAAATGGTAAAATTTTCAAATGACAATACTCTAGCAGCTGAAGGTATTGGAGATGTTCTAATTATGAGGAAAGATGGAAAAAGGTTAGTAATTTCCAATGTGTTATACATACCAGGCACGAAGAGCAATTTTCTCATCATAGGGTAGTTGGTCAAAAAGAATTACAAAGTGATGGTTGAAGACAAAATGATGAGATTCATCGATGCAAGCGAAAGATTAATCTTGAAGGCTCCTATGTCTCTGAATAGAACATCCAAGATCGAACTTAATGTGATGGAGCAACAATGCCCTTTGACTGCATCTAGCAAAGACGAATGAATATGGCATTATTGACTAGGCCATCACAACTTCAGAGACATCAGAGATTTGAAGAGAAAAAAAATATGGTTTCAGGACTTCTAGAAATTGACATTCCAAATGAGGTATGTGAGGAATGTGTGCAAAAAGGATGAAGGAAGAATGTCGAAGGCTATTCTCAAAGTAATATACTCTGATGTATGTGAACCAATCCAGGTGGATTCGTATGAAGGTAATAAATAATGTCACATTCATAGATGATTTCATTCGAAAAATATGGACTTACCTGATCAAGAAGAAAAGTGAAGTGATCCAGGTATTTGCCAAGTTTAAGTCTATTGTCGAAAGATAAAGTGGTCGAAAGCTCAAGATTTTGAGAACTAATGGTGGTGGAGAATACATGTCGCAAGACTTCGATAAATCATGTGAGAAAGAAGGGGTTGTGCATGAGGTGGTGCCACCCTACACTCCACAGCAGAATGGAACTAGAGAAAGGAAGAATTGAACCATCATGAATATGGTTAGAAGTATGCTAAAAGGAAAGAATTTACCTAAAGAGTTTTGGGGTGAAGTTGTGTCGACTGCAACATACATTTTGAACAGATGTCTGAAGAAGAAACTAGAAGGAATTACTCCAGAAGAATGTTGGTCTGGTGTGAAGCCTAGCTTGAGTCATCTAAAGGTATTTGGATCTATTTCATATATACATGTTCCAGATCAGTTGAGAAGAAAACTTGATTACAAGTCGAGTCAAATGATCCTAGTTGGATATCATTCGACAGGAGGTTACAAGTTGTTCAACCCAGTGAATAAGTAAATTGTGATCAGCAGGGACATGATCATAAATGAGCTTAAAGAATGGGATTGGACTGAAAATGTCAAGAAAGATCAAGTAAGAATATTGCTTGAAGAATCAGAAACTCGAGTCAAAAGTGAAGTTTAACAAGAGGAAGAAGTTAGAGATCAAACAAGTACAAGCAAACCTCAAAGACAAGATGCATACCTGCAAGATTTCAAGATTGTGTGATTACATCAGGTGATGTGGTAGATAATAAAGGTGAGATGGTACGTTATGCTTTCTATGCAGATTTCGAACTTGTCAATGCAGCTGAAGCATTGAAGGATTCGAAGCGCGTGAAAGCAATGAACGAGAAGTGAAGTCCATCAAAGACAAAAATACTTGGTCACTTATCGAATTTCCTCAAGGCAAGAAGGTAATTGATGTCAGGTGGGTATACAGAGTGAAGATGAATCCCAAAGAGGAAGTAACTCGACACAAAGCAAGGATTGTGGCAAAAGGATTTCTCCTGGAAGAAGGAATAGAATTCGATGAAGTTTTTGCACTTGGGGATAGAATCAAAACAATCAGATTGGTTGTTGGTTTAGCATAAATAAACCGTTGGCACATATGTCAGATGGACGTGAAATGTGAATTCCTAAATGTACCCTTAGACTAAGAAGTTTATTTTGCACAACCAGTTGGGTTTGTGAACCACGACGAAGAGAGAACGGTGTACATGTTGCATAAAGCCCTGTATGGATTGAAACAAGCTCCAAGATCTTGGAATAAGAAGATTGATAGTTTCCTAAGGGAGAAGGAATTTGTGAAGTGCACAACTGAACATGGAGTATTGGTCAGAAAAATAACAAGTATACTATTTTCCTCTGTAGTAATAATAGGGAAATTCCCCGAATGTCGATCTCAAGGACTTCGTACAAGTATCAAGTTCAATTCATGGTTCAATTAAACAAAAACTTAGATTTGGGTTTTGTTTGGAAATTGTCACTTGAAAATAAGCAGAAATATAAATAGGCTTTTTCGATGATATGAGGAGTATGCTAGGGTAAAGTGTACAATTTGCCTTGTAACAATCTTGAATCCCGATTTCTTCAACAAGTTCATAACATTCAATTACCAACTCTTTAGGTTATCTTCCCCTAAGTCCTTAGTGGGAAAACCTTTGAACATTATCCTAAATCCTAAGTCCTTAGAGAATTATGATGAGATCAATCCTTTGTTTTATCTAGAGTTAACCGGTAACCATAGGGTATCCCTATTCCTAGGTGATATCTACTACAGTCTAATCTTATAAAAACCTTAATAACCGTGGTCCATTTGATTTTTAACCATAAATTAATCCTTGTTGGTTCGACAAAGACAACATAAAAATATTGTACAATTAAATTGAACATGAAAAACAATTGTATTATGAAATTAGGAATTCAGAGTCGTTACAAAATCAAATCATGGACACCCCCTAGGGTTGGGAATTTAGCTACTCATACTGTTCAAAATAATTTCAATAACTTAAAAATTAGACATTATAAATTAATGGTGAACTTTGATCTGCAATTGCTTCTGCTCATGAAAAGTCTATGTTCTCAAACAATTGCATATGCTTCAATTTTCAATCTTAGAAATTCTCCACTAGCGAAAAGTCCCCTAATTCATCGTGAAAACTCATCTAAATAACTAGCATTCACTTAGGTCGGTTGGAAAAAACCAAAACACCCTCGCATGCCAACTTCTTAGAAAAAGCACATAAAATATTGAAATTAGCGTCACAGTCCAACACATGCCGTGTCAGGTGACACAAGCACCCGTTTTTCTCCCTTGGCATTTTATTTAATTTTTCCAAGTCCCAGGCATGCTGACACACTCGTGTCAGGTGACTCTTCCGCATGTGTCATCCCCCAGGCTTCCAGCTTCTGCATGCTTTTCATCCTGACATGTCCCGTGTCAGGTGACACGGCCACCCGTGTCAGGTGACACGGCCACCCGTGTCAGGTGACACGGCCACCCGTGTCAGGCCACATGTAGCATGATTTTTGCACTTCCTCCTAAACTGAGTTTTGCACTTTTTTGCACTGCTTTGTCTTGATTTATTTCTGTGAGCCTAAAAATAGTAAATCACACAACCAACACATAAAATGTAGAAGAACAAAATGAAACACTTGACAATATAAAGAAAATACGACTATAATCAACGGTAAATAAAGATGTAAAAACCACTGATCAAACTCCCCCAAACTTAAATAGTTGCTTGACCTCAAGCGAAAGTTACAAGAGCCCATGGACATTACATCATATTGATACTCATACTTGAGATTTTTGTTCACATTGATCAAGGTGTAGCTTGTTCGGTGTTCACACGACGCGAAGAGTTTTTGTAAGAACATTTTAATCTTGAGCTTCTTCTTCGGATACCTCTCTAACTATGCTTTGTACTTAAGTCTTTTTCCGATTTCCCCCCACTTGCATTCAGACAATCAAATTAAGGCAATGAGAATTATGATGATCATCACATGCACAAGACTAATAAAAAATTATTTTTTTAGGCACCAAATAAGAAATACTTGCTACTTTAAATAACAATGAAATTTTTAAATATCTGCAGTTTATATATTGTCCTTTTTGGACGATGTTTAGGGATCAACCCCCTTTGTGTTAAATAACCTGGTGAGGGTTACCCAACTTAGTGGGCCAGTTTCCTTTTACCTCCTTTTCATTATTTGGTTCCAACTTTATTTGTTTCTCAACCAATGATACATGCATGTGAATCTAGATTATGCCAGACTGTATAGATAAACTACTCAAGGAGTACTTCTAGGATTCAAGCACTATGGTACAAATATACAGGTTAGACTCGTAACACTTTCACATTATTTTGAACTTCCTACCCTCAAACAATCATCCCTTTATCTCTATATACTATTCCATATCTCTTTCAAATACAGGCTCTTGCGTAAAACAAACCAAAAAATTTATGTCAAAATTCGGGACGACTTTGACATGTGGTTTTACAAAGAAAATAGCATAAAACCAACAAACAAAATAGTAAACAAAATAGTAAACAAAAAAGTTAATTCACCTAAACTTGAACTAAACATTGGCCCCAATGTTTCTTAACAAGATCCAGAAGAGTGACTCACAGAGGGTACTGCAACACCAACTGCTGTCTTCTAGCTTTCACCAGTAAGACCCTATTTTTATTACCTGAAAACAAAACAAAACAAATAACAAAAAGGAAAACTAAGTTATTAAAAGTGTGGATTTCCTCCCACGAAGCGCTTTATTTAACGTTACATGGCTCGATGGTCCATTCCTCTTTATTATGGGAGATACTTCCTCTTCCACACCTTGTTTCTCTTTCTTTCCGCAACCCATAACTCATCTAGTTCAAAATCATGGATCACTATGTTCTTCAAGTCACTCCCAATTTCCATCTAATCACCTTGATGTTCCATTTTCTTTATCTTATTGGCTTCTTGAATGAACTTAATAATTTTTATAGATGCTTGAGATGATTTCACCTGAGATATTATGCTGGAGACTTTTTCTGGGGATGGTTTCAAAATTTTGTTGTCTCCTGCTAGTTTGATCATACCAACTGAATCTTGATTCTTTCCACCTGCACCTTCAAAGTTATCTCATCATCAAATGATTTTAACGTCAGATTACATGTCTCGATATTAAAATTGCATCGACTTGTAAGCAAAAATGATCAACCAAGAATGATAGGAGTCTCTTCATCTTCAGGAATATCCATGATCTGGAAGTTAATTGGAAAGACAAAATTGTCAATTTCCACCAATACATCTTCAGCTATCCCATATGACTGCTTAATGGTATTCATCAAATTTTAATTTTGTCCCACTCTCGCTTATCTTTTCAATACCAAGCTTTTTGAAGATAGACAATGACATTAAGATCACACTAGAACCATAATCAATTAGAACACTTTTGAATGATATGTCTTTTATAGTGCACGGTATTACAACTGAACCTAGATCCTTCTTCTCGATAGTGATTTTTCTATTAGGCGTGATTGCACACAATTTCTCATTACCATGTACTGGTCTATCTTCTATTGATCTCTTTTTTTATAGTACCTCCTTCATGAATTTCTGGTACAAAATCATTTTCTCGAGTGCTTCAAAAAATGGTACGTTGATCTCTAGATTTTTGAACACTTTGACAAATTTCTCAAATTATTTCTCTTTTGGGTCCTTCTTTGCTACCCGAGAGGGATACAATAACTTAATCACTGGCTTAGTCTCCTTTGCACTCTTCTCTTCAGTTGGCTTCATAGACAATACCATTTCCTCCTGCTTTTTCTTATTTTCTCGCATTTCTAGCTCTACCCTATGATCTGATCATCATATTTCTTCTCTTCTTCACCTTCTGGCCCTTCTGACTTCTTATTGTGAAAATATTAACATTCTCATGACTTTTCTGATTGTCTTGTGCTTGCAAAGATAATTGTTGTGCAATCTGTCCCATTAGAACTTCCAATTTTTTTATTGCAGCTGTGGTATTTTTGTGATTACTCCCTGTCTCTTCTTGGAATTGAGAAGTGTGGGAAGCCATATTTTTAATAGCTACCTCCCATTCTGCCTTTTGAGGAGATTGTTACTGATTTTGGCCACTTCCTTGCTGATCTTTCTAGGAGAAATTTCGATGATTCTTCCACCCTGGATTGTAAGTATTGGAGTAAGGGTTATTGTGCCTCAAAAATTTGATCTCTCCAACTTGTTATGGATTTGCAAGACAATGTACAATCATGTGTGGTCCACTACAAATTTCACAATAAGCTTTTTGTGTCTGTTGAGCCTGAGCTACCTGTTGAACCTGAGCTACATGTTGAGTACCCATGTTCATTGCTTTCATCTTTTTCTCCACTTTTGCAACAATTGTCTCTTCGATATAGATTTTCTTGTTAACTTATAACTTCATATCTGTCACTCCCTCTGGTTTACTTTCAACCCTATCATACATCTCTAGATGCTCATTTTCAGCAATGGCTTTAATGATCTTCTTTACACCAGTGGTTGTTGTAATGTTGAATGAGCCACCAACTGCTGTATCAATAACCTACTTTGTCTTCATTCAGAGGCCATTTACAAACATCTGCATTTGTTTAGTTTGGTCCATATTATGAGTGAGACAAGCTACCAATAACCTCTCGAACCTCTTATAAGCATCACCTAGTGGCTGTGGCGGTAGAAATGTTGAGACTAAGCCATTAGATTGACTTGACTCGCACAAATAAAAATAAAAAATCGACATCGCGCTTTATTGTTTCCAAAGGTAAAGGGAAAGAGCGAATGAACCCAAAAAGAGAGAGGGTAGAGAATCTAGGTACGGGGATTGGTTATACAAAAGGGAAGGTATTAAGACCCTAAACATCTACGGTACTTTGCAGGAACCTCTTTGAAAATATGTGTATTTTGGCTATAAAAAGTGTATACAAAATAGATGGTGGAGATGAGAAAAGAAGTATTATTTTTTACAATTTTGCACCCGTCGTAGTTGCAAACCTGTAGTGCCTACGTACCACCTTCCATGAAATAGGGGATCCGGGTACTCGTAGTTCACCTTAAAAATTTTAAAACACAAGTGTGTTGGTTAATTTTAAGAGAAGAGACATCATTGTCATATCCGAGTGGAAAACATACTTACTATCCACAATCATGAGAAAGGAGAATTTGCATCATCTCAAAGTGGAGGATATAGCTTGGATTTTAAAATCAACAAAGTCTCACTCAACACTCAAGTGGAAAATATCTCACTTTACTTCATATCTTAGAAGTATAGTAGCTAGCATCACTACAAGAATCGTCAAGAGTCTAATCTTTTGAGAAAAGTTTAAAGTAAAAATCCAAAGTGGCAAAATGGTTTGAAGGATGTTAATTGAATTTTAGTCTTGAGAAAAATGTCAAAGTATGATTAAATTGATTAATGTATGATTAAGAAAATATTTTTTAAAATGCATGGACCTAAGTCCAAATTTATTATGAAAGCGGTTTAAGTTATAAAACAAGAAGAGCTTTGAAAAAGAGGGAGAAGATTTTTGAAATTAAGGAAGATGGGAAGAGATGAAGGGACTATCCTAAAGCATAAGGTAAAAGCCAAGGAAAAGAACGATCTAACCAACAAAAGCCAACACTTGCATAAGAAGTCAATGTAGAATTCCGATCCTTTGGATTGAAACCAAGCAAGAAAAAATACGAAACCTCTGAGAAATACCAAGCTTCATATGAATTAAGTCTTCACAAAAGTTGGGCAGAGTAACGACTGTATATAGATGAATTCTCAATCACAGATAAAGCATATAAACAAAATAACCTACACACAAAGAAAATCAACCCAACGTCTTGGGATAAACCCCAAGAACTTTAGACAAAATAACAACAGAGCAATAAGGTCCCTAAGTATCAAGGCTTCTAATCCTAAGTCCAAGAGATCCATAAATGCACAATGCTAAGGATAGTAACCAAGTAGTCCAAGTAACCTTAAAGTTTTTTAATGTTCAAGGTGATTATTAAGTATCTTTAAAAGAAAAGAAAAGCTCAAATAAAGATAAAATGACATAAAGATAAATTCTCAAGTGAGCAAAAGATAAAATGGCATAAAGATAAATACTTAAGTGAGAAAAATAAAAATGGTATGGAACATAAATACTAAAATAAATGGTGCATAGAAGTACAGGCACAAAAAATAAAGGCATAAAGTAAAGGCATAAAGTAAAGTTAATTTTTACTGAATTAGAAGTTATAGGTTAGTTGAATGACCATCTTGAAGCTTGCATTTGAGAACTCATTAGAAGATTAACAAAATCAAAGCTTCTCAACAATAAGTCTCATTTTATTTTTGTCAAGTATATCATTCATTTCAAATGCTCAAAGCATCCACATATGGTTAACGATGTTCATCTTATTCACTTAGACCAAAGTTCACGAAGTTCATTAGAGGATTGATAGGATCAAAGCCTCCTAACAATGAACTCCAAAGTTATTGGATCAAAGGTTTCAAATTAAACATACTTGGGCTTGCAAACATAGGTTTGGGCCACGAATGCTCATTTTTTGAATTGGGACAAATTTAGTGCTATGTTAAGCAATCATAAATAGACTTATGTAGAAGTCACACCTATTTTGAAGCCGATCAATAGAAATATGTACCAACATGTTAGAGAAATGATATGTATATCATTCTCCAAAAACATGTAGCACAAGTAAAATCAAGAAAGGGATAAGATGAAGAGGGAGGGAATGTATCCGATGAAGTTAGGGTTTCAAATATCATCAACATCATTCATCCATTTCGGTGGATTTAGTTTTTCAACCTATCAACACTGAAGATCCAATAAGGTTGAGGAACTTGTCCAAAAAATAAAATCAGGACAAAACAAAAATAATAAAATATATTTAATAAAACAGTATTTAAATATTTAACAAAAGGGAAGTAATTGGTAAAATACAAAAAATGTGTTAAAACACCAAATAAAAATCCTAGAAAAATATCAGAGGTCAAACACGAGTCAACAAGTGTTGACAAATTTTTTTAGAATTTTTTAAAGTAAGAAACTATTTTTAGAATTTAAACAAATATGCAAAATAAACTAAAATTTGTGAAAAATAGTAAAATCAAAAATAAAAATTAAAATGAGGTCACCAATATTTGTCAAGAGGTCAATTGATCCTTCCATATTTTTTTTCATAATTTTAAAATCAAGAAAACTATTTTTTTAAACAATTTAAACAAGTCAAATAAAGTGAAAAATCATAAAAGTTATCCATCACAAAAATAAAATTGTGAAAAAATAAAAATAAGAAATACAAAAATCAGAAGTAATTTTGAGAATCTTTTCACAATTTTAGAAGTTGAAATGAATTTGTTTATGACTTTTTGAAGTTTAAAATAATTAAATCAAAAATCAGAAAATAAAAATAATATCAAAATAATGTCACACATTAGGTTCAACTCACTTATACACGCTGGCAAATCCAAAGGCGCTGGAGCTAGGACATACGATGATCATCACTGAAACGCGCGCAAGCAACACAAAAAAATCTAACCAATCAAATTAAAACGTTTGGTTGTGTATCATTGGTTGAAGAATGACACGTAGGTTGTCTTTAACCTCCAGCCTCCTGCAACTAGGGAAAAACTCATATCCTTAAATCTGTAAATGTACGCGTTCATAGTGGTACCATTATATTCTTCTACTATAGACGATCATGACATATACTCGCGAAAAATTTATTTAAAGTGTAGCTCACTCGATTTGGAAATAACCAAAGAGTTTTTGAAGAATTTGAATTTGCAAGAAGATGCATCAAATACATCAATTAATCAAAATTAAACCATCATCAAGCATAAATGAACATCATAGATCATTCCAGTAATTTGAGTTAGAAGAATTGATGCCTTAAACTACCTGAACGAAGTATGAAGAAATTGCTCTGAAACTTGACTTGGCTTGCACGATTTAGAGTACCTCAAGACTTAATTCTTCTTTTGTTATCTTCAGTGAAGTTCAAGGAAGAAGAATGAATAAAAAATTGGAGATGGAAGGGAGCAAATTATGATTTCGAAATCTTAGAAATGTGAGCTATGAAGAGAGTTTGGCATGGTGATTTTGGATGTCCAAGCTTGTGGAAATGATGTAGAAAGGGTCTGTATTTATAGGAGAAGTGAATAGAATCAAGAGGAGGGGTGAATGATGCAATCTCAATCAAATTCGTGCGCACTTATGTTCATGAGCAAAGTGTGAGCACATGTGCATCAAAACTCATCCAAATTATGTGTTTTGACACTCAAAATGCTTAAGGCATCTTTTATAATCTTGTTGAAATGAATATCACGTGGTAATTTGGTGATTAGAAGCCATATTTCACAAACTTGCTTCTGACTTCAAGTAAAACTTCAGTTCTAAGGTACCAACTTTGAATCCATGGTGCACATAACTCAAGAGGCTTTATGACATGATTATTGAAGCATTTGAAAGACAAGGTCACAATATTTAAAATGTGCCAAGAAAGACTCCATTTGGATAATTGAGCTGGACGTTATTTCCACTTGAATTTGTGAAAAACACACAGATTTTTATAATTAGAAAAATTCTAAGTATAGGACTCCAAAATGACCTATAATGTTCTTCAAGATTACATGACCTTCCACTCAAATTTTGGTCTTGATATCTGAAGATGAGATGAAGTAAAAATCTTGAATTAAATTTTGGAATTGAGATCACTCCAAAACCATAAAAATTGAGAGAGTTATGGTCTTTGGAATATGATGAACAAATTTGATGAAATTCACAAAAGACCTATAATCTTTTCGATTCTTCAACCACTTTTCAAGTATTTTCAAGTCTTGCACATTAAAACAAAGTTGTAGTAGACATCCCAAAGATTGTTGTTGAAAAAGAATGGGCTCATGGAGATAAAAATTGACCAAGTTATGATCATTTGAAGTCAAACCCTGAAATTCAATGGCTTTTCAAGGAGGCTTGTAATCTTTATCAATCATTAGTGATCTTCCATTCAAAATTAGCATTAGACTCCTAAAGAAAACTTATTAAGGACCCTCTAAAGAGAATTGTGGCTTTGGAGTCAATCAAAAATCTTAAAGAATGAGCAAGATATGGTCCTTAGAAGTCAATAAACCTTAGCTCAGAGAGTGTCAAAATGACTTGAAACCCCTTTCAACTTTTTATGATTTTTCTTGAACAATTGGATCTTGTCATGTGAAGAGAGGTTGTGGTAGATGATGATAAGAATCCATAGAAAAAAGAACCAACTCTAAATTTTGAAAATGGAGGTCAAACTTTTTGAACCAACCTTAAATCTTTTTGAACTTTATTGGAAAAATGAAGCATGATGAATCACATTAGGCCTTGAAATGATGTTATCTTGAATCACACTCAAAGATGGA
Source organism: Vicia faba (assembly GCA_948472305.1). Classification (NCBI taxonomy): domain Eukaryota; kingdom Viridiplantae; phylum Streptophyta; class Magnoliopsida; order Fabales; family Fabaceae; genus Vicia; species Vicia faba. The sequence goes on from OX451739.1 coordinate 489,890,687, forward strand.
GCTAAAGCATCAAAGAAACTTGTTGAAGAAGGCATTCAAATAAACACATGAACCTATGAATCTTCTTATGAATACCACCCCCAACTTTAAGGAGAACTTGACCTAAATAAAGTGAGGGAACCCATTGAACCACAAATATTTGATATAATAGATATAGCCTTGAAGCTTGAGCTCTTGCAATTCATTGAACAACCATTTGACTGAAGACCACCCCCCAAACCCTAGGTTAAATGGTAAGATGTATGCAATTGTGTCATCACCTACAATATAAACATTCAAAGAGACATATATATATATATATATATATATATATATATATATATATATATATATATATATATATATATATATATATATATATATATCTTGATGTTAGTTAAAAGAACACATGTACAAGATACACAATTCAAGGTGCTTGGTGATCTCTCAAGAGCAAACTTAAAGATAGAATGAAGTGGAAAGAGAGAACCAAATCTAGTGTGTGATCTTGATGCATTTATGATATGATATGTTGAGGAATCTTAGGGGCAAACAGTTGCCCTTATTTAAGTGTCTTATATCCGGAGATACGAAGGTTAAAATCTTCGTCTTGACGCGATTGAAGATACTTAGATATAAAACAAACCCTATTTTTGGCCTTAAGATGCTATGTAATGCTTATGATTATGATTGCAAATGACCAACTCCGTAGGTGACATAGAACACCACCGAGGAAGCATAAAATAAAACCAATAGACCAAAAGAGACTTTGACTAAGGAAATAAATCACTGGGGAACAACACGACTCTGGGGATGGCTAAAAATAAGTAAAGCTAAAACCACAATCAAAGAATCCAAATGCATAGAAAGATTTCAACAACAGAAACTTTTAACAATGAAAACAACAAACTATCAAGGAGCTAACCATTAAGAAAGGGCTATCCGCTCGACTAGAGGAAAGAAACTCAATTATATTGGAGGAAAATCAACTCCTCTAGGGAAAAGAAGACTCAGCTCTACTGGGGTAAAATCCAAAGAGGAGACAAAGTATCATTAACTCAATAAATGAAGAAAAAGAAATGGATAAAAACGATCGACATATAACTGTGAACTATCCACTTAGAGAGGAGATAGCAAAAAGAGAGTAACATCACCTCATAGAGGGTCGTGAATTAACCACCCCGAAGGACACGAATAGAAATGGTAAGATAATGTTGGCTCAGTGATAACGGTAAACATCAATATCGAGATTAGTAAATGAATGATTGACATTAGTACTTATGACTGGAAACACATGATTGACATCAACGCTTATGGCTGGGAACAAAAGTTGACATCAACACTTATTGCTACAAATGTTGACATAAGCACTTATGGATGGGAACAAAGGTTGACATCATCACTTATGGCTGGGAACAAAGGTTTGACATCATCGCTTATGGCTAGGAACAAAGATTGACATTAACACTTATGGCTGGGAACAAAGGTATGACATCAACACTTATGACTGGGAACAAAGGTTGACATCAACACTTATGGTTGGGAATAAAGCTTGGCATCAGCACTTATGGTTGGGAACAAAGGTTGACATCAACACTTATGGCTGGGAACAAAGGTTCACATCAACACTTATGGCTGGGAAAAAAGGGTTGCCATCAACACTTATGGCTGGGAATAACTCAACTCTATTGGGGTAAAGTCCAATGAGGAGAAAGAGATAAATGCCGACTACGAACAACGGTGAACTACAACCTCAAGGATGTAGGTATAAAAAACATAGAACAATACCGCTTTTATTGAAGGTAAAGAAATAGAAGATACACCAGCGTTTACTGAAGGTGAACTACCAAATTCCACTGAAGGTAGCATCTGTATTAACAATAACGAGTTTCCCAAAATTCTGGCGTTCTACCTAGAATGAGTCTCAACTCCTTTTTTTTACCAAGGTACCACTTGAAAAGGGTAACAACTTTAATGACTTCTGGATTTCATTGAGAATGGAAAGAGTCTCTTCTTTGACCAAGATATCACTCAGAAAGGGTGATAACTGCTGTAAGAATCTTTCAACAAACCGTATTTATTATTGGAGTAAAATGAACCTCGACAATAAACTATCTCCCATAATGAAAAGACTACCATCCATCAGAGTAAAACCTCAATGACGAACTATCTCCAATAACAAAGAAACTACCATCTATCAGAGTAAAAACATCTTCTCTGGCATTAACATACTTTTGAGGAAGTACAAGTTTTTCAAATAAAAAGACCACTACTTGTTGTTACAAAAAGGATTGTAATAACACTGCTTGGAAGTGCATCTCTGATTTCATGGGGAAATACCAATACACCCCGGTTGAGGGAAAAAGTCTTCACGTGCAAAATAAATTCACATTCTCAATCCAGAGCTCACAGCCTATTAGGATCAAAATAATGTTGCTGACGGGGACCAAAAATTCAAACAGGGGACATACCAGAGTGAAACAGTCACCCAAGACACCACCCAATGAGGAGTAAACACAAATGTGGATCAAATTTCATTTAGATAAAGAGCTGGGAAGGAAGGCTAAAGCAAAATTCTTTCACGAGGGATAACTCAGCGGAGAAATTGAAAGGATATACACTTTCTTCTTAAGGTTGACACTCTATTGGAGAGAGGATAACATAACTCTGCAAAGAGGATAATATACAACAAAAATAACAATGAATGTGAATGAGCAATGAATTTTAATTCAGTTATGCATGGTGCATGTATGAATGTATGAATGTATTAATGCTATCATGTACATGCTGATAAAATAGACATACTGCACTGGGAATAACTAGACAAAAACCAACTCGGGTAAGGACAACACTCGGCTAAATCACATACAGGATAAAGATTCCATAAGAGAGTAAGCACCAATTGAGGAAACAAAGTCCTACTTCAAGGATTAACTTAACTGGGAAGAAACATGGTTTGAAAATAAATTAAAGCAAAATATGATAGCAATAGACCAAAACAGATACATGGATATATCACCCTCCTCCAGGCTCCACCGGGGAATATCATACAGACTTTTCTAGGGAAGATGATTCCATATCGTCTAGGATTCAACTGGGGATATTGTACTGTCTTCACTAGAGAAGATTAAATCATGCACGCCGAGGGGAGTCCAAATACATTCTTTACTATCAAAGGTAGTGGTTGCGCAAACTTCTCTGGGGAGAATTTATGAAACTTCCTGGGGATAACAACTTTAAAGGGAAACATCATCTTTGATTCATCTAGGGAATTAATAAGTTAAAATCATAACAAGAAGTCAAAATTATGGGGATTTTAAATCAAACTGAACACTTGGCGAGAGAAAACCCAAAAGTTGATAGTTCTTTCAACACTTCTTAGAGAACTATATTGCTTTTGTCTGGCTTCTTGGGGATTTCATAACAACAATGTTATAACTGGAGTGAACAATGCTCTGTAAGAGATTCTACATCAATTCTCAACACACAAAGGGAGAAAGAATCCAACAAATGAGCAAGGTCTTTATAACTATACAATCTCTTCCCGATCTCAACCTGGTTGGGGAAAGAATCACACTTAGCTAGAGAAACCTGAATCAAGACTTATTTGGGGAATATGGGAGAGAGGTATCAAACCAGACAAACCCAACACCATATAACAACTTGGAGAAAAATCTGAACCAAGACTTAACTGGGGAAATGGGATTACAAACCCAACACCACACCATATATCAACTGGTATGAAATCCATTAATCCAAGGAAAAAATCACAAGTGGACTACACACATATCAGCAAGAGTAACCCAAGATACTTCTTGGGGAGAAATTAAGAAACTTCAAAGTTCGTCCATCCTTGAAACCACTAATTTTGTCCCACTTGAATAACAAAATTGAGGTAAAAAGTAATTTGCAAATTCTTTTCAAAAACATGTTTTTATTATTAAGTCTTTTTGTTTTGAAAATCACTATCAATAATAAATGAATTTTTTCTAGACAGAATAAAATTAGTATTACAAAGAATTGGATAAAGGCTTAAACTTTATTAATAGAATGGTAGTCCGCGAATGGAAAGACTCCATAGATGATTATAAAGTTTTGTAAAATGGTAAATACATGGAAAAAATACATTGAAATACAATGACCACTGATCTTACTGGTTGATTAGAACCTACTAAGTGGTTGGACGATGATCTTCAGACGGGCTTGAAAGTTGAGGAGGAAAAAAAGGGGTTCTACCTGCAAGGCACTCCATCGATCAAGTAAGTTGGGAGAAAATGAGATACAAGCAAAGTGTTAGGGCTTTAGTGATGAATAGTGGATATTCGATACATGACCCTCACATGAGTGGGGGTAATATAGTGGCATTGGCGCTTGGTCATTGGTCCCTATTTTTGACCCAAGATATGCGGATCTGGAAAAATAGGTAACTCTCAGAACTTGGTCAAACCAGTTAGGTGCGCCCGTAACTAGCCGTTGGTTTCGGGGAGAAGGTAGGTTATGGGTAGTGGTCTATGTGGTACCCTTATATTTGCCCCTAAGATCCCTCTATCATCTCATATCAACTCAATCACATTAAGATCACATTAGGGTTTGTGTTGTACCCCAAAATTTGCCCTCCCATATTCTTCAAGACTTGCTAAGAGCATGCTTCAAAATCTCCCAAGGGTTGCACAGTCCAATGGCCTCCTAACAGTAAAAAATTAGGGTTTTGGTTATGGAAAAGAAGTTGAAGTTTCCAAGGGTCCAATCAAGTCCCACATGCCTATAAACATTGACAAGCATCCATATGTCAAGTTTCAAGACTCACAGCACAAAATTGCACAGTCAAAAACCCTAATTGCTTCACAGTCAACTGCAGGGGCAAAATGGTCATTTGACAGTCAAAAGTCAAAATTTTTGGTCAACATCTCATTTTGAAGCCACAAACATCATTTGATCAATTCTTGATCATGATTCTCAAAAAATGGCTCAAAAAGTCTCAAGATGCAAAAGTTTCTATTTTTGGACAGTTGAAAAAGTCAACTGCAAATTGACCAAGGCATAACTTCCACATGGTTTATCAGAAAAATTCAATCCAAAGCTCATTTTGAAGAGAATGACATTTCCTACAACTCATATTCACACTTCAAGTCCAAGAAATGCTCTCACAAAAAGTTATCAATCTCAACATTATAGGTCAATTTCAAAAGTCAACAAAAAGGCACTTTAAGTCAAAGACCATAACTTGAGTTTGGTAAATAAAAATGACATGGGACCAAAGGCATTGGTTAGAGGACTTCAAGACCTTTCCAAAATGTCCAAGAACATGATCAAAGCTTAAAAATTGAGCAAGATATGCCTTGTGGAAGTTGGGAAATTTTTGGGAATTTTGAAAAGTCAACTTTGCTTCAAATGCCTCAAAATTGCTAATGGGCCTCAATTTCTTCCATGAATCATTATCCAAAAGCTATGCACGACCCACTAAGCTAAAAGGGAGTTATTTTCTTATTTTTAATTAATTAATTGAATTTTTAATCCTATTAATTCATTTAATTAAAATTAAATATGAGAAAAATACTAAATCATGTGTTTCAAATCTTTTTGTGCAGCATTTTCATCCATCATGACCTAAATATTTCGTGCACATGCTCAAGAGACCAAATCTTCCAAAATAGGCAAGTTTCCATAGCAAAAAGGCATGAAAAAGATTGAAAAATATTGGATTGGAAATCAAATATTGAATCATTGAATACATGGATTTTGGGCTGGTTTTTTGACCTAGTTCTATTCACATACATAAGCATAAGTGAAACCTAATGCCCTGAACACAAGAAGCTGCGCATAAGGCATAGAACAAACTTGGACTTTTTCACAAAAAGTTTGAAAATTGTTTTCATAGATACAAGGTGATTCAAAGCTCAAAAAGTATTCCAAACGATTGCTGGGACCTTCCTGAATATGTCTCAATACCTTTCCAGTCTCCACGCACAAGGAATTGGTAGAACCATGTTGCACTTTTTCACAAAAAATTCATAATCGTGTTTCCATTTATGTGCGTTATTTGTGATTTTTAATTATTGATTTACACTAACATGGACATTCTGAAGCTATTGGTGCTATTTGATTGAACTGAGAACGCCTATATCCAAAGTTGCCATTACTGCATTTTAGGGTTTCAGAAGCTTGGATTTAGGGGTTCATAAATAGGGTAAAATCAGGCCACGAAACCAGTACCATTAAAATCAGGAGATCCAAACGAATTGATCTCACCCCTCGCGCCATTTTTATAATTGCTTATGAGCTAATCGCTATTATTCCATGGCTGTTTTAGTAGGGGTTTAAAACCCCCGCTATCTATTCTGATTTTTCAGGCAAAACGAAGAAACCATGAAGAAGATGCTGAGTTGTTGGCACATGACTGGACAGTTCAAATTTAGCGCGTTTTTGTTTTGCTTCAGGCCACTAGCGCGTTTTCACACATGTTATTCACGTTCCATAATAATATCAGAAGCGCGCGTTGGTTCAGTTGGTTGTTGTGTTGGCATGCAGGTATTGGGACCTGGGTTCGATTCCCAGGTCCCCCACTTCTTCCATAATTTCTGTTTTAACATATTTCTACGCAGCGCTTCATCAAGATACCACCATACAACTCCATCTCCTAACTTGCCACGCGCCCAGAATCCCCAATCCAAAGGCCAGAATCTGAAGTCCACCATGCACGCCAGTCAATGAATCTGCACGCAAACGCTGGAAGTCAAAATGGGCTTGGGATCAATGGGCCAAATTCCTTGCAAAACCTCCAAATTGGGCAGAAACCCCCCCATTGTTTGTATTTCTTTTTTCTAATTCCCTTTTCTTTTCTTCTTTTTATTTTAATTGCTTTCTTGTTTTATTAATTTCACAAAAATAATTTTCATAATAAAAATAAATACAAAAAAATACAAAAAGATGTTTTATTATTATTAATTTAATGCATTAATATTTTTGTAAACAAATCTTAAATAATTAATTTAGGTTAATTTAGGTTTTCAATTTTAATGTTTTCTTAATAACTAAAAAATGTAGAAATTAGGTTTTGAGCATTTTTATTCTTTTTCTTAATATAATAATTTCCTCTTCTTATTATTATTATTAACTATTAATTATTTTTTAAATACTCATATAATTAAATAATTAGTATAAATTAGGTCAAAACTTAAATATTTTTTCTTTAACAATTAAAAGTAATTTAGAACTAGGTTTTAATTTAACTTCTAATTTAATTAATTTCCTTTATTTCATAAATACAAAAAACATCAAAAATAACTTCTTTTCTTATTAAATAATTAATTTCCTCTTAATTCCAATTTAATTTCTTTAAAGGGTCCAACGCCCTCGAACTTTCGCTTCTAATTTCTTTCGCGCGTTTGCTTCTATTTTTCATTTTAAATATTATGTAATCCCCCCAAAGCCTTGTAATAGTAATTAGGACCTTTATTTTCCGCATTTTTATTCAAATCGGGTCTTTGTTAATTTGGCGATGTATAGACTCGCGCCTTGTGTAGGACTTTATTTTCCGCATTTTAATTTCCGCACCATTAAACTGTTAATCACATGAAAGAATGAATGGCCTAAATAAAATCAAAGCGTAGCTCACCCAATGCATGATCAAGATAAAACATAATTGAAAATGACACACAAATTCACACACCACTCTTAGGGTACGCCTCACTGTTGCCTTGCCCCTCGAAACGTGGTCGTCGAGTATAGGACGTTTTAGTAAGTCCTTATGTCCATGAACATGGCATAAGGGTAGCTTCTAAGGTGTCCTACTATTGCTCTGGTGACCACACTGTCCCTAACAAAAGAATTGACCCGAACACCTCCAACGGTGGTGCTACCTACCTCTCAATGGTGGGATGGCACTATCTTAAGGACATTTACACAGCCTAATTCCTTAGGGTAGGTGGATGACTCATAGATACTTGCTCTAATTCAAAACAAATCAAAACTTCTTTTCACACCGACACTTTTCAAAAAGCTTTCAAAATAACTTTTCAAACACTCTTGAGGACTGATACAAGAGTCGATCTGAAACTTTAAAAGAAACTTTTTTCGAACCCACTCACAGTTGAAAAGCAAACAAACATTTTGAAAACACAAATGAGCAAGTATCTAAGAGCCCTGGATAACCATGGATAGAAAGGGTGCTAACACCTTCCCTTTCTATAAATCCACCTCCCGAACCGAGAAACAATCTCATAACGAATTTTTCTGTGCTTTTGTCCTTTCCATATTGGAGAAAATAAAAGACGGTGGCGACTCTTGCTTCCGCGACATTTCGCGAACCAGCATTAAACAGTCAGTTCCAGATCCACCGATCACAGTTTGGTTTTTCTCCTTATCTTTAAGTTTGCTCATGAGGAATCACCAAGCACCTTGACTTGTATATTGTGATCATCTATGTTTTGTTTTGATTAAATTTTAACTAATGAATACTATTAATGTTTTCTTTAGTTTATGATGATATAGATGGAAGCACAACACATTTCATCAGGTTGATCTATAAGTTCATGAGTTTATTTTCATGCCTTCTTCAACAAGATTTCATTGAGGTTCAAGCTTCATGATTGAAGATTCTTTGAAGTGACATCATGATAAGGTCTACTATGATTCATCATGCCTCAATTTGTCAAAGAATGTCAAAGGATGCAAAGGTTGATTGAAGAGGTTTGATCTAATTAGACAAGTTCTTAATTTCTTGATCACAAGTACATAATTCCCTCAATTCTTAATATTTGGAATTGGTAATGGTTCTATAATTTCTCATTATCATCCTCAACAACTTCTATTTACATGACAAAAGTGTTTGTGGAAGAAAGTTTGTCAAAATTGAAAAGGGTTTCCAAGGCATTTTGTTTCTCAAGGAGTTAGAGTTTTGAATTTATAAAGGCTATATCTTGCTCATTTTTTGGTATTTTTTGAGTGATTCCAAAGACATGCTCCTCTTTAAAGGGTTATAAATAAATCACTACAAAAGTTTCAAGGAAATTTTATGTGGAAGATGCCTAATGATTGAGAGAGATTACAAGTCCTCTAGATAGGCCATCAAATTCCCTTATGTGACTTCAAAGGATCATAACTTGATCAATTATTATCTCCTTGAGCCCATTCATTTTCCACAATGATATTAAAGATGTGAAATTCAACCCTTATTTATGTGCAAAGCTTGAAAATGGATGGAAGATGTCTTAAGGACTCAAAAGATTATAGGTCATCTCCTGAATTTTAACCAACTTCACAAAGTCACAACTTTCTCAATTTTTGGACTTTTTAAATGGTTCAAGTCTCAAAATATCATTCAATGGATCTACTCCATGACATCTTATTTTATTAAGATCAAATTTTAAATAGAAATCCATGTTTGGATGCAAGACATTATAAGTCATTTTTGAAGAAAAACTTAGAATTTTTCTAAGTACAAAATGTCAACATTTTCTTCTCAACTTTGACTCATCAAAATTTTCAGCTCAAGCCTCCATTTGATTCCATTCTATGCACATTTTAAAGTTTTTGATCATATCTTTCCAATACATCAAGAATCAAGTCCTAAGGTTCCCTAAATTGTGCACACCATGATTTCAAAGTTGGTACCTTGTAACTGAAGTTTCTCAAACATTCAGAATGCATTTTCCATAATTTGACTTCTAATTACCAAGTTTGTGCGTGTTTTCTACTTAAACATGATTAGCATAAGCGTGTGGATGATTTAGAGTGTCAAAATGCACCATCTGGATGAATTTTGATGCACACGTGATCACACTTATTTCATGAAAACAGGTGTGCACGATTTCCCTCCAAGTTGCATCATTCAGTCCTCCTCTTGATTCAATTCACTTCTCCTATAAATACAGGCTCTATCCCACTCATTTTCGCAAGCTTAGTTAGCCAGAATCATCCTGCCAAACTCTCTCTGGAATCTACTTTTCTGCAACTTTGAATTTGGTTTTAGAACTTTCCTCAATCCATTTTCTTTGTCAATTCTTCATCCTTGAACTTCACTGAAGCTAACAGAAGAAGAACCAAGATCTAAGACTTCCTAAATCATGCTATCAAGTCAAGTTTCAGAGCTCTGAATTTGAACTTCAATAGGTAGATTCCTTCACCAATTCTTTCAAACTTTGGTACTGTATTGAAGCTCTCATCATTCTGATTCTAGTCGCAACATTTGTTTTCAACTGAAAGTGAATTTTAGCCATAAATTTTCAAATCCCATTTCAAATATTTCCTTCCAAAACGACTGAGCTACACCTTACATGAATTTTTTGCGAGGGTACCATTAGAATCGTCTTGAAGAGGCGAAACGAATGGTACCAGTCTCGAGCTCTAATTTTTCCATTTCACAGACCTGCAATTCGCGTGGCTGGAGGTTGAAGATGACAATCGTGTCATCTCTCAATCAATGATATTGTGCCATTTGTTTATTTCAAATTCTGATTTTAATAAATGATTTAGTGTTTTATTCACTAATGACCATGATACGCACAACACGTCTGATCCATTGGATTAGCTTACTAACGTGTTTTAACTCTCATCCAATGGTCTACATCTTTTTGGTTTTTATTTTATTTTCTGATTTTTATATTTTATTTGTTTTAAACTTCAAAAATTCATAAAAAAATCAATTTTAACTTAAAAAAATATGAAAAAATTCTTAAAATTACTTTTGATTTTTCTCTTTCTGATTATTATTTTTTCATAATTTTATTTTGTGTTTTGATATTTTTTAAATTTTTTCACTTCATTTGAGTTATTTTAAATGTTTAAAAATGATTTTCTTAATTTTTAAATTCTAAAAAAAATGGAAGGATCGAATGACCTCTTGAAAAATATTGGTGACCTCATTTTAATTTTATTTTTCACTTTACAATTTTTCACAATTTTTGATTATTTTTCCTATTTCTTTTAATTTTAAAAATAGTTTCTGACTTTAAAAAATTACCAAAAATTTTATAAAAATATTTGAGTTTATTTTTGGTTTTTCTATGGTCTCATTGAATTTTTCTTAAATGTTTTAAATATAGTTGCTATTTTCCCTTTTATTTTTCCCTTTTAGTTTCTATGGTCTCATTGAATCTTTTGATCACGAGCTTCATTAACATCATTGGATCTTGGGTGTTGGGTTTCACTCTGCCAAAATGGATGATTGATTTTAATGATAGCTTGGTTAAATTTTTGGTTCAAATATGGTTTGATTCTTATCCCTTCCCTCTTCATCTTATCCACTTCTTACTTGTACTACATGTTGGAGAATGATTTACATATCATTTCTCTAAACATATGATACATAGATTGCTATTGACCTCTCTAAAAAAAGGTGCGACTTCTATATAAGTCCACTTACAATTGCTTAACATAGCGCTAAATTTTGTCCCGATTCGAGAAATGATCATTCGTGGCCCAAACCTATGTTTGCAAGCCCAAGTATGTTAATTTGAGACCTTTTATCCAATAATCATGTAATTCATTATTGGGAGGCTTTGGTCTTATCAATCCTCTAATGAATCTTCATAAGCTTTCCCCAAAGTGAATCACTCAAACATCATTGATCATTTATTGTTGCCTTGAGATTTTTAGATGAATGATATACTTGACAAAAAGAAAATGAAACATGTTATTGAGAGGCTTTGGTTTTATCAATCCTATAATGAGTTTCAAATGTAAGTTTCAAGATGGTCATTCAACTAACCTTTAATTTCTAACAATTTACTTTATTTTATGCCTTTACTTTATGCTCTTTACTTTATGCACCATTTATTTTAGCATTTTACATTTCGTGCTATTTTCATCTTTGCTCACTTGAACATTTACTTTTATGACATTTTTATTTTCTCCCTTGAGCTTTTCATTTCTTTTTGAAGATACTTAATAATCAACTTGAACCATAAAAAACCTTAAAGTTACTTGGACTATTTGGTTACTATCCTTGGCATTATGGAGTGATGGACTTATTGGACTTAGGATTAGAGACCTTGACCTACCTTGAGACTTGGTGACTTCTATTTCTATTTTGTCCGGATTTCTAAGGTTTACCCCCAAGACATTGGGTTGTTTGTTTTCTTTGTGTGCAGGTTATTCTGATTATATGCTTTGATTGGGAATTTATCTGTATACAGCCGTTACTCTGCCTAATTTTTGTGAAGACTTAATGCATTTAAATTTTTATTCTCAAGAGGTTATATTGTCCTTGCTTGTTTGGTTTAAATCCAAAGAAAGAGAATTCTACATTGACTCATTATGTCAAGTGTTGGCTTCTTGTTGGTTAGATGGTTTATTTCCCTAGGTTTTACCTTATGCTTTAGGATAGTCCCTTCATCTCCTGTCATCTTCTTTAATTTCAAAATCTTCTCCCTCCTTTTCAAAATAGTTCTTGTTTTCTAAACTTGAACAATTTTCACAATAAACTTGGACTTAGGTCCACGCATTTTCAAAAATATTTTATTAATCAAATTTTAATCGACTTAATAATACCTTGACATTTTTTATGATAAGACTAAAAGTCAATCAATCTCATTCAATCTATTTTTCCACTTTGGATTTTTGCTTTAAAATTTTCTCAAAAGATTAGACTCTTGTCAATCCTTGTAGTGATGCGAGCCACTATACTTCTATGATATATAGTGAAGTGAGATATTTTCCACTTGGGTGTTCAGTGAGGCTTTGTTGATTTTAAAATCCAGATCATGTCCTCCACTTTGAGATGAAGCAAATTCTCCTTTCTTATAATCGTGGGTAGTAAATATGTTTTCCACTCAGATAAGACGATGATGTCTCGTCTCTTAAAATTAACCAACACACTTGTGTTTTGAAATTTATAAAGGTGAACTACGAGTACCCTGATCCCCTATTGCACGGAAGGTGGTATGTAGGCACTAAAGGTTCGCAACCGTGGTGGGTGAAAAATTATAAAAATACATATTTTCTCATCCCCACAATCTATTTCTGTATACAACAATTATAGCCAAAATACACATATTTACAAAGAGGTTCCTGCGGAGTACCATAGGTGTTTAGGTTGCTAATACCTTCCCTTTTCATACCCAACCCCCGAACTTAGATTCTCTCGCCCTCTTTTTTGGGGTTATTTGCTCTTTCCCATTCCTTTGGAAACAATAAAGCGCAATGACGATTTCTATTTGATATGTGCGAGTTAAGTCCATCCAATGGATTAGTCTCATCATTTCTACCGCAACATAAAAATTGGCGACTTCACTAGGGAAAGATCGACCTATTGCTGGTCCATCCCTAAGTTGGTTGAGCCTATCTTTGTTTATCTGTGTATGTGTTGTTAGTTGTTGTATATTATGTGTTATATATATGTTTGTCTGGATTTTCCTGGTTTTCAAGGTGCTTGGTGATTTCTCATAAGTCCTATACCCGGACTTGGGCAAACTTAAGATAGGACGGGAGGTATAGTCATGTTAACTTTGAGGGAGTAATCCCAAAAAAGGAGGCATGGGATTCCCCACTCAGTGGAGGCCCCTTTGACTGTGCTGTCGTTTACCGAGTAATCGGGAAGACGTGTTGCTTTCGACTTGGGAGCCTATTGAAACTGAGGACCGTAAAACCTTTAACCGCTCTCGGCCTTTTAGGTGTAGTGCGGAAGCTATAACGGAGTAATCCAGAAATAGTTGTCACGCAATACTACACTCAGACGAGTTTTTCTTGAGAATGTTACTAATTACCGAGTCAATCGGGACGTTGTCAATATTCGAAGGAAGGATGTAGACTCTGGGAACCTTTTAGAACCTTGTTCAGAAGGTTATAAACTATTAGATCATACCTTGTGGGTAGTACCTTTGACTCCATGCTCGTGACGTCGAACCTATGTAGCCCCCATTATGGTTCAAGGGACTTAAAGTTGACTCTTTGTGAATATCTTAGGTACTTTTGACCATGTATTCTGGAAAAAGAAAGACTCGGAAGTACAGTTTCAAGAATCCAAAGATAGATGATTTGGTGAGTCTAATTTCCAAGATTGAGAGTTCTACAGATTTTCAGAAGAAGTATGGATCCATCGTATCTCTCATGAAGTTTAGGATCAAGGAGGGTATTTTCTCAACTTTGGTCAAGTTCTATGATCCGATGTATCGATGTTTCACTTTCCATGATTATCAGTTTATGTATACATTGGAGGAGTATTCTTATTTGTTGGGTTTACCTGTTGCTGATCGTGTTCCTTTCACCGGCTTGGAAGGGGAGCTAAAATCTCATGATATTGCTACTTTGGTTCATTTAGGGAAGTCTGAGGTTGAAGCCCACTTAACTACCAAAGTAGGGATTAGAGGATTACCCCTCAGTTCTTATTGGAGAAAGCCCGTTATTTTTCTAGGATGAAGAGTACAATTACTTTTGAAGCCATCTTTGCTCTACTCGTCTATGGGTTATTCTTATTTCCAAACATCGACAACTTCGTGGATGTTAATGCCATCAGGATATTTTTGATAGGGAATCCAGTTCCTACATTATTAGGTGATTCTTATTACTCCATTCATCTTTGAGATTCTTATCATGGAGGGGTGATCATATGTTGCACACCTTTGTTGTATCAGTGGTTTATTTCTCACTTGCCTCGGTCTGATGCTTTCTGGGATGTCAGGAAGGAACCTCGTTTGGCACCAAAGATTATGGCCCTCACTCATTCAAATATTGCTTGGTACTATCAGGCTTACCATGATTTAGAGATTGTCGATAGTTGTGGTAGCTTCCCCAATGTACATCTTCTTTGTACAAAGGGAGGAATCAACTACAATCCGGTTCTTGAACGATGACAACTTGTATATCCGATGAGGGATAAGCCAAATAGTATTCATTTGAGTGGTTTCTTTCTTAGAGAGGGAGAGAATCATAAGGAAGCTAAGGAGCAGATTGCAAAGGCTTAGCGTCATATTCACAAGAAGAGTATAAAGGACTTGGGACCTAGAGGGGTTGTTTCTTTGGAGCCTTATCTTCAGTGGGTACAAGAAAGGGAAATTCAATTGAAGATGTCATATTCCCGTGAAGCGCCTGTTCCTGATATGTTTGTGAAGACCACTCCTCCCCTTTTGGATGATGTGGAAGAGCTTCAACTGGCCCTAGTCAGGATGCAGCAGGAGAAAGAAGCTTGGAAAAATAAGTGTCAGACTTTAGAGATATCCTACCAGGCAGACTTGAAGGAGAAGGATGACCTAATTGAGATTCTTGAGAGCCATGCTGTAGAGATGATGGAGAAACAAGAGGATTTAATTTCCTCTAACACTCAGTCAGGACTTGGTCATTCACTTCCCAACTCTGGTGATTGGAAAGAGGTTATCGACAGGTATGCAGAAGAGAACAAGCAGCTGAAGGCTCAGATTACAAGACTCACAGGAAACCATCAGCGTGTGGAGTGGTCTTCATCATCTTTGATTTCTTAGGGTTTTTATATTCTATCTTTTTTTGTACTTGGGATTGTTGAAACTTGTACTGAAAAGTTGTAATCCATTTTGAAGATTATTATAATGAGATTTTCAGTATTTTAAAATATGTTAGTACTTTAATATTTGCAAATTGTCTATAAAATCTTTGAGTTCCTTGAATTAATAATAATAAAATAAATCATGTGCATTGCATATCATGCATCATCCTATATGTATTTCTTGCATTTTTGTTCATACCCAAGTGTCTTACTGAATTTCTCTACTTTGTTCAGCAAGCTGTCTCACCAGTATAATACTCGAGCTAATTCCAAGAAGAAAATGGAGAATCTTGAACAGGAGAATCGTGAGCTGCACGATGAGGTTACTTCTCTGCAGGCTGGTATGGCTAACTTGACTGCTTTGATGGAATCATTGGTGGTTGCTCAGAATCAGCCACACCTTGCTCAGCCTCAACAAACAACATTTGCTTTTGAAGATCCATCAGTTCCCATTTCTATTCCCCCAGTTACTGCTGCTCAGAATCGTATGCCTCACGGTTATCCATGGGGAATGCCAGAAAACCTCATGCCAGAAGGTTTTAATCTTGATACTCCAGTTGCTCCAATTGGTCAAGCTACTGCTACTCCTGCACCTCCTGTGGTGCATATTACTCCTACTGCTATAAATTAGATTCACTATGCTGCACCTCCTTCGGCGAATGCTATGCCGTTTATTAATGATGAATTTTATCATCATGATTCTCCACCAAGTGAAAGCTTGGGTTTCTATGATCGTATGGATGATTTCTAAGATCAGTTTGATAAGATGCAGAAAGAGATGAAGGCCCTCAGAGGAAAATAATTGTTTGGGCAGAATGTGAATGATGTGTGTTTGGTTCCAAATGTGAAAATACCTGCAAAGTTCAAAGTATCGAAATCCGAGAAGTACAAGGGTGTTGGCTCCTAAATTCGACACCCTTGTTTTATTAATATCAGCCATTAAAGCTGAAGGATGTTTTCGACCAGCTGGCTCTGTCGAAATAACCATCAGAAGATGGCAATGTACTTAGAGGATTTCTTCCAAGGGGGAATTTGGTTGCCTTCGACGTCGAAGGTGTGGCTCGTCGAAGATGCCTCTCGACGAAGGTGTTCGATTGTTCAGAGTGGAACGGTTTGAAATTCAAGCGTTTGGAGGGAAAACGGTTTCCAGCGGTTACCAAGTGCAACGTGCAAAGATCTGGAGCGTCAAACGCTGAGAACGTGCCAAGTGGAGTCATCTCGAAGCAGTGTAACTGCCCGACGGTTACTTGGGATGTTTTAGTATAAATATTAGTACTTCACGCAGTTTTTCGCGTGTGTTCACAATTATATACAAAGTCACTCATATAGATTCGAGTACCCAGCGTGTGAGAAAGAATTGTTGAGAATGTATGTGTGAAACACCACTTTTATTAATCAAAGTCATTTATTTTTCAGAAACTTTACTTGCTTTCTCCTTTGCTTTTCCTGTCGAAAACCTTTATTTCAAGCCTTCCTTTATTTTATCAAGTTCTCTTCTTCATGTAATTTACATAAAGCTTCTTTATTTTCTTGTCATTTAACCATTGTCAAACTTAACCAAAACCCCAAAATCAACCATGTCTTAGGATCAATCTGATTGATCCTGCGAGTAACCAAATAAGTAACCATTTGGAAGATCAGCGGTTGTTTACCAAAACCAACGGTAAACAAATTGGCACACCTGATGGGACTGTGTGTTGATTTTGAAGTTTAATCTGTTTACACGAAATATCGTTCTTTTTCGAGGAGTGTTGTATGTTATTGAGAAGTGGTAGAATATACACTAACAATACCAATACTTCCAGAAGAAGAGAAGAGATGGCGAATCCGCCAAACAATAACGAAATCCCACAAACGAATGTGGGATCAACGGTTATCCCAACCGTAAGTGAAGCGATAACCGCTGGTTCAACACCAGCAGTAACGATCACAACGACGGGGCCATTACCTCCGTTCACTGGCCCCAGAGTGCCTTTGGGAACCCCCCCACCAAGGGGAAATTTAGGCACAAGGCCTTATGTTCCCCCAGGATTTATGACAGGCGGTCATAATCGAGAACCACTCTATGGCATGCCAACGTCTGACTTGGCTAGCCTAACAAACGATGCGTCCACTTTTTCAGACCCTTTAGTGAGTGCCTCTTCGCCACTCCAAGGTTCTGGAGTAGGTATGGCGAATAGAAATAGGACTCAACTCTTAGGAGGAACGTCCCAAGTAGCACATGGCCTTACAAATGCCTCGACAGCAGTCTTGAGGCAGCAAATGGACGAAAGCAACCATGATATGGTTCAAATGTTGGCACAAACTTTAAGTACAGTGCTGAATCCTCTAATACAAAACACCACCCAATCGAATCAGCAGATGACAGCGCAAATGACGTGTTTGGCTGATTTCTTTGGAGTACCCCAACCTATTCGACAGCCCCAAAGGGCACAGATAAGGGGAAACCAAGGTATATTCTTAGAGGAAGAAACCACTATCAACCAAGGCCAGCAGCCTGTCGAAGAAAACCTTAGGGCACGATTGGAACAGCCTGTCGAAGAGCCTAGGGTTATAACCCCAGAGGTAAGGTTAGTTAACAGAAACCAAAATGCTGACGAAGTAGTTCAGCATATCCAATACTAAAACATGGGTTTGGAAAATAATCTGGCAACCATGATCGAAAGAATCATGACGCAAAATGGGATGAACTTGGGCTTTCGTAGGCCCAACTTCACATCCCCACTGTCAGAATACGTGTTACAAACAGACTTACCTCCTAGGTGTAAAGTCCCTAAGTTCACTAAATTTTCTGGGGACACGACAGAGTCTACTGTCGAACATGTGGGGAGATACTTGATCGAAGCAGGAGATATTTCAAACAACGAAAAGCTGAGGATTAAGTACTTCCCAAGTTCTTTAACAAAGAACGCTTTTACTTGGTTTACGACTCTCCCTCCCAATTCGATCCATCATTGGACCCAGTTGGAGAGATTGTTCCATGAGCAATTCTACATGGGACAAACCAAGATAAGCCTGAAGGAATTGGCCAGTGTAAAGAGACGTTTCACTGAACCTATAGACGAGTATCTAAATAGGTTTAGGTTGCTCAAAGCGAGATGTTTTATACAAGTGCCAGAACATGAGTTAGTCGAAATAGCCGCAGGCGGTTTAGATTATTCCATTAGGAAGAAGTTAGACACTCAATACCTGAGAGACATGGCCCAACTGGCCGATAGAGTTCGACAGGTCGAACGCCTTAAAGCTGAGAAAGCCAAGGCAACGAAAACTCATAAAAGAGAGAGGATAGTGTATGTTGAGATGGATGACGGAGATCCAGAAACCTTCGACGAAACTATAACTGTCGAAGAAGGCGAAGTCGATTTAGCGGAACTAAAACAAGGACCACCATATTCTTGCAAACTGTTAGTCCCCTCAAGTGGAAAAAATCCCACTGGTCCAGAAAGGACCAACGATAGGTTCCCCAAAAAGACTTATAGTTTTGATATTACAAAATGTGATGAAATCTTTGACTTGCTTGTAAAAGATGGCCAAATGATAATACCCCCAGGGGTAAAAGTGCCTCCTCTTGATCAAAGAAAGAAGAGAGGATTTTGTAAATATCATAATTTTCTGGGCCATAAAACGTCTCAATGTTTTCTTTTCAGGAATCTTGTGCAAGACGCTATCGAAGAAGGGAGGTTGAAGTTTGCTGACAAGACCCCCATGACTGTGGACTCTAACCCGTTGCAGGCTGAAGCCCATTATGCTGAACCTTCAGAGGTGAACGTGATAGAGGCATCCAGAAGCCAGTCGAAGAGGCCAGGAATCACAATGGTCGAAGTCTCAAAGGACCATATCAACATGCCAATCTTTGGCAGTTTTTCTGGGAATCTATCCAGAAGGACAATTGAAGCGGTTCAGAAAGCGGTCGAAAGCCCAAAGCTGGAGACAGTTGGAGCCCAGAAATCTGGGACAAAACCCAGTTCTCACTTGGCCGCAGTTCAAGGCCAGACAGAGGGCTTGGAGATTCAAATGAAGCAGTTGACTCTTGCCAACAAAGATACCATGAATGTCAACATGGTCGAAGTCTCTGAACCAAAAGTGTCAGAGGAGGCCATGAGGCAAGAACAAGCTAACAAAACTGCTTTCCCTCGGGAAAATGAAAATCTGGCAGATTTTCTGCAAAGATGCCATAAAAAGAAGTCAGAAGTGATGCTGTGTCCCAGATGCAGTTCGATCATCGACAAAAAAGCTGCTGAACATATTCAAGGTGTAAGAGCAGCAAATAAAAGAAGGGAAAGTGTTGATCTTCGACATGATCCCAGAAGAGCCTCCCAAAGAGGTTCAAACCAAGAAAAGAGGCCACTGACTTTCAGGCCTCCAACTAATGTGCCAGTAGATACATGGTACAAAACATCTGGTCAAAAGAGGCCAAGCGAGGAGAGATGGCACTCCTTCGATGTGCTAAGAGGTTCGTCTTTAACACATAAGAAAGAGCCTCAGGTTGCTACCCCTAAAGTAACACAGGTGTCAAGCAACTACAAGGGGAAAAATCCCATGTCTCGATCTCAATGGAGGAGATACCAGAGGCGACCAAAAGCTGAGAGGGAAGTTGCTAATGAACCAAAGGCAGAAACCAGTTCAAATGTTCCTCAAAGAAAGCAAAGGAAGCCTCTGGAAAGAGAACCAGTAACCAATAGGCTAGTTTGGCCTAACCAAGGTGAAGTGGATGACGAAGATGGTTCTGAGTCCGATGACACTTTGGACATCATGGTGAATATAGTCTCAGTGCTGCCCAGAGAGTTCAACCGCCAAGCGGAGGTCGAAACAAGTGATTGGGAAGTGGAGCAAGAAATGGCCAAACATAGGCCAGTGTGCTATTTCGTCATGGATAATGGCACTACTGAGGAGCAAAATGGGTTCTTCGAACCACCTACAAAGGCGATGAAAAATCACCTCAAGCCTTTATTTATAAGGGCTAAACTCGAAGAAACCACAGTGAATAAAATCTTGGTGGATTGTGGGGCAACCATCAACATTATTCCTCACTTTATGCTAAGAAAAATTGGCAAAAGTGATGAGAATATCAAGCCTCACAACATGGTCCTGTCGAACTATGAAGGCGGCATAGGGACCACAATGGGTGTGATCCAACTGGATATCAAGGTGGGATCTATCCTTCGACCAACTATGTTCATGGTCATATCGGCCAAACCTAACTATAACCTTTTGTTGAGCCGTGAATGGATTCATGGTGTTGGAGTTGTACCATCATCAATGCACCAGAGGTTGCTGCTATGGCGTCCTGATGGGATGGTCGAAAACATAGAAGCGGACCAAAGCTATTACCTGGGCGAAGTGAATCACCTAGGGTTGGCAGACTTCGACAAGAACTTGGCTCACATAGGGCCATGCCCAACACCAGACTTCGACTTGGCGCCAGCGCCAAATACCTTTTGTTCCCTATACCTGCACCCTAAGCATGGTTTTCAATGGGACAGAGAAGACTTGTCCCACATAGACTTCAGTGGGTTAACTGACATCCAACCAACTGGTTGGGGAAGTGAATTCAGTGATAATGACTGAGTCACAATCATTGAAGCGAATTTCGGCTTACGTAGCCGAAACAAAGATGATAACGACTCTCGAAGCCGAAGTAAAGTACATGGCTACACAGGCCAATGATCAACAGTTATCTGCTGCAGGTCCTGGAAAGGACTTCGATCCAGAACATCCTGATATCATGCCAGAAGGGATGCAGGAACAAAGGCTCGACGCCATCTATGACGATGAGCCTTTGGGCTTCGAAAAGGACCCCTTGGCGAACAACATCAAAATGTTAGCGCAAGATCCTTTAGAAGAAATCAACTTGGGCGAAGGGTCAGAGAAAAAGCCAACTTACATCAGCGCAAAAATTGACCCAGAACTTAGGTTGGAAGTAATCCAATTGCTAAAGGAGTTCAAGGACTGTTTTGCATGGGATTACGACGAAATGCCTGGTCTCGACAGAGGATTGGTGGAGCTTCAGTTGCCAATCAAACCTGGGAAGAAGCCAATCAAGCAAAGTCCAAGACGCTTCGCTCCAGAAATACTGTTGAAGATCAAAACGGAAGTCGAAAGACTGCTGAAGTGCAAATTCATACGCGTTACGAGGTACGTCGAATGGATTGCAAACATTGTGCCAGTAATTAAGAAGAATGGTACATTGAGGGTGTGCATAGATTTCAGAGATTTGAATGCTGCTACACCCAAAGATGAATATCCTATGCCTGTGGCGGAAATGCTAGTCGGTTCTACAGCTGGCTATGAATACCTGAGTATGCTCGATGGTTATTCAGGATATAATCAAATATTCATTGCTGAAGAGGATGTGTCGAAAACAGCTTTTCGATGCCCTGGGGCTTTAGGCACTTACGAATGGGTAGTGATGCCTTTTGGCCTAAAGAACGCTGGGGCAACATACCAGCGAGCAATGAATTCTATCTTCCATGATTTTATTAACACTTTTATGCAAGTATATATTGATGACATTGTTATAAAATCTGTTTCCAGGAAGAACCATATAGACCACCTTCGACAATCATTCGAAAGAATGAGAGAACATGGTCTCAATATGAATCCTTTGAAGTGTGCATTCTGTGTGAAAGCTGGAGATTTCTTGGGCTTCGTTGTCCACAAGAAAGGAATCGAAATCAACCAGAACAAGACGAAGGCAATTCTAGAAGCGAAAGCGCCATCGAATAAAAAGGAACTGCAATCTCTGTTAGGCAAGATAAATTTCTTAAGGAGATTCATATCTAACCTAAGTGGGAAAGCTCAAGCCTTTTCACCCTTGCTTCGACTGAACAAAGAGGAATTCGAATGGGGGCAGGAGCAACAAGAAGCCTTCGACAAAATCAAAGGGTACCTCACAAAGCCACCTATTTTGGTGCCTCCTTGTAGCAACAGGAGTATGAGATTGTACATAGCTGCATCCGACAAAACTTTGGGAAGCATGTTAGCCCAAGAAGATGAAAGTGGAGTCGAAAGACCCATTTACTATCTTAGTAGAGTTTTGAACGATGCAGAAACTAGATATAGCGAAGTTGAAAAATTGTGTCTATGTCTGTATTTCTCTTGTACAAAACTCAAGCAATACATAAAACCAGTTGATGTGTATGTTTCGTCTCATTTTGATGTTTTCAAGTACATGTTGTCGAAACCCATCTTGCACAGTCGAGTTGGCAAGTGGGCACTAGCATTGACTGAATACTCCTTGACCTTTATGCCTCTTAAGGCAGTAAAAGGACAAGTGGTTGCAGACTTTATAGTCGACCACTCAATTCAAGTCGAGAGTATTGATTATGTGGAGATAGAACCTTGGAAATTCTACTTCGATGGTTCCAGCCATAAAGATGGAACAGGAGTAGGAGTCTTGATTATTTCTCCAGAAAAAATTCCAACAACATTCAAGTACAAGATATCAGGTTCTTGTTCGAACAATGAGGCTGAGTATGAAGCTCTAATTACTGGCCTTGAGATATTGTTGGAATTGGGGGCAACTCGAGTCAAAATAATGGGAGACTCAGAGTTAGTCATTAAGCAAGTCACAAAAGAATATAAATGCATAAGAGAAAATCTCATTATGTACTTTGTGATAGCAAATCGTTTGTTGAAAAAATTTGAAATGGTCAATATTCGACACATACCCAGATTGGAAAATCAAATAGCCAACGATTTGGCACAAATTGCATCTGGGTACAAAATTTCAAAAACGAGATTACAAAGAGCAATCGAAGTTCGGGAAAAGATAAAAGCAACCTGTTTGTCACCAACAGACTTGGAATCGACAAGACTAGGGTATGCTGATCAAACTAACTTCGAGATTTCGTTCATAGACAATTTGTTAGAGCAAGATTGGAGAAAACCCATTGTGGATTATCTTCAAAATCCAGTAGCTTCGACAGAACGAAAAACAAAGTATAGGGCGTTGAGTTATGTACTCATGGGTAATGAGTTATTTAAAAAGACGCCTGAAGGGGTATTGCTAAAATGCTTAAGTGAAACTGAAGCATACATAGCCCTTTCAACTACGCACGCTGGAGCATGTGGGGCTCACCAAGTAGGCCATAAGATGAAATGGTTGTTGTTTCGACAAGGACTATACTGGCCCACCATGTTGAAAGATTGTGTCGAGTTCCCCAAGGGTTGTCAAGAATGTCAAGTCCATACAGGCATCCAACATGTACCAGCAAGCGAACTTCACTCGATAGTGAAACCTTGGCCCTTTAGAGGATGGGCGTTGGACCTTATCGGAGAGATTCGACCAGCATCATCAAAGAGCCAGAAGTATATATTGGTAGGCATTGATTATTTTACTAAGTGGATCGAAGCTATTCCTTTAGTCAATGTAGACCAAGAAAATGTCATTGAATTTATTCAAAAGAACATTATCTTTAGATATGGAATCCATGAGACTATAACTACTGATCAAGGATCAGTTTTCACCGGTCGAAAGATGCAGGAATTCGCTCAGGAAACAGGCTTTAAACTCCTAACATCAACGCCTTATTATGCACAGGAAAATGGTCAAGTCGAAGCAGCGAACAAAGTAGTGATTGGCTTGATAAAGAAGCATGTTAGGAAGAAGCCAAAAAATTGGCATAAGACGTTAGACCAGATCTTGTGGGCCTGTCGAACGTCCCCAAAAGAAGCCACAGGTACAAAACCATATAGGCTAACTTTTGGTCACGACACAGTGTTGCCAGCAGAAATTTGTCTTCAATCTGCAAGGGTTCAGAGACACCATTATATTCCCTCTGAAGTTTATTGGGATATGATGTTAGACGAACTAGTAGATTTAGACGAAGAAAGATTGCGCGCTCTCGACCTACTAAGGCTTCAGAAGAAAAGAGTGGAAGACTCTTACAATAAAAAAGTGAAACCTAAGGCATTCTCGCCTGGAGAATTAGTTTGGAAGGTGATTCTTCCCATGGATCAAAGGGATCGAAGCATGGGAAAATGGTCACCCAAATTGGAGGGACCATTCAGAATTATCATGACTTTTTCTGGTGGAGCCTATGAAGTCGAAGAGTTAGGTGACGATAAAAGGCTCTTGAGAGTAAATGGCAAATATTTGAAAAAGTATAAACCTATAATCCAAGAGATAAAAATAAATAACAAGTAACGACTAAATTAACCATAAATAAGCCAAAATGGAAAATTGTATAAATTAGCCAAAATGGCAATATTGTCAAATACATATTACAATATATGGTTAAAAGGCTGAGTCAATCAGAAGGGGATCGAGTCTTTGAGTCGAAGGTACTTCTCCTGCTGCAACTCCAATCTTTTGTTGCACAAGGCATTCTCCTGGACAAGCTTGGCAATTTGATCGTCGAAGGCTTGAGCTTTCTCAGCAAATTCTAGGCCTTGTGTGATTTCAGCTTGACTTTCGGTGTCTGGAACAGTCGAGAGAAGTTCCTCCTTGCGCTTAGTATTGGCATTCATCTTGGCTTATAGCTCTTCGATTTGCGCCTTTATGGAAGCATTCTCTCGATCGATGGCATCAATTTCTTCCTGCTTAGATGCCTTTTGCTTCGACAACTCCGCAATTCGAGAAGTCGTCTCTGCTACAGCAGTCCATGCAGAAGAACTTTTGCCATATAACACTTCAAGCTGGCTATTGAAGCCTCTTTGTCGCTGATAGTCTGCTGAGACTTGATCAATAATGGAGTGTAACTCCATGATAAAGCCTGAAACCTCCGGAGTCACAGCTAGCAAGTCTACGGCATTCAAAACAGTCCCCAAATATGATGGAGCAGTAGGGTCCCCCTCCAAAGCTTTCATCAAATCTCTCTTGAAGAACTGAGCCTTGACCTTCGTCAAAGCCTCATCGAGAGGAGAAATTTCAGTGGACTTCCCCGACTGAGTAGAAGCCCCCTGACTAATATCAGACGAACTCCCCTTGCTCTCGATAATGGCATTCAGATAGCCAACAGGATCAGTTTGCTTCAAGAGTGCTAAGTCTTCTTTCGACCTATGCTTTGTTGAAGAGGTAACCTTTGCAGCAGCGTTGTCTTGGGTTTGAGGCTGTTGAGTAGCATTTGCCTCGACTTGACTCTCTTCGAATTGAACTTCAGCAGTGCCAGCGTCACCATGATCCTCTTCGCCAGCGTCACCGTGATCCCCTTCGTCACGATGTTCCTCCGACAGATCAACCATCTGAATCTCTTTTGGTTGTTGCTCTTCTGTTTGTGGATCTTCTGTTTGTTGTTCTGCTGTCTCAGCATTGGCTTCATTTGTTTCAGTATTGGCTTCATCGTTCGCCAAGTCTTTCTCTTGTGGCCTACTGAGTTCAGCAGAGTCCAATGTTTCAGAAGTCCTTGGCGCTGAGCTTTCAGTGGTTTCCTGGAAAAAAAAAGAAGAAGGATCTTCTAAGTTAGAAAAGAGACATAATCGAATGTGGGTATCGACACCTGAGTTAAAAAAGGGTCAAAGAGATTACCTGCAGAGGAACTTCAGCCCCAGGGCTGGAATTGTCGCTTTCGACAGGTTTATTGAGAAGAACATTTAGTTCCTCCTCCATTGGCTCTTCAATAATTACTGGAGGTGGCCTGGGCCTTCTCCCAGCAACCTTTATTCTGATTGTTCGAGTCTCAGGAGAAGGAACGTCCTTCTTTAGCTTTCGCCTTTTAAGAGGGGCAGGGGGAGAATCATCTTCTTCGTCACTCCCAGATTCGACCGTCAGTGCTGGTCGTTTCTTGGGTGAAGGTGCCTAAAAAAACAGTTGGAGTTCGATTTAGAAGCTGCATCGAAAGTCAGAATGTTAAAGCCAGAAGAAAATAATAAAAGTATGGTTACCGGTGCAGAAGGCTTTCTCGAAGGACCTTCCCCCTGATGGCTTGTTGTAGTCTTCGCCGGCGCTATAGTCTTCGCCGGTGGTGGAGGTTTTGTCAAGGGACGTCCTCCCTGTTGGCCTTCTGCAGCTTTCTTGGCTGAAGGCTTTCGAACAACTGAAAGAAGACAAAATAATTAACAGGCTACCAGTCGAAAGGGAAAGACAAAATAATTCGGAAGGATGAACTTACATTTCTTTATTTTGTCCAAGACAAGGACAAAAGACTTCTGAAGTTCGTCCATGAAGTCCTTCTCGTTGAAAAACTCCTCAGCGTAGTAACTTTTCCACCACTCTTCGAAGGATGGTGAGCAGAGAAAGTTAAGCTGATAGTCGAACAACGAAAGGACTGTTCGACCAGCATATCTGCCGATATGCTTAGTGGCAGCGTCTTCTGTGTAGTCGTTGCAAAAGTATAACATAGACTTCTCCCTGGGAAAAATAGGAGAAGGAAGTGTTTGAATGATACCAAACTGGCGAGAAACCAAGTTTAGTTGATACGCGATCAGACTCAAGTGAGTCTTGGAGCTCTTGAATCGCAGGGGCATTATTCTTGGTGTGAGAAATGCTTCCCACACTGTTGTATGTTCTTCGACCTGAGGGCCACTTGACGATTTAGGATGGGGCCTCGTGAACCACTCTGGACCAACCTTTCGTCGAGCAAAGGGAGCCATGGTCGAAACAAACTCTTTCCTTTTTGCAAACATCAAGACGAAGTTTGTAAAAGTTTGTTGAAGCTCCAGCCCATCTTCAGTTGGGGTCAGCAGAGCCAATCTGGTGCCTTCGATGCACCTATTTGCTATCTCCGGAGCCTGCTCATTTATTTGAGTCTTCTGAGGTAAGAAAGACTCGAAGGTGGCATTGAGCCACAACTGAAGTAGCCAAAAGGGTCCTGCAAGCAGCAGACTGGCTCTGTTATCGATGATCTTCAAAAGAGTGGCTCCGCTGCTAATCGACTCGTATAGATTCGCCAAAATCAATTCTGCCAAACAGATATTTTGGCCATGGTGGAGTTGGGTGGCGAGAGTCACCATCTTCTTGGTCACCTGTAAAGACTTGGTGCAAAACACAAAGCGTGACAGCCACAAGGCTAGAAACGCGATATGTTCTACATCCGACACAGCGACCGTCGACTTATCGTGGTAATGGTTGATATATGTGGTGTAGGTTGGTTTTGTGGCAGAGAATCCAATATGATCCTCCGACATTTCCTCTGGGTCGAAATAGTCCCCAGTGGGTCGAAGGCCAGTGATGGCAGCCACGTCGAACAGCGTGGGCGTCAGCATTCCACAGGGAAGGTGGAAGGTGAAATGGGTGTAATCCCAGAAGAGTAAGGAAGCTATCAACATTTCTGGGGAATAGTTGAGACCCATTTTCGACAACATAACCAGGTCGAATATCCCCAGATCTTTCCAGATCGAAGCCTGGCTTTTCTCCATTTTTTTCCAGCCAAGCACTGTAGTCAGGAGTGAGGCTAGGGCTAGACCTGAATGCCCTAACACCCCGATTGAGGAAGCGAAGATCGATTTTCTCCTTAGCAGGATCTTCGTTATCCTCGGCATCTTTCTTAGAGCATCCAACAGGCTTGAGCCTCTCGAGCACTGGAAAGTAGCTTTTGATCTTCATGGCTTCAGCGATGCTTGGGTATAGCGGGCCAGACATGGCAAAGATTTGGTTGGAGTATCCAACCGGAATCATGAGTTGGCGTGAATAGGCGTCATGTACAGCAATGTCTAGGGGTTCAGGAACCCTTCGTTGGCCTGTAGGAGAAACTACAGGAGCAGTGGAGAAAATCTTGGGTTTAGCATTTCCTGAAGGGATGTTAGAACTAGGAGCGGTGGAAGAACCGGACGCCATTGTTGGTGTTAAGGTTGAAGATGAAAGTGAAGAACAAAGTTGTTTGCAAAGTTTGCAGAGAGTTTTTGTTCAAAGAAGTTTGAAGGCAAGGTAGCGTGAAAAAGTCCCACAATGGGTACTTGGCTCTATTTATAGTAGTTGAGGAAATCCCCAAATTCGAGGACATTTAATGCCATTTAATGTTGCAGAGGGTAGTGGGACACGTGGCGTCCCCCTGTTAATACAGCCGTTCTACAGAAATGAAAGGGTGCAACGTGTGCCCTCGTTTTTGGGAATTGTCATGATGACAATTTGTGAAAAGACATTTGGCACGCTGCACGCCGTACTGAGGTGACGTCTTAGGTACGGATGAAATGATGGCTTTTCCTTGGGATTGTCAGTGGTTGGTAGAAGACAAAAAAGTGCACAATTTAATTTGTGACTAAGAATGAAAAGACAGGTGTCGAATGGAATTTCAAAGAATGCCTTTTTCTTTTCAGAGTCGAAATAAGGCATTCTTGGGGGGTAATTTGTTGGCTCCTAAATTCGACACCCTTGTTTTATTAATATCAGCCATTAAAGCTGAAGGATGTTTTCGACCAGCTGGCTCTGTCGAAATAACCATCAGAAGATGGCAAAGTACTTAGAGGATTTCTTCCAAGGGGGAATTTGGTTGCCTTCGACGTCGAAGGTGTTCGATTTTTCAGAGTGGAACGGTTTGAAATTCAAGCGTTTGGAGGGAAAACGGTTTCCAGCGGTTACCAAGTGCAACGTGCAAAGATCTGGAGCGTCGAACGCTGAGAACGTGCCAAGTGGAGTCATCTCGAAGCAGTGTAACTGCCCGACGGTTACTTGGGATGTTTTAGTATAAATATTAGTAGTTCATGCAGTTTTTCGCGTGTGTTCACAATTATATACAAAGTCACTCATATAGATTCGAGTACCCAGCGTGTGAGAAAGAATTGTTGAGAATGTATGTGTGAAACACCACTTTTATTAATCAAAGTCATTTATTTTTCAAAAACTTTACTTGCTTTCTCCTTTACTTTTCCTGTCGAAAACCTTTATTTCAAGCCTTCCTTTATTTTATCAAGTTCTCTTCTTCATGTAATTTACATAAAGCTTCTTTATTTTCTTGTCATTTAACCATTGTCAAACTTAACCAAAACCCCAAAATCAACCATGTCTTAGGATCAATCTGATCGATCCTGCGAGTAACCAAATAAGTAACCATTTGGAAGATCAGCGGTTGTTTACCAAAACCAACGGTAAACAAAGGGAAATACTGTTCCTCGTTCTCACCTTATTATGTATGTTACAAGGATGTCTACTCACACGGATGATCAACGCCTATTAATCCATTTTTTCTAAGACAGTTTGACTGGTGCAAAATTGAAATGGTACATGAGCTTGGATAGTGCCAATATTCATAATTTAAACGGCTTGGGTGAAGCATTTATTAGACAATACAAATATAATGTTGATATGGCACCTGACCATGATCAACTCAGGGCAACGGTCTAGAAAGATAAGGAATCATTTAAAGAGTATGCACAAAGATGGCGTGAAGTGGCCGCCCAGGTGATCCCTTCAATGGAAGAGAAAGAGATGACGAATATTTTCCTAAAGACTCTAGCTACCTTCTACTATGAAAGAATGGTGGCAAGTTCACCAAGTGATTTTACCGAAATGGTGAGCATGGGTGTTCATTGGGAATAAGCTGTGAGAGAGGGCCATTTGACAAGAGGTGAAAATTCTGGTAGTACGAAGAAACTATCATACGGGTTTGCTAAGAAGAAAGAAGGAGATACAAATGCTTTCATTCAAGAAAGAAGAGTTAATCCTCCTAGAAGAAATCATCAGCGCCACCAATAAGTTTCTTCGGTAACTCCAGTTGTCAACGTAGCTCCGACCATAATTGCTTATCAAAGACCATCCCCTCAGAGAAATCAAGGGCATAATCAGAAGAGAGAGCATTTTGACTCTATCCTCATGAGTTATGTAGAATTAATCCAAGTGTTAATTCAGAAGAAGTTGGTTCAGACCAGACCACCCGCCGCCATACCATCACCTTTGCCTTGGTATTAAAAGGAAGATCATACATGCGTTTTCCATCAGGGAGCACCAGGGCACAATGTGGAAAACGGTTATCCTCTGAAATCTGAAGTACAAAAGATGGTGAGATCTGGCCTTTTATCCTTTAAAGATGTTGGCCCTAACGTAAAATATAATCATTTTCCAAAGCATGGAGGAACAAATGTTGTAAACATGGTTGTTGGTTGTCCGGGGGAGTTCCGTATTTTTGATATCAACCTGGTTAGAGGAGATTTGGTAAAAATGTATGCTGATGTCTACGAGTTTAGTTACTATACACATGACCATGCTATTTGTGGTATTTGCAGTACAAATATTTAAGGATATGATAAGATAAAGGACGATCTTAGGAAATGATGGACGAAGCCTCATTCATATAATCAGGCCTAGGGCATACTACAAGGAAGATGTGAATATGATCTTTGGATAACCTGGAGAATTCTGGATCTTTGACGTGAACCATATGAATGATGATTTGGTGTAGTTGCACGCTACCTTCTGTCACATGGATGGTCAGGAAGAACACCATTATGGGTCTTGCCGAGTCTGCTGTAGAGATTCTCATGGTTGTTCCATTTTGAAAAGGGCTATTAAGTTATTATTGGACAATGGTACAATCAAAATTTCAGGAAATAGAGATAATTACAATGAGATTAATGTGATTGAAGATTGCTTGGATGAGACTGTGTCATATGATGAGTATGCTTCTGCAGATGAATTCTTTTCCTCAGATGAAGAAGTGTTTTCCAGCAATGATTTTGTGATGTCAAAGTATTCTGAAGAGAGGGTGAATGTTATTGTGACTTGTTTCGGTGTTCTCGCCTCTATTGAGATTGAATATCATAGCAAGCCAACTGCTTCTCCGTTGGTGATTTGCTTACTGGGGCCTGTTCCTTATGAATCAGACAAAGTCGTACCATATAAATAAAATGCCACAATCTTGGAGGATGGTGCGGAAGTTCCCATCCAACCTTTGTCTGATGTCAAGAATATTGCTTAAGCTAGCCGGGTGACCCGCAGTAGTCATGTTTTTGCACCTGTCATTCGAGGGAGTGTTAATGCTGATAAAAATGTTGTTGAAAGTGTTGAACCCAAGAAATCAGTGGATGAATCTAGTGGTACTACTTTAGAAAAAGATGTGGATAATATATTAAAGATTATCAAGATGAGCGACTACAAGATCTTAGATCAATTATTGCAGACTCCATCAAAGATATCTATTCTGGCATTGCTGATGAACTCTTCTACCCACAGGGAATCTTTGATGAGAGTATTGGATCAAGCTTTCATGGAAAGTGATATGCCATTGGACTAATTCAGCAGTGTGGTAGGGAATATTACATCCTGTAACAACCTAAGTTTATGTGATAACGAATTTCCTGACGAAGGAAGGAATCATAATCTGGCTCTCCATATCTCCATGAACTGTAAGAATGATTCATTGTCAAAAGTGTTGATTGATAATGGGTCTGCTTTAAATGTCATACCGAGGAGCACGCTTATGAAGCTGAAGTATCAAGGACTCCTATACGCCCGAGTGGCATAATTGTGAAAGCTTTTGATGGATAAAAGGAAGTCTGACATCAGGAAAGTAGATTTTCCTATTCACATAGGCCCGCACCTTTTTTAGATTACTTTCCAGGTTATGAATATTTTTCCCTCTTACAGTTGTTTACTAGAATGCAATGGATCCACGAGGCGGGGGCTGTCACTTCGACTTTACACCAGAAGCTGAAGTTTATGCGTGAAGGATAGGTGTTCATCATAAATGGAGAACATGCATTGTTAATATCTCATTTATCCTTCTTCAGTGTTGTGGAAGTAGATGAAGCTGTTGTTGGAACTCAGTTCCAAGCTTTATCCGTTGATAATGTAAAGGAGAAAGAGAATTCTATGGCTTCGTTTAAAGATGCTCAACAGGTAGTGCGTAATGGCCCTAGTAAAGTATGGGGGCAGATTGTTGATCCACCGGTGAACAAGAATAGAGCTTGTTTGGGATTCTCTATGAAGAATGATAAAAGTGAGAATATGAAGCCGAAGAATGGTTTGGGCAAGTATCAGAATATCTTTCACAACTAGGTTACGTTCATCCAACTGTTCCTAGGATTAATGCTATTTTGGAAGGTGAAAAAGAGCAAGAGATGCCGAACTACGAGACACGTGAAGTCAGAGTCCAGAATTGGATCACCATTTATGTTTCCTCTTGCATTCATGTCTCAAAGTAAAAAAAATTTTGTAAATGTTTTCAAAAATCTTTCACTCTGCTCAAGGTGAAAGTTGATATTGTATGGGCTTATCTGTTTGCTTTGATCTTTAAAATCTATAATTAAAGTTGTCTTTGATTCCCAAATTGTGTCTTTATTTTATGCTTTTTCATGGAAAATGGTAATCAGAAAAAACCCTTTCAAAAATAATAACTGTAAATAAATCTGGATAATCACTTGTTATATGTGTCCGTTTCTAAAAGCAATCATAAATCATATGTGTAGATTAATTAAAAAACTTGATGAATAAAATGACCTTGCACCCTCTCACAACTTTGGATATCCTGTGTATGTGGCTGGAGAAGAAGAATATGATGACATCCCAGAAGAGGTTTCGCAGTTTCTCGAGCGCGAGGAAAGTGCCATTCAGCCATATAAAGAGCCATTGGAAATAATCAATTTGGGTTCAGAGGAAGATCCAAAGGAAGTCAAGATTGGAGCATTGTTGCATCTTGATGTGAAGGGCATGTTGTTTGAACTGTTGAAAGAGTATGGGACATCTTTGCTTAGTCATACCAATAAATGCCTGGATTGGATATTGATATTGTGGAACATCATTTGCCGCTAAAGCCAGAGTGCCCACCAATCAAACAGAAATTACGAAGAACTCACTCTGATATGGCAGTGAAAATTAAAGAAGAAGTTTTAAAGCTGAATAGTGCCAGCTTTCTTGTGACATCAGTGTACCCTCAGTGGATTTCCAATATTGTCCTTGTACCAAAGAAAGAGGAAAAAGTTCACATGCGCGTTGATTATAGAGATTTAAACAAAGCAAGTCCAAAAGATGATTTTCCATTGCCACATATTGATATGTTGGTTGATAGTACAACAAAATTCAAAGTATTCTCGGTTATGGACGGATTTTATGGATATAATCAAATAAGAATGGCTCCCGAGGACATGGAAAAACAATGTTTATCACACCCTAGGGAACATTCTGTTACAGAGTGATGCCCTTCGTGTTGAAGAACGCTGGTGCAACATACAAAGGGCTATGAAAACCCTATTCCATGATCTGATGCACAAAGAAATTGAGGTATATTGTGATGATATGATTGCCAAATTGCAGACTGAAGAAGGGCATATAGAAGATTTATTGAAATTGTTTCAGCATTTGAGGAAGTATCATCTCCGCTTGAATCCAAATAAGTGTACCTTTGGTGTTCGATTAGGAAAATTGTTAGGTTCCAATGTCAGCCAAAAAGGATTTGAAGTTGACCCTAATAAAGTCAAAGCAATTCAAGAAACGCCAGCACCAATAACTGAAAAGAAACTTAGAGGCTTCCTTGGGCGGTTGAATTACATTTCCAGATTCATCTCCCATATGACTGCAACATGTGAACCGATCTTTAAGTTGTTAAAGAAAGATCAAGGTTATGCATGGATAGATGATTTCCATAAGGCATTTGAAAGTATTAAAGAGTATTTGCTTGAACCATATGAATAATTATTTGTTGCAGTTGCAAGCTACCTTCTGTCACATGGATGGTCAAGAAGAACACCATTATGGGTCTTGCCGAGTCTGCTGCAAATATTCTCATGGTTGTTCCATTGTGAAAAGGGGTATTCAGTTGTTATTGGACAATGGTACTATCAAAATTTCAGGAAATATAGATGATTACAATGAGATTAATGTGATTAAAGATTGTTTGGATGAGACTGTCAGATGATGAGTATGCTTCTGCAGATGAATTATTTTCCTCAGATAAAGAAGTCTTTTCCAGTAATGATTTTGTGATGTTGAAGTATTCTGAAAAGGGGGTGAATATTATTGTGCCTTGTTTCGGTGTTTTCCTGCCCCTATTGAGATTGAATATCATATCAAGCTAGCTGCTTCTCCATTGGTGACTTGCTTACCAGGGCATGTGCCTTATGAATCAGACAAAGCCGTACCATATAAATACAATGCCACAATCTTGGATGATGGTGTGGAAGTTCCCATCCAAACTTTGTCTGATGGCAAGAATATTACTGAAGCTAGCTGGGTGACCCGCAGTGGTCGTGTTTTTACACCTGTCATTCGAGGGTGTGTTAATGCTGATAAAAAGGTTATTGAAAGTTTTGAACCCAAGAAAGTAGTGGGGGATCTAGTGGTGCTACTTTAGAAATAGATGTGGATGATATATTAAAGATTATTAAGATGAGCGACTACAGGATCGTATATCAATTGTTTCAGACTCCATCAAAGATATATATATTCTTTCCTTGCTGATGAACTCTTCTTCCCAAAGGGAATCTTTGATGAGAGTTGTGATATGGTGGGAATAATTGACTGTTTTTTGGAATGCTAGTTTGCGTTTTGCGTTTGTTTTTGCAAAATGTCGCGGTAAGCAAGAGTCGCCATCGACTTTTATTTTATCCAACAAGGAAAGGAAAAAGCACAGAAAAATTCCTTTTTCGAGATATTTCTCAGGTTCGAGGGGTAGATTATAGAAAGGGAAGGTGTTAGCACCCTTTCTATCCGTGGTTATCCACGGGCTCTTAGGTACTTACTCATATGTTTTCAAAATTGTCTTCTTTGTGCTTGTGGGTTTGAAAAAGTTTTTATTTGAAACTTCGTTTTAACTCTTGCTTCTGTCCTCAAGAGCGTATGAAGTATTTTTGAAAACTTTGTTCGAAATGGAGTGTAAGTGTGAAAAATTTGTTTTGAAAGAGCAAGTACTTAAGAACCATCTACCTACTCGAAAAAGGAATCGTTCTATGCTATCTTCATTTAGATAATGCTATCCCACTATTGATGAGTAGGTAGCATCGTCGTTGGAGTTTAAGGGTCAATTCGAATTTAGGGACTTACGGTCACTAAAACAATGCTAGGACGCCTTAGCGGTAACCCTAATGTCTTAGATCATTTGTTTTGAGGCAACAATATCCGAGGAAACCATTTAGAGGCGAATATGATCTTTTAGACAAGAGGACGACCTCTAAAACGACATATACTCAATGACCGTGTACGAAGGCAACCAAGTGGGGTGTACCCTAAGAGTGCGCATGTGCGAGTGTGTCGTTTTCGGTTATTTTTATCTTTGTACATGTTAAGGGTGATCTAAGTTAATTTTAGGTTAAACATTCATTCTTGTCATGCATTCCTATTATCAAACATCTAACAGTTATATTTTGCGGGAAATAAAATGCGGAATTTAAATTACAAGGCGTCGGGTATTTACATCGCCAAAGACAAACCCTTTGTAAAAATAAATAAAGCGATAAAAAATAAATAAAGGTCCAATTAACTATTACAAACCGGGAACAAATACATTATGATATAAAACAAAATAAATCGCGTGCGAGAAATTAAATCGAGCGCAAATAGGGTTTTGACCCTTTTTGAGAGAAAGTATCTTTTTTTGTTATTTTTTTTTATTTTAAGAAAGAAATAAATCTAAATTAATTACTAAATTAAATAAATTAATTAATGAAAATAAATATTTTTGGATTTTTGCGTTATTTAAAGAAAGAAAATAAAATTGATCAATGTTAATAAAAACCTAATTATGTCTAAGTTAATTTTAATTATTGAAAAAAGATATTAAAGTTATTGTCTAATTAAAGCCTAAATTAATTAATATATTTGTTAATAAAAAATAAAATACTAAAATTTAATTTGATAAAGAAAATTTTTTTTGGTGTTAATTTTATAAAGAAAAAATTTGATTGGTTAGTTAATTGAAGAAAATATTATAAAACAATTAAAACAAAAATGAAAAGAAATAGAAAGAGATAGGAGGTATATGGGCCTGTTTGGAAGGTCATAATAGCAATTTGAGGCCCATTAGGCGCTGGCCTGGTTAACCTCCCTGGATTCCATGCGTGCTGGTTGACTGGGTCCATGGTAGACCATCATCCCTTGGCCATCAGATCTGGCCTATGGCCATCTGGCCACCAGATGCTTGAGGGTGTATGATGAGCTTCACGCTTGGAGACACACAGGATTACCTGAAGAAAAAATATAACAAATAGCATGGGGGACCTGGGATCGAACCCAGGTCCTGTTGGATGTTGGATACACGCGTTTGCCACTCAGCCACTTTGCTTCATTTGTTAGGTATATACAAAATAATAATAATATGAGAAAATGGATCAATGTGCCAGAAAAATAAAAAAAAGTGTGTGAAAATTTGAAAGGACTAATCAGAGGGGGACACGTTGTCGTCCCTGTCCTCAGGCCTGTAACGAAGTTACCTGCGGATTTGAGTCCGCAGCTAAATGCCTAGGTCATTCCCAAAATTCGTCTCAGGCCATATAAGTTCCTCCCAAGACCATGGTTGCGTTCGTCTTCCTCTCCTGGTCATGTCCATAGCCATCATTGGGGCTAATTTTACCTGTAATGAAAAACCCTAATCCAAGAGGAAAACCCTAACAATGGCGTTTTGCACCACATAGCAGATACACGAAATCAAATAATATAAAAAGCTTGGAAATGATCTGGTGGTTACAAATATGCTATTGATTCTTTGTAATAATGCATGATTTTTGAAATACGAAATCAAATTCAGAAGAGGATCGCGTGACACTTACAACGCTCTAGAAGGTTGAAAAATGCATGTTTTGGATCCCAGAAGGTTGAGTAGACACCCAGCAATCGATTGGTATCAAGCTTTGCTTCTGAAAACGCCTCAAAGTATGATTTTGGTTTCACACTTTTTCACCACTTTTTCAAGTTTTATTCTTTCTGTTCTTGCATCCTCTAGCCTTGTTTTCGTGCCCTCTAGCTTCCTTATGAATTATAGAGTTAATTAGGTTAAGAATTATGGATTGAATCCTTCCACATCAATGCCATGAGATTTGATTTGATTCACCATTACTAAACCTTCCAAATTTTTCAAAACTCAATCTTTTTGCACATGGATTGCTTGATACGAGTTTGATACCTTTGATGATGATGATTCAGTCCTGAAATAGCCAAAAAGATTTCAAGTAATCAATATTTGGATTTTATTTGATTTAATTTGATTTAAAATGAAATAATTCAATAAAAAAAATCAAATAAAATAATAAAAAAGAAATATGATCTCAAGGCTGAATCTAGGACACGTGTGCAATGGGGAAAGCTCAAATCAAGTGGAAAAGAATGGGCCCATTTGACAAAATTTGATGTTTTGGGGATAGTTGACTTTTGGCAATTTTGCAAAAATGCCCAACTTCAACAATGCATAACTTCTTCAATTTTTAACTTTTGGAAATGTTCTTGACTTTTTAGAAATCTTGATATGTCCTCTAACAAACCCTTTTGGTATCATCTCATTTTGATATTCCATGCTCAAGTTATAAGCTTTGGCAAAAAAGGTGTTTTTGTTGACTTTCAAAAATGACCTATAATGTCCAAATTTATAACTTCTTGTGAGTGCATTCTATGATCTTGGGGTATGAATATGGATTATAGGAAATTGCATCCTCTTCAAAATGAGATTTGTATAGGTCATTTCTCATAAAGTATGAGAAAGTTATGCTTGGTCAAAGTTGATTCGACTTTTCCTGCAAAACCCTAACTTAGCAACTTTTGGGTCTTGATGAATTTTGAGCAATCCTTGATGAATCATGATCAACCCTTTATCAAATGATGAAATAAACTTCAAAATGAGAATGTTGACAAAAAATCTTGAGGTTTGACTGTTTGTAGGTCACTGTTGACTTTTGCCCTAGCATAGTCGATTTTGGACCCTTTGAGCAATTGACTAAGCAAACTTCCTCTGCAACGCTTGAAACTTGACATGGATGATCTTGATAACATATTAGGACATTGGGGAGCACTTGAGGTCATTTGGATTCAATGATCTTGATGCAACACAAAACCCTAATTTGGGGTTGATTGCCTTAGGAGATGACTTGTCTGACCAACTCTTGAGCAAACTTGAGCCACTTGGAGATTTTCCTTGCAATGTTTTGAGAAATATGAGGGCAAATTTTGGGGTACAACAGCTGCCCCTGTTCAATCTTCTTAAACCTGAGGATGTAGATTGGCTTTCGTGTCTTTCGTGATCCGAAGGTGGAAGATGATTGAACACTAGAGTGCCCAGAAATTTGCACTCGCATGAAATGATATCAGCCTTGTAATGTCGAAAATGGGCTTACAGATGCCATTTGGAGATTGCTGGCGGGAGGATGGGATTAAAGATGCCATCTGCAGGAGCGTCGATCGCATAAGAGATTCCTTAGCGAGAACTTGCATACCTGTTGTTGTAGAAGATTTCGCTGGGGAAGTCTAACTTTTATTGAGATTTAGGAACTTGCATGTACCTCAGCTGAGAGAACATCTCTGTTGAGTTTTAAGAACTTGTCCATAATTCAACTGGGGGGAAATGTAACACCCCTTCTTAAATACCCCGAATAATATTAATTATATCAATGATTAAAGACATATTCCATCAGAGTTAACACGGAACAAGGGATGTCACAATTATGAAATAAATAAAACTTCTAATAAAACAGTAGTCATGCTACACTGAGGGTCATTATTCAAATAATTCAATCAAATTAAGACCATGTCTTACACAGCGGAAAAATACCATAACCAAAATGGAATAAACCAAAACATAATTATTCCCAATGAAATTCAAAGAAACAATTAAATAATAACTAATTCCTCAACTAAACGTTCCCCAGTGTTACAACCTATCAGAGCACGACACTGACACGCGGACTTAAAGTAACATAGCTCTAGAGCCATCCTCACCAACTCCTGAGCTGCTAACTTTAATCTGAAATTGTTAAAGTAAGGGTGAGATTTCTCATAATTAACATGCATTATAAGCTTCTCAATCAACATTATATCACAAGCATATTATTTCACCCATTTTAGCATAAATTCAGATTCAACACGTAGTTCCAATCATACAAGTCATTATGCACAAATCAATAATCAACCAAAGAATTGTAACACTGAAAGACATCCTAACATGTTACAATTCCATGCAAACACAAATGCAGACACAATGCATGTGGTACCAACACGTGACCAAGTCACCCAACACTAATCCATCATCAACTGGATACAGCAACCATCGATTCATCCATAAACACCCGGACACGAATCCAGCCTAACCACCCATCATCACCCGGGTAATGGTTAACGGCAATACAAGTCAAATTCCACACAATGGGAATTAACTTCACCAAAACAATGCATATGCACGCACATCACTAGCATGCAACATCAAATCAGTCTATGAAATACATCAATTTATCATAACTGAACCAAAACCAAAAACATGATATCTCAACAATCATGCACACCATCATTAGCAACATAAACATGACTTTCATTCACACAATACTAATACATCCATCCATCACAGGTTCACTGCTACATACACACCCATGTGCGTTAGCCAATAATCACTTATTCCGGGACTTGACTCATTTTCAAAATAATTTCAGGTTTTAGGAAATATTTTCATTTTATAAAATAAAGCATTAATTTTAAGAAATAACGTCCAAAACGGCACTCAAAACAGACTTACGGTTTGAAAGTTATGAATTTTCAAAGTTTAATATTTTTCAAAAGTTACAGCAGAACCCGGTTCCTACATATGCAGGAACCGGTTCCTGCGAAGTTCAAAAATAACGCTTCTGGAAAAATGTATGGGAACCCGGTTCCTACCTATACAGGAACTGGTTCCTACATGCATTTTTTGCCAGTTTTTATAAATTCACACAGTGGAACCCGGTTCCTCCCCACTGGGAACCGGTTCCCACGACCTGCAGAGTCAAATTCTGCACTTTTGACAGCATTTGTTCATTCTAAACCAATTCCAAACATACCCATACGAATTGCAACATGAGAAACACTAAAACACATCTATTTTGCACCATTATAACATCAAACAACATTATTTCATCATTCCTTTTTATCATCTGACACCCTAATGGTTTTCAACCTACAATTCGACGCAATAGGGACAATTCTACAGAACCCTAGAATTCCAAACCGGGACTCCCTAACATACTATGATCCATACTTTTGAATATCTAAACCGATAATACGAATTAACTAATCGAAATCACCCCTTACCTTGTGGGTTCTTCGAATTCTGACGCTTCCGGTTTTGTCCTTCTTTTTCCTTTTAATACTCCTTTTATTATTCCAATAAAATAATTAAATTAGTAATTAGTAAGAGTAGAGTATTTTACCCCTCACACCCTCTAATCACTCTTCACACCATCAATACTTCTTTCCTTTAATTAATTAAATTAATTCCAATAATCCAAAAATACCAATAATTAAATTTCCAATTAAATTAATAATTAAAAATTCTAATTATTTAATAATCGGATTATTTGGGGTGTCACAACTCTCCCCAACTAAAAGAGTTTTCGTCCTTGAAAACATACCATAGACGAACAGTTCGGGATATGAGTCCTTCATCTGACTCTCCAGCTCCCAAGTGACATTTCCATCTGCTGGTCCTCCCCAATCCACTCTTACCAACGCGATCTCCTTGCCTCGCAACTGTTTCAACTTCCGATCTTCAATTCTCGCAGGTACCGCTTCCATAGTCAAATTCTCTCGTACCTGTATATCGTCTACCCGGATCTCATGAGACGGATCAACAATGTACTTCCTTAGCTGCGATACATGAAAAACATCATGCAAATTTGCAAGTGACAGCGGAAAAGCAATCTGATAAGCAACTTTCCCAACTCTCTTGGTAATCTGAAACGGACCAATAAAACATGGAGTCAACTTCTTTGACTTCAAAGCTCGACCAATACCAGTCATCGGAGTAACTCGCTTAAAAACATGTTCTCCTTCGCTAAACTCAAGATCTTTCCTACTCTTATCGTGATAACTTTTCTGACGACTCTGAGAAGTCCTCATCTTCTCCTGAATCATCTTAATCTTTTCCGAAGTCTGTTGGACAATTTCCGGTCCAATCACAACACTCTCTCCAGATTCATACCAACACAACAGTGTCTGACACCTCCTACCATACAATGCCTCAAACGGAGCCACACCAATGCTTGAATGAAAACTATTGTTGTAGGTAAACTAAATCAATGGTAGATAATTATCCCAAGCTCCACCTTTCTCCAACATACAAGCTCTTAACAAATCTTCCAACGACTGAATCGTTCTCTCCGTCTGACCATCTGTCTGTGGATGATAAGCGGAACTCAAACGCAACTTAGTACCCAAAGCTTCTTGCAATCCCGTCCAGAATTTAGATGTAAACCTCAGATCTCGATCCGACACAATACTAGAAGTAATACCGTGCAAACTCACAATCTTCTCAACATACAATTCTGCCAACCTTTCCATCGGATAATCCATTCTTATCGGAATAAAGTGAGCAGATTTCGTCAACCGATCAACAATAACCCAGATAGAATCACAATTCTTCGATGTCCTTGGCAAACCAGACACAAAATCCATAGAGATTCCATCCCATTTCCATTCCGGAACAAACAACGGTTCCATCAATCCTGACAGTTTCTGATGCTCAATCTTCGACTTCTGACAAACCAAACAAGCATACACCAACTCAACAATTTCCTTTTTCATTCCCGGCCACCAAAACATCTTCTTCAAATCATGGTACATTTTAGTAGCACCAAGATGAATACTCAATCCACTACGATGTCCTTCTTCCAAAATACTCTTCCTAATCTCTGCAACATCCGGAACACACACCCTATTACCAAATCTCATAACACCATTCTCATCAATCCGGAACTCGCCTCCTTGACCTTGGTTGATCAATGTCAATTTATCAACTAACCCAACATTGGACTTCTGTCCATTCCGAATTTCTTCCAGAATACCACTAGTCAGTTTCAACATACCCAATTTCACACTATTCGGAGTAGTTTCACATACCAAACTTAAATCTCTGAACTGCTCAACCAAATCTAACTCACAGACCATTAACATCGACATATGCAAGGACTTCCTACTCAAGGCATCTACAACAACGTTTGCCTTACCAGGATGGTAATTCAAAACGAAATCATAATCCTTTAGAAATTCTAACCATCTCCTCTGCCTCATATTAAACTCTTTCTGATCAAAGAGATACCTCAGACTTTTGTGATCACTGAACACCTCAAACCGAGAACCATATAAATAATGCCTCCACAACTTCAAAACAAACACAACAACTGCCAACTCCAAATCATAAGTCGGATAATTCCTTTCATGTACTTTCAATTGTCTCGAAGCATAAGCCACCACCTGCTTATCTTGCATCAACACACCACCTAATCCCATTAATGATGCGTCACAATACACAACAAAAGACTTAGTCGGATTTGGAAAAATCAAGATCGGAGCACTTGTCAACCTCCTCTTCATCTCTTGAAATCCTTTCTCACATTCAACATCCCAAACAAACATCTAACCCTTCCTGGTCAACTTAGTCAACGGTAACGCTAATTTGGAAAATCCTTCTATAAACTTCCTGTAATAACCTGCAAGACCCAGAAAACTACGGATCTCAGAAGCATTCTTCGGCGCTTCCCACTGAGATACTGCTTCTACCTTCGTAGGATCCACAGCAATTCCATTCTTGGAAATTACATGGCCAAGAAAACTTACTTCACTTAACCAGAATTCACACTTGGACAACTTTGCATAAAGCTTCTTCTCTTTCAACAATTCCAACACAACTCTGAGATGTTCTGCATGCTCTTCATCGCTCTTCGAATAAATTAGAATATCATCAATGAACACCACCACAAACTTATCAAGTACAGATGAAATATCCTGTTCATATACTCCATGAAAACACCAGGTGCATTAGTAACTCCAAACGGCATAACAGAATACTCGTAATGTCCATACCTCGTTCTAAATGCAGTTTTCTGAATATCTCCCGACTTCACACGAATCTGATAATATCCAGATCTCAGATCAATCTTACTAAATACACAAGCTCCAACTAGTTGATCCATCAAATCATCGATCTTCGACAAAGGATACCGATTCTTGATTGTAACTTTATTCAGCTGTCTGTAATCAACACATAATCTCATTGAACCTTCTTTCTTCTTAACCAACAACACCGGAGCACCCCACGGAGAAACACTCGGACGAATAAACTTCTTCTCAAGTAACTCCTCTAACTGTTTCTTTAACTCCGCTAATTCAGATGCCGACATACGTTAAGGCGCCATCGACACCGGACTAGTTCCAGGAATCAAATCTATAGTAAATTCTACCTCCCTCTCAGGTGGCAATTCACTAACGTCTTCCGGAAACACCTCTGGAAATTCATTCACCACTGGAAATCCATCACTCTTTGCTTTTCCCTCTGCTTCTATTGCAGAATACAACATAAATACCACAGCACCATCTTTCACAGCTAGGTTCATCTGTTTAACCGACATAGTCACATCTTCGACACCAACCTCTTCAGGAAAAATAACCGTCTTCGCAAAACAGTTGATATGAACCTGGTTGAATTCCAACCAGTTCATTCCAAGGATGATATCAAGTTGTTCTAACGGTAGGCACACTAAATCCATACCGAAACCCCTACC
Source organism: Vicia faba (assembly GCA_948472305.1). Taxonomy (NCBI): domain Eukaryota; kingdom Viridiplantae; phylum Streptophyta; class Magnoliopsida; order Fabales; family Fabaceae; genus Vicia; species Vicia faba. Next base: position 489,934,647 of record OX451739.1, read on the forward strand.
AAAAATCACAATAGGACAATTCCTACAAACATACGAAGTAGTCACTGAACCCGACGCATGAGTATCAATAACCATACTTCCATCCATATTAGAAATTTCCAAATTCAATCTTTTAGCACAATCCAAAGCAATAAAAGAATGTGTATCTCCAGTATCAATAATCGCAATCAAAGGTATGTCATTAATAAAACATGTACCTTTAATCAGCCGATCATCTGGCTTAGTCTCTGACCCAGACAATGCAAATACTTTACCACCAGCTTGCTCCTTCTTGGGTTTTGTACACTGAGGACGAGTATGAACTTCTTCACCACAGTTGTAACAAGTCACCACTCTTACTATGCAATCATTGGCCACATGGCAGAGTTTCCCACACTTGAAACACTTCTTATCATTACTTTTGCAATCCACCATACGATGTCCTGTCTCACCACACTTGTAGCACTTAATGGAAGAACTAGAATCTCCTCCACCAAACTTCTTCCAACCACCGGGTCTCTGATTACTTCTATCATAAGGTTTACCACGATCCATCTGTTGCTTACCCTTCCTATCAACATACCCTCGAGCATTCGACTTAGTGCTAGCAAGATCCTCCTCTAAAATCCTACTACAGTCAACCAGATCAGGAAATCTTCGGATACGCTGATACCAAATACCCTGCTTAATCTCATCACGAAGACCATTCTCAAACTTGATACATTTGGAAAATTCTCCATCTGCATCGTTAGTATAATGAGCATAATACTTCGCTAACTCAGTAAACTTCGAAGCATACTCACTGACAGTCTTGTTACCCTGCTTGAGTTCCAGAAACTCAATCTCCTTCTTTCCTCTAATGTCCTCAGGAAAGAACCTCCTCCGAAAAGCCCTCCTGAACACAACCCAAGTCAACGCAATACCATCTTCTTCCATTTCAGTTCTGGTAGCAACCCACCAGTCATCAGCTTCCTCTGCTAACATGTGAGTTCCGTATCTCACCTTCAGCCCTTCAGCATAGTCAATTACTCTGAAGATCCTCTCGATCTCCTTCAACCACTTCTGAGCACCTTCGGGATCATGTGCACCCTTGAACAACGGAGGATTATTCCTCTAAAAATTCCCCAATTGTCGGTCAGCACCAATCACAGCTCCCTGCTGGTTCCCTCCGAGTACTCCAGCCAACATTCCCAATGCTTCAGCAATAGCATCGTCGTTTCTTCCGTTACCTCTTTCGGCCATTGTTCAGTAACATTACAAAACAACCTCATCAGCACACAAGTATCGACATTGTCATCTTACACTAGTCGCATACAAAAGGGATAACGATACAAGACAAGACCGACTATGCTCTGATACCACTATTGTAACACCCCTTCTAAAATACCCAAAATAATATTAGTTATATCAATGATTAAAGACATATTCCATCAGAGTTAACACGGAACAGGGATGTTACAATTATGAAATAAATAAAACTTCCAATAAAACAGTAGTGATGCTACACTGAGGGTCATTATTAAAATAATTCAATCAAATTAAGACCATGTCTTACACAGCGAAAAAATACCATAACCAAAACGGAATAAACCAAAACATAATTATTCCCAATGAAATTCAAAGAAACAATTGAATAATAACTAATTCCTCAACTAAATGTTCCCCATTGTTACAACCTATCAGAGCACGACACTGACACGCGGACTTAAAGTAACATAGCTCTAGAGCCATCCTCACCAACTCCTGAGCTGCTAACTTTAATCTGAAATTGTTAAAGTAAGGGTGAGATTTCTCATAATTAACATGCATTATAAGCTTCTTAATCAACATTATATCACAAGCATATTATTTCACCCATTTTAGCATAAATTCATATTCAACACGCAGTTCCAATCATACAAGTCATTATGCACAAATCAATAATCAACCAAAGAATTGTAACACTGAAAGACATCCTAACATGTTACAATTCCATGTAAACACAAATGCAGACACAATGCATGTGGTACCAACACGTGACCAAGTCACCCAACACTGATCCATCATCAACCGGATACAGTAACCATCGATTCGTCCATAAACACCCGGACACGAATCCAGCCTAACCACCCATCATCACCCGGGTATGGGTTAACGGCAATGCAAGTAAAATTTCACACAATGGGAATTAACTTCACCAAAACAATGCATATGCACGCACATCACTAGCATGCAACATCAAATCAGTCTATGAAATACATCAATTTATCATAACTGAACCAAAACCAAAAACATGATATCTCAATGATCATGCACACCATCATTAGCAACATAAACATGCCTTTCATTCACACAATACTAATACATCCATCTATCACAGGTTCACTGCTACATACACACCCATGTGCGTTAGCCAATAATCACTTATTCCGGGATTTTACTCATTTTCAAAATAATTTCAGGTTTTAGGAAATATTTTCATTTTATAAAATAGAGCATTAAATTTAAGAAATAACGTCCAAAACCGCACTCAAAACGGACTTACAGTTTGAAAGTTATGAATTTTCAAAGTTTAATATTTTTCAAAAGTTACAGCAGAACCCGGTTCCTACATATGCAGGAACCGGTTCCTGTGAAGTTCAAAAATCACGCTTCTGGAAAAATGTATGGGAACCCGGTTCCTACCTATACAGGAACCGGTTCCTACGTGCATTTTTTGCCAGTTTTTATAAATTCATACAGTGGAACCCGGTTCCTCCCCACTGGGAACCGGTTCCCACGACCTGCAGAGTCAAATTCTGCACTTTTGATATCATTTATTCATTCTAAACCAATTCCAAACATACCCATACGAATTGCAACATGAGAAACACCAAAACACATCTATTTTGCACCATTATACCATCAAACAACATTATTTCATCATTCCTTTTTATCATCTGACACCCTAATGGTTTTCAACCTACAATTCGATGCAATAGGGACAATTCTACGGAACCTTAGAATTCCAAACCGGGATTCCCTAACATACTATGATCCATACTATTGAATATCTAAACCGATAATACGAATTAACTAATCGAAATCACCCCTTACCTTGTGGGTTCTTCGAATTCTGACGCTTCCGGTTTTCTCCTTCTTTTTCCTTTTAATACTCCTTTTATTATTCCAATAAAATAATTAAATTAGTAATTAGTAAGAGTAGAGTATTTTACCCCTCACACCCTCTAATCACTCTTCACACCACCAATACTTCTTTCCTTTAATTAATTAAATTAATTCCAATAATCCAAAAATACCAATAATTAAATTTCCAATTAAATTAATAATTAAAAATTCTAATTATTTAATAATCGGATTATTTGGGGTGTCACAGGAAACATCTTCATCAAGATCTAGGAACTGTCTGGTCTTCAACGTAGTATACCATTGAGATTGTAGAACTCGTCCACACTACGACGGAGGAAAACATCAAGATCTAGGAACTGTCTGGCCTTCAATGTAGTATACCGTTGAGATTGCAGAACTCGTCCACACTATGACAGGGGGAAACATCTTCATCAAGATCTAGGAACTATCTGGTCTTCAACATAGTATACCGTTGAGATTGTAGAACTTGTCCACACTATGACGGAGGAAAACATCAAGATCTAGGAACTGTCTGGTCTTCAACGTAGTATACCGTTGAGATTGCAGAACTCGTCCACACTATGACGTGGGGAAACATCTTCATCAAGATCTAGGAACTGTCTAGTCTTCAACGTAGTATACCGTTGAGATTGTAGAACTTGTCCACACTATGATGGAGGAAAACATCAAGATCTAGGAACTGTCTGGTCTTCAATGTAGTATACCGTTGAGATTGCAGAACTCGTCCACACTATGACGGGGGGAAACATCTTCATCAAGATCTAGGAACTGTCTGGTCTTCAACGTAGTATACCGTTGAGATTGTAGAACTCGTCCACACTATGACGGAGGAAAAACATCAAGATCTAGGAACTGTCTTGTCTTCAACGTAGTATACCATTGAGATTGCAGAACTCGTCCACACTATGACGGGGGGAGACATCTTCATCAAGATCTAGGAATTGTCTGGTCTTCAACGTAATATACCGTTGAGTTTGTAGAACTCGTCCATACTATGACGGAGGGAAAAATCTTCATCAAGATCTAGGAACTGTCTGGTCTTCAACGTAGTATACCGTTGAGATTGTAGAAATCGTCCACACTATGACAGAGGGAAACATCTTCATCAAGATCTAGGAACTGTCTGGTCTTCAATGTAGTATACTGTTGAGATTGTAGAACTCGTCCACACTATGACAGAGGAAAAAAGTTGAGATTGAGAACCTTATCTGAAATTCGACCGAGGATAATTCAGTTGAGATTTAAGAACCGGTCAGTTCTTCGACATAGCTGAGAACTTAACTGCTTCCTTCCTGAAAGGTAAAGGTCAGTCATATGCAATGCATGATATAGATCAAGCAATGATGTTCTCAAAATAAATGAGATTGTGTTGTATGATGCGTATATGCATGTATCATGATGTATGGAAATGTAATGTTTTTAGCTGGGGAAGATAAATCCTGGATAGCTGCTAGAGAATAAAGTCGGATTCTTCGTTTCCACTAGGGATGGTGAACGAAGATGGTTGCGAGAATAAACCTGCAGGAGAGAATAACTCCGTTGGGGAATAAACTGATGAGGAGATTACTCTGTAGAGAAGAGATGCTCTGGTGAGGATTCCACCGATAAATTCTGTTGGGGGAGAATTACCTTTGCTGGTGATACTGAATCCTGTTGGGGAGTGAATTCCTGTTTGTGAAAGGAAAGAACTCCTCTGGGGGTGATCTTTCAGTTTCGACTTCACTGGGGATAATCCTTTGAGCTTTGCTGGGGACTATCTTCCTTTGAACTTGGTTGGGAATATTTATACTCCGCCGGGGACGAACTTCCAGAGTCTACTGGGGATGATTCTTCAACGCCACTGGGAAAGCTTTTTCAGACTGCGCTGGGAAAATTTTAACTCTACTGGGGATATCTTGTATTCTGCCGGGGAATATTCTTATACTCTGTTGGGGAATATTAAGACTGTCGGGGATATTAAGCCTTTTCAGTGTTGATGGTAGATAAACTCTGCTTGGGGGAGAATATTACCGATTCATTCATTCACAGTTGCAAGTCTCAGCTGGGGAGAGCTATCATTACTGTCTTACTCTGCGGGGAGTGAAAGTATCTTGGTCATATTCTTCAGCTGAATCTATCTTGTACCTAGTGGACAGAGCAACTGTACAGTTTGGACAATTTTATTGCCCCTATTTCTGATATTACCAATAATCGTCTTTTGTTTCGTAGGTAAATATTTATGAGCAGTAATTAATGTCAAGTGCATATATCAAAAATGAACATTGGACGTTCTTTGAAAAACAAAACAGATAAAGGAAAAATAGCTTGAAATATTTTTTTTTGAAAATGAATTGTATTGATTTTGAAGTCTGGCATGTAAATAGGCGCTTTTGTACAAGAGGCTGACGTCCTAGTAAGAGAATGCCGCTGAACAGAGATAGTTTATACAATTTGTGCAAAACTAAACAAAACAGCTATGTGAATAATCCCACTGGGTTCCAACTCTACTATTGCCCCTATGTCCTTGAGCATCTAATCACTTGCTACTTGGTTGAAGGTAGATCAGATTGATTAGTGCCGTCTGAGCTTGATAGTTGATACCGAAGTCTGGATGCAAGGTGATCCAATGAGACATAGTGTTACGCTTTAATCCCTAATTTTTGCCTGGACCGACCTTTCGGGTTTTCAGTCCACCGGGATACCCTTTTTTGCCCAAGCTGCCTTTTCAGGTTTTCGACTTGCCGGGTGTACATATTTTTTCATTTTCATCCCTTATTTTTGCCCGAACCCTTTTGGTTCGCCGGGAAGCCCTTATTTTTGCCTAGGCCAGTCAACCTAGCGGGTCTTTGATTATGCATAGTATTTTTTCACTATGTCTGCATTGACGGGGTGAGGAAGGTCGTCACCATCCATAATGGTTAGAATCATAGCTCCGCCTGAGAAAATGTTCTTAACCATAAATGGTCCTTCGTAAGTAGGGGTCTATTTGCCCCTGGGATCACCTTGAGGTAGTATGATGCGCTTGATCACCAAATTTACGACATGATACTATTGTCGTCTAACTTTCTTATTAAATGCCTTGATCATCCGTTTTTGGTACGTCTGACCATGACAAATAGTAGTACGTCTCTTTTCATCGATTAAGTTCAGCTGATCAAGTCGGGTCTGAATCCAGTCATCTTCGCTCAAACTTGCATCCTTCATAATCCGAAGAGAGGGTATCTGAACTTCAATGGGTAATACAGCCTCCATGCCATATACCAAGGAATAGGGTTTTGCCCCCATTGACGTCCATGCTGAGGTACGGTACCCATGAAGAGCAAATGGTAACGTCTCGTACCAATATTTGTATGTCACTGTCATCTTCTGCACAATCTTCTTAATGTTCTTATTAGCCGCTTCAACAACCCCATTCATCTTCGTCCGGTAAGGAGAAGAGTTGTGATGCTGTATCTTGAACTGCTTGCAGAGCTCAGTGATCATCTTATTATTGAGATTTGTACCATTGTCCGTAATGATCCTCTCTGGTACACCGTATGGACAAATCAGATTGTGCTGAATGAACCTTGCCACGACGTTCTTGGTCACTGTAGAAAAGGAAGTTGCTTCAACCCACTTCGTGAAGTAATCAATCACTACCAGGATGAAATGATGCCCATTAGATGTCGTAGGTCTGATCTTACCGATCATATCAATGCCCCACATTGCAAAAGGCCAGGTAGCTGTCAAAACATTCAGAGGTACTGGAGGTATGTGCACCTTATCAGCATAGACTTGGCACTTGTGACAGGTCCGAGAATGTTGATAACAGTCGGCTTCGATTATGGACCAATAATATCCTGCCCGAAGAATTTTCTTTGCCATGGTGTGTCCACTGGAATGGGTTCCGAAAATACCTTCGTGTAAATCTGCCATGATCCTTTCTGCTTCATTCTTATCCACACAATGCAGTAAAGTCGAATCATGGTTACGCTTGTAGAGAATGCCATTATTGATGAAGAACTTCGCCGCGAACCTTCTCAGAAACTTCTTATCATTAACAGATGCACCCTCGGGGTATTCCTGAGCCTCAAGAGACCTCTTCACCTCATGAAACCAGGGTTTATCTGCTACCTCTTCAGTCTCAATGTCACAATAATGTGTAGGTTCGTCCAACTTTTAAATGATAATCCGGGGAGCTTCGTTGCTCCAATTGACTTTGAACATAGAAGACATCGTAGCCAGCGCGTCCGCCAACTGATTCTCCTCTCTAGGGAAGTGTTCAAAGGTTATCTCCTCAAAGTGGGGAAGCAATGTCAACACATACTCCTTGTAAGGAATAAGATTTGGGTGTTTCGTATCCCCCTCGCCTTTGATCTGACTGATCACGAGAGCAGAATCCCCAAAGACACTTAGAGACTTAATCCTTAGGTCAATTGCTGCTCGAAGACCCGTGATGCATGCTTCATACTCCGCCATGTTGTTGGTGCAGTTGAAACATAGTCGGGCGGTGAACAGAGTATGAGAGCCTTTAGGAGATATGATCACGGCGCCAATTCCATTACCTAAAGCGTTCGAAGCTCCATCAAAGTACATAGACCATCGGGATCCCTCCTCAGGTCCTTCATCTGGTCCAGGTGTCTCACAGTTAGTCACTATCATGATATTCTCATGCGGAAATTCAAAGTTCATAGACTGGTAATCATCCACTGCCTGATGTGCCAGATGATCTGCCAACACACTTCCTTTGATTTCCTTTTGGGTTGTGTATTGGATGTCATACTCAGTCAAGATCATCTTCCATCTCGCTATTCTTCCGGACAAGGCAGGCTTTTCGAAGATATACTTGATTGGATCCATCTTTGATATCAATAGAGTAGTATGAGTCAGCATATATTGTCTCAACCGGCGAGTAGCCCATGCCAAAGTCCAACAAGTCTTCTCGAGCAGTGAGTATCGGGTCTCACAGTCGGTAAAATTTTTGCTAAGGTAATAAATAGCATGCTCTTTTCGGCCAGACTCGTCATGCTGCCCCAGCACACACCCCATTGAGTTGTCAAGTACTGTCAAGTATAAGATCAAAGGTCTCCCTTCAACTGGAGGCATCACAATGGGTGGCTCTTGGAGATACTCTTTGATTCTTTCGAAAGCGGCCTGACATTCATCGTTCCATCTTACCACTTGGTCTTTCTTCAGTAATTTGAAGATTGGTTTACAAGTAGCAGTCAGGTGTGACATAAATCGGGCAATATAGTTCAGACGTCCCAGAAAGCCTCTGACTTCTTTCTCTGTTTGGGGAGCTGGCATTTCCTGTATAGCCTTCACCTTTGTAGGATCTACTTGAATACCTTTATCGCTTACGACGAAACCCAGCAGCTTACCAGACCTCACCCCGAAGGTGAACTTGTTCGGGTTTAACCTCAGCTTGTACAATTTCAACCTGTCAAATAACTTCTGAAGGTGGTCAAGATGCTCTTCCTCCGTCAGGGATCTTGCAATCATGTCGTCGACGTATACCTCAATCTCATGATGGATCATATCATGGAACAAAGCGACCATGGTGCGCTGATACGTTGCCCCAGCATTCTTCAATCTAAAAGGCACGACCTTGTAGCAAAAGGTACCCCATTGAGTAACAAAGGTTGTCTTCTCCATGTCTTCGGGAGCCATTTTGATCTGATTATAACTGGAGAAACCATCCATAAAGGAGAATACCTTATGCTGAGCAGTGTTGTCAACCAGAACGTCGATATGAGGTAGACGGAAATCATCCTTTGGGCTCGCCCTATTCAGATCCCTATAGTCAACACACATTCGAACCTTACCATCCTTCTTCGGCATGGGAACCACGTTGGCAATCCACTGAGGGTAAGAAGTAACTGCTATAAAACCGGCGTCAAACTGTTTCATAACTTCAGCCTTGATTTTCTCAGACATTTCCGAGCGCATTCGGCGAACCTTCTGTTTCACTGGAGGACAATCTTCCTTGGTAGGCAATCGGTGAACCACAATATCGGTATCCAAACCAGACATATCTTCATAAGACCAGGAAAAGATCTCAACGTAGTCAAGCATCATCTGAATTAACTGTTGCTTCACACTAAGCTCCAGATTTTCCCCGATCTTGACCTCTTTCTTGTCTATCTCTGTACCCAGATTTACTGACTCCACCGGCTCTTCGTGCGGCTGAATGGCCCTCTCTTCTTGAAGTAGCAGTCTAGCAAGTTCACCAGGCACTTCGCAATCATCTTCACCTTCGTCTTCGGCTAAGTTGATCGGACTTTCAAAGTCATAACTGGCAGTAGCAGAGTCGTTACCAGTGAGATCCAGAGTGGATGTAGACCTGTATATGTGAGTGTGTGTAAATAGCTGTTTTGCAATATATAATAAAAGAAAAACAAGGAGCCCAAAATTTGAAATGCAAGAAACGTCCAATGCTTTTATTAATGATATATGTAGATGACACACATAAAGCCCTCACAAACGAAGCCACGCTGCCCCGGGTAAGACACCGGACCGTAAAGTTTAAAACATTGTCTATTACAAATTCAAAACAAAAAGTCTCATTACTTGGTAACAAAAGAAATTGGGATGAAGTCCTTTGCTGTCCAGTTGCTTAGTCCACCATCAGTAGTAGGATAGATCCAACTGTCGAATTCAGACTCTTCAACATCGTCTTCAATGGCATTCACTCCTGAATTGCTGATGAACAAGGGAGGTTTTCCGATCCGTGCATTCCGAACAGCCTTTTGAGCTTCTGCAGTGAAACCCAAACCAAACTTGTTAGTCTTCTGTGCAAAATCAGGGAGTTGGCCCCAATTCGCACGCCCACCTTTCTCAACAACAGCCCGGGCATCCTTGAAGGAAGCCATCTTCATTGGAGGATCTTCAACAACAGTCTCAGTTGACGCCAGTGTCTGGGGAACCTCTTCAAAATGCTGAAATGGGGTCTCAATGAACTCCCCGTCAATTTCTATATATCGGAAAGAGTTGAGGTGGCTCACCATGTACTCCTCTTCTCCTTGTACTGTCACAATTTTACCTTTTACCAGGTACTTCAGCTTCTGGTGGAGCGTAGACGTCACAGTGCTAGCTTTGTGGATCCTCAGACGACCCAACAAACATGAATAAGATGGCCGAATGTCCATCACATAGAATGTAGAGGCGAAAACATGAGAACCAACCTTAATCAGAATATCCACTTCTCTGTGTACCATTCTCTTGGACCCATCAAAAGCCCTGACTACAATGTTACTCGGTTTCAGCTCCAACCCTTCACAGTCTAACCGGTCTAGAGCCTTTTTAGGTAACACATTCAACGAAGATCCGGTATCTACCAATACGTGAGCAAGAGTAGTTCCCCTTCATTCAATAGAGACATGTAGGGCGTCATTGTGATTCTTCCCCTTAACAGTCAAGTCGGCGTCAGAGAAACCCAACCCATTATCAGCAGTCAAACTAGCCACGCAATCTTTAAACTGATCAGCTGATGTTTCTTGCGGTACGTGTGCGGTCTTCAGGAAAGCAATCAGAGCCTTGGCATGGGCCTCTGAGCATAGAAACAGTGATAACATGGATATTTTGGATGGGGTTTGCCCCAGCTGCTCGACCACATTGTAGTTTCTCTTTTTGATGATCTTCAGAATTTCCTCCATCTCTTGTCTAGAGGCTTCAACAGTAATTGTTTTCGGTGCCTCTGTCCGGGCAGGCTCATCAGTGGTCCCTTTGCCCCGAGTGTTAGATGACTCGGCAACAGGAGTAAGAATGGGAACTTGAACATGAATAGTAGCAGGTACACTGGCAGGTGTAATAACAACAGGTTTCTTGGAACATATGTAATTCTAACAGGCTTTCTCGAGGAAGCCTTAGAAGAGTTGTCGAAAATGGTGATAATAGCAACTTCTTCAGCAGGGATCAAAGGAACAAGAGTCTTCTCAAACAAAATTTCTTTATTATCCATCAGGCGTTGGACACCTGACTTCAAAAGATGGCAACCGGTAGGTAGGACAGAACACATATGGCAAGCTTCGTCACAGCCCGGAAATAAATTGGCTAACAAAAGGTTCATCTTCACAGTCATCAAAGGGGTAACAATGTCGTTCACAAAAACCACAAACGAGTTTTCATCTATAGCATTCACTCCATGCTTGGGCATAGGAGCAGTCACAACATTAGGTCTTTCAGGTGCTTCGAACTCAATCTCCTTCGCATCAATTAAGTCTTGTACCTTGTTCTTCAAAACCCAACAATCATCTGTATCATGCCCCAGGATATCAGAGTGAAAAGCACAGCGGGCATTAGGGTTATACTTTGGTGATGTAGTGTTGGGATTCTTCGGGGCCTCCCTTGGAATCACTAGATTGGTTTTTAATAACTGTGGCAGGATCTGAGATAAAGTCATGTTGAGCTGAGTGAATTGCCTTCGTGGTCTCTCGGCCTTTGGATGATTGTTGTGCTGAGGAGCACCAGCAGGTCTTGAAATAACAACCGCATTAATAGCTTGGCGGAGTTCAGGTCTATTATGGCTTTTCAAACTGTAAATAGCACTGGACTCCTTCTTAAAAGGCCTCTTCTCGGTGCCTGATGAAGCACCCTTCTATATTTTACCAGACTTAATACCAGCCTCAATCCTTTCCCCGGTCATAATCAGCTCCGTAAATCCGGACGATGAACTCCCAATCATATGGTTAACATACGGACCAAATAAGGTCCCCAGAAACATATCAACTAACTCCCTATCATCCAAGGGTGGTTGCACTCTTCCAGCGAGTTCCCTCCACTTCTGAGCATAATCTTTGAAACCTTCGCCCATACCCATTGACATACCCTGGAGTTGGGTACGCGTGGGAGCGAGGTCGGCATTGTATTGGTACTGCTTGTAGAAAGCAGCAGCCAAATCTTCCCAACTATGGATGCTGGATCCTTCTAGCTGGTAAAACCATTCAAGATGAGTCCCTGAGAGACTGTATTGAAAGAAGTGGATCCATAGGTTCTTGTCAGCGGTGTGCGGCTGAATTTTCCTTACATACGACCGGAGGTGCAGTTTTGGACAAGAAACCCCGTCGTACTTAGAAAAGGCTGGTGCTTTGAACTTGTGGGGAATCACCACCCCAGATGACAGACCCAGATCACCAAAGTCCAGACCAGACACCTTCTGAACTTCCATCGCACTCAACCGGTCTTCCAGTTGTTTGTATCTATCCTCAGCCGGAGGATACTGGTCTTCGTCGAAGTCTGTTTCGTTGTCTGAAACCACAGGGCTAGGAGCCCTCCTTTCTTCCTGACCATCTTTCCCTCCATATGAGGTGGTCAAATCAACTTTATCTCGTAGCTTGTTCCCAAACCTGTGGCCCATGTTCAGGAGGACCGTCTTCTTCTTCTTCTTCTGTTTCAATATAAGGGCCTTCAGATCTTGCCGACCCTTAGCCAAATTCATGAACAACTCTTGGAATTGGGCATTTTGAGCTTGCAGGGCCTTGATTGATTGTTCAGTTGATGGTTCAGAAGACAAGATGCTGAAATAAACAGCGAAGAAGATGATAAAACCTGAAAGGGTACCTGTTATGAGGTGCATGGAATGAAATGCGTATGCTATGATTTCAAAGACGTCGAGAGATTCAAATTCATAACAAGAAATGAAACACACTTTTATTAGATAAACTTGAAATTCAAATTGTTCAACAAATGCCCTTAAGGTGTTACAAGAAAGGAAATACTGAAAAGTAAATAAAAACTGGAAATAATCAAAGGACATCAACGCTTCCATGGTCAAATTGTTCAATAATTACCCTTAAGGCGTTACCAGAGATGAAGATTTTTACCGCATTCACATCAACAAAGGAGTCAGAGTTAGGAAACAGTACCAAGCCATATATCAGAAGAGCCAGAATATCTTCGAACGCCTGGAAGTCAAGACTATCCCAGAAATGATTAGCCTTACCAACTAAGAACTTAGTCAAAAAGCCCTTTGCTCCACTTCTAGTTTCCCAGTTTGACATTACCTCATCCTTTTTCAGATGAAGGGCTGAAGCAATCTCTTCCGGTCTAAGGATCTTCTCCCAACCTGTAAACGGGGTCTGCTCCAGAATAGAGATACCGAGCAGATCAGAGAACTCTTCCAAGGTAGGGACCAACTGGTAGTCCTGAAAAGTAAAGCAATTGTACAATGGATCATAGAACTGGACTAGGACACTCATCATCTGCTCGTCCAATTTGGAGGTGACCAAACCAAGAAGATTCCCATGTCTTCTGATGAAGGAGGTAGTATCATACATCTTTGCAACCAAATCTTTAAGCATAGTGGGAACCTGGACAAAGTTGATCCGGATGGTGTTCCTACGCATAGGTGCCATGACCTACAAAACAGAACAAAAATGAATCCCTCCTGTCTTTGAAATAGGTTAGTCTAATGCAAGATGTATGCAATGTTATGATGTCATGATGTCATGATAGAAAGCACACCACAAGTATCCACAAATAGAAAACATGGTAAAGGCACATAAGTCACACAGAGAGCCCTTAGATTTCAGGCTGGCTAGGAGCTTAGGTACTACCCTCTTTTAGTGTAGTTGGTTCAAACCTGTCCTAAAAATAGTAACCGGGTTCTAGAGGATCTCAATATCATTGACTACCCTCGATCGGTCATAATTCCAGTTTAGCAACCTTTTCTTGTGGCCGAAATCATCGCGAGAGTTTAGTCTCAATGAGTGTAGCATACTGCTACTGTTCTATGGCCAAGTTGGTCAATTTAAAGGTTCTAAGGTCGATTGGTGCTTAATGACCCCTTAGAAGACCCATATTCTCCTCGTTCCAACACAAGGGATATCGGTACAAACTAAAGTGCCACACCAACGTAGCTACTGCTTCAACCGTATCGGTCAATGTCGTACAGTTCCCTCACAATTTATTGCTACTTACCTAAAGGGTATCCCCCAGATCCAGGTTAGGATCTTTAGTAACTCCGATTCAAACCCACAAATATGAAGCATACAAGTCAAGCAATTGAAAACAATATGAACTATTCCTAAGGTACACCCCACTTATAAGCGTCCCCAGCAGAGTCGCCAGTTCTATGATACGGTGGGAAGAACTGACTGTTTTTTGGAATGCTGGTTTGCGTTTTGCGTTTGTTTTTGCAAAATGTCGCGGTAAGAAAGAGTCGCCACCGAATTTTATTTTATCCAACAAGGAAAGGAAAAAGCACAGAAAAATTCCTTTTTCAAGATATTTCTCAGGTTCGGGGGGTACATTATAGAAAGGGAAGGTGTTAGCACCCTTTCTATCTGTGGTTATCCACGGGCTCTTAGGTACTTGCTCATATGTTTTCAAAATTGTCTTATTTGTGCTTGTGGGTTTGAAAAAGTTTTTATTTGAAACTTCGTTTTAACTCTTGCTTCTGTCCTCAATAGCGTATGAAGTATTTTTGAAAACTTTGTTTGAAATGGAGTGTAAGTGTGAAAAATTTGTTTTGAAAGAGCAAGTACTTAAGAACCATCTACCTACTCGAGAAAGGAATTGTTCTATGCTATCTTCCTTTAGACAATGCTATCCCACTATTGATGAGTAGGTAGCATCATCGTTGGAGTTTAAGGGTCAATTCGAATTTAGGGACTTACGGTCACTAAAGCAATGCTAGGACGCCTTAGCGGTAACCCTAATGTCTTAGATCATTTGTTTTGAGGCAACAATATCTGAGGCAACCGTTTAGAGGCGACTATGATCTTTTAGACAAGAGGGCGACCTCTAAAACGACCTATACTCAATGACCGTGTACGAAGGCAACCAAATGGGGTGTATTCTAAGAGTGCGCATGTGCGAGTGTGTCGTTTTCGGTTATTTTTATCTTTGTACATGTTAAGGGTGATCTAAGTTGATTTTAGATTAAACATTCATTCTTGTCATGCATTCATATTATCAAACATCTAACAGTTATATTTTGCGGGAAATAAAATGTGGAATTTAAATTACAAGGCGCCGGGTATTTACATCGGCAAAGACAAACCCTTTGTAAAAATAAATAAAGCGATAAAAAATAAATAAAGGTCCTATTAACTATTACAAACCGGGAACAAATACATTATGATATAAAAGAAAATAAATCGCGTGCGAGAAATTAAATCGAGCGCAAATAGGGTTTTGACCCTTTTTGAGAGAAAGTATCTTTTTTTGTTATTTTTTTATATTTTAAGAAAGAAATAAATCTAAATTAATTACTAAATTAAATAAATTAATTAATGAAAATAAATATTTTTGGATTTTTGCGTTATTTAAAGAAAGAAAATAAAATTGATCAATGTTAATAAATACCTAATTATGTTTAAGTTAATTTTAATTATTGAAAAAATATATTAAAGTTATTGTCTAATTAAAGCCTAAATTAATTAATATATTTGTTAATAAAAAATAAAATACTAAAATTTAATTTGATAAAGAAAATGTTTTTTTGGTTTTAATTTTATAAAGAAAAAAATTGATTGGTTAGTTAATTAAAGAAAATATTATAAAACAATTAAAACAAAAATGAAAAGAAATAGAAAGAGATAGGAGGTATATGGGCCTGTTTGGAAGGTCAGAATAGCAATTTGAGGCCCATTAGGCGCTGGCCTGGTTGACCTCCCTGGATTCCATGCGCGCTGGTTGACTGGGTCCATGGTAGACCATCATCCCTTGGCCATCAGATCTGGCCTATGGCCATCTGGCCACCAGATGCTTAAGGGTGTATGATGAGCTTCACGCTTGGAGACACACAGGATTACCTGAAGAAAAAATATAACAAATAGCATGGGGGACCTGGGATCGAACCCAGGTCCTGTTGGATGTTGGATACACGCGTTTGCCACTCAGCCACTTTGCTTCATTTGTTAGGTATATACAAAATAATAGTAATATGAGAAAATGGATCAATGTGCCAGAAAAATAAAAAAAGTGCACGAAAATTTGAAAGGACCAATCAGAGGGGGACACGTTGTCGTCCCTGTCCTCAGGCCTGTAACAAAGTTACCTGCGGATTTGAATCTGCAGCTAAATGCCTAGGTCATTCCAAAAATACGTCTGAGGCCATATAAATTCCTCCCAAGACCATGGTTGCGTTCGTCTTCCTCTCCTGGTCATGTCCATAACCATCATTGAGGCTAATTTTTACCTGTAATGTAAAACCCTAATCCAAGAGGAAAAACCCTAACAATGGTGTTTTGCACCACATAGCAGATAAACGAAATCAAATAATATAGAAAGCTTGGAAATGATCTGGTGGTTACAAATATGCCATTGATTCTTTGTAATAATGCATGATTTTTTGAAATACGAAATCAAATTCAGAAGAGGATCGCGTGACACTTATAACACTCTAGGAGGTTGAAAAATGCGTGCTTTGGATCCCAGAAGGTTGAGTAGACACCCAACAATCGATTGGTATCAAGCTTTGCTTATGAAAACGCCTCAAAGTATGATTTTGGTTTCACACTTTTTCACCACTTTTTCAAGTTTTGTTCTTTCTGTTCTTGCAGCCTCTAACCTTGTTTTCATTCCCCTAGATTCTTTATGTTTTATAGAATGCATTAGGTTAATAATTATGGTTTGAATCCTTCCACATCAATGCCCTGAGATTTGATTTGATTCACCATTACTAAACGTTCCAAAATTGTCAAAATTCAATCTTTTTGCACATGGATTGCTTGATACGAGTTTGATACCTTTGATGATGATGATTCAATCCTGAAATAGCCAAAAAGATATCAAGTAATCAATATTTGGATTTTATTTAATTTAATTTGATTTAAAATGAAATAATTCAATAAAAAAATCAAATAAAATAATAAAAAAGAAATATGATCTCAAGGCTGAATCTAGGACACGTGTGCAATGGGGAAAGCTCATATCAAGTGGAAAAGAATGGGCCCATTTGACAAAATTTGAAGTTTTGGGGATAGTTGACTTTTGGCAATTTTGCAAAAATGCCAAACTTCAACAATGTATAACTTCTTCAATTTTTCACTTTTGGAAATGTTCTTGGACTTTTTAGAAAGCTTGAGATGTCCTCTAACCAAACCTTTTGATCTAATCTCATTTTTATATTCCATACTCAAGTTATAAGCTTTGGCAAAAAAGGTGTTTTTGTTGACTTTCAAAAATGACCTATAATGTCCAAATTTATAACTTCTTGTGAGTGCATTTTCTGATATTGGGGTATGAAGATGGATTGTAGGAAATTGCATCCTATTCAAAATGAGCTTTGGATGGGTCATTTATCATAAAGTATGAGAAAGTTATGCTTGGTCAAAGTTGAGTTGACTTTTCCTACAAAACCCTAATTTAGCAACTTTTGGGTCTTGATGAATTTTGAGCAATCCTTGATGAATCATGATCAAAAATTGATCAAATGATGAAATAACCTTCAAAATGAGAATTTTGACAAAAAATCTTGAGGTTTGACTGTTTGTAGGTCACATTGACTTTTGCCCTAGCACAGTCGATTTTTGGACCCTTTGAGCAATTGACTGAGCAAAATTCCTCTGCAAGGCTTGAAACATGACATGGATGATCTTGAGAACATATTAGGAAATTGGGGAGCACTTGAGGTCATTTGTATTCAATGATCTTGATGCAACACAAAACCCTAATTTGGGGTTGACTGTCTTAGGAGATGACTTGTCTGACCTACTCTTGAGCAAACTTGAGCCACTTGGATATTTTCCTTGCAATGTTATGAGAGGTAAAATTTTGGGGTACAACAAGAGTATTGGATCAAGCTTTCATGGAAAATGATATTCCATTGGACCAATTCAGCAGTGTGGTAAGGAATATTACATCCTGTAACAGCCTAAGTTTCTGTGATGACGAATTTCCTGACGAAGAAGGAATCATAATATGGCTCTCCATATATCCATGAACTGTAAGAAGGATTCATTGTCAAATGTGCCGATTGATAATGGATCATCTTTAAATGTCATACCGAGGAGCACGCTTATGAAGCTGAAGTATCAAGGAACTCTCATGCGCCCGAGTGGCATAATTATGAAAGCTTTTGATGGATCAAGGAAGTTTGTCATTGAGGAAGTAGATTTGCCTATTCACATAGGCCCGCACATTTTTCAAATTACATTCCATGTTATGGATATTGTGCTTGCTTACAGCTGTTTACTAGGGCGACCGTGGATCCACGAGGCAAGGGCTGTCACTTCGACTTTATACTAGAAGCTGAAGTTTGTGCGTGAAGGAAAGTTTGTCACCATAAATGGAGAACATGCATTGTTAATGTATCATTTATCCTCCTTCAGTGTTGTGGAAGTAGATGAAGATACAGTTGGAACTCAGTTCCAAGCTTTATCCATTGATAATGTAAAGGAGAAAGAGAATTATATGGCTTCGTTTAAAGATGCTCAACAAGTAGTGCATAATGGCCCTAGCAAAGTATCAGGGCAGATTGTTGATCCACCAGTGAAAAAGAATAGAGATGGTTTATGATTCTCTATGAAGAATGATCAAAGTGAGAATATAAAGCCGAAGACTGCATTGAGAAAGTATCAGAATATCATTCACAATGGAGGTTACCTTTATCCAACTATTCCTAGGATTAATGCTATTTTGGAAGGTGAAGAATAGCAAGAGATTCCGAACTACGTGACACATGGAGTCAGAGTCCATAATTGGATCACCATTGATATTCCCTCTTTCATTCATGTCTCAAAGTAATTTGTTTTTTGTTAATATTTTCAAAAATATTTCACTCTGCCTAAGGTGAAAGTTAATATTGTATGGGCTTATCTGTTCGCTTTGATCTTTAAAATCAATAATAAAAGTTGTCTTTGATTCCCAAACTGTGTCTTTATTTTCTGCTTTTTCTTGGAAAATGGTAATCAGAAAAAACAATTTCAAAAATAATAACTGTAAATAAATATGCATAATCACTTGCTATATGTGTCAGTTTCTAAAAGCAATCATAAATGATATGTGCAGATTAATTAAAAAACTTGTTGAATACAATGACCCTGCATCCTCTCCCATCTTTGAATATCCTGTGTATGTGGCTGAAGCAAAAGAATAGGATGACATCACAAAAGGGGTTTCACGATTGCTCGAGCGTGAGGAAAATGCCATTTAGCCATATAAAGAGTCGTTGGAAACAATCAATTTGGGTTCAGAGGAAGATCTAAAGGAAGTCAAGGTTGGAAGATTTCTGAATCCTGATGTGAAGGGCATGTTGGTTGAACTGTTGAAAGAGTATGTTGACATATTTGCTTGGTCATACCAAGACATGCCTGGATTGGATACTGATATTGTGGAAAATCATTTGCTGCTAAATCCAGAGTGCCTACCAACCAAGCAGAAATTGCAAAGAACTTACCCTGATATGGTAGTGAAAATTAAAGAAGTTTTAAAGAAGATTAATGCTAGTCTTCTTGTGACATAAGTGTACCCTCAGTGAATTTCCAATATTGTCCCTGTACCAAAGAAAGACGAAAATGTTCGCATGTGCGTTAATTATAGATATTTAAAGAAAGCCAGTCCAAAAGATGATTTTACATTGCCATATATTGATATGTTGGTTGATATTACATCAAAATTCAAAGTATTCTTGTTCTTGGACGGATTTTCTAGATATAATCAAATCAGAATGACTCCCGTGGACATGGAAAAAACAACATTTATCAGACCTTGGGGAACATTCTGTTATAGAGTGATGCCCTTCGGGTTGAAGAACGCTGGTGCAACGTACCAGAGGGCTATGACAACTCTATTCTGTGATCTGATGCACAAAAAAATTGAGGTATATGGTGATGATATTATTTCTAAATCCTAGACTGAAGAATGGCATATAGAAGATTTGTTGAATTTGTTTCAACGTTTAAGAAAGTATCGTCTCCACTTGAATCCAAATAAGTGTACCTTCGGTGTTCGATCAGGAAAATTATTAGGTTTCATTGTCAACCAAAAAGGAATTAAAGTTGGCCCTGATAAAGTCAAAGAAATTCAAGAAATGCCAGCGCCAAGAATTTAAAAGCAAGTTAGAGGCTTCCTTGGGCGGTTGAATTGCATTTCCAGATTTATCTCCCATATGACAGCAACGTGTGAACCAATCTTTAAGTTGTTAAAGAAAGATCAAGGTTGTGTGTGGACAGATGATTTCCAGAAGGAATTTGAAAGTATTAAAGAGTATCTGCTTGAACCTCCTATCTTTCTCCCTCCCGTTGAAGGAAGACCATTGATTATGTATCTGACGGTGTTAGATAGTTCTATGGGATGTATTTTGGGATCACAAGATGAAACATGGAAGAAGGAATATGCCATTTATTATCTCAATAATAAGTTTACTGATTGTGAGTTGCGGTATTCTATGTTGGAAAAGACATGTTGTGTTTTGTCCTTGACGGCAAAGTGATTGCGGCAATATATGTTGAATCATACCACTTGGGTTATTTCCAAAATGGATCAAATTAAGTATATTTTTGAAAAGCTTGATCTTACTGGGAGAATTGCCCGTTGGCAGATGCTATTTTCTGAATATGATATTGAATATACTCAGAAGGCTATAAAAAGCAGTGTGTTGGCAGATTATCTTGCTCACCAACTGGTTGATGATTATCAGTCGATTAAATATGATTTCCAAAATGAGGATGTGATGTTCTTGAAAATAAAAGATTGTGAAGAACCTTTTCCTTAGGAAGGCCATAATCTTGAGTCTCGATGGGGTATGGAATTTGATAGAGCTGTGAATGCTTTTGGGAAAGGAATTAGTGTTGTGATTATCACTCCTCATGGATATCCTATCCCTTTCATCGCAAGGCTAATATTCGATTGTACTAATAATGTGGCAGAGTATGAAGCTTGTATCATGGGTCTCGAGAAGGCCATTGATCTCAGAGTCAAAGTTTTAGATGTGTAAGGTGATTCAGCTTTAGTAGTAAATTAGATTAAAGGAGAATGGGATACTCGTCACCCTGGCTTGATTTCCTACAAAGACTATGCTAGAAGATTATTACCATTCTTTAACAAAGTTGAATTCCATCATATCCCCAAAGATGAAAATCATATGGAGGATTCTTTGGCAACTTTGGCTTCTATCTATCAAGTAAATACTTGGAATGATGTGACTCGTATCACAGTGTGACGCTTGGATATACCGACTCATGTGTTTGTAACAAAGGAAATGTTAGATGAGAAACCTTGGTATCATGATATCAAACATTTTCTTCAGACTCAGGACCCGGCTAGTGCGTCAAGTAAAGATGGAAAGACATTGATAATGTTGGAAGGTAGCTTTTTCCTCAGTGAAGGTGTGCTATACATAAGAAATTATGACATGGTTTTGCTCAGATGCACGGATAGACACGAAGCAGACATGTTGATGCATGAAATCCATGAAGGTTCCTTTGGTACCCATGCCAATGGACATTTGATGGCAAAGAAGATGCTTATGGCAGGTTACTATTGGCTGACGATAGAATCTGACTGTTATAATTTGCAAAGAAGTGCCATAATTGTCAGATTTATGTTGAAAAAATTCATGTGCCTCTGACACTTCTCAATGTTATTTCTTCCCCATGGCCCTTCCCTATGTGAGGTATTGACATGATTAGAATGATTGAACCAAAGGCGTCGAATGGACATCGTTTTATTTTGGTGGAAATTGACTACTTCACCAAATGGGTGGAAGCAACTTCATATGCTAATGTCATTAAGCAGGTGGTAGTGCATTTCATCAAGAAGAATCTTATATGTCGGTATGGTATGCCAAGCAGGATTATCACTGACAATGGCTCGAATCTGAAGAACAAGATGATGACAAAACTTTGTGAAGAATTCAAGATTGTCCATCACAATTCATCTCCTTACAGGCCAAAGATGAATGGGGATGTTGAAGCTGCTAATAAAAACATCAAGAAGATCATACAGAAGATGGTTATTACTTATAAAGATTGGCATGAGATGCTCCTTTTTTCTTTGCACGGGTATCGTACATCCGTCCGCACTTCAACAGGGGAAACCTCATTCTCCCTTGTGTATGGTATGGAAGAAATGCTCCCAATCGAGGTGGAGATTCCCTATTTACGCGTGATAATGGAAACTAAGTTGTCAGAGGCTGAATGGGTCCTGAACAGGTTTAACCAATTGAATTTGATTAAAGAAAAGAGAATGACGGCCTTGTGCCAGGGACAGTTATACCAAAAGAGAATGAAGAAGGATTTTGATAAAAAAAAAAGTTCAAGCCTCATGAATTCAGAGAAGGCGAGCTCGTGCTTAGGAAGATCACGTCTTTTAACGCTGATTCTAGGGGCAAGTGGACTCCCAATTTTGAAGGCCCATATGTTATCAAGAAAGCCTCCTCTAGAGGTGCATTGATTCTTGAAACTATGGATGGCGAGGAATTCCCGCGTCCCGTGAATGCTGATGCAGTCAAGAAATACTTCGCCTAAAGAATTAAAAGAATAACTCGCTAAGTCGAAAACCCGAAAGGGCGACTTAGGAAAAAAAGAGCTTCTCGGTAGGCTGAAAACCCGAAAGGGTGGTCTAGGAAAAAATTTGAGACATAAATAGAATAAACTTTCCCGCTAGGTTGAAAACCCGCAAGGGAAAATTAGGAAAAAGTTAGGGATTTCTTGGCAAGTAACTGCGTCAGACAAGACTTGATCATTTAAGCAACAATCTTCTTGGATCCTCACTATACTTCAACAAATATTGCTGCTAAGGAATTCAAAGTTGTTAGGGAGAATAGTGGTAATCATCTATGGAGTCTAGCCATTCGTAGACTACCATTCTATTAATAAAGTTTGAGCTTTTATCCAATTATTTGCAATTCTTATTTTTATTCTGCTTACATAGACTTCATTTATTATTGATGGTAATTTTCAAAGCAAAAAGATAAAAATAACAAAATTGTTTTTTTGAAAGGAATTTACAAACTACTTTTTACTTTAGATTTTGTGACACGAGAAAAAACGAAAATGGTGATTCCAAGGATGGACGAACTCAAAAAATTTGGAAGTTTGTTTTCCCCAGGAAGGCTCTCTCAAATGGTTGGAGATGAAACCAATTAATGTATGGCACGATGTTGGGTTTGTGGTCCCATTTTCCCCAGTCAAGTCTTGGTTCATTTTGATTTCAAGTTTGCATGGTCTGAGAACTCTACCCCAGATTCCCCAGCAACTAGACAAGGACAATATATTTTCTAAGATGTGTGGGAACAATTGACAATTTTGTGGGTTTTCTCTCGCCAAGTTTTGGGTTTGATTTGAAATCCCCATAATTTGTTGCAGTATTGTTTAATTTGTTAGATCCCCAAGTGAAGTTGAAATATTGTTTCTCTCTAGGTGTTGCCATCCCCATGTAATTTCATAATTTCTCCACAAGGAAGTTTATGTAATTATCACTCTTGGTATTGGAGAAAGTATTTCAGGTTTCTCTCAATGATGTGGTGTTGTACTCCCCAATAAAGTCAACACAAGATCCCCAGGTGATATCTCGAAAAAGTGGTATTGTTTCCCTATTGAGGTCGGTATTGAAATCCCCAGTAGAAGTACAGACATTGAAGCATTTGTTTTCCCTCATTAAAGCCTGTGCGATATTCCCTGGTGAAGCTTGGAGAAGGATGTTGGATCCTAATATTTGTACTGTTTCTTTTGTCTTGATATGATTATTTTCGAATTGTGGTTCTCCTTATTGAAATTAAGCCATGAAATAAGACTTTTTTAGATATGATTTAGCCGAGTATTGACTTTACCCAATTTGGTCTTGTCTATTTATCCATAGTATAGTGTGATAGTTTTATCAGCATATACCCGATAACATTCATACATGCATATCTGAATTAAATTCATTACTCATTTGCATCCACTAACTCTTATTGGCATATTACCCTATTTGTAGAGTTGTGTTATCCTCTCTCCATTAGACTGTCCACTTTGAGCATAAAGTGTATATTCTTTCATTTTCCCCACTGAGTTATCTCTCGTGGAAGATTTTTGCTTTAGCCTTCTTAGACAGCTCTTTATCTGAATGACATGTGATCCCTTTTTGAGTTTATTTCTCATCAGGTGCTATCTCGGTTGACTGTTTCATACCGGTTTATTTCTGGTTTGAATTTGTGGTCCCCGGTAGCATTATTTTGATTTCTGCAAGCTTTGAGCTCTAGTTTGAGAATGTGAATTTATTTTTCATTTGAAGACTTTAGTTCCTCAGAAGGAATATATTGGCATTCCCCCCAGGAAACCATATTTCTTTCCCCAAGAAGTCATTATTACAACTTCTTTTCATAACAGTAAGTGGTGGTCTCTTTATTTGAGAAACTTGTACCTCCCTAGTAAGTCTATTAGTTCCCGGAGAATATTCATGATTTATTACTCCAATGAATGGTAGTCTCGTTATTATAGGAGATAGTTCGTTGTTGAGAATTGTTACTCCAATGAATGGTAGTCTTGTCATTAAGGGAGATAGTTCATTGTTGAGATTTGTTACTCCAATGAATGGTAGTCTCGTTATTATGGGAGATAGTTCATTGTTGAGATTTGTTACTCCAATGAATGGTATTCTCGTTGTTAAGGGAGATAGTTTGTTGTTGAGATTTGTTACTCCAATGAATGCTAGTCTCGTCATTATGGGAGATAGTTCGTTGCTGAGATGTTACTCCAATGAATGGTAGTCTCGTCATTATGGGAGATATTTCATTGTCGATACTTTTTACTCCAATGAATGGTAGTCTCGTCATTATGGGAGATATTTCGTTGTTGAGATGTCATTCCAATGAATGGAAGTCTCGTCATTATGGGAGATGGTTTTTTGCTGAGATGTTTACTCCATTGAATGGTAGTCCCGTCATTATGGGAGATAGTTTGTTGTTGAGATTTTACTCTAATGAATGGTAGTCTCGTCATTATGGGAGATATTTCGTTGTCGAGGTCTTTTTTCGATAGATGGTAGTCTCTTCATCATGGGAGATAGTTCGTCATTGAGATTCACATTACTCTGAAGAAGTTTATTTGTTTTCGTTTGTAAGTACCGATGCCAATCAATTCTTACCACCTCTAATATTAATGTTTGCTGGTATTATCCTACTACCTCTTTTACCCCAGTGGGTTGACATTACCTTTTTTTCTATCTTCTCTGAGAGTGGATAGTTTGCACTTATCCGTTGTTCACTTCTATCCTTTATTTTATCTCCTTGATGTCTTAGTTGATGATACTCTGTATTTTCCTTGGGCTTTACCCCAATAGATTCGATACTTCTGTTTACCAGTGATTTATTTTACTGGTCCAATCTTATTTGATCTTTTATTTTCTGTATCCCCAGTGGTGTATTGTATCACCCTTGGATCTGTTTATTTTCATGCATAATCATAAACATTGCATGGCATCTTAGGGCCAAAAATAGGGTTTGTTTTATATTTCAGTATCTTCAATCGCATCAACACAAAGATGTTTAACCTTCATATCTTCGGATAGAATACATTTAAATATGGGCAACTGTTGTACCCCAATTTCCCCCCTAAGATCCCTCTATCATCTCATATCAACTCAATCACAACAAGATCACATTAGGGTTTGGTTTTTCTTCTTATCTTTAAGTTTTCTCATGAAGAATCATAAAGCACCTTAACTTGTATATTGTTATCATCTCTGTTTTGTTTTGATTAACTTTTAAGTAATGAATACTATGAATGTTTTTCTTTAGTTGATGATGCTATAGATGAAAGTACAACACATTTCATCAGGTTGATCTATACATTCATGAGTTTATTTCCATTCCTTCTTCAACAAGATTTCATTGAGGTTCAAGCTTCATCATTGAAGATTCTTTGAAGTGATATAATGACAAGGTCTACTATGATTCATCATTCCTCAATTTGTCAAATAAAGTCAAAGGATGCAAAGGTTGATTGAAGAGGTTTGATCTAATTGGACAAGTTCTTGATTTCTTGATCACAAGTGCATAATTCCCTTAATTCTTAATATTTGGAAGTGTTTATGGTTGCTACGGTTTCTCATTATCATACTCAATAACTTATATATTCATGACAAAAGTATTTGTGCAAGAAAGTTTGCCAAAATTGAAAAGGGTTTCCAAGGCATTTTGTTGCTCTAGGAGCTAGGGTTTTGAACTTCTAAAGGCTATATCTTGCTCTTTTTTGGTATTTTTGAGTGATTACAAAGACATGCTCCTCTTTAAAGCGTTATAAACAAATCAATTCAAAGGCTTCAATGAAATTTTATATGGAAGATTCCTAATGATTGAGAAAGATTACAACTCCTTTAGATAGGCAATCAAATTCCCTTATGAGACTTCAAAGGATCATAACTTGGTCAATTTTTATCTCCTTGATCCTATTAAGTTTCCACAATGATCTTAAAGATGTGAACTTCAACTCTTATTTTATGTGCAAAGCTTGAAAATAGATGGAAGATGTCTTAAAGTCTCAAAAGATTATAGGTTATCTCATGAATTTTCACCAACTTCATAAAGTCATAACTTTCTCAATTTTTCGAGTTTTTAAATGGTTTCAAGTCTCAAAATGTCATTCAAGGTATATACTTCATGCCATATTTTTTGGTCAATAGAAAATTTTAAATGGAAATCCATGTTTTGATGCAAGACATTATAGGTCATTTTTGAAGAAAAACATAGAACTTTTCTAAGTACAAAACGTCTGCATTTTTTTCTCAACTTTGACTCATCACAATTTTCAGCTCAAACATCCTTTTGATTCCATTCTTTGCACATTGTAAAATTTGTGATCATATTTTTTCATAATTTGACTTCTAATCACCAAGTTTGTGCATGTTTTCTACTTAAACATGATTAACATAAGCGTGTGGATGATTTAGAGTGTCAAAACGCATCATTTGAATGAGTTTTGATGCACATGTGATCACAGTTATTTCATGAAAACATGTGTGCACGATTTCCCTCCAAATTGCATCATTCACCCCTCCTCTTGATTTCATTCACTTCTCCTATAAATACAGGTTCTATCCCACTCATCTTCGTAAGCTTAGATATCCAGAATCACCCTGCCGAACTCTCTCTTGAATCCACTTTTCTGCAACTTCGAATTTGGTTTTACAGCTTTCCTTAATCCATTTTCTTTGTCAATTCTTCATCCTTGAACTTCACTAAAGCTAACAGAAGAAGAACCAAGCTCTAAGACTTCCTAAATCATGCTAGCCAAATCAAGTTTTAGAGCTTTATATTTGAACTTCAATAGGTAGATTCCTTCACCAATACTCTCAAACTTTGGTACTGTAATGAAGCTCTCATCATTCTGATTCTAGTCGTAACATTTGTTTTCAACTGGAAATGAGTTTTGGCCATGAATTTTCAAATCCCTTTTCAAATCTTTCCTTCCAAAATGATTGAGGTACACCTGACATAAATTTTCCGCGAGGGTACCATTGGAATTGTCTTGAAGAGACGAAGCAAATGGTACCGATCTCGAGCTCTAATTTTTCCATTTTAGAGATCTGCAATTCGTGTGGCTTGAGGTTGAAGATCACCAACGTGTCATCTCTCAACCAATGATATCGTGCCATTTGTTTTTTTCAAATTCTGATTTTAATAAATGATTCAGTGTTTTATTCACTAAGGACCATGATATGCACAACGCGTTTGATCCATTGGATTAGCTTACTAACGCATTTTGACTCTCATCCAATGGTCTACATCTTTTTGGTTTTTATTTTATTTTCTGATTTTTATATTTTATTTGTTTTAAACTTTAAAAATTCATAAAAAAATTCATTTTAACTTCAAAAATCTGAAAAAAAATCTTAAAATTACTTTTGATTTTTCTCTTTCTGATTATTATTTTTTCACAATTTTATTTTATGTTTTTATATTTTTTATATTTTTTCACTTTATTTGAGTTATTTTAAATGTTTAAAAATACTTTTCTTAATTTTTAAATTCTAAAA
This sequence comes from Vicia faba, assembly GCA_948472305.1. Taxonomy (NCBI): domain Eukaryota; kingdom Viridiplantae; phylum Streptophyta; class Magnoliopsida; order Fabales; family Fabaceae; genus Vicia; species Vicia faba. Next base: position 489,962,613 of record OX451739.1, read on the forward strand.
AAAATATGGAAGGATCCAATGACCTCTTGACAAATATTGGTGACCTCATTTTTTTTTATGACTTTACTATTTTTCACAATTTTTGGTTTATTTTCCTATTTCTTTTAATTTTAAAAATAGTTTCTGACTTTAAAAAATTACCAAAATTTTTATTAAAAATATTTGAGCTTATTTATGATTTTTATATGGTCTCATTTAATTGTTCTTGGATGTTTTGAATATAATTGCTATTTTTCCCTTTTATTTTCATTTAAAACCATTTAAAAAATATATATTTTCTTTATTTTTTTAATACAATTTTATTTTTGTATATATTCAGGTTGATCTTGAACTATGAGATTTTGATCATGAGCTTCATTAACATCATTGGATATTGGGTGTTGAGTTTAACTCCGCCAAAATGGATGATTGCTTTTAATGATAGCTTGATTAAATTTTTGGTTCAAATGTGGTTTGATTCTTATCCCTTCCCTCTTCATCTTATCCACTTCTTACTTGTATTATATGTTGTTGGAGAACAATTTACATATCACTTCTCTAAATATATGGTACATAGATTGCTATTGATCGACCTCAAAATAGGTGCGACTTCTATATAAGTCCACTTACGATTGCTTAACATAGCGCTAAATTTTGTCCCGATTCGAGAAATAATCATTCGTGGCCCAAACCTATGTTTGCAAGCCCAAGTATATTAATTTGAAACGTTTGATCCAATAATCTTATGATTCATTGTTAGGAGGCTTTGGTCTTATCATTCCTCTAATGAATCTTCATAAGCTTTGGTCAAAGTGAATCACTTAAACATCATTGATCATTTATTGTTGCCTCGAGATTTTGAGATGAATGATATACTTGACATAAAGAAAATGAAACTTGTTGTTGAGAGACTTTGGTTTTATCAATCCTCTAATGAGTTTCAAATGCAAGTTTCTAGATGGTCATTCAACTAACCACTAATTTCTAACAATTGAATTTATTTTATGCCTTTACTTTATGCTCTTTACTTTATGCACCATTTATTTTAGCATTTTACATTTCGTGCTATTTTCATCTTTGCTCACTTGAACATTTACTTTTATGCCATTTTTATTTTGCTCCCTTGAGCTTTTCATTTATTTTAGAAGATACTTAATAATCAACTTGAACCATAAAAAACTTTAAAGTTACTTGGACTATTTGGTTACTATCCTTGGAATTATGGAGTGATGGACTTTATGGACTTAAGATTAGAGACCTTGACCTACCTTGTGACTTGGTGACTTTTATTGATATTTTGTCTGGAGTTCTTTGGGTTTACTCCAAGACATTGAGTTGTTTGTTTTCTTTGTGTGCAAGTTATTCTGATTATATGCTTTGATTGAGAATTTATCTGTATACAACCGTTACTCTGCCCAATTTTTGTAACGACTTAATGCATTTGAAGTTTGATTCTCAAGAAGTTATATTGTCCTTTCTTGTTTGGTTTCAATCTAAAGAATGAGAATTCTACATTGACTCATTGTGTCAAGTGTTAGATTCTTGTTGGTTAGATGGTTCTTTTCCCTAGGTTTTACCTTATGCTTTAGGATAGTCCCTACATCTCCTCCCTTCATCTTTAATTTCAAAATATTCTCCCTACTTTTCGAAACTATTCTTGTTTTCTAAACTTGAACAATTTTCACAATAAACATGGACTTAGGTCCACACATTTTCAAAAATATTTTCTTAATTAAATTTTAATCAACTTATAATACCTTGGCATTTTTTGTGAGAAGACTAAAAGTCAATCAATCTCATTCAAGCTATTTTGCCACATTTGCTTTTTGCTTTAAAATTTTCACAAAAGATTAGACTCTTGTCAATCCTTGTAATGCGATCCACTATTCTTCTTTGATATGTAGTGAAGTGAGATACTTTCCAATTGGGTGTTGAGTTAAGCTTTATTGTTTTAAAATCCAGGCCATGTCCTCCACTTTGAAACGAAGCAAATTCTCCTTTCTCATAATTGTGGGTAGTAAGTATATTTTCCACTTGGATAAGACGATGATGTCTCGTCTCTTAAAATTAACCAACACACTTGTGTTTTAAATTTTTTAAAGGTGAACTACGAGTACCATGATCCCCTATTGCACATAAGGTGGTACGTAGGCACTAAAGGTTCGCAACCACAGCAGGTGTAAAAATTATAAAAATACTTCTTTTCTCATCCCCACAATCTATTTTTGTATACAACAGTTATAGCCAAAATACACAAATTTACAAAGAGGTTCCTACGGAGTACCGTAGATGTTTAGGGTGCTAATACCTTCCCTTTACATAACCAACCCCTGAACTTAGACTCTCTCCCCCTCTTTTTTGGGTTATTCGCTATTTTCACATTCCTTTGGAAACAATAAAGCATGGTGGCAATTTCTATTTTGATTTGTGCAAGTTCAGTCTATCCAATGGCTTAATCTCAACATTTCTACCGCTCAAGTCTAGTCAGTTCCTGGTTGTCTGACCGACTTGAGGTCGGGCAGACCTAGAGGCGCTCATCGATTATTTTAGGTCAGTGCTGGTCCAGAAGGGAAAATGATAAATGGTGCCCAACAGAGGGCGGGGGAGCCCAGGCCGTGGTCGCACGGGCCGTGTCAAAGGAGGAGGTCAGTTGTGTTCACAGGGAACATGATCTTGCTTGATAGTTGTGTTCGCGGTGGACATGGTTTATTTATGCACTCCTCTCGTCAAAGAGGCTCGTAAGGTCATTCCGGCTGCGATTTCAAGCATAATTTGAGGTCACTTTCTCCTCGTACTGGATGTACTCCTGGGCTTTGAGGAGGAGGGTGTCTAGTGTGGCCGGTGTTTCTATGCCAGCTGCTTTGGCAAAATTGCTATGGGGGTGCAACCTTTGCTCGAGAAAGTACCTTTTCATATTGTTAGTCTTGGAGGCCTAAACAGCTTCTCTGTTGAACCTCTTGATGTATGCTTGGAGAGATTCGTCTTTTCCTTGTATGATCGCTTCTAGAAAGGCCTCTGTCTTCGGATAAAGGTGAGACACAGTAAAGTGCTTTGAGAATGTCTTCCCCAACTACTTCCATGAGATGATGTATTTGTTGGCGAGGTTTTTGTACCAAGACATTACTCCTTTTCTCAAAGTGGTCGGGAATAACCTGCATTTAATTATGCCCTTCACGCATGAGTAATCAAGTAGGGCGTCAGTGTCTTCTATATGGTCATCCGGGTTGGTCGTACCTTCATATGATCCCAATGGAGGTTGCTTCTCGAGCCCAACCGGGAGTCGTGCCTCCATAATTTCTCTCGATAACAGGCTGCGGGGATCATCATCATCGGTCTCTTCTGGCGATGATGACGAGAGTGATGGTTTCTTCTTTATCGGGCATCGCCATCTTGCCGAGGGGAGGGGCTCCGCCCTCGCCGCCTAGGTTTGGGTGATAGTGACCTTCTGCGATCGTCTTTGTAGGTGCTATTCGTCTTCTTGAAGAACAAAGATTCTTTATCCTTCTTGGGAGATGCTCGATCACACTTCTTATGGAAAGAAACATCAAGCTTTTCCTTTCTTGGAGGACGCACCTCTCGGGGAGGTGATATGCTAGAGGATTCTCATCGTCGGTGTCTCCGAGGGGGATACCTTGACTATTTCCACTCCAGATCCCCCATCCTTTTGCTCTGCTGGAGGATGAAGGAGTTGGTTCGATTAAGGGCAGCAATTAGTGTTGCTATGATTGGGTTAGAGTTCTGCGGAACAGGGACCGATTGTAGAATTTTTGGCTGGTCTTCGACAGGGTTCTTGGAAAACTATTCATCTAAGAATATATTATTGTCGCGATTAGTGTCGATGAAATACGAGGTTGTAGTATGTACGTTACGGGCGTCGAAGTTCTTCTCGAGGTGAGGATTTTATTTGCCTCCATCAGTCTTTCTTGTCGGGGAGACCACAGTCTTTCCAAATAGGTGGTGATCATCGTGATCGGCCATGATTGATGAATGGAGAGGATCTTTGGTCTTCATATTCTAGGAATAGAAAACGGGGAAGATAGGTTCCATAGATGGTGCCATTGATCTTACCGGTTGATCAAAACCTGCAAAGTGGTTGGATGATAATCTTCAGATGGGCTGGAAACATGAGGAGGAAAATAGGGGTTGTACCTGCAAGGCACTCCGACGATCAAGTAAGTGTGGGAGCAAAAGAGATATAAGTAAAGTGTTAGGGTTTTAGTGATGAATAATAGATATTTGATAACTGACCCTCACATGAGTGAGGGTTTATATAGTGCCCCTAGAGCTTGGCCATTGGTCCCTATTTTTATGCCTAGATATGCGGGTCCAAAAAAATAGATAACTTCCAGGACTTAGTCAAACCGGGCAGGTGTGCCCGTAACAAGCGGTTGGTTCGAGGGAGGAGGTAGATTACGGGCAACCATCTGGTCGATTCTTGATTGTCTGGCCGACTTGAGGTAAGGAAGACCGAGAGGCACTCGTCTTTTGTCGTAGGTCAGTGTTGGTATAGGAGGGAAAACAATCGATGGTGCCCGATAGAGGGCAGGGGAGCCCGGGTCGTGGTCGCACGGGCTGTGTTGATGGAGGAGGTCAGATTGGGAACACTATAGTCGTTGGTCCATTCAAAAGCATTAGCCTCCTATGTCGTTGCTTCTGAGCACATGAGTAATGACTTTAACAACTTCTCGTGGAATGGGGTGCTTTTTACGGGGAGCGTGAGCGTCACCTGTTATGCCTTTCTCGCAGGGAGACGATTAGTTGGTCGTTTGAGCTTCGAAAATTGAAGAGGTTTTTGAATGTTTATTATTATGCTTCACCAGTATGGGGAAACTGGACAAACTGCCATGGTGAATACCAAGCATGGGCCGAAACTCAGGTCTCGTTACAAGAGCTCAGCTCAGCAGCGTAAACTTCCCGTCACAAGCTGAGTGTTCTACCATCATGGTACGAGGATGATGGAGCTCAGTCAAGTTATCCATGTCAGGCTGAGGACACACTCGTTAAAAGAGTGGAGTCTCACCCCTTCAAAATATTTTGGGTGATATGCTTGTACCTAGGCATGCACGCAGGGTCGGGCCTGGACGAGTCTATCTTGTTGACGAAGATCACAGATTTCTTAGTGTTTTAACTATAATATTGTTTTAGATTTTCAGCGTTCCATGTTCAAGCAAGTTGTTCCCCTTGTATATTTTTGAGAGAGTATGCTCATTTCTGTTTTTGCTCGGACATGATAGCATCTCTTGGATGACAGACTTGATTCGCCTCTCTTCTTCATGCTCCCGAGCTTTGACAGGATGTTTGCTCGGTGTTGCATTGGCAGGGAACGTGTACCTTCTCAGAAGTTGTGTTCACAGGGAACACGTTCCTGCTGAGCAATTGTGTTCATGGGGAATATGTGCATGCTGAGAAGTTGTGTTCGAGGGGAACGTGTGGCTGCTGCGCAGTTTTGTTTGAGGGGAATATGTGCCTACTCGGTAGTTGTGTTCGTGGGGAACATGTGCCTTTTGAGTAGTTGTGTTCGCAAGGAACATGAGCTTGCTCGGAAGTTGTGTTCGCGGGGAACATGCTTTGTTTATGCAGTCCTCTCGTCAAATAGGCTGGTGAGGTCATTTCTGCTGCGATGCATAGCATAATTTGCAGTCACTTTCTCCTCGTACTGGATGTACGCCTGGGCTTTAAGGAGGAGGACGTCTAGTATGGTAGATGTTTCTATGCCAACTGCTTTGGAAAAATCACTATGGGAGTGCAGTCCTTGCTCAAGCAAGTACCTTTTCATATTTTCAGTCGTGGAGACCTGAACGACTTCTCTGTTGAACCTTTCGATGTATGCTTGGAGAGATTCTTCTTTTCGTTGTATGATCTCTTCTAGCGAGGCCTCTGTCTTCGGATGATAGCGAGAGGCAACAATGTTCCTTGAGAACGTCTTCCCCAACTACTTCCAAGAGCTGATGGATTCGTTGGGGAGGTTTTTGTACTAAGACATTTCTCCTTTTCTCAGAGTGGTCAGGAACAACCTACATTTGTTTGTGCCCTTCATGCCTCGGTAATCAAGTAGGGCGTTGATGTCTTCTATGTGGTCATCCAGGTTGGTTGTACCGTCATAGGATCCCAATGAAGGCGTTTTCTCGAGCCCGATCGGGAGTCGTGCCTCCATAATTTATCTCGATAATGGGCCATGGGGCTCATCGTCATCAGTATCTTACAATGATGATGACAGGGAGTGATAGTTTTTTCCCCGTCGGGCATTGTCATCTCGTCGAGGGAGAGGCTCTGCCCTCGTTGCCTCGGTCTGGGTTATAGTGACCTGCTACGGTCATCTTTGTAGGTGCTCTTAGTCTTCATTGAGAATGGGGAGTCTTTATCCTTCTTGGGAGATGCTCGATCACACTTCTTGCAGAAATAAACGTCGAGCCTTTCCTTTCTTGGAGGGTGCCCCTCTTGGTGAAGTGATATGCTGGAGGAATTGCGTTGTCGGTGTCTATGAGGGGGAGACCTTGATTGTTTCCACTCTAGAGCCCCCATTCTTTTGTTTTGCTGACGGATAAGGGAGTTGGTTCGGTTAAGGGTTGTATTGGTTGCAGAATTTGTGGCTGGTCTTTGATAGAGTTTTTGGGAAATTATTCGTTTAAGAAAAGATTGTTGTTGCAATCAGCATCAATGGATTCTGAGGATGCAGTATGTCTGTCACAGGCGCCGAAGTTATCCTCAAGGTGAGGATGTTCTTGGCCTCCGTCAGTCTTGCATGATAGGGAGAGTGCAATCCTTCCAGATAGGTGGTGATCACCGTAATCAGCCATGATTGATGAATGGAGAGGATCTTTGGTCTTCAGATTCTAGGAATAGAAAACAGGTGTAATACGGTGGGAGAATTGACTTGGTTTTGCGTTTGATCACAAATGTTGTGGATAACAAGAGTCGTCACCGAATTTTATTTTATCCAATAAGGAAAGGGTGAAAAGAACAGGAAAAACCTTCGAGAGTTTTGAGCTTGGGGGGTAGGTTATGAAAAGGGAAGGTGTTAGCACCCTTTTCATCTGCAGTTCTCTATAGGCTCTTAATGGCTAGTTCACTTTTGAAAATTCTTTGTATCGTGTGTTTGAAAATATTTTTAAAAGTTAAACTTTGTAATGATTCTCGTACCTATCCTCGAGAATGCGTACAAAGTGTTTGTTCGAAAATATTTTTGAAGGGTGTAATTGTGTGAAAAACATTTTGATTTTGAAATGTTTGTGAGAAAGCGATTAACAGTGGTCCACCTACTCAAAGGTATTTCTTGTACTTTCCCTTTCCTTTAGATAGTGCTATCCTACCATTATTTGGCAAGAAGCCCTATTGTTGAATGTGAAGGAACATGTGCTAGTCATCGTACAGTCATCGAAAGCAACTAGTAAGGATGCTTTAGCAATTATCGTTAAAGGACTAGATCATTTACAGAAGACAATGTCGAAAGGGTCATCGAGGGACTATGATCTTTATATCGAGGGACTTTGCTAAAGCGTCCTCACGTTCGAGGGACATGACTATTTTTACCGAGGCAACAAAGGATGTTACCTTAGAGGTGTGAGAGTGCAAGGTGATTTTTTTCTAGTTATATTTTTCTTGGAAATTAAGGTTATCTATCGTTTGCTTTTAATCTTTCCATACAAAACCTAATTACTAACAGTAATAATAAAAATAATAAAGCAAAAAAGGTGCAGAAAATAAATGCGGAAAGATAAACCCTAAGCTATTACACGACTTTGGGAGAGGTACATAATAGAAAAATACGAGAAAGTAAATCCTAATTACTATTTCAAATCGGGAAATAGTTACAATAATAATGAGAAGAAATGCGAGAAATAAAAAATCACGTTCGCACAGTCGATCTAAAAATATATAAAAATAAAAAAGAAAAGAATTTTTTTGGTATTTTTTATGAAAAAAATGGTTTGTGATGAGTTCATTAAAAAAACGTAAGAAAACTAATTAATCTTAGTAATAATTATTTCTAATAAAAAAACCCTAAAAGTATAATTAATTTTAGTTAGAAAATTAATTAGTTAATTAATTTAAAAAAAGATTAAAACTAAACCTAATTAATTAACCTAAATTAATATTTTAGTTTAATTAAAATTAAAAAAAACAAGTAATTAAAAGAAAAGAAGAAAAATATAAAAGAGAAAAAGAATTGGGCCTGATTTGAAGCAATTTAGGGGGGTGTAGATGGAAATCTGTTAGGCCCAATAAGGAAAGGCCCCAAGGATCTGGTGCGTTCAGATAAAGGAGGTTCACCATATGCTTGCAGATTTGGTAGCGTTAGATAAGATCTAATGGCTGTGAAGCTGAAGGTGCATCGTTGAGGAGAATGGAAGTGCTGTATGTAATCACTGAAATTAGAAAAATTAGAAAAAAAGTTGTGAAACTGAGGATCGAACCCGTGACCTGGGATACCAATGCCTTAGCGCGTACGTTTTAACCACTGGGGTGGTGATACATCCATTGTTTAAACCCGCTAAATCAAGGCCTGTGAATTCATTGGAATGGTTAGTTTGGGATAAAACATATTTTAACAAGAGATATGGCTAGAATAAATGGAATCGATGCAATCACGGTGATGTACGATTCCGGTAGCACGGAGGCCCTACGATTGTCCAATCCTGCACTAATGAATCTCAGAAATGCATCAATAACATTAGATTCAATCAAAACATCAAGAAAACTTAAATATGAATTTATGAAATAATAATAAAAATGATGCATGCATTGGTGTTTCGTGAGCTTTGGATCATTAAGTTCGATCCATTCTTACTCTGTAATTCCCCTGAAAGTGAATGAAATGTTTAGAATGCCTTGAAGTTGGCTGCAACTAGGGTACTAAGGTTGCCCTAATTTTGAGTATTTTTAAGATTTTTGGAAGTTGTTTCTTGTGCAAGAATTTTTCGTGGCTACCTTTGATGTCTGAATGCATGTAATATATAGCTTGAATTTAGGTCAAATGTTGGGTTTGGACTCTTGTAATAAGCCTTGATCTTATTTTGTTTTATTTTGAATTTTAAATAAATAAATAAATAAATAAAAATCCTAGGAGGTGTGTTGTACCCCAAAATTTTCCCTCCCATTTCTCAATGATTTCTCATCACAAAGCCCTTGAAGCTCAAGATCCAGTTAGGGTTTCACCTGCTCAAGACTTCTCCTTGCACTGTTGACCCAAATTAGGGTTTGTGTTTGCACAAAGATGTTTTGACCTAAAATGCCTAAGATGACTTTCATGCTTCATGTTGGACTCCCAAGTTTATCCATACCAAGTTTCAAGTCTTGATTCCAAATTTTGCCCAGTCAATTGGACAGTTGACCTAGAAATCAATTGTATTGGGGAAAAAGTCAACTGTGGCCAATTGACAGTCAAATCTCATGAAAATTGACCCACATCAACATTATGAACTCACATGGACCATTTTATCAAGTTTGGATCACAATTCCACAAGAAATTTGATCAGATCATCAAAAGGGCAAAATGGTCATTTTTAGGGTTTTGACTGCACAAAGGCAATTTTTGACTGTTTGACCTAGCCAATGGCAAACCAAGCTCACATATGGACTCAAGGACACCATGGAATTATCTTGACATTCTCAACAAGTTCAAAAGATCCCAAATGCACAAGATTGACAGTTGAATTTCCCAGTCAATTGATCAATTTTGACTGTATACTGAAAAGTCAAACTTTGACTTTTTGGTCAAAATCAAGTGTCAAGATTCATTTTTCATCAAAACATGCCAAATCATGAAACTTGTTCATCAAGAAATCAAGAATTGAAAATTAGGGTTTGAAATGAAGATTTTTCATAACTTAGAAATTTTCTAAGTTATGAAAAACCCTAATTTTTTCCTAACTTTGCCCCACTTTCTCACCAAGATTCCTTTGGATTCAAGCAAAATTCAAAACATGAAAGTTGTAGCCTATTGCAAAATATACAACTTTGATTCACAAAGTTTTCCCAAAAGAAGCTTGTATCTCAAGTTACAATTTTTGGAACAAGGGTACCAAACCATTCTTAACTTAGAGAAAATTTGACCTATTTTAGGCAGGATTTTTGCCTAACTTCAAGACCATTTTTCACATACTTCCACTTGGAATTTCAATTTGCATTTCAAAGATGGGTTGAAGTACACATTCCAAGATTTCAAAAATGTCCAAGAACTCATCAAACAACCTCATGGTTTGAGAGAATTGAATTTGGCAATATGGGAAAAACTCACTTTTGTTATGGCCAATTTCCATGTTCATACACTTAGGTAATTTTCAAATCAGCATGCATTTCTTGATTACAGGCCCTAAATCTCTTTTACACTCATAAATTTAATGCAAACTCTTTGTGCCAAGACCATATTCTATGTGTTCAAGCATTGCATAATGGTTTAATCCCAAAATAGATAAAGCATTTTAACCATTTTAGAAAAGTTTCACTTTATGTCAAAATACAAATCCAAGCAAGTACAGTTAAGATCTCTTTGGCACAAGTTTATGGACTAATTGCACTGATCAAGACTAAGTGGTTCAGCATAGAATGGGGGCCTGTACAGGCTAGAAACACCAACTTGCCATCTCTTGCTTAAAGTGTAAGAAAGCTTGCATTTTGGGGAGGAACTTTCATCTCAGCACAGACAAGCTTAAGCAAAAACTTTGTACACTTTCTAAACACCCTAACTGAGCTAGAACACGAGCCAACCCTCTCCAACACCCTTTCATTCACAGAATCACCCTCAAACTGCCAAAACAGGGCATATTCTGCAACTTGAATCCCACAACTCATTTCCATCGTGCATCTTGGCCAAAAACACTTCAAACACATTCCATAATATCCATATAAACTATTCCAAACCTTGAACTGAGACTGTAACAGCCATAACACCATTTGCCATTTCCAATTTTTTATCTTGCAGGTGGACTTCTGCAGCTTGATTTGGCACGATTCAAAACACACCAAGCATTGGAATAGCATCACTACACTTCAGGCAAGCTGTACAAATCTTCATCTTGCCCTGAAAACTCCTCCATTGCTAGACACGACTCCAACTGAACAGGTATATTCTTGAACTTCTAACTCTTAATGTAGGCATCATTAGCTCTAAGTTTGTGAATAAGAAGTGTTCTACTCATGCCCCTGAAACTGTACATACCTTTACTTTCCATTTATTTTGCCTATGCTATGAGAATTTGAGGTCTAAACATTGATAAAAAGTTAGGTTAAGATTTGGGAATGATGAAATTCTCTCTCATTTTTTAGAGTTAGGATGAGTTCTTTACATATTCAGAATTGTGGCTTGATGATTAACATTTTTTATGTTGTAAGTTTGTGCTAAAAGTCCAAGAATCCAGGTGTTTGAATCATTGTACAAGCGCGCGTTTTTTGTCAAAGTTCTGGCCAGAGGTTGAAGAAGGTCCTATTGGGCTGGGCTTGTTCTGTTTTTCTTATTTGCACCTTGCTTTTGCTTTTGAACCTCCCTGACCCATTTTGATTTTTACTTATCATTTTCCATTTTTTCCTTTTGATTTTATTTCTATATTTTTATTTAAGTATGAAAAAATATAAAAATCATTTTTCCACATTTTTTGCATTTATTTTGATATTTATTAGTCTTTAGTTAGTTTGTACATAAATAATATATAAATACTATTATTTAGAATAACTAGAAAAAATAATGCAAACACACTTATTTTCTAATTTTTATTTTATTTTATCTTCTGAAAATATTTTACATAAAACATACTTTTTTTTTGTAAATATTAAATATTATTATTTTTGCACATATTTAATATATTTGATAAATTATATAAATACATACATATTAATTAGCATATTTAGTAAATAATACAAAATATATACATTTTTTATTTTTTTATTTTATTAATATTTGACATTAAAAATACCTTTTTTATAAATATACTTCTTTTTTATTTTATTTTATCTTTTGTATATAATTATTAAACATTGTATATCTTAAATAAATAATACCTTTTACCTAATAAAATTAGGGTTTTGCCCTAAAACATGGAAAATACTCAAAAAATAATACTTTTCCTTTTATTTTATTTTGACATATAAAAATACTTTTTTCATACATATAAAAAACCTTTTCGCATCTTGCATATTTATTTTATTTCCATTTAATTTGTGCAATCAATTATCTTGTAAATAATTCCAAATTGATGTAATAGCTAGGTTTAAATTCCTTGTCAAATACCCCCATTTGAACATTTGTACCCCCCTTCCCATATTGTGTTGTAATAGCTTAGGAACTTCAATTTTCGCACTTTAAAGTTTTCTAAATATACCATGATAGAATTAGGGTTTGTATGCAAATAAAAACAACAAAATAGTTTGACCTAATTTCAAGATAATCAAAGCATGAAAATGGACAACACTAATCACACTTGCACCCCTAGGGTATTCCACTTGTTGCCTTCAATAAATGGGCCATATTGCATGTTAGGTCTCTTTGGGCAAAACAAATAATTCAAATGATCATAGTCCCTCGACGACGCTTTCAAAAAGTTGCCTAAAAATGATCAAGCCCCTTAAAAGAAAATTTCCCAAAGATACTTGGCACCATTGCAATTATGGTCTAAACGATGACCCGCGCCCGTCCCTTTTCACATCCTAACACAAGATTGTCCATCAAATGCAATGGTGGAACAAAATTGTTAAAAGGGTTAAAACATAGCAAAAATCTTTGAGAACTTTAGGGTAAATAGCTCTTAAGTACTTGTCAACTTGCAAAACAAAAACACTTGCCTATTTTTCAAAACACACTTCACAAACACTTTCAAAACAAACTTTCAAAAAACCTTGAAACATCTTTTCAAAAAGATAAACACCTTTTGTAAAACATTCGAGTAAAGAATTGTTACAAGGGTAGCCTAGACAAGGCATCTTTTTCAAAACCTTTTCAAAGCCACACACAAAGCACCATTTCAAACAATTGAAAACCAATGCAAGTTGATCTAAGCAAGTACCTAAGAGCCCATGGATAACCATGGATAGAAAGGGTGCTAATACCTTCCCTTTCTATAATCTACTCCCCGAACCCAAGAAAACATCTCAAAGGTTTTTGCTGTGCTTTTTAAACCTTTCCTTAGGATAAAATAAAAAGTCGGTGGCGACTCTTGCTCAACCGAAACATTTGCGAAAACAAACGCAAAAACCATAGTCAGTTCTCCCACCGTATCACAGAACTGGCGACTCTGCTGGGGAGAATTTTAAAAGTGGAGTAACCTTAGGGCTTAGATCACCCTCTTGCATGATTAATTGTTTGTCTTGATTGCTTTACATTTTGGCTCTCTTGTTTGGGTTTACAATCCTACACCCGGATTTTGGGAAACATTTCATAGATAGCAATACGTTGTGGAAATTGTGCGGGGTATACCGACACGGTCGAAGCAATAGCTATATTAGTGCGACATATTTGTGAGTACCGGTAACCCTTGAGTTCAATCAAGGAGAGTACGGGGCCGCTGAGTGATGTCACTAAGCACTAATGACCTAGAACCTTACTTGACCATCTTGGCCTTTTATTAGGGGTAGTGAGATGACCGGCTTTGGTGCAGTCTGAAGTTGGTAGATACTCGATACTACACTCATTGAGGGTTGTTTTCTTGGAATATTTTGGTCGCTAGTTAAGTGGCTAAACCAAAACAATGAACAATGAAAACAATCCAGTGATATTGAGCTCCTTAGAACCCGATTACTATTTATAAGACAGGTTTTTAAGCCAACTACACTCAAGAGGGTACTTACCTATGAAACCTCATGCAAGCCTGAAACTAGGGTTTGGTGTGAATTGCTTGTACATATGTTTTGTGCATGCATCATAAACATCATAAAGCATCATATGCATTCACTAACCATTTCAAGGGTTTAGATCTTCATCTTTGTTCTTGTTTTGTAGGTCATGGAAATTCCTCGCAGAAAAACCATCCAAGTCAACCTTGTGAGAATCTCTCCTCAACTCAAGGAGCTCACCTCAAGAATTCCGGAAAGCTCATCCTTCAGTGAAAGACATGGTAGACTGTTCAGCTTAGTCAACACCAACATTGAAGAAGACATGATGAAAGTGCTATTCCAGTTCTTTGACCCTCTTCACCATTGTTTCACTTTCCCTGATTACCAGTTGGTGCCCACTTTGGAGGAGTTTTCCTAACTCCTAAGAATCCCTATCCTTAATCAACTACCTTTCAACGGTACGGAAAAGGAACCAAAGCCGGAAGATGTTGCTCGAGCATTACATCTACAACCATCCGACATCAAGGGGCATTGGGAAACCAGAAGCGGCGTCAAAGGATTCTTAGCAAAATTCTTGTTTGAGAAGGCACAAGAATGTTGGAATTCATTGGACCTACAAGCCTTTGAAGAAATTGTGGCACTCCTTATCTATGGATTGGTCCTATTCCTAAATTCTGACCAATTGGTGGATATCAACGCCGTCAAAATCTTCATGTCCAGAAATCCAATACCAACATTGCTTGGGGACATTCTTCACTCATTTTACACACGAACAATGAGAAAGAGGGGTGTTCTCATGTGCTGTACTCCTCTCCTTGCAAGGTGGTTTATTTCTCACCTTCCACAATCTGTCTTGAAGAATGACCAAGGCTCAAGGTGGTCCCAACGATTGATGACTCTTACTCACTCTGATGTACATTGGTGTTCTCGGTCCAGAGAAAATGTCATCATCGTCGATCGTTGTGGAGAGTTTCCTAATGTTCCTTTACTTGGAATCATAGGAGGTATCACCTACAACCCTTGCCTAGCTTTGAGGCAATTTGGATATGCACGGAGGGATGGCCCTCACAACATGTTGATTCCTGACCTAGTTTTTGACTTCGACAACGATGCGCAAGGACTTCGCCAAAGATTCATCAGAGCTTGGGGAAGGCCCAACAAGGTTGATAGCAAGACACTGGGACACAAGAATTCCATCCCTCTTGAGCCTTACCTCAAGTGGGTACGAGCCCGAGCCCAGAGTCTAATGATGCCTTATCCTCATGTTCTCCCTGTGATTAAAGAGCCTGTCAAGGAAGGAGAGGTTCCCTACACCATCCTATATCCTGACATGCCTACATTGTGGGAGGAAATGCAGAAGAGCTGGATTCAGCTCAAGGAGGAACGGAACACTTTTGAAGCCAGCTTCTACGCTAGTGAGAAGAAGGTTCTAGAGCTTACCTGCCGACTCCATGAGCAAGAAGCCCTCAACACCTACATCGCACCAAAGAGGATGCGCAATGTCTTTTTACCTTGAGAAGTTGTTTTTGTAATATTTGGCCCATGGGGCATTTATGTACTAACAAATTTCTTCTTATTAATATGACGTGCGTTCTTTTTTGTCTGCAACAATTTTGAATATTCTAAATCCTTGAATGCATTGCATACACAAGCATACCATTCATCATGTGCATAAGCAGGTCTCACTCCAGGTTTCCTTATCTGTCTGCTGTTTATTTCAGTAGGATGGATCTCGAGCAAACAGTCAAAGACCTACAAGCTCAAAATGCACAGTTTCAGCAACTCCTGATGACCTTGGCTAAGGGTCAGAAGGATCTCAAGACCTTGCTGGGGAATAAAGACCCAGTGAAAAAGAAGAAAAAGAGACTCGGGGTGGCTACTTTAGGGAGAAGATTTGACGGAGAGGCTAGGAGAGTGCTTGAATTTCCTCCTATTTCTGATGAAGGAACCAGTAAAGGAGGTGGGGCTGCGGTACCTTCTGAGTCTGATGTGGAAGAAGAGGAGGTCGAAGAGGATGAAGACTACACTGATCAACAATACCCTCCGGCTGATGATAAATACAAAGGTTTAGAAGACAGGTTGGCCGCCATGGAGCTACAAAGGGTGCCGGGTTTGGGTTTCAAAGACTTGGGTTTAGTTGTCGGGATTGTGATTCCCCCAAAGTTCAAAGTGCCAGTTTTTGTGAGGTATGATGGGCTGTCCTGTCCAAAAATGCATCTCAGGTCCTATGTAAGAAAGATCCAACCTTATACGGCAGATAAGAACCTTTGGATCCATTTCTTTCAAGACGGCCTTTCTAGGGCTCAACTGGAGTGGTTTTATCAGCTAGAGGGAACCAGCATCCGAAATTGGGAAGACTTGGCCACCGCCTTCTACAAACAATATCAGTACAATTCTGACCTTGCTCCTACGCGTACCCAACTTCAGGGTATGTCATTGGGAACAGGCGAAGGATTCAAAGAATATGCACAAAAATGGAGGGATTTGGCTGGCAGGGTGCAGCCTCCTTTAACCGACCGTGAACTTGTTGATATGTTTCTAGGGACCCTATCTGGGCCATTTTTCAATCATCTAATTGGTAACTCTTCCGCGGGGTTTACCGATTTGATCTTAACAGGCGAAAGAATAGAAGTTGGCATCAAGTCAGGAAAGATTCAGAAGGGTGCCGCTGCAAGTGTTGAGAAGAAACCTTTCAAGAAAGAAACGGCTGTTGTATACTCCCAAAGAAGAGCATGGAAGACTGAGCGCCGGCCGACCGTGGGGGCCGTAATGATTCAAAACCCTTCAAGTGAGCAGCCTCGCTATAACCAGTCCAGACCAAATCAGCAACGGGTGGAACGACCACAACGGCAGTTCACCCACATTAATATGACGCCAGTGCAAGTGCTTCCCCATCTGTTGAAGCTGAATCTCGCCACTATCAAAGAGGCACCAAAAAATGTGAATACGTCCTCTCCGCATTATCATCCTAATGCTAAATGCGCCTACCATTCTGACAGTGTCGGGCACGACACCAATGATTGTTGGGCACTCAAGCATAAAATCCAAGACCTGATAGAGGCGAAGGAGGTGGAGTTCGACGTTCCGGAGAAGCCTAATGTAATATCTGCTCCAATGCCGAAGCACGGCCGAAATATCAATGCCATTGAAGAAGATTTGTATGTTGCTGATGTCAATGATCTAATAACTCCATTGTTAACCATCAAGTTGAATCTGTTAAGGGCCAGGATCTTCCCGGGATGTAAAGAAGACTGCTATTGTTGTTACTCTCTGTCGTTTGATTGTCCGTTACTGAAGAAAGGCATCCAAGGCCTAATGGACAGTCGACAAATTTTGTTTGAAAAAGTTTCTGCTATTCCAACCCATACTGAAGATGTCTCAATTATAACCATTCACGCCAATCTTTCCAAGGCCGTCAGAAAGCCTGTTAAGATTACACCAGCTACGAAATCTGTTCCTTTGAAGATAACAATGCCAGGGCATGTCCCCTATGTTTCTGAGAAGTCAATACCATGGAACTACGGCAGTGACATCTACTACCATGGTATTAAACAAATCGAAATAACTGAAGAAAGTTCGGATGATGAAGAAGCCAGCATTGGAAACATTGCAGGCACGAGCAAAATCACCCGGAGCGGGAGAATATTTTCTCCAGAGATTGCCCCTCCAAGAGCAATCTTTGGACCCTCATCGGCTGACAAGGTCATCCCTGCACCAATAAAACTCTCCACTAGAACCCCTTTGATTGAAGATGTTGTTGTTCCTAGTATTATCCCTCCTACCGCTGTTGATAAAGGTAAGGGAATCCAAGATGAGCTCGTCAGGACGAGGGCTCAACCCTTGGTCATCCCGGAAACCTCCAAGAAGGAAATGGATGAGATCTTGAAGATAATCAAAAGGAGTGATTACGATGTGGTAGAACAGCTGGGGCAAACCCCCTCAAAGATCTCCATGCTGGCACTACTACTTTGCTCAGAAGCGCACGCTAAGGCTCTGATAAAATTCCTGAAGGCAACCCATGTGCCCCAGGAAACCTCTGCAGATCAATTTCAAAATTGCATGGCCAGCCTTACTGCGGACAATAGATTAGGTTTTTCTGATGCCGACCTAACTCCTAAAGGTAGAAACCACAATGATGCTTTGCACATTTCAGTCGAGTGCCGAGGAACTACTCTCGCACATGTCTTGGTCGACACTGGTTCGTCGCTGAATGTACTGCCTAAGAAGGCCTTGGAACGACTAGATTGTGAAGGGTTGGAGTTGAAACCGAGTGATATTGTTGTCAGAGCTTTTGATGGTTCGAAGAGAATGGTCCATGGGGAGGTTGATATTCCCATCAAGGTGGGCACCGAGGTGTTTAAATCTACTTTCTATGTGATGGACATCCGTCCGTCATACTCTTGCTTGTTGGGTAGGCCTTGGATACACCATGCTGGGGCAGTCACCTCCTCCTTACATCATATGTTGAAGTATCCTGTCAAGGGGAAGATCATTACCGTCCATGGTGAAGAGGAGTACATGATCAGCCACTTGAACTCCTTCCGGTATGTGGAGGTAGAGGGGGAGTTCATTGAGACGCCTTTCCAGCATTTCAAAGAAGTCCTTCCTGAAATAACAGTAGCAAAGTTGGCAGTTGAGGCACCGAGGCAGATGGCCAGGATGGCATCTCTGGAGGACGCAAAGGCCGCAATAAAGGAGGGGAAGAATTCAGCATGGGGGCAGTTGCCTGATATTCCGCATAAAACAGACAAATTTGGATTAGGGTTCACTTCCGCGGGCCAGAAAGCTATGCGCCGTTCGAAGATTGAAAGAGCGCCAGTCAAAATTTCTCCCTACGGAATCAACGCTTTGGAGGATGAAGACAAAGAGAGCAACATCGAAGAATGGATTTACCCAACTGTCAAAGGAGGATTGTGCAACTGGGAGGCAAAAGACTTTGTCCCCATCACTTTTATTCATCAGTAATTTATCTGTCAAACATTTCCTTTTTGGTCTGTAATATTTATTTTCGAACAATCCGTACACTATCGTTTTACCTCATGCCTTACCCGGGGCATGTAGGTCCATTTGTAAGGGTTTTGATTATTTTTCATATCCATATGCCATGTTTAATGATTTATTGGACGTTTTTCATTTGATAAACTGCTTATGTTCATTTTCTTTCCTTTTGCATTTTTTGTTTAAGGATGGCTATCCCTTACACACACCCACACTCACAAATGCAGGTACCCATCCACTCCGGGTTCCATGGGTGACTATTCTGCTATATCCTTCAATAACTCTGAAGATCTGGTCAATCAAGCCGAGTATGAAGATGACGAAGGTTGTGAAGTACCAGGGGAACTAGCCAGACTTCTACAGCAAGAGGAAAGGGCCATCTTACCGCACGAAGAGTCATTGGAAATTGTCAACTTAGGGACCGAGGAAGACCGGAAGGAGGTGCAAGTGGGTGCCAATCTGGAACCAAGTGTCAAGGAATGCCTGATACAGTTGTTGAATGAGTATGTTGAAATCTTCGCTTGGTCTTATGAAGACATGTCAGGCTTAGACACAGACATCGTGGTTCACCGTCTCCCCACAAGAGAGGATTTTCCACCGATCAAGCAAAAAGTCCGCCGAATGAGGCCTGACATGTCTGAAAAGATCAAAGCAGAAGTGATGAAGCAATTCGACGCTGGCTTTCTGGCTGTTATGTCCTATCCTCAATGGGTCGCTAACATCGTGCCAGTACCTAAGAAAGATGGCAAAGTCAGGATGTGTGTGGACTACCGGGATTTGAATAGAGCCAGCCCCAAAGATGATTTTCCACTGCCACACATTGACATTTTGATCGACAATACAGCTCAGCACAAAGTGTTTTCCTTCATGGATGGATTCTCGGGCTACAATCAAATCAAAATGGCCCCCGAGGATATGGAGAAAACAACTTTTGTCACACAATGGGGCACTTTCTGTTACAAGGTGATGCCGTTCGGGCTGAAGAACGCAGGGGCAACTTATCAACGCGCCATGGTAGCTTTGTTTCATGATATGATACATCATGAGATTGAAGTTTACGTAGACGATATGATAGCTCAGTCACAAACAGAGGAAGAGCACCTTGAACATCTAGAAAAGTTGTTTGCCAGGTTGAAAGAATACAAACTCAGGCTGAATCCAAGTAAGTGCACTTTTGGAGTTAGGTCTGGTAAACTTCTAGGATTCATTGTAAGCAACAAAGGCATTGAAGTCGATCCAGTAAAAGTGAAAGCAATACAAGAGATGCCTTCTCCCCGTACTGAAAAGGAGGTTAGAGGGTTCTTGGGGCGCTTGAACTATATTGTCAGATTCATCTCTCATCTGACTTCTACCTGTGAGCCAATTTTCAAACTCTTGAAGAAAGATCAGGTAGTCGAATGGAACGACGATTGCCAAGCTACTTTTGATAAAATCAAGGAGTATTTGCTAGAACCTCCTATTCTGATGCCACCCGTCGAAGGAAGACCATTGATCATGTATCTGACCGTCTTGGATAACTCAATGGGGTGTGTTTTGGGCCAGCATGACGAGTCTGGTCGAAAAGAGCATGCTATTTATTACCTTAGCAAAAAGTTTACCGACTGTGAGACTCGCTACTCACTGCTCGAGAAAACTTGTTGCGCTTTGGTATGGGCTGCTCGCCGACTAAGACAGTATATGTTGACTCATACTACCTTGTTGATTTCCAAAATGGATCCTATCAAGTATATCTTCGAAAAGCCCGCTTTATCTGGAAGAATAGCTAGATGGCAAATGATCCTAACTGAGTATGACATCCAGTACACCACTCAAAAAGCTATAAAAGGGAGTGTACTAGCTGACCATCTGGCTCATCAAGCTATCGAAGATTACCAACCCATGAGATTTGACTTCCCAGACGAGGACATCATGAATCTGGACAACATTGAAAGTAACGGACCGTATGACGGACCCGAAAAGGGATCCCGATGGACCCTGTACTTTGATGGTGCTTCAAATGCACTTGGAAATGGTATCGGCGCAGTACTCATTTCTCAGGAAGGTTGTCACACACCTTTCACGGCCCGACTTTGCTTTAGCTGCACAAACAACATGGCTGAGTATGAAGCTTGCATCTTTGGTCTCAAGGCTGCTATAGACTTGGGGATCAAATCTTTGATCGTATTTGGGGACTCGGCTTTGGTTATCAGTCAAATCAAAGGAGAGTGGGATACCAAGCACCATAATCTTATCCCATACAAAGAACATGTCTTGACATTGTTGCCTCATTTCGAGCAAATTACCTTCGAGCATTTCCCGCGAGAAGAGAATCAGCTAGCAGATGCTCTAGCTACAATGTCCTCCATGTTTAAACTCAACTGGGATAACGAGGCTCCCCAAATCACCATTGAACGAATGGATGAACCTGCACATTGTCACGAGATTAATACCGAAGAAGTAGTGGAACAACCCTGGTTCCATGAAATCAAAAGGTATCTCGAGACTAGAGATTATCCCGATGGAGCTTCCGTAAATGACAAGAAGTTCTTAAGGAAATTCGCTGCTAAGTTCTTCCTGAGCAACGGCATCCTTTACAAACGAAGCCATGATTGTGTATTACTCTGATGCATAGACAAAGATGAAGCAGAGTTGGTCATGACCGAGATACACAGCGGCACATTTGGCACTCACTTGAGCAGGCATACAATGGCTAAGAAGATCCTAAGGGCAGGCTATTACTGGTCTACCATGGAAGCTGACTGCCATCAACATTCCTGTACTTGTCACAATGTCAAGTCTACGCTGACAAAGTTCATATCCCTCCGGTTCCTCTCAACGTTCTGACTGCTCCTTGGCCATTTGCAATGTGGGGCATTGACATGATTGGAGAGATCAAGCCCACGGCTTCCAACGGACATCACTTCATCCTGGTTGCCATTGACTATTTCACCAAATGGGTCGAAGCAGCTTCCTTCGCCTCTGTTACTAAAAATGTGGTTGCCCGCTTCATCAAGCAAAATCTCATATGCCGGTATGGTGTTCCAGACAGGATCATCACAGACAACAGTACAAATCTGAATAACACGATGATCACTGTATTGTGCGAACAGTTCAAGATTTATCATCACAATTCATCTCCCTATCGGCCGAAGATGAACGGTGCTGTTGAAGCTGCGAACAAAAACATTAAGAAGATCATTCAGAAAATGAAAGTCACTTACAAAGACTGGCATGAGATGTTACCGTTTGCTCTACATGGATATCGTACGACAGCACGTACTTTAACCGGGGCAACACCATTTTCTTTGGTATATGGCATGGAAGTTGTCCTGCCTATGGAGGTTCAGATCCCTTCTCTTAGGATTATGAAGGACGCAGGTTTGAATGAAGATGATTGGATTCAGACCTGACTTGATCAACTCAATTTGATCGACGAGAAGCGACTCGCTGCTATATGCCATGGTCAGACGTATCAAAAGCGGATGATCAAGGCCTTCAATAAGAAAGTCAGACGTCAGGTGTATCAAGTCGGAGATCTCGTAATCAAGCGGATTATCTTTCCGCAAAGTGATCCCAGGGGAAAATGGACTCCTACATATGAAGGACCATTTGTGATCAAGAGCATATTTTCTGGTGGTGCAATGATTCTGACCACCATGGACGGCGACGATTTTCCGCACCCTGCGAATGCAGACATAGTCAAAAGATACTACGCATAAAATAACCCGACAAGTCAAAAAACCGAAAGGGAGGCTTGGGCAAAAAATGGGCATCCCGGTGAACCGAAAACCCGAAAGGGCGGTTCAGGCAAAAGTTAGGGATAAAAATAAAAAAAAAATTTGTACACCTGGCAAGTTGAAAACCCGAAAGGGCGGCTTGGGCAAAAAGGGGTTTCCCGGTGGATCGAAAACCCGAAAGGGCAATTCAGGAAAAAGTTAGGGAATTAAAGCGTATGACTATGTCTCGTCGGATCACTTCAAAGACAATCTCTTCATCAACCAGTTCCAGGCTTCTGATCAATCCAGTCATCGGCAAACGAAGCATTGGATGGACAGATATTCATAGTTGTGAAGGCTATAGCGGAATGGAATCCCATGGAATTATTTCACATAGCCATCTTTATTTTGTATAAATCTTTCAATATTTACGACAAAATCCTCTTACTAGGATGATTGTCTCCTTTGTACAAATATACTCAGAGAAAGTTAATGCAAATACTTTTCCCAGAAATTTGTGTCATTTCCTTTTTCTTTTTCTCTTGCACTAATTGTTTTATTTTGAGAAATGTCCAATGTTTTGTTAAATAGGCATATGCATTTGAACATAATCATTTCCTTATGAATCAAGAAAGAGGACTACTGTTAGGTTGAAGGTACAGTTGGATATCTTGATACCCTTTCAAAGGAAATCCCCAGGAGATTTGGAATCCATATCCCCAGCAAGCCTTGAAGCTTATCCCCAGTAGATTCTGGAAGCTTATCCCCTGCAGAGTACGGACGTCTCTCCCGAGCTTTATTCAAAGTTATTCCTCATAAGGGCTTATAACTGGGTTATCCTCAGCTAATTGCCACGGAAGATCGCACTCGGCAAATTTCTTCCTATCCCCGGCGGAGTTCATCAGAGTTCCCCAACATAACTTATCAATACAATCCCCAAAGGAGTTTATCTTTGTTATCCCCAGCCAGAGAATCCTCCAGAACTCAATTCCCCTCAGAACTAAGTTCCAGTATCCCCAGCAGAGCTAAAACTTCAAACTATCAATCCCCAGCGGAGCCAGACTAGTGAACCTTTTCCCCACAGAAATGCTTCTCACTAGACTATAGATTCTCAGTCTTATCTCCCCAGCTTAAGTCTACCAGGTTCTAAAATCCCCAGTAGAAATCATCAGAAATTCTCTTACCCTGCAAGTCACCAAGGAGATTCCAAGTCCCTACAAGTGGTTCTGAGGCCCCTCGACGTTTGAAGGTCTGGTATTCCCCAGAAGATTGGTATACAACCCAAGCTCCTTATTCCCTAGCAACAACCAGGAATTATTCTTCCCGGCAGCAGTCAAGATACTTTTATCTTCAGCCATCTCGGATTCATCTATCCTTTGCAAGATAGCTCATCAGCTTACATGCGCATTCATTTACATTCATATCATATAACATATGTTGCATCATGCATCATGACATTGCATACAACTAACTCTTTACCTTTTCAGGTAAGATCAGTTGACAGACAAAAATCATTATCTGCCGAGATTCTTTCCAGGAATAATTCAGATGTGACCCAGACATGGCAACATTCTAATACTTATTCCAGATTCATCCAGATGCAGTTTTTACACGAGCTCATCATCAGGAAACCCTACACCGGTTCCTCTTCAACTTCAAGACTTCTGAAAACAGTTCACGGGTTCTCCAAGTAACGGATGTTAACCTATCGCTTGTTCAGTTTCTTCTCAAGACTTCTGAAAACAGTTTATGGATTCTTCCCAACAACGGATGTTAATCTATCGCTTGTTCAGATGCAACTTTTGAAAACAGTTTACGGACGCTTCCCAACAACGGATGCTGCTCTATTGCTTATTCAACTCCAAGATTTCTGAAAACAGTTCACGGGTTCTCCAAGTAACGGATGTTAACCTATCGCTTGTTCAGATTCTTCTCAAGACTTCTGAAAACAGTTTACGGATTCTTCCCCACAACGAATGTTAATCTATCGCTTGTTCATATGCAACTTTTGAAAACAGTTTACGGACGCTTCCCAACAACGGATGCTGCTCTATTGCTTATTCAACTCCAAGATTTCTGAAAACAGTTCACGGGTTCTCCAAGTAACGGATGTTAACCTATCGCTTGTTCAGATTCTTCTCAAGACTTCTGAAAACAGTTTACGGATTCTTCCCAACAACGGATGTTAATCTATCGCTTGTTCAGATGCAACTTTTGAAAACAGTTTACGGACGCTTCCCAACAACGGATGTTGCTCTATTGCTTATTCAACTCCAAGATTTCTGAAAACAGTTCACGGGTTCTCCAAGTAACGGATGTTAACCTATCGCTTGTTCAGATTCTTCTCAAGACTTCTGAAAACAGTTATGGATTCGTCCCAACAACGGATGTTAATCTATCGCTTGTTCAGATGCAACTTTTGAAAACAGTTTACGGACGCTTCCCAACAACGGATGCTGCTCTATTGCTTATTCAACTCCAAGATTTATGAAAACAGTTCACGGGTTCTCCAAGTAACGGATGTTAACCTATCGCTTATTCAGATTCTTCTCAAGACTTCTGAAAACAGTTTATGGATTCTTCCCCACAATGGATGTTAACCTATCGCTTGTTCAGACTCTTCTCAACTTTTGAAAACATTTTACGGATGCCTCCAGATACGGATGTCAATCTATTGCTTATTCAGACCCCCAGTTCGGAGATAGTCCAAAGCATGGACACCTTCCTGATACTCATTCCAGATGGCATCTTTAAGCCCATCTCCGACAAGATTCCGTCACCCTTCCAGATGGTATCTTTAAGCCCATCACCAAATGGCATCTCTAAGCCCATTCCCGCATCCATTGCTTTGATGAGTGCAAATTTAAGGGCACTCTAGTGTCCAATCTCCTTTTACCCTCGAGTCACGAAAGGCAAACCTGTCAATCTAACTCTTCGGATTCAAGAAGATTGAACAGGGGCAACAATTGTACCCCAAAATTTGCCCTCCCATTTCTCAATGATTTCTCATCACAAAGCCCTTGAAGCTCAAGATCCAGTTAGGGTTTCACCTGCTCAAGACTTCTCCTTGCACTGTTGACCCAAATTAGGGTTTGTGTTTGCACAAAGATGTTTTGCCCTAAAATGCCTAAGATGACTTTCATGCTTCATGTTGGACTCCCAAGTTTATCCATACCAAGTTTCAAGTCTTGATTCCAAATTTTGCCCAGTCAATTGGACAGTTGACCTAGAAATCAACTGTATTGGGGAAAAAGTCAACTGTGGCCAATTGACAGTCAAATCTCATGAAAATTGACCCACATCAACATTATGAACTCACATGGACCATTTGATCAAGTTTGGATCACAATTCCACAAGAAATTTGATCAGATCATCAAAAGGGCAAAATGGTCATTTTTAGGGTTTTGACTGCACAAAGGCAATTTTTGACTGTTTGACCTAGCCAATGGCAAACCAAGCTCACATATGGACTCAAGGACACCATGGAATTATCTTGACATTCTCAACAAGTTCAAAAGATCCCAAATGCACAAGATTGACAGTTGAATTTCCCAGTCAATTGATCAATTTTGATTGTATACTGAAAAGTCAAACTTTGACTTTTTGGTCAAAATCAAGTTTCAAGATTCAATTTTCATCAAAACATGCCAAATCATGAAACTTGTTCATCAAGAAATCAAGAATTGCAAATTAGGGTTTGAAATGAAGATTTTTCATAACTTAGAATTTTTCTAAGTTATGAAAAACCCTAAGTTTTTCCCAACTTTGCCCCACTTTCTCACCAAGATTCATTTGGATTCAAGCAAAAGTAAAAACATGAAAGTTGTATCCTATTGCAAAATCTACAACTTTGATTCACAAAGTTTTCCCAAAAGAAGCTTGTATCTCAAGTTACAATTTTTGGAACAAGGGTACCAAACCATTCTTAACTTAGAGAAAATTTGACCTATTTTAGGCAGGATTTTTGCCTAACTTCAAGACCATTTTTCACATACTTCCACTTGTAATTTCAATTTTCATTTCAAATATGGGTTGAAGTACACATTCCAAGCTTTCCAAAATGTCCAAGAACTCATCAAACAACCTCATGGTTTGAGAGAATCGAATTTGGCAATATGGGAAAAACTCACTTTTGTTATGGCCAATTTCCATGTTCATACACTTAGGCAATTTTCAAATCAGCATGCATTTCTTGATTACAGGCCCTAAATCTCTTTTACACTCATAAATTTAATGCAAACTCTTTGTGCCAAGACCATATTCTATGTGTTCAAGCATTGCATAATGGTTTAATCCCAAAATAGATAAAGCATTTTAACCATTTTAGAAAAGTTTCACTTTATGTCAAAATACAAATCCAAGCAAGTACAGTTAAGATTTCTTTGGCACAAATTTATGGACTAATTGCACTGATCAAGACTAAGTGGTTCAGCATAGAATGGGGGCCTGTACAGGCTAGAAACACCAACTTGCCATCTCTTGCTTAAAGTGTAAGAAAGCTTGCATTTTGGGGAGGAACTTTCATCTCAGCACAGACAAGCTTAAGCAAAAACTTTGTACACTTTCTAAACACCCTAACTGAGCTAGAACACGAGCCAACCCTCTCCAACACCCTTTCATTCACAGAATCACCCTCAAACTTCCAAAACAGGGCATATTCTGCAACTTGAATCCCACAACTCATTTCCATCGTGCATCTTGGCCAAAAACACTTCAAACACATTCCATAATATCCATATAAACTATTCCAAACCTTGAACTGAGACTGTAACAGCCATAGCACCATTTGCCATTTCCAATTTTTTATCTTGCAGGTGGACTTCTGAAGCTTGATTTGGCGCGATTCAAAACACACCAAGCATTGGAATAGCATCACTACACTTCAGGCAAGCTGTACAAATCTTCATCTTGCCCTGAAAACTCCTCCATTGCCAGACACGACTCCAACTGAACAGGTATATTCTTGAACTTCTAACTCTTAATGTAGGCATCATTAGCTCTAAGTTTGTGAATAAGAAGTGTTCTACTCATGCCCCTGAAACTGTACATACCTTTACTTTCCATTTATTTTGCCTATGCTATGAGAATTTGAGGTCTGAACATTGATAAAAAGTTAGGTTAAGATTTGGGAATGATGAAATTCTCTCTCATTTTTGAGAGTTAGGATGAGTTCTTTACATATTCAGAATCGTGACTTGATGATTAACATTTCTTATGTTGTAAGTTTGTGCTAAAAGTCCAAGAATCCAGGTGTTTGAATCATTGTACAAGCGCGCGTTTTTTGTCAAAGTTCTGGCCAAAGGTTGAAGAAGGTCCTATTGGGCTGGGCTTGTTCTGTTTTTCTTATTTGCACCTTGCTTTTTCTTTTGAACCTCCCTAACCCATTTTGATTTTTACTTATCATTTTCCATTCTTTCCTTTTGATTTTATTTCTATATTTTTATTTAAGTATGAAAAAATATAAAAATCATTTTTTCCACATTTTTTGCATTTATTTTGATATTTATTAGTCTTTAGTTAGTTTGTACATAAATAATATATAAATACTATTATTTAGAATAACTAGAAAAAATAATGCAAACACACTTATTTTCTAATTTTTATTTTATTTTATCTTCTGAAAATATTTTACATAAAACATACTTTTTTTTGTAAATATTAAATATTATTATTTTTGCACATATTTAATATATTTGATAAATTATATAAATACATACATATTAATTAGCATATTTAGTAAATAATACAAAATATATACATTTTTTATTTTTTTATTTTATTAATATTTGACATTAAAAATACCTTTTTTATAAATATACTTCTTTTTTATTTTATTTTATCTTTTGTATATAATTATTAAACATTGTATATCTTAAATAAATAATACCTTTTACCTAATAAAATTAGGGTTTTACCCTAAAACATGGAAAATACTCAAAAAATAATACTTTTCCTTTTATTTTATTTTGACATATAAAAATACTTTTTTCATACATATAAAAAACCTTTTCGCATCTTACATATTTATTTTATTTCCATTTAATTTGTGCAATCAATTATCTTGTAAATAATTCCAAATTGATGTAATAGCTAGGTTTAAATTCCTTGTCAAATACCCCCCATTTGAACATTTGTACCCCCCTTCCCATATTGTGTTGTAATAGCTTAGGAACTTCAATTTTCGCACTTTAAATTTTTCTAAATATACCATGATAGAATTAGGGTTTGTATGCAAATAAAAACAACAAAATAGTTTGACCTAATTTCAAGATAATCAAAGCATGAAAATGGACAACACTAATCACACTTGCACCCCTAGGGTATTCCACTTGTTGCCTTCAATAAATGGGCCATATTGTAGGTGTTTAGGTATTGGCTTGCATTTTTGGTAAATCCCAAGTGTATGTGTGAATGTCATGACTGATGTCATAACATTCTAGTTTAGTTTGTACTGACTCATTAGGTACCTTTGCAGAAAAATATTGTAACACAAGTACTGATGTTTATAAGTGTGTATCTGAGCATTTTGCAAAATGATCACATTTTGCTAAATCAGTAGACAGGTTTTCTCAGATGTCATAACAGATGTTATGACATCCTGTTCTGAACTAACAGGTTTGCAGGTTGGATAAGTCTGAGTTTTTTCAGGAAATAACTCAGTCTTTCCTGAGCAGAATCCTGCGTTTTCTGAGGGGTAACCTAGCTCAACCCTAACCTGGTTAATAAAGTCCTGTGACCTGGTCTTTAGGTCAAACAGAATTAACCCTAGGTTTTAGTGGAAACCCTAACTGAAGTTGCAGCTGCTATATATTCAACAGAGCTGTTGTTTTTCAATGTATCCCTCTTTATTGATCAGAAGATCATTTGTAATCTGTATAGATTTGATTATTGTACTCCAAGCAATTATCATTGTGATAAGTGCCTTGGAATAGGTTTCTAATTGTAAGGGTTGTGTAGCACTCAAAGCTTTGAAGCAAGAGTGTTTGAATGTTCCTTGACTAAAGCTGTGAAGCAGAGTCAAGTTAGATGTGTGCATCACTCAAAGCTGTGAAGCACGAGTGATTGTGTTGCTTGATTAAAAAGCTGTGAAGCTTAATCAAGTGTTTGTTTTTGAAGAGTGTCTTCATCAATTTTTAAGTCAAATTGGTTTATGTATCACTGCTGTGATTGAGGGGGAGTGAGTAGGAACTCAGGTTTAAGTTGTACTTAGATTGGAATTGCATTGGGTAGGTCTTAAGTGTAGGAGATAAACTGGTTGGTTTATTCCTGAATTAACATCTCTTATAGTGGATTTCCTCCTTGGCTTGGTAGCCCCCAGAGTAGGTGTTGTTGCACACTGAACTGGGTAAACAATTGACTGTGTTCTTTATTGCTTTTGTATTTACTGTCATATAGTAAGTCAGATACGGTGTCATAACATTGAACGTGACATTGAGTATCTGCAGCCAGAATTTCAATTGGCATCAGAGCAGGCACCCTGCCTGTATTACTGGGTGAGTCTAGGGATATCACTTTCTGGCACTATGGACAAAGAAGGAGTTTTTGGAAATAGACCACCCATTCTGGATGGAACTAATTATAACTACTGGAAACCTCGTATGATTGCCTTCCTAAAATCTCTGGACAAAAAGGCTTGGAGAGCTGCTGACAAAGGATGGATTCATCCCACCATAACTGAGAAAGATGGGACAATCAGTCTGAAGCCTGAGGAAGATTGGAGTAAAGAAGAAGATGAGTTAGCTCTGGGAAATTCAAAAGCTTTAAATACCTTGTTCAATGGAATTGATAGAAACATTTTCAGACTAGTACATCAATATGAACTGGCCAAGGAAGTTTGGGACACTCTCAAAACTACTCATGAGGGCACTTCCAAAGTAAAAATGTCAAGGCTTCAGATGTTGACCACCAAGTTTGAGAATCTAAAAATGATGGAAGATGAAACCATTCATGAGTTTCACATGAACATCTTGGAGATTGCCAACACCTCAGGAGCACTAGGAGAAAAGATGTCAGAAGAAAAACTGGTAAGGAAGATTCTCAGATCCTTGCCTAAAAGATTTGCAATGAAGGTAACTGCCATAGAGGAAGCCCAGGACATCAGCAAGTTGAAAGTGGATGAACTTATAGGATCTCTTCAGACTTTTGAGATGGGGATCACTGATAATGGTGACAAGAAGAACAAAAGCATAGCACTTGTATCCAACACTGATGTTGAAAACCAGGAGGATGAAGAAGAAAATATATCAGAAGCTATTGCCATGCTTGGAAGACAGTTCAACAAGCTCATCAAAAGAATGGATCCAAAGTCAAGGTCTAATGTTCATAACATTCCCTCTGACATTGACAGTTCCAGCAGAAGACCAAGGTCAGAAGATAAGGGAAACCAAGGCAGAGGTATTCAATGCCATGGATGTGAAGGATATGGACATATTCGAGCTGAATGTCCTACCTTTCTTAAGAAACAAAAGAAAGGAATGACTGTTACTTGGTCTGACTATGATTCAGAAAGTAATTCTGAAGAAGAATCTGCCAAACTAGTTACTGCTCTAACTAGTGTTTGTATTTCTGAAAGTGACACTAGTGATGAAGAAGTGACATTTGAAGAACTGGCTGATACCTACAAGAAATTGTGTATCAGAAGTGCTGAAGTCTGTGTGCAGAATGAGAAACAATCAAAACTCATTATAAAGCTGGAGGCGGAAAAAAGGGCAGATCTTGAAACTATAAGTCACCTAGAAGGGGAAGTTCAATTACTGAATTCACAACTGAACCAAATGACAAAATCTGTCAAGATGTTGACCAATGGATCAGATAAATTGGAAGAGATCCTACAAGTGGGACAAAATGTGGGAAACAAATATGGTCTAGGATTTGTGGAAGCTAAGAAACCTGGTGCAGACAAGAAGATCAGGCATGTTAAACAATTGTCAAAGCAGATGTCTCAACACAACTCTCAACATCAGAAATACATGAAGAAAAAATACCAAAGATGGAGATGTCATCATTGTGGGAGGTATGGACACATAAAGCCCTTCTGCTTCAAATTGCATGGATACCCTAATCAAAACTCTGGTGCTAAACCTAAGCCAAAAAGGGTACCACATACTCCTCATTGGAAGAAAAAGGCTACTGCCCTGATAGCCCATACTTCCCTGAGAGTGTCTGCAAAGGAAGGCTGGTACTTTGACAATGGATGTTCCAGACACATGACTGGATTCAAAAATCTCCTCAATAATGTTATGCCTCACACCACCAGTTTTGTGACCTTTGGAGATGGTGCTAAAGGTGAAGTCAAAGGAGTTGGTAATTTGGACTGTCCTAGAGTTCCAAGTCTGAATAAAGTACTGCTGGTAAAAGGGTTGACTGCTAATCTCATTAGTATCAGTCAATTATGTGATCTAGGATTCAAGGTCAACTTCTCAAGATCTGAATGTCTAGTAATTAATGAAAAACTAGAAGTTGTAATGAGAGGAATCAGATCCAAAGATAACTGCTACTTATGGCAGCCTGAGAACACTGATATCTCCACTATGTGTCCAATCATCAAAGAAGAAAAAGAGATGAAACTGTGGCAGCATAAGCTTGGTCCCCTTCATCTAAGAAGAATGAAAAGAGCTGTTTCTATGGAAGCTGTCAGAAGAACTCCAAAACTACAGGTTGATAATATCTATGATGTGGCAAATAAACTTGAAGAAGGATGTGTTGTCAGAACCGTAAGTCATCTTGACAAGGATGTTGGAAACAACATGTCTAATAAATTCTGTTCAAAACAGATGCTCCCTGAGTACAATGTTACACAAGATGTTGTGACATTGTGTTGTGACAATCTGAAAACAATCAACATTTCCTTGAACCCTATTGACTTTGAAGAGAAGAAGTCATTTAAACTGGAACATAGTTTCTCTAAGCTTCAGCTGACTGATTCTTCTACCAAGGCTCTTGTTGGAAATAAACTTGAAAATTTGAGGGGCAGGTTGGGTATTCACCAACATAAGAAATTATAGCAATTAATTTTGCTTAAAACAAAGGTTGAAGGAATTAATTTTATTAAGTCTATCTTTAGTGGGTTAATCATATACTTTCACAATTCCTTGAAAATCTTTAAGAAGTTGAAGAGACTCCCTTTTACCCCTACCTCTCTCGTCCTTGCAACCTGTTTCCTCCTCTCAATCAAAGATTTTGCTCAAACTGCTACCATTACTCAAAGTCAATCAAAATGTCTCAGACATCGTCTTCAACCATGGCGACTTCGTCATCCTCATCATCGTCATCATCTGACCAAGATTCTAGGGCAATCACCACATGCATAGAATCTGAAGTTCTTGAGGTCACTCCTCTCAGAGAGATGGCAACTGACCCAGCCAAAGTCAAAAATCTCAGAACCAGACATGCAGGAAGAGCTCAAGCTACAGCCTCTGGTAATTCTTCTCATCCTTCGTATTCTGTACCTAATAGAGAAGGATCAGTTCAAGTTCACCAAGCTATTGCTAGGCTGGTTACTAGTATACTGAGTGGCAACCAATCTGTACCGGGGATTTCTGTCCCTTTAAATCAATCAGAAAGTCCAAATGTGGAAGTTTCTGAAAATGTAGATGTCACTGAGAATGTTGTGACACAAAAAGACAACATTCAGAACCCTTCAGAAAAAGCTGCTGATCCACCTATCATTGATGTGGATGAGGATTACTCAGATAATGATCTGATTGCTAATGTGAACCCTAGCATAGCTAGGAGATTGATGAAAAGAAAGAGTAGTCAGAATGATAAACCTAAGGCTGAGAAATCCAAGGCTGAAGGCATGGCTGAGAAAAGTATTCAGACAAAAGGGAAGAAGGCCCAGGTGCATGCTGCTAGACAACCAATCTCTAAGAAGATAAAAGAACCTGAATCTTCTGATTCTGATGAGGAATTAGAATTTGAGATTGATATTGAAGAAACTCCTATCAAAAGGAAGCTCCCCTCCAAAAAAATTGCTAGAGTGCCTGAAGTGCCAACAGACAACATCTCTTTTCATCATCCTGACAATGCAAACAGATGGAAGTATGTTTGCTTAAAGAGAATAGCCTTAGAGAGAGAACTCAACAATGATGCCTTGGAGTGCAAAGACATCATGGACCTGATCAAGAATGCTGGACTAATGAAGACAGTGATAAAGTTTAACAAATGTTATGAAAATCTGGTCAAGGAGTTTGTAGTGAACTTGTCTAATGATTGTGCTGATGGAAGGTCAGCTGACTTTGAAAGTATGTTTGTTAGAGGAAGAAGGGTCAAGTTCTCTCCATCAGAAATCAACAAGTTTCTTAGAAGAACAAATAAGGACTGTCCTGATCTGGAGGCAACTGACAATGAAGTTTGTCAAACCATCACAGCCAGGCAAGTAAAGTGCTGGCCCTTGAAAGGCAAGCTGAATGCTAGTAAACTCAGCATGAAATTTGCCATCTTGCATAAAATAGGTGCAGCCAACTGGGTGCCTACAAATCATAAATCAACTATCTCCACAGGATTGGGGAGATTTATTTATGCTGTGGGAACCAAGACTGCCTTTGACTATGGCAGGTACATCTTTGAACAAACTTTAAAGCATTCTGGCAGTTATGCTGTCAAAGGACCAATTGCCTTTCCCTCCCTCCTTTGTGGAATCATCCTTGCACAATACCCTGATATCCTTGTGGCAAGAGATACAGTCTGCAAAAGAGCTCCTTCCCTTGGCTTACACTACAAACTGTTTCAGGGATCTCATGCTCCAGACATTGTCATAACATCAGCTGAGACATCGTCTGTGAAGACCCAGTCCAAGACATCAGATGTCACAGCTGTTTTAAAAGAAACTTGCAAAGAGCTGGATGCTAGAAAAAGGACCCTAGAAATTCTAATTGCCAGGCTAGAAAAGGAGGAAGTTGAAGAAAACAGAAGGGAAGAAGGTGTAGAAGCTGAAGGTCATCTCAACATTGAAGAAACTAGCTCCTCTGAGTCTGATGACAGTGCTTGAAGGTTGGTTGCTGTTTGGTGGTGTTGCTGGTTGGTGCTGATATCTGGTGGAGTTTGGAAGTGTATTCAGTTGTTTTCTGTTGCTGCTCTTATTATTTTGTTTTGGATAACTGTATAATTTTATGAACATGTATCTTTGGCCCATTTGTGGCTAAAGAGGGGGAGAATATTTTGGTACTTACTTGATTAGTACTTGACATTCTATTTTTCTGCTGTCACTTATTTCTGCTGCTATCTATCTCTGATTGCTTAGGGTCTTTAGCCAAAAATCTGCCAAAGGGGGAGTTTGTAGGTGTTTAGGTATTGGCTTGCATTTTTGGTAAATCCCAAGTGTATGTGTGAATGTCATGACTGATGTCATAACATTCTAGTTTAGTTTGTACTGACTCATTAGGTACCTTTGCAGAAAAATATTGTAACACAAGTACTGATGTTTATAAGTGTGTATCTGAGCATTTTGCAAAATGATCACATTTTGCTAAATCAGTAGACAGGTTTTCTCAGATGTCATAACAGATGTTATGACATCCTGTTCTGAACTAACAGGTTTGCAGGTTGGATAAGTCTGAGTTTTTTCAGGAAATAACTCAGTCTTTCCTGAACAGAATCCTGCGTTTTCTGAGGGGTAACCTAGCTCAACCCTAACCTGGTTAATAAAGTCCTGTGACCTGGTCTTTAGGTCAAACGGAATTAACCCTAGGTTTTAGTGGAAACCCTAACTGAAGTTGCAGCTGCTATATATTCAACAGAGCTGCTGTTTTTCAATGTATCCCTCTTTATTGATCAGAAGATCATTTGTAATTTGTATAGATTTGATTATTGTACTCCAAGCAATTATCATTGTGATAAGTGCCTTGGAATAGGTTTCTAATTGTAAGGGTTGTGTAGCACTCAAAGCTTTGAAGCAAGAGTGTTTGAATGTTCCTTGACTAAAGCTGTGAAGCAGAGTCAAGTTAGATGTGTGCATCACTCAAAGCTGTGAAGCACGAGTGATTGTGTTGCTTGATTAAAAAGCTGTGAAGCTTAATCAAGTGTTTGTTTTTGAAGAGTGTCTTCATCAATTTTTAAGTCAAATTGGTTTATGTATCACTACTGTGATTGAGGGGGAGTGAGTAGGAACTCAGGTTTAAGTTGTACTTAGATTGAAATTGCATTGGGTAGGTCTTAAGTGAAGGAGATAAACTGGTTGGTTTATTCCTGAATTAACATCTCTTATAGTGGATTTCCTCCCTGGCTTGGTAGCCCCCAGAGTAGGTGTTGTTGCACACTGAACTGGGTAAACAATTGACTGTGTTCTTTATTGCTTTTGTATTTACTGTCATATAGTAAGTCAGATACGGTGTCATAACATTGAACGTGACATTGAGTATCTGCAGCCAGAATTTCACATATTGCATGTTAGGTCTCTTTGGGCAAAACAAACAATTCAAATGATCATAGTCCCTCGACGACGCTTTCAAAAAGTTGCCTAAAAATGATCAAGTTCCTTAAAGGAAAATTGCCCAAAGATACTTGGCACCATTGCAATTATGGTCTAAACGATGACCCGCGCCCGTCCCTTTTCACATCCTAACACAAGATTGTCCATCAAATGCAATGGTGGAACAAAATTGTTAAAAGGGTTAAAACATAGCAAAAATCTTTGAGAACTTTAGGGTAGATAGCTCTTAAGTACTTGTCAACTTGCAAAACAAAAACACTTGCCTATTTTTCAAAACACACTTCACAAACACTTTCAAAACAAACTTTCAAAAAACCTTGAAACATCTTTTCAAAAAGACAAACACCTTTTGTAAAACATTCGAGTAAAGAATTGTTACAAGGGTAGCCTAGACAAGGCATCTTTTTCAAAACCTTTTCAAAGCCACACACAAAGCACCATTTCAAACAATTGAAAACCAAGGCAAGTTGATCTAAGCAAGTACCTAAGAGCCCATGGATAACCATGGATAGAAAGGGTGCTAATACCTTCCCTTTCTATAATCTACTCCCCGAGCCCAAGAAAACATCTCAAAGGTTTTTGCTGTGGTTTTTAAACCTTTCCTTAGGATAAAATAAAAAGTCGGTGGTGACTCTTGCTCAACCGAAACATTTGCGAAAACAAACACAAAAACCATAGTCAGTTCTCCCACCGTATCACAAGGTGCATGAGTAAGATATGAAGTGTAGAACATATTTGGTCTTTGAAACAAAAGCCCATTAGCCCAAAAAATCAAGTTTGATCACTTTTAGTTTCATGCCTTTGCTCAAAAGTTCCCAACTTGCATTGGTTATAACTCTCTCAATATTTATCATTTGAAGGTGATCTCAGACTTTTTGGAAAGCTCAAGATTTCCTATACAATCTCTATGTTGACCATTTTTTCATTTGAAGAGATAATCTTGATGTAAGTTGCCTTGACAAAAAGTGTCTTTTGTTGACCTTTGAAATGACCTATAATATTTTGGACCATATCTCTCAAATGAAGCATTTTTTGGACTTGATCTTAGAGAGAGAACGATGTAGAGAATTAAATTTCCTTCACAATGAGCTTTGGTTGAGGAAAATATGATGAAGCATGTGAAAATAATGCTTGGTCAAAGTTAAGTTGACTTCTCCTTAAGAAAACCCTAATTTGGCAACTTTTAACTTTTGATGATTTGAGAGTTTTTCTTGATGAATCATAATCAACCCTAGATCAAATGATGAATATCAGTTCAAAACCTTGAGGTTGACCAAAAATCTTTAGGTTTGACTATATGTTGACCACAATGGACTTTTTACCCAATAGTTAACTTTCAATCATCTGAGCCATTGACTGAGCAAGCTTGTGAAGTAAGGCATGAAACTTGGTATGAGAATTCTTGGAGACATATAAGAGACCATGAAATCCACTTGAGACCTTATAAACCCAATATTCCTTGAGAAACACAAAACCCTTGTTGTAGGTCAATTTCGTATGAGAAGAATTTGTCTGATCAATCCTTGAGAAACCTTGAGAATTTGAGAATCCTAGGAGAATGTCTTTAAGAAATGGGAGGGAAATTTTAGAGTACAATAGCTTCCCCTGTTCAATCTTCTTAAACCTGAGGAGTTAGAGTGGCATGTCTGTCATTCGTGATATGAAGGTGGAAGATGATTGAACACCTAAGTGCCTAAAATATTGCACTCGCCTGTGCAAGAAGTAATGTTGTTGGTTGATAATATTGCTTGTATGGGATTAAATATTCCATTCAGAGAGGTTCCAAAATGTCGTCAGAGATGGGATTAGAGATGCCATCCAAAGTAACTGTTGATAAGAGTATCAGAATGAGTCTTTGTTCTATTGTATCAGAAGAATGCTTTCCAGAATGAACCTTTGGAGAAGGTGCTTAAGTAGCTGCTTGTTAGATTTAGTCTGAGGGAAATTCTTGACATATTTAGTCTCTAAGGGAAATGCTTGTCATGTAGATAGTTGCCCTATCCTGTTTCGGGAATTGATTCACAATTTGTTTTTTTTTTGGTAAACTCGTCCTGTTTCGGAAATTCATATTATCTGGTCACATAGATAGTTTACCTGTCCTATTACGGGAGTTAATCTTTTTCTGGTGTAGCGGTAGAAATGTTGGGACTAAGCCATTGGATTGACTTGACTTGTACAGATCAAATAAAAATCACCACCACACTTTATTTTTTCCACAGGAATGGGAAAAGAGCGAATAACCCAAAAAGAGAGGGAGAGAATCTAAGTTCGCGGTTTGGTTATACAAAGTGAAGGTATTAGCACCATAAACATCTATGGTACTTCGCAGGAACCTCTTTGAAAATTTGTGTATTTTGGCTATAAATGTTGTACAAAAATAGATTGTGGAGATGAGAAAAGAAATGTATTTTACAAATTTTGCATTTGCCGCGGTTGCGAACCTTTAGTGGCTACGTACCACCTTTCGTGAAATAGGGGATTAGGGTACTCGTAGTTCACCCTTAAAAATTTTAAAACACGAGTGTGTTGGTTATTTTTAAGAGATAAGACATTATTGTCATATCTGAGTGGAAAACATACTTACTACCCATGATTATGAGAAAGGAGAGTTTGCGTTATCTAAAAGTGGAGGATATGGTTTAGATTTTAAAATCAACAAAGCCTCACTCAACACCTAAGTGGAAAATATCTAGCTTCACTATATATCGTAGAAGTATAGTAGCTCGCATCACTAAAAAGATTGACAAAAGTCTAATCTTTTGAGAGAATTTTGAAATGAAAAGCCAAAGTGGAAAAAAGATTTGAATGAGATTGATGACTTTTAGTCTTCTCACAAAAAAAATGTCAAAGTATGATTAAGTTGATTAAAATTTGATTAAGAACATATTTTTGAAAATGCATGGACATAAGTCCAAGTTTATTGTGAAAGCGGTTCAAGTTTAGAAAACATGAAGAGTTTTTGAAAATGAGGGAGAAGATTATTGAAATTAAAGAAGATAGGAGGAGATGAAGGGTCTATCCTAAAGCATAAGGTAAAAGCTAGGGAAAAGAACCATCTAACCAACAAGAAGCCAACACATGACACAATGAGTCAATGTAGAATTCTCATCCTTTGGATTTTAAAACAAACAAGCAAAGATAATAAACCTATTGAGAATACCAAACTTCAAATGCATTAAGTCTTCACAAAAATTGGGAAGAGTAACAGTTGTGTACAGATGAATTCCCGATTATAGACAAAGCATATAATCAGAATAACCTACACACAAAGAAACAAACAACCCAATGTCTCGGGGTAAACCCCAAGAAATCCAGACAAAATAATAATAGAGGTCACTAAGGTCTCAAGGGTAGTCAAGGTCTCTACTCCTAAGTCCAACAAGTCCATAACTCCAAAATGCCAAGGATAGTAACAAAATAGTCCAAGTAACCTTAAAGTTTTTTATCATTCAAGTTGGTTATTAGGTATCTTCAAAAAGAAAATGAAAAGCTCAAATAAATAAAATAAAATGACAGAAAGATAAAGGCTCAAGTGAGCACATATGAAAATAGCATGAAATGAAAATGCTAAGATAAATGGTGCTTAAAGTAAAAGTATAAAGTAAAAGCACAAAAATAAAAGTCAATTGTTAACAAGTTAGAAATTAGAGGTTAGTTGAATGACCATCTTGAAACTTGCATTTGAAAACTCATTAGAATATTGATAAAATCAAAGCCTCTCAACAACAAGTTTCATTTGCTTTTTGTCAAGAATATCATTCATTTCAAAATCTCAACGCCACAATAAATGATCAACGATGTTTAAATGATTCACTTAGTCCAAAATTTATGATGATTCCTTAGAGCATTGATAATACCAAAGTCTCCTAACAATGAATCTCAAGGTTATTGGATCAAAGGTTTCAAATTAAGCATACTTGGGCTTGCAAACATAGGTTTGGACCAAGAATGATCATTTCTCGAATTGAGACAAAATTTAGTGTTATGTTAAGCAATCGTAGGTGGACTTATGTAGAAGTCGCACCTATTTTGAGGTCAGTCAATAGCAATCTATGTACCATATGTTTAGAGAAATAATATATAGATTATTATCCAACAAAATGTGCTACAAGTAAGAAGAGGATGAGATGAAAAGGGAAGGGGAATATTTGAATCAACAAATTTGATCAAACTATCATTAAAATCATCCATCCATTTTGGTGGAGTTAAACTCAACACCCAAGATCCAATGATGTTAATGAAATTTATGATCAACAATCACATAGTCAGAATATATTAAAAAAATAAATTGCATTTATTGAATAAAATAAAAATAAAAATGATTTTTAAATTGTTTTTTTAAATGAAGATAAAAGGAAAAATAACAAACTATATTCAAAGTGTCAAAGATAAATTAGAACAAACCATAGAAAAGTCTGAAATGATCTCAAATATTTTTATAAATTTTTGGTAAATTTTTTAAAACAGAAACATATTTTTAAACTAATTAAAATTACTCAAATAAGTGAAAAAAATATCAAAAATAGTAGAAAGCAAAATAAAATTCTAGAAAAATTTCAGAAAAGTCAGAAATAGAGAAAATGATTGTCATAAAAAATTTTAGAATTTAAAAAATGCCAAGAAGTATTTTTAAAATAATTAAAATAAAGCAAACAAAACAAAAATTATGAAAAACATCATACATTAAAATAAATTATTTACAAAGTCCAAAATAATTCAAAGTATTTTTGTATATTTTTTTATAATTTTTGGATAAAAAATAAGAGAGTTATGAATTTTTGAAATTAAAACAAATTTAAAACAAATTTTGTAAAAATAAATAAATCAGAAATAATGTGAGGCATTGGATCTAATTCATTAAAACATGTTGGCGCATCAGATGGCTCAAAAATGATGATGTATGGTGATCCACGTTCAACAAGTGCGCACTGGAGTCACGAAAGTCAGACCAATCACAACATTTGAATTGTCCTACTCTCATTGGTTGAAGAGGCCACGTAGGTCATCTTCAACCTCCAGCAACCCTGTAACTAGGGTGAAACTATGATCCTTAAATATGTAAATTTAGATGCTCATAATGGTATCATTAAACGCGTCTCTTCAAGACGATCACAACCATATCCTCGCGCCAAATTTATATAAAACATAGCTTACTCGATTTGGAAAAAATCATAGATGTTTTAAAAAATTTGAAATCAAAAACAGAAGTATCTAACACATTGATTAACAAAAATTAAGTTAATAGCAAGCATCAATGAACATCATAGACCATTCCACTAATTTGAGTTAGAAGATTTGGTGCCTTAAACTACCCGAATGAAGTCAGATGAATTTGCTCTATAAATGGACTTGGATAACACGACTCAGAGCACCTCAAGGCTTGATTATTCTTCTGTTAGCTTCAGTGAAGTTCAAGGATGAAAGATCAATGAAGAAATTGGATTGAAAAGTGGTGAAAAGAGGAATTCAAAATCTCATAAAAAGATGTTATGGAGGGAGTTTGACAGAGTGATTTTGGTTGTTCAAACTTGAGAAAATGAGTGAGATATAAACCTTTATTTATAGGGAAGCAAATGGGATGCTCAAGCGTGTGGAATGATGAAGTTTGGAGGGAATTTGTGTAAAGTTGCAAGCATGAAAAGTGTGACTCATATTTTGCTCAAAACTCAGCCAAAACTTTCATTTCAAGGTGCTAATCACTTCTGGAAGATTGTTAAACATGATTAGAAGTAAAAACGTGCTACAATTTAGTGATTAGAAGCTGAATTGTGCATTTCAAATTCTGACTTTGAGGAAAAAATTAGTTTCAAGTGGCTGTCTTTGAACTCATGGTGCATAATTTAGGGAACCTTAGGGCATGATTCTTGAAGCATTTCAAAGATAAGTAAAAAAAATTTACAATTTGCAAAGAGTGATATCAATTGGATGCTTGAGCTAAAATTTATGGAGAGTCAAAGTTGAGAAAAAGATTGTGACTTTTTGTACTTAGAAATTTTTTAAGTTTTTCTTCAAAAGTGACCTATAATGTTTTGAGTTCAACCAAGGCTTTCCTCCAAAATTGATCTTTTATCAATGATTATAGCTTTTTTTTAGACTTACCAAAGATCATTGTGCAACTTGAATCACTCAAAAATACCAAGTATTCAAAAAGTTATGGCCTTGTGAAGTTGGTGAAAATTCATGAGATGGCCAATAATCTTTTGCATTCTTAGGGCATCTTCCATCCATTTTCAAGCTTTTCACATAAAAGAAGAGATGAATTTCACATCCTTAAAATCATTGTGCAAAAATAATGGGCTCAAGGAGAAAAGAATTATCCAATTTATGATCTTTTGAAGTCACATAAGAGAATTTGATGGCATATCTAGAGGACATGTAATCTTTCTTCATCATTAGGCATTTCCCACACAAAATTGTCTTGAAACTTTTGAAGTGATCGGTTGATAACTCTTTAGGGAGAAGAATGTCTTTTTAATCACTCAAAAATCTCAAAATATGAGCAATATATAGCCCTTAGAAGTTCTAAACCCTAGCTCCTAGAGCACCAAAATGACTTGGAAACCCCTTTCAATTTTGACAAACTTTCTTGCACAATAACTTTTGCCATGTGAATGGATATTGTTGAAGATGATAATAAGAACCCATAGCAAAAAAAAATACCTCCAAATGTTAAGAATTGAGATATTTATGCACCTGTGATCAAGAGATCAAGAACTTGTCCAATTAGGTCAAACCTCTTCAATCAACTCTTGCATCTTTTGATTTTCTTTGACAAATTGAGGTATGATGAATCATAGTAGACCTTTTTATGATATTACTTCAAAGTATCTTCAATGATGAAGCTTGAATCTTAATGAAGCTTTGTTGAATAAGGCATGGAAATAAACTCATGAACCTATAAATCAACCTGATGAAATGTGTTGTTCCCTTACCTATAATATCATCAATTAAAGAAAATATTCATTGTATTTATTAGTTAAAAGTTAATCAATATAAAACATAGATGATCAAATTATACAAATCAAGGTGCTTGGTGATTCCTCATAAGCTAACCTAGATATAGGGAGAAGAACCAATCCCTAGTGTGATCTTGTTGTGATTGGGTTGATATGAGATGATAGAAGAATCTGAGGGGCAAAAATTGGGGTACAACAACTTCCCTTATTTAACTGTCTTCTATCTGGAGATACGAAAGTAAAAAATCTTCTTGTCGTCGCGATTGAAGATACTTAAATATAAAACAATCCCAATTTTTAACCCTAAGATGCTATGCAAATGAATATGATTGTAAATGTAAACAAACAAATCCAAAGGTGACACGAGACACCATTGGGGAGACAGAAAATAAAAAATCGAAAGAAAAATAGACCAGGAAAATAAATCACTGGTGAACAGGAGATTCAAGTATATTGGGGTAAAGACCAAGGAGGAGACAAAATATCATCAACACAACTATTGAGAAGAGAAAAATAAAGGATAACAATGATCGACAGATAACTGCAAACTATCCACTCAGTGAGAATATAGCAAAAAAGGTAATGTCGACCCACATCGGGGAAAGAAGTGGTAGGATAATACCAGCAAACACCAATATTAGGGTAGGTAACAAATAATCAACATTGGTACTTACGGCTGGAAACAAATGAATTCTTCAAAGAAAAATGAATCTCAGCAACGAACTATCTCCCATAATGACGAGACTACTATTTATCCGAGTAACAAAATCTCAACAATGAACTATCTCCCATAATGACAAGACTACCATCCATTGGAGTAACAAAATCTCAACAAAAAACTATCTCTCATAATAACGAGACTACCATCCATTGGAGTAACAAAATCTCAACAATGAACTATCTCCCATAATGACGAGACTACCATCCATTGGAATAACAAAATCTCAATAACAAACTATCTCCCATAATGACGAGACTACCATCCATTGGAGTAACAAAATCTCAACAATGAACTATCTCCAATAATGACGAGACTACCATCCATTGGAGTAACAAAATCTCAACAACGAACTATCTAACATAATGACGAGACTACCATCAATTAGAGTAACAACATCTCAACAATGAACTATCTCCCATAATGACGACACTACCATCCATTCGAGTAACAAAATCTCATCAATGAACTATCTCCCATAATGATGAGACTACCATCCATTGGAGAAACAAAATCTCAACAATGAACTATCTCCCATAATGACGAGACTACCATCCATTGGAGTATAAATCTCAACAACGAACTATCTCCTATAATGACGAGACTACCATCCACTGGAGTACAAATCTCAACAAAGAACTATCTCCCATAATGACGAGACTACCATCCATTGGAGTAACAAAATCTCAACAACGAACTATCTAACATAATGACGAGACTACCATCCATTGGAGTACAAATCTCAACAATGAACTATCTCCCATAATGACGAGACTACCATCCATTGGAGTAACAAAATCTCAACAACAAATTGTCTCCCATAATGACGAGACTACCATCCATTAGAGTACGAATCTCAACAACAAACTATCTCCCATAATGACGAGACTACCATCCATTGGAGTATGAATCTCAACAACGAACTATCTCCCATAATGACGAGACTACCATCCATTCGAGTAACAAAATATGAACAACGAAGTATCTCCCACAATGACG
Organism: Vicia faba; assembly: GCA_948472305.1. NCBI lineage: Eukaryota > Viridiplantae > Streptophyta > Magnoliopsida > Fabales > Fabaceae > Vicia > Vicia faba. The sequence goes on from OX451739.1 coordinate 490,007,149, forward strand.
AGGCTACCATCCATTAGAGTAACAAAATCTCAACAACGAACTATCTCCAATAATGACAAGAATACCATTCATTTGAATAACAAAATAAATCTTCTATGGGAACTAACAGACTTACCAGGGAAGAACAGGTTGCTCAAATAAAGAGACATGTCACTTGTTGTTATGAGAAGGAAGTGCAACAATGCTACTGGGAAATAAATCTTGGCTTCTCTCGGGAAATGACAATATATTCCTATTGAGGATGTAGAGTCTTCTCGTGCCAAAATAAATTCACATTCTCAAATCAGGGCTTAAAGCCTGCAGAAAATAGAATAATAATAATGTTGGGGACTACAAATTCAAACTAGAAATAAACTGGAGCGAAACAGTCAGCCAAGATAGCACCTGATGAGAAATAAACTCAAAAGGGATCATATTCCATCCAAATAATAATATGAATAAGAAGTCTAAAGCAAAATTCTTCCACGAAGGATAACTCATTGGGGAAATCGAAAGAATATACACTTTTTGCTTAAGATCAACACTCTATTGGAGAGAAGGTAACATAACTCTACAAAATAGGGTAATATGCCAACAAATTATTAATGAATGCAAATGATCAATGAATTTATAAATTCATCTATGCATGGTGTATGAATGAATGTATGAATGTTATCATGTATATGCTAACAAAACAAGCATACAACATTGGGAATAACCAGACAAAACAAGCTTTGGTAACATCAATACTCGGCTAAATCACGTCTAAGGGAAAAATTTCATAAGAAAGTAAGCACCAACTGAGGAAATAAATTCCTATTTCAGGACTTAACTCCTCTGAGAAGAAACATAATTCGAAATTAATCAAGTCAAAACAGTGAATCAAAACAGATACAAGTGTTGTACCCCAAAATTTTCTCTCCCATATTTCTCAAAATATGTCAAGAAAAATCTCCAAGTTGCTCAAGATAGTCCAAGAGTTGGCCAGACAAGCTCTCTCCTAAGGCAGTCTACTCCAAATTAGGGTTTCATGTTGCATCAAGATACTTGAGTCCAAGTGGTCCCAAGTGCTCAACAATGTCCTAATATGTTCTCAAGATCATCCATGACAAGTTTCAAGCCTTGTAGAGGAATTTTGCTCAGTCAATTGCTTAAAGGTCCAAAAATCGACTGTGCTAGGGCAAAAGTCAACTGTGACCCCCATACAATCAAACCTCAAGATTTTTGGTAAACATCCTCATTTTGAAGTATATTTCATCATTTTATCAAGGGTTGATCATGATTCATCAAGCATTGCTCATAATTCATCAAGATTCAAAAGTTGCTAAATTAGGGTTTTGTAGGAAAAGTCAACTCAACTTTAACCAAGCATAACTTTCTCATACTTTATGATAAATGACCCATCCAAATATAATTTAGAATAGGATTCAATTTCCTACAATCCATCTTCATATCCCAAAATCAAAAAATTCACTCACAAGAAGTTATGAATTTGGACATTATAGGTCATTTTGGAAAGTCAACAAAAAACACCTTTTTTTTAAAAGCTTCAAACTTTAGAATGGAATATCAAATTGAGATGAAACAAAAAGGGTTGATTAGGGGACATCTCAAGATTTCTAAAAAGTCCAAGAACGCCTGTAAAAGTTCAAAATTGAGGAAGTTATGCATTGTTGAAGTTGGACTTTTTTGCAAAATTGCCAAAAGTCAACTATCCCTAAAACTTCAAATTTTGCAAAATGGGCCCATTCTTTTTCACATGTTTTAGGTTGGCATTAGTGCCCACGTGCTCTAGCCTTGGCCATGTGTCCATATCACATTTGTATTAATTATTTTGATTTTTATTTGAATTAATTTGATTTAAATCAAATAAAATCAAATAAAATCCAAAGCATTGATAACAAATGATTTTTTGGTTGTTTCAGGCTCTAATTACAACTAGCAATGCAATCAAATTTGTATCAAAGCAATTGTACACAAAAAGATTCAAATCAAGCCAATTTTGGAAAGCTTTGAAAGAGAATAAAATCAAATATCAAAATCATCAATGGAGGAAGATTTGGACATCAAATTCTAACCAAATGTATTGTACAATACATAAGGAAGCGAGGCAGACAAGAATAGAAAAAATCAAGAAAAAGTGTGACTTCGAAATCAATCCTAGAGGCAATTTCAAGGCTTGGCAATTGTCTCAATCTCTTCCCGGCCATCTCCACAAGCGAAAGCAACCAAGACCACGCGTTTTCAGACCTCCCAGAGCTCTGTAAGTCATCCACAGATTCACTATATTCTTGATTTCGTATTTTCAAATTAAGGCATTATTAACATGAAATAATTTCATATTCTTAATCCACACATCATTTGCAAGCTTGTTGTAATAACCAATTTAATTTATCTGACCTATATCAAGATCCACCATTGCTAGGGTTTTGTTCTTGTTTTTAGGGCTTTTTGTTTCAGGAAAAATTAGCCTTAGTAATGGCTATGGTTATGATCAGAAGAGGATGACGAGTTCAACCATGGTCTTGGAAATCATTTTCATGGCATGTAGGAGGTTTTTGAATGAGCACAACTTGTAGTGACGGCCTACGTCCGTAGCTATAGGTATTACAAAGTTTTAGCAACGAATGGGGGAAGGGGATGATGCGTTGTCACCCCTCTGTTGGCCTGTTTGAATTCCGCGCCAAAATTCCACTAACGCATTTGTTTTCTTATATTATTGTTATTTTGTATTTTGTTAACAAATAGAACAGCATAGCCCAGCGGTCACCACGTTAGAATTCAAAGCGTTAGTGGCTTGAGGTTAGGGGTTCGATCCCTGCCTCCAGCATTTGTTATTTTTCCAATTGTTTTCAGGAAATCATGTGCATATTCAAGCTGGAGGTTCACCATGGACATTCACCATCAAAGCTCCAGATGGCCAAATGGCCAGATCTGGTGGTCAGCATCAAAGGTCCACCAAAAGGCTAGTCAACGCATGTGTATGGGATCAGAAAAGTCCAATGGATCAGCATATTTGGGCCAAAATAATTGCTTTCCACATCTCCAAATATCAGGCCCAATTTCTCTACTTTCTTTATTTTGTTTATTTTCATTTATTATTTTATTTTGTTTTAATTAATTTCTAACCAATAAACAAATTTTCTTTTTTTTTTATCAAAATTCACCAAAAATACTTTTTATCCAATTAAAATTCAGAATTTTATTTTTTAATAAATACTAATTAATTAATTAGGATGTTAATTAGGTAACTTTAATTTGTTTTTTTTGCAAATATTTAAAATTAATTAGAACTCATTAGGTTTTAACATAATTTAATTATTTTATTTTCTTTCTTAAAATAATCAAAACTCCAAAAATATGTCATTAATTATTTTTCATTAATTAATTTATTTAATAATTAATTTAGTATTTAATTTTTAGGATTGATTTCTTTTCTTAAATAAAAACAACAAAAAATATTTTATTTAATCAAAAGGGTCAAAACCCTAAACTCGCTTTCGATTCAATTTCACCTCGCGCAATTTATTTTTCCTTATTCAATTATTGATGTATCTGCTCCCGGCTTGGAATAGTTTTAATAGGACATTTATTTATTTTTCTGCTTTTTGTTTTCAAAGGGTTGCTTTTGGCGATGTAAATACCCGACGCCTTGTAATAATTTAGTTTAATTTCCGCACCTTTAATTTCTGCAAATTATACAACTGCTAGATGTTTGATAATAGGGTTTGCATGACAAGAATGAATGCTTAATCTAAAATCAAGTAGATCACCCTAAACATGTGCAAAGATAAAAATAACTGAAATCAACACACTCGCACATGCGCACTCCTAGGGTACACTCCCACTTGGTTGCCTTCGTACATGGTCATTGAGTATATGATGCTTTAGTGGTCGTCCTTTTGTCTAAACAAAGATCAAAGTCCCGATTCGGAAAAGTTGCCTCGGAATGGTTGCCTCGGAATCGTTGCCTCGAATAATTAATCTAAGACATTAGGGTTATTACTAAGACGTCCTAACATTGCTTTAGTGACCGTGCGTCCCTTTCGAATTGACCCTCAAACTCCAACGACGATGCTACCTACTCACTAATAGTGGGATAGCATTGTCTAAAGGAAACGAATACATAATGATTCTTTTTTCGAGTAGGTAGATTAGTTCTTAAGTACTTGCTCATTCCAAACAAATTTTTCACGCTTACACTCCTTTATAAACAAAGTTTTCAAAAACACCAGAAGCAAGAGTTAAATTGAAGTTAAAACAAAAACTTTTCAAAGCCCACAAACACAAAGAAAACAATTTTGAAAATGATGAGCAAGTACCTAAGAGCCCGTAGATAACTACGGATATAAAGAGTGCTAATACCTTCCCTTTCTATAATCTACCCCCCGTACTCAGAAATATCTCGAAAAAGGAGTTTTTCTGTGCTTTTTTCCTTTCCTTGTTGGATAAAATAAAAGACGGTGGAGACTCTTGCTTACCGTGACATTTTGCAAACACAAACGCAAACGCAAACCAACAAATTCCTTAATGGAATAGGGAAACACGTCCCGGTTCTGGCCACCATATCACAGAACTGGCGACTCTGCTGGGGATATATATAAGTGGGGTGTACCTTAGGAATAGTTCATCATAATGTTTTCAATTTCTTGATTTGTATGCTTTATCTTTGTTGGTTTGAATCGGAGTTACTATAGATCCTAAACCAGATATGGGGATACCTTTTAGGTAAGTAGCAATAGACTGTGAGGGAACTGTATGGCGTAGACCGATATAGTTGAAGCAGTAGCTACGTTGGTGTGGCACTTTAGTTTGTATCGATATCCTTTGTGGTGGAACAAGGATAATATGGGTCAGCTAAGGGGTCATTAAGCATCAACTAACCTTAGAACCTATAATTGACCAACTTGGCCATAGAAAAGTAGCAGTATGCTACACTCATTGAGACCAAACTCTCGCGATGATTTCGACCGCAAGAAAAAGTTGCCAAAATGGAATTATGACCGATCGAGGGTGGTCAGTGATATTGAGATCCTATAGAACCCGGTTACTATTACTAGGACAGGTTGAACCAACTAAACTGAAAGAGGGTAATACCTAAACTCCGTGCCAGCCTGAAATCTAAGGGTTACTGTGTGACTTGTTTTCCCTTACCATGTTTGCTATCTGTGAATACTTGTGATGTGTTTCTATCATAACATCATGCATCATGACATTGCATGCATCTTGCATCAGACTAACCCATTTCAAAGACAGAGGGGATTCATCTTTGTTCATTTTTGTAGGTCATGGCCTCTATGCATAGAAACACTATTCGGATCAGCTTTATACAGATTCCTGCTCAGCTCAGAGATTTGGTTTCTAAAGTTCCAGATACTTCCTCCTTTATCAGAAGACATGGACACCTCCTTGGTTTGGTCACTTCCATGATGGATGAGCAAATGATGAGTGTCTTGTGCCAGTTCTTTGACCCATTGCACCACTGCTTCACCTTCCCGGACTATCAGTTGGTCCCGACTTTAGAAGAGTTCTCTGATCTACTTGGTATTTCTATTCTAGAGCAGACGCCGTTTACAGGTTGGGAGAAAGCTCTTAGGCCAGAAGATGTTGCTACAGCCCTACATTTGACAAAGGCTGAGGTAATGTCCAACTGGGAGACTAGGAGTGGGACAAAAGGCTTCTTGGCTAAATTCTTGGTTGATCAGGCAAATCAGTTTTGGGACAGTCTAGACTTCCAAGCATTCGAAGACATCTTGGCTCTTCTCATTTATGGTTTGGTGTTGTTTCCTAATTCAGATTCTTTCGTCGACGTGAACGCAGTGAAGATCTTCATGTCCCGTAATCTGGTACCCATTCTCTTAGGGGATATTCTACATGCTCTTTATGCCGGTACTGCTCGGAAACGGGGAACCCTTATGTGTTGTGCATCATTGCTGGCGAGGTGGTTTATTTCTCACCTCCCCAAATCTGTTTTGAAGAACAAGGAAGGTATGGGATGGGCCTACAGAATTATGTCCTTGGCTCACACGGACACCATTTGGACTACTAAAGACATGGAAGAAGTAGCTGTTATCGACCGGTGCAGAGAATACCCCAATGTTCCTTTGCTTGGAATTAGGGGAGGGATCACTTATAATCCTTGTCTGGCCTTACGACAGTTTGGGAGAGCTAGAAAGGATGGTCCTCATGAGTTGTTGATTCCGAGCATTGTCTTTGACTACCAAGGGGATAGTGAGGAACATCTCTGCAGGTTCATACGAGCTTGGAATAGGGTCAACAGGTCTGATCCGCATGAGCTAGGAGCGAAGACTTCTCTTCCAATGGAGCCATATCTCTGGTGGGTTCGGGCCCGTGCCCAAAAGATGGGGATGCCGTATGAAGCTGTCTTACTGGTAATTATTGAGAATATTGATGAAGAAGGGGTTCCTCATACTGTCCTCCACCCTACATGCCTACTGACATTGGGGCATTAAAGAGGTTGTGGATCCAGTTGAGAGAAGAGCGGGATACTTACAGAGAAAAGTATCATGAGTAGGAGCGAAAGAATTTAAAGCTTACAAGACAGCTGGAGAATGAGAAGGTCCTCGACGACTATGTCAGCACCAACGGAAAACGACCATGGGAGAGCTGATGTCTTTTGTTATTTCTTGTTTTGATTTACTTGTCAGTTTTTCCCTTTGTAACGCCTTAAAGGCATTTATCAAACATTGTTTCCAGTTTTTAATCTAATAAAAGTGTGTTTCCTTTTGGTTTACGAATTGAGTCCCTAAAGTCTTTGAAATCATATCATACACATTCCATTCCCATGCACCTCATAATAGGTACCCTTACAGGTCTCTTATCTTCGTCGCTGTTTATTTCAGCATCATGTCCGCTGAAACATCAATTGATCAAGCTATTAAAGCTCTTCAAGCTCAAAACGCTCAGTTCCAGGAAATGTTCATGAACCTGGCCAAGGGGCAGAAAGATCTGAAGACTCTTATCTTGAAGGATAAGAGGAAGAAGAAGAAGAAGAAGACAGTCCTCCTGAATATGGGTCATAGGTTTGGAAACAGGTTGCGGGAAGAAGTTGATTTGTCCCACTCATCTGGAGGGGGAGTGAACCAAGAAGAAAGGAGGGCTCCTAGCCCTGTGGTTTCTGACAACGAGACTGACTTTGATGAAGACCAGTATCCTCCTGCCGAGGATGGGTATAAAAAGCTTGAAGACCGGTTAAGCGCAATGGAGATCCAGAGGATACCTGGACTGGATTTTGGAGAATTGGGTCTAGCATCTGGGGTTGTGATTCCCCACAAGTTCAAAGCACCTACCTTTGCTAAATATGACAGGGTCTCTTGCCCAAAACTACACCTTCGTTCGTATGTTAGAAAGATTCAGCCATATACTGCTGACAAGAACCTCTGGATCCACTTCTTTCAAGATAGTCTTTCAGGGACTCAACTTGAGTGGTTCTATCAGCTAGAAGGAGCTAGTGTCCGTAACTGAGAGGACCTCACTGCTGCTTTTTACAAGCAGTACCAATATAATGCCGACCTCGCTCCCACGCGTACCCAACTTCAAGGTATGTCTATGGGTGCGAGCGAAGGTTTTAAAGATTACACTCAGAAATGGAGGGATCTTGCTAGCAGAGTCCAACCCCCGTTGGCTGACAGGGAGCTGGTGGATACGTTTCTGGGGACCCTGTCTGGTTCGTTTTTCAACCATTTGATCGGAAGTTCATCGTCAAGTTTTACTGAGTTAATTATGACTAGGGAAAGGATTGAAGCCGGTATCAAGAGCGACAAGTTACAGAAAGGTGCTTCATCAAGTACCAAGAAGAAGCCCTTCAAGAAGGAGTCTAGTGCAGTTTACAGCTCTAGGAACCAAAGTCGACCCGAACACCGCCAAGCAGTCAATGCGGTAGTTATTTCAAGACCAACTGTTGCCACACAACGCAACACTCAGCCAAGGGCAGAGAGGCCTCAAAGACAATTTACTCGGATCAACATGTCTTTATCTTAAATTCTGCCACAATTGTTGAAGACTAACTTGGTGATTCCGAGGGAAGCTCCGAAGAATCCCAACACCACCTCGTTGTTGTACAATCCAAGCGCCCGTTGTGCTTATCACTCTGATAGCCCGGGACATGATACTAATAATTGCTGGGCCTTGAAGAATAAGGTACAAGATCTGATTGACGCTAAGGAGATTGAGTTTGAAGCGCCAGAGAAACCTAATGTTATGACTGCTCCTATGCCAAATCATGGAGTGAATGTTGTGGATGAAGATGTGTTTATATCCTCTGTTGAAGACATTGCTACTCCATTAATGACTGTGAAGAAGAACCTTCTGTTAGCCGGTTTATTTCCGGACTATGGCGAAGGTTGCCATCTATGTTTCGTCTTACCTACCGGTTGCCATCTCTTGAAGTCAGGTGTCCAACGCCTGACGGATAATAAAGAAATCTTGTTCGAGAAAACTGTTGTTCCTTTGGTTCCTGTTGAAGAAGTTTCTATAATCACCATTTTTGCCAATTCTTCCAAGGCTTCCTCGAGAAAGCCTGTTAGAATTACATCGGTTCCGAGAATTGCTCCTTTGATTATTATTGTTCCTGGGCCTATCCCCTATACGTCAGATAAAGCTGTCCCGTGGCACTACGGGGCTGACGTGTATTATCACGGGGTTAAACAAGACTTGAGTGCTAAAGAGGCCGATACTGACGTCAACAACATTGTTGGATCTAGTAAAGTCACCCGAAGCGGAAGACTTTTCTCCCCTGAGATCTCTCCACCAACTGTTCGGAAGCCTGTTGTTATCATACCTGCCAGTACATCTGCTACTACCCTTGTTCATGTTCCAGTCCTTACCCCTGTCGCCGAGTCATCTAACACTCCGGGCAAAGGAATCACCGGTGAGCCTGCCTGGACGGAGGCACCAAGGACGATTATTGTTGAATCCTCTAGACAGGAGATGGAGGAAATCTTAAAGATCATCAAGAAAAGCGATTATAATGTAGTCGAACGGTTGGGGAAAACCCCGTCTAAGATCTCCATGTTGTCTTTGTTGTTGTGTTCAGAGGCCCATGCTAAGACTCTGATTGCTTTCCTAAAGACTGTGCACGTGCCGCATGAAACACCTGCTGACCAGTTCAAAGATTGTGTGGCTAGTCTGAAAGCAGATAATGGTTTGGGTTTCTCCGACGCAGACTTGACTGCCAAGGGGAAGAATCACAATGACGCCCTGCATGTCTCCACTGAATGCATGGGCACTACTCTAGGTTACGTGTTGGTGGATACTGGTTCCTCATTGAACGTTTTGCCTAAGAAAGCGTTAGACCGATTAGACTGTGAAGGGTTGGTGCTGAAACCGAGTAACATTGTGGTTAGGGCCTTTGATGGGTCCAAGAGGATGGTACATGGAGAGGTGGATATTCCGGTTAAGGTTGGTTCTCAGATCTTCGCATCTACATTCTATGTGATGAACATTCGGCCATCTTATTATTGTTTGTTGGGTCACCCGTGGATCCACAAAGCTAGGGCAGTAACTTCAACACTCCACCAGATGCTGAAATACCCAGTGAAGGGGAAAATTATTATGGTACAAGGAGAGGAGGAATACATGGTGAGCCACCTCAACTCTTTCCGGTATGTGGAGATGGACGGGGAGTTCATTGAAACCCCGTGTCAACATTTTGAAGAGGTCCCCCAGACGCTGGCATCAACTGAAACTGTTGTTGAAGATCCTCCAATGAAGATGGCTTCCCTCAAGGATGCCCGACCTGTTATTAAGAAAGGTGGGTGTGCGAATTAGGGCCAACTCCCTGACTTTGCACATAAGACTGACAAGTTTGGTTTGGGTTTCACTGCAGAAGCTCAACAAGCTGTTCGACAGGCGCGGATTGGAAGACCTCCCATGCGTATTACTAATCCTGAAGTGAATATGATTGAAGACGATGATGAAGAGTCTGAGTTTGATAGCTGGATCTACCCAACTACCGTCGGCGGGCTAAGCAACTGGATGGCAAAGGACTTCGTGCCGATTTCTTTTATCACACAGTAATAGACTTTTGTTTCGAATTTGTAACAGACAATTTTTAAAACTTTACGGCCCGACGCCTTACCCGAGACACTGTGGCTTTGTTTGTGAGGGTTTTATGTGTGTCATTTCCATATATCATTAATAAAAGCATTGGATGTTTTCTTGCATTTCAAATTTTGCGCTCCTTGTTTTTCTTTTTCTATCTTACAAAACAGCTATTTTACACACACTAACATATACAGGTTTGAATCCACTCTGGATCCCACTGATAACGACTCTGCAACTTCCAGTTATGACTTCGAAAGTCCGATCAACCAAGCCGAGAACGAAGGTGAGGATGATTGCGAAGTGCCTGGTGAACTTGCTAGATTGTTACTTTAGGAAGAGAGGGCTATACAGCCGCATAAAGAGCTAGTGGAAAAAATAAATCTGGGTACAGAAGAGGACAAGAAAGAGGTCAAGATCGGTGCAAATCTGGAGTCTAGTGTTAAGCAACGGTTGATTCAGATGCTGCGTGACTATGTTGAGATCTTTGCCTGGTCTTATGAAGATATGCCTGGGTTAGATACCGATATCGTGGTTCACCGCCTGCCTACCAAGGAAGACTATCCTCCGATGAAATAGAAAGTTCGCAGAATGCACCCAGAGATGTCCGAGAAAATCAAGGTTGAAGTTATGAAACAGTTTGACGCCGGTTTTCTAGCAGTTACCTCTTACCCGCAGTGGGTGGCCAACGTGGTTCCGGTGCCGAAGAAGGATGGTAAGGTTCGAATGCGTGTTGACTATATGGATCTGAACAGGGCGAGCCCCAAGGATGACTTCCCTCTGCCTCATATCGATATTCTGGTTGACAACACCATGCAACACAAGGTCTTCTCCTTCATGGATGGTTTCTCCGGTTATAATCAGATAAAGATGGCTCCCGAAGACATGGAGAAGAAAACCTTGGTTACTCAATGGGGTAACTTTTGCTACAAGGTCATGCCTTTTGGATTGAAGAATGATGGGGCAACGTATCAGCGCGCCATGGTCGTGTTATTCCACGACATGATCCATCATGAGATTGAGGTATATGTTGACGACATGATTGCAAGATCCCAGACTGAGGAAGAACACCTTGACCATCTTCAGAAACTATTTGACAGATTGAAGTTGTACAGGCTGAGGTTAAACCCGAACAAGTGCACTTTCGGGGTGAGATCTGGTAAGCTGCTGGGTTTCGTTGTAAGTGATAAAGGTATTCAAGTGGATCCTGCAAAGGTGAAGGCTATACAGGAAATTCCAGCTCCCCGAACAGAAAAAGAAGTCAGAGGCTTTCTGGGACGTCTGAACTATATTGCCCGATTCATCTCACACTTGACTGCTACTTGTGAGCCAATCTTCAAATTACTGAAGAAAGATCAAGTGGTAAGATAGAACGATGAATGTCAGTCCGCTTTTGAAAGGATCAAAGAATATCTCCAAGAGCCACCTATTCTGATGCCTCCAGTTGAAGGGAGACCTTTGATCTTATACTTGACAGTACTCGATAATTCAATGGGGTATGTGCTGGGGCAGCATGACCAGTCTGGCCGAAAAGAGCATGCTATTTACTACCTTAGCAAAAAGTTTACTGACTGCGAGACCCGATACTCGTTGCTTGAGAAAACTTGTTGCGCTTTGGCATGGGCTGCTCGCCGGCTGAGACAGTATATGCTGACTCACACTACTCTATTGATATCAAAGATGGATCCAATCAAGTATATCTTCGAGAAGCCTGCCTTGTCCGGAAGAATAGCAAGATGGCAGATGATCTTGACTGAGTATGACATCCAATTTACGACCCAAAAGGCAATCAAGGGAAGTGTGTTGGTAGATCATTTGGCATATCAAGCAGTGGACGATTACCAGTCTATGAACTTTGAATTGCCGGATGAGAACATCCTGTTGGTAACTGACTGTGGAAAACCTGGACCGGATGAAGGACCTGAAGAAGGATCCCGATGGTCTATGTACTTTGATGGAGCTTCAAACGCTTTGGGTAACGACATTGGCGCCGTGATCATATCTCCTGAAGGCTCACATACTCCGTTCACCGCCCGACTATGCTTCAACTGCACAAACAACATGGCAGAGTATGAAGCGTGCATTATGGGTCTTCGAGCATCTATTGACCTAAGGATTAGGTTCTTAAGTGTATTCGGAGATTCCTCTCTCGTGATCAGTCATATCAAAGGCGAGTGGGATAAGAAACACCCAAATCTTATTCCTTACAAGGAGTATGTGTTAACGTTGCTTCCACACTTCGAGGAGATAACCTTTGAACACTTCCCTAGGGAGGAGAATCAGTTGGCGGACGCGCTAGCTACAATGTCTTCTATGTTCAAGGTCAGATGGGACAATGAAGCTTCCCAGATTACCATCGCGGGGTTAGACGAACCCGCACATTGCTGTGACATTGAGACTGAAGAGGTAGCAGACAGACCCTGGTTTCATGAAGTGAAGAGATATCTTGAAGCTCAGGAATACCCCGAGGGTGCATCTGTTAATGATAAGAAGTTTTTGAGGAGGTTCACGGCGAAGTTCTTCATCAGCAATGGCATTCTTTACAAGCGTAACCATGATTCAACCTTACTGCGTTGTGTGGATAAGAATGAAGCAGAAAGGATTATGGTAGAGTTACATGAAGGTACTTTCGGAACTCATTCCAGTGGACATACCATGGCGAAGAAAATCCTACGGGCAGGATACTATTGGTCTATTATGGAAGCCGACTGTTATCAGCATTCTCGGACATGTCATAAGTGCCAAGTCTATGCTGATAAGGTGCACATACCTCCAGTTCCTCTGAACGTCTTGACAACTCCTTGGACTTTTTCCATGTGGGGCATTGATATGATCGGTGAGATCAAACCTACTGTGTCCAACGGGCATCGTTTCATCCTGGTAGTGATTGATTACTTCACGAAGTGGGTTGAAGCAGCTTCCTTTGCTACTGTAACCAAGAACGTCGTGGCACGGTTTATTCGGCACAATCTGATCTGCCGATATGGTGTACCAGAGAGGATCATTACAGACAATGGTACAAACCTCAACAATAAGATGATCACCGAGATCTACAAGCAGTTCAAGATACAACGTCATAACTCTTCTCCTTACCGGCCGAAGATGAATAGGTTTGTAGAAGCGGCTAATAGAACATTAAGAAGATTGTGCAAAAGATGACGGTGACATACAAAGATTGGCACGAGATGTTACCATTTGCTCTTCATGGGTACCGTACCTCAGCGCGGACGTCAACAGGGGCTACACCTTATTCCTTGGTCTATGGTATGAAGGCCGTCTTTCCCATTGAAGTTCAGATACCCTCTCTCTGAATCATGAAGGATGCAGGTTTGAGTGAGGATGACTGGATCCAGACCTGGCTTGATCAGCTAAACTTAAATGACTAAAAGAGACTTACTGCTATTTGTCATGGTCAGACGTATCAAAAGCGGATGATCAAGGCATTTAACAAGAAAGTCAAACGACAAGAGTATCAAGTTGGGGATCTAGTGATCAAGCACATCATTCTACCTCAATGTGATCCCAGGGGGAAATGGACCCCTACTTACGAAGGGCCATTTGTGGTTAAGAACATTTTCTCAGGAGGAGCGATGATTCTAACCACCATGGATGGTGACGACCTTCCTCACCCCGTCAATGCATACATAGTGAAAAGATACTACGCATAATCAAAGACCCGCTAGGTTGACTGGACTAGGCAAAAATAAGGGATTCCCGGTGAACCAAAAGGGTTCGGGCAAAAATAAGGGATGAAAATGAAAAAAATTTGTACACCCGGGAAGTCGAAAACCTGAAAAGGCGGCTTGGGCAAAAAAGGGTATCCCGGTGGACTAAAAACCCGAAAGGGCAGTCCAGGCAAAAATTAGGGATTAAAGTGTAACACTGTGTCTCATTGGGTCATCTTGCAACCAGACTTCGGTATTGACTATCAAGCTCGGACGACACTAATCAGTCGGATCCACCTTCAACCAAGTAGCAAAGTGATGAAATGCTCGAGGACATAAAGGCCATAGCAGAGTTGGAACACAGTGGGATTGTTCACATAGCTGTTTTTCTTTGTTTTCACAAATTGTATAAATTCTATTTGTTCGGCGGCGTTCTCTTACTAGGACGTCAGCCTCTTGTACAAAAACACCTATTTACAGGCTAACTTCAAAATCAATACAAGTCATTTTTCACAAAGAAATTTCAAACTGTTTTCCCTTTTTCTGTTTTGTTTTGCAAAGAACGTCCAATGTTCATTTTTCATATATGCATTTGACATTGATTGCTGCTCATAAAAATTTACATGCGAAACAAAGACAATTACTTGTAATATCAGAAACAGGGGCAAACGAGAAATGTCCATGCCGTACAGTTGCTCTGCCCACCAGGTATAGGGATAGACCTAGCTGGAGGAAACGATTGAAAGTACATTCATTCCCCCACAGAGTAAGAGAAAGACAATGGCATTAGCTCTCCCCAACTGAGACTCGCAACTGTAACTGAATCGGTAATATTCTCCCCAAGCAGAATTTATCTACCATCATCACTAAGAAGTCTTGTCATCCCCAGTGGAGTATATAAAAATATATATATCCCCAGCGGAGTATATAGAAACTTTTATCCCCAGTGGAGTTTGAAACTTTTATCCCCAGTGGAGTTTGAAAAATCATCCCCAGTAGACTCTGGAAGATTGTCCCCAGTAAAGTCTAAAAAGGCTATCCCCAGTAAAGTTGCAACTGGAAAATCATCCCCAACGGAGTTCTTTCCTTTCACAAACAGGAATTCAATCCCAACGAGGTTCATTATCACCAGCAACGGTAATTCGTCCCTAGCTGAATTTATCAACGGAATCCTAGGCATATCATCTCTTCGCTACAAAGTCATTCTCTCGTCAGTTTATTCCCCATCGAAGTTATCCTCTCCTGCAGATTTATTCTCACAACAGCTTCATCCACTATCTCCGGCGGAAACGAAGAATTCATTTTCTCCAGCAGCAATCCGAGATTTATTTTCCCCAGCTCCAAAACATCACATTTCCATACATCATGACATGCATACGCATCATGCAGCACAATCTCGTTTATTTTGAGAACATCATTGCTTGATACATATCATGCATTACATACAACTAACCTTTATCTTTCAGGAAGGATACAGTTAAATTCTCACAAAGTTCAAGCTATGAAGCTTCTCCTACGGTCGAATTACGGACGAGTTCCTAAATCTCGACAGATATTAAATCAGTTGAATTATGGATAGGCTCCTAAATCTCAGCGAAGTCGTCGAATTACAGACGAGTTCATAAATCTCGACAGATATTTTCCCAGTGGAATTACGGACAAGTTCCTAAATCTCCAGAGTTGTTGAATTACAGACAGGCTCCTAAATCTCAGCAAAACAGTCGAATTACGGACGAGCTCCTAAATCTCGACAGATATTTCCTCAGTTGAATTACGGATGATGTTCCTAAATCTTAGCAGAGATGTTTCTCCAAGTTGAATTATGGACAAGCTCCTAAATTTCGACAGATATTTCCTCAGTTGAATTACGAATGATGTTCCTAAATCTCAGCAGAGATGTTTCTCCAAGTTGAATTATGGACAAGCTCCTAAATTTTGATAGATATTTCATCAGTTGAATTACGGACAAGCTCCTAAATCTCAACAGAGTTGTTGAATTACATATGAGTTCCTAAATCTTGACAGATATGTTCCTCGGTTGAATTATGGACAAGTTCCTAAATATCAGCAGAGACGTTTCCTCAGTTGAATTACGGACGAGTTCCTAAATCTCAACAGATGGTTGTTTAGTTGAATTACAGACAAGCTCCTAAATATCGACAAAATCAGTTGAATTACGGATAAGCTCCTAAATCTCAACAAAAATTAGTTGAATTACGGACAAGCTCCTAAATCTCGACAAAAATTAGTTGAATTATGGACAAGCTCCTAAATCTCAACAAAATAAATTGAATTATGGACAAGCTCCTAAATCTCTACAAAATCAGTTGAATTACGGACAAGCTCCTAAATCTCGACAAAATCAGTTGAATTACGGAAAAGCTCCTAAATCTTGACAAAATCAGTTGAATTACGGACTAGCTCCTAAATCTCGGAAAAGTAGTTGAATTACAGACAGGCTCCTAAATCTCAGCAGAAATTGTGCCCTCAGTTGAGTACAGACGATTGAAGTTCCTAAATATCAACAGAGACGACTCACCAGCAGAATGACGGACGACGAAGCTCCTAAATTTCTATCTCTTTCCCTGAAGAATCAGACTTCCCCAGCGGAATCTTCCTCAACAACAGGTATGCAAGCTCTCGCTAAGGAATCTCTTAGGCGATCGTCACTCTTCCAAATGGCATCTGTAATCCCATTCCCGACGTCACAAGACAATTACCACTTCATGCGAGTGCAAATTTCTAGGCACTCTAGTGTTCAATCCACTTCCACCTTCGGATTACGAAAGGCACGGAAGCCAATCTGCATCCTCAGGTTTAAGAAGATTGAACAGGGGCAACAAGGATATAACATCCTCCTCTAGAATTCACCAGGAAACATCACACAAGCTTCAATGGGGAAAACAATGCTTCAACGTCTAGATCGCCACTAGAGATAATAATATTGACTTCATTAGGGCATATGAAAACTACATCTTCGAGATATCAACTGGGGATCTTGTGCTGACTTCAATGGGGGGGACAATACCACATCGTCGAGGGGTGCCCAAAACACATTTTTTAATACCAAGAGTGATGATTACACAAACTTCCCTGGGGAGAAATTATGAAACCACATGGGGATAACAACTTTCAGAGAGAAACATTATCTCAGCTTTACTTGGGGATTTAAGAAGTCAAACAACATAGCAAGAAATCAAAATTATGGGGATTTTAAATCAAACCAAGCACTTGGTAGGAGAAAAACCAAAAAAGTTCTCAACTGTTTCGACACTTCTTAGAAAAGATACTGCCCTTGTCTAGTTTCCTGGGAAACAAACAACAAAAATAATGCTATTACTGCAAAGGGTGATGTCTTGCAAATGATTCCACCTCAACATACAAAGGGATCAGGGACTTTGGTCATATGCGCGAAGACCTTACTAGGGGGTATGGGAAAGAGGATTCAGACCATGCATCCCGAAATCAAAATAATCAACTTGGAGAAAAACAAATGAACCAAGATTTGACTAGGGAAATATGGGATTACAGGCCCAACATCGCTCCATATATCAATTGGTATAAACTCCAACTACCAGAGGAAAGAAACAAAAGAGAATCTTACACATATTAGAAAGAGTGATCCCATGATATCTTTTTGGGGAGTCAAGAAATTAACATCACAACAAGAAGTCAAGATTATGGGGATTTTAAATAAGACTCAACACTTGGTGAGAGAAAACCCAAAAATTTAACAGTTATCTCAACTCTTCTTAGAAAATAAACTGCCCTTGTCTGGCTACTTAGGAAGCACATAAAAATAATAATGTCGTAACTAGAGGGAGAAATGTTCTACAAGAGATTCCATATCAATTCTAAATACACAAATGGAGAAATAATTCCACCAAATGAGCAAAGGCTTCATAGCTTTCTTAATCTATGTCTGATCACAACCCAGCCGAGGAAAGAATAACACTCAGCTAAAGAAATCCGTAACAAGATCTGACTGGGGAATATGGGATTATAAACCCAACACCACACTATAGCCTATAGGAAACCCACTAACTGATCGACAACTATAGGGGGAAACCGTGCACATATTTACAAGGCAGATCACCAGAAATAGTCCTGCTTGAGGAATATTCTTGGCTTGGGGAAAACATAGTAACTATCTTGACAAAATCTGGATATGCCCTTAGAAACAAATTTGGTGTCCCAAGTTTACCGTGCTGATCAAGGTAACTTTCACAAATTGCCATTGGTTGTATGCTTTTAAGATAATTTTCCTGACAAGAAGGCTTCTAGAGATTTGTCGAATCTCGACGTAACTTCCCTAGATTGGCTGAATGTTGCGTCCTCTTTTCTTAACAACTTCTTCTCAGCGACATGTCCTTTGTTGATACTCAAATGTAGACTTCCATGATATCAAGAAGTTGTTTTACAAGCAGGAAAATTTTTATTCTAAGAATGAAAATTCTAATACAACAATTATGTTAGTATTGAAGATTTTATTTGAAAAGATGTCGCTAAAACCTTGTGAATGAATCACTAGCCAGGATGCGACATTGATTTTTTTGTATGAAAGATGACAAAAGCATATGATACCAACACAATATTTTAGCAAAACTCATGGGAGTCAGGAAACACTTTATCGTTAGAGTATGCTTTTGAAATAAACCATGTTTCAGTTAGGACCTTTGAGGGTTATAATATGTCCTGGTTCACAGTTTTAGAAAAAAGGATTTAAGGCTAAAAATATTTGGTGCCCACCCCCTTCATGATGTTCTCTAGTCCTAAGTTTAGTTAAACCAAAATGAACACTCTTCTCCCAAGAGGAATTTATGATGGTTAAGGAACCACTGAGATTTCTTGGACACGACATTCACTCACCTTTGCTTCTTTTGGGTTTCTTGTCACAAAACTATGTTCTTTGCTGAGGATTTTATATTATAATCCTATTTCGCATTTCAGGCTTTCCATTTCTTCATTGCTTTCCCTACCTTTTTCCTTGACAAATTCCTTTTGAATTTGAATCTAAAGTCCAGCGTGATGTCCTGACTTTTGCCTAAGCGACTTGTTTTTTCAAGTTCCAACTTAGCGGGGATTTTTGTCTCTTTCTTTTTCACCATTTTTTATTCATATCATTTTTATTTCCTTTTGAACATGTCGCGTGACTTCGATTCATTTGTGACTTGTTGGAGAAATTGTGACTGCCCTATTTCTGGGTAGATGAAGGATAACCATTATTGTATTGTCATCTGTTGTTCTCCTGATGTGCGAGAGATACCCATTGGGATATCATCTTCTTTTGATGCACATTAATGATATGCAAAGATTAAACATTGTGGTTTTTAATTTCCTCAACCTCTTGAAGGATAACCATTGTTGTATCCTTAGATGTATAGTCCAGACGAGTTTTGAACTCTCAATCAGATTAACTGAACACTACCCTGCCCCGGGTTTAAAAATAAGGGTTTTTTAAACAGAAAATAAACTCCTACTTTAAGGCTCAAAAGGGTTAACGAGGGTTTCACACCCTTATATCTCTGTTGTTTGAGGATTTGAAACAATGTTTGTACATCATCAACAAAGTTTTATCCAAAAGCATACAACTAGAAAATTTGCATTTTAATGTCATCATCCTCCTTCCAATCTCTGTCTAGGTAAGAGAATGGGTAACAAGTTGGTATCATAATTCAAAAAAGCAATTTAAAGTTTAAAACAAATTCGAGTGAAATGAATGGGTTTCTTTAAGACAAACATATTCATTGTATTACAATAACCATTCAAATGCAAACAAGTTCTTACATGCAAACAATGCAATGATAAACAAGAAAAATTACAAATGAAAAAATGAGTAAAAATGCTAAAAAATTGAGAAGATTAATCATCCTTAAACATTAGGGTATCCTTCAATCATGTTTATTCTTCAGCAAAGACTTGACTTTAACCTCAAGACAAATATCCTTAAATGACAAGATACCACTTCTAATCAAATTCTGGACTTCATATTTCAATGGATAACAACTTTCGATATTATGCCCAGGGGCTCCCTGATGAAAGGCACAAGTCAAATAAACTTTGTAGTACCAAGGCATCTTCTCAGGAACCTTCAGTGGAGGTCAAGTCTGAATCAGATTCCTCTGCATCAGGACATGAAACAACTCTGTGTAGGTCGTTGGAATTGGATCAAACTGAGTTTTCCTCTAATCAGGAACTTACTGATTATGTTGTCAAACTGGAGCAACAAGAGGTAAGTTGAACACATAGATGACAAGAGAAACATAATGGTTCTGATGATAATTGTTTCTTCCTCTGGTTCTCTTCTTGGAAAAGTTATTATCAAACTTCTTCAAACCACTAGCTGAGCCACTATCTTCAGATGAACATCCCTTTTGGACATCCTCTTCTAGAAGCACTCTCACATTCACTTTTTCAGGGAAATCATTGGGCGCATTGAGTATCACCTTCTCATGAAATAATTATTTTAGAGTTTATGTAAAGACCTTTGCCATTTCTTCTTCCTTCCTAGAATTGACTTGGACAGTAACCAAAGTTTTAACCAAAGCAGTTATATACTCCATACCAGCTTTCAAATTAGTTACCTTTTTGCGGAGTTCAAAAATTTCTTGCTAAATGTTTTCTATCTTCTCTTAGCATGAGTGTTGCACTGACGCGATAACTTGACTTCTGAAGACGAAGAGCGGAGGATAAGACTCCAGGAAACTCTCGAAATCAAGACAGAAGTGAGAATAATGTGTGTTATGCAATGAAAATTATTGTTTAAAAGTTTTAAAACCAAGTTTTCGAAGAACTTTAGAACATTATAAACAAATTGCAAACATCAATTAAAAGAAATAATTGGGATAACATAAAAACTCATTTCATTAATATTGGAAGGATTACATTTGAAGTACAAGACTTCACTAATCCTATACAGAAGAAAGAGAAATCTAAGTCCTCAGGTCCAAATGAACTGTATCCAAAGAAGATCCAACACCATGTTGTAACATCTTGTGCATTAATTTGGAATGCCAAAGGAAAATAAATCCTCTCGTACTCTTCTCTTCTACTTTGCTGATAATCGGGAAAATAAATCATCGATACAAAGAATTGAGGAACTAGATCAAAGGTGTGGAGAAATCCATCTTCAAGATAACTAGGAGAAATCCATCTTTAAGTCAGGTAGGAGAACTTGAAATCCTGAGGACTAGATACCAACGATTCATGCTTTCTCAATTATTCTGAATCAGGACTCTTGACATTGTACTTCTGAGTACTCTTTCCAAAATCCATAATTACAAAACTTGTGATGTTTGCAAGCATAAGTCTTAAGTTCCTTGAAAATTTGGTTAAAACAATGCTCATGGGTGCATGAATGCATGATGGGACAATCATACACAAGATCACAAACATGGGGTTCATAAGTTCGACGTCACGAGCATGAGCTCGAAGGTATTACCCACAAGGTATGGTTTAATAGTTTATCACCTGCCGAACAAGGTTCTAAAAGGTTCCCATAGCCTACATCATTCCTTCGGATATTGCTAATGTCTCGATTGACTCGGTAATTAGTAATATTCTCATGAAAAAATTGTTTGAGTGTAGTATCGCATGACAACCATTTCCGGATTACTCCGTCATAGTTTCCGCACTACACCTAAAAGGCCAAGATGGGTTAAGGGTTCTACGGTCCTCAGCTTCAGCAGGCTCCCAGGTCGAAAGCAGCACGTCTTCCCGATTACTCAGTAAATGATACTACATTCAAAGGGGCATCCACTGAGTGGGGGATCCCATGTCTCCTATTTTGGGATTACTCCCTCAAAGTTAACAAGACTATACCGCCCGTCCTATCTTAAGTTTGCTTAAGTCAGGGTATAAGACTTATGAGAAATCACCAAGCACCCTGAAAACCAGGAAATCCAGAGAAACATATATACAACATATAATATACAACAAATTATAGCACATACATAAATAAACAAAGATGGGCTCAACCCACTTAAGGATGGACCAACAATCGGTCGATCTTTCCCCGGCAGAGTCGCCATTTTTTTCTCTGTAGTAGAAATGTTGAGACTAAGCCATTGGATTGACTTGATTTGTACAGATAAAAAAAACCTCCACAACACTTTATTATTTCTAGAGGAATGGGAAAAGAGTGAATAACCCAAAAAGAGGGGGAGAAAGGGGAAGGTGTTAGCACCCTTTTCATCCGTATTTATTTACGGGCTCTTAATTGCTAGCTCAATTTGTAAATGCTTTTTGTTTGTGTATGTTTGAAAACATTTTGAAAACGTCTAAGTACGGAAATTTTGTAATGATTCTCGTATCGTTTAGAATGTATACAAAATGTTTGTTTTGTAAATATTTGTTGAAAGGGAGTGTTTGGAAAGATGTTTTTAAAATGCCAATGTAAGTCAATTTTATAATGATTCTCGTATCGTTAAGAATGTATACAAAATTTTGGTTTTGAAAAGTGTTTTGAAAAGGGTTGATTTGAAAGTGTGAAGTGTGGAATTTGTTGGTTTACGAGCAAGCGATTACGAGCGATCTACCTACTCACAAAGTATTTGTTCTTTTCCTCCTACTTTAGATAGTGTTATCCTTCCATTAGTTAGTAGGAAGCCCTATCATTGGATGTGAGGGACAGGCGTGGGTCATCATACAGTCATAGAAGGAAACTTGTAAGACATTTTAGAAATTATCATAAGGGACTAAGATCATTTACTGAAGGTAACATCGAAGGGTCATTGAGGGACTACGATATTTTAATCGACGGTCTTTTGTTAAAGCGTCCCACGTTCAAAGGACATGACTGTTTAAATCCGAGGCAACATGTGAGGTTTACCCTAGAGGTGCATGTGTGCAAAGTGTGTTTGATTCAATTATTTTATCTTGAATTAGGGTTTTTCTATGATTGATTTTAATCTTGTCATACAAACCTTAATTACTAACAAAAATATGGAAAGCGATAAATTGTGGAATTTAAATATTCTACGCTATTACAATGCTTCGGGGGTGGGGGTTAAAAATTTGTGAATGGGGAGGAAAGCAATAAATCCTATTTTATCTATTACAAGTGCTTGAGTAATTACATAACTATGAAAATAATGATGTGAAAAATAGAATAACACGCATAAATAGTGAAAAGGGAAAATGTTTAAAACCCTAACAAATTTCTGAGTCTTAAAAAATGTTTTGTTGTTTCTTTGTTTAGAAAGTATTTGAGATGTGAGATAAAGAATTAGACCTAATTCTATTTTCATTTACAACTTAATTAATTAAATGAAAATAAGAAGTGATTAAATAAACCTAAATAAATATAAATAATTTAGGAAAGGTTTTTTGGTGTTTTATTTAGAAAAAAGAAATTTTATAATACAAATTCTAATTCAAATTAATTAAAAATCAAAGTGATTGAATTAAATTTTAATTGTCAAAAATTAAATTAATGGATAAAAGCCTAAATATTATTTTTTATCATTTCATGATTTTTTATGATTAAATAAAAAGAAGAATTAAAAAAGAATTAATTAAATTAAAATAAAATAAAGAAAATAAAATGGGTCTGGGTGCTGTGACAGTATAATGGGGGTGAAAAGTAGCAAAAAAAAGCCCAAGTCAGTGTGTTTTTTGTTAGAAACAGAAAATATAAATAAAAAAAGTTAGGATGGGCTTGTGTTTGATTAAGTAAAAATGGGGGTGAGAAACAGCAAAAGTCCCATGCCCATCATAGAGAGTCCAGGCGCTGGGTTGATCTAGTGGGGATGATTCTTTGAGGGTGCATCATAGGAATGGCTTTCTGAAGCGTGCGATATGGCCATGGGAAGATCAGATGGTGATGGTGAGGGGTGCATGGTACACGCGTTAGAACAGCCTGCACATGATCTCAAAGAAGCAAATATGTGAAAATTAAAAGGGTACCACTGAGGCTCGAACCCAGGTCCCTCGGGTAAACAGGTGCGCGCTTTAACCACTAGGGCGGTGATACATACGGTAGTTTATACACAAACTAATAAATATATTACAAAATCCTCCCTAAATGTAACTTAAATTCCTACCTCGCGCCACTAACAACAATAAGAATTTTTAAAATTCTAACTCCTTCATTTCTCAATCATTTCAAAAACTTTAAACACCAAACTTGTTCTAAATCTTAACACGAATTCAGCCATGTAAATAACTTAAGTTAACACTCAAAGATGAACATGAATTTCAGTTGGTACCAAAATGAACCCTAATTTTTTTCAGAAACTTCAATTTCAAAATTCTCATCACTCAAGCAAGATAAATGAAATGTAAGCACATGGCTAGCTTCAGGCAAATGATGTCTACATTTTTTATTCGGAAAGTAAAAATTAATGATGCTTGTACAGAAAGTTCAAAGTTTAGAAAACTTACCTCAAAAGTGAGAATCATGTTTGAAGATGGAGCATTCCTGGAGGTGTTGTGATGATCTGGATAACTTCATTAAACTTCCAGGAAGCTATTGCAATGCTTACTTTGGATTGAGAGTGGTCAGATTCTTCTGGACAAGTCAAGTTGCAAAGCATTGTTTTTGAAAATGGAGGATGATGAAGATGATGTTACTCTAATGAAACATGGCTTTGGATAGGTTCTAATTGAGTTATATAAGCTTTGTGATGGATTTAAAATGAAAGCGCACGAGTGGATTAGATGTTTGGAGTTCAAAGTCAGAATTTGAAACAAATGTGGTTTTGAATGCCAATTTTCATCTCAGAGTGTTAAAGAGGGTTAGAAGGCTTCTGAACTCATGTGTTATCTTGCAAATGACATATCTATTTATAGATAAAAGGTTTTAGAGGGTGAGAGGGCTTGGTTTACAAGTTACAAGGTTATGGCTAGGTTACTTAATTTTGAAGCAACATTGAAGAACATGTTTCCAATGCTTGTACCATGCCCTCTAGAGTGGTTGAACACTTTAAATATGTTTCTTCTGATATTGTAGGTTAAGTGTGTGGAGAAGAAACAAGTTAGAGGCTTAAGAAGAGTTGAGTTTGTGGTTAAAGAAACTTTACAAGAATGGAAATGTTAACTTTCTGCCAAAAATGGAAAATTCATTTGGACAAATCTTGAACCAAGTGGATAATGGCTCAAAACTTTGTGCAATCATCTGATTTTGGATAGATATAGAGGTTAAGAGGCCTGCCAAGAAATATTATGCAACATGGCATGGGGATTTGATTATGTGTTCATCTAGAAAATGACTTGTAATTCAAGAATGGATGTCCAAATTCATCTCTTCGAATCTCTTATCTCAAACATGATAAAAATGTGTTCTTGGACATTTTGGAAATATTAAAACGTTGTCTACAACTTTCATGTTTACCACTTTGGCTAAATCAAATTGGAACTTGGTTAAAATTGGCCAAGAAGTTGGGGTAAAAGTCTGACCAAACTTGTTGAAAATTTCTCTAAGTGTTAGATAAAAATGGCATGACTTCATGGGCCTATATCTCCTAATCCAAGCATTTTTTGGAAATCAACCCTCAAGGACAAAGTTGTAGAATTCATCATGCTCTACAACTTTCTTGTTGAAAGTTTTCCTTGAATCATCTTGTATCTTAATGAAAAATGGTCATGAAGTAGTGAATTTATCAAGGTCAAAACACTTAGAATTTTTTCTAAGTGTTGGAACTTTTGACTTTTTGTTGACTTTTCTTGACTTTGTTGATTCTTGTTGATCATGTTTGACAATTTTGAATGTTTTGATGACTTTTGATCTTTGAAGTTCAAAGTTGACCAAAAAAAGTCAAAGTTTGACTTTTGTGTGACAGTTGACTTTTCATGAGTTGTAACTATTTCCCGATTTATAATAGTAATTAGGGTTTACTTTCTCGTATTTTTCTATTTTGTTTCATTTACAACTTATATCGACGGACTTTGCTAAAGCGTCCCCACGTTCGAGGGACATGACTATTTTTTTCGAGGCAACAAGGGAGGTTACCCTAAAGGTGCGAGTGTGCAAGGAGATTTTTTTCCAATTATATTTATCTTGGAAATTAGGGTTAGCTATCGTTTGCTTTTAATGTTTCCATACAAGACCAAATACTAACAGTAATAATAAAAATAATAAAGCAGAAAAGGTGCGGAAAGATAAATCCTAAGCTATTGCACGACTTTGAGAGAGGTACATAATAGAAAAATACGAGAAAGTAAACCCTAAGTACTATTACAAACCGGAAAATAGTTACAATAATAATGAGAAGAAATGCAAGAAATAAAAAATTACGTTCGCACAGTCGATCTAAAAATATATAAAAATATAAAAAGAAAAGATTTTTTTGGTATTTTTTATGAAAAAAATGGTTTGTGATGAATTTATTAAAAAAACCTACGAAAACTAATTAATCTTAGTAATAATTAATTTTAATAAAAAAAATCCTATAAAATTTAATTAGAAAATTAATTAGTTAATTAATTAAAAAATGATTAAAACTAAACCTAATTAATTAACCTAAATTAATATTTTAGTTTAATTAAAATTAAAAAAAAAACAAATAATTAAAAGAAAAGAAGAAAAAATATAAAAGAGAAAAAGAATTGGGCCCGATTTGAAGCAATTTAGGGGGTGCAGGTGGAAATCTGTTAGGCCCAATAAGGAGAGGCCCCAAGGATCTGGTGCATTCAGCCAGAGAAGGGTCACCATATGCTTACAGATCTGGAAGCGTTAGATCAGATCTAATGGCTGCAAATCTGAAGGCGCATTATTAAGGAGAATGGAAGCGCTACATGTAATCACTGAAATCAGAAAAATATGAAAAAAAAGTTGCAAAACCGGGGATCGAACCCATGACCTGGGACACCAATTCCTTAGCGCGCATTTTAACCTCTAGGGTGGTGATACATCCATTGTTTAAACCCCCTAAATCAGGGCCTGTGAATTCATTGGAATGGTTAGTTTGCGCTGAAACGTATTGTAACAAGAGATATGGCCAGAATAAATGGAATCGATGCAATCAGGGTGATTCACGTTTCCGCAGCATGGAGGCCTTACGATTGTCCAATTCTGCACTAATGAATCTCAGAAACGCATCAATAACATTAGATTTAATCAAAACATCAAGAAAACTAAAATATGAATTTATGAAATAATAATAAAACGATGATGCATGCAGTGGTGTTTCGTGAGCTTTGGATCTTAGGTTCGATCCATTCTTACTCTGTAATTCCCCTAAAAGTGAATGTAATGGTTAGAATGCTTTGAAGTTGGTTGCAACTAGGGTTCTAAGGTTGCCCTAATTTTGAGTAATTTTGAGATTTTTGGAAGTTGTTTCTTGTGCAAGAATTTTTCATGGCTGCCTTTGATGTCTAAATGCATGTAATATATAGCTTGAATTTAGGTCAAATATTGGGCTTGGACTTTTGTAATAAGCCTTGATCTTATTTTGTTTTATTTTGAATTTTAAATAAATAAAAATAAAAATAAAAATAAAAAAATAAAAACCTAAGGAGGTTCACGAGTAAGATCTGAAGTGTATATGAAGTGTAGAACACATTTGGTCTTTGAAACAAAAGCCCATTAACCCAAAAAATAAAGTTTGGTGACTTTTTATTTCATTCCTTTGCTCAAAATTTCCCAACTTGCATTGGTCATAACTCTCTCAATTTTTATCATTTGAAGTTGATCATTGACTTTTTGGAAATCTCAAGATGTCCATTACAATCTCTATGTTGACCATTTTTGCATTTGAAGACTTAATCTTGATGTAAGTTTCCTGGATAAAAAGTGTCTTTTTGTTGACTATTGAAATGACCAATAATGTTTCTTGATGAATCATGATCAACCCTTGATCAAATGATGAATATCAGTTCAAAACCTTGATTTTAACCAAAAATATTACGGTTTGACTGTATGTTTACCACGGTTGACTTTTTACCCAATATAGTTGACTTTCAGTCATCTCAACCATTGACTAAGAAAGCTTGTGATGCAAGGCATAAAACTTGGTATGAGCATTCTTGGAGACATATAAGAGACCATAAAATCCACTTGAGACCTTAGAAACCCAATCTTCCTTAATAAACACAAAACCCTAGTTATAGATCAATTGCTTAGGAGAAGAATTTGTCTGATCAATCCTTGAGCATTTGAGAACCCTAGGAGAATGTCTTGAAGAATTGGGAGGGAAAATTTTGGGGTACAACAACGGGGAAGATAGTTCCAACAGACGATGCCACTGATCTTACCAGTTGATCAGAACCTGCAAAGTGGTCGGATGATGATCTATAGACTGTCTGGAAAGTCGAGGAGGAAAAAGAGGGGTTGTACCTGCAAGGCACTCCAATGATCAAGTAAGTGTGGGAGAAAAAGAGATACAAGAAAAGTGTTATGGTTTTAGTGATGAATAATGGATATTTGATACATGACCTCACATGATTGAGGGTTTATATAGTTCCCCTGGAGCTTGGCCATTGGTCCCTATTTTTGGACCTAGATATGCAGGTCCGTAAAAATAAGTAACTGTTAAGACTTGGTCAAACGAGCAGGTGTTTCTGTAACTAGCCGTTGGTTACGAGGAGGAGGTAGGTTAAGGGTAGTGATCTAGTTGGTTCCAAATTGTGTGGCCTAGTTGAGGTTGTTCAGACCGAGAGGCGCTCGTCGTTTATCGTAGGTCAGTGCTTGTCCAGAAGGGCCAACGATCGATAATGTCTGATAGAGGGCGGGGGAGCTCGGGTCATGGTCGCACGGCCGTGCCGAAGTAGGGGGTCAGACTGGGCCGACTCTAGCCGTTGGGCCAATCTAGAATAACCACTATTCTCCCTAACAACTTTGAACTCCTAAGTAGAGGCTTCAATTGAAGTGTGAAGAGAATCTGAGAAGATTGTTGCTTCAATGATCAAGTCTTGTCTGACGCAGGTACTTGCCAGTAAATCCCTACCTTTTGCCTAGGTTGCCCTTGCGGGTTTTCAACCTACCGGGAAAATTTATTCTGTTTGTGTCTCTAATTTTTGCCTAGACCGCCCTTTCGGGTTTTCAGCCTACCGAGATGCTCTTTTTTGCATAATCAGCCCTTTCAGGTTTTCAACTTACTGAGTTGTTATTTTATTTATTTAGGCGAAGTATTTCTTGACTTCTTCAACATTCATAGGACGTGGGAACTACTCACTATCCATAGTTTTAAGAATCAATGCACCGCCAGAGAAGGCTTTCTCGATAACATATGGGCCTTCATTATTGGGAGTTCACTTGCCCCTAGAATCAGCATTAAAAGACATGATCTTTCTGAACATGAGGTCACCTTCTCTGAATTCACGAAGTTTGACCTTCTTATCAAAAGATTTTTTCATTATTTCCCATATAACTGACCATGACACATGGCTGTCATTTTCTTTTCTTCAATCAAATTCAACTTGTCAAACCTATTATGGACCCACTGACAACTCGGTTTCCATTATTACACGTAAAGAGGGAATCTCAACCTCAATGGGGAGCCTCGCTTCCATACCATACACAATAGAGAATGGGTTTTCCCCTTTTGAAGTGCGGACGAATATACGATACCCATGCAAAGCCAAATGGAGCATCTCATGCCAATCCTTATAGGTAACAACCAACTTCTTGATGATCTTCTTAATGTTTTTATTAGTCATTTCAAAAACCCCATTTATCTTAGGCCTGTAAGGAGACAAATTGTGATGGATAATCTTGAATTCTTCACAAAATTCTTTCATCATCTTATTATTAAAATTTTAGACGTTATCAATGATAATCCTACTTGGCATACCATACCGACATATAAGATTGTTCTTGATAAAGCTTACTACCACCTGTTTGGTGACATTAGCATAAGAAGCTGCTTCCACCCACTTGGTGAAGTAGTCAATTGCCACTAAGATGAAACGATGTCCATTCGACAACCTGGGTTCAATCATTCCAATCATATCAATACCCCACATAGAAAAAGGCCATGGGGAAGAAATAACATTGAGGAGCATTGGAGGAACCTGAATCTTGTCAACATAAATATGACATTTATGGCACTTCTTCGAAAATTTGTAACAGTTAGATTCCATTGTTAGTCAATAGTAACCTTCCCTGAGCATCTTTTTTTCCATCGAATGTCCATTGGCATGGGTACCAAAATAACCTTCATGGATCTCATGCATCAACATATATTCTTCGTGTCTATCCACGCATCTGAGCAAGACCATGTCATAATTTCTCTTTTATAACACATCTTCAGTGAGGAAAAAGCTACCTGCCAACCTTCTCAATGTTTTTCTATCTTTGTTCGACGCACCAACTGGGTATTCTTGAGTCTGGAGGAAATGATTGATATCATAATACCAAGGTTTTTCATCTGACATCCCCTCTGTAGCAAACACATGAGATGGTCTATCAAGACGTCAAATTGTAATATGAGGTACATCGTTCCAATCATTCACTTGATACATGGAAGATGAAGTGGCTAAAACATCTGCCATCTGATTCTCATCTCTGGGAATGTGATGGAATTCAACTTTATTGAAAAACGATAATAATATTCTTGCATAATCTTTGTAGGGAATCAAGCCAATGTGACGAGTCCTCCATTCTCCTTTGATATGATTTATTACCAAAGCTGAATTTCCATATACATCAAGAATTTTGATTCTGAGATCTATAGCCTCTTCAAGACCCATGATACAAGCTTCATACTCCTCCAAGTTATTGGTACAATCAAATGTCAGCATTGAAGTAAAAGGGATATGTGACCCATGGGGAGTTATAATCACGACACCAATTCTTTTTCCATAAGCATTTACAGCTCCATCAAACACCATACCCCATCGATTTTCAGGATCAGGACCTTCTTCAGGAAAAGGTTCATCACAATCTTTTACATTCAAATATATCATATCCTCATCATGGAAATCATACTTAATAGACTGATAATCGTCAATTGGTTGGTGAGCAAGGTACTCTACCAATACACTTCCTTTAATAGCCTCTTGAGTACGGTACTAAATATCATATTCAGACAAGAGCATCTTCCAGCAGTAAATTCTTCCAATAAGAGCAGGCTTTTCAAAAATATACTTAATTGGATCCATTTTGGAAATCAATCAAGTAGTATGATTCAACATATATTGATGCATTCGCGTCACCGCCCAGGCCAAAGCACAACATGTTTTTTCTAGCATAGAATATTGTGACTCAAAGTTAGTGAACTTATTGATGAGATAATAAATGGCATATTCTTTTCGTCATGTTTTATCTTGTTTCCCAAAAATACATCCCAAGGAGTTATTCAACACATTTAGATACATAATTAGTGGTCTTCCTTCAACAGGAGGGAGCAAGATAGGAGGCTCAAGCATATACTTTTTAATGCTTTCAACTGTCCTTTGGCAATCATCTGTCCACACAAAACCCTAATATTTCTTTAACATCTTAAAGATTAGTTCACATGTTGTAGTCATATGGGAAATAAATCTAGAAATGTAATTCAAACATCCATGGAAGCCTCTAACTTGCTCTTCAGTCCTTGGTTCAGGCATTTCTTGAATTGCCTTAACTTTATCAGGATCAACTTCAATTCCCTCTTGGATGACATTGAAACCTAGTAACTTTCCTGAACGAACACCAAAAGTACACTTATTTGGATTCAAGCAGAGACGATACTTCCTCAAATTCTGAAACAATTTCAACAAGTCTTCTATGTTCCCTTCCTCAGTATGAGATTTGGAGATAATATCATCGACATATACTTTAATTTCCTTACGCACCAGATCATGGAATACATTTTTCATAGCCTTCTGGTACGTTGCATAGTGTTCTTCAACCGGAAGGGAACCACTCTGTAATAGAATGTTCCCCAGGGTGTGATTAACATTGTGTTTTCCATGTCCTCAACCCGAAGGGCACCACTCCGTAAAAGAAAATTTGTCCATGAATGGAAAAACTTTGAATTTTGATGTACTATTAACCAACATATCATTGTGGGGCAATGGGAAATCATTTTTCAAACTTTCTTTATTTATATCTCTATAAACAATGCACATGCAAACTTTTTCGTCTTTCTTTGGTACTGGAACAATATTGGCAATCCATTAAGGGTACACTGATGTCACCAAAAAACCAACATCAATCTGATTCAAAACCTCTTATTTAATCTTCACTTCCATGTCAGCATGAGTTCTTCGCAACTTCTGCTTGATTGGTGGACATTCTAGCTTTAGCGAAAAATAATCCACAATATCGGTATCCAAACCAGTTATATCTTGGTAAGACCAAGACAAGATATCCACGTACTCTTTCAGCAAATCAATCAACCTTATCTTCATATCGGGTTGAAGCAATGCCCCAATCTTGATTCCTTTCAGATCTTCCTCTAAACCCAAGTTAATCGTCTCCAATGGCTCTTTATATGGATGAATGGTATTTTCCTCGTGCTCAAGCAACCTTGAAACCTCTTTTGGGATTTCATCATATTCTTCTTCTTCGGCCACATACACTGGATATTCAAAGTTGGGATAGGGTGCATGGTCATTGCACTCAATGATTTCTTTAATTAATCTGCACATATGAGTTAAGATTGATTTTAGAAACTGACACATGTAACAAGTGATTATGCAGATTTATATATAGTTATTATTTATTTCAAAAGGTTTTTTTTTATTACCATTTTCCAAGAAAAAGTAGAAAATAAATACACAATTTTTAAATATCAAAAACAACTTTTATTAATGATCTTAAAAATCAAAACAACAGGCACGCTCATACAACATCATTACTTTCACCTTGGGCAGAGTGAAAGGTTTTTGAAAATACAAAAAACAAATTACTTTGAGATGTGAATGGAAGAAGGAATATCAACAGTGATCCAATTCTAGATTCTGACTCCATGTGTCACAAAGTTATGCATCTCTTGTTCTGACTCATCTTCGAGAATAGCAATTATCCTTGGATTAGTCGGATGGAGATATCCTGCACTATGAAAGATGTATTGATATTTAATCAAAGCAGACTTATTCTTCACAACTTACGTCTTCATGGAGAAACCCAAACCAGTCTCATTCATGTTCGCAGATGGATTAATAACTTGCCCTCACACCTTACTAGGGCCTTTCTGCACTACCTTCTACGCATCCCTAAATGAGTTGATAAAATCTTCATTCTTCCTTATATTATCAATAGACAAAGCTTGGAACTTAGTTCTAACAGTGGCTTCATCAGCTTCTACAATTCTAAAGGAAGACAAACGAGATATCAACAGAGCTTGCTCATCGTTCACAATGACTACCTTTCTTTCACATACAAATTTCAGCTTCTGATGCAAGGTTGAAGTAACAGCTCCCGCTTCATGGATCCAGGGTCTTCCCAATAAACATCTATAGGTTGGGACAATATCCATAACCTAAAGGTTATTTAGAATAAGTGCTAACCTGTGGGAATAGGTAAATCCAGCTCTCCAATGACAAATTTTCTCGAGCCATCAAAAGCTTTTACTATAATGCCACTTGGGTGTATGGTAGTTACTTGGTACTTAAGCTTCATGAGAGTGATTCTTGGTATGAAATTCAAAGCAGATCCATTGTCTATTAGCACATTGGACAAAGATTCAATCTTAGAATTCATAGATATATGTAGAGCCATGTTATGGTTTCTCCCTTCATCAGGTAACTCATCATCATAAAATCTTAGATCATTACAAGATGTAATATTCCCCACAACACTTTTGAATTGATCCAAAGACATCCCTTTCAACAAAAGCCTGATCTAACACCCTCATCAGAGATTCCTGATAAGCGGAAGAGTTTATCAACATGGCTAAAATGGAAATCTTAGATGGAGCTTGCAACAACTAATCCACAATCTTGCAATCGCTCTTTTTAATGATTTTCAACTAGTTATCCACATATTTTTCCAAGGAGGCACCACTAGATTCTCCTACCACTTTCTTAGGTTCGTCATTCTCAACAACCTTGTTACCAGAATTAACATCTCCTCGAAAGATAGGGGAGAAGATACGATCACTACGAGTTACCCGACTAGCTTCAGCGATATTCTTAACATGGGACAAAGGTTAGATAGGAATCTCCGCACCATCTTCCAGGATAGTTGCATTATACTTATAAGGCACAACTTTGTTTGATTCATATAGGATAGGACCAAGCAGACAAATAACCACGGGAGCAATTGCAGGCTTGCTATGGTATACAATCTCTACAAGAGCGAGAACACCAAAATATGACACAATGACATTCACCCATGCTTCTCCAGAATACCTAAGAATCACATAATCATTATCATAAAATATACCTTCATTAGAAGAAAAGAACTCATCAGCATAAATGTACTCATCACCAGACACGACCTCAACAAAGTAGTCTTCAATCATATTAACTCCATTATAATCATCTATGTTGCATGTGACTCTGATAGTACTATTATCTAATAACAATTGAACACATTTTCTTACAATAGAACAACCACGAGAAACCCTATAGCAGATCTGACAGGACCTATAATGATGTACCTCATGGCCATCCATGTGCAAAATGTGGTGTGCAGTTGTACCAGATCATCATTCATGTAATTCACGTCAACAATCCAGAATACATAGGGACATCCATAAATCATATTCACATCTTCTTCATAATCAACCCTTAGTTTGATTATGTGGATAAGACCTTCATCCATCATTTCTTGAAGATTAAATCTCACTTTATCACATTCATGAACGTCCATATTGTAGAAACTACAAGTGGCATGGTCATGTGTATAATAGCTAAACTCACAGAGATCAACATGCATCTTCACTAAATCACCTCTGACCAGATTGATATCAAAAATCTGGAAGTCCCCATGACAACCAGCAACCATATTTACAGCACTTCCACCTCCATGTTTGAGTAGTGGATTATCTTTCACGTCAGGACCAACATCTTTAAAAGACTGGAGACCAGATCTGACCGTCTTCTACACTTCAGACTTCAACGGATAACAGTTTTCAATGTTGTGCCAGGAGGCTCCTTAATGAAAAGCACAAGTCTAGTCTGCCTTATAATACCATGGTAAAGTTGAAGGTATAGTGGGAAAGGCCTAGTCTGCACCAATTTCTTTTGAATTAAATCCGGAATTTTTTTTGTATAACTCATTGAATAGAATCAAAAGATTCTCTCTCCTGACCTTGCTCTTGACTACCTTGTTGTGGTTCTCTCTGATAGAAAACAGAAGTCGGAGCTACATTGATAACCGAAGTCACATAAGCAACTTGTTATTGATGTTGATGACGTCTTCTTGGAGGTCTAACCATTCTTTCTTCAACAACATCAATTGTTTCACTTTATTTCTTTTTAGAAAACCCATATGATGATTTCCTGGTTCCACTAGAACCTTTATCTTTTGTCAATCTCCTTTATCTGACAGCTTCCTATAGACGGACACTCATACTTACCATTTCAGTGAAATCACATGGTGCACTCACAACCATCCTTTCATAGTAAAATGAACCAAGGGTTTTTATGAAGACCTTAGTTATTTATTGGTCTCCCATTAGGGGTACCACTTGGGCAGTAACCTCGTGTCAATGCTGCATATACTCCTTAAATGAAACCTTATATTTCTGAGCCATTGCTCTTAGTTGGTCACTATCAGGTGCCATAAACATGTTATACTTATACTGCTTCAAAAAAGCTTCACCCAAGTGATTGAATGTACAAATGTTACTAATGTCCAATCCCATATACCATTTCAATGCAGCACCAGTTAAACTATCCTGGAAGAAATGAATAAGCAAACATTGGTCATCAGTATGAGTGAATATCCTTCTGTTATATATCACCAGGTGATCACGAGGGAAAAACTTTCCCTTGTACTTCTCAAATTCGGGAACCTTAAACTTTTATAGAACTTTCACATTAGAAACCAAGCAGAGGTCACTAACATTCTGTCTGAATAACTCTTTCCCTCAGAGATCCTTCACTTCTTTCTTTATTTCATTGAATTAATCCTAAAAGTCATCCATTCGGTCATAAAAGCCCACACTTTCACTTGGTGGAGGAGCAGGATGATAAACTTCATCATTAATAAAAGACATAACATTCACGGTAGGAGGCGCAGCATGATGAATCTCATCATTAGCAATAGGAACAACATGCACCACAGGAGGTTCAAAAAAAATAGTAATTTGAGAAAACGAAGCAACTTGAGCAATAGGATTATAACCTTCTAGCATGAAATTCTCAGGAATTCCCCATGGGTAACCGCGAGGTATACAATATTGAGTAGTAGTAACTGGAGTAACAGATATGGGAACTGACATAACCTCTAAAATAATGGTCATCTATTATGGCTGAGTAGCACGAAGAGACAGAGGAGGAGGAGGTGGTGGTTGATTTTGAGCAGCCACCAACGTCTCTACCAAAGTAGTCATATTAGCCATACCATCTCTGAAAGCAGTAACTTCTTCGCGCATCTCGTGATTCTCTTGTTCAGGAGTTTCCATCTTCTTTCTAGAATTATCCCGAGTATTATAGCGATGAGACAACTTGCTGACTGTTGAAGCATATAAACAAGTAAGACACATGAGAATAAAAAGGAATGCAAAAAAAAGTGCAAAATGATGCACGATATGAGATGCATATGATTTATTGTGTTTATTCAAGGAACTCAAAGAATCATAAGCAATTACAAATATTAAAGTACTAACACATTTGGAAATACATAAAATTATCATTTTAATAATAATTTTGGAATGGATTAAAACTTTTAGAATCATAAGCTGATGAAGATCTCTCCACACGCTGACGCTTTCCTCTGAGTCTTGTAATTTGTTCCTTCAACTGCTTATTCTCTTTCGCATACTTATCGACGACTTCATTCCATCCACAAGAATAAAAAAATGGGTGATTGGTGCTTGGATAAACTCTAGGGGAAATAAATCCTCCTGCTTCTCCATCATCTTCATAGCATGACTCTCGAGAATCTCAATTAAATCATCATTATCTTTCAATTTTGTTGAGTACGACACCTCCAAAGTATGGTACTTATTCTTCCATGCTTCCTTCTCTTTCAGCATCCTAACCAGGGAAAGCTGAAGGTCTTCCACATCATCTAAGAGATGAGTAGTAGTCCTCATAAACATATCAGATATAGGTTCTTCACAAGAATAATGCATCTTCAACTGAATTTCCCTTGCTTGTATCCAACGGAGATGAGGCTCTAAGGAAAAAACTCCACTTGGTCTCAAGTCTTTTCTACCATTTATATGAATATGGAACCAATCCTTATCATTTTCTTCCTTAGTTGCCTTGTGATCTTCCTCTTCTTTGAGTAAGAAACTACTCAGATGAATGCTATTTGGCTTATCTCTCATCGAATATCGAAGTTGGCGACGCGCAAGAACGGGATTGTAGTTAATTCCTCCCTTTGTACCAAGAAGAGGCACATTGGGTAAACTACCACAACTATGAATAATTTCTACATCATAATAAGCTTGATGATACCAATCAATGCCAGAAGGAGTGAGAGCCATAATCTTCGGAGCCCAATGCAGTTCCTTCTTGATATCCCAAAAAGCAATAAGCTGGGGTAAGTGAGAAATAAACCATTGATAAAACAACAGTGTGCAACAGATGACCATCCCTCCCTGATAGAAATTCTGAAGATGGATGGAATAATAAGTATCTTCTAGCAGTGTAGGGACTGGATTCTAAGAAAGACCCTAATGGCATTAACATCCATAAATTTGTCGATGTTAGGAAACAAGAATAACCCATAGGCAAGCAAAGCAAAGAATGCCTCGAAAGAAGTTGTACTCTTCATCTTGGCGATGTAACGAGCTTTCTCCAATAGAAACTAAGCAGGTAAACCTCCGATCCATCCTTTGGTAGTCATGTTAGCCTCAATCTCAGACTTCTTTAAGTAAGTTATGGTATCAATCTCATGAGACTTGGGATCTCCTTCTAAACCGGTGAATAGAAAATAATCAATAATAGGTAAACAAAGTAAGTAAGAGTACTCCTCCAATGTGGGCATCAGTTGATAATCAGGAAAAGTAAAAACCCGGTCTAACGAATCATAAAAATGGACCAATGTAGAAAGAATACCCTCCTTCATCTTAAGCTTCATAAGAGGCACAATGGATCCATACTTCTTCCAAAAATCTATAGAACTCTCAATCTCAGGAGTCAAACTCATAAGTTCCTCTATCTTAAAATCGTTGAAATTATACTTCAGAGTTTTTCTCTTTCCAAAATCCATGGTCAAAAAGTACTTGAGATATTTACAAAAGTCAACCTTAAGTTCCTTGAATCAACCGCTTAAAGAATTCTCATGGGTATGTAGTATTAATTTAACAGAGACATAATGAAAACCTTAGAACAGAGTAAGAATAATCGAACTTTTAGCCGATAATTAATTAACTGAAAATAGTCATAATAGTCCGAATAATTATACGGTTTATTTGTAGTAAATTTTGGTTGACTCGTTGTGTTGTGTTCTTTGTTGAAAATGTGAATTAGCAGGTGATGTTATTACCTCTATTTATGGGTAAAATATTAAGTTGTGGGCTTATGGCCAGTTTGGTTTGTTGTTGCGTTGCTGTGGAATTTTGTTGTTATTATACTAACATTCATATTGGGTCGTATACATAACATATCAAGTTGGAGCTAATGCTCGGTAAATTGTTCTGAATTGGAAAGTTAAGTTGAAGGCTTATGCCTTGTTGATGCCTCTATTAATTGGCATATTTCTAAGTTGGGAGTTTTTCTCCATTGGTACCACATGCATGTGCATTGTAACGAGTCGCATTCCATGTTGCATATTTAACATGTTGTGTTGTTGACTTGTGATGATTGATGTTGGTTGAAAGTTGTGAAGTGGTGATTTTATATAATCTGATCTAATAAATTATTTATCATACTGTCATAGTCTCCGCCATAGTCTCTGTACTACAACTAAAAGGACAATATGGGTTAAGGGTTCTACTGTCTTCGACTTCAGTAGGCTCCAGGTCAAAAGCAACATGTCTTCCCGATTGCTCGGTAAACAAATACTACAGTCAAAGGGGCCTCCACTGAGTGGGGAATCTCATGTCTCCTTTTTTAGGATTCCTCCATCAAAGTTAACATGACTATACCACCCGTCCTATCTTAATTTTTCCCAAGTCCGGGTAGAGGACTTATAAGAGATCACCAAGCATCCTGAAAACTAGAAAAATCTAGACATACATATATACAAATATACAACAGATATAACACATACATAAGTAAGAAAAGATAGGCTCAACCAACTTAGAGATCCTTTCTCCAGAAGATTCGCCAGTTTTCTATAGCGGTATAAATGTTGAGACTAAGACACTGGATTGATTTGACTCGCACATATCAAAATAAAAAACTGCCGCCGTGCTTTATTGTTTCCAAAGGAAATGGGAAAAGAACGAATAAACCCAAAAAGAGAGAGGGGGAGAGAATCTAGGTACGACGGTTGGTTATGCAAAGGGAAGGTATTAGAACCCTAAACATCTATGGTACTCCGCATGAACCTCTTTGAAAATCTATGTATTTTGGCTATAAAAAGTGTATACAAAAATAGATGGTGGAGATGAGAAAAGAAGTATTTTTCTTTTACAATTTTTCACCCTCCGCGGTTGCGAACCTTTAGTGCCTACGTACCACCTTCTGTGCAATAGGGGATATGGGTACTCATATTTCATCTTAAAATTTAAAAAACATAAGTGTGTTGGTTAATTTTAAGAGAATGGGCATCATTGTCATATCCGAGTGGAAAACATACTTACTATCCAAACTCATGAGAAAGTAAAATTTTCATCATCTTAAAGTGGAGGATATAACTTGGAATTTAAAATCAGCAAAGCCTCACTCAACACCCAGGTTGAAAATATCTCACTTTACTACATATCATAGAAGTATAGTAGGTCACATCACTACAAGAATCGACAAGAGTTTAATCTTTTGAGAAAAGTTTAAAGTTAAAAGCCAAAATGGCAAAATGGTTTGAATGATATCAATTGACTTTTAATATTGAGAAAATGTTAAATTATGATTAAATTGATTAATGTTTGATTAAGAAAAGATTTTTAAAAATGCATGGACCTAAGTCCAAGTTTATTATGAAAGAGGTTAAAGTTAGAAAACAAGAAGAGCTTTAAAAAAGAGGGAGAAGATTTTTGAAATTAAAGAAGGTGGGAGGAGATGGAGTGACTATCCTAAAGCATAAGGTAAAAGCCAAGGAAAATAACAATCTAACTAACAAGAAGCAAACACTTGACATATTAAGTCAATATAGAATTCCCATCATTTGGATTGAAACCAAGCAAGAAAAAATACAAAACCTTTGAGAAATACCAAGCTTCAGATGAATTAACTGTTCACAAAAATTGGGCAGAGTAATGACAGTATACAAATGAATTCTCAATCATAGGCAAAGCATATAATCAGAATAACCAGCACACAAAGAAAACCAACCCAATATCTTGGGGGTAAACCCTAGGAACTTTAGACAAAATAACAACAGAGCAACAAGGTACCCAAGTATCAAGGCTTCTAATCCTAAGTACGAGAGATCCACAACTCCATAATACCAAGGATAGTAACCAAGTAGTCCAAGTAACCTTAAAGTTTTTTAATGTTCAAGTTGATTATTAAGTGTCTTTAAAAGAAAATAAAAGCTCAAATGGGCAAATATAAAATGACATAAAGATAAATTCTCAACTGAGAAAAAGATATAATGGCATAAAGATAAATGCTCAAGTGAGCAAAAGAAATTTGGTATGGAATGTAAATGCTAAAATAAATGGTGCATAGAAGTAAAGGCACAAAAAATAAAGGCATAAAGAAAAGATGATTGTTAGTAAATTAGAAGTTAGAGGTTAGTTGAATGGCCATCTCGAAGCTTGCATTTAAGAACTCATTAGAATATCGATAAAATTAAAGCTTCTCAACAACAAGTCTCATTTGCTTTTTGTCAAGTATATCATTCATTTCAAATGCTCAAAGCAACCACATATGATCAACGATGTTCAACTGATTCACTTAGACCAAAGTTCATGAAGTTCATTAGAGGATTAATAGAATCAAAGCCTCCTAACAATGAACTCCAAAGTTATAGGATCAAAGGTTTCAAATGAAACATACTCGGGCTTGCAAACATAGGTTTGGGCCACAAATGATCATTTTTCGAATCAGGACAAATTTAGCGCTATGCTAAGCAATCGTAAGTGGACTTATGTAGAAGTCACTCCTAGTTTGAGGCTGATCAATAGTAATCTATGTACCAACATGTTAGAGAAATGATATGTAAATTATTCTCCAAAAACATGTAGTACAAGTAAAAACAAGAAAGGGATAAGATGAAGAGGGAGGGGATGTATCAGATGAAGTTTGGGTTTCAAATATCATCAACATCATTCATCCATTTTGGTGGATTTGGTTTTTCAACCTACCCACACCCAAGATACGATGAGGTTGAGGAACTTGTTCCAAGAATAATACTCAAATCAGGACCACACAAACATAATAAAATATATTTAATAAAACAATATTAAAATATTTAACAAAAGGGAGATAATTGGTAAAATACACAAAATTTGTTAAAACACTAAATAAAAATCCTAGAAAAATATCATTGGTCAAACATGAGTCAACAAGTGTTGACAAAATTTTTTAGAATTTTTTAAAGTTAGAAACTATTTTTAAAATTTAAAGAAATAAGCAAAATAAACCAAAAATTGTGAAAAATAGTAAAATCAAAAGTAAAAGTTAAAATGAGGTCACCAATATTTGTCAAGAGGTCATTGGATCCTTCCATATTTTTTTCAGAATATGAAATCAAGAAAAGTTTTTTTAAACAATTAAAATAAGTCAATTAAAGTGAAAAATCATAAAAAATACCAAATCACAAAATAAAATTATGAAACACTAAAAATCAGAAAGAGAAAAATCAAAATTATTTTTGAGAATTTGGCGATTTTTATTTGATATGTGCGAGTTAAGTCAATCCAATGGCTTAGTCTCAACATTTCTACCGCTACAGAAAAAATAGCGACTTCACTGGGGACATAATCTAAGTGGATTGAGTCTATATTTGTTTATTTGTATATATGCTATTATTTGTTGTATATTATGTGTTATATATATGTTTGTCTGAATTTTCTTTGTTTTCAGGGTACTTGGTGATCTCTTATAAGTCCTCTACTCAGACTTGGGCAAACTTAAGATAGGATGGGTGGTATAGTCATGTTAACTTTGAGGGAGGAATCCCAAAAAAAGAAGACATGAAATACCACACTCAATGGAGGCCCCTTTGACTGTAGTATTCATTTACTGAGAAATCAGGAAGACGTCCTGCTTTCGACCAGGGAGCCTGCTGAAGTTGAAGACCATAGAACCCTTAACCAATCTTAACCTTTTAGCTGTAGTGTAGAAACTATGACGGAGCAATCCGAAAGTAGTTGTCACGCGATGCTACACTCAGACGAGTTCTTCTTGAGAATATTACTAATTACCGAGCTAATCATACGTTGGTAATATCCGAAGGAAAGATGTAGACTCTAGGAACCTTTTTAGAACCTTGTTCGACACGTGATAAACCATTAGTCCTTACCATATGGATAGTACCTTTGACTTCATGCTCGTGATGTCGAACCTATGAACCCCTATGTTTGTGATATTGTAAGTGATTGTTGCATCATCACGCATTCATGCACCCATGAGCATTCTTTAAACAGAGGATTCAAGGAACTTAAGGTTGATTTTTACAAATATCTCAAGTACTTTTTGACCATGGATTTTGGAAAGAGAAATACTCTGAAGTACAGTTTCAAAGATCCTAAGATAGATAAACTGATGAGTTTGATTCCTGAGATTAAGAGTTTTATAGATTTCCGGAAGAAGTATGGAGCCATTGCACCTCTTATGAAGCTCAAGATGAAGAAGGGTATTCTTTCTACATTGGTCCAGCTCTATGATCCGTTATACATGTGTTTTACTTTTCCTGGTTATCAGCTGATGCCCACATTGAAGGAGTATTCTTACTTACTTGGTTTACCTATTACTGATCGTGTTTCGTTCACCGATTTAGAAGGAGAGCATAAGTCTCATGAAATTGCTACCATGACTCACTTGAAGAGGTCCTAGATTGAGTCTAACATGACAACTAAAGTAAGAATCAAAGGTTTACCTACACAATTTCTTTTGGAGAAAGCACATTACTTCACCAAGATGAAGAGTACATATGCTTTGGAGGCTATCTTTGCTTTGCTTTCCTATAGGTTGTTCTTTTTTCCTAACATCGATAAATTTGTGGATGTCAATGCCATTAGGATCTTTCTGATTGGGAATTCAGTCCATACGCTGCTAGGAGATACTTATTATTCCATCCATCTTCAAAATTTATATCAGGGAGGGATGGTTATCTGTTGTACACCGTTTTTATATCAATGGTTTATTTCTCACTTACCTCGATCTATTGCTTTTTGGGATATCAAGAAGGAATCACGTTGGGCACCAATGATTATAGCTCTCACTTATTCTGACATTGATTTGTATCATTAAGCTTATTATAATGTGGAGATTATTGATAGTCGTGGAAGTTTCTCCAATGTGCCTCTTCTTGGTACAAAGGGAGGAATTAACTACTATCTCGTTCTTGTGCGTCTCCAACTTGGATATCCAATGAGAAATTAGCCAAACAACATTCATCTGATGATCACAAGGAGGATAAGGAAGCAATTGAGAAGGCTTGGAGCCATATTCATAGGAAGGGTAGAAAAGACTTGGGACCAAGAGGAAGGGAAATTTAGTTGAAGATACCTTATTCTCGTGAAGAATCTATATCTGATATGTTTATGGGGACTACTCCTCCCCTCTTAGATGATGTGGAAGAACTTTAGCTTTCCCTGGTTAGGATGCAGCAAGAGAAAGAAGCAAGGAAGAATAAGTACCAGAATTTGAAGGTATCGTACTCAATAGAATGGAAAGAGAAGGATGACTTGATTGAGATTCTTGAGTGTCATGATGTGAAGATGATGGAGAAGCAAGAGGATTTTTTTTCCTCTAGAGTTCATCCAAGCTCTGGTCACCCATTTTCTATTTTTGGAGAATGGAAAGAAGTCATTGACATGTATGTAGAAGAGAAAACGTCAGTGTGCGGAGAGATCTTCGTCAGCTTTGGCTCCTTAGGATTTTTAATCCTATCTTTATTTTCTTCTACTTAGGATTATTGAAACTTGTACTAAGAGTTGTAATCCATTCCAAAATTATTATTAAAATTAGAATTTTCTGTATTTCCAAAAATGTTAGTACTTTAATATTTGCAATTGTTTATGATTCTTTGATTTCCTTGAATAAACCCAATAAATCATATGCATTGCATATCATGCATCATTTTTGCACATAATTTTTGCATTCATGGTCATTCCCAGGTGTCTTACTTGTTTCTCTGCTTCATTCAGTCATCAAATTGTCTTATCGCTATAATACTATAGTTAATTCCATAAAGAAGATGGAAAACCTTGAACAAGAGAATTGTGAGTTACGCTAAGAAGTTACTACTTTGAGAACCAATATGGCTAATCTGACTGCCATAGTAGAATCGTTGGTGGCTGCTCAGAATCAACCACAACCTCCTCCTCCTGTGTCTCCTCGTGCTACTAAACCACATCAGATAACCGTTATATCAGAGATTTTGTCAGTTCTTGTCTCTTTTACTTTAGTTATTGATACTAAATATTGTATGCCTCGCAGTTACCAGTGGGGAATGCCTGATAATTTCATGCCAGAAGGTTACAATCATGCTGCTCAAGTTGCTCCATTTTCTTAAACTGCTACTGTTTCTACACCTCATGTGGTGCATGCTACTCATATTGCTAATAATGAGATTCATCATGTTGTACCTCCTACAATGAATGTTATTTATGTTATTAGTGATGAAGTTTATCATCCTGCTCCTCCATGGAGTGAAATTTTGGGATTTTATGACCAAATGGATGACTTTCAGGTTCAATTCAATGAAATGCAGAAAGAAGTGAAATCTCTCCAAGGGAAAGAGTTATTCAAACAGAATGTCAGTGACCTCTTCTTAGTTCCTAATGTGAAAGTGCCAACAAATTTTAAGGTTCCAGAATTTGAGAAGTACAAAGGAAACTCTTGTCCCCATGACCACCTTGTGATGTATATCAGAAGAATTTCCACTCATACTGATAACCAACGCCTTCTTATTCATTTCTTCCAGGATAGTTTAACTGGTGTTGCTTTGAAATGGTATATAGGATTGGACAGTAGCAATATCCGCACCTTCAACGATTTAGGTGAAGCTTTTGTGAAACTGTA
Source organism: Vicia faba (assembly GCA_948472305.1). NCBI lineage: Eukaryota > Viridiplantae > Streptophyta > Magnoliopsida > Fabales > Fabaceae > Vicia > Vicia faba. The sequence continues at coordinate 490,052,139 of OX451739.1, forward strand.
TAAGTACAACATGTTTATGGCCCCTGACTGTGACCAACTGAGAGAGATGGCTCAGAAGGATAAGAAGTCATTCAAAAAGTAAGCACAACATTGGTGCGAAGTTGCTTCCCAAGTGGTACCCCCAATTGGAGAGAAAGAAATGACTTTTTATTATGAAAGGATGATTGCAAGTGCACCAATTGATTTCACTGAGATGGTAAGTATGGGTGTCCATCTAGAGGAAGCTGTCAAGGAAGGACAATCAACAAAAGAAGAAGGTTCTAGTGGATTAAGGAAATCGTCATATGGGTTTTGTAAGAAGAAAGAAAGTGAAACCATTGTTGTTACTGAAGAAAGAAAGGTTAGACCTCCAAGAAGAAGTCATCAACCTCAACAACAAGTAACTTCTGTAACTCCGGTTGTCAATGTAGATCCTACTATTGTTACCTACCAGAGGGTACCTCAAAAAGGTAATCAAGGGCAAGGTTAAAAGAGAGAAGCTTTTGATCCCATTCTAATGAGTTATGTAGAATTATTTCCAACTTTGATTCAAAAGAAATTGGTGAAGATTAGACCTCCCCCTGCTATACTTTCAATTTAACCATGTTATTATAAGGTGGATCAGACTTGTGCTTTTCATCAAGGAGCCCCTGGGCACAACATTGAAAATTGTTATCCATTGAAGTTTGAAGTGAAAATTATGGTAAGATCTTGTCTCTTGTCTTTTAAAGATGTTGGTCCCAATGTAAGAGATAATACACTACCAAAGCATGGAGGTCGAAGTGATGTAAATATGGTTGCTGACTGTCCTAAGGACTTCTAGATTTTTGATATCAATCTGTTCATAGGTGATTTAGTGAAGATGCATGATGATCTCTATGAGTTCATCTATTACACACATGACCATGGAGCTTGTACTGTTTGCAGTAGGGATGTCCATGGATGTGATAAAGTGAGAGATGATCTTCAAGAAGTGATGGATGAAAGACTTATCCATATAATCAGACCAAGGCTGCATATGAATAATATGTGAATATGGTTTATGGATGTCCCGGTGAATTCCATATTTTTGACGTGAATTACATGAATGATGATTTGGTAAATCTACAGGCAACATTTTGTCACATGGAAGGCCATGAGGTACATCATTATGGGTCATGTCAAATCATCGTATGGATTCCCGTGGTTGTTCTGTTGTAAGAAGAGGTGTTGAATTACTGCTAGATGATGGTACTATCAAGGTCACATGAAAAAGAGATAATTAAGTTAATATGATTGAAGACTACTCTGTTGAGGCCATGTCTAATGATGAGTATGTTTCTGCTGATGAATTATTTTCCTCTGATGAAAGTATTTTTTATGAAAATGCTGTGATTCCCGAGTATTCTGAAGAAGTAGTGGTGAATGTTATTGTGCCATATTTTGGTGTTCCCGCTCCTATAGAGATTGCATACCACAACAAGTCTGCGGTTTCTCCCTTAATTATATGTCTACCTTGTCCTACTCCATATGAATCAGTGAAAGTTGTGCCTTATAAATACAATGCAACTATCCTGGAAGATGGTGTTGAAATTCCTATCTAACCTTTGTCCTATGTTTAGAATATTGCTAAATCTAGTCGGGTAACTCGCAGTGGTCGTGTCTTCGCCCTTACCTTTCAAGGAGGTGTTAATTCTGGTAAGAAGGTGGTTGAGAATGGTGAACCTAAGAAAGTGGTAGGAGGATCTAGTGGCGCCTCCATGGAAAAGGATGTTGATGATCTGTTGAAAATCATCAAGATGAGTGATTACAATATTTTGGATCAGTTGTTGCAAACTCCATCTAAGATTTCCATTTTAGTCTTATTGATGAACTCCTCTTCTCATTGGGAATCTCTGATGAAGGCGTTGGATCAGGATTTTATTGAAAGGGATATGTCTCTGGATCAGTTCAGCGATGTTGTGGGGAGTATTACGTCTTGTAACATTTTGAGCATTTATGATAAAGAGTTGTCTAATGAAGAGAGAAACCATAACTCGGCCTTGCATATATCCATGAATTATAAGAATGACTCTTTGTTCAATATGCTAATAGACAATGGATCTAATTTGAATGTCATACCGAGATGCACTCTCATGAAGCTTAAGTACCATGGAACTCTTATGCGCCCTAGTGGCATTATATTAAAAGCTTTTGATGGTTCGAGAAAATCAATCATTGGAGAGGTGGATTTACCTATTCACATAGGTCCCTATTTATTTCAAATCACCTTTCAGGTTATCGATATTGTCCCAGCCTATAGCTATTTATTGGGAAGACCATGGATCTATGAAGTGGGAGTTGTTATTTCAACCTTGCATCATAATCTAAAATTTGTCTATGAGGGAAATGTAGTTATTATTAATGGTGAGAAAGCTCTATTGATATCTTATTTGTCTTCCTTTAGCATTATAGAAGTCGGCAAAGCCACTGTTGGAACTCAGTTCCAAACTTTGTCTATTGATAATATAAGAAATAATGAAGATTATATCACCTCATTTAAGGATGCGCAACAGGTAGTGCAGAAAGGCCCTAGAAAGGTGTGGGGGCAGGTTATTAATCCACTTGTGAACATGAATGGGACTGGTTTGTGTTTCTCCTTGAAGAAGTAAGTTGTGAAGTTGAAGTCCACTTTGAGTAAATATCAGGAAATTTTTCATAATGCATGATATCTCCATCCAACTACTCCAAGGATCAATACTATTCTCGAAGATGAGCCAGAGCAAGAGATGTTGGACTTTGTGACAAATGGAGTCAAAGTCCAGAGTTGGGTCACTGTTGATGTTCCTTCTTGCATTCCCATTTCAAAGTAATTTGTTTTTTGTCTTTTCAAAAAAATTTCACTCTGCCCAAGGTGAAAGTAATGATGTTGAATGGGCGTGTCCGTTGTTTTGAATTTTAAAATCATTAATAAAAGTTGTTTTTGATTTCTAAAATTGTGTCTTTATTTTCTTCTTTTTCATGGAAAGTGGTAATCAGAAAAAACCTTTCAAAATAAATAATAATTGTAAATAAATATGCATAATCACTTGTTACATGTGTCAGTTGCTAAAATAAATCATAAATCATATATGCAGATTAATTAAAGAACTCGTTGAGTGCAATGATCATGCACCCTCTCCCAACTTTGAATATCCTGTGTATGTGGATAAAGAAGAAGAATATAGTGAAATCCCAGAAGAGGTTTCACGGTTGCTTGAGCATGAGAAAAATACCATTCAGTCGTATAAAGAGTCGTTGGAGACGATTAACTTTGTTTCAGAGGAATATCCAAAAGAAGTCGAGATTAGGGCATTGTTTCATCCTGATGTGAAGAGCATGTTGATTGAGTTGATGAAAGAGTATGTGGATATCTTTGCTTGGCCTTATAAAGATATGCCTGGTTTTGACACCGATATTGTGGAACATTATTTGCCGATAAAGCTATAATGTTCCCTAATAAAGCAGAAGCTGCGAAAAACTCATTGTGACATAGAAGTGAAGATTAAAGAAGAAGTTTTAAAGCAGATTGGTGTTGTTTTCATGTAACATCAGTATACCCTTAGTGGATTGCCAAAATTATTCAAGTACCAAAGAAAGACCAAAAAGTATGCATGTGTGTTGATTATAGAGATTTAAATAAAGAAAGTCTGAAAGATTGTTTCACATTGCCACATACTGATATGTTGGTTGATAGCACAACAAAATTCAAATTGTTCTCATTCATGGACGGGTTTTCCGGATACAATAAAATTAGGATGAATCTTGAGGACATGGAAAAAACAACATTTATCACAAGAAGTGGTTCCATTTCACTATCTCATCTTTCTTCAGCAACTTAAAGATAGGTTCACAAGTAGCGGTCAAATGAGAAATAAATTTGGAAATAAAATTCAGTCATCTTAAGAAACCTCTAACTTCCTTCTCGGTATAGGGAGGAGGCATTTCTTTATTATCTTTGACTTTAGTGGGATCAACCTCAATACCTTTACCACTTACAACAAAACCCAGGTGTTTACCTGATCTCACCCTAAAGGTTCACTTGTTCGGATTCAGCCTCAGCTTATACTTCTTCAGTCTCTCAAACAACTTATGTAGATGGTCCAGATTCTCTTCTCTAGTCTGTAGTTTGGCTATCATATCATCGACATAGACCTCTATCTCGTGATGAATCATATCATGGAATAAAGCTACCATAGCACGCTGATATGTTGCGTCAGTGTTCTTTAACCCAAAAGGCATAACCTTGTAGCAGAAAGTGCCCCACTATGTAACATAAGTAGTATTTTCCATGTCTTCAGGTGCCATCTTGATTTGATTATATCCCTAGAAACCATCCATGAAGGAGAATACCTTGTGTTGAACGGTGTTGTCGACCAAAACATCAATATGTGGCAGTGGGAAGTCGTCTTTGGGGCTCTCCCTATACAGATCCCTGTAGTCTACACACATATGTATCTTGCCATCTTTCTTCGATACCGAAACCATATTTGTAACCCATTGAGGATAGGATGTTACTGCCAAGAACCCTATGTTGAATTGTTTCATAACCTCAGCCTTAATCTTCTCTAACATCTCGGGACGCATACGATGAACCTTTTACTTTATTGGAGAACAACCCTCTTTTATCGGTAGACAGTGAACCATAATATCAGTATCAAGCCCTGGCATGTCTTCATATGACCAAGAAAAGATCTCAACATATTTCGATTAACTTGTTCTTGACACTATCCTCTAAGTTGGCGCCTATCTTGACCTCTTTCATGTCTGTCTCTGTACCAAGATTTATATCTTCGACCGACCCTTCATGCGGTTGTATGTCATACTCCTCTTACATTAATAGTCTGGAAAGTTCTCTAGGTATTTCACAATCTTCCTCACCTTCCTCCTCGGCTTGGTAGATCGGATTTTCAAATTCATAAGTGGCAATAGCAGAATCGTTATCAATGGGATCCAGAGTGGATATGGATCTGCAATGTATTGTATGGGTGTGTGTAAGAACACATAGCTTGAAAGTGATATGTTTATGAAACGACAACCCTTAACAAATGCTTTATTAAATGAAAATATGTTTATGAAATGACAACCCTTAACAAATGCAACATTGTGCCTCGCGTAAGGCACAAGGCTTAAAGTCATTATTCAAATATTACTTAACCAAAACATGGAAGCAATAAAAATAGAAATGTAGCTATTACTTATGACTAAAGGAGATAGAGAAAATGTCTTCTACCATCCAATTGATGAGCCCTTTGCCAATGGTAGGAAAGATTCAACTGTCAAGGTCATAATCACTATCAACATCTTCTATTACATTGACTCTGTTGTTGCTGATGCTGAATGGTGGCCTTCCAACACGAGCACGACGAACAGTCCTCTGACCCTCTGCAGTGAAACCCAAACCAAATCTGTCAGATTTATAAGGAATGTCAGGAAGCTGACCCCAAATAGTACAACCACCTTCTTCTACGGTATCTTTAGCATCTTTTAATGAAGCCATCCTGGGCGGAACCCTGGTAACTTTGGGAATGGCAGTAAGATCTTCAGTTGAGGCGAAGGGATGGCTTCAAAAGTCTGACAGGGAGTCTCAATGAATTCGTCGTCCATCTCTACATAGCGGAAAGAAATCAAGTGGCTTACCATATAGTCTTCTTCACCGAAGACAGTAACAATCTTTCCATTCACATGATACTTTAACTTCTGATGTAGGGTTGAGGTGACAGCGCCTGTCCCATGGATCCAGGGGCATCCCAATAAGGAAGATTAAGATGGTAAAATCTCCATTACATAGAAGTTAGATTCAAATATTTGCACACCCACTTTGATCGGAAGATCCACTTCCCTATGTACCATCCCTTTTGACCCATCAAAGGCTCGAACTATAATATCATTGGGTTTCAGTATGACCCCTTCACAATCAAGTCTTTTAGGTGAACCCTTTGAAAGAACATTCAACGAAGAAATAATATCAACCAATACATGAGCCAAAGTAGTGCCCATGTATTCAATTGAGACATACAAAGCTTTATTGTGGTTTCTTCCCTCAAGAGTCAGATCAGCATCAGAGAAACCTAATCCATTATCAGTCGTTAAGCTAGAAACATAGCTTCCAAATTGATCGAATGAGATCTCTTATGGAACGTGAGGAGTCTTCAAGAATTTCACTAAAGCTTGTGCATGGTCTTTACAACATAATAGAAGGAATAACATGGAGATTTTGGATGAGGTCTTCCACAACTGTTCAACAATTTTATAATCACTTCTGCGAATAATTTTCAAAATCTCTTCCAACTCTTGCCTAGATGTGTCTCCAACTGTAGCTTCCTTAGGTGCCTCCGTTTGGGCAGGCTCTCTTATTTTCTCTTTACTCTGAGCCTTAACAGTTGACTCGGTGGCTGTAACTCTAACATGTGTAGCAATAGTCTTCATAGATATTTCCGGAGAGAAAACCCTTCAACTTCTAGTAACCTTACTGGATCAAGAAATATTGTCAATGTCGGGATCAGCAACTTGAGTAACTTCATCTTCAACAGTCGGTAGTTCTTGTTTGGTGCCATGGTAGTAGACGTCGGATCCATAGTTCCAAAGAATAGTTTTATCTGAAGAATATGGGATAGGTCCAAGTGTAGTGATGATCAGAGGAGAAACTTTCAGATTGGCAGTAATCCTTAGAGGACATTTGGTGGTGATCCTGATAACAGGGCCAAAAATTACGGATAAATCTTGACACAGGTTCTTAGCAGATGGAACCTTCTCGATCAGAATTATATGATTTTCCATTAGGCGTTGAACTCCTTCCTTTAATGATTTGCAACCATTGGGTTGGGCTGCATAGCAGTAACATTTTTCAATACAACTCAGAAATAAACCGGCCTGCAATAGATTCTTCTTGATTATTGGTAGAGGAGTCACTAATTCACTTACAGTAGCCACATAAAGAACATCGTCAATTAAACTTATGACTTTTTCATGCTTCGACATAGGTGCAGCAATTACATTCGGGGTCTCCGGAGGATCAAAATCAATCTCTTTGTTGTCAATCAAGTCCTGAATTTTGTTTTTCACGGTCCAGCAGTTGTTGGTTTCGTGCCCGGGACTGTTAGAATGGTAGGCGCATTTCGCGTTTGGATTGTAATTAGGAGGGGAGGTGTTAAGGTTTTGAGGAGGATTCTTATATGGTGGGAGAAATAACTTTTGGTTTTGTGTTTTATCGCAAATGTTGAGGATAGAAAGAGTCGCCACCGAATTTTCTTTTATCCAAAAAAGGAATGGGTGAAAAGAACAGGAAAGACCTTTGAGAATTTTTTCTGATTTCGGGGGGTAGGTTATGAAAAGGGAAGGTGTTATCACCCTTTTCATCCATAGTTATCTACGGGCTCTTAATCTCTAGTTCACTTTTGAAAATGCTTTGTGTGTATAAAAATATTTTGAAAATGCCTAAGTACGACAATTTTGTAATGATTCTCGTATCATTCAGAATGCGTACAAAATGTTTATTTTGTAAATATTTGTTGAAAAAGTGTCATTGTGTGAAAAATGTTTTAAAATGTTCATGATCAAGCGATTAAGAACTATCTACCTACTCAAAAGTATTTTAATCTTTTCCTCTTCCTTTAGATAGTGTTATCCTACCATTAGTTAGTAGGAAGCCCTATTGTTGGATGTTTGAGGGACAGGCGCGGGTCATCGTTCAGTCATAAAGGCAACATATTGGGATACCTTTAACAATTAAAAGGGACTATCATCATGTATTTTTAGGCAACATCGAGGGATAAGATCATTTACCAAAGGCAACATCGATGGGTCATCGAGGGACTATGATATTTATGATGATTTTTAACCGAGGGTCTTTGCTAATGGTATCCCTACATTCGAGGGACATGACTATTTTTTATCCGAAGGCAACAAGGGAGGTTACCCTAGAGGTGCATGTGTGCATAGTGTGTTCAGTTCAGTTATATTATCTTTATTAGTTAGGAGTTATCTACTGATTGATTTTCAATCTTGTCATACAAGCCTATTTACTAACATTTATATATACAAGCATATAATTATAAGTGCAGAAAAATAAAGGTGCGGAAAGTAAAGCGCGAGAAAGTAAAGGCCTACAACTATTACAGGGATTTGGTACAGTTATATAATTAGGAAAAAGTGCGAGAATATAAATCTAAGTTATTATATTTAAACTGTGTGACCTATACAATTTCTCTAGGAATTATAAATAGAAAAAAAATAAATAAGAGAAAATATTAGAAAATAAATGTTTTTATTTTTATTTTTATGGAAAACAGTTTGATGTTATTTAAATAATTAAAACCTACTTGTTTCTAATTAATTTTAATAAAGAAAAATATTAATTAAATTTAATTAAAAAGATGTCAAAATTGATTATTGATAAAAAGATTCCAACAACAAAATCAAACCACTCAGATCCACTAATTTGGGCCTTGCGAATCTGGTGGTGAGGTTAGTTTGGTATAAAAGTGACCGCAACTATGGATCCAAAGCTTCATCGAAACGTTTCCCTAACAATGATGGATTGTTGTTCCTGCATCAAATCTAAAAAAAACGATGGTTCCAAACGGTTCCAGACATCATTAAAAACACATATATATGCTTAGAATTAATTTATATAGCATGGATGAAAAGTTTGAGATTGAGGAATATTACAAAGTCGGAACCACTTGGTTAGCACATCCTGGGATCGCTTTAGCATGAGTAAGGATTAGAACGGGCTCTTGGGACCTTCAGGAGAGTGATGGAATGCTTGGAACCGCTTGAGAATGGCCGGAAATAGGGGTTTGTGTTTTCCCTAATTTTGACAAAATTTGAGAAATTTGGAGTGTGTTCTTGAGAGGAAATTTTTGTTCCACATTGTAGTGTGAGGGCTTGACTATTTATAGAGGAGGTTATTTAAGTCACCAAAGAAGGAAAGAATAAACTGATCATGGTGTTACCAAAAATCAATGAAACATGTTTAATACTTTCCATTTATCAATGAAACATGTTTTCTAACTTTCCACTTTTGAAGATACTTGTCTCCAACATGTCTCTCACGGTTTTGGCAAGCTCTTATGAGATCTTTGTCCTTCTAGAAGATATCCAAATGAAGCCCAGACGCCCTTTGGTCTATCAACTCATATTTAATTTGATTTATTTTAAATTAATTTGTATAAAATCAAAATAACACCATTACCAAAATCAAATAAAATAAATCAAAGTAATGTATAAATGGACTTATAGGTCCTCTAACATGTTATAAACATGTTTAAACCTCAAAAGTTAGACCCATTAGTCCAAAAGTTCAAGATTGCCCAAATGAAGTTTCATGCATTTTATAAAAAATTGCCAAACATTCACAAACCATATCTCACTCAATTTTTATATTTTGAAGGTGATCTTGGACTTTTTAGAAAGCTCAATATGTTCTCTTCAATTTCTATTTTTATCATTTTTGCATTTGGTGATTTATCTTGATGTAAGTTGCCTTGACAAAAAGTGTCTTTTTGTTGACTTTTGGAATGACCTATAATGTATGGGCACATATCTCTCAAATGAAGAACTTTTTGGAGTTGAGCATACAGATACAAAGTAGTAGAGAATTGAATTTCCTTCAAAATGGGCTTTGGTTGGGGAAAAGATAATGAAGCATGTGATAGTTATGCTTGGTCAAAGTTCAGTTGACTTCTCCTAAGGAAACCCTAATTTGACAACTTTTTACTTTTGATGATTTGAGGGAATTCCTTGGGAATCATGATGAACCCTTGATCAAATGATGAATATCACTTCAAAATGTTGATTTTGACCAAAAACTATTGAAGTTTGACTCTATGTTGACCATAGTTGACTTTTTACCCAATACAATTGATTTTCAATCATCTAAGCTATTGACTGAGCAAACTTGTGATGCAAGGCTTGAAACTTGATATGAGAATTCTTGAAGACATATGAAGAACCATGGGAACCACTTAAGACCTTTGAAACCCAATCTTCCTTTAGAAACTCAAAACCCTAGTTGTAGACTCCTTGCTTAGGAGGAGTTTTGACTAGTCAATCCTTGAGTATCCTTGAATACTTGAGACCCTTAGAAGAATGTTTTGAAGAAAATGGGAGGGAAAATTTTGGGGTACAACAGCTGCCCTTGTTCAATGTTATTAAACCTGAAGATTTAAATAGGTATGTTCTCCATTCGTGACTTAAAGGTAGAAGTTGATTAAACACTTAAGTGCCCAGAAATTTGCACTCACATGTGCAAGAAGTAACACTGTTGGTTGATTGTACCAGGAATGGGCTTAAAAATTATATTTGGAGATGTTACGTAGAGTCGTCGGAGATGGGATTATAGATGCCATTTGGAGAGGTTAGAGAGAGTCGTCGTAAATGGGCTTATAGATGCCATCCAAAGTGAATGTCGATAGAAGTATCAAAATGAGCCTATATTTGACTGATTCTAAGGAAAGGTGTTGGAAATAGTCTACGCCTGACTTTTTTGAAGGAGTATTAGAATAAATCTACGTTCGATTTAATATGACCCAGAAGATGTCTACACCCGACTTCAACTGGTAAAGGTGTTGGAAAGAGTCTATGCCTGAATTTTCTGAAAGAGTATCAGAATAAATCCACGCTTGATTTTATCTGAGCCAGAAGATGTATACGCACGACATCAACTGCAAGAAGATGTTGGAATGAGTCTTCAAAGTAGGTGTTTTTTACAATTCAGTCGCTGAATGAAATTCTTGTCAGATTAAATCTCTAAGGGAAATGCTTTTCAGAATAAATTTTTGATGTAAGTGCTTTTTAGAATTCAGTCTCTGAGGAAGTAATTTTCAGAATTCATTCTATGAGGAAGATGCTTGTAGGAATTAAGTCTTCGAGGAAATGCTTGGCGGAGTTCTGTCTCCGAGGAAATGCTTGTCAGAATTCAGTCTCCGAGAAAATACTTGTCGAAATTCAGTCTCCGAGGAAATACTTGTCGGAATTTAGCCTCTAAGGAAATGCTTGTCGTAATTCAGTCTTCGAGGAAATTCTTGTCGGAATTCAGTCATCGAGGAAATGCTTTTCAGAATTCAGTCTCCGAGGAAATGCTTGTCGGAATTCAGACTCCTGGGAAATGCTCGTCGGAATTCAGTCTCTGAAGAAATGCTTTTCGGAATTCAGTCTCCGAGGAAATGCTTGTCGGAATTCAGTCTCTGAGGAAATGGTTGTTGGAATTTAGTCTCGGAAGATATTCCTATCAGAATTCAGTCTCTGAGGAAATGCTTTTAGGAATTCAGTCTCCGAGAAAATGCTTTTCGGAATTCAGTCTCCGAAGAAATACTTATCTGAATTCAGTCTCCAAGGAAATGCTTGTCAGAATTCAGTCTCCGAGGAAATGCTTGTCGGAATTCAGTCTTTGAGGAAATGCCTGTCGAAATTAAGTCTCCTAGGAAATTCTAGTCAGAATTCAGTCTCTGAGGAAATGCTTGTCGTAATTCAGTCTTTGAGGAAATGCATGTCGGAATTCAGTCTCCGATGAAATGCTTCTAGGAATTCAGTCTCCAAGGAAATACTTGTCAGAATTCAGTCTCCGAGGAAATGCTTGTCGGAATTCAGTCTCCTAGGAAATGCTTGTCGAAATTTAGACTACGAGGAAATGCTTGTAGGAATTCAATATCTGAGGAAATGCTTATCGAAATTCAGTCTCCGAGGAAATGCTTGTCAAAATTTAGTCTCCGAGGAAATGCTTACCGGAATTCAGTCTCCGAAGAAATGCTTGTCAGAATTTAGTCTCCGAGGAAATGTTTGTCAGAATTTAGTCTCCGAGGAAATGCTTATCGGAATTCAGTCTCTGGGGAAATGCTTATCTGAATTCAGTCTCCAAGGAAATGCTTGTCAGAAATCAGTCTCCGAGGAAATGCTTGTCAGAATTTAGTCTCTGAGGAAATGCTTATCGAAATTTAATCTCTGAGGAAATTCTTGTCGGAATTTTGTCTCCAAAGAAATGCTTTCCGGAATTCAGTCTCCAACGAAATGCTTGTCGAAATTCAGTCTCCGAGTAAATGCTTGTCGGAATTCAGTCTTCGAGGAAATGCTTGTCGGAATTCAGTCTCCAAGGAAATGCTTGTCAGAATTTAGTCTCAAAGGAAATGCTTGTCGGAATTCAGTCTCTAATGAAATGTTTTTAGGAGATGTTTTTCAGAGCAAATCTTTGAAGGAAGTCATTTAGTGATGTAAATGGTTTCCCCGTCTTGTTTCTGGAATTGATCTACAATTCTCTTTCATTGGTAAACCCAACCTGTTTCGAGAATTCATACCACCTGGTCTTTGATAGTTGCCCCAACTTATTTCGGGAATTAATCTTTAACCTGTTTGAAAATTACTGATGATATTCATCTTATTTATAGACTTTACCTGAAAAGAAAAAGTTAGTCTATATGCAATGTCATGACGTATGTAATGCATTCCGTAATGATGTTCTCAAAATAAATGAGAGTGTGTTATATGCGTTTCGTATGCATATGCTGTGATATTTCGTAAATGATGTATGAGATGTAAGTTGTTGCTGACGGTGACGGTAACTTCGTGTAACATCTTTGGCAAGGGAAAATAAATCCCTGACTGTCACTGGGGATGAAGAGTATGAATCTTCAATATTTTTTAGAATGTCTTTGCTAGAGATTCTCGTTTTCTATTTTGGAGGATACTCCGCTGGGGGATTCCTGCTTAATGTTTTGGAGGATACTCTACTGGGAATGTTTGACCTCTGCTTGGGAATAGAAGAGTTCAAGAACATTGGGTTTTCCTCTCTCTACTGGGGAATTTAATTCTTATATACCCTAACTAGGGATAAAAGAGATAGATAACCTTTCGAGGTGTTTTCCGGTCAGGTTTCCGATATAGATGCCGACTCGTCTGGAGATAATAAGGTTGAACGATACCTGGTTCGGTTTCCGATTCAGTAGAAACTCTCTGGGGATAGTAACCCTAATTGTCCTTTGTTGATAATTTATGGTAGTTAGAGTAATAGACTCAAACTGTGGAGACTGTAATCTGTTCGGGAAATAAACCATGTTGGGGAAATAAACCCTAAACCTGCTGAAGAAACACTTTACTGAGGAAAACTCTTATTGAGGAAATGAGCGCTGCTGGAGGAAAGAAATCTGCAGGGTTTTAAAGTTTTGGAGGAATAAGCTCAGTTGGGGAAGAGAATTTCCATAAACTGTACTGATATCGTAATCTCCGATGGAGATTGGGACTCTGTAGGTTGGCGATATTGTCAGGGAAAAGATCATATTCCTTTTACCTCTAGGGCGATCTGCTAGTGAGTATGATCATGTTAACAGTTGGAAGATGCCCTAATTTTTGTCTTGAAGGCATATTAGACTTGCGGGGAATGTATCTCTGTTGAAGATGAGCTTGTGCAAATAGTTTGTAGAGATAATTTTGTGGAAACTGCTCTGTGGGGATTTATGGATGACTTAAATATCCTCTCGACTCCTAGAGTTCTTGGTAAACGCTGATCAGAGTGATAAGCCTTCCACTGATAGACAAGTGATGAGATGATGGGACATAATCATACGCTTTAATCCTTGACTTTTTTCTGGACTGTCTTTTCAGATTTTCAGCCCACCGGGATACCCTTTTTTGCCCAAAACTCCTTTTCAGGTTTTCGAATTGTCGGGTGTAAATTTTTTTATATTATCCCTAATTTTTTCCTTAACCTTTTTGGTTCACTAGGATGCCCTTATTTTTGCTTAGGCCTGTCAATCTAGCGGGTCTCTTTCATGCATAGTATTTTTCGACTACGTCTGTGTTCACAGGGTGTGGAGAATTTTCATTGTAAGTGTTGTAGCATGCCAGAGAATATTTTCTTGATCGCATGTGGCCCTTTTCTAGAACTCATGTTCAATGCCCCATGTGATTCACATGGAGATCTGACCCTGGCTATTCAACACCTTTGAGAGATTCTTTGAATCTTAACTTGACTGCCCCAGATCAGTTTAGACACCATGTCATGCCCATTGATTATGAATGGCCTGTTACTGGAAATGTCTTTTCATTTGAAGCGATTTTGTCCTATTGAAGGGATTTCCGTTTATTGAACATTCCTTGTGAGAATTTCTCTGCTGCCAAACAATTAGTCATATGCAAACAGTGGTTTTAAAAATGCAAAGATTATGTCTGTCTTGAAGTTTTGAAAATGTATTTTTAGTAAACAAACAAAATTTTGTAAGAATATAAATTCAACTCAGGATTTATAGTAAGCCTTATAGGAGTCAGGATACCTTTTGTAATAGTGTGTTTTTGAACTGACCCATGCTAAAACTAGGACTTTTAAGGGTTGTAGCATGGTCTGGTTCACAGTTAAAGAAACAAAGGATAAAGGCTCTAAATTTATTTATACCTACCTTTTCTCGGTGATGTTCTTCAGTCCTATACTCAGTTAATTGTGCGTTTAGATTCCAATTGAGTCTAGAATCTTTGCTCGATATTCCATTGATGGTTCAGATAATGAAAGTTTATTTGAGAAGGAAGTCATCATTTTTTTGTTATATTTTTTTGTTGAGGATTCATAGCGACCTCTTTTTTTACTTTATTATCCCTATTTTTTGCCTGAACTATTTTGAGATCACGGTCAGCGGAATGCCCCAGTTTGTCCTAAGTTTCCTATATAGGTTTTGACTTAGCGGACTTTTCTTTTGAGAGATGATGACTGCCTATTTTAGTGATTACGGGGAACCATCAATGTCTTTTGATTTAGAAGAGCATCTTTGACACTATTCATCGTGTATGAAGGTAGAGCTTGCGACTGAATGCAGATTTGAATTAACTGAGAAACTACCCTTCCCCAAGTTATGATTAAAGGTTTCAATTTGTGTGAAAAAGAAAAATCCTACTTCGTAGGCTCAACGAGGTTGACTAGGGATTATCTTCCTTATAACTCCACTGTTTAGGATTTGAAACAACGCATGTACATTGTCAGCAAGGTCTATTCAAAAGCATACTGTAGATATTATGGTATTGTTTTTGTCATCCTCCCTCTAAAGACTTATAGATTTTAATCGATAGTTGAATATCACAAAACGAAGTAAGAAAGAAGTTTAAATATATTCAAAACGAATGGATTACTTCAAGCCAAACATATGTAATGCATTAATGAAAAAAAAAAGTTTGATATAAAATAAATGTCGAACAATCAAAATAAATTACAATTTAAAAAATTCAAATGAAATAGACGCTCTCAATCTTGGCCATGGTTTGGCATGGAAGCAGTGATCACATTGGGGGTCTCAGAAAGGTCGAACTCAATCTCCTTAGCATCAATAAAATGTTGGATTTTAATTTTCAAATCCCATTTGTGTCATGTCCGGGACTATTGGAATGATAGGCACATCTCACATTAGGATTCTACCGAGGAGATAAGGTGTTAGGATTTTGAGGAGGACCCTTCTCTGTTATCAGCTCTGCCTTCAACAGGTGTTGCAGTGCCTGGGACAATGGCATGTTGACTTAGTAAATTGTCTCCTAGGTGAATCCGACCTACGCTGATTTCCTTGCTATTGATGTTGCATTTGTGCGGGATTAGAGATTAGCACAACTCCCACATATTGGTTGCGATTACTGCTAACACGACCCTTCTTATCACTGAATGTCTTCTTCACAGCACTTGAAGACGCAACCACTTGAATCTTCCCACTCTTGATACCACCTTCGAAATGTTCCCCAATTAGAATCAACTCAGTAAAACCATATGAGGAGCTTCCAATCAGATGGTTAAAGAATGGACCTGTCAGAGTGCCCATGAACATATCAACCATCTCCCTATCGGAAAGAGGAGGTTGAACTCTTCCAGCTAAATCCCTCCACTTTTGGGCATACTCTTTAAAACCCTCGTTCGAGCCCATAGTCATATTTTTAATTTCACACGAGTCGGGGCAAGGTCAGCATTATACTGATACTACTAGTAAAAAGTAGCAGCCAAATATTCCCAAGTGTGAATGTTGGTTCCTTCCAGCGGATATAACCATTCAATTTGAGTGTTGGATAATCTTTCTTGAAAGAAATGGACCCATAACTTCCTGTCAGCGGTATGGGGTTAGTCTTTCGAACATACGATCTCAGATGAAGCTTCGTACGGAACACACCATCATATTTAGCAAAAGCGGGGACCTTGAACTTGTGAGGGATGACTACCCCCGGAATAAGACCCAACTCTTCAAAATCCATTCCAGGGACTTTTTGGATTTCCATGGCCTTAAGACGATGCTCCAATTGTTTGTATCTTTCATCTGCAGGAGGGTACTTTTCATTGGAATAGTCTTCATCTTCAGGAATCTCCCCAGAACCTTGGTTGCTTCCACCTTCAGCCTTGACACTTCTATAATCTTCCTCTTGGTTGTCGTCTTCATCGAAGGAGGTACCAGCAGTTAGAACAAGTTTAGCATGACCTTTGAATCTTCTCCTCATATTGAGGATATCAATTGGCTTCCGAGTCTTCTTTTTCTTGGTGATGAGCACCACCATGTCTTTCTGTCCCTGTGCTAAGCTCCGGAGAGTCTCCTGGAATTAGGCATTTTGTGCTTTGAGTTCTTTAACAGTCTGTTCTAGAGCCATATTTACTGA
Organism: Vicia faba; assembly: GCA_948472305.1. NCBI lineage: Eukaryota > Viridiplantae > Streptophyta > Magnoliopsida > Fabales > Fabaceae > Vicia > Vicia faba. The sequence goes on from OX451739.1 coordinate 490,068,717, forward strand.
AATAAACAGTAAGAAGATGAGAAAACCTGTATGGAAAAACCTGTGATGTAATGATGCATGATTTGTAAATGTAATGTTTTCAAGGATCTCGCGGGGTAAACAAAGAAAAAGTTAGAAATCGATGCGGCTTTGACTAAAGAAATTTTCTTCTTTGAATGTCCTTCTATGATAATCAAGCTCACTGTGTCAAGTGGGTCCTAGCTTTTGACTGAGAAAATGTTCTTTGATCTTAACTGCATCTGGCTAGAGGAAAATAAATCCTCTTGCCCCTTGCTAGACATTTGGTTCATGATAAACCTACATCACAGGCACTTGAGATCCTTGAAATGGTTAACGAAAATTCCATGGCATGATGTCATGATGTGTATGCTATGCACTAAGCAAAAGCGTAAGGTGATGAAAATAAGTAAGTCTTGCAAGAAGTCCAAGTTATTGGATAATGAATACAAACATGTACTGCAAGGAATTCAAGTTATTAGATAATGAATGCAAACAAGTCACACAAGTAGCCTTAGGTTTAAAGGCTTGCATGCAGTTTGTAGGTAAGTACCCTCTTGAGTTTTAGTTGGCTCAACTTGTCCTAAGAAAAGTAACCGGATTCAAGGAGCCTCAATATCACTGATCTTTCTCCCGGGCATTATTTTAGCACAAGCATCTGATTTGCAACTGAAATATCCCGAGAGTCTGATCTCAATGAGTGTAGCATCGAGTACCAACCAACTTCAGTCTGCACCAAAATCGGCTATCTCACTACTTTCTAATGGCTAAGTTGTGTCAACTAAGGTTCTACGGTCAGTTAGTGCTTTATGACACCACACGACAACCCAACATTCTCCTTGACTTAACTCAAGGGACACCAGCACCAACCGATGTGTCACACTAACATAGCCATCACTTCAACCGCATCGGTATACGTCGTATAGTTTTCACAATCTATTACTACTTACCTAAAATGCCCCCAAATCCAGGTATAGGATCTATACAAGAAATAAACCAAGCATATCCTGAAATATAAAGCATACAAGGCAAACAAGTAAAGCAATAAAGGGGATATAGCTCTTAAGGTAACCCCACTTTTATTTTTCCCCAGAAGAGTCGTCGGTTATGTTATACAACGGGAGAACTGACTTTTGGTTTTGCATTTTATCGCAAATGTTGCGGATAGCAAGAGTCGCCACTGAATTTTATTTTATCCAATAAAGGAAAGGGTGAAAAGAACAGGAGAGACCTTTGAGAATTTTTCTTAGTTCGGGGGGTAGGTTATGAAAAGGAAGGTGTTAGCACCCCTTTCATCCGTAGTTATCTATGGACTCTTAATCGCTAACTCACTTTTGAAAATGCTTTGTATGTATGAAAATATTTTGAAAATGCCTAAGTGCGGCAATTTTGTAATGATTCTTGTATCGTTGAGAATGCATACAAAATGTTTATTTTGGAAATATTTGTTGAAAATGTGTCATTGTGTGAAATATGTTTTGAAATGTTCGCGAGCAAGCGATTAAGACTATCTACCTACTCAAAAGTCTTTTGTTCATTTCCTCTTCCTTTAGATAGTGTTATCCTACCATTCGTTAGTAGGAAGCCCTATCGTTGGATGTTTGAGGAAAAGATGCGGGTCATCGTTAGTCATAAAGAAAACATATAGGGATACCTTTAGCAATTTGAAGGTACTATCATCATATATTCATAGGCAACATTGAGGGACAAGATCATTTACCGAAGGCAGCATCGATGTGTCATCGAAGGACTATGATCTTTATGATGATTTTTAATCGAGGGTCTTTGCTAATGGTATCCCTACAATCAAGGGACATGACTGTTTTTTATCCGAAGGTAACAAGGGAGGTTACCATAGAGGTGTATGTGTGCATAGTGTGTTTAGTTCAGTTATATTATCTTTATTAGTTAGGAGTTATCTACTGATTTATTTTAAACCTTTCCATACAAGCCTATTTACTAACAGTTATATATACAGGCGTATAATTATAAGTGTAGAAAAATAAAGGTGCTGAAAGTAAAGCGCGAGAAAGTAAAGGCCTGTAACTATTACAAGGCTTTAGCATAGTTACATAATAGGAAAAAGTGCGAAAATGCAAATCTAAGTTCTTACATTTAAACTGCGTGACCTATACAATTTCTCTAAGAATTTTAAATAGCAAAAAAATAAATAAGAGAAAATGTTAGAAAAGAAATGTTTTTTTTTTGTATTTTTATGGAAAATAGTTTGATGTTAATTAAATAATTAAAACATACTTGTTTCTAATTAATTTTAATAAAGAAAAATGTTAATTAAATTTAATTAAAAAGATGTCAAAATTGATTATTGATAAAAAGATTCAAACAACAAAATCAAACCACTCAGATCCACTAATTTAGACCTTGTGAATCTAGTGATGAGGTTAGTTTAGTCTAAAAGTGACCTCAGTTATGGATCTGGAGCTTTATTGAAACGTTTCCCTAACAATGGTGGCTTATTGTTCCTGCAGCAAATCTCAAAAAAATGATGGTTCCAAACGGTTCTAGACATCATTAGAAACATATAGCATGAATGAGAAATTTGAGATTTAAGAAATATATATATATATATATGCTTAGAATTAATTTATATAGCATGAATGAGAAATTTGAGATTGAAGAACATTACCAAGCCGGATCCACTTGGTTGGCACGTCCCGGGATCGCTTGAGCGTGAGTAAGGATTGGAACAGGCTCCTGGGACCTTCAGAAGTGTGATGGAATGCTTGGAACAACTTGAGAGTGGCCGGAAATAGGGGTTTATGTTTGCCCTAGTTTTGACAAAATTTGAGTAATTTGGAGTGTGTTCTTGAGAGGAAAATTCAGTTCCCTATTATAGTGTGAGGGCTTGAGTATTTATAGAAGAGGAGATTTAAGTCACCAATGAAGGAAAGAATCAAGTGATCATGGTGTTACCAAAAATCAATGAAACATGTTTTCTAACATTCCATTTATCAATGAAACATGTTTTCTAATTTTCCATTTTTGAAGATCCTTGTCTCCAACACGTCTCTCACGATTTTGGCAAGCTCTTATGAGATCTTGGGCCTTCTAGAAGATATCCAAATGAAGCACGCACGCCCTTTGGTCCATCAACTCATATTTAATTTGATTTATTTTGAATAAAATCCAAATAAATAAAATAAAAAATAAAAGTAATGTATAAATGGATGTAGAGGTCCTCTAACATGTTATAAACATGTTTAAACCTCAAAAGTTAGTCCCATTAGTCCAAAAGTTCAAGATTGCTCAAATGAAGTTTCATGCATTTTGTCAAAAATTGCCCAACTTGCACAAACCATATCTCACTTAATTTTTATATTTTTAAGGTGATATTTGACTTTTTGGAAATCTCAATATGTCCTCTTAAATTTCTATTTTGATAATTTTTTTATTTGTAGAATTTATCTTGATGTAAGTTGCCTTGACAAAAAGTGTCTTTTTTGTTGACTTTTGAAATGACCTACAATGTATGGGCTCATATCTCTCAAATGAAGAACTTTTTGGACTTGAGCATATAGATTCAAAGTTGTAGAGAATTTTATTTCCTTCAAAATGGGCTTTTGTTGGGAAAAAGTTAATGAAGCATGTGAAAGTTATGCTTGGTCAACGTTCATTTGACTTCTCCTAAGGAAACCCTAATTTGGCAACTTTTGACTTTTGATAATTTGAGGGATTTCCTTTAGGAATCATGATCAACCCTTGATCAAATGATGAATATAACCTCAAAATGTTGATGTTGACCAAAATGTTATGAATTTTGACTATATGTTGACCATAGTTGACTTTTTACCCAATACAGTTGATTTTCAATCATCCGAGCTATTGACTGAGCAAACCTTTGATGCAAGGCTTGAAACTTGATATGATCATCCTTGAAGACATATGAAGAACCATGGAAATCACTTAATACCTTTAAAACCCAGTCTTCCTTGAGAAACTCAAAACCCTAATTGTAGACTCCTTGCTTAAGAGGAGGTTTGACTGGTCAACCCTTGGGTATCCTTGAATACTTGAGACCCTTAGAAGAATGTTTTGAAGAAAATGGGAGGGAAAATTTTGGGGTACAACAAGGATACCTTAAAGTTATCAGATCCACTTTTGAGGCAATGGCATACTGATCTTCATAAACTATCTTCTCAAAGCATCTGACCTACGCTGATTTCCCTGTTGTTATTGTTGAATAGGCACAAGATTATAAATTAACACCACTCCCACATGCTGATTGCGGTAATTTTTAACACGGCCCTTCTGGCCATAAACAACATTGGTCTCCTTCTTACCACTGAATGTCTTCTTTATAGCACTTGAAGACGCAACCACTTGAACTTTTATGTTCTTAATACCAATTTCGACATGTTCTCCAGTTAGAATCAGCTCAATAAAACCAGATGAAGAACTCCCAATTAGATGATTAACGAACATACATGTTAGAGTGTCCATGAACATGTCGACTAGCTCCCAATCCAACAAGGGAGGTTTCACCCTTCCATCTAAGTCTCTCCACTTATGGGCATATTCTTTGAATCCTTCATTCGAATCCGTTGTCATGTTTTTTAATTGCACGCGAGTTGGTGTAAGGTCAGCATTGTATTGATACTGCTTATAAAAAGTAGCAGCCAAGTCTTCCCAAGTATGGATGTTGGTTCCCTCCAGCTAATAGAACCACTTGAGTTGTGTACCAGACAAGATTTCCTGAAAGAAGTGAACCCATAACTTTCTATCAGCAGTATGGGGTTGGATCTTCTGAGCATAGGACCTTAGATGAAGTTTCGGAAAAGACCTACCATCATATTTAAAAAAAACAGGGACTTTGAACTTGTGAGGGATAACTACCCCCGGAATAAGACCCAGCTCTCCAAAATCCAATCCAGGCGTTTTCTGGATTTATATGGCCTTGAGGCGATCTTTCAGTTGTTTGTATCTGTCATCACCAGGAGGATATTGTTCATCAGAATAGTCTTCATCCTCGAGAATATTACTAGAACCAAGCTTGCTTCCACCTTTATCCCTGACACTTCTACCATCATCCTCTTGATTGTCATCTTCATCAGAGGTAATATCAGCAGTTTGAACTGGTTTAGCAGGACCTTTGAATCTTCTTCCCACATTGAGAATAACAATAAGCTTCTGAGTGTTCTTCTTTTTAGCGATGAGCATCATCATATATTTCTGTCCTTGAGCTAGGTTCAGGAGGGTCTCTTGGAAATAGGCATTTTGAGCTTGGATTTCCTTAACATCTTGTTCAAGATCCATCTTTTACTGAAATAAATAGCAAGAAGATGAGAAAAATTGTATGGGAAAACCTGTTATGTAATGATGCATGTAGATGCAATGTTTTCAAGGATCATTGTGGGATTTAACTTTGTTTAAACAAAAGGAAACAAGAGAAATTTTAGTAACTAGCTCGGATTATAATTTCTTTTAATAAAAAGAGTTACAAAATAAAAAATATATATATTCAAGTCTTCCATGAACGCCTCCTCTTTATGGTGACATAAGCATTAAGGCTTTGTTCTTCATGGAGTCATTTTCTCAACTCCAGTACTTTTCTCTCACTAGCATAGAACTGAGCTTCGAAGGTGTATCTTTCTTCCTTAAGCTGAATCCATAACTTCTGTAACTCTTCGAAGTCGGCAGGAATATCGGGATGAAGAACGGTATGAGGAACATTCTCTTCAACATTAGGCTCTACGATCACTGGTAGGATAGCAGGATATGACATTTTGAGATTTTGAGCACAAGACCGCATCCATCTGAGGTAAGGCTCTAGAGGAATGGAATTCTTGTGTCCCAAATTCTTGTTATCACTCTTGTTGACCGTGCCTCAATCACAAATAAATCTTTGATGATAATTTTGAGGATCATTCTCATAGTCGAATACAATACCCTGGATGAGCATGTCATGAGAACCGTCCCTTCGAGCATAACCAAACTGGCGTAGAGCTAGAGAAGGGTTTTAAGTGATGCGCCCTCTTATACCAAGGAGTGGTACATTTGGGAATTCCCCACAATGATCAATAATAATGACATATGCCTAAGATAGAGAATAACAATGGATATCGGAATGAGTGAGTGACATCAACCTTTGAGACCACCTCAAACCTTATTCGTTCTTTATCACTGATTGGGGCAGGTGCAAAATAAACCACCTGGACAGTAGAGGTATGCAAAACATAAAAGTTCCTTGCATCTTCATAGTATGAGTGTGGAGGGAATGCAGGACATCTCCCAGCAAAGTAAGCACCAGATTATGGGTGAGAAATATCTTGATGGCATTCATATCTATGAATTGGTGCGGATTAGGGAATATTATCAACCCATAAATCAACAAAGCCAACATGTCCATAAAATCACGAAAATCCATTGCATCTAGAAATCGCTGATCCTTCTCTATCATAAATTTAGGAGAGAAACCCTTGACCTCATTCCTTGTTTCCCAATTAGATATAATGTCCGGTCATGTCAGATGTAGGGCTACTACAATGTCTTCAGGTTTTGGAACTTGCTCTAAACTGGTGAAAGGTATCTGATCAAGAATAGGCACTTTAAGTAACTTAGAGAATTCTTCCATTGTAGGCACCAATTGATAATATGGGAAGGTAAAACAGTGATGCTTCGGATCAAAGAACTGGAAAATAATGCTCACCATGTCTCCAGAAACCCAGTAGTAACCAAACCGAGTAGATGACCATGTCTCATGGTGAATTGAGAATTGTCGGGAAACTTTGAGACTAACTCCTCAAGATTGGAAGGTATCCTTACGAAGTTGATCTGGATGGTATTTATATGAATGGAAGCCATGACCCTTTAACACATAACAAAGATAAATCCCCATATATCCTTGAAATAGTTAGTCATGAATATGATGTTATCATGTTATGATGTCATGATAGCATTTTCAAATAGATAATCAAACACAAGCAAAGCACACAAAGACCTTAGGTTTAAGGCTTGCATGGGGTTTGTAAGTAAGTACCCTCTTGAAGTTTAGTTGGCTCAACCTGTGCTAAAGAAGTAATCGAATTCAAGGGATCTCAATATCACTGATTTTTCTCACAAGTTTCGTCTAACACGACAACTGAGTTGCCACCAAATAAAACTCGAGAGTCGAATCTTAATGAGTGTAGTATTGATCATCAACCAAATTCATACTGCACCAAAGTCGGCTATCTCACTACCTTCTAATGGATAAGTTGGGTCAATTAAGGCTCTAAGGTCAGTTAGTGCTTATGACACCATGCGACAGCTTAGTATGCTCCCTGAATGACTCGAGGGATACCAGTACAAACCAATGTGTCACACTAACATATCCATCACTTCAACCATATCGGTATACGCTGTATAGTTTCCATGATCTATTTCTACTTACCTAAAAATGTTTCCCAGATCCGGGTATATGATATTTGCAAGAAATAACCCTAACAACCCTTTAAAATAAAGCAGACAAATCAAACAAGGAAAGCATTTAAAAGTGATCTAACTCTAAAGGTAATGCCACTTTTAGTTCTCCTTAGCAGAGTCGCCAATTCTTTAATACTATGGGAGAACTGACATGGTTTTGCGCTTTATTGCAAATGTTATGGATAACAAGAGTCGCCACTGACTTTTCTTTTATCAAAAAGGAAAGGGTGAAAATAACAGGAAAGACCTTCGAGAATTTTCTGAGTTCAGGGGGTAGGTTATGAAAAGGGAAGGTGTTAGCATCCTTTTAATCCGTAGTTATCTACAGGCTCTTAATCGCTTAGCTCACTTTCAAAATGCTTCATGTATGTGTTTGAAAATATTTTTAAAAAATGCCTAAGTATGGAAACTTTGTAATGATTCTGTTATCAGTTAAGAATGCATACAAAGTGTTTGTTTTTGAAAATATTTCAGGAGAAGTGTTTGTGAAAAAAGAGGTTTTTTTGTGAGCAAGAGTTTACGAGCTATCTACCTACTCAAAGATCTTGTGTTATTTTCTTCTTCCTTTAGATAGTTTTATCCTACCATTAGTTAGTAGGAAGCCTTATCGTTGGAAGTGAAGGGACAGCCGCAGGTCATTTTTCAGTCATAAAGGCAAATTTTAGGGGCATCTTAACAATTTATCGTAAGGGTCATCGAGGGACTACGATCTTTTTAACCGAGGGTCTTTGCTAAAGCGTCCCCATGTTCGTGGGACATGATTTTTTTTATTCGAAGGGAACAAGTGAGGTTATCCTAGAATTGTGTGTGTGAAAAGTGATTCAATTCGATTATTTTATCTTGTACTTAGGGTTATCTAACAATTGATTTTAGATCTTGCCATACATGCCCTAATTACTAGCAGTTATAAGGAAAACAGTAAATTGCGGAAAATAAAGGTCCTACGCTATTACAAAGCTTCGAGGAAGGGGTACAAAACCATAAAATAGGGGTAAAAGTAAACCCTAATTAAAACTATTACATACTGTAGATGTTACATAATCGAAAAAAACTAATGCGAAAGTAAATGCACGAAGATTGTAAAACAAAAATAAAATTGAAAATCGTTTTGTGATTGTTTGATGATTAATCTAAAAAAACCCTAATTGATTTTAAACTAGAAAAAGAATTAGTTGATTAAAAAGAATTGATTAATTAAGCAAACCCTAAAATCTAGGTTGATTTTAATTAATAAAAATGTCAAAAACTAATCACTAACTAAAACCCTAATCCTAATTTGTTATAGGTTTAGAAAAAAGTTTAAGGTTGGTTAATGGTCAATTAGACAATAATTAGCAAAAAGAAGAAAGAAATTAGGGTTAGTAAAAGAAAAGAGTGACAAAAGAATGAAAAATGTATATGGTGTGTGTTGAGCCCACTCCCCCTATGTCAACAACATGCACTGCTTTCCACTAGGCCATGCGTCTGTTTATGATCTAGAATATGAATGATTCCACTTGTTGTAATCCTACGTTAAAACCTGAGAAAAAAATAATTTTGCAAAACATAGGGATCGAACCCACGCCCACAAGGTTACATATCCCAGTCTTTACCATTTTTGTTACGCTGTGTTTGTTATTCAAACATAAAACAAAACAATTATATAACAAAAACAAAAAAAATCAGGGAGGTGTCGGAGCCCTAGCTCCGGTCATCTTCTCCAGCCAATCAAAATGTCCACCTGCAAAAAGCGGCCGAGTTAATTCATAAGAGGGGCCCTATCCCCCTAAATCGACCCTCCTTAATCCAATGGTGGTGTTAGTTTTTTCTGAAAATTCTTGTACACAGAGATATGAAGAAAATAGTTCCCCGTTCCCTAAGAATGGTGTTTTGTTGTTCCTGTGTTAAAGCTTACAAATAATGCATCAAAACAGTTCTAATTACGTATATGAACACATATGGATGCGTCAAATTAGTTAATAATGCTTAAATTAACGGTTTGCATTTTGAGAATATTACCAAACTGGTGAGTTCGAGTGAGGGAGTTTTGGTGTGTTTAAGCCTTGAGCAAGGGTGTGTATCGTCTCCTGGAAACTTCCAGAACACGTTTGGATGTTTGGCTTGAACTGCAACTGCTTGGAACTTGCAATGCAACTTTTCCCTAATCTTGACAATTTTTTGATGAAACCCTTGTTTCTTAAGGCGGCTTTCACGTTTATTTTTGGTCTGAATGTAATGTGTATTTATAGGACAATGATTTATGTCAAGAAAATAGGATCATATATTTATCATTCTTGGTGAAAAGATTTGATTGAAAATTTTTATGAAAATCTTCGATATTTTTTCAATCTTGTGCCAATCAACCTTGCACGTTTTCTTGGTCTTTAAGACACATCCTTGGGCCTCCAACCTGATCATAATAAAGGTCCATGCGCCTATATTTAATGGTTTCGTATTTTATTTGATTTAATTTGCTTATATATGAATAAAATCAAAATAAATAAAAAAATATCATAAAATATATGTGAATGGACTTAGGGGTCGTTAAACATGTCACAAACACGTTTGGATCTGAAAACTTAGGCTCAATAGCTCAAAATTACAAATTTGCTCAATTTGGAATTCATGCATTTACCAAAAATTTCCCAACATGAAATGGTCATAACTCTCTCAATTTTCATCTTCTGAAAGTGATATGGTACTTTATGGAAAGTCCAAGATGTCCTCTACAACTTGACTTTTGATCATTTTTGCTTTTGAAGAATTTATATTGATGTAAGTTTCCTTGACAAAAGGTGTCTTTTTGTTGACTTTTGAAATGACCTGTAATGTATTGGCTTATATCTCTCAAATGATGCATTTTTTGGACTTGAGCTTAGGTTTACAAAGTTGTAGATAATTTAATTTCCTCCAAAATGAGATTTGGTTGGGGAAAATCTGATGAAGCATGTGAAAGTTATGCTTGGTCAAAATTTAGTTGACTTCTCCTAAGGAAATCCTAATTTAGCAACTTTTGACTTTTGATGATTTGAGGGCTTTCCTTACGGAATTATGATCAACCCTTTGATTAAATGATGAATGTTACTTCAAAATATTGATGTCGACCAAAAATCTTGAAGTTTGGCTGTATGTTGACCACAATTGACTTTTTACCCAATATAATTGTTTTTCAATCATCTGAGTTATTGACTGAGAAAACTTGTGATGCAAGGCTTGAAAATTGACATGAGCATTCTTGGAGACCTATGGAGAACCATGAAGACCATTTGAGGCCTTTGAAATCCAATATTTCTTGAGAAATACAACACCTTAGTTGTGGACCCATTGCTTAGGAGGAGAATTTGTCTGATCAATTTTTGAGCCACCTTGAGCATTTGAGGACCTTTTGAGAATGTCTTGAAGAAAAATGAGAGGGAAAATTTTGGGGTACAACAGAAAAGAATACAAGTTAGTGGGGTACACTGATTCAAGTTTGGGTAGTGAGGCTGAGGATCGAAAATCCACAACAGGATATGTGTTTATGTTAGGTGGTGCACCAGTTGCTTGGACTTCAAGAAAGGAACTAGTAGTGGCATTATCATCATGCAAACTAGAATACATAGTTATTTCTCTTTTCACATGTCAAGCAACATGGATGGTGAACTTGGTCGAAGAAATCACAGGTAAAAATCATGGAGAAATTACCATGAAGATCGACAGCATGTCAGCTATCAATCTGGCGAAGAACTTGATAGCACATGGTCGAAGCAAGTACATCGAAATGAGGTTCCATTAACTTCGAGAGAAAGTAGCAGATGGGATGATGAACTTGGAACATTGCAGAACTGAGAATCATATTGTAGATATCATGACGAAGGGTGTGCGAGTCGAAGTATTCAAAAGACTAAGAGCTATGATGAATATATATATATATATATATATATATATATATATATATATATATATATATATATATATATATATATATATATATATATATAGCTTAGACACAATGAATTGGTTGGTGTGTTAAAAGTGTAATTCCTTGTGTCGAAATCAGTATGTTACTTGACACAAGGTGTGTCGAATTAGTATATCGAAGTGTGGAAGCAGATTGTTACACACATATTTGATTTAGATCTAAAACAAATATATTTGATTTAGGTCTAAAACAGATAGATTTTATTTAGTTCTGAAATAGATATTTTGGGATTTAATACTTTTGGGATTTTGGCTTAGAGAGAAAGAAAACTCAATTATAAATAGAGGGAGTAACCCCTATTTTTATAATTAATTCATTCATTCACAGTATTTACAGTTGCAAGTGAATAAGAAAGTTTTCTGCAGTTTGTGGGCTGAGAATTACTCTGCAGAAACCCTAATCTCTTTTCTTCTTTAATTTTATTTTGTTTTCATTGTCTTTGTGTGGTTATAACAATCATGTTGATCAATATTGAGAGAAATTCATCATAGATTTAGGTGGATTTCCAATAGGATATACATTCATAAAGTAACCTAAAACTCATATGTGCCATACATTCCTAAAGTTACAATTCTCAAGATATTGTCAACACATCAATCCACAAGAAAACATCTACACCGATAAGAATACCAACACTCTATATATTGAAAGATATATTGTGAAACCCTATAAATCCAATAAAAATGCGAACACCACCATATCTTTCCATTAAAGAAGCAATGGGTGCGCAACCTTTGTCTCTGAGATGAATTGCAAATGGAGAAAAAATTGGATCCAGGTTGGCGTTCTTACGTGGTATCTTATCTTTTAACTGAAATTAAATTTTATGTTATGTATCTATATTTTTTTTGTTATTTCATAAATTGGATTCGTGCAAAACCATTGAATTTGAAAAGAAATGGATATGTTTGAATTTATTTAAAGTGATGATGAAGAATCATATTTGTCAAAATTTGAACCTGTATTTTTATTGTATTTGTATTTTTTACTTGAGTTTAGGGTTTAAAACAATGTTACTTAATTTTACAGTAAAAAAAATGTATTTTAAAAAACATTTAGTCATTTGATGATTGGATTTGTAGAACTATGTCGGCTTGACTATGGGGGTGTGAGAACTTAGTATGTATCTATAATTGGAGTAAGCTTTGAATAATATTATATTAATAATAGTTCTGGTGAAGGATGAAATATCCGATTATTATTAATAAAAATATTATTGATGGTTAAATGGTGTATTTGCCACTAATGATATTATTATTAATATTATAATAATAATAATAATAATAATAATAATAATAATAATTATTATTATTATTATTATTATCATTATAATTATTGGGATATAATAAGGAATAAATGGGAGAGTGGTAGAAGAATTGGGAGAATTGTTTTCACGTGAAAAGAAAAGAAGAAAAGAGAGAGGAAGAAGAGTTAGGGCAGGAGGGAAACAAGAGGAATTTCCATCATTGTTGAAGAATCAAAGCTTCAAATTAAGGTAAGGGGGAGAATGAGTTCTCTAAATGGTGATTATAACATGATAGGATAGTGAGAGTTCCTTTCCCTCTTTAGTTTTTGTGTGTAATTGATGTGTATCTTTTCCATTGTTAGATTATTGTTATATCTATATGATTACCATGGAACTGTGAATGATGTGATGTTATTACTTTGAATTTTCATAATGATTGATGTTGTTGTTGTAGGTTCCTCCATAAAATCCCAAATCTGAAAATATGGGTTTATAGAGATGATGAAAAATGATGTTTTAATGTAGGAAATTGTTATAAAATAAGTGTTTAATGAAAGTAGATGAACCCTATAGGTTATTATGTGTAAAAAAATTGTTTTGGATCCAAATTTGTAGGTTGGAAGTGCTCAAGACGAGTAAAAATCAAACTGGTGTGAAAACAGGATTTTTGCTATTGCAAACTGCTAATACGCATAAGGCAGGGAGCGTTACACATAAGGCATAGGGTTTTATGTGTATGGCAGGGGGTGTTACGCGTATGGAGTTCTGGAAAGAATTTTGAGAGAAATCCCCCTCTGGAAATACGCGTAAGGCAGAAGTCATTACGCGTAAGGTACGCAGCGTTATATGTATGGTGTCTAGCAATTTGGGAATTGGGGCAGGACAGCAGAGCTACGCGTATGGAGTGGGGCATTATGCGTAAGGGAAGGCATGTGTGGAAAATTTTCCATTTTCGTGATTTTTTTATAGTTTTCGCGTGCAGTCTAAGTTCTCTTGGTCTGTAATGACTAATATCACTTAAATGGATATATGAAGGTTTGGAATAATGGATATATGAGTGTGTTAACTTGCGGATGTATGGTAATGTTAGTTTTTGAAGCTTTCCCTATTTACCTTTGCAAAATGTTGATTACAAGAGAACAAGTAGCAATCCAACAATCCAAAACCATAAGTATGATGTTAATCATATCTTCTTCTCTTCCTTTAATCATAGCACGGTCAAGTGAAACTGATACTTGCAATTTAATCCTCTATCTCACACTACTCCTTTTCAACAACCCTTGTTCTTCAAAGACTTCACTCAAATGAATCCAAATTGTGAACGTATTGTGATCCAAGATTGACCAAATTGATCCTCCATCTCACGCTACTCTTTTGACCAAAACCACCGTTCTTCGAAGCTTTCACTCAGCTGCATCTAAATTGCATAATTTTGTCCAAAACCTTCAAATCACCAATTGATCTCGAAGGAAAACCCCAACTTGGTTTTCTTATTTGAAACCCCCAAAAAATTCTTAACCCAATCGATTACACTAAATCCTAATTGGACGTTATCGAGTTATCTCTAGATGACACCCAAAAAATAATGATTATGTGTAATTTGTTATGTGTATGCATAGAGATAGGATGAAGGTGATGAGAAATACTTTTCATATTTATGGTTTCGTGTATTTAAAATGATGCATGGATAACTACATATATGCGTGAGTGTGTGAAAGAATGAAACAAAGAAAATAGGGTTGTAAAACTACAAATTTTGACATTTAGATCAGTAGGAGCCGACTCATTTGAAGAGGGAGTCGACCCATACTTCCTGGGAGTCGACTCCTTTTGGACAAAAAATAATTTTGAAAAATCAGCTTTAGTGCGTGCCGACCTATTCGAAGAGGGAGTTGACTCCTAAGGACAAGGGAGTCGACTCCTTTTGGACAAAAAAGAATTTTGAAAAATCAAATTCAGTAAGAGTTTATACCTAACACCTGGGAGTCGGCTCCTTCGTGTTATGTATTGACTCCAAGAATCTAGGAGTTGAGCCCTTTGGACTAGAGATTTATTTTCAAAATTATTTCAGTGGGAGTCGACTCCTAACTTGAGTGAGTCGACTCTAATCATGATTTTTCATAAAATGATCTTAGCGGTTATCAAAACCTGTAATGGGCCGGAAATTTCATCGGCAATGCTGAAATCACGGAGGAGGGGGTGTACCTGCAAGGCACTTTGATGCTCAAGTTAGTAACAGTGCAGAGATCGGTGAGGGAAAAAAGGGTTTTAGAGTTGAATATTGAATACCTGACCCTCACAAGTGTGGGGGTTTTTATAGTTCCCCCAGCGCTTGGCCATTGGTTTACATTATGGGTCGAATATCTTTTCCCAAAATGCGTAACTTCCACGATTCTTGAGTGAAAGCATGGACGAGTAACTCAAGCACGTTATCTTGGGAAGTTGCCTTCATCTTACAGGTAATGTGTTGAACTAGTCGTTATCACGGGCAGAGATGCATGTAGCCATCTAGGCGAGATGAGGGACATTTGTTTAGCCATGTGTCCTCTAGAGAGGGGCAGGCGAGAAGTGTGCTTTCTACTGGCCTTGGTGGATTGGGCCAATACTTTTTGGACCGCCTTGGACGAGTAGATTGGGCCAGCCTTAGGCCCAGTCCAGTACAGGAGCCTCCCAAGTCGTTTCTTTGGGGCATACAAATAATGACTTAGAGTCAGCCTATACATCGAGGAGGAATGAGGGATTACTTACGAGGAGGGCTCTCGCCAAGTTTTCTGGTTCGCGACTTCGTGCAGTTATTTACTATGCTGGTCATGGGTTCCTCAGTTTGTAAGTTTGCGTGTGCGAGGACAATATTCTTCCCGCGAGATCTTTGCACGGATTGTAGAATTTTTTTAAGGTTTTTCCTTGGAGCCGTTCTCATTTATGTTCGGAGTTTGGGGAGTCGAAAAGTTTGATGGAAACTCAAAAGTCGACATGTTTCCTCCCTCGAGCTACACGCCTAATCGCATTCATAATGATGGCTAGTCTAGAAAATAGGGTTAATGATGACTAAAATGGCTATATGTTTCCCTAGGTGCCTGCAAGTGTGTCTATTCATTCCAGGGGGTTTTAAATAGAGGAAGAGGGGAAACATTTTCCAACTTTCCCATTTCTTCCATTCTTCTTGCTCATTAACTTTCATAACTCTGAAGTTATTTCCGCCATCAGATCACTTTTCTCCACTGTAATCAAGTAAGTCCTTCAACTTCTTATGCTTTTGCATGTTAAATCAGCTTGACTGCCAGTTTGTGTGATTTTTAGACTTAAATATGGTGATTTGTTGGTGATTGACAGTGGCTAAGCCATTTTACAGACTGCAACTGCTGTGTAGTCCTCTCTGGCACCGTCATCCTGGGTGGTTAACTGGGTTTGTGTAGTTTTTAGCCGGTGAAGTACATGGAGGTTACCATGAAGCTCATGAGTTTCGTAATGAATCTCATGAGTTTTATAATTAATTTCATGGGTTTTGGGATGAACTTCATGTGGTGTTCATAGTTCATGTGTTGGGGAGCTTCTTCCTTGCAAATCTGATAGGTTTATATGCTGGGGAACTCCTTCCCCACAGAATCACGTTTGTCGGGCTTAAACCTTGAATTTTTTGCCATTATTTCTCTTACGTGCTACTTGTTGGGGGGTGTCCCTGCGACCTTGTCTTCTTCAGCTAAGGGCCTTGGTTGAGTTAATCATCCTCATACCTTTCTATGCCCTTTCACTTTATTCACGGTGGAAGGGTGTATTTTATTTGATCGTCAAATTCATTATTTTCCTCTGCTCTTCAGGTTAAAATGGCCCATAACAGTGAGGACAGTGACACGACCACCTCTCCTGACCTCACTTAGGTGAAGGAGAAGCCTCAAGAAATAGCTTTTCATTTTGCGACTTTCCTAGAAGAAGCACTTACTTTTATGGGGAAGTTGCGGGTCACTCGGAGTCCAAAGAGAACTGGGCGGTTTGCTGACCCAAACCTGTTCAGCAGATATACTTGTCATTCGCGAGGAATCACTTCACGATGTATGAGTTTTTTTCAAGGAGGTGGGCTTGCAGCCTCCCTTTAGTGACCTTCAGGTAGGGTTCTTTAACCATTTAGAATTAGCGCCCTCCTAACTGCACCCGAACTCGATCACCTTCATCTAGGCATTCAAGATCATTTGTTGGTATCTTGAGATCAACGCTATGATTTCGTTTTTTCACCATTCAATGAAAATCTTCGAACGGGAAACATAGTTGGGTTTCACTAAAGCACCTGAGTAGACTATTCAAAGAATTTTCAAATTCAGTCTGTATGTTTAAGAACATTTATGACCTTATTCAACCAGTATCTTCAGCGACCATCTGTTATGTGTCCGACCAGGAGGTCATGGTTGAGCTGGACGTGAATCCTCTTCTCAACGAGTGAGGAAGATAAAAGAGAAGGTTGGTCCCGAAGTTCCATTTTCATTGGAGTTTCGACCACTTTGAGCAGAGCACATACTATTATACAGTCATACCAGATCAGTTGGAGCTTGATGATCAAGCCGCTTATGAAAAGCTTATGGCGTTTGTCGATGTTTTTCCTCATGTTTGGTGTGAAACCAAGAGAGGGAAGATCGTCGTTTATGATCTTAGGGAGCCTGTGTTCGTAGCTTGATACATCAACATTAAGGAGCTCCTTGAGTGTGGTACCACTGAGGAGGCTTTAGAGCTCTTAGGTAGTTGTCTTTCTTTTTTATCTTGCTTTTGTTTATTTATCATGTTTACTAATTTATGCTCGTTGTATGTCACAGGAAGAATATCAAGCCTTCAAGATCGTGTAATTAAGTTGGTCGCAGAAAATTGGGTGAAACAGATGAAGAAAACCCTTAAGACTCGCTTGACCAACGTTGTGTCACTACCACAAATTAGATCTGAGAATTCCTCATCCTCCCACCTAGGAGGGAAATCATCTCTGAAGCAGGTCTCCCTGACCAAGAAGCGGCCTCGAGTAGACAACGACAAGATAAACCTCGCCGAGGACGATGTCGGGGACAAGTTTGAGTTGTCTTCTTGCTTTCTCAACAGGGGGTACTTTGAGGGAGGTCCATCTCTAGTCGTGCTTTGGGAAAAGTCGTTGCACCTTAAGGGACTCGATGCGGCGAGCAAAAGGAAATTCTTAGCTCAGGATGTTGCTACCCTGATGAGGGTTCTAGAAATGGTTGGGGTCTATACTAACGATGGAACTTGCTAAGCTTAAGAGATGAAGAGGGCATTGGTATCCAATGTGGATCTCAAGACAAAGTTAGCCAAGCTGGAGAGTGACTTTGATGATTACAAGAACCAAACAAGATCCAGGCCAGGCAGAGGTATCTAGATTGACCATGGATATGGCCAATCTGATGGTTTCCTACGCTACTGACAAGAGTCTTGCGACCAAGATTGCTGCTTTGAAAATTATAGCGATGCCCTTTAATGATGAGGCCGACAAGGTGATAGCCATGAGGTGTCTTGTCGAGCTGTTTTCTCGAATCAAATCCTTGAGTAGGATTTCTTGAAGGCTGTTGAGATGAGTTTCGTTAATGCGATGGCCCAGCTTAAGGCCATGAATCCCGGGCTCGAGCTCATCACCAATGGGATCGAGTTTTTGAATAAATTGGTCGATGGACAGATCGTCGTTCCTGATATCCTGTATGTTGGCGAGGAGGAGGGGAATGGGGAGAGGATGCCTAATGAAGATGAGCACATGAATGAAAAGTAATCTAGTTCTAAGTATTTTCATATTTTTTCGGCTTGTGCACCATTTTTTGTCGCAATTTTTTGGATAATGGGCTCTGCCTGGTTGTTATAATATTTTGACAATAACATCATTCATGGTCGTTTGTTTAATTGCATTTATTTGCTTTATGATATGTCCGTGTGTGATGTTATTTTTTTTGTCAAGCTATTTGTTTGTATGCTCGTTTGCTCTAGCTATTTTGTTTCAAGTTAATTTTGCTAAGTGTTTTTCGGGGGTTTTGCTTGACGGAATTAATGCCCAGAATTATGGGGAACTCGTTGAGTGGCTGAAGTTTGATTCATGGCAGATAAGGATGCTTAGATCTTGATCGAGATCTTAGTTCCGCAGCATGAACTTACTATCACAAGCTGGGTGTTCTTCCAACACGGTACAACAAGGGCAGAGTTTGTTTGTGGTTTCCTTGTCAGGTCTAGAGGTCCCTCGTCAAAGAGTGGAAACTTGCCTCTTTATTTAAGTTCGGGACATAGTGCTTGTACCCGAGAATGCCTCTGTGGTCGAGAAATTTCATATTCGTTATTCGATAGGGCACACGGACTGTCAGGCCTAACTGTAATATTGTCTCAGTTTTTTGGCGTTCCATAGTCGAGTGATTTCTTACAAGTGTAGACTTTTGAGGTAGTATGCCCCATTCTTCGTTTTTCCCGGACGTGATAAGGTCCTTCCGAATTGGCGATGATTTTTCCCTCACGAGAGTCTTTGTGGTTTCTTCTTAGGACTAGGTTGTCGACCTCAAATTCTCTTCTACTGACTTTGGCATCGTGTGGAATAACAATTTTTGTTTTAGTGAGGCTTCTCGAAGGGCTACCCCCTATCAAACTTCTTCGACAAAGTCGAGCTCCTCTCTCGGTACCTCATTGTTCATCTCCTCGTCGAGGGGAGATTCCGTTAGCTTGGAAGGCTCTCTTATCTCGATTGGGATTACCGCTTCGGTTCTGTAGGCCAACCGGAAAGGGTTTCTTCAGTGGTTGAATGAGGTTGTTCAGTAGGCCCAGAGCAGGCTATGTAGCTCCTCGACCCATTTCTTTTTGGTCTCGTCTAACCTTTATTTTAGGCCTCGTAGGATTATCCATTTCGTGGCCTCAGCCTTCCTGTTTGTTTGTGTGTGCTCGACAAATGTGGAGTTTTGTTTGGTGCCTAGTTTGCCGACGAATTCCTAGAAATTTTTGTTAGTGAATTGTGTCCCATTGTCAGTGACGATCACTTGGGGTACGCTGAACCGAGCAAGTATGTTTCTTTTATAGAAATTGAGTATGTTTTGTGCGGTGATTTTAACGAGGACCTCTGCCTCTATCCACTTTTTAAAATAATCTATGCTGACTATCAGGTACTTATTCTGATTTTCCCCTATGACAAATGGACCAAGGATGTCTAATCCTCACCACACGAAGTTGATAAGTGCAAATTATAGTTATTTTTGTATATACTTTTTGTTGCACTTATCGACTTTTTGTTGTTAATAATCATTGAATAAACCCGACTTTTGTGTAAATACATTTAGTTTGTATATATTTGTGTTTTTGATTCATTTTTGTAACATTTGATAGATTTTACTTCATTTGTAGGTATTTGTTGCATTTTGGAGCATTGAGGAATAAAGTGTCAAACGCATAACTCCAGATGCGCGTTTTCGGAATAAAATACCCAGTTTTGAGAAGTTGGATCAGAGGATCGCGCTAAGCGCATCCTCTAACGCGCTACGTGCAATTAAGAAGAATTTGGTAGAAGCTTTGTAATTGAGCCCACTTAACGTGGATAGCGTAGTTAGCGTGATTTTAGGCGGTTTATTGTGTATATACCAAGAAGCCCGCTTAGCACGGTGAGCCCGCTAACCATGGTCTGCTGAGATCAGTTTTGTATAAATAGTTTAGAAACAAATTTCTAGGTTTTTATCATCTCTTTCCTTCTTGGAGGAGCTCGGGTCCAATTCTTTGTAGCTTAGAGGTTCAAGCAACATCATTGGGTGGTTCATCATGTCGATTGGCTATGGGTGGTCTCAAATCGTGTTAACACCGTGAGAAGTTTCTTGTTCATCTCCTTTTTCCCTATGTATCATTCCTATGGCAGATTTTGTATGAATATCTTTACTCTTATTATATGTACATTTGTTGATCATGGGATTGTATGAAATCTCATTTACAAATTAATACGGGTGTTTATTCTTGATTTTTCTTAATCGTGGAGTTTTGGTTTTTCGTAGATATATGCTCTCCGAATATCTTTCATGAATGATTATCTATTAGGTCCTAGACTCTAGACATAGATTTAGGCTTAATATTCATGTGGGTATCGGTTATGAAATATATTCGAGTTATTTGAGTCGGTTGAGAGATCGTCGATGAGAGCAATACGGGTGATGTATCACTTTGCGTTAGAGATAGCCTTATTGTGAGCGATACGTGATGGTATTGACAAGTGATTTAGGTCGCATGCAATTGATCAGCAAGCTTAAGTTTTTAACGGGTAGGGTGAAATGTGATTCCAAAATGAATTCTCTTAGGCTGCAGATGATTGTTTATCGCTTTCTTTACTGTTTTATTTACTTTTTCCGCAAACCCCTCTTCCAAACTTAGAAGGATTAAAACTTTTGAACAATAGTTTTTCCCTCTCACCAATCTCTATGGACACGATACAATATAACCTATATCACCCGGTAAAATAATAACTTACTTTTTGCTTGTCGCTTTACCGCATCAGCAAAATGGCACCGTCGTCGGGGATTGGTGTTGATATTAACTACATGGAAATAGTTTTGCTTTCTAAGTTTCATAAATATGTCTATAACGTGTATTTTTACATTTTCTCCATACTTGTTTATTTTGTACATTTACGTGATTTATACATTTGTATATAGTATACTTGTCTTGTTTCACGTTTTCCAAAGTGTTGTTAAATGTGTAATTTCGGTTAGAGCTTGAAAAGATTTGAGCGAAGGCGGGAGTGAAACGTTTGCCTCGTCAGAAGCAATGTGTTATTTTGTAAATATCAGGCGTCGAGCTTACGATGTAAAATAAGCATGTTTATGTTTGTTTATGTTATATGGTGAATTTTGTTTAAACAAGTTGAAATTGGACCTGTTTTAAATTCTCTAATTTTTACTTTTCAACTGGTTTAATTCACTTTCAAGCGTTTGTTTGTTTATGTCAATTTATGTTTTTCTGCAAGCTTGTCGTGTTTAGCTTGAGGAATTTTGTATGTTGTAAATATTGTATGTTTGAGGTTGTGTAGTTGTAAGTTGTGCTTGCATAGCAGTTGCTCCAATTGCCCTGTTTTTCTGCAGCTGGTGTAGCGCCCTCAGCCGCTTTGCGCTCCCTGCTGTACAGAGCCAGTGAATTCTTTTTAATTTTTCGCTTGGATCTCCTTTTTCCCACTTCACCCAAGGCTTTATAGTATAGTAATTAATAATAATATTTTTAATTCTTTCTTTTGTAGTTTGGACTCAAATCTTGGTCCAATAACTTGAAGTCACATTTGGTGATTTTCCGATTTTGAGTGTGTTAACTTGCGGATGTATGGTAATGATACCATTCATTCTTTTTTCATTACTTGCTCATGACTTAAATCACTTTATTTCCCTATTTACCCATAAATGTGAGGAAGCTTTCCATTGTTCGCATATGCTAGAGGCCGCAATTCTTGTTTCAACTGGATTTTATTATGTTTAATCTTTTATTTGTGTTGATTTTATGAAAGCATGAATATGATCAAGGCATTTTTTGTTTGATTTGGAGCACAACTACCTTGGCCAAATAGTCAATTCATCTTATGAGTGTGTGATTATTAGTATCCCCTTTTGACTTTTTTGTCGATGTCCCTGTTGGTTTTGATAAATGCCTATACATGAGTGTTTATTTTATCTTTTTGTATGGATATTTATTCTTTGTTTTATTTAACCCTCAACTATGATTTATTGTTTGAATTTTCATCTTTCCTTAGAAAGTAGGGAGCATTCACATTATGATATGGTTAAATTCAAGTTGGGGAGATAATTGTTTGCTTGCTCTTGTGTGTATTACTATGAGTTTGAGAAAGAATGAGGAAAAGAAAGAAAAAGAAAGAAAAAGAAAGAAAAAGTGAAAAAGAAAGAAAAGAAAAAGAAAGAAAAAAGAGAAAAAAAATTTGAAAAACAAAAACAAAAAGAGTTCGAATAATATTGTGATATTAAGTGATGTGTGTTGGTTTAAAATTTGGAATGAAGAAGAAGTTTGATTGAAATTATTTTGCTTGAGTCTTTGCGAATTGATCACTCCCTTAGGTTAAGGCAAGTTTTTGTTTCGATTAGCTTTAGGACTTATACCTTTTTTTTAACCAAGCCACAATATAACCTTAAGACGCCCTTGTGATTCTTGCCTTTATATTTTCAACATGATTTTTTGGATGAATGCATAATTTAGTCTATTGTTTGCAAGATTATGGATGAGTGTTTTTTTCCCTCGCTTTTGTGTGTTCTTCATCTATCGATGAATTTTTGCTAGGTGTGATTCATGATTGAGCTTGTTTTGTTTTAGAATGTATAATATGATTTTTGTACTTATGATTCATTTCATTTACATGTTGTCGTTGTAGGATTATGGTAAGTATTTACCTAGCGTGTGCGTTTTTGTTTGAAACATACATTTGCTTTATGTTTTAAAACTTGTTGATTCATGATACTTTGGTTGATTACTTTTGGTTCTTTGAGTTGTTTGGCCTTGTTTGAGGATAAACAAGTTCAATTTGGGGAGAGTTTGATAAGTGCAACTTGTAGTTATTTTTGTATATACTTTTTGTTGCACTTATCGACTCTTTGTTGTTAATAATCATTGAATAAACCCGAATTTTGTGTAAATACGTTTAGTTTGTATATATTTGTGTTTTTGATTCATTTGTGTAACGTTTGATAGATTTTACTTCTTTTGTAGGTATTTATTGCATTTTGGAACATTGAGGAATAAAGTGTCGAAGGTACAACTCCAAATGCGCATTTTCAGAATAAAAGTCCCAGTTTTGAGAACTTATGCTCAGGGGACCGTGCTAAGTGCATTCTCTAGCACGTTACCCGCAATTTTGAAGAATTTCACAGAACCTTTGTAATTGAGCCCTCTTACCATGGTTTTAGGCAGTTTAGTATGTATATATCATGTAGCCCGCTTAGCGCGGTGAGCCCGCTAAGTGCGTTCTGCTGAGATCAGTTTTGTATAAATAGTTTAGAAACAAATTTTCTAGGTTTTTATCATCTCTTTCCCTCTTGGAGGAGCTCGAATCTAATTCTTTGTAGCTTAGAGGTCATGCAACATCATTGGGTGGTTCATCATATCGATTGACTATGGGTGGTCTCATATCGTGTTCACACCGCGAGAAGTTTCTTGTTCATCTCCTTCTTCCCTATGTATGATTCTTGTGGTGGTTTTGTATGCATATCTTTACTCTTATTGTATGTACATTTGTTGATCATGTGATTGAATGAAATCTCTTTTACAAATTAATACCGGTGTTTATTCTTGATTTTTCCTTAATCGTGAAGTTTTGTTTTGTCGTAGACATATGCTTTCCAAATATAATTCTTGAATGAATATCTATTAGGTCCTAGACTCTAGACATAGATTTAGGCTTAATATTCATGTGAGTATCGGTTATGAAATGCATCCGGGTTATTTGAGTCAGTTGAGAGATCATTGACGAGAGCAATATGGGTGATGTCTCACTTTGCGTTAGAGATAGCCTTAGTGTGAGCGATACATGGTGGTATTTACAAGTGATTTAGGTCACGTGCAGTTGATCAGCAAGTTTAAGTATTTGACAAGTAGAGTGAAATGTGATTCCAGAATGAATTTTCTTAGGCTGCAGATGATTGTTTATCGCTTTCTTTATTTCTTTATTTACTTTTCCCCACTTTTTCCGCAAACCCCTTTTGTAAACTTAGAAGGATTAAAATTGTTAAACGGTAGTGTTTCCCTCTCACCAATCTCTATAGACACGATACAATGTAATCTATATCACCCGATAAAATAATAACTTACTTTTTTCATGCCGCTTTACCGTAATAGCAGAAGGGCCACGGGAAAGAGAAGGATTTGAGCTAGTTGGGTGGTGCCAAATGCATGTCCCTGTGACATTGATACTTGTCACATTTTTTTACATGTTCCTCTATTTTGTTTTGCATGGTGGGCCAGTAGTATCTTTCTCGTAGAGCCTTTCTGGAGAGGAATCTTCCCCCGGGGCACTGGGCGTTGATTTTTTCATGGATTCCACGTAATATATGGTCAACTTTGGATTCCTCGACACGTTTGAGGAGAGGAATGGATAATCCTCGCATGTATAACTTGTTTTTGATCAAAATGTATATGCATGCTTGAAATCTGACCATGTTGGCTTCCTTTTGATCAAAGGGTAACTCTCTTGTAGTGAGGTAATTGTATACTGAGGTCATCCAACAATCGTAGTCATCAACAGTGTTTACATTAAGCTTTACAACATGTTTTTTTTATGCTTGTCAGGGGAAGTATCTCTTGGATGACAGACTTGTTTCCACCTTTCCACTTTGTGCTCGCGAGTTTTGACAGGATGTCTGCTCGCGTAGTGTACTTGCGAGGAACGTGTTTTACCTCAATGAATTTAAATCTCGTTATTATTTTTCGGACCAAGTCTAAGTACTATGAGAGATTGTCATTTTTTACTTGATATTCCCCTAGTACCTGAGAGGCTACAAATTAGGAGTCGGTGACGATTTTTATCTCTTTGGCTCCTAAGTCCTCGGCTAGACGCAATCCCACAAGGAAGGATTTGTATTCTCTCTAGTTTTTTGAGGTTGGGAAAGATAAAGAGAGAGATACTTTGATTAGGATTCCCTCCTAATTTTCCAGGATGATCCAGAAGGTAATGTCTTAATCTTCTAGCTGCATTGATAAGGGCCAGTGCCACTTTCTTGATCTGTTGATACTTGAGTTTTGGACCCTGTAGGGCTTTGCTAGTGAAGTATATATGTTTCTGTCCCTCAGGGGTTTCCCGTATAAGGGCAGCGCAAATGGCCTTGGATGCGATGGCGAGATAAAGATAGAGAGTTTCTCCATTACCTGGTCGTGATAGGACTAGTGGCTGCAAAGTTTCTCATTTGAGATGGAGTGGGACTTGTTCTCACTCCTCGGTCTACTTAAATGTTGCTTCCTTGCGAAGAAGTTTGAAAAGGGGAAGTGCATCTTGTGCAGATTTTGATACGAAGTGGAACAATGAGTTCAACATCCTGTTCAGGGATTGGATGGACTTTTTTGAGTTCGGCGTCAAAAATTTTGAGAAGGCTCTGCATTTGCCGAAGTTTGCTTTGATTCCTCGTTTTTCAGATAAAAGCCAAAGAACTTGCTTGATCAAACCCCGAAGGTGCACTTCTCTGGATTGAAACACATTTTGCACTTTCTTGCTTGGTCAAAGACTTTCTTTAAGTTGAGAGTATGGTCAGATTCCTCTCGGGATTTCACGATCATATCGTCTATGTAGACTTCGAGCATGTCTCTAATATCTCCTTTGAAGACTTTGTTCATCATCCTTTGGCATGTGGCACAAATGTTTTTCAGGCTGAAGGGCATTACGTAATAGTAGTAGCTGCTCGTCTCGATCATGAAAGCTATATATTTTTTCTCCCTTGGCCACGAGGATTTGATTGTATCCTAAGTATGCATCCATAAAAGGAAATAATTTAAATGATGCAGAATTATCAACTAGTTTATCTATGTTAAGCAAAGGATAAACATCTTTAGGGAAAGCTCTATTGAGATCAGTATAGTTAACACACATTTTCCATTTCCCATTAGATTTTTTGACGAGTACAACACTTGAGATCCAGGTTGTATACTTGGCATTAGAAATAAAATTTTCCTCTAGAAGGTCTTTTTCAGCAGTCTCTATTTTCTCGGGAGACTGCTTGCGCCTAATTTGAGCTACAACCCTAGTGGCAGAATATATGGTCAGCCAGTGACAAGCAACTTCAAGGTCTTACCTAGGCATCTTATTGGAACTCCATGCAAATAGATCAACGTTTTCCCTTAAGAAGGCTTTCAGTTTCTTCCTAGCAAGATCGGGGAGGTCGATGCTAATCCTTACTCATTCTGATCACTGGCGAGGAGAATGATTTAAAACCGTCCAGAATGGAGCGATGGAATGAACAAGTTCCTTGATGTTAGCTAGTGACGAGGAGATATTTGCTGCTAGCTTGGATTCCTTCTCTTTCTTATTCAACTCTTTTAAGTCGTCCTTGGTGACGTGGTTGTCGAGATTGACTGAGTCGACGTGAGGAAATGGCTTCGGATTTTCCAAGCTAGAGGGTCGGGTTGGTTTGTTTCTAGTGCTAGGTGACACATTGATGGTGTTGAGTCTCTTTAAGGCCGCTTCGAAGAATCTTTTTGTAACCTCTATGTCCCTGTGGAGAGTGGAGACAAGTCCCTTGGGCGTGTAATATTTCATTTTTAAATGAACAGTGGAGGGCACGACGATTAGTTCGGCCAGTGTTGGCCTTCCCAAGATGCATTGGTACAGAGATGGGCAGTCTATCACTAGGAACCCACATAGGGTATAAAATTATTAGCTTGACATAGCCCCGCGATTTCGTGATTGTGTCGTTGAAGCCCCGTAGATATGAATTCAAGTAGGGTATCAAATGCGTTTCATCAAGTTTTAATATGGAGAATAGCCGGTAGTACATGATGTCGACTAAACTTCCCTGGTCGACCAGTATGCAACGAACATCGAAGTTAGCTATTCGTGCTCTTACGAGCAATGTGATTCTAGCGTTGGGGGATCCTTTAAGGAGCTTCTCACGGTAAAATACGATAGGGACTGAACTATCTCGGAATCTGTCAATATTAGAATTTTGTTTCGAGCTCGCGTCAATGAGTTACTTGAATTTTCTTTTCACCAACCCTACAGTGAGTTTGTTGAATCCCCCGCCAGATATGACCATGGCGGATGGGAAGGTCTCCCAGGGACCATGTGTTGCAAAGTAAAGGGTATAGTTTGCATCATCGGGGACATAGAAATCATGTGGTTGGGAGATACACATGGCAATCTGTAGATTGGAACCACTCAAGGATAATTTTTCCTCCTCGCCATACTTTGATTCTTGGGCATCCTGTCAAGGTGTTTCCTTATTCTTCGTGTATTGTTTTAGGTGTTCGTCTCTAATGAGGATCTCAATTGCATCCTTGAGATGAATGCATTCTTTGGTGACATGCTTGTGGCTCTTGTGCAACCGACAATATTTGGATTTATCCGTGTTAGGCTTGGATGGTGTCTGCTTGGGAAAACAGACATCGGCCTGGCAGAATTCTGAGTTCTCACATTTAGACAGGACACCCTCGCGAGAGACAGTCAATGGGGTGTATTCGTGGAAATAGCCAGCGGGATATTTATAATCCCTGGACTTGCAGGATCTATCTTCTTTATTCTTATTCGCTCCCCGACATGGTACCGAGGAGTCATCATGGTTCAAAACCCTGCCATTTTCTATGTGACCCGAGTCCCGTGCATTGTTGGCGGCCTCATTCTCCTCGTACCTAATGTAGGCTTGGGCCTTGAGGAGGAGGGCATCTAAATTCACAGGCGTTTCAATGCAAACTGCCTTGGCGAAATCTCTACGGGGACACAATCTCTGTTAAAGCAAGTAATTCTTAATACCGTCACTCGTAGAAACCTGGACAACTTCACGATTGAACCTTTTGATGTATGCTCGAAGGGATTCATCTTTCCCATGTATGATTGCCTCGAGCGTTGCCTCTTAATTTGGATGGCGACGAAAGGCTATAAAGTTCCTCGATAACTGCTTCCAAAGATTTTTCCAGGAGGTGATGGATTCATCGGGAAGGCTTTTGTACCAGGACATGGCCCTTTTCCTCAGCGTAATGGGGAATAACCTGCATTTAATAGTGCCCCTAACGCCTCGATAGTCGAGAAGGGCATTAATGTTCTAAATGTGTTTGTCGAGGTCATTTTTCCTGTCATTTGCTCCCAAGTTTGGAGGCTTCTCTAGCTAGACAGGAAGGGGAGTGTCCATGATTGCCCGAGATAAAGGACCATAGGGGTCGTCTTCGTCACTCCAGTCCGGTGACCACGGTGAGGAATAGCTACTCTTTTCCACTTCTGCGGTACAAAAGTTCTGTTGAACAGTAGCAAGACACTCAAAAAGGCTCTGAAGTGTAAACCTCTGATGTTTTTCTAAAGAAACCAGTCAGAAGATCAGAAGACATAAGTTGTTACTTAAGACCAGATGCTAAAGAGTCGTGTTTTAATGACAACGAGTTCTAAAGAAACAGTCAGAAGATCTGAAGAAATAAGTTTCTACTTACGTCCAGATTCTAAAGACTCAAGCTTCTAAAGACATCGTGTTCTAATGAAACAGTTAGGAGATCTGAATACTCAAGTTTCTACTAAAGTCCAGATGCTAAAGACTCAAGTTTCTAAATACAATGTGTTCCAAAGAAACAAAGTTAGAAGATATAAAGACAAAGTTTCTTCTGAAGTCCTGATGCTAAAAACTTAGTTTCTAAAAGACAACTTGTTTCAAAGAAAAAAAGTTAGAATATTTGAAGACAAAGTTTCTACTGAAGTCTAGATGCTGAAGATTTGTGTTTCTAATAACAAGGCTCTTAAAAGGATTCCTAAAGAACCAAGTGCTAAAGATTCTAAAGACAAAATTTTAGAAGATTCCAAAGAATTGAAGTTCTAAAGATCCAAGGTTCTCTACAACGGGTTCTTAAGACCAAGTGTTGAAGACTCTAAAGACATAGTTCTTAAGAATTTAAATACTTGAAGTACTTTTGATCCAAGCTTCTCTACAATGGGTTCTCAGGACCAAGTGCTAAAGACTTTGAAGTGAAGAATGGAAAAACTTAAGAAAGGGGGTTTGAATTGAGATTTTTAAAACTTAAAGTAATGAACAAGTTGGTTATCCTAGTTCGTTTGAACTCAAAATACTCCATTCCACCTGCCAAGGTGATTTTGCTTCTCTCAACGAGGTTTTAATCCACTAATCAATCTTGATTACAAATATACTTTGACAACCATCAAAGTCTTCTTGAGTATAAACCACAAACCCGTTTTCTCAAGGAATTTCTCTAAACAATATTTGAATAAATGTGTACAAGAGTGTTATATAATAAAACAGTATCACAAGGATGTTTTACACTTTTGAATTTTGTACGTTTGAGGAATATAGTGATAGCATCGTTATTGTACGTGTGAAATTATGAACGATTTATCCTCAAAGCTTTGTTTAAATAGGCGAAGCATGAAGGAGCTTTTGGAATGTTGATCAATGACATTAAAGGTGCTTTCCAAAAATAAAGATCCTTGTATCCTTCCAGCTGTTACTCTTGAAATGGAAATATTTGATTTGTAACGCTTCAGAACATGCTTGCTTCAGAAGATGAAAGTAACCGTTGCTGCTTTCTTTAGAACTTTGTAGATCAGAAACACGGAGTCATGTTTGCAGTGTTAGAACTTCTTTCAGAGATGTTTATAATCAGATTTGAACCAGCATTTTAGCACATCTTCTGATCTTC
Source organism: Vicia faba (assembly GCA_948472305.1). Classification (NCBI taxonomy): domain Eukaryota; kingdom Viridiplantae; phylum Streptophyta; class Magnoliopsida; order Fabales; family Fabaceae; genus Vicia; species Vicia faba. Next base: position 490,098,632 of record OX451739.1, read on the forward strand.
TTCCATTAGAACTTCTATGCAAAATAGAATATAATTTTAGGGAGCGTAATTGTTCTTTGCGTTTATTATCATAAAAACTCTTACAAGGGTTGTAAAATCAAACTATGTTCTAACAATCTCCCCTTTTTTGATGATGACAAAAACTAGGACTTTTCAATAGAAACAGAAAGAACATAAAGAATTTTAAGGTCTCCCCCTGAGTTGAATACTCAGATAGAGATGAAATACTTCCCTGAAGTTTATTCTGATCAGAGTTTTTGATGCATCTACTTATGTCTTCACCAGAGTTTTGTTCCTGTTTTGCTTTAAAAAATATGAGAAGTTATGATATTCAAAATGTTTGAGACTATGTCTTGATACTGTTATTGGAAATATCTTACGTTCTCCCCCCTTTTGTCAAGAATCAAAAAGCAATGTAAACACGTTAAGCAAATAAAAGATGAGTTATATTAAAAAAAGGATTGCAGTAACACGTTCTGAAGCAAACACCACAAAAAAATGGACACAGTACAAAAAACAATTTTCAAAACTAAGATTGAGGTGGAGGAAGTCATGTGAATAGGGCTTATAACAAATTCTTAATCTGAGTGTTTGACTCTTCTTGTTTTCCCAGCATCCCTTTGATTTCCTTGCATATGTCATCTTGCTTGTCTAGTCTCTCCTTGATCACTACATTTTCTTTCTTCAACTCCTCTATAGTTTGCAGAACCAAAGATGAAGAAGGTATATCAGCAGAAGGTGCCACCTTTTTAGAGCAGGTTGCGGCAGATTCTGACTCAGTATCTTCTTCAATTTCTTTGCCTTTGTCTTGAACCACAACCAGAGGAAGGGTATCAGAGCATGGTTCATCAACTTCTGAAGGCTGGTGATCTTCCCAGGGGGCATTATCCAGCAGAAGAAGAGGTTTCTTTTCCCAGTGGCGCATAACTTGATCCTTGAAAACATTCAGCTGATCACAGAAGTTCTATTGAGCCATTTCATAACTTAACTCCTTGATTTTCTAGGATTCAGAATTAAACCATTTTCTGAACTGGTTCTAGTGTGAATCAGAAGCTGCGGGATTCAGATTCTCTAAGCAGGCTATTTTCAGAGAGTTAACCCATTCAAGTATCTCTGTTTCAAAAATCATCAATTTTTTACCAACATCTTCATTGGTGGTGTTTGGTTTTGGTTTTGGGATGGAAATTTTGTGAGAGCTAGAAGCAAGGTTATCCAGCGCTTCTAAGTCTATTACTGTACAAAGGTGATCTTCTGGAGGGTTGAATAAAGAGGGAGAATCAAAAATGATAATGGGTGAATGAGGTGTGTTTAGTGGAGTGTAATGGTAGGGAGATGGAATTTCTGGAATTTCGCGGATTATGAGTGGTTTTCGAACCATGAGAGGTTCTGTTATTCTAGGAATGGGTGAAGTGGTATTAGAGTCAAGATTTAGATTTTCTGGTTGGGGAGCGTGAAAGTTTGGATTTTCAAAGTGGGGAGCTTGAGAGTTTGTATTTTTTTGATTGGGAAGCTTGGAACACTGGATCAAATTGATCAATATCATAAAGAACTTGAGCAATTTCTGGCTGATTTTGGTCAAGATGGGTAGTAGAATGTGGTTTGTCCAGAATGTTTTCTAGAGTGAGTAAAGGGTCAAACTCAATATCAAAATCATCAAAGGTTTATGGTGAAGGGTCTTCTGTGGGTTTTGGAGAGGAGGGGTTTCAGATTTTGATAAAAGTACTGATTCCACAATAAAAATAAAAGAGGAATTACCTTTCTTCTTAGCAGCCTTGGGAACCTTCTAAGAAAATCCTTCTCCTGCAGCTTTCCTTTTCCTTGATTTCTTGTGAACAACCTCTGGAGCTTGTTGTCACAGATCACGAATATTTACTTCTCGAATGGTCCCATCCATTTTGCAAGCTTCCAGATATCTGACAATAGTTTCTGGAGAAGCATATGTTTGAGAGAAAACTGGGAAATCCTTCAGAGGAACTCTTCTTGTTGTAATGACTTCCTTTGTTATAACAGTTGGATCCTTCTTGATGGTATCAATGATTTTCATCTTCTTCAGATTCTTCGCATTCAGAGGTTTTCCATCACATGCTTCTAGAGTGCTGACTTGTTGAGCCTCGGTCAGATATTCTACCAGTTTGTTTTCCGTCAAAATATCTTATATGAGCCTACCCAGAGGTATCCAGTCCCTCTTAGTCCTTTCTTCTTCTCTAGTCTCTTTGACACTTGTCTTCAGATGATTAAATAGAATATGAGGAAGATTTACCTTTGGCTTGGTTGCAATGAAGTACATAATAAATTGCTGGTCAATATTAATGTAATCAAGAGAACTTGTGGGCTTTGTGTGGTTGATGCAGCCTAAGATGATTTTTGACCAAATTCTGAAGTATTCTTTCAGATCTTTAATTTTGCTTGATGTTTGGCCAGAAGTAAAACTCTCTTTTGAAATTGTTGTTAGGTCAGAGCATTTTTCTGCCATGTCGCTGCAACGAATTCCTCCACCGTCATGACCTATCAAGAATGTAATAAGGTCTTCAGGAACTACTATTTTCTTTCACATTGCAAATTAAGTAACTTGATGGTTTGAAGCACTAGCGTGAATCCAGAATTCTTTTACTAATCTTGGAAAGACTGGACCCAGTAGACGATCGGAATACTTGGTCCACCGTTGAAGTTCAACATTAGGAGTAAGGTCGTAGTTGTTTTCCTTCATACTTTTGAAGTCCACAATGAGTTCACAAGGAACTTCTAGCGAATAAATGGGAGTCAGGAGAGTTCTTGAAGGTTCTTCATACTGTAACACGGTAGGAGAACTGAATTGGGTGTTTTGCATTTGATCACAATTGTTACGGATAGCAAGAGTCGCCACTGACTTTTCTTTTATCCAAATAAAGGAAAGGGTGAAAAGAACAGGAAATACCTTTGAGATTATTTTCTTGAGTTCGGGGGGTAGGTTATGAAAAGGAAAGGTGTTAGCACCCTTTTCATCCGTAGTTATCTACGGGCTCTTAGTTGCTTGCTAGATCACGTTCTTTGTTTGAAAATGTGTTTGTGGTGGATTTTGAAAGTATTTTTAAAAAGCGCCTTCGTTTAGGCAAACTTTGTAATGACTCTCGTCTCTATAAAAATGTATACAAAGTGTTGGACTTTTGAAAATATTTCATATTTTTGAAAAGTGTTTGGTGTGTTTGAAAAATGTTTTGTTTTTTAGAATAGATTGTGAGCAAGCAACTAAGAACGTTCTACCTTACTCAAAAGTCTTTTGTTCTTTTCCTCCTTTGATATTGCTATCTTACCATTTATTGGTAAGAAGCCTTATCTTTGGATGTAAACAGACGGACGTGGGTCATCGTATAGTCACAAATAGCAATGTTATGATACATCTTAGCATTTCTTTTGAGGGACTAAGATCATTTGTAAGGAAACATTCGAAGCGTTATCGAGGGACTATGATCTTTGGATTGTTTTTGCTAAGATGCCTTACATGTGTATTATGACCATTTTCTCAAGGCAACAAGTGGAGTTAACACTAGAGGGGCACGTGTGCAAAGTGTACTTGATTGCATACATTTTTGTCTTTTTGATCAGGGTGGTCAACTTGTTGATTTTATCTTGCCATATACCCTAATAACTAACATTTCGTATAAAGTATAAAATTATGAAGAAAGATAAAATCCTACACTATTACAACCATATTGAATTGCATAAAAAAACATAAAGTCAAAAATAAATAAAAGCAAGAAAAAGGGTCTTCTTGATTTAGGCAGAAAACCCTTTGATTATGTACTTTCTGGCTCTCTTCGATTTGGCCTGAAAAAAGGGAAGGCATGACTTTTCGATTGGGGCCTGGAGGCCATCATATTGAGCCTTTTGAATGGGCCTGGAGTCAGTGTGAGATGCAATCTGTCTTTCTGCCTCCTTCGACTGGGGGTTGAAAGCAGTGAGGGAGTGCCTTTCGTCTGGGCCTAGGAGTAAGCATGGTGTCTTCTGGCTTCCTTTTTCGTTTAACCTGGAGGTTAGTGTGGAAGCCAGAGGCTTCATTTCATACTCTTGTCTCCTATTTCTTTAGTTTGAGATATTAAATAGCAACATGGCCTAAGGCCATGCTAGCATTACCTTAGGGCCAAGTTAGTTCTTAAAACATTTGCAAGAAACCAAAGAACAAAACCAAAAAGAAAGGCAATAACAACAAACTGAAAGGGTGTAAACGAAAGAGGAACAAATGCTATGTATATGTTGGAAATAACAAGGAATTTTATTTACATGTTGTTCTAGAAATGAAGGATCCAAGGTTAAGGATAACTTACCTTGCTTGAGGGTGGGACGTGTGCTGGGCCTTTAGGTGGTTGCCTTAAGTGTCCTTGGAATCGAAGAGAAGGAGAAAGGTTAGTGTCTCTACTGCTGGATTCGAAAGAGAAAAACAAGTGAAATGTCTTTCTTGTTATATTCGAAGGTTAACAAGATGTAAGGATTCTGGGTTTGTGTTCTCACAAGTGTTTGAGAATTTTATGGTGTTTGAGAAATTTGAAGATTCGTTCCTCTCTCTCCAACAACAAAAACTAACCTCCTCATCTTTGCAAAGGATCTCTCTTATAGAGAAAGGTTTTGGGAAGTTTAGGAGTAAAAATAATAAAATAAGGCTTAGTTGGAAAGCAAATTCCCACTTGTGTCATGATCCCAAGATGAGATAGCAAGATTAATGGTTTAGATGGATTGCTTTTTGCAGAAGGAAAACAGGCGCAAGGCTCAAGAAAGACTTTTCTAAAAGTAGTATTATACTATTAAGTGCAAGTTGTCTTGGACAACAAATGGGTAAAAGCCTAATTTTAACTATATAAACAATTAAATATATAGTGAGTCATAGGTTTGAGGCCTGAAAAGAAGAAACACGTAGCCTATCCTATGGGTCTAATGTTCAACTTGATCTTTTGAATTGAATCCTCCATCCTTCCATACCTTTCGACCAGACTAAAACAACATTTGTTCCCACCAGTTATGTGACCTTCGAATGGACCAAAAATGTATTATTCGAATGGGCCAAACATGTATCCTTTGAATGGGCCAATCATGTATTCTTAGAAAGGGTCTCTTGTGTGTCCTTCGACTGTGTCTCTGCATGATAAAGTGTATGCAAATGTTTCAAAGTGGAGTCTGCGCCCAGTCGACACTGGCACAAAGGCAGCTTATGCCTTATGGATGCTAGCATGAAGCAAGTAAGGGCAGGCATAAAGGAGGCCATTTCCTAGGCGAAGCTGGCACAAGTGGCCAGTTCCTTGTGGTTGAAGACAATTTTGAAGCATTCTTGGCCTTGTGCTGAAGACAAACTAAAGAGGGATATGTGCACTGGTGACACGCTGAGGGGTCTTTTGCCCAGTGGGAGTTTGTGTTAATCGAATGCCAGTTTGGAGAAGTTCTTGCTTTTGTGTGCTGAAGGCACGCCCACAGGGATAAATTGCCTAGTAGAAGTAGGAAATAAGCTTGTTCCAAGGAAAATAAATGCTCAATCGAAGCAAGGATCCAGCTTGCATGCGGGTATCTATTGCATTTGTGAGTCAAGCCAGTATGCAAAGACAATGGTGCAGTCGAAGGAGCACTGACAAGAAGCCCTTCCCCTTTGGATTGAAGGAGGATATTTTAAAGGGAAAACATGCCCAGTTAAAGGTTGTGTACAACAAGCAAGCAACAGTCCAAGGCTTCAGTCGAAGTTTGGAAAATTGAGGCAAGCTTGGAGGAGGTTAGGTGCTCAATCGAAGCCTGTCCAAACACCAAATTGAAAGGCCTTTTAACATGCCAATCGAAACACTTTTGCTAAGATTCCAATCGAAGACTCCTTGTTAAAAAAAATTTATTTTTCCTTTAATAAAATGCTTAAGACCACCCATATAATAAAAAAATCTTGGAAAACATGAGAGGGCAAATTTATGGGTACAACAGCTGCCCCTGTTCAATCTTCTTAAACCTGAGGATTTAGATTGGCTTGTCTGCCTTTCGTGATCTGAAGGTGGAAGATGATTGAACACTAGAGTACCCAGAAATTTGCACTCGCATGAAATAACACTGATGGTTTATCATGTACAGAATGTGCTTACAAATGCCATTTGGAGGAGATGACAGAGAGTTGTTAGGGATGGGCTTAAAGATTCCATCTAGAGTGACTGGGGGGAGGTATCAGGATAAATCTTTTGGTTGATTCATACTGAAATAGTAGATTCCTTTTGCCTGTTTTTAACTGGAAGAGATAAATTTAACCAGAAGCGGTCTTCATTTGATGATTAATTTTTTTTTTCTGTAAGGAAGAGGATTAGTTGCATGCCGATTTATGCATGGCGTAATGATGTTCTCAAAATAAATGAAATTATGTTGTATGCATTTGTTATGTATGCGTCATGGTTTATGAATGCGATGTGTTTATTGTAGTATGTCTTTATCTAGGAAAATAAATCCTTGACAACATGTTGGGGAATCTTGGGAGGCTGAATCCCTAACTATTGTTGGAGAATGGATGTATCTTTAACTTTGTTTAGAATGTTTCCGCTGGAAATTCCTGTTTTACTGTTTGAGGAGAAATATGCTGGGGAATATTGACTTTGACTCTATGCATGAGGAAACTCTGTGCAGGATGTTGATTTCTGCTTGGAGGAATAAAGTTCATGAATTTTTGTTGTCCATTGCTCTATTGGGGAGTTATTCCCGACTGGAGAGAAATGAAAGTTAGATGTTATCCGGTCGAAATCTAGGCTTGGCAGCAGATTATTGGGGATAATGAAGTTGATTGTTATCTGGTCACGTTCCAGGCTTCACATCTACTTACCGGGGAAGATTAAATTAACTGTTATCTGGTCAGATTCCAGGCTTCACATGCAATTATTTAGGAGAGTGAAGTTGAACTGATATCTGGTCGGGTCCAGGCTTTGCAGTAACTTGCTTGAAAGGATGAAGTTGAACTGATATTTGGTCGGGTCCAGGCTTTGCAGTAACTTGCTTGAAAGGATGAAGTTGAACTGAAAACTGGTCAGGTCCAGGGTTTACCGTAACTTGCTTGAAAGGATGAAGTTGAACTGATATCTGGTCGGGTCCAAGCTTCACAGTAACTTGCTTGAAAGGATGAAGTTGAACAGATATCTTGTCGGGTCCAGGCTTCACAGTAACTTTCTTGAAAGGACAAAGTTGAACTGATATCTGGTCGGGTCCAGGATTTACAGTAACTTGCTTGAAAGGATGAAGTTGAACTGATATTTGGTCGGGTCCAGGCTTTACAGTAACTTTCTTGGAAGGATGAAGTTGAACTGATATCTGGTCGGGTCTAGGCTTCACAGTAACTTGCTTGAAAGGATGAAGTTGAACTGATATCTGGTCGGGTCCAGGCTTTACAGTAACTTGCTTGAAAGGATGAAATTGAACTAATATCTGGTCGGGTCCAGGCTTTATAGTAACTTTCTTGGGAGGATGAATTTGAACTGATATCTGGTCGGGTCCAGGCTTCACATTAAGTTGCTTGAAAGGATGAAGTTGAACTGATTTTTGGTCTGGTTCAGGCTTCACAGTAACTTGCTTGAAAGGATGAAGTTAAACTGATATCTGTTCGGGTCCAGGCTTTACAATAACTTGCTTGGAAGGATGAATTTGAACTGATATCTGATCGGGTCCAGGCTTCACAGTAACTTGCTTGAAAGGATGAAGTTGAACTGATATCTTGTCGAGTCCAGGCTTCACAGTAACTTGCTTGAAAGGTTGAAGTTAAACTGATATCTGGTTAGGTCCAGGCTTCACAGTAACTTGTCGGGGGTATAGGCAAACTTTACTGGGGAAAAGAAGTTAAGCCATTGTCTGGTTAAATTCCAGTCTTTAAAATATCTCGAGAAGTTAAACTATTATCTGGTCGGGTCCAGGCTTTGTAGTAACTGAAAATTGTTTGAATAGGAATGATCCCGTTGGGAAGTGTATTATTTTGTTGGGGAGTAAACCCTGTTGAAGAGAATGTTTGATGACCTACTGGAAAGATGAATTATTTAAGAAGAAATCCATATAGGGTTCTTCTTTTAAGACCAAACTCAGTTGGGGAGAGGGTTGTCGAGAGATTGAAAACTCTGACCGAGGGTTGCATAAATCCAGCTTTGTGGGTTATTCTGTCGGGGCAAAGGTTTATTATAGCCGACTCTGTGGGTATAATGCTAATGAGATAACTCTATGGGGATATCTCAACTGCATTAAAGAGATGCTCATTTCTTCTTTGCAGCACATATTTTCTAAATAGTTTAATCATGTTCATATGCATATGTTCATTCAATTTTAGTCATTGGACGTTTTTGCACTCAAAACAAAAAAACAAAAAGTTTGCACTTCAAAGTATATTTGTATTGACGTTTTTCCCATGAATAGGAATTTTTATACAAAGAGATGGAGATCGTAGTAACAGGAAATCATCGAAAGGAAAACAAAATTGAAAACAAAACAAAAACCATGTGGAAATGATCTCATTGTGTTCCAACTCTACTATTGCCCCCAATGTCTTCAAATGTCCCTTGCCATTGACAAAAGTTGATTGGATTGATCTTGGACCGTTTGAACCCAGACTTTGGTAATAAAGTCGATTGTGGTGATTCCACGGGACATAGTCATACGCTTTCAATCCTTAAATTTTGCCTGGACCGCCCTTTCGGGTTTTCATCCCACCGGGATACCCATTTTTGCCCAAGTCTCCCTTTTTTGGGTTTTCGACTTCCTGGGTGTACAATCTTTTGCATATATCCCTAATTTTTGCCCAAACCTTTGGTTTGCTAGGATTCCCTTATCTTGCCTAGGTGTGTCAACCTAGCGGGTCTCTTATGCATAGTATTTTTTAACTATGTCAGCATTCACAGGTTGTGGGAAATCTTCACCGTCCATAGTAGTTAGCATCATGGCACCACCAGAGAAAAATTTCTTGACAACAAATGACCCTTCGTAGGTGGGAGTCCATTTGCCTCTGGGGTCGCCTTGTGAAAGAATGATGCACTTTATTACCAGGTTACCAGCTTGATATACTCGAGGCCTGATCTTTTTGTTGTAATCCTTGATCATACGTTTCTGGTATATTTGACCATGACAAACAGCAGCCAGTCGCTTTTCATCAATCAAGTTCAACTGATCTAATCTTGTCTGAATCCTTTCGTCTTCGCCTAAGCATGCTTCATTCATAATCCTTAGGGAGGGAATCTGAACTTCTATGGGTGGGACAACCTCCATACCATAGACTAAAGAAAAGGGAGTTTCCCCAGTTGATGTTCGAGCTGAAGTACGGTAGCCATGAAGAGAAAACGGTAACATCTCATCCCAGTCTTTATAGGTTACTACCATCTTTTTCACAATCTTCTTAGTGTTTTTATTGGCTGCTTCCACTGCGCCATTCATTTTAGGTTTATAAGGAGAAGAATTTTGTTTCTTGATTTGGAACTGAGTGCAAAGTTCCATAATCATAGCATTGTTGAGATTGGTTCCATTGTCAGTGATGATCCTTTCGGAGATACCATAGCGACAGATGAGGTTCTGTTTGATGAATCTGGCTACAACGTTCTTTGTGACTGAGGCAAATGAGGCAGCTTCGACCCATTTTTTGAAATAATCGATAGTGGCGAGAATGAAGCGATGTCTACTGGAAGCAGTAGGTTTAATCTCTCCAATCATGTCAATGACCCACATTACAAACGGCCACGGAGCAGTCATGACATTTAGAGGAATAGGAGGCACATGGACCTTGTCAACATAGATTTAGCACTTGTGACAAGTCCTTGAGTGATGATGGCAATCAGACTCCATTGTTGACCAATAGTAACCAGCTCTCAGGATTTTCTTGGCTATAGTGTGTCAGCTAGAATGAGTCCCAAAGAGACCATCATGCATATCTTCCATAATTTTCTCTGCCTCCTTCTTGTCCACACATCGGAGAGTAGAGTCATGGTTGCGTTTGTACAGGATTCCATTGCTTATGAGGAATTTGGCTGAGAATCTTCGTAAGAATTTTTTATCATTGATGGAATCTCTTTCAGGATGCTCTTGCGCTTTAAGGTATCTCTTCACCTCATGGTACCATGGCTTCCCTGTGTTAGTCTCAAGCTCATAGAAGTGCACAGGTTCGTCAAGTCTCTCAATTTTAATCATAAGAGCTTCGTTGTCCCATTTGACCTTAAACATAGAAGACATTGTGGCCAAAGCATCGACTAACTGATTTTCTTCTCTAGGGAAGTGTTCAAAGGTGATTTCTTCAAAGTATGGAATCAGAGATAGCACAAGCTCCTTGTAAGGAAAAATATTAGGATGTTTAGTGTCCCAATATCCCTTTACTTGGCTAATCACTAGAGAGGAATCTCCGAATACATTCAAATGCTTGATCCTTAAGTCAATGGCAGCTTTTAGACCCAAAATGTGTGCCTCATATTCAGCCATGTTATTTGTACAATCGAAGCACAGTCTAGCAGTGAAAGGGGTGTGGAAACCCTTAGGAGAAACTATCACAACACCAATTCCGTTACCCAAAGCGTTGGAAGCCACATCGAACACCATAGTCCATTGGGATCCTTGTTCACGTCCGTCATACGGTCCAGGTTTTGCACAGTCGGTCACTAACATGATATTCTCGTCCGGGAAGTCAAAGGTCATAGATTTATAATCATCAATAACTTGATGGGCCAAATGATCCGCCAATACACTTCCTTTAATGGCCTTTTGTGTTGTATATTGAATATCGTACCCAGTCAAAATCATTTCCCATCTAGTTATCCGTCCGGACATAGCAGGTTTCTCGAAGATGTACTTGATAGGGTCCATCTTAGAAATCAATAGAGTGGTATGAGTCAACATATACTGTCTTAGCTGGAGAGCAGCCCATGCCAGAGTGTAGAAAGTTATCTTGAGCAGTGAATATCTGGTTTCACAGTCGGTAAACTTTTTGCTCAGGTAGTATATTGCATGCTCTTTTCGGCCAGACTCGTCATGTTGGCCCAACACACACCCCATAGAATTCTCCAGCACAGTCAAGTACATGATCAAGGGTCTTCCTTCGACTGGAGGCATGACGATAGGATGTTCTTGCAGATATTCCTTGATTTTGTCAAAGGCAGCTTGGCATTCATCATTCCATCTGACTACTTCATATTTCTTCAAGATTTTGAAGATTGGCTCACAAGTAGCAGCTAGGTGAGATATGAAGCGGGAGATGTAGTTAAGATGACCCAAGAACCCTCTAACCTCCTTTTCAGAATATGGAATTGGCATTTCTTGAATGGATTTTATCTTTGCAGGATCAACTTTGATGCCTTTACCACGACAACAAAACCTATAAGTTTTCCAGATCTTACTCTGAATGTGCACTTATTAGGGTTCAACCTCAACTTGTACTTTTTCAACCTTTCGAATAGCTTGTATAAGTGGTTGAGATGTTCTTCTTTAGTTTGTGACCTTGAAATCATATCATCCACATTTACCTCTATTTCATGATGGATCATATCATGAAACAAAGCTACCATAGCCCTTTGATATGTTTCCCCTGCGTTCTTCAATCCAAATGGCATGACCTTGTAACAAAAGGTTCCCCATTGCGTAACAAAGGTGGTTTTCTCCATGTCTTCGGGAGCCATCTTAATTTGATTATAGCCGGAGAAACCATCCATGAAAGAGAAGACTTTATGTTAAGCGGTGTTATCGACCAAGACATCAATATGAGGTAGAGGGAAGTCGTCCTTAGGTCTTTCCCTATTGAGATCCCTAATCTACGCACATACGAACTTTTCCATCTTTCTTCGGCACCGGAACCACATTTGCAACCCATTGAGGATAAGATGTTACAGCTAGGAATCCTGCATCAAATTGTTTCATCACTTCAGCTTTTATTTTATCAGACATATCCGCCGGCATGTCATAAACTTTTTGCTTGACAGGACGACAATCTTCCTTTGTTGGCAGACGATGAACTACAATATCGGTATCCAACCCTGGCATATCTTCATACGACCAAGAAAACACTTCCACATAGTCATGTAACATCTGAACTAATCTGCTTTTGACACTGCTTCCTAGGTTAGCGCCGATCTTGACCTCTTTCTTATCTGTCTCGGTACCTAGGTTGATGACTTCAACTGACTCTTCATGCGGATGAATATATTTTTCCTCTTGCATTAGATGTCTGGCTAGTTCTCCCGGTATTTCACAATATTCCTCGCATTCGTCTTCGGCTTGGTTAATTAGATGTCCGAAATCATAATTGGAAATAGTATATTCATTGGCAATGAAATCTGGAGTGGACGAGGATCTGCAAAAGTGTGTGTGTGTATGCATGTAAGATACATGGCTATTTGAAAAACGCATTAAAGAAAAAGAAATACAATGAGCACAAAAATTCAAATGCAAAAAGTCCAATACTTTATATTGAATGATCATATAATAAAACAAACATAAATAAAACCCTTAACAAATGGACCATAGTGCCCCGGGCCAGGCATATGGCTTAAAAGTCATTGTTTAATATTACAGATAGAAGGCTCTTAAATTTATAGAAAGCAATAAACAAGTAATTACTCCTCAACAAAGGAGATGGAAACGGAGTCCTTTGTGTGCCAATTATTGAGCTCTGTCGTAGTAGGGTATATCCATTCTTCTAAAGCACACTCATCATCAGAATCCTCCACAATGATTACTTCATGATTTCCAATACGGAGAGAGGGCTTTCCCGCAAGAACACGCCTAACTTCTCTCTAAGCCTTGATAGTGAAACCAAACCCATATTTATCTGCTTTGAAAGGGATCTCGGGGAGTTGCCCCAGGTAGCACATCTTCTATTTTCAACTGTGACACGAGCATCCTTATCAGCTTTGGGCATGCCGAAAGAAATTTTAGCAGTAGTAACCATAGGTGGAACAACTTCAAAAGCCTTGCACGGGGTTTCTATAAATTCGCCATCCATTTCCATATATTTGAAAGAATTGAGATGGCTTACCATGAATTCCTCCTCACCACAGACAGTGACGATCCTCCCCTTGACTGGGTATTTTATCTTTTGGTGAAGGGTAGACGTTACTGCCCCTACTCTATGAATCCAAAGACAACCTATCAAACAGGAGTAAGCAGGACGGATGTCCATGATATAGAAAGTAGAGTTGAAAATCTGTGAGCCCACTTTAATTGGGAGATCCACCTCGCCATGAACCATCCTTTTGGACCCATCGAAAGCCCTCACGATAATATCACTCGGCTTCAATACCAGTCCTTCACAATCTAACCGGTCCAAAGCGCCCTTGGGTAGCACGTTTGAAGAATAGCCAGTGTCAACCAAAACATGTGCTAGGGTAGTCCTCTTATATTCAAAATAAACATGCAAAGCTTTGTTATGGTTCCTTCTAAGTGGTGTCATATCAGCATCGGAGAACCCCAATCCATTTTCGGCCGTCAAGCTCGCCACACAATTTTCGAACTGGTCAGTTGTGGTCTCATGAGGGACATGAGCCTTTTTAAGAATTTGATTAATGCTCGGGCATGAGCATCGAAACAAAGTAGCAAAGATAAAATGGAGATCTTGGAAGGGGTTTTCCTCAGCTGCTCTACTATAGTGAAATCACTCCTCTTTATAATTTTCAAGATTTCATCCATTTCTTGAGTGGAAGGTTCCTCAGCAGCAACGTCCTTTGCGGGCATCTCTATCTCAGCAGACTCAACTACTTTCTCTTTACCTCTAATTCCAGCACTAGACTTAGCAGTAGTGATGCGGACAAGTGCCATTGTAGCAGTTGGGGGTGAGATGTTAGGTGAAAAGATTCTCCCAGTTCTGATCACCTTACTAGAACCAGTAATATTCCCAATGTCATAAGCCTTGCTTTCTTCTATCCAAGCATTTTGTTTTATTCCATGGTAATACACTTCAGCACCGTAGTTCCATGGTACTACTTTGTTGGACGAGTAAGGAATTGGCCTTGGAGCAGTAATTATCAGAGGAGCAACAGTCGGTTCATTCGAAATCCTGATAGGACCCTTTGAGGAGATCGTAAGAGGCTTGTTTGAAATTGTTATGATGGAGAGGTCTTCAATTTTATCGGTCAAAATTTTAATGGACGGAGTTCTCTCAAATAGGATCTCATGACTATTTATCAGGTGTTGAACACCTTCTTTCAGCCATTTGCATCCATTAACTTGTTCGGTGCAGCAATCACAATCTTTCAAACAGCCAGGGAAAACCCCGGTTCTCAACAAATTATTTTTGACAACAGTTAATAGAGTAGTTAGATCTTCGACCGAGGAAACAAAAATAGTGTATTCAATTGCATTGACACCATTTCCATGGTTTGGAATTGGTTCCGTTATCACATTGGGAGTTGTAGGCGGATCAAATTCGATTGTCTTGTTGTCTATTAGATCTTGAATTTTGCTCTTCAGCGCCCAGCATTGATCGGTCTCATGCCCGAAACTATTTGAATGATATGCACACTTGGTATTCAGATTGTATTTATGTTAGGAAGTGTTCGGACTGGACGGGGGATCACGCAGTGTCACCAAGTTGGACTTTAACAGGTGTTGTAAGGGTTGGGATAGAGACATGCCTATCCTTGTGAACTGTCTTCGTGGAGCCTTAAATCGTTGATGATTGGAATATTTTCTTTGAATAGGAGTCGGGTTGGAAATCAGAACAACTTTAATGGACAGACGATTATCCTTCTTGGTATGGGCCCTTGCCGCATACACAACATTAGTTTCTTTCTTCCTAGTGAAGGGTTTCTTTACGGGGTTGTAGGTAGAAGCAGATGCCATGGGAATTTTCCTGCTCTTGATACCACTTTCGACCCTTTCACTGGTTAGGATCAGCTCTGTGAAATCGGATGAAGAACACCCAACCAATAAGATGAAAAATGTGCCAGATAACGTACCCAAAAACATATCAATATGTTCCCTGTCAGTTAACGGTGGTTGGACCCTACTGGCAAGATCCCTCCACTTTTGGGCATACTCTTTGAACCCCTCGTTTTTACACATCGTCATGTCTTGTAGTTGAACTCTAGTCGGCTCCAGGTCGGCATTGTATTCGTATTGGTGATAGAAAGCAGTGTCCAAGTCTTCCCAAGTGTGAATACGGGAACCCTCCAATTGGTAAAACAACTCTAGTTGAGTCCCAGCCACGCTTTCTTGAAATAAATGGACCCATAGTTTCTTGTTGGTGGTGTGCGGTTGTATTTTGCGCACGTAAGACTTCAAATGAAGCTTTGGGCAGGAAACCCCGTCATATTTAACGAAGACTAGTATCTTGAATTTTGATAACGAGAAATCATATCATACAATTACTACGCTTTTTACCGATTTTTATAATACATTGAGTCGTCTAACTCCCGATTATTCCCAGTTTTTGTGTCTTTTCACAGGTACAACATGTGTCAACTCAAATCAGTGAAAAAGGACCACATGAAGGAAGCTAACCAAGAAACACAGGAGAAAGAACCAAATCTGCCAAGTCTGCAGATTTTGTAGCTGTGACAACCGTCACACCCTGTGACGACCGTCACGCCTCCCCAACTAGAAAGAACGCTCATCACACATCATTGACGAGCGTAATGCGCTATTTAAGCGCATTACGACCGTCACCCACCTGTGACGACCGTCACACGCGTAAAGAGGAACGTTATGAATTAGTGGAGACGTGGGCAACGTGAGGGAAGAATTCTTCTCCTATATTTCCTCCACTCAGTAACCATGCATCCTGGTTTTGCTCCACTCAAGCCTTTTCCAAGATTTTTTCAACTGCAATATTTTCTCCTATATATATGTGGTAGTTCAATGGATGAGGGTCGAAGAATTTTTCCAGAGACCAAAATTGCTGCTTTTCTACATTAAACTATATTATTTATTTTTGAACCATTTTCATTCGTACTGTAATTTTTATTTCCAGAATTTGTTTTTAGAGTGTTAATTCTTCATCTAAGAATTAACACAGTTATAGATTTCGATTGAATTGCAAGGAATTTGTAAGCATCCAAGATTACCACAACAACATTATTTCTAGGTTTTTTATGAAATTGATATTTATTTATTCTTGTGTTATGTCATTTATTTTTACGGATTATATTTTAAATTGCATAGTTATTAAATATATTATGTCTGACTAAATTATTTGTACCGGTATGTGACTCCTAAGCACCGAAAGAATTCAGTGATACCTTGGCTAAAAACATTTATAAAATAATTTCTGGTTTCCAATTTCCATGTTTAATTTAACTACCCTTGTCACGAGAGTGAGAGGATAATTAACACGATTTTGCCACGAGAGTGGGAATTTAATTAAGGCAAGAAACTGCATGCGAGAGATGGGGTTCGACCCAGATAGTGGTAACGAAACATTAATTTTTAAATACTTGAGAGTGTTTTAATAAATTAATTAAACTCAAATTGTTTTCAAAAAGTGTTATTAAATTTAAAGTGCATCCACTAGGTTTAGTAGCATGACTTATTTCATGAACACGAGAGTGTATGTCTCAGGTTTTTAAACAATTCGTTTTTACCGAAATACTTTATATGCCAAGCGATTCACCGAATTCCCGAAGTCTGACCATCACATACCGGTATAACTATTACTATTATTTTTAATTAAACTTTTTCCCCTCTAAAACCAAATATTCATCGCTTAGTTAAACAACGGTAGCATTAGATCGTATGCGATTGATCCTCAGTCTCTGTGGGTTCGATAATCATTTAAAACTAGAACGACTAAACTGTATACTTGCAGTTAGTATCCCAATAGACTTATAAAGTCCCGATCAAGTTTTTGGTGCCGTTGCTGGGGACTGATTAGTCAATTAAGTACGATTCTTATGTTGCGCGTTTAGACTAGGCAACAGAAACCCTCTTTCGATTTGTATGCCAAATACTCACTCCCGAAGCGAGTCTTTGCATCTACGAATCTTGTCCCAATTACTATGTATCACCCAAATTTTTTCTACAACCCCCACTCTGAGTATTTCGAGGAATCACAAGAATTCCATAAATCCGACCTCGAAATACTATTGGAGAATTTCAATGCATCACAGACTCATTCTCACCCGAATTACCTTTCCAACCACCAATCCCAACGTTTTGAGGAATCGCAAGAATATTATAATTCCAACCAAACTTATCCTCAACCAAATTTCCCCTACAATCATTATACCCAATATTTCAAGGAGACGCAAGTATCCTATAAATTCGAACTCGAAATATTACTGGGAAATTTTAATGAAATATCAATGATGAGAAAGTGCTTTATGGAAACACAAAATGCGACTCTAACTCAATTTGAAGAATCAGAAGAATCGCATGATTTCAACTTCGAAACATCAACGGAGGATTCCGACGCGACGCTAATTCACTCTAGGTTAGAATCTCTGATGGAGCACTTTGTAGAGACACAAACTGTCCAGAACGAAGAGTTTAGAAAACAAAGTCTTCAAAATAGTGAAAACCTTAGGCAACTGACCATTGTGGTTGAGTCGCTCGCGACTCACAACATAGCCTTAGAGACTCAAATCTCCCAGCTTGAACAAAACCCTCTAGGAACCTTCCCTGAGGAAAAATTGGATGTTGTAACAACCAGTAGTGAAAAACAAGTTGAAAATTCTAAGGAGAGTGATAATGAGGTTGAGGAAAGTGATGATGTGGGTGAGGAGAGTTCAGACGAGAAAAGAGTAAAGATTGAGAAAAATCTTCCAACACCATCTAAAAGGGAGGTTGTAGAAGAGGTAGAAAAGGGAGCACCTATTGTTATGCCTCACCCCTATACCCCACCGTTTCCTTTCTCGAAAGGTTTTATGGAAGCTCAGATAGACTCCCAATCTAAAACATATGTGGAGGTATTGGAAAATATCCACACTAATGCACCCTTGTTGGAAGTCTTGCATAAAAAGAGAAAATTAGAGAACCGTGAAACTAGGGATATAATTACTGTTAAGAAGGTAAGGTTAACCTTTGAGGTGGTGGATGAAATATCTAAGCCCAAACTTGAAAAGTTGATACTTAGGATAGATCCAGAACCACCACCACAAGTTCAGAAGAATGCACTACCCCACAAAAGAAAGAAAAGAAAAGGTGAGGGATATGTGAGATGGCTTGATAAGTGGCCATGGAAAATGACAACTACTAAAAGTTCAACCGAGGAGTCATCCTCGAGAGAACCACCATGAGTGCTTGCACTTCCGAGCCGTCGAGTTATCGACGTTAAACAAAGCCCTGCGTGGGAGGCAACCCACCTATTTGTTTTTGCTATTATTTCTGTTTGTTTTTATTTTTGTTTTTCTTTTCCGTTTCTACATTTATTTCTTTTAAAGCCTTATTTTCATTATTTTCTTTTTCATTTTTTTCTAAAACTTTTTATACAACTGCTGCTGATTTTCAATCAACTTTACAGGTTTTCTGAAAAAAAAGTCTTTTTCTATCCTACCTTCTCCCCTGATTTGCTTTCCCTCTTTGCTATTTACTATGGAAACCACTTTTAGAGGCATGAACCAAATGAGGAGGTTTGAGGAATTATCACACAGAAATATTGGTATGACCTTATATTATGATGAACCAATAATGGACACTTTATGCATTAAGGATAGTGTCCATTATCTGTTTAGCCAGCTGGGGTGGGAAAAAGCCCACATTAAATATAGGTTTGTTGCATACCGCGAGCTCACCCTTGAGTTTATGAGCTCCTTAGTTCATATAACCGAGAGCGGTTTCGGAACTAGAAAGGGATTTATAGCCTTCAGGTTATTTGGTATTGAATTTGCTTACACCCATAAAGAATTAGCCGACCTTCTAGGATTCCCTAGCGGGCCTTTTGCTTTTTCTACCACCCAGGCAGAGTTAATGGATTTTGAGCTAGACTATTTTTGGGGGACTTTAACCAGAAATTACCACCCTGAGCCAGATAGCATGGATAATAATGAAATACACAACCCCGTTATCCGCTATTTCCACAAGATTCTAGCACATACCATTTTCGGCAAAGAACAGAACCGCACTGCCGTATCTAAAGATGAGATATTTTTGCTGCAGTGTATGACCCAGGGCCGACCTGTACATGCAGTGCCATTCTTAATGCAGACATTTACCCATATTTCTGAGAACCCTAGCGAGCCAATCATCATAGGAGGCCTTGTTACCATGATTGCTAACGCCCTCAGACTTAGATACCAGCTACATAGGTGTACACAATTTGGTTTAATCCTCCCTATGAACATTGATTTTTGTTTCCACCTATGAATAATAGGTAACCTAGGTCCTGCACCCTTTGATTACTTGATAAGGGACGAAGTAGTCACGGCATTTACACTTCCTAACCATGCCAAAACAAGTGCCCACAATCGCGACAATTGGCTGTATGAGCTTAACCCTCCCGACCACCCTTCGACACCTGAGACACCACAATCCTACCAAGTTTATGATACCACAATGTCTAATGAGAGTGACCCCGAGACCCCTCCTGGCTATCATGATGGTAACAGCATCGTAGAGGATGTTGATGCCCCTGCAACAACAAAAGGAGAATATGCTAAAAATTTGAATAAGATCTTTTCTACACTGGACGTTTACCAGACGGACATCAATGGAATCAAGAACGAGTTGAAGGGTATGTGTATGGACGTGATAGGCTTAACTGATATTACTGTGGAACAGTTTTATCACATACATACAGCTTTCGAAGACTTGAAGACGCGACTGGGATGAAGAAGCAGAATCAACACTTATTTTTACCTTGTGTTTTATGTTTCTAGGCAGTTTATGATTTCATTTTAAACAAGTTTACTCTTTACAGTTTTTAAAGTTCTGTTAGAAACATATATTTATTTTAATTTCAGTTTATTTTCATTTCAATTTCAGTTTATTTTCATTTTATTTCATTTTCAGTTTATTTTCATTTTCATTAAATTTACTCTGTGTTACATCTAATATTATATTCACTTATCCTATTATCATTTTGCAAAATTTTGTTATACGATGTATGTTGGAAATACTCTGCATGTATTGAATTATTGTGTTATAATGTTTTGGAATTATACTGATTCGTCCATTTCATAAATATGATTCTTTGCACCCGTAACGATCATAACGTCCCCATGACGAGGGTAAAACGCGTTTCACCGTGTTACGCCCATCAGCCCATTGTGACGGTCGTCACGCGCGCCCAGTAGCAGATTCTGCTATTACAGAAGCCGTTCCACTTTCCATTCATTCTTCCCTTTTTCCCAAATCCGTAACAGTACCCATTCAAATTTTCTCTCAAATTCCAACACTCCAACACTTAAACTCCATCAACCCACTACTCAATCCACATTCCAAACCATTTTCACGATTAAATATTTTACATGCACTATGGCCAACAACTAGCAAAATCAAATGAGCACAGCGCTTGAAAGAAGACAGCAGGAGCAATATGAGTATCTATGCGCTCAAAACACTCAGATCTTGATTGGACAGCGGAGCATGAATGAGAGGTTGGATGAGGCCATGTCAGAGCTCAACGCCTTAAGGCTAGACGTCAGCACCCTTGGTTACCAGGATACTGACACAGAAGCCACTCCTACCAGACGCTTTCGCACCAGGAGTAGAGAACATGGTCACCAGTAGTTTTCTTTATTTTCTATGTAGTTTATTTTTTTTCTGTTTCATTTCCTTTCCGTTTGTTTTTGTAATTGTACTTCCCCGCCTATATACCGCAACATTGAAGACAATGTCGGATTTAGTGTGGGAGAGGTACCTTTCCATCTTTTATAAACTAGTAAATTTTTATGATATGTCTCAATTCAAATTCTTCGCTTTATTTAGCCATACCGAAATTTTTTTTTATCTTCGCATTAGCCCGACATACCTATTTTAACGAAATCCCAGTTGAGGAAGCCGAAAACGACATAACAAGATCGATACGGTTATGACACCGTAGACTTCCTACTTACGCAATCCGTTTCAATAACCATTATACCGATATCTGGAGTTTTAGTTCTAAAGTAACCCCTAGTAGTTTATACTAGCAGTCAGCACCGTCTTGACACAAACCACGTGGAGAATCGATGAATATAAGTGTTTGATGTCTGATCATTGAAATATCCTTCTTATCTCGCTGCTAAAAGAAAAGAAATTTTGTGCACCAAAATATACGGTCACATATAAGAGCTGAGCAAATAATGAAGGAATCCACTGTTTGTTGGTTCAGAGGTATCTGGTTCTGGACTTGGTAGGGCATGCTACGGCCCGATCCCCCACAACCTCCAATTTGGATAACATATGTAGGTTTGCCACATTCGTGTACCAGACCCCGTGCAAAAAGGATCAAAGTCACTAACCGGTTACTCCACTACGTGCGTGCTAAGACAAAGGGCTTAATGTGATTGCGCCAGAACGAAACCGGGTGAAATAGATACGAGGAACTCCGGGCAGAATTATAACGGAACTGTTGGATAGCTCGTTTGAAATGGAAGCCTACGACTAAGCTTATTTCTTGTGTCATTAGCATATCTTTAGTGTTTCACTCAAGTATCGGTCGAACCGATGGGGATTTCCCGAAATTGCTTTAAAAATTCAAGGTATGTCATGCATATGCGCTTGACAAAACTTGTCCGACCTTTCGAATAACTATTTGCTTGAGGACAAGCAAAGGTTTAAGTATGGAGGAATTTGATAACGAGAAATCATATCATACAATTACTACGCTTTTTACCGATTTTTATAATACATTGAGTCGTCTAACTCCCGATTATTCCGAGTTTTTGTGTCTTTTCACAAGTACAACATGTGTCAACTCAAATCAGTGAAAAAGGACCACATGAAGGAAGCTAACCAAGAAATAGAGGAGAAAGACCAAATCTGCAAAGACTGCAGATTTTGTAGCTGTGACGACCGTCACACCCTGTGACGACCGTCACGCCTCCCCAACTAGAAAGAACGCTCGTCACACATCATTGACGAGCGTAATGCGCTATTTAAGTGCATTACGACCGTCACCCACCTGTGACGACCGTCACACGCGTAAAGAGGAACGTTATAAATTAGTGGAGACGTGGGCAACGTGAGGGCAGAATTCTTCTCCTATATTTCCTCCACTCAGTAACCATGCATCCTGGTTTTGCTCCACTCAAGCCTTTTCCAAGATTTTTTCAACTGCAATATTTTCTCCTATATATATGTGGTAGTTCAATGGATGAGGGTCGAAGAATTTTTCCAGAGACCAAAATTGCTGCTTTTCTACATTAAACTATATTATTTATTTTTGAACCATTTTCATTCGTACTGTAATATTTATTTCCAGAATTTGTTTTTAGAGTGTTAATTCTTCATCTAAGAATTAACACAGTTATAGATTTCGATTGAATTGCAAGGAATTTGTAAGCATCCAAGATTACCACATCAACATTATTTCCAGGTTTTTTATGAAATTGATATTTATTTATTCTTGTGTTATGTCATTTATTTTTACGGATTATATTTTAAATTGCATAGTTATTAAATATATTATGTCCGGCTAAATTATTTGTACCGGTATGTGACTCCTAAGCACCGAAAGAATTCAGTGATACCTTGGCTAAAAACATTTATAAAATAATTTCAGGTTTCCAATTTCCATGTTTAATTTAACTACCCTTGTCACGAGAGTGAGAGGATAATTAACACGATTTTGCCACGAGAGTGGGAAATTAATTAAGGCAAGAACCTGCATGCGAGAGTTGGGGTTCGACCCAGATAGTGGTAACGAAACATTAATTTTTAAATACATGAGAGTGTTTTAATAAATTAATTAAACTCAAATTGTTTTCAAAAAGTGTTATTAAATTTAAAGTGCATCCACTAGGTTTAGTAGCATGACTTATTTCATGAACACGAGAGTGTATGTCTCAGGTTTTTAAACAATTCGTTTTTACCGAAATACTTTATATGCCAAGCGATTCACCGAATTCTCGAAGTACGACCATCACATACCGGTATAACTATTACTATTATTTTTAATTAAACTATTTCCCCCCTAAAACCAAATATTCATCGCTTAGTTAAACAACTGTAGCATTAGATCGTATGCGATTGATCCTCAGTCTCTGTGGGTTCGATAATCATTTAAAACTAGAACGACTAAACTGTATACTTGCAGTTAGTATCCCAATAGACTTATAAAGTCCCGATCAAATTTATGGGGAATGACACCCCAGATATTAAACCCAAATCATCAAAATCCAAACCTGGAATGGTTTGAATATTGACAACCTTCAATCTATCCTCTAGCTGCTTGTACTTATCGTCGGCAGGAGGATACTGCTCTTCAAAATAGTCTTTGTCATCAGACACTTAATCATTGACACACCCAGCCCAGGTGCTTCTTGCTTCTTCAGCTTGATTTTCGTCTTCCTCAGACGAATCTTCCACTATCGGCATCTGGCGGATCGAGTCTTTGAATCTTTTACCCATGTTGACTAGGGCTTTCCTTTTTGGTTTCTTTTTGGATTCCAGCAACATCATCAACTCTTGTTGCCCCTTGGCCAAGGTCTGCAGAGTCTCTTGAAACTGGGAATTTTGTGCCTGCAAGTTTTTCACTATTTTCTCGATATCCATATTACTGAAATAAACAGAAAAAAGATAAAGAGACCTGTTGTGGAAAACCTGTTTATGTTATGATGCATGAAAAATGCGCATGCAAATGATTTCAAGAATTTATAAGATTTAAATTTGTCTAGACAAAGAATGAACAAACTTCAAATTGCACTAATAAGTTCAAAATGGTCACAACATGCCTCTTGGGATTCCTAAGACAAAAAGGTCGAACGCATCCTCTTTGGTGCCATGTAGGCGTTCAAGCTTTGTTCTTCATGAAGTTTCCTTGTAAGCTCCAAAACCCTTTTTCTCGCTTGCGTAGAGCTGAGATTCAAAGGTGTCTCTCTCTTACTTTAGCTGAATCCAACCCTTTTGCAAGTCTTCAAGAGAAGTAGGAATGTTGGGATAGAGAACAGTATATGGGACATCTCCTTTAGCAACAGGTTACATGATAACTGGTAGGATGGAGGGGTAAGTCATTATGAGTTTCTGAGCACGAGCTCGTACCCACCTAAGGTAAAGCTGAAGGGGAATAGAGTTCTTGTGTCCCAGTGTCTTACTATCCACTATGTTTACCATCCTCCAAGCTCGTATAAACCTCTGATTGTAGCCTTGATCATCGCTCTCATAGTCGAACACCACTCTTTGGATGAGCATATCACGAGGACCGTCTCTTCGAGCATACCCAAACTGTCGCAAAACTAAGCAAGGGTTGTAAGTGATACCTCCCCTAATTCCAAGCAAATGGAAATTAGGTAATTCCCCACGACGGTCGATGATAGTAATGTCCTCCAAGGATCGAGAACACCAGTGAATATCTGAATGTCTGAGTTACATCAACCTATTGGACAACCTTAAACCTTGTTCGCTCTTCACAACTGATCGTGGGAGGTGCAAAACAAACCACCTAGCCAATAGAGGAGTGCAAGACATGAAGTCTCATCTTCTCTGCATGGTATGAGAGTGGAGAGAGTGTAGGATATCTCCCAACAAAGTAAGAACCGGATTGCGAGATATGAAGATTTTGACAACATTCACATCTATAAGTTGGCCAGGATTTAGAAATAGTACCATCCCATAGATGAGAAGGGCCAAGGTTTCTTCAAAAGCTTGTAAATCTAGAGTGTTCCCACAATCTTGTGCTTTCTCCAACAAGAACTTGGCTAGGAACCCTTTGATACCACTTCTTGTTTCCCAATTAGCCGTGACGTCGAATTTTTGCAAGTGCAAAGCTCGGGCAATCTCTTCAGGGGTCGCGTCTCTTTCAATACCGTTGAAAGGCAGTTGATTGAGAATAGGAATCCCCAAGAGTTGAGAAAATTATTCCATAGTAGGCACAAGCTGGTAATCGGGGAAGGTAAGGTAATGGTGTAAAGGGTCGAAGAACTGGAAAAGCACCTTCATCATGTCTTCATCAATGCTCGAGGTAACCAAGTTTAGGAGTCGACCGTGTCTTTTGGTGAATGAAGAAATCTCATGAACTCTCGATGCTAACTTTTTGGGTTGAGAAGGAATTCTTACGAGATTGACTTGGATAGTATTCTTGCGGGTGGAAGCCATGTCCTACAAAACAGAACAAAGATAAATTCCAAAAAGTCCTTGAAATGGTTAGTGCAAAATGCAATGGTATGATGTTATGATGTTATGTACAAGTAAGCATATACACACAAAGAAAACAAGTCCTTATGTTTAGGCTTGCATGGAGTTTATAGGTAAGTACCCTCTTGCAGTTTAGTTGGCTCGACTTGTCCTAGTAATAGTAACCGGGTTCTAGGGGATCTCAATATCACTGATCTTTCTTCATCGGGCATTGTTTCAGCGCAAGCCTCTTTAATGGCGACCGAAATATCCCGAAAGTCTGATCTCAATGAGCATAGTATCGAGTATCAACCAACTTCTAACTGTAAGTACGAAGTGTGCCTAAGAGGGGGTGGGGGGTGAATTAGGTACTTTAAAAATTTTCCAGTTTTAGTGATGGTGGATATTATTTTTCTGGTTTATGGTGAGTTTTTGAAAGAGTAAAGTGCAGAAAAATAAAGAGACACAAGCGATATATCCTGGTTCCCCTCATAGTCCGAGAGCACTCCAGTCCCCTTTCAACATGAAAGAGATTTCCTTATTGTGGCAAACTTAAACAAGAACTACCCAAAACCAAGAACAATCCTCTTGGACCAAGAACAATCCTCTTGGATTTTCACTATGTGAACAATGAGAACAATTCTCTCAAAGTGACTTTACTTGTATCCAACAATCCTGGAAAAACAAGATTTATAAAACACCTTGAACTTATTTCCAACAATCCTGAAAAATAAGCAAGTATATAGCAATATTTGATTTGAGTGAGTTTGAGTAGTAATGATCACTTTGAGTGATTTAATCAACGAATTGATCTTCTCTTCCAATGATAATAGTATACAATGACTCAAGATATATAATGCTCAAAGTTTTCTGGTTAATAATATGTGAAAGTGTGCAGAAAACTTGTGTATGAAAATGTATAACAGCTTGAGTTTGATTTTTGAAAATGCAGAAAATATGATTGGTAGAGGTGTTTAAAATGATTTTGAAAATGAGTATTTATATGTTCATAGAACCCTTTTGAAACAGCATAAAATTCTGTAAATGAATCATGAACAATTTCTAAGATTGAGTGAAAGGTTTTCATGAATTGGTGTTATGAACAGGCATGAGTAAAGCTGTTATTTTTCAAAACCGTTTAGCATGCAATCGATTGCACCCTTTGTGTAAATCGATTGCACAGGGTTTCAACAGCTAGAAATTCAAATATTTTGAGTGCGTAATCGATTGCACAAGTGTGTAAATTGATTGCACTTAAAGTCAGTAGCAAAAATTGATTGAGAGCAATCGATTGCATAACCATGCAAATCGATTTCACTTAGAAACAGTAGCAAATGTTTTGAAAAATTGAAGCATGCAATCGATTGCACCAATATGCAAATCGATTGCACTCAAGTGAAAATTGATTTTTTGCTTAGAAAAACTTGAGTAAGGATTTGGACAATATAAAATATTTCTTTTGACCATTGAGCATCTATGTCTTAAGTTCAAAGTAAGTATTATCATTATACTTTGAAATTTTGCTAAGTTCTTGAACCAAAGACTTTATCCATAGATGCTTTTAGCTTGATTAATTATCTTTGCCTTCTTGTCAACATGGTTTATCTTCATCAAAACAAAAGTGCATTTGAGAATTGATTTTACACAGACTGCACCAAAGCTAGCTACCTCACTACTTCCTAAAGGCCAAGTTGTTTAAGTAAAGGTTTTAAAGTCATTTAGTGCTTCATGACACCACATAGAGGCCCCGTATTCTCCTTGACTACTCAAGGGCTACCGGTACCAACAAATGTGTCACACTAACATAGCTATTGCATAGACCATGTCGGTATATCCCGCACAGTTTCCACAACTTATTGCTACTTACCTAAAAGGTGTCCCAGAACCGGATCGAGGATCAAAATAAGCGCAAACAAAGAACCATAATATAAAGCAAACAAGTCAAATAAAAAAAAGCAAGTAAAGGTGATCTAGCCCTAAGGTAACCCCACTTTTAAGTTTTCCCCAGTAGAGTCGCCATTTTTGTAACACGGTGGGAGAACTTACTTGGGTGTTTTACGTTTGATCGCAATTGTTACGGATAGCAAGAGTCGCCACTGACTTTTCTATTATCCAAATAAAGTAAAGGTTGAAAAGAACAGGAAATACCTTTGAGATTATTTTCTTGAGTTCGGGGGGTAGGTTATGAAAATGGGAGGTGTTATCACCCTTTTCATCCATAGTTATCTACGGGCTCTTAGTTGCTTTCTAGATCACTTTCTTTGTTTGAAAATGTGTTTGTGGTGGATATTGAAAGTATTTTTGAAAAGCGCATTCGTTTAGGAAAACTTTGTAATGACTCTCGTCTCTATAAGAATGTATACAAAGTGTTGGACTTTTGAAAATATTTTATATTTTTGAAAAGTGTTTGGTGTCTTTGAAAAATGTTTTGTTTTTGAGAATAGAATTTGAGCAAGCAACTAAGAACATTCTACCTTACTCAAAAGTCTTTTGTTCTTTTCCTCCTTTGATATTGCTATCTTACCATTGATTGGTAAGAAGTATTATCTTTGGATGTAAAGGGACGTGCGTGGGTCATCGTATAGTCATGAATACCAATGTTGTGAGACATCTTAGCATTTCTTTTAAGGGACGAAGATCATTTGTAAGGCAACATTTGAAGTGTCATCGAGGGACTATGATCTTTTGATTGTTTTTGCTAAGATGCCTTACATGCGTATTATTACCATTTTCTCAAGGCAACAAGTGGAGTTAACCCTAGAGGTTCATGTGTGCAAAGTGTGTTTGATTACATACATTTTTGTCTTTTTGATCAGGGTGGTCTACTTGTTGATTTTATCTTGCCATATATCCTAATTACTAACATTTCGTATAAAGTATAAAAAAAATGAAGAAAGATACAATCCTACACTATTACAACCATAAAAAAAATATAAAGGCAAAAATAAAATAAAAGTAAGAAAAGGGTCTTTTCGATTCAAGCAGAAAACCCTTTGATTCTGCACTTTCTGGTTCTCTTTGATTTGGCCTGAAAAGGGGGAAGCCATGACTTTCGATTGGGGCCTGGAGGCCAGCATGTTGAGCCCTTCGAATGGGCCTGGAGTCAGTGTGAGATGCAATCTGCCTTTCTACCTCCTTCGATTGGGGTTTGAAAGCAGTGAAGGAGTGCCTTTCGTCTGGGCCTGGAAGTCAGCATGGTGTCTTCTAGCTACCTTTTTCGTTTCACCTGGAGGTTAGTGTTGAAGCCAGAGGCTTCATTTCATACTCTTGTCTTCTGTTTCTTTAGTTTGAGATATTAAATAGTAACATGGCCTAAGGCCATGCTAGAATTACCTTAGGGTCAGGTTAGTTCATAAAACATTTGCAAGAAACCAAAGAAGAAAACCAAAAAGAAAGGCAATAACAACAAACTGAAAGGGTGTAAACAAAAGAGGAACAAATGATATGTATATGTTGGAAATAAAAAGGAATTTTATTTACATGTTTTTCTGCAAATGAAGGATCCAAGGTTAAGGATGACTTACCTTGCTTGAGGGTGGGACGTGTGCTGGGCCTTTAGGTGGTTGCCTTGAGTGCCCTTGGAATCAAAGAGAAGGAGCAAGGGTAGCGTCTCTACTGTTGGATTCGAAAGAGAAAAACAAGTGAAATGTCTTTCTTGCTGGATTTGAAGGGTAACAAGATGTAAGGATTCTAGGTTTTTGTTTTCACAAGTGTTTTAAGTGTTTGATAATTTTATGGTGTTTGAGAAATTTGAAGATTCGTTCCTCTCTCTCCAACAAGAAAAACCAGCCTCCTCATCTTTTCAAAGGATCTCTCTATTTATAGAGAAAGGTTTTGGGAAGTTTTTTAGTAAAAATAATAAAATAAGGCTTAGCTGGAAAGCAAATGCCCACTTGTGTCATGATCCCAAGATGAGATAGTAATATTAATGGTTTAGATGGATTCCTTTCTGCAGAAGGAAAACAGGCGCAAGGCTCAAAAAAGACTTTTCTAAAAGTAGTATTATACTATCAAGTGCAAGTTGTCTTGGACAACAAATGGGTAAAAGCCTAATTTTAACTGTATAAACAATTAAATATATAGTGAGTCATAGGTTTGAGTCCTGAAAAGTAGAAACACGTAGCCTAGCCTATGGGTCTAATGTTCAACTTGATCTTTTGAATTGAATCCTCCATCCTTCCATAACTTTCGACCAGACTAAAACAACATTCGTTCCCACCAGTTATGTGACCTTTGAATGGACCAAACATGTATTCTTAGAATGGTCCAAACATGTATCCTTCGAATGGGCCAATCATGTATTCTTCTAATGGGTCTCTTGTGTGGCCTTCGACTGAGTCTCTGCATGCTGAAGTGTACATAAATGTTTCAAAGGGGAGTCTGCACCCAGTCGAAACTGGCACAAAGGAAGCTTATGCATTATGGATGCTAGCATGAAGCAAGTCAGGGCAGGCATAAAGGAGGTCATTGCCTAGGAGAAGTTGGCACAAAGGTGGCCAGTGCCTTGTGGTCGAAGGTAACTTTGAAGGAGTCTTGGCCTTGTGCTGAAGACAAACTGAAGAGGGATATGCGCGCTAGTGACATGCTGAGGGGTATTTTGCCCAGTGGGAGTTTTTGTGAATCGAATGCCAATTTGTAGAAGTTCTTGCTTTTGTGCGCTGAAGGCACGCCCAAAGGGATATTTTACCTAGTAGAAGTAGGAAATGAGCTTGCTAAAAGGAAAATAAATTCTCAATCGAAGCAAGGATCCAGCTTACATGCGGGTAGCCATTACATTTGTGAGTCAAGCCAACATGCAAAGACAGTGGTGCAGTCGAAGGAGAACTGACAAGAAGCCCTTCCCCTTTGGATCGAAGAAGGCTATTTTAAAGGGAGAGCATTCTCAGTCGAAGCTTGTGTACAACAAGTAAGCAACAGCCCAAGGCTTCAGTCGAAGCTTGGAAAATTGAGGCAAGCTTGGAGGAGGTTAGACGCTTAATCGAAGCCTGTCCAAATACCAAATCGAAAGGCCTTTTAACATGCCAATTGAAATACTTTAGCTAAGAAGCCAATCGAAGACTCCTTGTTCAAAAATTTTATTTTTCCTTTACTCAAATTCTTGTGACCACCCATATAAGAAAAAAATATTGGAAAACATGAGAGGGTAAATTTTGGGGTACAACACATACCTTTCTGCTGTTGAAGAAGAAGAGCCAGGAACACATTGAGAGCTTTGGGAACTTTGAGAAGAAGCCATTGTTCACACAAACTTTTTGAAGATTTTTGAAAGAAAATTGCACACAAATAGTAGAGAGAAGAAGTGAGAGTGAAAAAGTGAAAGTGAATGGTGTATTTATAAACAAATAGAAAACTTAATTAGCAAGAAAAGAGTGAAAAGAAATGATTACATAGAATTAATTATTCCTGAAAATAGGGAGATGGCATGGAGATATAAAACAGTTATTGATACAACACGAGTCTCAATGCATCCAATCAATGACTAGTCCCTTCAGAATTTGAAAGCATGTTCAGCCTTAGAAGAAACTCTTGTGAGAGGATGACAGATGTTGATGTTGTGAACTTCATGCTTCTATCTTTGAAATGAACAGTTTGGGAACTGTTCAGATCTTCTTAGATAGATCCTGATATAATTGTCCTTCTAATTTCTGAAGAATTATTCATCATATGTTCACCAACAAAACATAAAATTCTGAGGGTTAAAGAATACATAAATAAAACTCTTATTCTGGACATAATTCCTTGCTGAGATGTTTCAGAATGAAATTAAACCTATCTTTAGAAAGGCGTTTAGTGAAGACATCAACCTATTGATGGTCTGTGTCAATAAATTTTAAAGAGAGAATTCCTTTCTGAATATAGTCCATAATGAAGTGATGTTTTATTTCTATTTGCTTAGCCCTAGAATGTAAAATAGGATTTCTAGATAAACAAATGGCAAAAGTATTGTCACAGAGTATAGGAATGTTACTCTCAAATATATTGAAGTCTTCAAGCTTACTTTTCATCTAGAGCTTTTGTGTGCTGCATCCAGCTACTGCTATATATTCAGCTTCAGTGGTTGATAATGCAATTGTGGATTGCCTCTTGCTGGATCACGAGATCAAATTTTCTCCCAGAAACTAGCAGCTTCCAGAAGTGATTTTTCTTTCTACTCTATCTCAAGCGAAGTCAGCATCACAGTACCCTACTAATCTGTATTCTTTGGTTTTTCTATAAAACAAACCAAGATTAGTAGTACCTTTCAGATACTTGGAAATTCTCTTAACAACTGTTAAGTGAGATTCTCTAGGATCTGATTGGAATCTGACACATAGACATACACTATACAGAATATCATGTCTTGAAGCTGTAAGATATAAGAGAGAACCAATCATACCTCTGTAGATCTTATGTTCTACCTTTTTACTTACCTCTTCCTTTTCCAGAATGCATGTTGTATGCATTAGAGTTTTGGCTGGCTTACATTCTGATAGGTCGAATTTCTTCAGAAGTTCTTTGATGTACTTTCTTTGGTGTTTGTAAGTTCCTTCTGAAGTTTGATTGATTTGAATACCCAGAAAAAACTTTCGTTCTCCTATCAAGCTCATTTCAAATTCTGTCTGCATAGACTTAGCAAATTCTCTTCCCAGAGTGGCTTTAGTAGATCCAAAAATAATATCATCTACATAAGTTTGACAAACTAGAATGTCATTTTAAATGGCTTACAGAATAAATTTGTTTCCACCTTCCCTCTGGTAAAATCATTTTCTAACAGAAAGCTACTTAGTCTTTCATGCCAAGCTCTGGGAGCTTGTTTCAGACCATATAGTGATTTCCTTAGTTTAAATACATATTCTGGATGTTTTGAATTTTAAAAACTAGGGGGTTGTTGAACATAAACTTCTTCATCAATGTATCCATTTAAGAATGCACTTTTGACATCCATCTTCTAAAGAGTGATGCCATTATTTACAGCAAAAGAAATTAAAAGTCTAATAGATTCTAACCTGGAAACTCGAGCAAAGGTTTCTGTATAGTCTATCCCCTCTTGCTGACAATAACCTTGTGCAACCAGCCGTGCTTTGTTTCTGATGACTTCTCCTTGTTCATTCAGCTTGTTTCTGAATGCCCATTTGGTTCCAATAATGTTGAACCCTTTTTGTTTGGGAACCATATCCCACACATCATTTCTGGTGAGTTGGTTTAATTCCTCCGGCATTGCAAGTATCCAATCATTGTCCAGGAGAGCTTCATAAATGGAAGTTGGCTCAACCAGAGACACTAATCCTATGACAGATTCTTTAGAGTTTCTAAATGTGGATCTTATTCTGATTGGGTCTTCTTTCTTTCCTAGAATTTTGTCTTCCAGATGAGCTAAGTTGCTTCTGGATTGTCTTTTTTGGAGAGGTTCTTCAGATGTTGCTGTAATATTTGTGACATCTTCTTCTGGTGTTGTTTGTGATTCTTTATGAGAACCTTCTGATGCAATGTCTTCAGTACCTGTAAATTTGACTTCTATATCTGCAAAAGATTCATCTTGCTTTTACTTTTGAGAGCCAAGCTTATCATCAAATCTAACATTGATTGACTCTTCTACAATCTGTGTTTTTGTGTTGTATACTCTGTAGCCTCTTGAGTGTTTAGAGTATCCTAACATAATACACTTTTGTGCTTTAGAGTCAAACTTGTTCATATGATCTTTAGTGTTAAGAATAAAACAAATACGTCCAAATGGATGGAAATATGAGATTTTGGGCTTTCTGTTCTTACACAGTTCATATGGAGTCTTATCCAGAATAGGTCTTATGGAGATTCTATTTTGAATGTAACACACTGTGTTAATTGCTTCTTCCCAGAAGTTCTTAGCAATGTTAGTCTCGCTGATCATGGTTCTGGCCATTTCTTGGAAAATTTCTATTCTTTCGCTCTATAACTCCGTTTTGTTGAGGAGTTTTAGGACAATATAAATCATGAGAGATGCCATTATCATTAAAATATTGTTCAAATTTTTTGTTTTCAAATTCTCCACCATGATCACTTCTGACTTTAACAATTCTAAGATCATTTTTGTTTTGGACTTGGTTACAGAAGGCAAAGAACACAGAGTGTAACTCGTCCTTGTGTCTTAAGAACTTTACTCATTTCCATCTACTATAGTCATCTACGATCACTAATCCATACTTCTTGCCACTAATGGATGCAGTTTTCACTGGTCCAAATAGATCTATATGCTGAAGTTCTAATGGTTTAGATGTAGAAACAACATTTTTTACTTTAAAAGAGGGTTTTTCAAACTTGCCTTTTTGACATGCTTCACACAGAGCATCTGAGTTGAACTTCAGGTTAGGAAGTCCTCTGGCCGTATTTAGTTTGTTAATCTGAGATATTCTTCTCATAATAACATGCCCTAATCTTTTGTGCCAGACCCATTACTCATCGTTAAAAGACAATAGGAATTTTACATTCTGACTTTTCAGTTCAGAAAGTTTTATTTTGTAAATGTTGTTCTTTCTCTTTCCATTAAAGAGGATAGATCCATCTTTCTGACTAACTGCTTTACAAGACTTTTGATTGAATATTATATCATAACTGTTATCACTAAATTGACTTTTGGATAACAAGTAATGCATTAATCCATATACGAACAAAACATTAGTTATAGAGGGAAGATTACCATTACCAGTAGTTCCATAGCCAATGATCTTGCCCTTCTGATTGCCTCTGAAACCTACATAGCCTCCAGATTTAAGCTCTAGGCTTTGGAACATATTCTTTCTTCCCGTCAATGTGTCGAGAGCATCCAGAGTCCAGGTACCAAGATTGGTGTTTCAGTCTTGCTGTTAAAGATATCTGCAACATAGACAATTTTATCCTTATGTACTCATATCTTTTAGGGTCCTTGTTTATTAAAGTTACAAAAATTCTGTTTGAATTTTGGTTTAGCAGAAAAATAATTAATAGTGTATTTTAAGTCATGTGTGTGCCCATAGGTAAAGTGAGATTCAGAGGAGTGTGTTTAATAACCAAATCCTTAATTTTCTTAGGTTGGGATACTTTACCTTTGTATCCTATTCCTTTTCTGCCATTTCTGCTAACTCCATAGATCATTGAAGCCATCTTGCTTCTATCTATGTTTTAGCGAAGAATTTCTGAAAGCTATGATCATATTCCTGTATGATCTTATCAGGATTACTAGGAACTTATGAGATAGTTTCCTTCTGAGTATTTTGTAATTAATTTTCAAGTTTTGAAAAGTTTCTTTCAGCTCAGAGTTTTCCAATCTCAGTTTCTTAGTTTCTTTAGAGTTAAAAACTAGATCCTTTTTAGATTCTTGTTTATGACTTGAAGTTTCTGATACTGTAATACGGTGGGAGAAATGACTTGGATGTTTTGCATTTTATCTCAATTGTTGCGGGTAGCAAGAGTCGCCACCGACATTTCTTTTATCCAATAAAGGAAAGGGTGAAAAGAACAGGAAATACCTTTGAGATTATTTTGAGTTCGGGGGGTAGATTATGAAAAGGGAAGGTGTTAGCACCCTTTTAATCTATAGTTATCTATGGGCTCTTAATTTCTTGCTAGATCTCTTTTGAAATTGCTTTGTTTGAAAAGTGTTTGTGGTGGGTTTTGAAAGTATTTTTGAAAAACGCCTTCGTTTAGGAAAACTTTGTAATGATTCTCGTCTCTATAAGAATGCATACAAAGTGTTTGACTTTTGAAAATATTTCATGTTTTGAAAGCGTTTGGTGTGTTTGAAAAGATGTTTGTTTTGAAGATGGATTGTGAGCAAGCAACTAAGAATTTTTACCTACTCAAAAAGTATTTTGTTCATTCATTCCTTTGATATTGCTATCTTACCATTGATTGGTAAGAAGCCTTTTCTTTGGATGTAAAGGGATGGGTGTGGGTCATCGTATAGTCATGATAGAAATGTTGTAAGATATCTTAACATTTCTCTTGAGGGACTAAGATCATTTGTAAGGAAGCATTCGAAGCGTCATCGAGGGACTATGATCTTGTATTTTTTAATCGTTTTTGCTAAGATGCCTCACATGCATAACATGACCATTTTTCATAAGGAAACAAGTGGATTTAACCCTAGAGGTGCAAGTGTTCAAGTGTTTGTATTCCATACTTGATTCATCTTGAATTAAGGCTTTCTAAGCATTGATTTTATCTTTCCATACAAACCCTAATTACTAGCATTTATATGAAAGCGATAAATTGTGGAAAGTAAATATCCTATGATATTACAATTATTTGGGGATGGGATGTAAAAATTTACAATTAGGGGTTGCAAGAAATTAAAGTCCTTATTATCTATTACAATCATATTGAAATAATGTACAAGAATTGAATGTAAAATAGATTTGTTTTGTTTTTATTAAGAAAAGAAATAAATTTGCCTAAGGCAATGATTTTAGTCTTTTTGTTTTAAAAGAAATAAATCAAAGTATAATAATATAAAGTATTTTTAGTGTTTTTGATTAATGAAAATAAAAGTGATGATAAAAATAATAAGAGAATAAGAGTTGGAGTCAACATGTTGCCAAAAGAATAGAAATACGAAAGAGCAGAAGTTATGATCCAGGCGCACTGCAAATCAGAAAGAAAATGTTAGTAGAAAATGGGGAAGGCCAGAAGTTCTAGATTCAGACGCCCTGCGGTTTTGGGGTTTCTGGAAACAAAGGAAATCCTAGAAGTTCTGGTTGTTGAGAGCCTAGAAGTTCTAGTGCAGCTGGAAACCTAGAAGTTCTAGTGTTACTAGAAGGCTAGAAGTTTTGTTAATGGGTAAGTAAGGTGATGATGTAGTTGGATGAGAATATCTAGAAGTTTTGGTCCAGGGACACTGTTTTGACAAACAAAGGGGGAGGGGCTTTATCTAGAAGTTCTGGTCCGGGAATGTTATTTGACAAATAATGGGTAAAATGTTTAAGAAATAAACACAAAAGATGTTTCTGGGGCTAGAACCCCGGACCTTTAACATTAATGCTTTATGTGTGCGCTCTCTACCACTGGGCTGGCTATACATCCGATATTTGAAACAAAAACATAAGCATATATTACAAAGTAAGTTCTGATAGTGAACTTCATCTTCTTCTTCGCGCCAACTAGAGTATATGCAACTTAGTCATTTCTCAACAAAAAATTGGAAAATGAAAACATAGAAGTTATGGAATATTTCATCATGGTTTCAGAATATAAAGCATCAAAACTGTAAACCATAAGCAAACATGAATTTTGCTAATCCTAATTCTGAACCCTAATTTTCCCAAGAAGTTATGATCTGAAATTCTCTCTACTTAGGCCATATAAATGTAATCTATAAATATGTAAGATTCAGAGCCATGATATCTACATTGTGTCTTTGAAATTGCAAGCCTAACAATGCCTAAGTAATGAGATAAAAATCAGGAGAAACTTACCTTGTCGCTAGAAATTGTCTGTGAGTTAGAGCCTGGTTCAGATTGATGTGATGTTCTGGTCAGCTTCCTCAAGTTCTCAGAAAGCTAAAGCAACCCTTAACTTGAGTTGTGGATGGTTGGAATGCTCTGGAGCAGTCAAGATGCAAAATTCTAATATTTGAAATGGAGAGTGGTGAAGACTCTATTACAGTTTGAAAACAGGAGTTGGGAAAGCTTCTACGTGTATACCAGAAACTGTGTGGATGATTTGGCCAAGAAACGCACTAGGAAAATTAGAGTTTGAATGCAAAAATCAGAAACTAGCAGGTTTTGTGTTTGTGTTGCAATTTCAGGTTCTTGGGAATTTTCAACAAGGTTTCAGGGATTTTTTTTTAATCCTTCTCAGTTTGCAAATGAAGTTTAATTTATAGGAAAAGGATTTAGAAGTTTGGATAAGTCAGGAGTACAACCATCATGTGTTATGGATTGTTGACTTGTTTTTTAAGCAAGTTTAGACAAGCATGGTTTCAAGGCAACGTAGGGTGGTTAGCAGCTTTAAACATGCCTAATATGAGTTTGTAGGCATGATTTATGGGGAAGTACACTCAGCAACAAAGTAAAGTATGGGCTCAAAATGAACTTTGTACAAAAGTTTGCTTTTCAAGAACAACAGTGGTACTTTTATGCCACGCGTGGGAAGATCTTTTGGATAAAGGCTTAAACACTGGAATAAAGAATCAAAAGTTGGTGTAAGCATTAAATTATGATGGGATTTGTTGCACCCCAAAATTTGCCCTCCCATATTTCCCAAAACATTTCAAGAAAAATTCACAAGTCTAACCCGGCGCGTCATATTCAGGTGTTCTTTCACCAAGATATCTCTGATAACGTATGCTCAAATTCAGAAGGTATCCGAATGTGTGAGTTTTCTCAAAGAAATATGGTGAAAAAGTGTGCTGAAAGTGCAGTTCTTACGCGCTAAAAAATTCATAACTTGAAGATCGTGGCTCGTTTTGAACCCGCTCCGGTGGCCAAATTTCCGTCTTGATATTATCTACGTTTTCATCTCTCATGTCTGGAAGCCAATTTCAATCAGAAAGTCTTCAAAAATATGGATTTATCAAGTATTTTTGTACAGAAAATTTGTGACAGAAGTTTATTTGCGTCATGTTCAGAAAATCATAACTTGGTCGATTTTCATCGTATCAAGCTGGTTATGGCGCCAAAATCTCACAAATTGAGTTGGCTACATTTTCACAGAAGGTATTGAGTTCAAACGGTATTCGAAAGGCCTTCATTTTTTTCTCAGAGTGCGTGACACGCTGAAAATCCTGAATGCTGAATATTATTTGATCTGGGCCGAAACTTCGAAAATTCATAACTCGGTCAATTTTTATCGGATTGGACTCATATTTTTACACAAGGTTACTGACTCATAGATCTACAACTTTGCTTCAAAGGTCGAGACTGGATTATGCTCCGATCAATACCAGTTTTTTATTGAAGAACGTGTCAGAGTCGAC
Organism: Vicia faba; assembly: GCA_948472305.1. NCBI lineage: Eukaryota > Viridiplantae > Streptophyta > Magnoliopsida > Fabales > Fabaceae > Vicia > Vicia faba. The sequence continues at coordinate 490,136,649 of OX451739.1, forward strand.
ACTGGAGCCCAAAATAAGTTTGTCTGAGCTGAAACTTCAAAAATTCATAACTAATTCACCGTTTATCCGATTGAGTCGATTTTCGGACAGGAGTTAGTTCTCGATATTGGCTACATTTTGTTCTCACATTTCAACTTCAAAAATTGCACTTAAGTCCCTGCGATTTAGCCTGGAAAGTGACGAACTCATGTGAACATTGGAGGCCCAATTGCACATTTAAAGCCCATTTTCTTTACCCTAATTTCCATTATATAATCACATTCTTTTCCCATAAAAAAAAGAGGAGAGAAAAAAACCCTTGCCACAACGCTATCAGAATATCAAATTCTTTCAAGAACCTTAAAACCTTGAAAATCCTTATTACAAATCCATCTCTCACTACAAACAAGCCATTCAGTTACAAACCAACATCTCACTACTTCTTCAGTAAGAGTAAGGCTGGCTTGATCTCCATGAGCAAAAGGGCATAAAAGCATTCATGTCACTACTTTTCCAGTAAGGGTAAGGTTGATTTGATCTCCATGATCAAAAGGGTATAATCATTCATACATGTCATATTGGCCTAAACATTAAATTTCTTCATATATTGGCTTTATTTGTATTTTATGATATATAGTGATTTATTTAATGTGTTCATGAGATTCAATACTGCAAATTTAGGCAGGATCCCTTGCAGGTTCATTAAGGAACGTTGACGCCAAAACACAAATGGCCAAAAGCCAAAACACAAATGGCCAAAACAAAACAGTTTATACATGACGCCAAAAGCTGTTTCACCCCTCCAATAAGGTCTGTATACTCCTAAACTCTCTCTCTATTTGTATTATGTTCCTTTAATTAGTTAATCGTTATTATTTTTATTAATCACTAACCAATTAACATTTTTCCTAATAAAATTAAAAACACAAAAAATATTTTATTTATTAAAATTAACTTCATCACTTTTATTTTTGTAAATAAATTAATTTAATCAATTTAGCTTTAATTAGATTTAACTTTTAATATTTTTTACAATATTTAAAATTAATTTAGAATATTAGGTTTTTATTAGCATTAATTCAATTTATTTTATTTCTTTAAAAACTCAAAAATTCAAAAATATTTTCATTATTTAATTTAATTTAATTGTTCATTTAATTTAATTCCATTTAATTCAAAAATAAACAAAAATCACTTTCTCTCTAAAAAGGGGTCAAAACCCCAAAAAACTCGCATCCGATTTAATTTCCCGCACGCGATCCATTTTTCCATATTATTGTACTTGCTTCCAGAATGTAATAACTTTAATTAGGACTTTATTTATTTATTGCTTTATTTTACTTTCCGCAATTTAAATTAAAGGGTTTGTTTTTGCCGATGTAAATACCCGACGCCTTGTAATAGCTTAGATTTAATTTTCCGCAATTTACTTTCCGCAATCATTAACTGTTAATTATGCATCACAAGACTTGTATGAAGAATAAAATCAATCTGTAGCTCACAAATAACATGTACAAGATAATCTTAACTGAATTGGACACACATGCACACTCCACTCCTAGGGTACACCTCACTCATTGCCTTCGAAACGTGGTCGTCAAGTATAGGACGTTTTAGCGGTCACTCTTATGTCCAAGATCCAGTTGCCTCGAAACTGTTGCCTCGAAACGGTTGCCTCGGATTAAAAAAGGATCTAGGACATTAGGGTTACCGCTAAGGCGTCCTACTATTGCTTTGGTGACCACACATGTCCCTTAATCGAATTGACCCGAATACCTCCAACGACGGTGCTTCCTACTTCTCAATAGTGGGATAACACTGTTTAAAGGACTCTTACACAGCCTAATTCCTTAGGGTAGGTAGATCTCATGGGTACTTGCTCTTTTCAAAACAAACAAAAACAACTTTTCACACTGACACTTTCAAAAGCTTTCAAAACAAATTTTTCAAACACTCTTGAGACAGATACAAGAGTCATTCAGAAATCTTTCAATGAAACTTTTTCAAACCCACTCACATTTTGAAAAGCAAACATTTTGAAAACATAAGAGCAAGTATCTAAGAGCCCATGGATAACCATAGATAGAAAGGGTGCTAACACCTTCCCTTTCTATAAATCTACCTCCCGAACCGAGAAACGTTCTCATAAGGAATTTTGCTGTGCTTTTGTCCTGTCCATGTTGGAGAAAATAAAAGACGGTGGCGACTCTTGCTTACCGCGACATACGCGATCCAGCTTTAAACAGTCAGTTCTATTTCCACCGATCACAGAACTGGCGACTCTGTTGGGGAAAAAAACTTAAAGTGAGGTGTACCTTAGGATAGCTCATACTTGTGTTTTCAATTGCTTTGTTTTGTTTGCTTTATTATTGTGGGCATTGTCTTGGGAGTTCTATAGATCCTAACCCAGACCTGGGGGATACCTCTTATAAAGTAGCAACAAGACTGTGAGGGAACTGTGCAGGGTATACCGACACGGTTGAAGCAGTCTGCTACGTTGATGTGGCACTTTGGTGAGTACCGGTAACCCTTGAGTCAAGTCAAGGAGAGTACGGGGCCGCCGCGTGGTGTCGTGAAGCATCAACTGACCTTAGGAACCTTAATTGAACCATCCTGGCCTCTTTAGGGTAGTGAGATAACTGACTTTGGTGCAGTCCAAAGTTGGTTGATACTCGATACTACACTCATTGAGGGTTGTTTTCTTGGAATATTTTGATCGTCAGTTCAGTGGCTAAATCGAAACAATGAACACAGAAAACAATCCAATGATATTGAGATCCTTAGAACCCGGTTACTTCTGATAGGACAGGTTTGAGCCCACCAACCTCAAGAGGGTAATACCTAGACCCCATGCTGGCCTGAACTCTAAGGGCTGTCTTGTGTGACTTGTGTGCCTTACCATGTTTGCTTTTTGTGGATACTTCTGGTGTGTTTTTATCATAATATCATAACATCATACAGCATCATATGCATCCACTAACCATTTCAGGGGTTCGAATCTTCATCTTTGTTCTTGTTTTGTAGGACATGGAAACTATCCGCAGAAAGACAATTCAGATCAACCTCATAAGGGTCCCTCCTCAGCTTAAGGAACTTACATCCCGGATTCCCGAGAGCTCTTCTTTCAGTGAGAAACATGGAAGACTCATCAGCTTGGTCAACACCAACATTGAGGAAGATATGATAAAGGTCCTCTTCCAGTTCTTTGACCCTCTGCACCACTGTTTTACTTTCCTGGATTATCAACTGGTGCCTACATTGGAAGAGTTCTCCCAACATCTGAAGATCCCTATCCTCGGTCAACTACCCTACAACGGTACGGAAAGGGAACCAAAACTTGAAGAGGTTGCTAAAGCATTGCGCCTACAACCATCTGACATCAAGGGGCATTGGGAAGTTAGAAACGGTATCAAAGGATTCTTGGCAAAGTTTCTGTTTGAGAAGGCCCAAGAATGTTGGAATTCCCTTGACCTACAAGCCTTTGAGGAAGTTGTGGCACTCCTTGTCTATGGGTTGGTGTTGTTCCCGAATCCCAATCAACTTATAGATATCAATGCTGTCAAGATCTTCATGTCTAGGAATCCTATACCTACGTTGCTTGGGGACATCCTTCACTCATGTTACACTCGAACCATGAGAAAAAGAGGTGTTCTTATGTGATGCACTCCTCTCCTGGGAAGGTGGTTTATTTCGCACCTTCCACAATCAGTTTTGAAGAACGAGCAGGGTTTGAGATGGTCACAACGATTGATGACTCTTACGCATGCTGATATACATTGGTGTTTTCGGTCCAGAGAAGACGTCACTATCATTGATCGTTGCGGGGATTTTCCCAATGTTCCTTTACTTGGAATCAGAGAAGGTATTACTTACAACCCGTGTTTGGCTTTGAGACAGTTCAGATATGCTCGGAGGGATGGCCCTCATGACATGTTACTTCCTGACATAGTTTTTGACTTTGACGACGATTCACAAGGGCTTCGCCAGAGATTTATCAGAGCTTGGAGGATGCCCAACAAGGTAGACAACAAGACACTGGGGCACAGGAACTCCATCCCGTTGGAGCCTTATCTCAAGTGGGTACGAGCCCGCTCCCAGAAGCTAGTGATGCCATATCCTCATGTTCTCCCTGTGATCAAAGAGCCAGTTTTGGAAGGAGAGGCCTCATACGCCATTCAACATGCTGACATGCCTACATCCTGGGAAGAAATGCAGAAAAGCTGGATCCAACTTAAGGAAGAACGGAATTCTCTTAAAAAGAGTCTACATGCCAGTGAGAAGAAGGTCTTGGAGCTCACCCGCCTACTGCACGAGGAAAAGACTCTCAACACTTACATTGCTCCAAAGAGGATGCGTAGTGTCTTTTGGGATTGATTTACTTTGTAATGTTTTGCCCACGAGGCCTTGCTGTACTGAACAATTATTTCTTAATGATAACGTGTGTTCCTTTTTGTCTACAACAAATTTGAACTTTCGAACCCTTGAATGCATTGCATAAACAGCATATCATGCATCATATGCATTACAGGTACTCTTCTTTTCAGGTTGCTTAATGTTTTTCGCTGTTTGTTTCAGCAGCCATCATGAATCCTGAATCATCTACTGAGCAATCCATCAAGGCCCTCCAGGCCCAAAACGCCCAGTTCCAAGAGCTGATCATGATTTTGGCCCAAGGTCAGGAGGAATTGAAGGCTCTGCTGGTCAAGAAGAAGAAGAAGAGAACTGTACTATTCAACACTGGCCGAAGGTTTGGTAACACACTGCAAAATGAGGCTGACCAAGCTGGTTCTTCTGTAGCGAAAGGCAGTCCCCAAGGGGGAAGGGTTCCTAGTCCAGTGGTCTCTGACAACGAGACTGATTTCAATGAAGAGCAGTACCCTCCCGCTGAAGACAGGTGTAAGCAGTTAGAGGATCGTCTGAATGCCATGGAAATTCAACAGGTGCCTGGGTTGGATTTTGGAGATCTGGGTTTATCTTCTGGTGTGGTAATCCCACACAAGTTCAAAGCACCATCTTTCGCAAAGTATGACGGGGCGTCCTGCCCTAAGCTACACCTCAGATCTTATGTGCGGAAGATCCAACCGTATACTGTGGACAAGAACTTATGGATCCATTTCTTCCAAGAGAGTCTTTCAGGGACTCATCTCGAATGGTTCTATCAGCTGGATGGAACCATGGTTCGTAACTGGGAGGACTTGGCTACTGCTTTTTACAAGCAGTATCAGTACAATGTCGACCTCGCTCCTACACGTACCCAACTCCAGGGTATGTCGCTAGGATCAGGAGAAGGTTTTAAAGAGTATGCGCAGAAGTGGAGGGACCTGGCTGGCAGGGTGCAGCCGCCATTAAACGACCGTGAACTCGTGGATATGTTCTTAGGGACCCTATCCGGGCCGTTCTTCAACCATCTCATTGGTAATTCTTCTGCAGGGTTTACATACCTCATTCTGACTGGTGAGAGGATAGAAGCTGGGATGAAATCAGGGAAGATACAGAAAGGTGCGTCCTCAAGTTCTGAGAAAAAGCCTTTCAAGAAGGAAGCCAGTGTTGTGTATGGGCCCAGAAGGGAAAACAAATCGGAACGCCGCCAAGCTGTCAACGCGGTAGTAATTGCAAAGCCTGCTTCCGCTCCTCGGCAACCTAACCAACCAAGGGGTGAGAGACTTAGAAGAGAATATACTCGGCTTAGTATGACCTTTTCGCAGATCTTGCTGCAACTGCTATCGACCAACTTGGTAACCGTCAGAGAAGCTACGAAGGTGGTAAACACAACCTCCCCGAAGTATAATCCCAACGCCCGATGTGCTTATCACTCTGACAGCCCGGGGCATTCTACTGATGATTGCTGGGCCCTGAGAAATAAGGTCCAGGACCTTATTGATGCCAAGGAAATATAGTTTGAGGCACCCGAAAGGCCCAACGTTGTGACTGCTCCTATGCCCCAGCATGGAGTAAATGTTATTGAGGAAGACCTGTATGCAGTTTCTGTGGATGATGTTGCTACCCCTTTATTGACTGTCAAGAGGAACCTGTTTCTAGCCGTTTTATTTCCGGGTTGTAGCAAGGGTTGCCTTCTGTGTGCCGTTTCCCCTACTGGTTGTCTGTTGCTGAGGTCAGGCGTCCAAAACCTGATGGATAGCAAAGAGATCTTGTTCAAGAAGACCGCTGTTCCTACTGTTCCCACTGAAGAAGTATCCGTTGTCACCATTTTCAACAATTCTACCAAGGCTCCCCCGAGGAAGCCAGTCAAAATCATGTCTGTTGCACCTATCATCATTACTGTTCCGGGGCCCCTCCCCTATAAATCTGACAAGGTTGTCCCATGGCACTATGGGGCAGATGTGTATGTGCTTGGAGTGAAGCAGGAGTTCAACACTAATACCGGCATCAGTAACATCACCGGTCCCGCTAAAGTTACCCGCAGTGGCAGGCTCTTCTCGCCTGACATTGCGCCACCAATTATCCGAAGACCTCTTATCATCACGCCTACAAGTGCGCCTGTCTCCCCTTCTGATCACGTTTCTACCCCTACTGCTGAGTCATCTGACACTCGGGGCAAAGGGATTGCTGATGTGCCTGCCCAGATGGAGGCACCGAAGACTGTTAATGTTGAAGCTTCACAACAAGAGATGGAAGAAATCCTTAAGATTATCAGGAAGAGCGATTTCAACATCGTTGAACAGCTGGGGCATACCCCCTCTAAAATCTCTATGCTATCACTGCTTCTATGTTCAGAGGCCCATGCCAAGGCCCTGATTTCATTCCTGAAGACGGCCCATGTGCCACAAGAAACGTCTGCGGATCAATTTACTGATTGTGTGGCCAACTTGACTGCTGACAATGGGCTGGGTTTCTCGGATGCTGATCTGACCGCTAAGGGAAAGAACCACAATGATGCCCTGCATGTCTCCATTGAATGCAGGGGAATTACTCTTGCACACGTGTTGGTGGACACCGGTTCTTCACTGAACATATTGCCCAATAAGGCCTTAGACAGGTTGGATTGTGAGGGTTTGGAGTTGAAGCCTAGTAACATCGTTGTCCGAGCCTTCGACGGGTCGAAGAGGATGGTACATGGTGAAGTAGATATTCCGATCCGGGTTGGTTCCCAAGTCTTTGATTCAATGTTCTATGTGATGGACATTCGTCCATCCTATTCTTGTTTGCTGGGTCGTCCTTGGATCCACGAGGCTGGGGCTCTCCACTCTACACCAGAAGCTTAAATACCCTGTCAGAGGGAAGATTGTTACGGTGCAGGGGGAGGAAGAATACATGGTTAGTCATCTTAACTCGTTCCGGTATATAGAGATGGACGGGGAGTTCATTGAGACCCCCTTTCAACATTTTGAAGAGGTGCCTCTAACATTGGCGTCAGCGGAGACAGTAGTTGAAGAAGACTCTCCTTTGAAGATGGCATCCTTGAAGGACGCCCGGGCCGTGATTGAAAAAGGTGAATGTGCAAACTGGGGCAGGCTCCCTGATTTTACTCCAAAGACTGACAAATTTGGGCTGGGTTTTACTGCAGAGGCTCAGAGGGCTGTACGCAAAGCAAGGATCGGAAGACCTCTCGTGTTCATCACCAACCCGGGAGTGAATGCTATTGAAGGCGATGCAGAGGAATCAGAGTTTGATAGCTGGATCTACCTGACGACCGACGGTGGACTGAACAATTGGACTGCAAAAGACTACATACCTGTTACTTTTGTTACTCAGTAATGAATTCCTTTGTTTTTTAAATTTGTAACGAACAATAATGTGAAACTTTATGGCCCGGTGTCTTACCCGGGGCACCGTTGGATTCATTTGTGAGGGCTTATTACTTGTCATTTCCATATATCATGAATAAAAACATTGGACGTTGTTCGCATTTCAAATCTTGTGCTCCCTTTCTTTCTTTCTTTATTGCAAAACAGCTATATTTACACACACTCACCTATACAGGTTTCAATCCACTCTGGATCTCACTGGTAACGACTCTGCTACTTCCAGTTATGACTTCGAAAATCCGATCAACTTAGCCGAAGACGAAGGTGAAGATAATTGCGAAGTGCCTGGTGAGCTTGCAAGACTGTTACTCCAGGAAGAGAGGGCCATTCAGCCACATGAAGAGCTAGTGGAAATGGTAAATCTGGGTACTGAGGCAGACAGAAAGGAAGTTAAGATTAGTGTCAATCTAGAGCTCAGCGTAAAACATCGGTTGGTTCAGATGTTGCATGATTATGTAGAGATCTTCGCCTGGTCTTACGAAGACATGCCTGGGTTGGATACCGACATTGTGGTCCATCACTTGCCTACCAAGGAAGACTGCCCTCCGGTAAAGCAGAAGGTCCGCCGTATGCGTCCAGAGATATCCGAGAAGATCAAAGCTGAGGTTATGAAGCAATTTGATGCTGGGTTTCTAGCAGTGACCTCTTACCCTCAGTGGGTTGCCAACGTAGTTCCGGTGCCGAAGAAAGATGGTAAGGTCCGAATGTGTGTTGATTACAGGGATCTGAACTGGGCGAGCCCCAAGGATGACTTCCCTCTACCTCACATCGACGTTCTGGTTGACAATACTGCTCAGCACAAGGTGTTCTCCTTCATGGATGGTTTTTCAGGTTATAATCAGATCAAAATGGCTCCTGAAGACATAGAGAAGACTACCTTTGTTACTCAGTGGGGCACCTTCTGCTACAAGGTCATGCCTTTTGGACTGAAAAATGCGGGGGCAACCTACCAACGTGCCATGGTTGCTTTATTTCATGACATGATCCACCATGAGATTGAAGTATACGTCAATGATATGATTGCAAGGTCCCAAACTGAGGAGGAACACCTTGACCATCTATAGAAGCTGTTTGACCGTCTGAAGTTGTACAAGCTAAGGTTGAACCCAAACAAGTGCACATTTGGGGTAAGATCTGGAAAGTTGCTAGGCTTCGTCGTGAGCGACAAAGGTATTCAAGTGGACCCTGCCAAGGTTAAAGCCATATAAGAGATGCCAGTTCCCAAGACAGAGAAAGAAGTCAGAGGCTTTCTAGGACGTCTGAATTACATTGCCCGATTCATCTCGCACCTAACTGCTACTTGTGAACCAATCTTCAAGCTGCTGAAGAAAGATCAAGTAGTACGTTGGAATGATGAATGTCAGGCCGCTTTCGACAGAATCAAAGAGTATCTCCAAGAACCACCCATTCTTATGCCACCGGTTGAAGGGAGACCTCTAATACTATACTTGACAGTACTTGACAGCTCGATGGGGTGTGTGCTGGGGCAGCATGACGAGTCTGGCCGAAAAGAGCATGCCATTTATTACCTTAGCAAAAAGTTTACCGACTGTGAGACCCGATACTCACTGCTCGAGAAAACTTGCTGCGCTTTGGTATGGGCTTCTCGCCGGCTGAGACAGTATATGCTGACTCACACTACTCTGTTGATTTCAAAAATGGATCCAATAAAGTACATATTCGAAAAGCCTGCTCTGTCTGGAAGAATAGAAAGATGGAAAATGATCTTGACAGAATACGACATCCAGTATACGACTCAGAAAGCAATCAAGGGAAGTGTGTTGGCAGACCATTTGGCACACCAGGCAGTGGACGACTACCAGTCAATGAACTTTGAGTTTCCAGACGAGAACATCATGGTAGTGACTGATTGTGAAATACCTGGACCGGATGAAGGACCTGAGGAAGGATCCTGATGGTCTATGCACTTTGACGGAGCCTCCAACGCTTTGGGTAACGGTATCGGCGCTGTGATCATATCCCCAAAAGGCACTCATACTCCACTCACTGCCCGGCTATGTTTCAACTGCACCAACAATATGGCGGAGTATGAGGCATGCATCATGGGTCTTCAAGCTGCGATTGACTTAAGGATCAAGTTCCTGAGTGTCTTCGGAGATTCCGCTCTCGTGATCAATCAGATCAAAGGCGAGTAGGATACGAAACACCCAAACCTTATTCCTTATAAAGAATGTGTGTTGACATTGATCCCCCATTTCACGGAGATAACTTTTGAACACTTCCCAAGAGAGGAGAATCAGTTGGCGGACGCGCTGGCTACGATGTCTTCCATGTTCAAAGTCAAATGGGATAACGAGGCTCCCCGGATCATTATCTGGAAGTTGGACGAACCTGCATATTGCTGTGATCTTGGAGCTGAAGAGGTAACTGAAAAACCCTGGTATCATGAGGTGAAGAGGTATTTGGAAGCTCAAGAATACCCCGACGGTGCATCTGTCAATGACAAGAAGTTTCTGAGAAGGTTCGCAGCAAAGTTCTTCCTCAGCAATGGCATTCTATACAAGCGAAACCATGATTCAACTTTACTGCGTTGTGTGGATAAGACTGAAGCAGAAAGAATCATGGCAGAGCTACATGAAGGTACCTTCGGAACACATTCCAATGGGCATACCATGGCAAAGAAAATCCTCCGGGCAGGATATTTCTGGTCCACAATGGAAGCTGACTGTTACCAACATTCTCGGACATGTCATAAGTGCCAGATATATGCAGATAAGGTGCACGTTCCTCCAGTCCCTCTGAATGTCTTGACTGCACCGTGGCCTTTTGCAATGTGGGGGATTGATATGATTGGCGAGATCAAACCTACAGCATCCAACGGGCATCGCTTCATCCTGGTGGCGATCGATTACTTTACAAAGTGGGTTGAAGCGGCTTCCTACGCTACCGTAACCAAGAACGTCGTGGCACGGTTCATTCGACACAACCTGATCTGTCGATACAGCGTCCCGGAAAGGATCATTACGGACAACGGTACCAATCTCAATAACAAGATGATCACTGAGCTCTGTGAGCAATTCAAGATACAACACCACAACTCTTCTCCTTACCGACCGAAGATGAATGGGGTTGTAGAAGCAGCAAATAAGAATATCAAAAAGATTGTGCAGAAGATGACAGTGACCTACAAAGATTGGCACGAAATGTTACCGTTTTCTCTTCATGGGTACCGTACCTTAGCAAGAACGTCAATCGGGGCAACTCCCTTTTCCTTGGTCTATGGCATGGAGGCAGTCTTGCCCATTGAAGTCCAGGTACCCTCTCTCCGGATAATGAAGGATGCAGGCTTGAGCGAAGATGACTGGATCCAGACTCGACTTGATCAGTTAAACCTAATTGACGAAAAGAGACTCACTGCTATTTGTCATGGTCAAACGTATCAAAAATGGATGATCAGGGCATTTAACAAAAAAGTCAGACCACAAGAGTATCAAGTTGGGGATCTGGTAATCAAACGCATCATCCTTCCTCAAAGTGATCCCAGGGGAAAATGGACCCCTACATACGAAGGGCCATTTGTGGTTAAACATATCTTCTCAGGAGGAGCTATGATTCTAACCACCATGGACGGTGACGACCTTCCTCACCCTGCCAATGCAGACATAGTGAAAAGATACTACGCATGATAAAAGACCCGCTAGGTTGACATACCTAGGCAAAAATAAGGGCTTCCCGGCGAACCAAAAGGGTTCGGGCAAAAATAAGGGATGAAATGGAAAAAAATCTGTACACCCGGCAAGTCGAAAACCTGAAAAGGCGGCTTGGGCAAAAATGGGTATCCCGGTGGACTGAAAACCCGAAAGGGCGGTCCAGGCAAAAGTTAGGGATTAAAGCGTAATACTATGTCTCATTGGATCACCTTGCATCCAGAATCTGGTATCAACATCAGGTTCAGACGGCATCGATTAGTCAGCTTCATCTTCAACTAAGCAGCCAAGTGATGAGACGCTGGAAGATATAAAGGCGATAGCAGAGTTGGTACCCAATGGGATTATTCTGTTCACATAGCTGTTTTGTTTTCCTTTTTCACAAAATTGTATAAACTTTGTTGTTCGGCGGCGTTCTCTTACTAGGACATCAGCCTCTTGTACATAAACGCCTATTTACAGGCCAATTCAAAAATCAATACAAATGCACTTTTCAGACCAATTGCCAATTGCTTTTTCCTTTTTCTGTTTTGTTTTGTAAAGAACGTCCAATGTTCAATTGTGATATATGCATTTGACACTAATTGCTAACTCATAAATATTTGAATACGAAACAAAAGATTAATTACAGGTAACATCAGAAACAGGGGCAATAATGAGTTGTCTAAGCAATCTAATTGCTCTGTCCACCAAGGTACCAAGGTAAGTTCGGCTGAAGAATGTAACCCAGATACCTTCACTCCCCGCCGAGTAAGATAAGACTCAGCAATACTCTCCCAAGCAGTTGGTCTCCCATCAACCCTAACAAGGCACCGTATCTCCAGCAAGTTAGCAATACTCTCCTCGAGCAGAGTTATCCTCAGTCGGCCTTAAGGAAGTTGGATTATCCCCCGAAGATCTCAATATTCCCCAGCGGAGTATGCAGACATTCCTTAAACAAGCATCCCCGGCAATCTTGATATAAGATTGTTCCCCGACGGAATACAGAACATCCAGTGGAGCCATTCCCCAGTGCAATCTGAAAAGATCTCCCCAGGCGAGTTCAATCAATCTCCCCAGTAGATTCAGGAAGCTTATCCCCAGTAGATTCTGGAAGCTTATCCCCTACAAAGTACGAACGCATCTCCCCGGATTTATTCAAAGGTTATTCCCCACCAGAGCTTATAACTGGGCCAAAAACCACGGAAAGATCGTCCTCGGCGAAGCTCTTCCTATCCCCCCAGCGGAGTTCATCAAATCTTCTAACATAACATATCAACGGTATCCCCAGCGGAGTTATCATCAAACCTCAGCAAAGTACTTCTCTTCCCACAGAGTAATTCCCCACAGAATAATCTCTCCAGCAAAGTTTATTCCTCAACGGAGTCATCTTCTCCTACCGGTTTATACATGCAACCATCATCCCCAGCGGAAACAAAAAAAACTCTACTCTCGACATCAGTCCAGGAGTTAACTTCCCGGCATCCGTCAAGGATTTCTTTTCCTAGACGAAAATACATTCATAAATATCACATCTCCATACATTATAGCATGCATACGCATCATATCATAAATCTCATTTATTTTTGAGGACATCTTAATATCATGCAGTTCATGCATCATGACACTGCATACAACTAATGTTTTGTCTTTTCAGGACAAAAGTCAATACAAAGATGATTACTATCAACTGTCGCAATTCCAGATTCGATACCTGTATCTAGCCAGGGCATATCTGCATTCCGGACTCGATTCCTGTATCCTTCCAGGGCACGTCTGAAGAGTTTTAAGATCCGATTCCTGTATCCTGCCAGGGTGTATCTGTTGACGACTATTTTCCGGACTCGATTCCTGTATCCTGCAAGGGCACGTCTGAAGAGTTTGAAGATCCGATTCCTGTATCCTTCCCGGGTGTATCTGTTGACGACTATTTTCCGGACTCGATTCCTGTATCCTGCCAGGGCACGTCTGAAGAGTTTGAAGATCTGATTCCTATATCCTGCCAGGGTGTATCTGTTGACGACTATTTTCCGGACTCAATTCCTGTATCCTGCCAGGGCACGTCTGAAGAGTTTGAAGATCTGATTCGTGTATCTAGCCAGGGCGTATCTGTTGACGACTAATTCCATATTCGATTCCTGTATCCAGCCAGGGCACGACTGAAGAGTTTGAAGATCTGATTCCTGTATCCAGCTAGGGCGTATCTGTTGACGACTATTTCTGGACTCGATTCCTGTATCCAGCCAGGGCACGTCTGAAGAGTTTGAAGATCTGATTTCTGTATCCTGCCAGGGTGTATCTGTTGACGACTATTTTCCAGACTCGATTCCTGTATCCTGCCAGGGCACATCTGAAGAGTTTGAAGATCTGATTCCTGTATCCTGCCAGGGTGTATCTGTTGACGACTATTTTCCGGACTCGATTCCTGTATCCTTCCAGGGCACGTCTGAAGAGTTTGAAGATCCGATTCCTATATCCTGCCAGGGTGTATCTGTTGACGACTATTTTCCGGACTCGATTCCTGTATCCTGCCAGGGCACGTCTGAAGAGTTTGAAGATCCGATTCCTGTATCCTGCCAGGGTGTATCTGTTGACGACTATTTTCCGGACTCGACTCCTGTATCCTGCCAGGGCACGTCTGAAGAGTTTGAAGATCCGATTCCTGTATCCTGCCAGGGTGTATCTGTTGACGACTATTTTCCGGACTCGATTCCTGTATCCTGCCAGGGCACGTCTGAAGAGTTTGAAGATCCGATTCCTGTATCCTGCCAGGGTGTATCTGCTGACGACTATTTTCTGGACTCGATTCCTGTATCCTGCCAGGGCACGTCTGAAGAGTTTGAAGATCCGATTCCTGTATCTATCCAGGGCGTATCTGTTGACGACTAATTCCAGATTCGATTCCTGTATCTAGCCAGGGCATATCTGTGAGTAATTGATTGAAGATTCGATACCTGTATCCAGCCAGGGCACATCTACATAAAGAGTTTGAAGATCAACCCCTGTAACAGGCCAGGTACTTATTCTTTCTTTCTCAGGTATGCAAGTTCTTGCTAAGGAATCTCTTACGCGATCGACACCTAGATGGCATCTATAAGCCCATCCTCCCGTTACAGTTCCAAATGGCATCTATAATCCCATTCCCGACAAGATTCTGTTACAGCTCCAGATGGCATCTATAAGCCCATCCTCCTATCCACCATCTTTCCAAATGGCATCTATAATCCCATTCCCTACATCACACTGCTAACATTCTACTATGTGAGTGCAAATTTCTGGGCACTCTAGTGTTCAATCATCTTCCACCCTCGGATTGTGAAAGGCACGCCAGCCAATCTACATCCTCAGGTCTAAGAAGATTGAACAGGGGCAACTGTTGCACCCCAAAATTTGCCCTCCCATATTTCCCAAAACATTTCAAGAAAAATTCACAAGTCCAACCCGGCGCGTCATATTCAGGTGTTCTTTCACCAAGATATCTCTGATAATGTATGCTCAAATTCAGAAGGTATCCGAATGTGTGAGTTTTCTCAAAGAAATATGGTGAAAAAGTGTGCTGAAAGTGCAGTTCTTACGCGCTAAAAAATTCATAACTTGAAGATCGTGACTCGTTTTGAACCCGCTCTGGTGGCCAAATTTTCATCTTGATATTATCTACGTTTTCACCTCTCACGTCTGGAAGCCAATTTCAATCAGAAAGTCTTCAAAAATATGGATTTATCAAGTATTTTCGTACAGAAAATTTGTGACAGAAGTTTATTTGCGTCATGTTCAGAAAATCATAACTTGGTCGATTTTCATTGTATCGAGCTGGTTCTGGCGCCAAAATTTCACAAATTGAGTTGGCTACATTTTCACAGAAGGTATTGAGTTCAAACGGTATTCAAAAGGCCTTCATTTTTTGCTCAGAGTGCGTGACACGCTGAAAATCCTGAATACTGAATATTATTTCATCTGGGCTGAAACTTCGAAAATTCATAACTCGGTCAATTTTTATCGGATTTGACTCATATTTTTACACAAGGATACTGACTCATAGATCTACAACTTTGCTTCAAAGGTCGATACCGGATTATGCTCTGATCAATACCAGTTTTTTATTGAAGAACGTGTCAGAGTCGACACTGGAGCCCAAAATAAGTTTGTCTGAGCTGAAACTTCAAAAATTCATAACTAATTCACCTTTTATCCGATTGAGCCGATTTTCGGACAGGAGTTAGTTCTCGATATCGGCTACATTTTGTTTTCACATTTCAACTTCAGAAATTGCACTTAAATCCCTGCGATTTAGCCTGGAAAGTGACGAACTCAAGTGAACATTGGAGGCCCAATTGCACATTCAAAGCCCATTTTCTTTACCCTAATTTCCATTATATAATCACATTCTTTTCCCACAAAAAAAAAGAGGAGAGAAAAAAACCCTTGCCACAACGCTATCAGAATATCAAATTCTTTCAAGAACCCTAAAACCTTGAAAATCCTTATTACAAATCCCTCTCTCACTACAAACAAGTCATTCAGTTACAAACCAACATCTCACTACTTCTTCAGTAAGAGTAAGGCTGGCGTGATCTCCATGATCAAAAAGGCATAAAAGCATTCATGTCACTACTTTTCCAGTAAGGGTAATGTTGATTTGATCTCCATGATCAAAAGGGTATAATCATTCATACATGTCATATTGGCCTAAACATTAAATTTCTTCATATATTGGCTTTATTTGTATTTTATGATATATAGTGATTTATTTAATGTGTTCATGAGATTCAATATTGCAGATTTAGGCAGGATCCCTTGCAGGTTCATTAAGGAACGTTGAGGCCAAAACACAAATGGCCAAAATAAAACAGTTTATACATGACGCCAACAGCTGTTTCACCCCTCCAATCAGGCTCGTATACTCCTAAACTCTCTCTCTCTATTTGTATTATGTTCCTTTAATTAATTAATCGTTATTATTTTTATTAATCACTAACCAATTAACATTTTTCCTAATAAAATCAAAAACACAAAAAATATTTTATTTATTAAAATTAACTTCATCACTTTTATTTTTGTAAATAAATTAATTTAATCAATTTAGCTTTAATTAGATTTAACTTTTAATATTTTTTGCAATATTTAAAATCAATTTAGAATATTAGGTTTTTATTAGCATTAATTCAATTTATTTTATTTCTTTAAAAACTCAAAAATTCAAAAATATTTTCATTATTTAATTTAATTTAATTGTTCATTTAATTTAATTCCATTTAATTCAAAAATAAACAAAAATCACTTTCTCTCAAAAAAGGGGTCAAAACCCCAAAAAACTCGCATCCGATTTAATTTCCCGCACGCGATCCATTTTTCCATATTATTGTACTTGCTTCCGGAATGTAATAACTTTAATTAGGACTTTATTTATTTATTGCTTTATTTTACTTTCCGCAATTTAAATTAAAGGGTTTGTTTTTGGCGATGTAAATACCCGACACCTTGTAATAGCTTAGATTTAATTTTCCGCAATTTACTTTCCGCAATCATTAACTGTTAATTATGCATGACAAGACTTGTATGAAGAATAAAATCAATATGTAGCTCACAAATAACATGTACAAGATAATCTTAACTGAATTGGACACACATGCACACTCCACTCCTAGGGTACGCCTCACTCGTTGTCTTCGAAACATGGTCGTCAAGTATAGGACGTTTTAGCGGTCGCTCTTATGTCCAAGATCCAATTACCTCGAAACAGTTGCCTCGAAATGGTTGCCTCAGATTAAAAAAGGATCTAGGACATTAGGGTTACCGCTAAGGCGTCCTACTATTGCTTTGGTGACCACACGTGTCCCTTAATCGAATTGACCTGAATACCTCCAACGACGGTGCTTCCTACTTCTCAATAGTGGGATAGCACTGTTTAAAGGACTCTTACACAGCCTAATTCCTTAGGGTAGGTAGATATCATGGGTACTTGCTCTTTTCAAAACAAACAAAAACAACTTTTCACACTGACACTTTCAAAAGCTTTCAAAACAAATTTTTCAAACACTCTTGAGGACAGATACAAGAGTCATTCAGAAATCTTTCAATGCAACTTTTTCAAACCCACTCACATTTTGAAAAGCAAACATTTTAAAAACATAAGAGCAAGTATCTAAGAGCCCATGGATAACCATGGATAGAAAGGGTGCTAACACCTTCCCTTTCTAGAAATCTACCTCCCGAACCGAGAAACGTTCTCATGAGGAATTTTGTTGTGCCTTTGTCCTGTCAATGTTGGAGAAAATAAAAGACGATGGTGACTCTTGCTTACCGCGACATACGCAATCCAGCTTTAAACAGTCAGCTCTATTTCCACTGATCACAGGATTTAACAAGCGAGAAAGCCTACAACATGAGATTATGCAACATAGATTGAAACTGGATCAGAAGTTCAGCATAAACGTAACTTAGATTAAGAACAAATGTCCAACTTTTGATCTTTGATTCTTCCTGCTCCAGCATGATCTGAAAGAGTTCTCAGAATTTTCAGAAAGCTTGTAACCTTCTTTGTAACCCCCATTTGAATCATTTTTGCAAACTCTGATTGTACCTACATGAAAACTGGCCCAGAAGTTCTAATCAAATCCTGACTTGGAAATACTCAGAATTTACTAAGTGTTTTAGTTTCATGGACATGTCTTCAAGGATTTATAACTTGAAACCCCAACATTTCTAGGAAGAGTTCTATTCTGCAATGTTTTAGATCTCATTGGTATCTACAACTTCTGTGTAAGAAGTTTTTCCTGAATCATCTTGCATCATGATGAAAATCTGGCCAAAAGTTCCGAACTTATCATATTTTCATAACACTTAGAAAAATTTCTAAGTGTTTAGAACTTTGACTTTTTCCAAAGTATTTTTGACTTTTGATTTTCTTGATGAACCAACTTCATATTCTAACATGTCTTGATGAAATGTGATTCTTGAAACTTGATTTTGATCAAAAAGTCAATGTTTGACTTTTTAGTGTGCATTTTGACCATTTTTCCCTTGTGCCAATTCCAAACCTAAATTGATGTACCAGTGCTGCAAACTTGAGTCATGGAAGATCTTGTGATAAAATTATTGAGAAATGAGAGGGAAAATTTTGGGGTACAACAACTGACCCTGATCAATCTTCTTACGCCTAAAGAGTTAGATTGGCGAGTCTACCATTCGTGACTTGAAGGTGGAAGATGATTGAACACTAGAGTGCCCAGAAATTTTCACTCGATGATGTGGTGGTTGATTGTGTAGGGAAAAGGGCTTAAATATTCCATTTTGAGAGATGGTGGAAAGGTGTTGGAGATGGACTTACAGATGCCATCCAAAAGTGATTATTGGCAGAAATAGAAGAAGTATCAGAATAAATCTATGGTTCACTTATACTAAAATAGTGGATGTAGTAGGATGAGTACTAGAATAATCTCCATAAATGAATTGTATTTGACTCGTATCTGAAAGATGTACTGGATGAGTATCAGAATGGCGTCCGTATTTGAAGCGTATCTGAATTTTATCGGAAAGGTGTGCTGAATGAGTGGCAGAATGACATTCGTATCTGGATCGTATCTGGACTGTATTTGAAAGGTATGCTGAATGAGTGACATAATGATATCCGTATCTGGATCGTATCTGGACTGTATTTGAAAGGTATGTTGAAAGAGTGGCAGAATGACATCTGTATCTGGATCGTATCTGGACTATATTCCAGAAGAGAATCTGGTGTAAGTATCAGAATAATATCCATCTCTAGATCACATCTAAATTGTTTCTAGAAGATAATCTCGAGTAATTATTAGAATAATATTCGTCTCTGGATCACATCTGAACTGTTTCTAGAAGAGAATCTGGACTAAGTATCAGAATGTCGGTCGTATCTGGATCGCGTCTGAACTATTTCTAGAAGAGTGTATGAGAAGGAGCCCGTGTAGGATTATTTTAGATGGTCGTGTAGATAATTGTCCTGGCTTGTTGCAGGAATTAATCTACAATCAGTTGTTCTCAGATAGTTGTCCTGTCTTGTTTCAGGTATTAATCTGGAACTTGTTTTTGTTGGTCGTAGAGATAGTTGCTCTGGCTTGTTTCAGGTATTAATCTTTGACCTTAGAAAGAAAGATAATTTTCCTGGCTTGTTACAGGTGTTAATCTTCAATATGCCCATGTAAATAGCTCTCCTGGCTTGTTACAGGTATTAATCTGGAACTGTTGAAAATTGTTGACGATAGTTATCTGTTGATTGATCTTTCCTGAAAAGGTAAAGAATTAGTTGCATGCAATGTCATGATGTATGCATGGTGTAATGATGTTCTCAAAATAAATGAGATTGTGCTGTATGCATGTATCATGTATGTAATATGATGCATGAAATGTGAAATGTTATCGAAATGTATCTTTGTCTTGGAAAATAAATCATTGACAAGTGGTAGGGAGTTTCAGGAAGCTGAATCACGGACGACCGTATGGGATGAAGAGTATGCACACCTTTCCAGGCTTTACTTTTTTAGAATGTTTCCGCTGGGGATTCCTGTTTTGAGGAGAACTCCAATGGGGAATGTTGATTTTGCTCGAGAAGAAAACTCTGTGGAGAGTGTTGATTCCTGATTGGGGTGAAGAGTTCAGGATTCTTAGCCATTCATTGCTCTACTGGGGAATTATCTCTTGAAAATTAGTTGTTATCTGGTCGGATTCCAGGCTTCACAACGACTTGCTAGGGATAAAGAAATTAACGGTTATCTGGTTGTTTTTTCTAGGTTTTGTAGCAGCTTACTGGGGGTTGTAGAAAAGTCTACTGGGGAAGAGGAGTTGTGGTCCCTTGATTTGTGATAGTCTGAGAGGAAAATTCAAGTTGGGGAGTCTTGCCGTTTGTTGGGGAAATAAACCTTGTCGCCAATCTGTTGGAGAGGTGTTTTCTTTTGGTAGAACTCCTCGAGGATTCTGGAGATCAACTCAGTTGGAGATGTTTTCAGAGATTGAAATTCTGGCTGGGGACCACCCTATGAAAAAGACTTTGTGGGAGATCTGTCATTTCCCCTTGTAGCAAATGTTTGTAGTATTGCCAAGAAATGTTTGCCTGACCGTACATAACCCTTTGTTGGAGTTCATGTTCAGTGCCCCAATTGATTCATATACAGACTTGCCCTTGGTAATTCAGCACCTATCCAGATATTTCTTGGAATCTTGACTTGATTGCCCTAGGATAGTGATCATGCTGATGCCCCTTGCTTACAAGAGATATGTCATTGAAAGTGTCATCCCATTTGAAGTGATTTTGTTTCCTGAGAGAATTTTTGTTTTATGGATATTCGTCGTGCGAATTTCTCTGATGTCAAACAATTAGCCATATGCAAACATCAATATTCAGATAACGCAAAGTTTATGCTTGTCTTGGAGTTTTGTAAATACGTTTTAGCAGATAAAAGAAATTTGTAAGAATGTAAATTCAACTCAGGATTTAGAGTAAGCCCTTCAGGAGTCAGGATACCTTTTGTAATAGTATGCTTTCGAACTAACCCATGCTTCAATTAGGACTTTTGAAGGGTTGTAATGTGGCTTGGCTCACGGTTTAAGAAACAAAGGATAAGGCTCAAAGTTTATTTGCACCCGCCCATTCTTCGTGATGTTCTTCAGTCCTAAACTCAGTTAATTGTACGTTTGAACTCCAATTGAGTCTGGAACGACATTTTAGTGATGGTTTGGATAAGTTAAGTTAATCGGAAGGCGGTCATTTTTTGCAAAGATTTTTCATGTTGTTGAGAATTTTTAGTGACCTCTTTTTTTATTTAGTATCCCTGATTTTTCCTGACTGTTCTTATTTTTAAGATTACGGTCAGCGGAATTCCCCAGTTTTTCTTAAGTCTCCTTAGTAAGTTTTGACTTAGTGGGATTTTCTCTTGAGAGATAATGACTGCCTATTTTGGTAGGGAACCATCACCGTTTTTTTATTCCAGAGGAATGTTTTGATTCCCTTCGTTGTATACGAAATGAAAGTTTGCGACTGAACGCACATTTGAATTAACTAAGAGACTACCCTACCCCAGGTTTTAATTAAAGGTTTCAGTTTATGTAAAAAGGAAACTCCTACTTCTTTGGCTCAAAGGGGTTGACTATGGATTATCATCCTTATAACTCCAGTGTTTAGGAATTTAAAGAATGTTTGTACATCGTCTGCAAGGTCTGTCCAAAAGCACACTGTATGAGATTATGGCATTGTTTTCGTCATCCTCCCTCTAAAGGCTTGCAACTTTTAAAACGAGAGTTGAATATCATAAAGGGAGTAAAAAGCATAGTTTAAATATAATGAAAATGAATGAATTAATTCAAGACAAACATATGCAATGGATTAACGAAACAAAGTTTGACATTAATAGGTAAATGTTTGAACAACAAAAGAGATTACAATTGAAAATTCAAAACGAACAGGACACTCTCAATGATTTGGCATAGGAGCAGTGATCACGTTAGGAGCCTCTGGAGGGTAGAACTCAATCTCCTTGGCATCATTCATGTCTTGGATCTTGTTCTTCAGAGCCCAACATTTATCCGTGTCGTGTCCAAGACTATCAGAATGGTATGCACACCTTTCATTGGGATGATAAGTAGGAGAAGAAGTGTTGGGTTCCGAAGAGGAGCCTTTAACGTAATCAGCTTTGCTTTCAACATGTGTTGTAGCGCTTGAGCTGGTGGCATGTTGATCTTAGTGAATTGTCTTTTAGGCGTGACCTCCTTACGCTGATGCCCCTGTTGCCTTTGTTGCACAAATGCAGGATTGGAGATCAGAATTGCCTTTATGTGCTGGTTGTGGTTACCTTGGTTATGACCCTTTTGACCGTATGCAGCATCAGAATCTTTCTTCCCAATAATAGGTTATTTCCCTGCACTCGAAGATGCACCCCATTTGATTTTACCGCTTTTGATGACAACTTCGACTCTTTCGGCAGTCACTATTAGCTCAGTGAACTCGGCTGAGGAGCTTCCGATTAGGTGATTGAAGAAAGGTCCCATCAAAGTTCCCATAAAGATGTCAATCAACTCCCTGTCAGTTAAGGGTGGCTGCACCTTGCCATCCAGGTCTCTCCACTTTTGGGCGTATTCTTTGAAGCCCTCGTTGGAATGCATGGTCATATTCTGCAACTGCACACGAGTTGGTGCAAGATCAACATTGTATTGGTACTTCTTGTAGAAAGCAGCAGCTAGATCTTCCCAAGTGTGAATGTGGGAACTCTCCAACTGATAGAACCACTCAAGTTGCGTCCCAGCTAAGCTCTCTTGGAAGAAATGGATCTAGAGTTTCTGATCAGTTGTGTATGGTTGAATCTTGCGGACATAAGACTTCAGATGCATCTTAGGACAAGAGACCCCATCATACGTGGAAAAGGTAGGGATTTTGAACTTTGGTGGGATAACCACTCCAGAAACCAACCCATGTCTCCTAAGTCCAAGCCAGGCACATCTTGGATCTCCATAGCTTTTAGTCTATCTTCCAGTTGTTTGTATTTTTCATCCGCTGGTGGATATTGCTCCTCAGAATAGTCTTCATCATCAGTAGCTATGTTAGCTCTAATGCTTCTAGCTTCCTCTTCTTGATTTTCTTCTTCTTTAGAAGAAGCATCTTCTTTTTGAGCTAGTTGGGCATGCCCCTTGGACCTTCTTCCCACGTTGAGGATGACAACCCTTTTCTTAATCTTCTTCTTGCTCTCTTTGGTGAAGAGTGTTTTCAGATCTTCCTGCCCCTTAGCCAGAGCCAGGAACAATTGTTGAAATTGAGCATTTTGTGCTTGGAGATGCTTCACCGCTTGTTCCATATCCATCTTACTGAAATAAATGGTAGGAAGATAAAAAAGACTTGTATGGGAGAGACCTGTCATGATATGATGCGTGATATATGGATGCATGTTTTCAAGGATCTCGCGGGGTAAACACAAGAAGATGTTAGAAGTTGCTTACAACTTTGACTAGAGAACTTCGTATCGGTGGATGTCCTTCCACGAGAAATAAGTCCACCATGTCGAGTGGGTCATAGCTCCTGACTCAAGTTGTTGTACTTTGATCTTTGACGGTGTTTAGTTAGAGGAAAATAAATCCTCTTTCCCCTTGATAGACGTCCGATTCAACGTGACCCTGCATCATGGGCTCTTGAGATCCTTGAAATGACTATTGAAAGTGCTATGGTATGATGTCATGATGTTATGTACAAGTATGCAAAGAAAGCAAGTTGTTATGTACAATTAATCATATACACAAAGCAGACAAGTCCTTAGGTTTAGGCTTGCATGGAGTTTATAGGTAAGTACCCTCTTGAAGTTTAGTTGGCTCAACTTGTCCTAGTAATAGTAACTGGGTTCTATGGTATCTCAATATCAATAATCTTTCTTCAACGGACATTGTTTCAGTGCAAGCCTCTTTAATGGAGGCCGAAATATCCCGAAAGTCCGATCTCAATGAGTGTAGCATCGAGTATCAACCAACTTCAGACTGCACCAAATCTGGCTATCTCACTACTTCCAAATGGCCAAGTTGTTCAGTTAAGGTTCTAAGGTCAGTTAGTGCTTCAGGACGCCACACAACGGCCCCATATTCTCCTTGACTACTCAAGGGCTATCGGTACCAACAAATGTGTCACACTAATGTAACTATTGCTTCAACCATGTCGGTATACCCCGCACAATTTCCAAAATCTATCTCTACTTACCTAAAAGGTGCCCCCGATCTGGGTAGAGGATCAAAACAAGCCCAAACAAGGAACCATAATGTAAAGCCAGCAAGTCAAACAAAGAAAAGCAAGTAAAGGTGATATATCCCTAAGGTAACCCCACTTTTAAACACTCTCACCAGCAGAGTCGCCAGTTCTATAATACGGTGGGAGAACTGAATTGGATGTTTTGCGTTTTATCGTAATTATTGCAGATAGCAAGAGTCGCCACCAACTTTTATTTTATCCAATAAAGGAAAGGGTGAAAAGAACAGGAAAGACCTTTGAGATTATTTTGAGTTCGGGGGGTAGATTATGAAAAGGGAAGGTGTTAGCACCCTTTTCATCCATAGTTATCTATGGGCTCTTAGTTGTTTGCTAGATCGCTTTTGAAATTGCTTTGTTTGAAATGTGTTTGTGGTGGGTTTTGAAAGTATTTTTGAAAAGCGCCTTTGTTTAGGAAAATTTTATAATGATTCTCGTCTCTATAAGAATGCATACAAAGTGTTGGACTTTTGAAAATATTTCATGTTTTGAAAGTGTTTGGTGTGTTTAAAAAGATGTTTGTTTTGAAGATGGATTGTGAGCAAGCAACTAAGAACGTTCTACCTACTCAAAAAGTCTTTTGTTCATTCCTTCCTTTGATATTTCTATCTTACCATTGATTGGTAAGAAGCCTTTTCTTTGGATGTAAAGGGACGGGCGTGGGTCATCGTATAGTCATGATAGCAATGTTGTGAGTTATCTTAGCATTTCTCTTGAGGGACTAAGATCATTTGTAAGGCAACATTCAAAGTGTCATCGAGGGTCTATGATCTTGTATTTTTTGATCGTTTTTGCTAAGACGCCACACATGTGTCCTATCTTCAATTTCATGACCAATTATTAATTGTTTCTATTTTATTTAATTTTTATTGATTTAATTCATTTTAAATTGATATTAATTCAAATAAAATCCAAAAATTGATGGAATAAGATTTTTTGATCATTCACAGGTCTTCATTATCAAGATACACCTAATAAAATTTGTATCAAGCTTTGTTATGCACAAAAAATTAGATTTGGACAATTTTGGAAACTTTATCAAGGGTGATCATATCATATCTCAATATCTTCAATGCACATGGATTAAAGCCCAATTCTTGACCTAATGCAATCCCATATACACACACAAGCCAGGGATATCAAGAACACGACCTAAGCACTGCAAAAACGGCCAAACCAAAACTGGAAAAAACCTTGAAAAGTTGGAGATCGAAATCCATATTGGAGGTGTTTTCAAAGAAAAATCTCCACATAGCTCTCTTGCCTGATATCCAGTGGAGCTAAAGCAATCAAGACCAAGTCCTGAAACCACTAGAATCGCGCTGTAAGTGCTCACGAACATAGCTCTGAACATGGAATCGTGAATCCATGTTCTTGCATTTTTTTGCCAAATCGTTTGTGCATTCATGTTTAACGTCCAATTTCCAACATTCCTGCATTATTCAATTTTGTTTTCATGGCCTATAACCTTAGATCCGAAGCTAGGGTTTGTGTTCTTGTTTTTTAGGCATTTTTGATACAGGTAAAATTAGGACAAATAATTGGTACAGGGATGTTCAATGGAAAGAGACGAGTACGATGGTATTCTTAAAACTCGTTTCCAAGGCCTACAGATGATTTTTGAGGGCGGCCATGGATTCAGCTGCGAATAAAATCCGCAGGTAAAATTCCTGGTTATTTCAATGAAGAAGACGAAGGCGTGTCTTCTTCCTATTGGTCCAATCAAACTGCGCGTCACTTTTTTTTTTTATTTTTTCAGGAATAACGCTTTGTTTTGCATAGAATAATTGTCACTTATATTAATAACAAACAAGCATAATGGATGAGTTGGTAAGCGCACTATGTCAAAACCCCTTGGGACCTGGGTTCGAATCTCAGGTCCCCCAAAAAACATTTGTTTAATTTTTCTTCAGGTATTCTCATGCAGCGCCTAAAGTGTAATACACCATATGCCTCATGGATCCAGGCGCCAGATGGCCTCCAGGACAAATCCAAGGGTCCAGATTGCAATCTCATCATACTCCCTAGTCAAAGGCACGCGCTGGATTGGGAAAGTCAAACAAGGCTGAATGAAAGTGGGCCAAACAATTGCCAGACTCACCACCAATTTGGGGCCAGCACCCCCCTTGGTTATTTCTTTTCATATTTCATTTTTTTTATTATTTAATCATTTTATTAATCATTATTATTATTTATACTAACCAATTAATTTTTTTTCTCAAAAAATCAAAAACACAAAAAAATGTTATTTTTGTTAATTTCATTATTTTATTTTGTAAATAAATAATTAATTAATTTAGTGTTAATTAGGTTAATTTTAACATTTTTGCAACAAATTAAAATTAATGTAGAATTAGGGTTTTTTTAATAACTTTTAACCATTTTTATTTTATTTCCTTAGATATAAAAAACCAAAACTATTTTCATTATTTAATTTAATTTAATTGTTCGTTTAATTTAATTCCATAATTTTAAAAAATAACAAAAAAACATGCTTTCTTTCAAGAAAGGGTCAAAACCCTAAAAATACGTCTATTTAATTTTCTCGCACGCGATCCATATTTCAATATTGTAATTGCTTCCGGTTTGTAATAGCTTTTAATTAGGACTTTATTTATTTATCGCTTTATTTTTATTTTCCGCAATTTAAATTAAAGGGTTTGTCTTTGGCGATGTAAATACCCGACGCCTTGTAATAACTTAGATTTAATTTCCGCAAATTTAATTTCCGCAACTATACAATGTTAAATGTTTGATAAATAGGCAATGAATGACAAGATCAATCTTTAACTTAAAATCAACAATAGCTCACCCATGACATGTACAGATAAAATTAACCGAAGTAACACACTTGCACATGCCACTCTTAGGGTACACCTCACTTGGTTGCCTCGAACGTGGTCATTGAGTATAGGAAGTTTTAGAGGTCGCCCTCTTGCCCAAAGATCATAAGTTGCCTCGAAACGGTTGCCTCGGAAAAATAATCTAAGACATTAGGGTTACCGCTAAGGCGTCCTAACATTGCTTTAGTGACCACACGTCCCTTAATCGAATTGACCCGAAAACTCCAACGACGATGCTACCTACTCCTCAATAGTGGGATAGCATTGTCTAAAGGACATTAGCACAGTTTAATTCCTTTTTCGAGTAGGTAGATGGTTCTTAAGCACTTGCTCCTTTTTAAAACAAAACAAAACTTTTCGCACTTACACTCTCTTCAAAACAAAAACTCTTTTCAAACCCACAAACACAAAGAAAAGCAAACTTTTGAAAACACAATGAGCAAGCACCTAAGAGCCCGTGGATAACCACGGATAAAAAGGGTGCTAACACCTTCCCTTTCTATAATCTACCTCCCGAACCCGAGAAATATCTCAAAAAGGAATTTTTCTGTGCTTTTGTCCTTTCCTTGTTGGATAAAATAAAAAGACGGTGGCGACTCTTGCTTACCGCGACATTTTGCAAAAACAAACGCAAACGCGAACCAGCATTCCAAAACAGTCAGTTCTCATTCCCACCGATCACAGAACTGGCGACTCTGCTGGGGAAACATAAGTGAGGTGTACCTTAGGATTAGATCATTGTGTTTTCAATTGTATGTTTTGTATGCTTTAATTTTGTGGGCTTGTATCGGAGTTCTATAGAACCTAACCCAGATCTAGAGGAACCCTTTTGGTAAGTAGCAATAAATTTTGAGGGAACTGTCCGGCCTAGACCGACACGGTTGAAGCAGTAGCTACGTTGGTGTGGCACTTTAGTTTGTACCGATATTCCTTGTGTTGGAACGAGGAGAATATGGGTCTTCTAAGGGGTCATTAAGCACCAACTGACCTTAGAACCTTAAATTGACCAACTTGGCCATAGAACAGTAGCAGTATGCTACACTCATTGAGACTAAACTCTGGCGATGATTCTGGCCGCAAGAAAAGGTTGCTAAATTGGAATTATGACCGATTGAGGGTAGTCAGTGATATTGAGATCCTCTAGAACCCGGTTACTATTTTCAGGACAGGTTTAAACCAACTGAACTGAAAGAGGGTAGTACCTAAGCTCCATGCCAGCCTAAAATCTAAGGGCTCTCAATGTGACTTGTGTCCTTTACCATGTTTGCTATTTATGGATACTTGCGGTGTGCCTTTATCATGACATCATGACATCATAACATTGCATACATCTTGCATAAGACTAACCTATTTCAAAAACAAGAGGGTTTCATCTTTGCTCTGTTTTGTAGGTCATCATGATGCCCATGCGTAAGAATACTATCCGGATCAACTTTGTCCAAGTCCCTACCTTGCTTAAAGAGTTGGTTGCCAAGATGCTTGACACTACTTCTTTCATCAGGAGGCATGGTTCTCTTCTCAGTTTGGTCACCTCCAAATTGGACGAGCAGATGATGAGTGTCCTGGTCCAATTCTATGATCCGCTAGACCATTGTTTTACTTTCCAGGACTTCCAGTTGGTTCCCACCCTAGAAGAGTTCTTTGAGCTGCTCGGTATCTCTGTTCTGGAGCAGACCCCGTTTACTGGTTGGGAGAAGACCCTTAGGCCCGAAGAAATTGTTGCAGCCCTTCATTTGACTAAACAGGAGGTAATGGCTAATTGGGAGACTAGGAGTGGAGCAAAAGGATTTCTGACTAAGTTCTTGGTTGGCAAGGCTAACTACTTCTGAGATAGCCTAGACTTTAAGGCATTCGAGGATATTCTAGCTCTTCTGATTTATGGCTTAGTATTGTTTCCAAATCCTGACACTTTTGTTGATGTGAATGCCATAAAGATCTTCATCTCTCAGAACCCTGTACCCACTCTCTTTGGTGACATTCTTCATCAGCTCTATGCTCGTATTGCTCGAAAGCGGGGAACCTTGATGTGATGTGCTCCTTTATTGTCGAGGTGGTTTATTTCGCACCTCCCTAAGTCAGTATTGAAGAACAAAGAAGGAATGGGCTGGGCTTATAGGGTGATGTCTCACTCTCATAACGACATCATTTGGACTCTCAAAGGTATGGACGAGGTGACTATCATTGATTGTTATGGAGAGTATCCTAATGTTCCATTGATCGAAACCCATGGAGGAATTTCTTACAACCCATGCTTAGCTCTCCGTCAGTTTGGAAGAGCCATAAGAGAAGGACCTCACGAGCTGCTAATGCCTCATATCATCTTTGACTTTCAAGGGGATAGCGACGAGCAGCATCCAGATTCATAAGGGCTTGGGATAGAGTTCACCAATCTGATCCACATGAGTTGGGCCCAAAGACTTCTCTGCCAATGGATCCATATCTCAGATGGGTCCGTATCCGCACCCAGAAGCTAGGTATGCCATATGAAGCTTTCCGGCCTGTCACTCTTGAAGTTGCTAATGAAGAAGGGGTTCTTCCAACCATTCTCCATCCTTATATGCCCACTGACATTGGGGCACTGAAGAGATCTTATATGAAACTGCAGGAAGAACGAGATTCTTATCGGGAGAAGTTCAACGAGCAGGAGCAGGAGCAGAAGATCCAGAGGTTGACTAGGCAGTTGGAGAACGAGCGGATTCTCAACAATCATGTCCGCACTGATAAAAAGAGGCCATGGGAGCATTGATGGACCTTTGATGATTTCCTTTCCAGTTTTTTTTGTTTACTTTTCAGTATTTCCATTCTTGTAACGCCTTAAGGGCAATTTGTTGAACAATTTAAATTTTGAAGTTTAAATCTAATAAAGTGTGTTTCCTTTCTTGTTTACAAATTTGAATCTCGATTGTCTTTGAAATCATAAATCATACGCATTTCATCCCATGCACTTCATAAACAGGTACCCTTTACAGGTCTCTTATCTTCTTCGTTGTTTATTTCAGCGATCATCATGTCTACTGAACCTTCAATTGAGCAAGCTATCAAGGTCCTCCAGGCCCAGAATGCCCAATTTCAAGAGTTGTTCATGAATCTAGCTAAGGGTCAGCAGGACCTGAAGGCCTTGATTCTGAAAGAGAAAAGAAGAAGAAGAAGAGGACAGTCCTGTTCAACACTGGTCCTAGGTTTGGAAACAGACTACGGGATGAAGTTGATTTGACCACCTCATCTGGAGGGAAAGATATTCCACAAGAAAGGAGGGCTCCTAGCCCTGTGGTCTCCGACAATGAGACGGACTATGATGAAGAACAGTATCCTCCGGCCGAGGATAAATACAAACAACTGGAAGACCGTTTGAGCGCTATGGAAATTCAGAAGGTGCCTGGTCTGGACTTCGGAGATCTAGGTCTATCATCTGGGGTGGTGATTCCCCATAAATTTAAGGCACCAGCCTTCACTAAGTATGACGGAGTTTCTTGTCTGAAGCTGCACCTCCGGTCATATGTGAGGAAGATCCAACCTTACACTACTGATAAGAACCTGTGGATCCATTTCTTTCAAGACAGTCTCTCAGGGACTCAGCTTGAGTGGTTCTATCAGTTGGACGGAGCCAGTATCCGCAGTTGGGAAGATTTGGCTACTGCATTCTACAAGCAGTATCAGTACAACTCCGACCTCGCTCCAACGTGTACCCAACTCCAGGGTATGTGAATGGGAACGGGTGAAGGATTTAAATATTATGCTCAAAAGTGGAGGGACCTCACCGGAAGGGTACAAGCGCCCTTAGCTGATCGGGAACTTGTTGACATGTTTTTGGGGACCCTGTCTGGTCCATTTTTCAACCACTTGATTGGAAGCTCTTCATCTGGGTTTACAGATCTTATTTTGACTAGTGAGAGGATAGAGGCTGGTATTAAGGCTGGTAAGATAAAGAAAGGTGCTTCATCAAGCACCGAGAAGAAGCCGTTTAAGAAAGAGTCTAATGCTGTCTACAGTGCAAGAAGACAGAATAGACCTGAACACTGCCAAGCTGTCAATGCGGTTGTTATTTCAAAACCTGCTGGTGCTCCTCAGTACAACAATCAACAAAAGGACGAGAGACCTAAGAGGCAATTCACTCGTCTTAGCATGACCTTATCTCATATTCTGCCACAGTTTCTGAAGACTAATCTGGTGAGTCTAAGGGAAGCCCCAAAGAATTCAAATACAACGTCACCAAGGTATAACCCTAACGTCCGCTGTGCTTATCACTCTGATAGCCTGGGGCATAATACAGATGATTGTTGGAGTCTGAAAAATAGGGTACAAGACTTGATCGATGCAAAGGAGATTGAGTTCGAAGCACCAGAGAAGCCTAAACAAGAGGCAGGGGTAAATGCTATCAGGGATGATGATGACGAAGAGTTTGATATCGACAGTTGGATCTACCCGACTGCCAACGGTGGATTAAGCAACTGGACAGTGAAGGATTCTATGCCCGTTTCCGTTATTACCCCATAATGAAACTTTTATTTTGAATTTGTAATAGACAATGTTTTGAAACTTTATGGTCTGGTGTCTTACCCGGGGCATTGTGGCTTCATTTGTGAGGGCTTTTGTGTGTCATCTCCATATATCATTAATAAAAGCATTGGACATTTTTTGAATTTCAAATTTTGTGCTCTTTGTTTTTCTTTATTATATATTGCAAAACAACTAGTTTACACACACTCACATATACAGGTCCACATCCACCCTGGATCTCACTGGTAACGACTCTGCTACTGCCGGTTATGACTTCAAAAATCCGATCAACTTAGCCGAAGACGAAGCTGAAGTTAATTGTGAAGTGCCTGGTAAAATTGCAAGACTGTTACTCCAGGAAGAGAGGGTTATTTATCCACATGAAGAGTCGGTAGAAACAGTGAACCTGGGTACCGAGACAAACAAGAAGGAAGTCAAGATCGGTGCAAATCTGGAAGCCAGTGTGAAATAACGGTTAATTCAGATGATGCGTGACTATGTTGAGATCTTTGCCTGGTCTTACAAAGATATGCATGGGTTGGATACTGATATTGTGGTTCATCGCCTGCCTACCAAGGAAGACTGTCCTCCAGTGAAACAGAAGGTTCGCCGTATGCGCCCAAAGATGTATGAGAAAATCAAGACTGAAGTTATGAAACAGTTTGACGTCGGTCTTCTAGCAGTTACTTCTTACCCTCAGTGGGTTGCCAATGTGGTTCCTGTACCGAAGAAAGATGGTAAGGTCCGAATGTGTGTTGACTACAGGGATCTAAACAGGGCAAGCCCCAAGGATGACTTCCCTCTACCTTATATCGACGTTCTGGTTGACAACACTGCTCAGCACAAGGTCTTCTCCTTTATGGACGGTTTCTCCAGTTATAATCAGATCAAGATGGCTCCCGAAGACATGGAGAAGACAACTTTTGTTACTCAGTGGGGTACCTTTTGCTACAAGGTCATGCCTTTTGGGTTGAAGAACGCTGGGGCAACATATCAGCGTGCCATGGTTGCTTTGTTTCATGACATGACCCATCATGAGATTGAAGTATACATCGATGATATGATTGCAAGGTCCCAGACCAAGGAGGAACACCTTGACCATCTACAGAAGCTGTTTGACTGGCTGAAGTTGTACAAGCTGAGATTGAACCCGAACAAGTGCACCTTCGAGGTGAGGTCTGGTAAACTACTGGGTTTCGTCGTGAGCAACAAAGGTATTCAAGTTGACCCTGCAAAAGTGAAAGCCATACAGGAGATGCCAACTCCCAGAACAGAGAAAGAAGTCAGAGGCTTTCTGGGACGTCTGAATTACATTGCCCGATTCATCTCGCACCTAACTACTACCTGTGAGACAATCTTCAAGCTACTGAAGAAATATCAAGTGGTACGTTGGAACGATGAATGCCAGGCCGCTTTCGAGAGGATCAAAGAGTATCTCCAAGAGCCACCCATCCTGATGCCACCAATTGAAGGGAGACCTTTGATCTTATACTTGACAACGCTCGATAACTCAATAGGGTGTGTGCTGGGGAAGCATGATGAGTCTGGCCAAAAAGAGCATGCAATTTACTACCTTAGCAAAAAGTTTACCGACTGTGTGACCCGATACTCACTGCTCGAGAAAACTTGCTGCACTTTGGCATGGGCTGCTCGTCGTCTGAGACAGTATATGCTGACTCACACTACTCTGTTGATATCAAAGATAGATCCAATCAAGTATATCTTCGAGAAGCCTGCCTTGTCCGGAAGAATAGCAAGATGGCAGATGATCTTGACTGAGTATGACATTCAATACACGACTCAAAAGGCAATCAAGGGAAGTGTATTGGAAGACCATTTGGCACATCAGGCAGTGGATGATTACCAGTCTATGAACTTTGAATTTCCGGACGAGAATATCATGTTGGTAACTGATTGTGAGATACCTGGACCGGATGAAGGACCCGAGGAGGGATCCCGATGGTCTATGTACTTCTACGGAGCTTCAAATGCTTTGGGTAACGGTATTGGCACCGTGATCATATCTCCTAAAGGCTCTCATATTCCGTTTACCGCCCGACTATGTTTCAACTGCACCAATAACATGGCGGAGTATGAAGCGTGCATCATGGGTCTTCGAGCTGCAATTGACCTAAGGATTAAGTTTCTGAGTGTCTTCGGAGATTCCGCTCTCGCGATCAGTCAGATCAAAGGCGAGTGGGATACGAAACACCCAAACCTTATTCCTTACAAGGAGTATGTATTGACGTTGCTTCCCCATTTCAAGGAGATAAACTTTGAACACTTCCCTAGAGAGGAGAATCAGTTGGCGGACGCGCTGGCTACGATGTCTTCTATGTTCAAGGTCAATTGGGATAACGAGGCTCCCTGGATTATCATTGAAAGATTGGACGAACCTGCACATTGCTGTGATCTTGAGACTGAAGAAGTAACAGGAAAGCCCTGGTATCATGAGGTGAAGAGGTACCTTGAAGCTCAAGAATACCCCGAGGGTGCATCTGTTAATGACAAGAAGTTTCTGAGGAGGTTCGCGACGAAGTTCTTTATCAGCAATGGCATTCTTTACAAGCGTAACCATGATTCGACCTTACTGCATTGTGTGGATAAGATTGAAGCAGAAAGAATCATGGAAGAGCTGCATGAAGGTACTTTCGGAACTCATTCCAATGGACATACCATGGCAAAGAAAATCCTCCGGGAAGGATATTACTGGTCCACAATGGAAGCCAACTGTTATCAGCATTCTCGGACATGTCACAAGTTCCAGGTCTATGCTGATAAGGTGCACGTACCTCCAGTTCCTCTGAATGTTTTGACAGCGCCTTGGCCCTTTGCAATGTGGGTCATTGATATGATCGGCGAGATCAGACCTACGACATCCAACGGGCATCGTTTCATCCTGGTAGCGATTGATTACTTTACAAAGTGGGTTGAAGCAGCTTCCTTTGCTACCGTAACCAAGAACGTCGTGGCATGGTTTATTCGGCACAATCTGATCTGTCGATACGGTGTACCAGAGAGGATCATTACGGGCAATGGCACCAATCTCAACAACAAGATGACCACTGAGCTCTGCGAGCAATTCAAGATACAGCATAATAACTCTTCTCCCAACCGGCCAAAGATGAATGGGTCTGTCAAAGAGGCAAATAAGAACATTAAGAAGATTGTGCAGAAGATGACAGTGACATACAAAAACTGGAACGAGATGTTACCATTTTCTCTTCATGGGTACTGTACCT
Source organism: Vicia faba (assembly GCA_948472305.1). Lineage (NCBI taxonomy): Eukaryota > Viridiplantae > Streptophyta > Magnoliopsida > Fabales > Fabaceae > Vicia > Vicia faba. Next base: position 490,171,368 of record OX451739.1, read on the forward strand.
CAGCACGGATGTCAACAGGGGCAACACCCTTTTCCTTGGTATATGGCATGGATGCAGTCTTTCCTATTGAAGTTCAAATACCCTCTCTTCGGATCATGAAGGATGCAGGTTTAAGCAGAGATGACTGGATTCAGCCCCGGCTTGATCAACTGAACCTAATCGACAAAAAGAGACTTACTGCTATTTGTCATGGTCAGACGTACCAAAAACGGATGATCAAGGCATTTAACAAGAAAGTCATACGACAAGAGTATCAAGTTAGGGATCTGGTAATCAAGCGCATTATCCTACCTCAAGGGGATCCCAGGGGCAAATGGACCCCTACTTATGAAGGGCCATTTGTGGTTAAGAACATTTTCTCAGGAGGAGCTATGATTCTAACCACCATGGATGGTGACGACCTTCTTCACCCCGTCAATGCAGACATAGTAATAAGATACTACGCATAATCAAAGACCCGCTAGGTTGACTGGCCTAGGCAAAAATAAGGGCTTTCCGGCGAACCAAAAGGGTTCGGGCAAAAATAAGGGATGAAAATAAAAAATCTGTACACCCGGCAAGTCGAAAACCTGAAAAGGCGGCTTGGGCAAAAAAGGGTATCCCGGTGGACTGAAAACCTGAAAGGGAGGTCCAGGCAAAAATTAGGGATCAAAGCGTAATACTATGTCTCATTGGATCACCTCGCATCCAGACTTCGGTATCGACTATCAAGCTCGGACGGCACTAATCAATCAGATTCATCTTCAACTAAGTAGCAAAGTGATGAGATGCTTGAAGATATAAAGGCAATAGCAGAGTTGGAACCCAGTGGAATTATTCACATAGCTGTTTTGTTTCCTTTTCACAAATTGTATAAATTCTATTTGTTCGACGGTGTTCTCTTACTAGGACGTCAACCTCTTGTACAAAAACGCCTATTTACAGGCCAAACTTCAAAATCAATGAAAATTCATTTTCAGAAATTTCAAGTTGTTTTCCCTTTATCTGTTTTTTTTTGCAAAGAACGTCCAATGTTCATTTTTGATATATGCATTTGACATTAATTGCTGATCATAAATATTTACATGCGAAATGAAGGATGAATTACTGGTAATATCAGAAACAGTGGCATAAGAAATGTCCAAGATGTGTAGTTGCTTTTCCACCAGGTACAAGGTAGATTCAGTTGAAGAATATGGCTACGATACCTTCACTCCCCGCAGAGCAAGACAATAATGGTAGCTCTCCCAGCGGAGACTTGCAGTTAGGTACAAATTAGCAATACTCTCCCCCAAGCAGAGTTAGCCTACCATCAGCCCTAAAAAGGTTGGGTATCCCTAGAAGGTCGTAATCTTCCCCAGCGGAGTATAAAGATATTCCCCAGCAAGTATAAGAGCATCCCCGACAGTCTTAATATTCCTCAACAGAGTATAAGAATGTTCCCTGACGGAATACAAGATACCCCCAGTGGAGCCATTTTCCTAGCACAGTCTAAAAATCTTCCCCAACGGAGTCGAATCATCACCCCCAGTAGACTTTGGAAGCTTACCCCCAGCAAAGCACAAATAAGTCTCCTCAGCCAAATTCAGAGGTTATCCCCCACAAGAGTCTAATAGGGTTATCCCTAGCAAGTCGCAACTGAAAGATCATCTCCAGCGAAGTTCTTTCTTTCCCCGAACAGGAGTTCAAATACTCAACAGGTTCAATATCACCAGCAACGGTAATCCATCCCCAGCGGAGTTTATCATTGAAATCCCCAGCGGAGCTTATCAGCAGAATCCCCAACGGAGTTTATCGTTAAAATCTTCAGCAGAAAAGCTTCCCCACAGAGTAATTCCCCACAAAGTAATTTCTTCATTAGTTTATTCCCCAACGGAGTTCTCTTCTCCTACAGTTTTATCACCTTCGTTCATCATCCCCAGCGGAAACGAAGGATTCAACTCTATTCTCCAGCAACCTCGGGATTTATTTTCCCCAGCTGAAGCATTACATGTCCATACATCACGATACATGCATATACGCATCATACCATACAATCTCATTTATGTTGAGAACATCATTGCTTGATCCATATCATGCATTGCATATGACTGACCTTTACCTTTCAGGAAAGATGCAGTTAAATTCTCAACTATGTCAATAGAGACAAAATTAGTTAAATTGATTCCTAAAGATTTTTCTGAGATGAAGCCAGTCAATGGAGACAACCCGTCAATGGAGACAACCCGTCAATGGAGACAACTCGTTAATGGAGACAACCCGTCAATGGACACAACCCGTCAATGGAGACAACTCGTTAATGGAGACAACCCATCAATGGAGACAACCTGTCAATGGAGACAACCCGTCAATAGAGACAACCTGTCAATGGAGACAACCCGTCAATGGAGACAACCCGTCAATGGAGACAACCCGTCAAAAGAGACAACCCGTCAATAGAGACAACCCATCAATGGAGACAACCCGTCAATAGAGACAACCCGTCAATAGAGACAACCCGTCAATGGAGACAAACTATCAATGGAGACAACCTATCAATAGAGACAACCTATCAATGGAGACAACCCGTCAATGGAGACAACCCGTCAATGGAGACAACCCATCAAAAGAGACAACTCGTCAATGGAGACAACCCGTTAATAGAGACAACTCGTCAAAGGAGACACCCCATCGAAAGAGACAACCCGTCAGCAAATACAAAACCACCTACCAACAATCTCCAAATGGCATTTGTAAGCCCATTCCCGACATGACAATGCTGATGCTACTTCATGCGAGTGCAAATTTCTGGGCACTCTAGTGTTCAATCATCTTCCACCTTCGGATCACGAAAGGCCCGAAAGCTAATCTATATCCTCAGGTTTAATAAGATTGAACAGGGGCAACTGTTGTACCCCAAAATTTGCCTTCCCATATTTCTCAAGTCATGTCAAGAATCATCTCCAAGTTGTTCAAGATGGCTCAAGAGTTGGACAGTCAAATCACCTCCTAAGGCAGTCAATTCAAAATTAGGGTTTTATGTTGCATCATGGTCCTTACATACAAATGGTCTCAAATTCTCCCCAATGTCCTAATATGTTCTCAAGTTCATCCATGTCAAATTTCAAGCCTTGCAGAGAAAGTTTGGTCAATCAATTGCTCAAGAGGTCCAAAAATCGACTGTGCTAGGGCAAAAGTCAACTGTGACCTACAAACAGTCAAACCTCAAGATTTTTTGTCAACATTCTCATTTTGAAGGATAATTCATCATTTGATCAAGGTTTGATCATGATTCATCAAGGATTTCTCAAGATTCATCAAGATTCAAAAGTTGCTAAATTAGGGTTTTGTAGGAAAAGTCAACTCAACTTTGACCAAGTATAACTTTCTCATACTTTATGAGAAATGACCCATAAAAGCTCATTTTGAAGAGGATGCAATTTACTACAATCCATCTTCGCACCCCAAGATCAAGAAATGCTCTCACAAAAAGTTACAAATTTGGACATTATAGGTCATTTTTTAAAGTCAACAAAATCACCTTTTTTGTCAAAGCTTATAACTTGAAGATGGAATATCAAAATGAGATTAGACTAAAAGGGTTGGTTAGAGGACATCTCAAGTTTTCTAAAAAGTCCAAGAACACTTCCAAAAGTTCAAAATTGAAGAAGTTATGCATTGTTGAAGTTGGGCATTTTTCCAAAAGTGCCAAAAGTCAATTATCCTCAAAACTCCAAATTTTGACAAAAGGGCCCACTTTTTTCCACTTGATATGATTTTTTAACTCCACACACGTGTCCTATCTTAAATTTCATGACCAATTATTAATTGTTTCTATTTTATTTAATTTTTATTGATTTAATTCATTTTAAATCGATATTAATTCAAATAAAATCTAAAAATTGATGGAATAAGATTTTTTGATCATTCACAGGTCTTCATTATCAAGATACACCTAATCAAATCTGTATCAAGCTTTGTTATGCACAAAAAATCAGATTTGGACAATTTTGGAAACTTTATCAATGGTGATCATATCATATCTCAAAATCTTTAATGCACATGGATTAAAGCCCAATTCTTGACCTAATGCAATCCCATATACATACACAAGCCAGGGATATCAAGAACACGACCTAAGCACTACAAAAACGGCCAAACCAAAACTGGAAAAAACCTTGAAAAGTTGGAGATCGAAATCCATATTGGAGGCGTTTTCAAAGCAAAATCTCCACATAGCTCTCTTGCCTGATATCCAGTGGAGCTAAAGCAATCAAGACCAAGTCCTGAAACCACCAGAATCGCACTGTAAGTGCTCACGAACATAGCTCTGAACATGGAATCGTGAATCCATGTTCTTGCATTTTTTTGCTAAATCGTTTGTGCATTCATGTTTAACGTCCAATTTCCAACATTCCTGCATTATTCAATTTTGTTTTCATGGCCTATAACCTTAGATCCGAAGCTAGGGTTTGTGTTCTTGTTTTTAGGCATTTTTGATGCAGGTAAAATTAGGACAAATAATTGGTACAGGGATGTTCAGTGGAAAGAGACGAGTACGATGGTATTCTTAAAACTCGTTTCCAAGGCCTACAGATGATTTTTGAGGGCGACCATGGATTCAGCTGCGAATAAATCCGCAGGTAAAATTCCTGGTTATTTCAACGAAGAAGACGAAGGCGTGTCTTCTTCCTATTGGTCCATTCAAACTGCGCGCCACTTTTTTTTATTTTTCAGGAATAACGCTTTGTTTTGCATATAATAATTGTCACTTATATTAATAACAAACAAGCATAATGGATGAGTACGTAAGCGCACTATGTCAAAACCCCTTGGGACCTGGGTTCAAATCCCAGGTCCCCCCAAAAAAATTTGTTTAATTTTTCTTCAGGTATTCTCATGCAGCTCCTAAAGTGTAGTACACCATATGCCTCATGGATCCAGGCGCCAGATGGCCTCCAGGCCAAATCCAAGGGTCCAGATTGCAAGCTCATCATACTCCCTAGTCAAAGGCACGTGCTGGATTGGGAAAGTCAAACAAGGCTGAATGAAAGTGGGCCAAACAATTGCCAGACTCACCACCAATTTGGGCCCAGCACCCCCCTTGGTTATTTCTTTTCATATTTCATTTTTTTTATTATTTAATTATTTTATTAATAATTATTATTATTTATACTAACCAATTAATTTTTTCTCCTCATAAAGTCAAAAACACAAAAAAATGTTATTTTTGTTAATTTCATTATTTTATTTTGTAAATAAATAATTAATTAATTTAATGTTAATTAGGTTAATTTTAACATTTTTGCAACAAATTAAAATTAATGTAGAATTAGGGTTTTTTTAATAACTTTTAACCATTTTTATTTTAGTTCCTTAGATATAAAAAACCAAAAATATTTTCATTATTTAATTTAATTTAATTGTTCGTTTAATTTAATTCCATAATTTCAAAAAATAACAAAAAAACATGCTTTCTTTCAAAAAAGGGTCAAAACCCTAAAAATACGCCGATTTAATTTTCTCGCACGCGATCCATATTTCAATATTGTAATTGCTTCCGGTTTGTAATAGCTTTTAATTAGGAATTTATTTATTTATCGCTTTAGTTTTATTTTCCGCAATTTAAATTAAAGGGTTTGTCTTTGGCGATGTAAATACCTGACGCCTTGTAATAGCTTAGATTTAATTTCCGCAAATTTAGTTTCTGCAACTATACAATGTTAGATGTTTGATAAATAGGCAATGCATGACAAGATTAATCTTTAACTTCAAATCAACAATAGCTCACCCATGACATGTACAGATAAAATTAACCGAAGTAACACACTTGCACATGCCACTCTTAGGGTACACCTCACTTGGTTGCCTCGAATGTGGTCATTGAGTATAGGAAGTTTTAGATGTCGCCCTCTTGCCCAAAGATCATAAGTTGCCTCGAAACGGTTGCCTCGGAAAAATGATCTAAGACATTAGGGTTACCGCTAAGGCGTCCTAACATTGCTTTAGTGACCACACGTCCCTTAATCGAATTGACCCGAAAACTCCAACGATGATGCTACCTACTCCTCAATAGTGGGATAGCATTGTCTAAAGGACATTAGCATAGTTTAATTCCTTTTTCGAGTAGGTAGATGGTTCTTAAGTACTTTCTCCTTTTTAAAACAAAACAAAACTTTTTGCACTTACACTCTCTTCAAAACAAAAACTCTTTCAAACCCACAAACACAAAGAAAAGCAAACTTTTGAAAACACAATGAGCAAGTACCTAAGAGTCCGTGGATAACCACGGATAGAAAGGGTGCTAACACCTTCCCTTTCTATAATCTACCTCCCGAGCCCGAGAAATATTTCAAAAAGGAATTTTTCTGTGCTTTTGTCCTTTCCTTGTTGGATAAAATAAAAAGACGGTGGCCACTCTTGCTTACCACGACATTTTGCGAAAACAAACGCAAACTTGAACCAGCATTCCAAAATAATCAGTTCTCATTCCCATCGATCACAGTACAGATTTAAAGCCATGATATCTATATTATATCTTTAAAATTCCAAGCCCAACAATGCCTAAGTAATGAGATAAAAATCAAAAGAAGCTTACCTTGCAACTGGAAATTGTTTTGTGACTTAGAGCCTGGATCAAATTGCTGTGATATTCTGGTCATCTTCCGCATGTTCTTAGAAAGCTAAAGCAACCCTTAACATGAGTTATGGATGGTTGGAATACTCTGGAGCAGTCAAGATGCAAAGTTCTGATTTTTGAAATGGAGAGTGGTAAAGACTGTATTACAATTTGAAAACAAAAGTTGGGAAAGCTTCTACGTGTATACCAGAAACTATATGGATGATTTGGCCAAGAAACGCACGAGGAAAATTAGAGTTTGGATGAAAAAATTAGAAACTAGCAGGTTTTGTATTTGTGTTGCAATTTCAGGTTCTTGGCAATTTTCAGCAAGGTTTCAGGGCTTTTTTCTGAATCCCTTCTCAGTTTGCAAATGAAGTTTAATTTATAAGCAAAGGATTTAGAAGCTTGGAGAAATCAGGAGTACAACCATCATGTGTTATGGATCATTGAATTGTTTTTGAAGCAAATTTAGACAAGTATGGTTTCAAAGAAAGGTAGGGTGGTTAGCAGCTTTAAACACGCCTAATCTGAGTTTGTAGGCTTGATTTGTAGGGAAGTACACTCAGAAACAAAGTAAAGTATGGGCTCAAAATGAACTTTGTACAAAATTTTGCTTTTCAAGAACAACAGTAGTACTTTTATGCCACACGTGGGAAGATCTTTTGGATAAAGGCTTAAACACTGGGATAAAGACTCAAAAGTTGGTGTAAGCATTAAATTATGATGAGATTCAACAAGCAAGAAATCCTGCAACATGAGATTATTCAGCATAGCTTGAAACTGGATCAAGAGTTCAGCATAAACGTAACTTAGATTAAGAACAAATGTCTAACTTCTGATCTTTGATTCTCCCTGCTCCAGCATGATCTGAAAGAGTTCTCAGAAAGCTTGTAACATGCTTTGTAACCCCCCCCCCCCCCCCCTTTGAATCATTTTTGCACACTCTTATTGTACCTACGTGAAAAATGGCCCAGAAGTTCTAATCAAATTCTGACTTGGAAATACTCAGAATTTACTAAGTGTTTTAGTTTCATGGACGTGTCTTCAAGGATTTATAAGTAGAAATCCCAACATTTCTAGGAGGAGTTATGTTCTGCAATGGTGTATATCTCATTGAGATCTACAAATTTTATGTTATAAGTTCTTCCTAAATCATCTTGCATCATGATGAAAATCTGGCCAAAAGTTCTAAATTTATCATATTTTCTTAACAGAAAAATTTCTAAGTGTTTAGAACTTTGACTTTTCCAAAGTAATTTTGACTTTTGATTTTCTTGATGAACCAACTTCATATTATAACATGTCTTGATGAAATGTGATTCTTGAAACTTGATTTTGATCAAAAAGTCAAAGTTTGACTTTTCAGTGTGCAGTTTGACCATTTTGCCCTTGTGCCAATTCCAAACCTAAATTGATGTATCAGTGCTGCAAACTTGAGTCATGGAAGATCTTGTGATAAAATTCTTGAGAAATGAGAGGGCAAATTTTGGGGTACAACAGATACCTTTCTAGAATTTCTGACAGACTATCTTCTAATTGTGATCTAGAAAAGTTAGAAAATACCTCTTCTGCCTCTGAGTCTGATTCTGATCCAAATGATTCAGTATCTTCTGATACGTTGGCCATAAGGGCAATGTTGGCTCTTTCATCTTCTGATTCAGTGTCTGCTTTAGAAGAGTCTGAGTAATCCCATGTTTCCATGAGACTTTTCTTCTTCTCCTTAAAGAACTTCTTTTCAGGTTTCTCCTTCTGAAGCTTTGGACCATCACTTTTCTTGTGCCCTTGTTCATTGCACTCGTAACAGACAATGTCTCTGTTGCTTGACTTTATGTATCCAGAAGATGATTCAGACTTTCTGTATCTAGAAGATGGTTCAAACTTTTTGTATCCAGGCGATGGTTAAGACTGATTCCATGTTCTTCTAGAATTTCTGAACTTCCTTTGCATGTGCTTCCACAGCTGATTGACTCTTATGGAGAGAAGAGATGATTCATATTCTTCTTATGAAGATCCACCAGTGTTTTCTTCTATTGCCTGCAACACTTTAGAATCATATTTTTTGTTAGATTTAAGGGCTAAAGACTTATCTTGCTTCTGGGGCTCATCATCTTCTAACTCTATCTCATGACTTCTGAGAGAGCTGACAAGTTCTTCTAGAGATATTTTGTTCAGATCTTTTTCCAGTTAGAAAGAAGTGACTATGGGTCTCCATTTCTTTGGTAAACTTCTGATGATCTTCTTTACATGATCAGCAGTTGAGTACCCTTTGTCTAGAACTTTTATCCCAGCAACCAGAATTTGAAATCTTGAGAAAATTATTTCAATGGTTTCAACTTCTTCCATTTTGAAGGCTTCATACTTCTGAATGAGCACAAGGGCTTTGGTTTCTTTGACTTACGTGTTTCCTTCATGCGTAATTCTCAAGGAATCAAACATGTGTTTTGTTGACTCTCTGTCCGTGATCTTCTCATACTCTGTGTATGAGATGGCACTCAAGAGAATGGTTCTGGCCTTGTGATGATTTCTGAAGTCTCACTTTTGATGATCTGACATTCTTTTTTTGTCAATCTTCTGACTTCTTTCATCAACAGGATGTATGTACCCATCAATCATCATATCCCAGAGATCAGCGTCATGAGCCAGAAAGAAACTTTCGATTCTATCTTTCCAGTAATCAAAGTTATCTCTATCAAAGATTGGAGGTTTGCCGCTGATTTTGTCTTTCTCATCATGGTAGTTATTGTTGATGCTCTGACTTGGCCCCAACATAGTGTTTTTCTTATCTTGGATCTTTTACTGACACAGAACCAGGCGCTCTGATGCCAATTGAACTCAGAACCAGGCGCTCTGATGCCAATTGAAGAATGGAAAAACACAAGAAAGGGGGTTTGAATTGGGATTTTTAAAACTTAAAGTAAAGAACAAGTTGGTTATCTTGGTTCATTTGAACTCAAAATACTCCAGTTCACCCGCCAAGGTGATTTCCCCTCTCTCAACGAGGTCTTAATCCACTAATCAATCTTGATTACAAATCTACTTTGACAATTGTCAAATTCTTCTTGAGTATAAACCATAAACCGGTTTTCTCAATGAATTTCTCTAAACAATATTTGAATAAATGTGTACAAGAGTGTTTTCTAATAAAATAGTATCACATGGATGTTTTACACTTTTGAATTTTGTACGTTTGAGGAAGATAGTGATAGCAGCGTTACTGTGCGTGTGAAATCCTGAATGACTTATCCTTAAAGCTTTTTTTAAATAGGCGAAGCATGAAGGAGCTTTTGGAATGTTGATCAATGTGTTTCCAAAAATAAAGATCCCTGTTCCCTTCCAGCCGTTACTCTTGAAATGGAAATATTTTATTTATAACGCTTCAGAACATGATTGCTTCAAAAGATGAAAGTAACTGTTGTTGCTTGCATCAGAACTTTGTAGATCAAAAACACAGAGTCATGTTTGCAGCGTTAGAACTTCTTTCAGAGATGTTTATAATCAGAGTTGAACATGCTCTTTAGCGCATCTTCTGATCTTCTTCCATCAGAACTTCTCTGCAAAATAGAATATAATTTTAGGGAGCATAATTGTTCTTTGCGTCTGTTATCATCAAAACTCTTACAAGGGTTGTAGAATCAAACTATGTTCTAACATGAAGACGCAGTTCGAAAGACTCTGAAGACCTTATGTTATGTTTCCACTTCTAAAATCATGCTCGTAGAATCCTATGAAGTGCAGAAGGAAAGAATATAAATGTAACTTGGTACAATAGTACACAATACGAAAAAGCCTTATTCCACTACCTCTCCACTAGCTTAAATTGTTGAAGAGAAAAGGACGTAGCAGTACTATTTGTAACGACTCTTTTTAAAATAGCCAACGACTCTATTTTGCTTGGCCATATAAGAAAATAATCATATGTTTAAAGTTGTTAGGAGTCGGTGTTCAATGTTAAAATAAAAGTTGTCATTATTAGAACACAACCAAAAAGCTATCAACCACTATAACAACAACAAGAACAACAATTATGTTGAACATGTTAAAGCTAACCAAATAAGATGAAGATGAAGAATTCTACAAGATGTTATTCAAACTACCAATCATATACATCTTGGAAGAATTATGAAAAAGCAATGAGTTGTTACTCATATCTTGCTTAATGAAGAAATAAGATGAAGATGAAGAATTCTATAAGATGTAATTCAAACTATCAATCATATACATCTTGACAAAATTATGAAGAAGCAAGGAGTTGTTGATCATAGGTTTCTCAACAATAAAGATGAAGATAAGAAGACTACAAGATGCTGCACTTAACTTAGATTATATTCATCTTTGTATAAATATGTAAAAACGCAAGAGTTGTTTCTCAGATTATGTTATTGCTTAAGATCTTCATGTAAATTATTTGTACATAAGAGTTGTTGCTCAAAACTGTTTCAAACAATATGTACTTAAATTAGGAATAATCTTCTTGATAAGAAGCACTCATGTGATCTCCAGGAAAAAAAATTGTTTAGAATTGGTTGATTCCTCAAGTGATCGAGTGAAGATCAAAAGACTTGAGAAGACTTTCGTTGGGGTCATCGTAGATGAAATTCTAGTAGTGGATTCTATTGGGTCAATGGTAGTCATATCTCAAAGGGGACTGAGTGAAGGTCAGTCTTGTGATATCCCTGATGGATATCATTAGAAGGAAATCCTGGTAGGAGATTCTGAGGGATCGGATTCTATTGGGTCAATGAATGTTATATCCAGTCTAGATTCGTGAACGCGTTATTGGATGTTAGTCATCGGTGGTTTCCCGTGCGATTGTAATCAGATTGGTTATAGTGGATTAAGTCCTTGAGTTCAAGGCGAAATCACCTTGGTAGGGTAAACTGGACTAGCTTGGGGGAATCTCAAGTGAACCATGATACATCGTGTGTTCTTTACTTTTGCTTATGCTTTAGAGTTTATGTTTTCTTAACTTAATTAGAAGTATTACTTAGAAGTAACACTCAGAAGCATTGTTCAATGAATAATGCTTAGAAGCAAAAGTTTATCAAGAAAGGAAAACCCAATTCAAACACCCCCCCTTTCTTGCATTTTCTTCACACTTTCAATTGGTATCAGAGCCTGGTTCTATTATTGATGGATATCAAACACCTAATAGTGTCAGATAAAGATCCAAATGCTTTGTGAAGAAATATTGTAAGGTGATAGTTATTCAATTTTCAACTATTGTCTAAAATCAGAAAATTGAAGAACAAGCCAACAAGAAAAGATTCATCAGATAAGAAGTTATGTCAGTTAAATGCTTTTGATTAAGTTCCTTGAGAGTATGAGATGTTTTCAAGAAACGGATTAGTCCACCCTTGACTTTATCATAAGATCTTATTAGCAATATTTTCAAAATAAGAAAGATTGTTGTCTTATGATACATAAGAACTTCATGATAAAGTTGTCCATTCAAGCAGACAGAAGATCTTATGTAGAAGATCTAAACATTGGCTTTGTTGAAAAAGGCTTTGCAGAAGACCATACATTACTGAGGAAAGAATGCTCATTGATTCATCATAAGTATGATCAAGACTAACTCGAAACAAGTTAGGTCAACATTGCAAGAAAAAGACTGTCATTCAAACTATTCAGAGTTTGATGATACTTGTATTAGAACAATTTCTGAGGATGCTAAGGAATATTTTTCTCAAGAAGTCTGAAATCAGAATTCAGAAGAAGGTTATTCTTCTAAAATCATAAAACTGAAAATATTCAAATAAATAAGAGAAATCAATATAAAGATGATTCAGAACCTCAAAAAGATCGCTCTGAAGAAAGCATAAGAAGAAAGAAGTTGGTCAAAATTTGTATCTAGGAGGAAGCTAAAGTTAAAGACAGATGGAAGATCTTCAAGAATATGACAGTATCACTTCTCTCCTTTTCTTTACTTATTATACTTCTGCTAATTTTATTTTATAGACTCAATCATCAGAAGATGTTTTGGTCAGAAATATCTTTGATAATATGAAAGCCTTTGGCTATACATACATTAAGTATATTGATCGTGTCACTTAGTTAGATGTAGTGATTAACGCATGTAACCCTTGGTTATTCTTAATCATCACACACTACCTAATCTAGATCATGAACAATGTGAGATTTCTTGGAATTGATTCTTTCATGATTTCCTTCATTTATTACCTCCCATACTGTGTCTTTAGAAATTTTTATTCTTTATTTTATTTGACATTTAAATGCTATAATTCAAAAATTCATTATCCCTCTATATAACTCACCTTCTCACACTATCACACACTCACTTCCTCACAAATTAGAAACCATGAACCCTCTTCTCCTTCAATCGCTTTTCTGAGTTCTCTGTTAACAAACTTCAACATTCATTCATCTTCTTCTTCAAATCAAATTCATGATGACCAATTCTCAAAAATAAGAAGTTAAATTTGCAAAGGAATTTAATCAAGCATCAAAACCACCAGTTACTTTTGACTCATCATCATCATCATCATCATCTACCTTCGCTCTATCATCTTCACCAGTTCCTCCTATAAAGACAATTGTTGCTACTGCTTCTTCTACAGAAGTTAATGAGAATCACATAAATCAACAAACTTATCAAGTTCAATGTATCCTTCCTCCATAAGAACTAGATGTTCTTCGAGAACTTTTGGTTGATTTCAACAATTTAGATGATAATAGGGTTGACCTAAAAGAAGAATTAGAAGCTCAGGGATGGGAAAACTACTTTAACATGCTTCATGGTCCTGTTTATGGAGATTTAGTAAAATACTTCTGGAAGAATTCTAATTGTGATGATCTGCATATTGTCTCCGATGTCATTGGATTAAGGATTGTCATAACTGAAAAATACATTGTTGATCTTCTAGGTTTAAAGTTTATGGAAGGAAAATGTACATATAAAATGGAGAAGAAGTTTAAAACTTCAAAGAGTAAATTGAAGTTTGCAAATAAGTCACTCAATCAAGTACTGTTAAATAATTACTTTGATGAGAAGACAAAATACAAGAGCAATGATCTCCATCCAAACCTCAGAGTTTGGCACAAGATCATTCTGGGTTGTATAAACCCTAGACCTGCTTCAAACTCTTCTGATTACTTTAATTTTAGTCAGAAGTTCTTGTTGTACTATTTGCTAACAAAGTAGAAGATCAATCTTCCATATGTCTTATTCAATTATCTAAAGGATATTGTTAAGAAGACGAGAACCACTACAAATCCTAAGAAGAATGTTCCTACCTATGTCCCTTGTGGATGTCTTCTGACTGACATTCTTGTGGAAAGTGGGTTAGTAAAATCTCTGGTGGAAGAAGAAAATTACACATAAGATCTGCCTCTCAGCACTGGAGAATCATTTACTACACAAAACTTAAGGAATATGCAAATAATTGAAAAGATTAAAGTTATACCTCTTGGTGAACCGTTTGAAGCCACTACTCAAAGAAGGATTCCGATTACTGATTATCCTCTTTTTCGAAGATGGATAATATATCAAGTGTTGCTAAATATGTTGGGATGATGGAAGAAGAAGGACATGATATGTCCAATTTTGATTATACTAAACTTCCTGCTGAAGAAGTTAATTGTGGTGTAAGAAAAGGAAAGAAAAGATCAAACACTTTTGAACCAAAGAAGAAGAAGAAGAAAAAAGCTAGATTTCTTTAAGAAATTTTTTGGGAACTACAACGTTTGAAACATCTAGTAGGACTGATACTCCTACTTCTAATCCAATTCTCGCGGATACTTCAAAAGAGAAAAGAAACGAATTATGGGAGGGTTTTGAGCCAAAGAAAAAGGGAAGTAAGAGACAAAGAATTGAATCCTCTAAATCTCATGGTCTACCTTCTGAATCTGGAAAATCATGTAAGTCTTATGTTCTTCGTACTACTGTTTTTGATAATGCTCTTGAATATTTAATGCATCTTTAACAACTGCAATAACACATTTCTCTGAATCAACCATGTCCAATTCATAAGTCATTTTCAAACCATTTGTCTCTACGTCACTATTCTCATCCATTTCAACAACTACTACCAACTTGAAAAAACCTACATTAGAATCATCAAATGAAATACCACCATTCCAAACATTGTTTCAATTTGCATTCAAAAAACAAAACTCAAAAACATATGAATCTATCACTGGTCCATCTGATTCTCTCCCTACACCCATACAAATCGATATATCTATTGCACCCTCTGATACTTTTTCACCTGAACCTTTTGTTATACGAGTTTCTGAATAATATAACTTTTCTGATCTTGATGATCTGTCTGAACTACCTTTTTGAAACTATCAACTCTGAATCTATTCCTTCTCAACTTGAACGTGCAATAATCATCTATGAACAACTCTTTCCAAAAACCCTTAAAGAATGCATTAACATGTTCAAAATCAAGGTTAGGAACAGAGTAGCTAAGCTACAAGATGAAGCATGTACCAGTTGTAAACCTCGGGATCTGAAAAATTCCTAGAAGGTGTTTCAAAAATAGATTTCATCGAAATTTGAAAAACTACAAAGTTTTTCAGAGGCTACAATGGATGCAGAAGTTCATCTGGTCCAGTAAAAGGTGGAACAATTTCAAGCTTTTCAACTGCTTGCTGCTAAGAAAAGAGAAGCTGAAGAAAAAGCTAGCCTTGCTGAAGCTGAAGCAGCAAGACTGAAAGAAGAAGAAGAAGAAGAAGCTAAAGTTGCAGAGGAAGCCATATTGGTTGCTGAAGATGCAAAGGCTATTGAAGAAAAGGATAAGCAGCAAGTCCTGATGGTATCCAACTCTAAGTCTACCTGCAATCTGAAAACAACCATTGATGAAATAAGGGAAGAGCAGAAAATGTTCAGATAAAATTTCAAAGCTCGAGACAAGGTCAATGAATATGCTCAAACATTTCTCAATATGATTTTGGCAAAAAATTTTGAACCTTCATCATCTGCTCCTGTAACTTCTGCAACCTAGGCTCTAGGTTTATCGTTTCAAACCTTAGAATTTTTGTTGTTTCTTTGTGTGCTTCTATTATTTTAAGAACTATGTTTTTAGTTTCTTTGTTTGCATCTGCTTTTTTTGAATGAATTATCTTGATTATTAATTGACATATTATTTTCATATCTTTTAGCTCTTAATCATTTTAAGCTTCTACATTTCCATGCATAGTTATCTTTTTGATGATGTCAAAAAGGGGGAGAAGTATAATGATTTTGATAAACCTAAAAGAAATGCAAAAACATCTCATAATAAAATGATATAAAATGAGCATTTACCGCTAACGCTTGTTTGATTGTTTAGTGATTAACCAAGGAACTCTGAACAAGTTCACTAGCCATTCTAAGACAGGTCAAAATGAAAGAGCTCTGTTAAAGTTCTTAAGGACTTATTTTTCATGTAATCGAATATGTACACTTTGTGAACATATGTTGAAAAATAAGATAGACCAAATACTTTTCAGAAGTTGAGAACTTTCTGAAAGTTAAATGTATCTTGATTTTGGTATCATAATGTTCGAAAGATGTAAAATGTCTGAGAATGTGATATTTAGAACATAAGAATCAAAAGCATAAGCATATGCTTTCCAGAAGAACTAAGCGAAACAGAAGTTGAAAACTATCTTAAAAATATAGATAGAAGATTCAATAAAAAGAATCTCTTGTTAATTCAATATCTCAATTGGTTCTATTAGTATCAAGAGTCAAGACTCTAAAGAGCTCGATATCTGATATATTAGAACCAGGGGGAGTTTTACTCAAATGGTTCAGAGTCAGGATATTCGATCTTCATCAAGTCATTAACTCAGGGGGAGTATCATAAAAAAGGATAAGTATTCCTTACCTTCCTATTTTCACTCTTTTGATTATAAGAACAAAATTGTGTCATCAAAATACATAGTTTTGTCATCATCAAAAAGGGGCAGATTGTAAGAACAATATTTGGTTCTGCAATATTATCTGAGTTTTGATGATAACAAATGAGTATGTTTGTATGAATAATTTTAATACTCTAATGTTTGTTATTGGTGGGTATTTAATAAATAAGTTTTTCTTTTGATGGATAATGCGGCCAAGACATTAGAAGAGAATTAATTTCACTTCTCTGCTACACAAGTTATGTTGAATAGTAGCAAGATACTCAAGAAGGATCTTAAGTGTAAAGCTCTAATGTTTGTCTAAAGAAACCATTCAGAAAATCTAAAGACAGAAATTGGTACTTAAGCACAGATGCTAAAGACTCATGTTTCTGAAGACAATGGGTTCTAAAGAAACAGTTAGAAGATCTGAAGACAAAAGTTTCTACTTACGTCCAAATGCTAAAGACTCAAGCTTCTAAAGACAATGTGTTCAAAGGAAACATCCAGAAGATTTGAAGAATCAAGTTTCTACTGAAGTCCAGATGCTAAAGACTCAAGTTTCTAAGGACAGTGTGTTCCAAAGAAACAAAGTTAGAAGATCTGAAGACAAAGTTTCTACTGAATTCCAGATGCTAAAAGCTTCATTTCTAAAAGACAAATTGTTTCAAAGAAGACAAAGTTAGAAGATCTGAAGACAAAGTTTTTACTGAAGTCCAGATGCTAAAGACTTGTGTTTCTAATAACAAGTCTCTTAAAAGGATTCTTAAAGAACCAAGTGCTAAAGATTCTAAAGACGAAAATTCTGAATATTCCAAATACTTGAAGTTCTAAATATCCAAGGTTCTCTACAATATGTTCTTAAGACCAAGTGTTGAAGACTCTAAAGACGCAATCCTTAAGACTTTGAAGACTTGAAGCTCTTATGATCCAAGACTCTCTACAACGGGTTCTCACAACCACGTGCTGAAGACTCTGAAGACATGGTTCTGAAGACTCTGAAGACTTGAAGTTCTGGAGACCTTATGTTATGTTCCCACTTCTAGACTCATGCTCACAGAAGCCTCTGAAGTGTAGACGAAAAGAATTTAACGGTAACATGGTACAATAGTACACAGTACGAAAACTCCTTATTCCACTACCTCTCTGTTGCAACCCAACTTTTGCCCCTAAGATTCCTCTATCATCTCATACCATCACAATACAACAAGATCACAAACTAGGGTTTGGCTCTTCTCCTTATCTTTAACTTTGCTCATGGGGAATCACTAGGCACCTTGACTTGTACTTTTGTGATCATCTATGTTTTGTATTGATTAACCTTTTAACTAATAAATATAATAAATTTTTTCCCTAATTGACGATGTTATAGGTGAAAGAACAATGTATTCCATCAATTTGATCTACAGATTAATGAGTCTATTGCAAGGCCTTCTTCAACAAAGCTTCATTGAGATTCAAACTTAATCATTGAAGATGCTTTCAGGTAGTATCGTAGAAAAGTATATTATGAATAAATATGCCTCAAGTTGTCAAAGATGATTTAAAGATACAGGGGTTGATTGAAGAAGTTTGACCTAATTGGACAAGTTTTTGATTTCTTGGTCACAAGTGCATATTTCCCTCAATTCACAATATTTGGAAATGGTTATGGTTACTATGGTTCCTCATTATCATCCTCAACAAATTTTATTTACATAACAAAAGTATTTTTGCAAGGAGGCTTGTCAAAATTGAAAAGGGTTTCCAAGGCATTTTGTTGCTCTAGGGTGCTAGGTTTTAAACTTCTAAAGGCTATATCTTGCTCATCTTTTGGTATTTTTGAGTGATTCCAAAAACATGCTTCTCCTCAAAGGGTTATCAACAAATCACTTCAAAATTTTCAAGAAAGTTTTGTGTGGAAGATTCCTAATGATGAAGAAAGATTACAAGTCCTTTAGATAAGCCATCAAATTCCCTTAGGTGAATTCAAAAGATCATAACTTGGTTCATTTTTATCTCTTGAGCCCATTATTTTTCCATAATTATCTTGAATATATGAACTTAAACTCTTCTTTTATGTGCAAAGTTGGAAAATGAATGGAAGATGCCCTAAGGATACAAAATATTATAGGTCATTTTATGAATTTTTTCCAACTTCAACAAGTCATAAACTTCTCATTTTTGGATATTTTAAATGGTTCAAGTCTCAAAATGTCATTCAAGAGATCTACTTCATGCCATCTTCTTTGGTCAAGAGAAAATTTCAAATGGAAGGCCATATTTGGATGCAAGACATTATAAGTCATTTTATGAAGAAAAACTTAGAATTTTTCGAAGTACAAAAGTCAACCTCTTTTTCTCAACTTTGACTCATCACAATTTTCAGCTCAAGCATCCATTTGATTCCATTTTTGCACATTATAAAGCTTGTGATCTCATCCTTCTAAAGCTTCAAGAATCATGTCCTAAGACTCCTTGAGCTGAGAATGCCATTGATTAAAAAATGGTACCTTGAAACTGAAGTTTCACTTCAAGTCAGAATTTGAAATTCATGTTGTTGTTTCTAAACATAAAATTAGCATGTGTTTTTGCTCTAAACATGTTTAACCAACTTGCCAAAGTGGATTATAACCTTGAAACACAAGGATTAGATGAGTTTTGATGCTAAACAGGTCACACCTTACTCATGTATCAGGTTCACACGAATTCCATTTAAATCTATTTATTTCACACGCTTGAGCATTCAATCAGCCTCCGTATAAATAGAGGATCATACCTCATTCATTTTCTAAAGCTTTGAGAGCCAGAATCACCCTGTGAAACTTCTTCTTGAACCCAATTTTCTGCAACTTCGAATTTGCTTTTACAGCTTTCCTCAATCCATTTTCTTTGTCAATTTGCCATCCCTGAACCTCACTGAAGCTAACAAAAGAAAAACCAAGCTCTAAGACTTCCTAAATCATGCTAACCAAGTCAATTTTCAGAGCTCTGCATTTGAACTTTAATAGGTAGATCCCTTCACCAATTCTCTCAAACTTTGATACTGTTTTAAAGCTCTCATCATTCTGATTCTAGTCGTAACATTTGTTTTCAATTGGAAGTGTATTTTGACCATGACATTTCAAATCCCTTTTCAAATCTTCCCTTCCAAAACGACTGAGCTACACCTTATATAAATTTTTCGCGGGGGTAACATTGGAATCGTCTTGAAGAGACGAAGCGAATGGTATGGTCTTGAGCTCTAATTTTACCGTTTCAGGGACCTGTAAATCTCGTGGCTGGAGGTTGAAGATGACCAGTGTGTCATCTCTCAACCAATGATAGCGTGCCATGCTTTTTTTTCAAATCTGATTTAATTAATGATTCTGTGTTTTATTTATTAAAGACCATGATATGCACATCGTGTTTGATCCATTGGATTAACTTACTAACGCGTTTTGACTCTCATCCATTGATCTTTTTTTTACTTTATTTTATTTTCTGATTTTTATATTTTTATTTGTTTTAAACCTCAAAAATTCATAAAAAATCCATGTTAATTTCAAAAAATTTGAAAAAATTATGAAAAATACTATTGATTTTTCTCTTTCTGATTATTATTTTTAACAATTTTATTTTATGTTTTGATTTTTTTAAAATAATTTTTCACTTTATTTGAATATTTTTAAATGTTTAAAACTACTTTTCTTAATTTTTAAATTCTGAAGAAAAAAAAATGGAAGGATTCAATGACCTCTTGACAAATATTGGTGATATAATTTTATTTTTATTTTTTACTTTACTATTTTTCACAATTTTTGATTTGCTTTGCCTATTTATTTTAATTTTAAAAATAGTTTCTGACTTTAAAAAATTACCAAAAATTTATATAAATATTTGAGCTCATTTCTGATTTTTCTATGGTCTTATTTTATTTTTCTTGGATGTTTTGAACATAGTTGTTATTTTCTACTTTTATTTCCATTTTTAAAGCATTTTTAAAATTATTTTTCTTTATTTTTTTAAAGTATATTTTATCCTGTATATATTATTGCTGATCTTGGGCTATGAGACTTTGATCATGAGCTTTATTAACATCATTGGATCTATGGTGTTGAGTTTAACTGCATAAAAAATGGATGAATGATTTTAATAATAGCTTGATTAAATTTTTGGTTCAAATGTGGTTTAATTCTTACCCCATCCTTCTTCATCTTATCCCCTTCTTATTGTACTAAATGTTATTGGATAATGATTTATATATCATTTCTCAAAAGAAATAGTACATAGATTGCCATTAATCGGCCTCAAAATAACGCTAAATTTTGTCCCGATTTGAGAAATGATCATTAGTGGCCCAAACCCATGTTTGTAAGCTCAAGTATGTTAATTTGAATCCTTTGATCCAATAACCTTGAGATTCATTGTCAGGAGGCTTTGGTCTTATCAATCCTCTAATGAATTTTCATAAGCTTTGGTCAAACTGAATCACTTAAATACCGTTGATCATTTATCGTTGCCTTGAGAATTTTAAATGGATGATATACTTGACAAAAAGCAAATGAAACTTGTTTTTGAGAGGCTTTGTGTGATACAGTGGCAGAACTGACTATTTTTTGTTACTACTGGTTTTGCATTTTTTTGTTTGCAAATGTACGATAAGAGTCACCACCGACTTTTATTTCATCCAACAAAGGAAAAGGAAAAAGAACAGAAAAAAAAAACCTTTTTTGAGATGTTTGAGTATGGGGGGCAGATTATAGAAAGGGAATGTGTTAACACCCTTTCTATCCATGGTTTTCCATGGTCTCTTAGGTACTTGCTCATTTTTGAAATTGCTTTTGTGTGTTTGTGTGTTTTTAAAAAGTTTTGAAATTTGCCTTAGTGTGGCGTTTCAATTTATGGTAACCCTTGTATCAGTCCTCAAGAGTGTGATAAAATGTTTTGAAAACTTTAGTTTGAAAAGTTTGTTTGAAAGTGTATGTGAAAAAATTTGTTGTTTTGAGCAAGTACCTAAAAGTTTCTACCTACTCGAAAAAGTCTATTCATTTTCTTATTTCCTTTAGACAGCGCTATCCTACTATTAAAGAGTAGGTAGCTCCATCGTTGGAGTTTAAGGGACAATCGAAAGGGACAAAATGGACAATTACGATCACTAAAGCAATGGTTAGGAAGCCTTAGTAGTTATCCTAAAGTCCTAAAGATCTTTCTGAGGCAACATTCGAATGGGTCATTTTTTATATTTTGGGGCTAGAGGACAACCACTAAGACTCCCTATACTTCATGACCATTTACTGAAGGCAACCGAAGTGGGGAAAACCCTAGGAGTGAGCATGTGCAAGTGTTTGTTTTTTCAGTTATTTATATTTGCACATTTAGGGTTTTCTACTTTTTTAAATTATGATCTTTATCTTTCGCATACAATCCTATTATCAAATATCTAACAATTTATAATGACGAAAAGTAAAAGTGCGAAGAATTTAAACCTAACTATTACAAGGCTTTGGGGAGGGGGATTACATAATCAACCGGGGGAAAATAGTAAATGCAAATAGTAAACCTAAGTTAAACTATTACAAACTCGGATCAATTACATTAATGGGAAAATAAATAAATGTGTGATGAAATTAAATACGGAATTAAAATTAGATTCAAAGATATTTAATTTAATAGATAAAAATATTTTTTGGATTTTTGAGAAAAAATAATTAATTTTACAAATTAACCTAACTTCTAATTGTATTTTAATTATGAAAAAAAGGAATTTAAGATATTCTAATTACTAATTAATTAATGAAAAAAATATTTTATGAAAAATCTAATTCTCATGTTTTTGTGATTTTTGATTTAATTGAAAAAAATGATTTTTCTTTGTAAAAATAATTAAACAAATAAAAGAAATTAAAAATAAAAATTAGATTGGGCCTGGTGAGAAAGTAGTTCTGGGGGTGTGAACTGGAATTTCTCTAGGCCCGGGATAGTTGGCCCGTTTGCGCTGGATCCAATGTGGTTCATCTTCAGGGAGTGCACCATGGATCTTTAATTCTAGAGCATTGGATCTGCTTGGAGATGATCCAGATGGTGGGATATGAAGGCACACGGTGGACGTTTGGCCAGGAGACACGCTGGATCTGTAAGAAGAAAATCAGAAAATAAAATGTCTAGACCTGGGATCGAACCCAGGTCCTTCCTCTCACACGTGCTTGCCTTTACCATCTGTGTTGGGTTGTTAGTCATGCATATGTTTCAACAAATAAAATATAACATAAATCAATTATTATACCTAGAAACGCACGCAAATTCAAATATCCCAATGGGAGTATGCCACCTAGTCGTCTTCCTCCCAGAACTATCGTTGTTGATACTACACTTTTACCTACGGACAAAATTGTCACTAAAAGCTATAGTGACAGTTTTTGTCCATAGCTATAACCCTACAACTTCTCAAAATGCAATGCAAGCAATATTAATCAGAACTAAGAACATAGATCAACTCAGAATCTTGTTTTGGGTCTATTGGTGCCCATGATCCCCTTCAATTTTCCATGGACAGAGAAACCTCAATTTTGAGCTTATAAACCCTAGTTATGGCGCAGGCTTGTTCCTGCACTAGAAATCAAATCCAAGCTATCCAAAAGATCCTAAACATTATTATGAATACGTTTATGCAAGAAAATCAAAGGTAAAATGCGTAAAACCTTGAAAACGAATTTGAATTAATGGAGTGAAAACCGTGATATGGATGGTATGATTCTAGAAGCTTTGATGCTGGGAAACGATTAGAAAAGCTTCTTGTGTATGTGTGGGTGATTATTGAAGGCTTAAAACTCCTTGAACTAGCCTACGGAAGAAGATAGGTCTTGTACTTTTTTTGACAAAAGTTGGGATTCATTTCTTGCTTTGGAGGCAAGCTGAGCACGAAAATTGTCTCCCTTAGGGTTCACCAAGCTTCTGTATATGTACTGAATCCAATTAGGTCAATATAACTTGGAAAGAATCAAGAGATTGATGGTCTTGAATTTTTGATTCAAATCTTTCCAAAATTGGAGATTTTCTCTTCTTTTTAGAGTTTGCATGATTTGTTTGATCATTGACAGCATATGAGATCTATAATTCACTACAAAAGAAATCTTATTCCACAAATTTGATTTATTTTGATTTTATTTGATTTTATTTGATTTTATTTGAATTTATTTGATTTTTAAATGAATAAAAATCAAAATAAATTAAATAAACCAAAACAAAAAGGCATGGAGGGTCCCATAGGTCGTGGACCATGCTAGGACTGAGATTCAATCTTGAAAAAATGGGCCCATGTGGAAAAAAAAAAGCAATTTTGGGCATTATTGACTTTGGGAAAATTTCCAAAAATGGTCAACTTTGACAATGCATATCTCTCTCAATTTTGACCCTAAGAGGGTGTTCTTGGACTTTTTAGAAATTTTAGGATGTCCTCTAAACAACCCTTTTTTTTCATCTCAATTGGATCTTCCATCTTCATGTAAGAAGCTTTGACCCAAAAGGTGTTTTTGTTGACTTTTTGAAATAACCTATAATGTCTGAATTTATATCTTTTCATGAGTGCATTTTTTGAACTTGAGGGCTGAATATGAGTTCTAGGGAATTGGATTCTCTTCAAAATGAGCCTTAGATGAGAAATTTCTGATAAAGTATGAGGAAGTTATGCCTGGTCAAAGTTTGGTTGACTTTTCCTATAGAAACCCTAATTTAGAAACTTTTGAGTTTTCATGAATTAGGAGAGTTCCTTGAGGAATCATGATCAACCCTTGATCAAATGATGGATGTCACTTAAAAATGTTGATGTTGACCAAAAATCTTGAAGTTTGACTGTATGTGGGTCACAGTTGACTTTTGACCTAACATAGTTGATTTTCATGCATCTGAGCAGTTGATTGAGCAAACTTCTTGTGCAAGGCATGAAACTTGGCATGGATGATCTTGAGAACATATAAGGGCAATGGAAATCATTTAAGACCCTTGGAACTCAAACATCTTGATGAGGAGTGAAACCCTATTTTGAGGCTCATTATCTTAGGAGGAGGATTTGTCTGGTCAATCCTTAGTCAACTTAAGCAATTGAGGACTTCTATGAGTTTGTTTTTGTGTAAAAATGGAAGGGAAAATTTTGGGGTACAACAGCTGCCCCTGTTCAATCTTCTTAAACCTGAGGATGTAGATTGGCTAGTCTGCCTTTCGATATCTGAAGGTGGAAGATGATTGAACACTAGAGTGCCCAGAAATTTGCACTCGCATGAAGTAATACTAATCGGTAATATCGGAAATGGGCTTACAGATGCCATTTGGAAGGTGACGGAGAATCGTTGTAGATGGGCTTAAAGATGCCATCAAGAAAAGATATCGGTTGCATAAGATATTCCTTTGCAATAATTCATGTACCTGCCGTTGAGGAGGACTTCGCTGGGGAATGTTGATTTATGTCCTGGGAAATAGAGTCTAGGAGCTTCGGTTGTCCATTACTCTACTGGGGAATTAAGTCTTGATTGATGAGACAAAAATGAGCTGTTATCGGTCGTATCCCAGGCTTCACGACGACTTACTAGGGAATATGAAATCTATTGTATCTATTGTCTGGAGATAACAAAGAAAGAACCTGGATAGTAGGGTTACTTCGGAATGAAAGCCTGTATAGTAGGGCTATGAGAAGGAACCTGGATAGTAGGGTTACTTCGGAATGAAATCCTGGATAGTAAAGCTATGAGAAGGAACCTGGATAGTAGGGTTACTTCGAAATGAAAGCCTGGATAGTAGGGCTATGAGAAGGAACCTGGATAGTAGGGTTACATCGAAATGAAACCTGGATAGTAGGGCTATAAGAAGGAACTTGGATAGTAGGGTTACTTCGAAATGAAATCCTGTATAGTAGGGATATGAGAAGGAACCTGGATAGTAGGGTTACTTCGAAATGAAAGCCTGGATAGTAGGGCTATGAGAAGGAACTTGGATAGTAGGGTTACTTCGAAATGAAAGCCTGGATAGTAGGGCTATGAGAAGGAACCGGGATAGTAGGGTTACTTCGAAATGAAAGCCTGGATAGTAGGGCTATGAGAAGGAACCGGGATAATAGGGTTACTTCAAAATAAAATCCTGGATAGTAGGGCTATGAGAAGGAACTTGGGTAATAGGTGTGGTACGGTGGGAGAACTGACTTGATGTTTTGCGTTTGTGTTTGCAAATGTTGCGGTTTAGCAAGAGTCGCCACCAACTTTTCTTTTATCCAATAAGGAAAGGTGAAAAATCACAGGAAAGACCTTTAGAGATGTTTTTGAGTTCGGGGGGTAGATTATGTAAAGGGAAGGTATTAGCACCCTTTTCATCCATGGTTTTCCATGGGCTCTTAGTTACTTGCTAGATCACTTGCTTTCGTTTGAAAATGTGCTTTAGTGTCGTTTTTGAAAGTATTTTGAAAAGGTGCCATCGTTTAGGCAAACTTTGCAATGATTCCCGTTCGTAAGAATGTATGCAAAGTGTTGAGCTTTTGAAAATATTTCAAGGTTTGGAAAATGTTTTGAAGTTGTTTTGAAAGTAAATGTGATTGTTTTTGAAAATAGCAAGGATGTTTATTTTGAAATTGAGCAAGTAACTAAAAGTAATTTAGCTACTCAAAAGGTCTTAGACGTGATTTTCCTCCTCCTTTAGATGTTGCTACCTTACCATTGATTTATCAAGAAGCCCCGTCGTTGGATGTGAAGGTACGAGCGTTGGGTCATCGTATGACCATGATAGCAATGTTGTGAGATGACTTAGCACTTTTTCTTTAGGGACTAAGATCATTTTGAAAGGCAACTTTGATAGCGTCATCGAGGGACTATGATCTTGTATTTTCGATTCGTTTGTGCTAAGATATCCCACATGCATAACATGGCCATTTTTATAAGGCAACAAGTGGAATTACCCTAAGGGTGCTAGTGTGCAAGTTTACTTGATTGCATGCATAATTTGTCTTGATTAGGGTGATCTATTTGTCAATTTTCATATCTTGGCATACATACCCTAATTACTAGCATATATTGAAAGTAATAACAGTACAGAAATGTAAAGTCCTACGCTATTACAATATTTAAGGGGATGGGGTACATTTTTGTGAATGGGGGTTCAAAGTTAAAATTCTAGGTTACTATTACAACCATATTGAATAGGGAAGAATGTACAGGAAATGTAAAATGCTTAAAAAGAAGTAAGTTTTGTTTAAGAAAATATTTTTTGTCTTTTTATGTTAAAAGAAAATATAATATGCAAAATATAAAATATTTTGGTGTTTTTTTATTAACAATAAAAAATAATATGATGGCAAAATAATAAAAGAGAAAGAAAACCAAAATCAGCGCAAATGCATAAGAGTAGAAGAGGTCAGAAGTACTGACTCTGCCTTGCTGCACAAACAGAAACATGTTAGCAAAAATATGAAAGTTCAGAAGTTCTGGATCTTCTGAGAACTCATAAGTTTTTAGTAGTTCTGATGCAAATGTCAGAACTTTGCCTCTTTCCATGCCAGTTAGAACATCTGCAGCTTAGTCATTTACAGAACAGGAGTTGCATGTATAACAGTTATGACAAATTTCATGAAATATCAGAAGCACAAATCAGAAGCAACATGTATTTGCTAATTCTAATTTTGAGTCCTAATTTCTTTATGAAACTCTGAACTGGGATTTCTTTTACTAAGGCAAGAAAATGCAGGAATTTTCAGAATATGTATATCATCATGATCAGAATATCTACATTGTGCTAAATATGCAAAATCTGACAATGCTTAATCAGTATGATGAGAGTCAGCAAAAAACTTACCTTGCAGCTGGAAAGGATTCTGTGAACTGGAGGTTGGTCTTGAATTCTGGTGATGTTCTGAGTAACTTCTTCACGTACTCAACAGGATGGAAGTTTACAACTTCTGGGACAGCCAAGGGGTGAAGTTCTGATGCTTTTGAAATGGATATTGGAAGAGAAGGTGTTATTGTTTAATTACAGAATTTGGGATGGCTTTAATCAAGAACACTTGAGGAAGAAATGAAGTTTGAATATAAGGAATCAATGCTAAGATTTTGGTATTTCGTGTTTATAGTTTCCTGGGTTCTTGGAATTTTTGCAGTGGTTCAAAGCCTTTTTCTCAATTCTCTTGCCTCTTTCACAAATTTTTCTGGCCTCTTCTCAGTGGCCAATGGTGTTATATTTATAGGCAAAGCTTTTGTAGTTTGGAGATATCAAGTGGTGCCAGCATCATATGTTAGATGCTGACTTGCTCTTGAAGTAAGCTTAAATAAGTGGGGGTTCAATGCATTCAAGTTGGATGGTTAGCAACGCCTCAGCTGGATTTGGCAGCATGAATTAAGGAAAAGTAGAAACAGCACGTGGGTCTAGCATACTTTTGCATAGAAGTTTGTCTTCCCAAGACAGTAGGGGTACACGTGGGGAAAATCCCTTGGATAAAGACTCAGAGGCGGTTGTGAGCATTAAATGAGTTCCCATGTGACACTTTGCACCCTTCCTTGACTCTAGATTGGAAGTTTTGCTTCAGCGTAGCATCTCATCTTCTGATCCTCTTATCTTCTGACTTCAGCATGTTCTGAAGGATCTTTCAGACTTTCCAGTAAGCCTACAACGTGTTTTGTAATCTTCTTTGATTTACCTTGGCAAACTCTAACTGAACCTTTGTGAACACTGGCCCAGAAGTTCTGACCAAACTTTGTCTTGAGACTATCCAGAATTTGCTGAGTGTGAACACTGACCCAGAAGTTCTGAAATTATCATATTTCTTAAACACTTAGAAAATTTCTAAGTATTTAGAATTTGGCTTTTCCAAAGTAAAGTTTGACTTTTGAAATTCTTGATGAAACAAACTTCATATTCCAACATGTCTTGATGAAATATGATTTTTGAGATTTAATTTTGATCCAAAAGTCAATGTTAGACTTCTCAATGTGCAAATGACCATTTTGCCCTTGTCAATGATTTGCTTGGAAAAATTGATAATTCAAGGCCTGGACACTTGATGAAGGCAAACTTGAGGATCCAGGGTGATTCCTTAAGAAATGAGAGGGCAAATTTTAGGGTGCAACAGCTGCCCCTGTTCAAACTTCTTGAACCTGAAGAGTTAGATTGGCGGAGCCGCCATTCGTGACTTGAAGGTGAAAGATGATTGAACACTAGAGTACCCAAAAATTTGCACTCGATGATGGATGGTGAATGGGCTTATAGATGCCATTTGGAAGAATGTTGGTAGACGCTGGAAGAAGTATTAGCATAAATCTCTTGTTGATTCATACTAAACTTGATGTTCTACCTGTGAGAAAAGGGGTTAGAAAAATGCAGATGCTTGCATGATGTTCACCAGATGTGGTATCATGCTAAATGCATTGGTATGTACATGCTATAATGTATGAATGTGAAATGTGTGTTTTCTTCCGGGAAAATAAATCCCTGACTGCTGCTGTGGAGATTTTGGGGGTTGAATCCCTGATTTCCTACTGGAAATGAAGAATATGCATATCTTCAAATTTTATGGGAGGGATGCTTTCGCTGGGGAACATCACTCAGATATCTGCGGTTATCTGGTCGGATCCAGGCTTCACAGTTGCTGAGGATGAAGTAGTTGGTTGCTACCTTGGTCGGATCTAGGTTTCATGGTGACTTACTGGGAGAAGATATGAATTAACTGTTATCTGGTCGGATCCAGGCTTTGCAGAAAATTCCTTGAAATTGAATAGTCATCTGGTCGGGTCCAGGCTTCACAACAACTTGCTGGGGATGCGGAAGTTAACTGTTATCTGGTCAGATCCAGGCTTCACAGTAACTTTCCAGAGGAAAAGACGAATTAACTGTTATCTGGTCGGGTCCATGCTTCACAGTAATTCCTTGAAATTGAATAGTCATCTGGTCGGGTCTAGGCTTTATGGTCTTTTGGGAAAGTTGTACTATTATTTGGTCGAATCCAGGCTTCATAGTGTCTTTCCGGGAATCAGGGTTAATTGTTATCTGGTTGGATCCAGGCTTTACAATATACTGTTTGAAAACTATTATCTGGTCGGGTCCAGGCTTTGCAGATTTCTTTGATGAAGTTAATTGTTATCTGGTCGGGTCCAGGCTTCACAATAAACTGGTTGAAAACTATTATCTGGTCAGGTCCAGGCTTTGCATATTTCTGAGGATGATGAGGTCATTTGTTATCCGGTTGGGTCCAGGCTTCACAATAGACTACTTGAAAACTGTTATCTGGTCGGGTCCAGGCTTTGCAGATTTCTTTGATGAAGTTAATTGTTATCTGGTCAGGTCCAGGCTTCACAATAAACTTCTTGGGGATTTAGTTGTTATCTGGTCGATTTCCAGGTTTCACAATGAATCTCTGAGGATGATTGCTATTTGGTCAGATCCAGGCTTTGCAATGGCTTTCTTGAAAGGATGGAAATGAGGAATGATATCTGGTCGGTTCCAGGTTTCTCAGTCCTTTGTTGGGGATAGAGGGGAAAATATACTGGGGAAAAGAAGTTAAAACCTTGGCCGGATCGAGTTCAGGTTCTTCTATATATTTGAAGAGTTAGGCTATTATCTGGTCGGGTCTAGGTTTCATAGCATTTTGAAAAATGAGATCGACTGTTATCTAGTCGGGTCCAGGCTTCAGTAACTCAAGAAGTCAAACTGTTATCTGTTCGGGTCCAGCCTTTAGTAATAACTTGAAAATTGTGGTAATATCTGGTCGGATCCATACTTCATAGCATTTCTTGGAAATAATAAAGGCTTTGTTGAAGGCTTTACTGGGGATTAGGGGTTGTGGCCCTGTGATTTGCAGTCATTTGAAAGGGAAATTCTAACTGGAGAGTATAGACTCAGTCGGGTAAGACAGACTCAGCTCGGGGAGGATATACTCAGTTGGGGATGATGGGCTCATCTGGGGATGATGGTTTCATCTGGGGAGGATAGATTATGTTCGGAGAAAATAGCCTTGGTTGGAGAAGATGTGCCCAGCTGGGCAATTTGGACTCAACTGGGGGAATTTGGATTCAGTTGGAGAAGATATACTCAGCTGGGGAATATGGACTCAACTTGGGGATAAAAACCTCGGTTGGGGAAGATATACTCATCTGGGGAAGATGGGCTCAGCTGGGCAATTTGGACTCACTGGGGAGTGTATACTCAGCTGGGGAAGATGGGCTCAACTGGGTAATTTGTGGTGTTTTGTTTGTTGTATGTTGAGAAATTTGCACTTGGTTGGGGAAATAACTCTGTCAGAGAAATAAACCCTATTGAGGAGATGAATTTCCTTTAGGAAGAGATCCCCTAGGCTTCAATTTTGTAAAAATTGACTTAGCTGGAGAAAGTTTCCAAGAGATTGAGACTCTGGCCAGGGATTATCCTATGTGAAGAGATTTTTGTAGGCAACTTCGCTGGGGAAAGGTTCCATTGTTGTTATCCCTATGGGGATAATGATGATGAGATAACTTTGTGGGGCTACTTCACATACATTAAAAGATATGCTTACGGCTGTTGTGCGCTGATGCTTTGTTGATGATGTTGCTTGGCAGGATACATGTGCCAAATAGTTTTAATTATGCTCCTATGCATATGTTCATTCAATTTTAGTCATTGGACAATTTTTCATTCAAAACAGAGATAGAAAATTTTGTACTTCGAAGTATATTTGTATTGATATTTTGCCCATGAATAGGCGTTTTTGTACATAGAGACGGAAATCCTAGTAAGAGGAAATCGCCAAAAAGGAAAACAATTGAGAATGAAAACAAATAGCCATGTGAAATGATCTCATTTCCTTCCAGCTCTATTATTACCCCCAATGTCTTTGAACGTCCCTTGCCGTTGATCGAAGTTGATTGGATTGATCCTGGACCCTTTGAACTTGGACCTTGGTGATAGCATTGACCGTGTTGATTTAACGGGACATAGTCGTACGCTTTTAATCCTTAATTTTTACATGAACTACCCTTTCGGGTTTTCGGTCCACCAGGATACCCTTTTTTGCCCAAGTCGCCCTTTCGGGTTTTCAACTTGCCGGGTGTACCATCTTTTGCATATATCCCTAATTTCTGCCCAAACCTTTTGGTTTGCTGGGATGCCCTTATTTTGCTTAGGCGTGTCAACCTAACGGGTCTCTTATGCATATTATTTTTTGACTATGTCCATGTTTATAGGATGTGGGAAATCTTCACCGTCTATGGTGGTCAGTATCATGGCACCGCCAGAGAAAATTCCCTTGACAACAAACGGCCCTTCGTAGGTGGGAGTCCATTTTCCTCTGGGGTCACCTTGTGGTAAAATGATGCATTTTATCACCAGGTCACCAACTTGATATATTCGAGGCTTGACCTTTTTATTGAAAGCTTTGATCATCCGTTTTTGATACGTATGACCATGGCAAATAGCAGCTAATCTTTTTTTATCGATCAAGTTCAGCTGATCCAATCTCGTTTGAATCCACTCGTCTTCACCTAGGCCTGCCTCGATCATAATCCTTAGCGAGGGAATTTGAACTTCCACTGGAAAAACAGCTTTCATGCCATAGAGTAGAGAGAAAGGAGTTGCCCCAGTTGATGTCCTAGCTGAAGTACGGTAGCCATGTAGAGCAAATGGTAACATCTTATGCCAATCCTTATAGGTCACTACCATTTTCTGCACAATCTTCTTGATATTTTTGTTGGCTGCTTCGACTGCGCCATTCATTTTTGGTCTAAATGGAGAAGAATTGTGATGCTTGATCTTAAATTGAGAGCACAATTCCCTGATCATGGCATTGTTGAGGTTAGTCCCATTGTCAATGATGATCCTTTCGGGGATACCATAACGACAGATGAGGTTGTGTCTGATGAATTTGGCTACCACATTCTGGGTGACTGAGGCAAATGAGGCGGCTTCGACCCATTTGGTAAAATAATTGATGGCGACAAGAATGAAGTGATATCCGTTGGAAGCAGTAGGTTTGATTTCTCCGATCATGTCAATGCCCCACATCACAAATGGCCACAGAGTGGTCATGACATTCAGAGGTATTGGAGGTACATGGACCTTGTCAACGTAGATTTGGCATTTGTGACAAGTTCTTGAATGTTGATGACAATCGGTCTCCATCGTTGACCAATAAGAGCCAGCTCTTAAGATTTTCTTAGCCATCGTATGTCCACTTGAGTGAGTACCAAAAAGTACATCGTGCATATCTTCCATAATTTCCTCTGCCTCTCTCTTATTCACACATCGGAGTAGAGTTGAATCATGGTTGCGTATGTATAATATCCTGTTACTTAGGAAGAATTTGGCTGTAAATCTTCGCAAGAACTTTCTATCATTGATAGACGTCCCTTCTGGATACTCTTGTGCTTCAAGGTATCTCATTACCTCATGGTACCATGGCTTTTCCGCATCGGTGTCAAGCTCATAAAAATGTGCAGGTTCATCAAATATTTCAATTGTAATCATTGGGGCTTCGTTATCCCATCTGACTTTGAACAATGAGGACATGGTTGCCAAAGCGTCAGCCAACTGGTTTTCTTCCCTAGGGAAATGTTCAAAAGTGATTTCTTCGAAGTGAGGAATTAGGGATAGCACAAGTTCCTTGTAAGGGATAAGATTAGGGTGTTTAGTGTCCTAATCTCCTTTTACTTGGCTGATCACCAAGGCAGAATCGCCAAACACATCTAAATGCTTGATCCTTAAGTCAATAGCAGCTTTTAGACCTAAGATGCATGCTTCATACTCAGCCATATTATTTGTGCAATCGAAGCATAGTCGGGCAGTGAAAGGAGTGTGGCAACCTTCAGGAGAGATGATCACAGTACCAATTCTGTTACCTAAGGCATTGGAAGCCCCATCGAATATCATAGTCCATCGAGATCCTTATTCAGGTCCATCATATGGTCTAGGTTTCGCACAGTCGGTTACCAGCATAATATTCTCGTCAGGGAAGTCGAAGTTCATTGACTGATAATCATCCACAACTTGATGGGCCAAATGATCTTCTAGTACACTTCCTTTGATGGCTTTTTGTTTTGTGTATTGAATGTCGTACTCAGCCAAGATCATCTGCCATCTGGCTATTCATCCGGAAAGGGAAGGTTTCTCGAAGATGTACTTAATCGGATCCATCTTAGAAATCAACAAAGTGGTATGAGTCAACATGTATTGCCTTAGCCGGCGAGCAGCCCACGCTAAAGCACAACAAGTTTTCTCGAGCAGTGGATATCTGGTTTCACAGTCGGTAAACTTTTTGCTTAGGTAGTAAATTGCATGCTCTTTTCGGCTAGACTCGTCATGTTGGCCCAAAACACACCCCATAGAATTCTCTAGTAATGTCAAGTACATGATCAAAGATCTTCCTTCAACTGGAGGCATGAGAATAGGAGGTTCTTGTAGGTATTCTTTGATTTTGTCAAAAGCAATCTGGCATTCATCGTTCCACCTGACTACTTGATCTTTCTTCAAGAGTTTGAAGTGTGGCTTACAAGTAGCAGTTAAGTGTGATATGAAACGGGAAATGTAATTGAGACGACCCAAGAATCCTCTAACTTATTTTTCAGAATGAGGGACTGGCATTTCTTAGATAGCCTTTACCTTGGTGGGATCAACTTCAATGCCTTTATTGCTGATAAAAAAACCTAGAAGCTTCCCAGAGCACTCCAAATGTGCACTTGTTAGGGTTTAACCTCAGCTTGTACTTCTTTAGCCTTTCGAATAGTTTGTGCAAGTGATCGAGATGTTCTTCTTCGATTTTTGATCTAGCAATCATATCATCCACATATACTTCTATCTCATGATGAATCATATCATGAAATAAATCCACCATAGCCCTTTGATATGTTGCCCCTGCATTCTTTAACCCGAACGACATGACTTTGTAGCAGAAGGTGCCCCATTGTGTAACGAAAGTAGTTTTTCCATATCTTCGGGAGCCATCTTTATTTGATTATAGCCTGAGAAGCCATCCATGAATGAGAAGACTTTATACTGAGCAGTATTATCAACTAAGACGTCAATGTGTGGTAGAGGGAAATCATCCCTGGGGCTTGCCCTATTCAGATCCCTATAGTCTACGCACATGCGAAATTTTCCGTCTTTCTTTGGTACTGGCACTATATTGGCCACCCATTGAAGATAGGATGTTACATCTAGGAATCCTGCATCAAACTGTTTCATTACTTCGGCTTTGATCTTTTTAGACATGTCAGGCCTCATGCGACGAACTTTTTGTTTAACAGGAGGGTAATCTTCTTTAGTTGACAGACGATGAACCACAATGTTGGTATCTAACCCAGGCATATCTTCATACGACCAAGCAAATACTTCCATATAATCGCACAACATCTGAACCAAGCGGCTCTTGACACTACTTTCCAAATTAGCGCCGATCCTGATTTCTTTCTTATCTGACTCAGTACCCAAGTTGATAACCTCAATTGAATCTTCATGTGGTTGAATAGATTTTTCCTCTTGTAACAGAAGTCTGGCTAGTTCTCCTGGTATGTCACAATCTTCCTCGCTTTCGTCTTCGGCTTGGTTGATAGGACATTCAAAGTCATAATCAGCAATAGTAGAGTTGTTGGCAATAGGTTCCAGAGTGGATGTAGACCTGCAAGAGTGTATGTGTGTGCATGTAAGATACATGGCTATATTTTTTATTTTATTTTTTTGAAAATGTATTTGAAAGAAAAGAAAGATAATGAACACAAATATTTGAATGCAAGAGAGTCCAATGTGTTGAATGATCATATGATTTGATGAACATAAATAAAACCCTTGACAAAAGGATCAAAGTGCCCCGGGCAAGGCATATGGCTTAAAATTCATTATCAAAATATTATAGACAACGAGTTCTTGAATTGATTAGAAAGCAAAAACAAGTAGATTACTCCTCAATGAAGGAGATGGGCACAAAGTCCTTTGTATTCCAATTGTTGAGTTTCCCTTCAGTTGTTGGGTAGATCCAGTCTTCAAAAGCATACTCATCATCAAAGTCTTCTACAACGTTTACTCCGTGATTTTTGAGGTGGAGAGGCGGCTTTCCAGTACGAGCACCTCTAATTTCTTTCTGAGATTTGGAGGTAAAACCTAACCCAAACTTGTCTGCCTTGAACGGGATATCGAGGAGTTGGCCCCACATCTCATTGTTTCCTTCTTCTACCACAGCACAGGCATCCTTAAGAGAAACCATCTTAGGGATAACTTTATTAACTCTTGGAGTGTCAGGGGAGATTTTGGTGGTTGCCACAACTTCAAACGTCTGGCAAGGAGTTTCTATAAATTCGCCATCCATATCTACGTACTTGAAAGAATTGAGATGGCTTACCATAAATTCTTCTTCACCGCAAACAGTGAAAACCTTCCCTTGAACTGAATATTTTAACTTCTGGTGGAGAGTAGAAGTGACCGCACCTGCCCCATGGATCCACGGGCGTCCAAGAAAGCAAGAATGCGCAGGCCGTATGTCCATTATGTAGAATGTGGAGTTGAAAATCTATGAACCAACCTTAATTAGGAGATCCACCTCTCCATGAACCATCCTTTTTTACCCATCAAATTCCCTCACAACAATATCACTTGGCTTCAAAACCAAACCTTCACAGTTTAGCCGATCTAAAGCGCCTTTAGGTAACACGTTTAAAGATGATCTTGTGTCCACCAAAACATGTGCCATAATGGTCCCTTTACATTCAACAGAAACATGCAAGGCTTTATTGTGATTCTTTCCCATGGGAGTTAAATCTGCGTCAGAGAACCCTAAACCATTGTCAGCTGTCAGACTTGCTACGTAGTTCTCAAATTGGTCGGTTGTGGTTTCTTGAGGCACGTGAGCCTTTTTCAGGAACTTAATCAAAGCTTGTGCATGGGTGTCGGAACATAGTAATAAGGACAACATTGATATTTTAGAAGGGGTTTGCCCCAACTGCTCTACTATTTTGAAGTCGCTTTTCTTGATGATCTTCAGAATCTCCTCCATCTCTTGAGTGGATGGTTCTTCCATAACAGACTTTTTAGCAGATGCCTCTTCCCTAGCAGGCTCACTTTCTTTCTCTTTCCCTCTAGTAATGGTACCAGCGTTACCATTGGTTAAGCGGACTGGAGTTGTGGTAGTGGTTGGTGGTGAGATAACAGGGGAAAAGATCCTTCTTGTTCTTGTGACTTTACTAGAACCAGTAATATTAGTAACACCAGCTTCATTATTATCAATCCAAGAATCTTGTTTTACCCCATGGTAATAAACCTCGGCACCGTAATTCCATGGTACTTCTTTATCAGAGGTGTATGGAACAGGCCCGGCAGCAGCGATTATGACAGGAGCAATGTTTGGTTCATTCGAAATCTTGATAGGACCTTTTGATGAGATCCTAAGAGGTTTGTTTGAAATTGTTATGATGGCCAAATCTTCAGCTCTGTCGATTGAATTCTCGATGGTGGGAATCTTTTCGAATAGGATTTCGCGGCCATCCATTAGGCGTTGTATACCTTTCTTCAGTTCCTCACACCTATTGGGTTGTCTCATACAGCACACAAAGTCTTTTTCACAGCCAGGGAAAATCCCAGCTTTCATCAGATTTCTCTTAACTACATTCCACGGAGTAGTTAATTCTTCAACAAAGGCAATGAAAATTGTGTCTTCGACAGCATTAACACCTTTACCGTGCTTCGGCATTGGAGCGGTAATTAAATTTTGCGTCAGAGGAGGATCAAATTCAATAGTCTTGTTGTCAATTAAATCCTAGATTTTATTCTTTAAAGCCCAGCACTGATCAGTCTCATGCCCGGGGCTGTTTGAATGGTAAGTGCACTTTGCATTTGGATTATATCTTGGCGATAAGGTGTCAGGGTTGGCGGGAGGATCCCGCAATGTCACTAAATTGGCCCTGAGCAGATGTTGAAGGGCTTGAGATAATGACATGCCTAACCTTGTAAACTGTCTTCTTGGAGCTTCAACACGTTGATGATTTGCAGATGGTCTTTGAGTAGCAGCCGGATTGGAGATTCAGACAGCATTGACAGACGGGTGATTATTCATTTTGGTATGGGCCTTTTCTCCATACACGACATTAACTTCTTTCTTCATGGCAAAAGGTTTCTTGACAGGATTAGGAGTGGAAGTAGATGCCACATAGATCTTTCCACTTTTAATGCCACTTTCAACTTTCACCGGTTAGAATTAATTTGGTGAAACCAAAAGAAGAGTATCCAACCAATAGATTAAAGAAAGGACCAGATAATGTGCTCCTGAACATGCCAGTGTGTTCCCTATCAGTCAAGGGAGGTTGGACCCTACTAGCAAGGTCTCTCCACTTCTGCGCATATTCCTTAAATCCCTCATTCTTCCCCATGGTCATACCTTGCAATTGAACCCTTGTCGGTGCCAGGTCGGCGTTGTACTGATATTGATGGTAGAAGGCAGTATCTAGACCATCCCAAGTATTTATGCGAGAGCCATCCAACTGATAAAACCAGTCAAGTTGTGTTCCAGCCAGACTCTCTTGGAAAAAGTGAACCCATAGTTTTTAATCAGCGGTATGCGGTTGTATCTTGTGCACATAGGACTTCAAATAAAGCTTTGGGAAATAAACCCCATCATATTTTGCAAAGGTTGGTATTTTGAAATTGTAGGGAATGACTACCCCAAAGATTAAGCACAAATCGTCAAAATTTAAACCGGGAATAGCTTTGATTTCAACCGCTTTCAACCTGTCTTCTAGCTGCTTGTATTTGATGTCTGCAGGTGGATATTGTTAATTGAAATAATCATCATCAGATTCTTGGTCATTGATACAGTCGGCCGGAGTACTCTTGACCTTACCAATTTGGTTCTCGTCCTCTTCGGATGAATCTTCCCCTTTTGGAATTTGACGGATTGTCTCTTTGAACCTTTTACCCATGTTGAGTAGAGATTTATTCTTTGGATTTTTCTTAGCGGCCAACAAGGCCATCATATCCTGCTTCCCCTTGGCCAGGGCAAGTAAAGCTTCTTGAAATGGAGAATTTTGGGCCTGAAGTTCCGTCACAGTTTTCTCTAGATCCATCATGCTGAAATAAATAGCAGAGAGATAAGGAAACCTGTTATGCGGAAGCCTGTTATGTCATGATGCATGAATATGCAATATGCAAATGATTTAAAGGATTTCAAGGATTTAAATTTGTATAGACAAAGAGTGAACAAAACGTTAACTTGCATTTAAAGAGTTCTGATTTGAATACAAGCATGCCTCTTGGGCTTACAACAACAGAAATATACATAAAGTAAACTCCTAAGACAGAAAAGTTGTGTGCATCCTCTTTGGCGCAATGTAGGTGTTTAAGCTCCTTTCTTCATGAAGCTCCCTCGTAAGCTCTAATATCTTCCTCTCTCCCTCATAGAACTTAGCTTCAAAGGTGTTTCACTCTCCTTTTAACTGAATCCAAGCGTTTTTCAAATCTTCAAGAGTAGTAGGCATATCAGGATAGAGGATAGTATGTGGAACATCTCCCTCAACTACTGACTCCATGATAACAGGTAAGACGGCTTCATAAGGAATCTTAAGACTTTGTGCGCGAGCCCTCACCCATTTAAGATAAGGTTCCAAAGGAATGGAATTCTTATGCCCCAACGTTTTGCTATCAACCTTGTTAACAATACCCCAAGCTCGTATAAATCTTTGACGGTAACCTTGGGTATTGCTTTCATAGTCGAATGCAATTCCTTGGATGAGTACCTCATGAGGGCCATCTCTCATGGCGTATCTAAATTGTGGAAAATCTAAACAAGGGTTGTAAGTAATGCCTCCCCTAATTCCAAGTAGAGGGACATTAGGGAATTCCCCACAGCGGTCAATGATGGTAATGTCTTCCGAAGAGCGATAATACCAACGGATATCGGCATGTGAAAGTGACATCAATCTTTTAGACCACCTCATTCCTTGTTCATTCTTCACCACGGATCAAGGTAGGTGCGAAATAAACCACCTAGCCAAAAGAGGAGTGCAACACATCAAAGTCCCCCTTTTCCTCATAGTGCGAGAGTGAAGAGAATGCAAGATGTCTCCAAGCAATGTAGGCACTGGATTACGAGATATGAAAACCTTGATTGCATTTACATCTATAAATTGGTCAAGATTTGGAAATAGTACCAAACCATAGATGAGAAGAGCCAAAATTTCCTTGAAGGCTTGTAGATCCAAAGTATTCCAACACTCTTGAGCCTTTTCCAACAAAAACTTCGCTAGGAATCCTTTGACACCACTCCTTGTTACCCAATTTGCTACTATGTCAGATGGTTACAAATGTAGGGCTCGAGCAATTTCCTCAGGTTTAGGGTATCTTTCAATACTGTTGAAAGGTAACTGATCAAGAATAGGGGTCCCCATGAGTTGAGAAAATACTTCTAAAGTGGGCACAAGTTGGTAATCAGGAAAAGTGAAGCAATGATGCAAAGGGTCGAAGAATTGGACAAGCACCTTTACCATATCGTATTCAATACTTGAGGTAACCAGACTAAGGAGTCGACCATGTATTTTGGTGAACGGAGAATCCTCAGGGACCCTTGATACTGAATCCTTGAGTTGTGGAGGTATCCTCACGAGGCTGACTTGGATAGTGCTCCTACGAGTGGAAGCCATGTCCTACAAAACAGAACAGAGATAAATCCAAAAATCCTTGAAATGGTTAGTGAAAATTCTTATGGTATGATGTTTATGATGCTTATGATGTTATGTACAGACATG
Source organism: Vicia faba (assembly GCA_948472305.1). Lineage (NCBI taxonomy): Eukaryota > Viridiplantae > Streptophyta > Magnoliopsida > Fabales > Fabaceae > Vicia > Vicia faba. The sequence continues at coordinate 490,211,469 of OX451739.1, forward strand.
ATAGATAAGCAAGATTATATACAAATAATCATATACACACAAAGCGGACAAGTCCTTAGGTTTAGGCTTGCGTGGAGTTCGTAGGTAAGTACCCTCTTGAAGTTTAGTTGGCTCAACCTGTCCTAGTTAATAGTAACTGGGTTCTAAGGGATCTCAATATCACTGATCTTTCCCCCAAGTTTCGTTCAATAAGCGATTGACTCACAATCAAACAAAACTCAAGAGTCAAACCTTAATGAGTGTAGCATCGAGTATCAACCAACTCCGGAATGCACCAAATCCGGTTATCTCGCTACTTCCTAATGGCCAAGTTGGTCAAGTACTGTTCTAAGGTCAGTTGATGCTTTACGACACCACGCGGTAGCCCCGTACTCTCCTTGACTGATTCAAGGGTTACCGGTACCAACCAAAGTGCCACATCAACGTAGCTATTGCTTCAACCGTGTCGATATACCCCGCACAGTTCCCTCATTGTTTATTGCTACTTACCTAAAAAGGTGTCCCCAAATCCGGGTGTAGGATTTAAAACAAACCCAAACAAGGAACCAAAAAAAAAAGCAAACAAATCAAACAATGTAAGCAAGTAAAGGTGATCTAGCCCTAAGGTAACAACACTTTTAAGTGCATCCCCAGCAGAGTCGCCAGTTCTGTGGTACGGTGGGAGAACTGACTTGAGGTTTTGCGTTTGTGTTTGCAAATTTTGCGGTTTAGCAAGAGTCGCCCCCGACTTTTCTTTTATCCAATAAGGAAAGGTGAAAAAGCACAGGAAAGACCTTTAGATATGTTTTTAAGTTCGGGGGGTAGATTATGAAAAGGGAAGGTATTAGCACCCTTTTCATCCATGGTTTCCCATGGGCTCTTAGTTACTTTCTGGATCACTTGCTTTCGTTTGAAAATGTGCTTTAGTGTGGTTTTTGAAAGTATTTTGAAAAGGTGCCATCGTTTAGGCAAACTTTGCAATGATTCCCGTTCTTAAGAATGTATGCAAAGTGTTGAGCTTTTGAAAATATTTCAAGGTTTGGAAAATGTTTTGAAGTTATTTTGAAAGTATATGTGATTGCTTTTGAAAATAGCAAGGATATTTATTTTGAAATTGAGCAAGTAACTAAAAGTAATTTACCTACTCAAAAGGTCTTAGACGTTCTTTTCCTCCTCCTTTAGATGTTGCTACCTTACCATTGATTTGGCAAGAAGCCCCATTGTTGGATGTGAAGGGACGAGCGTTGGGTCATCGTATAACCATGATAGCAATGTTGTGAGATGACTTAGCAATTTTTCTTTAGGGACTAAGATCATTTTGAAAGGCAACTTTGATAGCGTCATCGAGGGACTATGATCTTGTATTTTCGATTTGTTTGTGCTAAGACATCCCACATGCATAACATGGCCATTTTTATAAGGCAACAAGTGGAATTACCCTAAGGGTGCTAGTGTGCAAGTGTATTTGATTGCATACATAATTTGTCTTGATTAGGGTGATCTATTTTTCAATTTTCATATCTTGTTGTGATACGGTGGGAAGAACTGACTATTTTTGGAATGCTGGTTTGCTTTTTGCGTTTGTGTTTGCAAAATGTCGCGGTAAGCAAGAGTCGCCACCGTCTTTTATTTTATCCAAAAAGGAAAGGAAAAAGCACAGAAAAATTCCTTTTTTCGAGATATTTCTGAGTACGGGGTGTAGATTTATCAAAAGGGAAGGTATTAGCACCCTTTCTATCCGTAGTTATCTACGGGCTCTTAGGTACTTTCTCATCATTTTAAAAATTGTTTTCTTTGTGCTTGTGGGTTTTGAAAAGTTTTTGTTTTAACTTCGATTTAACTCTTGCGTCTGTCTTCAAGAGTGTAATGAAGTGTTTTTGAAAACTTGTTTGTAAAAGAGTGTAAGTGTGAAAAATTTGTTTTGGATGAGCAGGTATCTAAGAACTAATCTACATATTCGAAAAAGGAATCGTTCTATGTTCATTTCCTTTAGGAAATGCTATCCCACTATTAATGAGTAGGTAGCACCGTCGTTGGAGTTTAAGGGTCAATTTGAAAGGGACGTACGGTCACTAAAGCAATGTTAGGACGTCTTAGCGGTAACCCTAATGTCTTAGATCATTTATTCGAGGCAACGATATCCAAGGCAACCATTTCGAGGCAACTATGATCTTTTAGACAAGAGGGAGACCTCTAAAACAACCTATACTCAATGACCGTTTATGAAGGAAACCAAGTGGGAGTGTACCCTAAGAGTGCGCATGTGCGAGTGTATTGTATTCAATTATTTTTATCGTTGCACATGTTTAGGGTGATCTAACTGTTTTAAATTAGACATTCATTCTTTGTCATGCAAACCCTATTATCAAACATCTAGCAGTTGTATATTTGTATAAATTAAAGGTGCGGAATTTAAACTAAACTATTACAAGGCGTCGAGTATTTACATTGCCAAAAACAACCCTTTGAAAATAAAAGCGGAAAAATAAATGAATATCCTAATTAATTATTACAAACCGGGAGCAGATACAATAATTTGAACAAAATGATAAAACGTGCGAGGTGAGATTAAATCGAATGCGAATTTAGGGTTTTGACCCTTTTAATTAAAAGAAACTGTTTTGTTGTTTTTATTATTTTTAAAGAAAAGAAATTAAATCCTAGAATTAAATGCTAAATTAATTATTAAATTATTTATTAAATAAATTAATTAATGAAAAATATTAAATGACATATGTTTTGGAGTTTTTGTTATTTTAGGAAGGAAAATAAAATAATTAAATTAGGGTTAAAACTTATTAATTCTAATTAATTTTAAATATTTACAAAATAAATGAAAGTTATCTAAAATTAATATCCTAATTAATTTAATTAGTATTTATTAATGAAAAATAAAATTCTAAAATTTAATTGGGTAAAAAATATTTTTGTGATTTTTGGTAAAAAGAGAAAAATTATTTTTGGTTAGTAATTAAATAAAATTGATAAAATAATTAAATAAAATAAACAAAATATAAAAAAATTTAGAGAATGGGCCTGATTTAGTGAGGTGTGCATAGCAATTCTTCTGGCCCATTTGTGAAGTCCATACTGACTTTTTGCAATCCAATGTGTTGCGTTGACTTGGTCCTTTGGTGCACCTTCAATGGTGGCCATCAGATCTGGCCATCTGGCATGTTGATGAGGAAGTTGTATGATGGCCATCAAGCTTGCGTATGCACTGGATTCCATGAAAACAAATAATATAGAGAAAATAGGGGGACCTGGGATTCGAACTCAGGTCCTGAGAGGAATTCCATACACTCCCTTGCCACCATGCCACTTGTTCCTTTTTGTTAATATAATACAAATCAATGATAATATATAAAAACAAAAGTTAATGGACATAAATAGAAAAAAGCGCGCGCTCGTTTTAAACAGGCCAATGGTGGGACGACACTTCATCATCTCCTTCCTCTGCATCGTGGCTAAAACTCAAAGGGGCTATACCCACGGACAGATGTTCGTCACTACAAACCAAGCATCCTTAAAATCTCGTACAGGCCATGGAAACGAATTCTAAGACCATGGTTGAGGTCGTCTCATCCTCCTGATCACAACCATAGCCATTATGAAGGCTAATTATTCCTGAAACAAAAAACCCTAAAACCAAATACAAAACCCTAGCAATGGTGATTCACGAATATGCCATCAATTCATGTTAACAATGCCTAATTTTCAAAATTCGAAATCAAGAACAGGGCGGGTTTGTGAGTGACTTACAGCGCGTGGGAGGGTCTGAAAACGTGTGGTTTTGCTTGCTTTAGTTTCCTGAGATTGCCAGGAAGAGATTGAGACAAGTACTAAGCCTTGAGGATGCCTATAACCTCTGTTTCGATCTCCCACTTTCTTTGATATTTTTCAGATTTTGCTTTCACTCTATTCCTGATCTCTAACCTTGTTTTTTATATGCCTCGCCTCCTTATGTATTGTACAATGCATTAGGGTTGATTGCCTTGCCTAAATCTTCCTCTTTCAATGACTTTGATATTTGATTTGATCCTCCTTTAAAGCTTTCCAAAATTAGCTTATTTTGAATCTTTACGTGCACACAAGCTTTGATGTGAATTTGGAATGGTGCTAGCTGTCCAATGAAGCCTGAAATCATCAAAAGATCTTTGGTTTTCAATATTTTTGATTTTATTTGATTTAATTTGATTTAAAATGAATTAATTCAAATAAAAACCAAATTAAATAATTAAAATATGATATTGATACATGGCCAAGGCTAGAGCACGTGGGTTATAATGCCAACTCAAAACAAGTGAAAAAGAATGGGCCCATTTGGCAAAATTTGAAGTTTTGGGCATAGTTGACTTTTGGCAATTTTGCAAAAAATTCCAACTTCAACAATGCATAACTTCCTCAATTTTGACTCTTTGGAGGTGTTCTTGGACTTTTTATAAAGCTTGAGATGTCCTCTAACCAACCATTTTGGTATCATCTCAATTTGATATTCCATTCTCAAGTATGAAGCTTTGATAAAAAGGTGTTTTTGTTGACTTTTCAAAATGACCTATAATTTCCAAATTCATAACTTCTTGTGAGTGCATATTTTGATCTTGGGATATGAATATGGGTTGTAGGGAATTGCATCCTATTAAAAATGAGCTTTGGATGGGTCATTTCGCATAAAGTATGAGAAAGTTATGCTTGGTCAAAGTTGAGTTGACTTTTCCTGCAAAACCCTAATTTAGCAACTTTTGAATCTTGATGAATTATGAGCAATCCTTGATGAATAATGATAAAACCTTGATCAAATGATGAAATATATTTCCAAATGAGAATGTTGACCAAAAATCTTGAAGTTTGACTGTATGTAGGTCACAGTTGACTTTTGCCCTAGCACAGTCGATTTTTGGACCTTTGAGCAATTGACTGAGCAAACTTCCTCTGCAGGGCTTGAAACTTGACATGGATGATCTTGAGAACATATTAGGACATTGGTGATAATTTGGGACCACTTGGACTCAAGGATCTTGATGCAACACAAAACCCTAATTCGGGATAGACTGCCTTAAGAGAGAGCTTGTCTGGTCAATCCTTGGACTATCTCGAGCAATTTGGAGATCTTCTCTTGGAATGTTTTGAGAAATATGGGAGGGAAAATTTTGGGGTACAACAGCTGCCCCTATTCAATCTTCTTAAACCTGAGGATGTAGATTGGCTTTCATGCCTTTCGTGATCCGAAGGTGGAAGATGATTGAACACTAGAGTGCCCAGAAATTTGCACTCGCATGAAGTAGTGATGGCCTTGAGATATCGGGAATGGGCTTACAGATGCCATTTGGAAATTGCTGACGAGGGGATGGGCTTAAAGATGCCATCTGAAGTAGTGTCGATCGCATAAGAGATTCCTTAGCGAGAGCTGGTATACCTGTTGTTGAGGATGATCTCGCCGAGGAAGGATGATCTTTGTCGGGAGAAGTAGAATTTTAGGAGCTTCGTCGTCCGTCATTCTGCTGGTGAGTCGTCTCTGCTGAGATTTAGGAGTTCTCCCGTAATTCAACTGAGAAACATTTTTGTCGAGATTCAGGAACTCGCCCGTAATTCAACTAAAGAAACAACTTCACTGAGATTTAGGAACCCGTCTGTAATTCAACTGATGACCATATTATGCTGAGATTTAGGAACTTGCCCGTAATTCAACTGAAGAAACATCTTCGCTGAGATTTCGGAACTTGTTCGTAATTCAACTGGGAAACATCTTTATCGAGATTTAGGAACTCGCCCGTAATTCAACTGAAGAAATAACTTCGCTGAGATTTAGGAACCCGTCCGTAATTCAACTGATGAAATAATTATGCTGAGATTTAGGAACTCACTCGTAATTCAACTGAAGAAACATCTTTGCTGAGATTTAGGAACTTGTCCGTAATTCAACTGAGAAACATATTTGTCGAGAATTAGGAACTCGCCCATAATTCAACTGAAGAAACAACTTCACTGAGATTTAGGAACCCATCCGTAATTCTACTGATGACCATATTATGCTGAGATTTAGGAACTTGCCCGTAATTCAACTGAAGAAACATCTTCACCGAGATTTAGGAACTTGTCCGTAATTCAATTGAAGAAACAACTTCGCTGAGATTTAGGAACCCGTCCGTAATTCAACTGATGACCATATTATGCTGAGATTTAGGAACTTTCCCGTAATTCAACTGAAGAAACATCTTTGCTGAGATTTAGGAACTTGTCCGTAATTCAACTGAAGAAACAACTTCGCTGAGATTTAGGAACCCGTCCGTAATTCAACTGATGACCATATTATGCTGAGATTTAGGAACTTGCCCGTAATTCAACTGAAGAAACATCTTTGCTGAGATTTAGGAACTTGTCTGTAATTCAACTAGGAAACATCTTTGTCGAGATTTAGGAACTCGCCCGTAATTCAACTGAAGAAACAACTTCGCTGAGATTTAGGAACCCGTCCGTAATTCAACTTATGACCATATTATGCTGAGATTTAGGAACTTACCCGTAATTCAACTGAAGAAACATCTTCGCTGAGATTTAGGAACTTTTCCGTAATTCAACTGAAGAAACAACTTAGTTGAGATTTAGGAACCCGTCTCTAATTCAACTGATGACAATATTATGTTGAGATTTAGGAACTTGCCCGTAATTCAACTGAAGAAACATCTTCGCTGATATTTAGGAACTTGTCCATAATTCAACTGGGAAACATCTTTGTCGAGATTTAGGAACTCGCCCGTAATTCAACTGAAGAAATAACTTCGCTGAGATTTAGGAACCCGTCCGTAATTCAACTGATGAAACAATTATGCTGAGATTTAGGAACTCGCACGTAATTCAACTGAGAAAATATCTCTGCTGAGATTTAAGAACCTGTACGTAATTCAACTGATGAAATAATTATGCTGAGATTTAGGAACTCGCCCGTAATTCAACCAAGAAAACATCTCTGCTGAGATTTAGAAACTTGTCAGTAATTCAACTGAGGTAAAAGCTTTGTAGCTTGAACTTTGTGAGAATCTTTCCTGAAAGGTAAAGGTTAGTTGTATGTACTGCATGATATGTATCAAACGATGATGTTCTCAAAATAAATGAGATTGTGTTGTATGATGTGTATGCATGTCATGATGTATGGAAATGTGACGTTTTGAGCTGGGGAAAATAAATCCCAGATTGTTGCTGGAGAAAAGAAGTGAATTCTTCGTTTCCGCTGGAGATAATGGATGAAGATGTTCGTGAGAAATAACCTGCAGGATAAGATAACTCTGCTGGGGAATAAGCTGACGAGAGAATGACTCTGTGGGGAAGAGATTCCCTGCTAAGGATTTTTGTTGACAAATTCAGCTGGGGATGAATTACCGTAGTTGGTGATGATGAAACCTGTTGGGAATTGATTCCTGTTTTGTGAAAGGAAAGAATTCGGCTGGGGATGACTTTCCGATAGCGACCTTACTGGCGATATCCCTTTTAGACTTTACTGGGGATAATCTTCCGGAGTCTACTGGAGACAATTCTTCTAATTCCACTGGGGATATTTTTATACTCCGCTGGGGATGATAAGACCTTTCAGTGTTGATGGTAGATAAACTCTTCATGGGGAAAATTTACTGATTCATTCACAGTTACGAGTCTCAGCTGGGGAGAACTAACACCACTATCCTTCTCTTTACTTTGTGGGGAGTGAAGGTACTTTCAAATGTTTCCCCCAGCTAGGTCTATCCCTATACCTGGTGGACATAGCAACTGTACGATTTGGACTTTTCTCGTTTGCCCCGGTTTCTGATATCACAAGTAATCATCGTTTGTTTCGCATGTAAATATTTATGAGCAGCAATTAATGTCAAATGCATATATCAAAAACTGAACATTAGACGTTCTTTGCAAAAAAAAACAGAAAAAGGAAAAATTTATTTGTGAAAATGAATTGTATTGATTTTGAAGTTAGCCTGTAAATAGGCGTTTTTGTACAAGAGGCTAACGTCCTAGTAAGAGAACGCCGCTGAACAAATAGAATTTATACAATTTGCGAAAAATAAAGAAAAACAACTATGTGAACATTCTCAATGGGTTCCAACTCTGCAATTGCCTTTATGTCCTTGAGCATCTCGTCACTTTGCTACTTGGTTGAAGGTGGATCAGACTGATTAGCGTCGTTCGAGCTTGATAGTCGATACCGAAGTATGGTTGCAAGGTGATCCAATGAGACATAGTGTTACGCTTTAATCCCTAATTTTTGCCTGGACCGCCCTTTCGGGTTTTCAGTCCACCGGGATACCCTTTTTTGCCCAAGCAGCCTTTTCATGTTTTCGACTTGCCGAGTGTACATTTTTTTTCATTTTCATCCCTTATTTTTGCCCAAACCCTTTAGGTTCGCCGGGAAGCCCTTATTTTTGCCTAGGCCAGTCAACCTAGCGGGTCTTTTGATTATGCGTAGTATTTTTTCACTATGTCTGCATTTACGGGGTGAGGGAGGTCATCACCATCCATGGTGGTTAGAATCATAGCTCCTCTTGAGAAAATGTTCTTAACCATAAATGGCCCTTCGTAAGTAGGAGTCCATTTGCCCCTGGGATCACCTTGAGGTAGAATGATGCGCTTGATTACTAGATCCCCAACTTGATACTCTTGTCGTCTTACTTTCTTGTTAAATGCCTTGATCATCCGTTTTTGATACGTCTGACCATGACAAATAGCCGTAAGTCTTTTTTCGTCGATTGAATTCAGCTGATCAAGCCGGGTTTGAATCTAGTCATCTTTGCTCAAACCTGCATCCTTCATAATCTGAAGAGAGGGTATCTGAACTTCAATGGGCAAGACGGCCTCCATGCCATAAACCAAGGAATAAGGTGTTGCCCCTGTTGACGTCCGCGCTGAGGTACGATACCCATGAAGAGCAAAAGGTAACATCCCGTGCCAATCTTTTTACGTCACCGTCATCTTCTGCACAATCTTCTTAATGTTCTTATTAGCTGCTTCTACAACCCCATTCATCTTCGGCCGGTACGGAGAAGAGTTGTGATGTTGTATCTTGAACTGCTTGCAGAGCTCGGTGATCATCTTATTATTGAGATTTGTACCGTTGTCCATAATGATCCTCTCTGGTACACCATACTGACAAATCAGATTGTGCTGAATAAATCGTGCCACGACGTTCTTGGTCACTGTAGCAAAGGAAGCTGCTTCAACCCACTTTGTAAAGTAATCGATTGCTACCAAGATAAAACGATGCCCGTTGGATTCCGTAGGTTTGATCTCACCGATCATGTCGATGCCCCACATTGCAAGAGGCCACGGAGTTGTCAAGATGTTCAGAGGTACTGGAGGTATGTGCACTTTATCAGCACAGACTTGGCACTTATGACAGGTTCGAGAATGCTGATAACAGTCGGATTCCATGGTGGACCAATAATATCCTGCCCGTAGGATTTTCTTTGCCATGGTATCTCCCTGGAATGAGTTCCGAAAGTACCTTCATGTAACTCTACCATAATCCTTTCTGCCTCGTCCTTATCCACACAACGCAGCAAGGTTGAGTCATGGTTACGCTTGTAAAGGATACCATTGCTGATGAAGAACTTCGCTGCGAACCTCCTCAAAAACTTCTTATCATTAACAGATGCACCCTCGGGGTATTCTTGAGTTTAAGATACCTCTTCACTTCATGAAACCAGGTTTTATCCGTTGCCTCTTCAGTCTCAATATCACAGCAATGTGCAGGTTCGTCCAACCTCTCAATGGTAATCTGGGGAGCCTCATTGTCCCATCTTACCTTGAACATAGAAGACATCATAGCTAGCGCGTCTGCCAACTGATTCTCCTCCCTAGGGAAGTGTTCAAAGGTGATCTCCTCGAAGTCGGGAAGCAACGTCAACACATACTCCTTGTAAGGAATAAGATTTGGGTGTTTCGTATCCCACTCGCCTTTGATATGACTGATCACGAGAGTGGAATCTCCGAAAACACTTAGAAACTTAATCCTTAGGTCAATAGCTGCTCGAAGACCCATAATGCATGCTTCATACTCCGCCATATTGTTGGTGCAGTTGAAACATAATCGGGCGGTAAACGGAGTATGAGAGCCTTCAGGAGATATAATCACGGTACCAATTCCATTACCCAAAGCGTTTGAACCTCCATCAAAGTACATAGACCATCAGGATCCCTCCTCGGGTCCTTCATCCGGTCCAGGTGTCTCACAGTCAGTCACTATCATGATATTCTCATCCGGGAATTCAAAGTTCATAGACTGGTAATCATTCACTGCCTGATGTGCCAAATGATCCGCTAACACACTTCCCTTGATGGCCTTTTGGGTCGTATATTGTATGTCATACTCAATCAACATCATCTGCCATCTTACTATTCTTCCGGACAAGGCATGCTTTTCGAAGATATACTTGATTGGATCCATCTTTGATATCAATAGAGTAGTATGAGTCAGCATATATTGTCTCAGCCGACGAGCAGCCCATGCCAAAGTGCAGCAAGATTTCTCAAGCAACGAGTATCGGGTCTCGCAGTCGGTAAACTTTTTGCTAAGGTAGTAAATAGCATGCTCTTTTCGGCCAGACTCGTCATGCTGCCCCAACACGCACCCCATTGAATTATCAAGTACTGTCAAGTATAAGATCAAAGGTCTCCCTTCAACTGGAGGCATCAGAATAGGTGGCTCTTGGAGATATTCTTTGATCCTTTCGAAAGTGGCCTGAAATTCATCGTTCCATCTTACCACTTGATGTTTCTTCAGTAACTTGAAGATTGGCTCACATGTAGCAGTCAGGTGTGAGATGAATCGGGCAATGTAGTTCAGATGTCCCAGAAAGCCTCTGACTTCTATTTCTGTTCGGGGAGCTGGCATTTCCTGTATTTCCTTCACCTTTTCTGGATCCACTTGAATACCTTTATCACTTACGACGAAACCCAACAGCTTACCAGATCTCACCCCGAAGGTGCACTTGTTCGGGTTTAACCTCAGCTTGTACAACTTCAACCTGTCAAATAGCTTCTGAAAATGGTCAAGGTGTTCTTCCTCAGTTTGGGATCTTGCAATCATATCGTCAACGTATACCTCAATCTCATGATGGATCATGTCATGGAACAAAGCGACCATGGCGCACTGATACGTTGCCCCAGCATTCTTCAATCCAAACGGCATGACCTTGTAGCAAAAGGTACCCCTTTAGGTAACAAAGGTTGTCTTCTCCATATCCTCGGGAGCCATCTTAATCTGATTATAACCGGAGAAATCATCCATAAAGGAGAAGACCTTATACTGCACGGTGTTGTCAACCAGAACATCAATATGAGGCAGAGGGAAGTCATCCTTGGGGCTCGCCCTGTTCAGATCCATATAGTCAACACACATTCAAACCTTACCATCCTTCTTCGGCACCGAAACCACGTTGGCAACCCACTGTGGGTAAGAAGTAACTGCTAGAAAACCGGCATCAAACTGTTTCATAACCTCAGCCTTGATTTTCTCGGACATCTCTGGGCGCATTCGACAAACTTTCTGTTTCACTGGAGGACAGTCTTCCTTGGTAGGCAGGCGGTGAACCACGATATCAGTATCAAATCCAGGAATATCTTCGTAAGACCAGGCAAAGATCTCAACATATTCACGCAACATCTGAATCAACCGTTGCTTAACACTATATTCCAGATTTGTACCGATCTTGACCTCTTTCTTGTCTTCCTCTGTACCCAAATTTACTGTTTCCACTGGCTCTTCATGCGGCTGTATGGCCCTCTCTTCCTGAAGTAACAATCTAGCAAGTTCACCAGGCACTTCACAATCATCCTCACCTTCTTCCTCGGCTTGGTTGATCGGACTTTCGAAGTCATAATTGGCAGTAGCAAAGTCGTTATCAGTGGGATCCAGAGTGGATTCAGACTTGTATATGTGAGTGTGTGTAAAATAGCTGTTTTGCAAGATAAAAAAGAAAAACAAGGAGCGCAAAATTTGAAATGCAAGAAATGTCCAATGCTTTTATTAATGATATATGGAAGTGACACACATAAATCCCTCACAAAAAAAGCCACGGTGTCTCGGGTAAGGCACCGGGCTGTAAAGTTTTAAAAATTGTCTGTTACAAATTCGAAACAAAATTCTATTACTGTGTGATAAAAGAAATTGGCACGAAGTCCTTTGCCGTCCAATTTCTCAGTCCGTCGTCGATGGTCGGGTAAATCCAACTGTCGAACTCTGACTCTTCATCATCGTCTTCAATCATGTTCACTTCAGGATTAGTAATACGCAGGGGAGGTCTTCTAATCCGCGCACGCCAAACAGCCCTTTGAGCTTCTTTCTCAATAACAGCTCGGGCATCCTTCAGGGAAACCATCTTCATTGGAGGATCTTCAGTAACAGTTTCAGTTGATGTCAGCGTCTGGGGGACTTCTTCAAAATGTTGACACGGGGTTTCAATGAACTCCTCGTCCATCTCCACATACCGGAAAGAGTTGAGGTGGCTCACCATGTACTCCTCTTCTCCTTGTACCGTAACAATTTTCCCCTTCACTGGGTATTTCAGCATCTGGTGGAGCTTAGAAGTTACTGCCCCAACTTTATAGATCCACGGGCGACCCAACAAACAAGAATAGGATGGTCGGATGTCCATCACATAGAATGTATACGCGAAAACCTGAGAACCAACCTTAACTGGAATATCCACCTCTCCATGTACCATCCTCTTGGACCCGTCAAAGGCCCTGACCACAATGTTACTTGGCTTCAGCACCAATCCTTCACAGTCTAACCGGTCTAGCGCTTTCTTGGGTAAAACATTTAACGAGGACCCAGTATCCACCAACACGTGAGCTAAGGTAGTGCCCCTACACTCGATTGAAACATGTAGAGGGTCATTGTGATTTTTCCCCTTAGCAGTCAAGTCTGCGTCAGAGAAACCCAACCCGTTATCTGCCGTCAAACTAGCCACACAATCTTTAAACTGGTCAGCAGATGTCTCCTGTGGCACGTGCGCAGTCTTCAGGAAAGCAATCATAGCCTTAGCATGGGCCTCTGAGCACAGCAACAAAGACAAAATGGAGATCTTTGACGGGGTTTGCCCCAGCTGTTTGACTACATTGTAGTTGCTTTTCTTGATGATTTTTAAAATTTCCTCTATCTCCTGTCTAGAGGCTTCAGCAATAATCTTCCTCGGTGCCTCCGTTTGGGCAGGCTCACTGGTAATCCCTTTGTCCCGAGTTTCAGATGACTCAGCGACAGGGGTAAGGATAGCAACATGAACAGGGGTAGTAACAGACGTACTGGAAGGTATAATAACAACAGGCTTCTGAACAATTGGTGGAGAGATCTCAGGGGAGAAAATTCTTCCGCTTCGGGTGACTTTACTGGATCCAACAATATTGCTGACATCAGTATCAACCTCTTCGTCCTTCAAGTCTTGTTTAACCCCGTGATAGTATATGTCAGCCCCATAGTGCCATGGGACAACCTTATCTGACGCGTAGGGGATAGGTCCAGGAACAGTAATGATCAAAGGAACAATTCTCGGAACAGATGTAATTCTAACAGGCTTTCTCGAGGAAGCTCTGGAAGAATTGGCGAAAATGGTGATTATAGAAACTTCTTCAACAGGAACCAAAGGAACAACAGTTTTCTCGAACAAGATTTCTTTATTATCCATCAGGCGTTGAACACCTGACTTCAATAGGTGGCAACCAGTAGATAGGACGGAACACAGATGGCAACCTTCGCCACAGCTCGGAAATAAATTGGCTAACAGAAGTTTCTTCTTCACAATCATCAATGGAGTAGCGATGTCTTTCACATAAGTCACAAACGAGTCATCATTTACAGCATTCACTCCATGCTTGGGCATAGGAGCAGTCACGACATTAGACTTTTCTGGCGCTTCAAATTCAATTTCCTTAGCGTCAATCAGGTCTTGTATCTTATTCTTCAAGGTCAAGCAGTTATTGGTATCATGCCCCTGGCTATCAGAGTGATAAGCACAATGGGCATTCAGATTATATAGTGGTGAAGTGATGTTGGGATTCTTTGGGGCTTCCCTCAGAGTCACCAAGTTAGTCTTCAACAACTGCGGTAGAATTTGGGATAAAGTCATACTGAGCCGAGTGAACTGTCTTTGAGGCCTCTCTGCTCTTTGTTGATTGTTACGTTGTGGGGCAACAGTTGGTCTTGAAATAACTACCGCATTAACAGCTTGGCGATGTTCAGGACGGTTTTGGTTCTTCGAACTATAAATTGCACTTGATTCCTTCTTAAAAGGCTTCTTCTATGTGCTTGACGAGGCACCCTTCTGTATTTTTCCGCTCTTGATATCGGCTTCAATCCTCTCCCCAGTCATAATTAACTCGGTGAACCCAGACGATGAACTCCCGATCAAATGATTAAAATACGGACCAGACAAAGTCCCTAGAAACATATCCACTAACTCCTTGTCAGCCAGTGGGGGTTGTACTCTTCCAGCAAGATCCCTCCATTTCTGAGCATAATCTTTAAAACCTTCGCTCGCACCCATAGACATACCATGAAGTTGGGTACGCGTGGGAGCAAGGTCGGCATTATATTGGTACTGCTTGTAGAAAGCAGTAGCAAGGTCCTCCCAGTTATGAACGTTAGGTCCTTCTAGCTGATAGAACCATTCAAGTTGAGTCCCTGACAGACTATATTGAAAGAAGTGATCCCATAGGTTCCTATCAGCAGTATATGGTTGCATCTTTCTAACATACGAGCAGAGGTGCAACTTTGGGCAAGAAACCCCGTCGTATTTAGCAAAGGTAGGAGCCTTAAACTTATGGGGAATCACCAACCCAAACGCCAAACCCAAATCTTCGAAATCCAACCCAGGTATCTTCTAGATCTCCATTGCACTTAGCCGGTCTTCGATTTGTTTATATCTATCCTCGGCCGGAGGATACCGGTCTTCGTCAAAGTCAGTGTCATTGTCAGAAACAACAGGGCTAGGAACCTTCCCTTCTTCTTGGTTTCCTCCCCCTCCAGATAAGTGAGATAAATCAACCTCTTGTCTCAACCGATTCCCAAACCTGTGACCCATGTTCAGTAGGACCGTCTTCTTCTTCTTCTTCTTCTTATCCTTCAAGATAAGAGTCTTCAAGTCTTGTTGACCCTTGGACAAGTTCATGAACATCTCCTGGAACTGAGCATTTTGAGCTTGTAGAGCCTTAATAGCTTGATCAGTTGATGTTTCAGAAGACATGATTCTGAAATAAATAGCGAAGAAGATGAGAAACCTGTAAGGGTACCTGTAATGAGGTGTATGGGAATGGAATGCATATGATATGATTTCAAAGACTTTAGGGAGATTCAAATTTGTAAACCAAAATGAAACACACTTTTAGGGAGATACAAATAATGACTTAGAGTCAGCCTATACATCGAGGAGGAATGAGGGATTACTTACGAGGAGGGCTCTCGCCAAGTTTTCTGGTTCGCGACTTCGTGCAGTTATTTACTATGCTGGTCATGGGTTCCTCAGTTTGTAAGTTTGCGTGTGCGAGGACAATATTCTTCCCGCGAGATCTTTGCACGGATTGTAGAATTTTTTTAAGGTTTTTCCTTGGAGCCGTTCTCATTTATGTTCGGAGTTTGGGGAGTCGAAAAGTTTGATGGAAACTCAAAAGTCGACATGTTTCCTCCCTCGAGCTACACGCCTAATCGCATTCATAATGATGGCTAGTCTAGAAAATAGGGTTAATGATGACTAAAATGGCTATATGTTTCCCTAGGTGCCTGCAAGTGTGTCTATTCATTCCAGGGGGTTTTAAATAGAGGAAGAGGGGAAACATTTTCCAAGTTTCCCATTTCTTCCATTCTTCTTGCTCATTAACTTTCATAACTCCAAAGTTATTTCCGCCATCAGATCACTTTTCTCCACTGTAATCAAGTAAGTCCTTCAACTTCTTATGCTTTTGCATGTTAAATCAGCTTGACTGCCAGTTTGTGTGATTTTTAGACTTAAATATGGTGATTTGTTGGTGTTTGACAGTGGCTAAGCCATTTTACAGACTGCAACTGCCGTGTAGTCCTCTCTGGCACCGTCATCCTGGGTGGTTAACTGGGTTTGTGTAGTTTTTAGCCGGTGAAGTACATGGAGGTTACCATGAAGCTCATGAGTTTCGTAATGAATCTCATGAGTTTTCTAATTAATTTCATGGGTTTTGGGATGAACTTCATGTGGTGTTCATAGTTCATGTGTTGGGGAGCTTCTTCCTTGCAAATCTGATAGGTTTATATGCTGGGGAACTCCTTCCCCACAGAATCACGTTTGTCGGGCTTAAACCTTGAATTTTTTGCCATTATTTCTCTTACGTGCTACTTGTTGGGGGGTGTCCCTGCGACCTTGTCTTCTTCATCTAAGGGCCTTGGTTGAGTTAATCATCCTCATACCTTTCTATGCCCTTTCACTTTATTCACGGTGGAAGGGTGTATTTTATTTGATCGTCAAATTCATTATTTTCCTCTGCTCTTCAGGTTAAAATGGCCCATAACAGTGAGGACAGTGACACGACCACCTCTCCTGACCTCACTTAGGTGAAGGAGAAGCCTCAAGAAATAGCTTTTCATTTTGCGACTTTCCTAGAAGAAGCACTTACTTTTATGGGGAAGTTGCGGGTCACTCGGAGTCCAAAGAGAACTGGGCGGTTTGCTGACCCAAACCTGTTCAGCAGATATACTTGTCATTCGCGAGGAATCACTTCACGATGTATTATTTTTTTTCAAGGAGGTGGGCTTGCAGCCTCCCATTAGTGACCTTCAGGTAGGGTTCTTTAACCATTTAGAATTAGCGCCCTCCTAACTGCACTCGAACTCGATCACCTTCATCTAGGCATTCAAGATCATTTGTTGGTATCTTGAGATCAACGCTATGATTTCGTTTTTTCACCATTCAATGAAAATCTTCGAACGGGAAACATAGTTGGGTTTCACTAAAGCACCTGAGTAGACTATTCAAAGAATTTTCAAATTCAGTCTGTATGTTTAAGAACATTTATGACCTTATTCAACCAGTATCTTCAGCGACCATCTGTTATGTGTCCGACCAGGAGGTCATGGTTGAGCTGGACGTGAATCCTCTTCTCAACGAGTGAGGAAGATAAAAGAGAAGGTTGGTCCCGAAGTTCCATTTTCATTGGAGTTTCGACCACTTTGAGCAGAGCACATACTATTATACAGTCATACCAGATCAGTTGGAGCTTGATGATCAAGCCGCTTATGAAAAGCTTATGGCGTTTGTCGACGGTTTTCCTCATGTTTGGTGTGAAACCAAGAGAGGGAAGATCGTCGTTTATGATCTTAGGGAGCCTGTGTTCGTAGCTTGATACATCAACATTAAGGAGCTCCTTGAGTGTGGTACCACTGAGGAGGCTTTAGAGCTCTTAGGTAGTTGTCTTTCTTTTTTATCTTGCTTTTGTTTATTTATCATGTTTACTAATTTATGCTCGTTGTATGTCACAGGAAGAATATCAAGCCTTCAAGATCGTGTAATTAAGTTGGTCGCAGAAAATTGGGTGAAACAGACGAAGAAAACCCTTAAGACTCGCTTGACCAACGTTGTGTCACTACCACAAATTAGATCTGAGAGTTCCTCATCCTCCCACCTAGGAGGGAAATCATCTCTGAAGCAGGTCTCCCTGACCAAGAAGCGGCCTCGAGCAGACAACGACAAGATAGACCTCGCCGAGGACGATGTCGGGGACAAGTTTGAGTTGTCTTCTTGCTTTCTCAACAGGGGGTACTTTGAGGGAGGTCCATCTCTAGTCGTGCTTTGGGAAAAGTCGTTGCACCTTAAGGGACTCGATGCGGCGAGCAAAAGGAAATTCTTAGCTCAGGATGTTGCTACCCTGATGAGGGTTCTAGAAATGGTTGGGGTCTATACTAACGATGGAACTTGCTAAGCTTAAGAGATGAAGAGGGCATTGGTATCCAATGTGGATCTCAAGACAAAGTTAGCCAAGCTGGAGAGTGACTTTGATGATTACAAGAACCAAACAAGATCCAGGCCAGGCAGAGGTATCTAGATTGACCATGGATATGGCCAATCTGATGGTTTCCTACGCTACTGACAAGAGTCTTGCGACCAAGATTGCTGCTTTGAAAATTATAGCGATGCCCTTTAATGATGAGGCCGACAAGGTGATAGCCATGAGGTGTCTTGTCGAGCTGTTTTCTCGAATCAAATCCTTGAGTAGGATTTCTTGAAGGCTGTTGAGATGAGTTTCGTTAATGCGATGGCCCAACTTAATGCCATGAATCCCGGGCTCGAGCTCATCACCAATGGGATCGAGTTTTTGAATAAATTGGTCGATGGACAGATCGTCGTTCCTGATATCCTGTATGTTGGCGAGGAGGAGGGGAATGGGGAGAGGATGCCTAATGAAGATGAGCACATGAATGAAAAGTAATCTAGTTCTAAGTATTTTCATATTTTTTCGGCTTGTGCACCATTTTTTGTCGCAATTTTTTGGATAATGGGCTCTGCCTGGTTGTTATAATATTTTGACAATAACATCATTCATGGTCGTTTGTTTAATTGCATTTATTTGCTTTATGATATGTCCGTGTGTGATGTTATTTTTTTTGTCAAGCTATTTGTTTGTATGCTCGTTTGCTCTAGCTATTTTGTTTCAAGTTAATTTTGCTAAGTGTTTTTCGGGGGTTTTGCTTGCCGGAATTAATGCCCAGAATTATGGGGAACTCGTTGAGTGGCTGAAGTTTGATTCATGGCAGATAAGGATGCTTAGATCTTGATCGAGATCTTAGTTCCGCAGCATGAACTTACTATCACAAGCTGGGTGTTCTTCCAACACGGTACAACAAGGGCAGAGTTCGTTTGTGGTTTCCTTGTCAGGTCTAGAGGTCCCTCGTCAAAGAGTGGAAACTTGCCTCTTTATTTAAGTTCGGGACATAGTGCTTGTACCCGAGAATGCCTCTGTGGTCGAGAAATTTCATATTCGTCATTCGATAGGGCACACGGACTGTCAGGCCTAACTGTAATATTGTCTCAGTTTTTTGGCGTTCCATAGTCGAGTGATTTCTTACAAGTGTAGACTTTTGAGGTAGTATGCCCCATTCTTCGTTTTTCCCGAACGTGATAAGGTCCTTCCGAATTGGCGATGATTTTTCCCTCACGAGAGTCTTTGTGGTTTCTTCTTAGGACTGGGTTGTCGACCTCAAATTCTCTTCTACTGACTTTGGCATCGTGTGGAATAGCAATTTTTGTTTTAGTGAGGCTTCTCGAAGGGCTACCCCCTATCAAACTTCTTCGACGAAGTCGAGCTCCTCTCTCGGTACCTCATTGTTCATCTCCTCGTCGAGGGGAGATTCCGTTAGCTTGGAAGGCTCTCTTATCTCGATTGGGATTACCGCTTCGGTTCTGTAGGCCAACCGGAAAGGGTTTCTTCAGTGGTTGAATGAGGTTGTTCAGTAGGCCCAGAGCAGGCTATGTAGCTCCTCGACCCATTTCTTTTTGGTCTCGTCTAACCTTTATTTTAGGCCTCGTAGGATTATCCATTTCGTGGCCTCAGCCTGCCTGTTTGTTTGTGTGTGCTCGACAAATGTGGAGTTTTGTTTGGTGCCTAGTTTGCCGACGAATTCCTAGAAATTTTTGTTAGTGAATTGTGTCCCATTGTCAGTGACGATCACTTGGGGTACGCTGAACCGAGCAAGTATGTTTCTTTTATAGAAATTGAGTATGTTTTGTGCGGTGATTTTAACGAGGACCTCTGCCTCTATCCACTTTTTAAAATAATCTATGCTGACTATCAGGTACTTATTCTGATTTTCCCCTATGACAAATGGACCAAGGATGTCTAATCCTCACCACACGAAGTTGATAAGTGCAAATTATAGTTATTTTTGTATATACTTTTTGTTGCACTTATCGACTTTTTGTTGTTAATAATCATTGAATAAACCCGACTTTTGTGTAAATACATTTAGTTTGTATATATTTGTGTTTTTGATTCATTTTTGTAAGATTTGATAGATTTTACTTCATTTGTAGGTATTTGTTGCATTTTGGAGCATTGAGGAATAAAGTGTCAAACGCATAACTCCAGATGCGTGTTTTCGGAATAAAATACCCAGTTTTGAGAAGTTGGATCAGAGGATCGCGCTAAGCGCATCCTCTAACGCGCTACGTGCAATTAAGAAGAATTTGGTAGAAGCTTTGTAATTGAGCCCACTTAACGTGGATAGCGTAGTTAGCGTGATTTTAGGCGGTTTATTGTGTATATACCAAGAAGCCCGCTTAGCACGGTGAGCCCGCTAACCATGGTCTGCTGAGATCAGTTTTGTATAAATAGTTTAGAAACAAATTTCTAGGTTTTTATCATCTCTTTCCTTCTTGGAGGAGCTCGGGTCCAATTCTTTGTAGCTTAGAGGTTCAAGCAACATCATTGGGTGGTTCATCATGTCGATTGGCTATGGGTGGTCTCAGATCGTGTTAACACCGTGAGAAGTTTCTTGTTCATCTCCTTTTTCCCTATGTATCATTCCTATGGCAGATTTTGTATGTATATCTTTACTCTTATTATATGTACATTTGTTGATCATGGGATTGTATGAAATCTCATTTACAAATTAATACGGGTGTTTATTCTTGATTTTTCTTAATCGTGGAGTTTTGGTTTTTCGTAGATATATGCTTTCCGAATATCTTTCATGAATGATTATCTATTAGGTCCTAGACTCTAGACATAGATTTAGGCTTAATATTCATGTGGGTATCGGTTATGAAATATATTCGAGTTATTTGAGTCGGTTGAGAGATCGTCGACGAGAGCAAAACGGGTGATGTATCACTTTGCGTTAGAGATAGCCTTATTGTGAGCGATACGTGATGGTATTGACAAGTGATTTAGGTCGCATGCAATTGATCAGCAAGCTTAAGTTTTTAATGGGTAGGGTGAAATGTGATTCCAAAATGAATTCTCTTAGGCTGCAGATGATTGTTTATCGCTTTCTTTACTGTTTTATTTACTTTTTCCGCAAACCCCTCTTCCAAACTTAGAAGGATTGAAACTGTTGAACAATAGTTTTTCCCTCTCACCAATCTCTATGGACACGATACAATATAACCTATATCACCCGGTAAAATAATAACTTACTTTTTGCTTGTCGCTTTACCGCATCAGCAAAATGGCACCGTCGTCGGGGATTGGTGTTGATATTAACTACATGGAAATAGTTTTGCTTTCCAAGTTTCATAAATATGTCTATAACGTGTATTTTTACATTTTCTCCATACTTGTTTATTTTGTACATTTACGTGATTTATACATTTGTATATAGTATACTTGTCTTGTTTCACGTTTTCCAAAGTGTTGTTAAATGTGTAATTTTGGTTAGAGCTTGAAAAGATTTGAGCGAAGGCGGGAGTGAAACGTTTGGCTCGTCATAAGCAATGTGTTGTTTTGTAAATATCAGGCGTCGAGCTTACGATGTAAAATAAGCATGTTTATGTTTGTTTATGTTGTATGGTGAATTTTGTTTAAACAAGTTGAAATTGGACCTGTTTTAAATTCTCTAATTTTTACTTTTCAACTGGTTTAATTCACTTTCAAGCGTTTGTTTGTTTATGTCAATTTATGTTTTTCTGCAAGCTTGTCGTGTTTAGCTTGAGGAATTTTGTATGTTGTAAATATTGTATGTTTGAGGTTGTGTAGTTGTAAGTTGTGCTTGCATAGCAGTTGCTCCAATTGCCCTGTTTTTCTGCAACTGGTGTAGCGCCCTCTGCCGCTTTGCGCTCCCTGCTGTACAGAGCCAGTGAATTCTTTTTAATTTTTCGCTTGGATCTCCTTTTTCCCACTTCACCCAAGGCTTTATAGTATAGTAATTAATAATAATATTTTTAATTCTTTCTTTTGTAGTTTGGACTCAAATCTTGGTCCAATAACTTGAAGTCACATTTGGTGATTTTCCGATTTTGAGTGTGTTAACTTGCGGATGTATGGTAATGATACCATTCATTCTTTTTTCATTACTTGCTCATGACTTAAATCACTTTATTTCCCTATTTACCCATAAATGTGAGGAAGCTTTCCATTGTTCGCATATGCTAGAGGCCGCAATTCTTGTTTCAACTGGATTTTATTATTTTTAATCTTTTATTTGTGTTGATTTTATGAAAGCATGAATATGATCAAGGCATTTTTTGTTTGATTTGGAGCACAACTACCTTGGCCAAATAGTCAATTCATCTTATGAGTGTGTGATTATTAGTATCCCCTTTTGACTTTTTTGTCGATGTCCCTGTTGGTTTTGATAAATGCCTATACATGAGTGTTTATTTTATCTTTTTGTATGGATATTTATTCTTTGTTTTATTTAACCCTCAACTATGATTTATTGTTTGAATTTTTATCTTTCCTTAGAAAGTAGGGAGCATTCACATTATGATATGGTTAAATTCAAGTTGGGGAGATAATTGTTTGCTTGCTCTTGTGTGTATTACTATGAGTTTGAGAAAGAATGAGGAAAAGAAAGAAAAAGAAAGAAAAAGAAAGAAAAAGTGAAAAAGAAAGAAAAGAAAAAGAAAGAAAAAAGAGAAAAAAATTTGAAAAACAAAAACAAAAAGAGTTCGAATAATATTGTGATATTAAGTGATGTGTGTTGGTTTAAAATTTGGAATGAAGAAGAAGTTTGATTGAAATTATTTTGCTTGAGTCTTTGCGAGTTGATCACTCCCTTAGGTTAAGGCAAGTTTTTGTTTCGATTAGCTTTAGGACTTATACCTTTTTTTTAACCAAGCCACAATATAACCTTAAGACGCCCTTGTGATTCTTGCCTTTATATTTTCAACATGATTTTTTGGATGAATGCATAATTTAGTCTATTGTTTGCAAGATTATGGATGAGTGTTTTTTTCCCTCGCTTTTGTGTGTTCTTCATCTATCGATGAATTTTTGCTAGGTGTGATTCATGATTGAGCTTGTTTTGTTTTAGAATGTATAATATGATTTTTGTACTTATGATTCATTTCATTTACATGTTGTCGTTGTAGGATTATGGTAAGTATTTACCTAGCGTGTGCGTTTTTGTTTGAAACATACATTTGCTTTATGTTTTAAAACTTGTTGATTCATGATACTTTGGTTGATTACTTTTGGTTCTTTGAGTTGTTTGGCCTTGTTTGAGGATAAACAAGTTCAATTTGGGGAGAGTTTGATAAGTGCAACTTGTAGTTATTTTTGTATATACTTTTTGTTGCACTTATCGACTCTTTGTTGTTAATAATCATTGAATAAACCCGAATTTTGTGTAAATACGTTTAGTTTGTATATATTTGTGTTTTTGATTCATTTGTGTAACGTTTGATAGATTTTACTTCTTTTGTAGGTATTTATTGCATTTTGGAACATTGAGGAATAAAGTGTCGAAGGTACAACTCCAAATGCGCATTTTCAGAATAAAAGTCCCAGTTTTGAGAACTTATGCTCAGGGGACCGTGCTAAGTGCATTCTCTAGCACGTTACCCGCAATTTTGAAGAATTTCACAGAACCTTTGTAATTGAGCCCTCTTAGCATGGTTTTAGGCAGTTTAGTATGTATATATCATGTAGCCCGCTTAGCGCGGTGAGCCCGCTAAGTGCGTTCTGCTGAGATCAGTTTTGTATAAATAGTTTAGAAACAAATTTTCTAGGTTTTTATCATCTCTTTCCCTCTTGGAGGAGCTCGAATCTAATTCTTTGTAGCTTAGAGGTCATGCAACATCATTGGGTGGTTCATCATATCGATTGACTATGGGTGGTCTCATATCGTGTTCACACCGCGAGAAGTTTCTTGTTCATCTCCTTCTTCCCTATGTATGATTCTTGTGGTGGTTTTGTATGCATATCTTTACTCTTATTGTATGTACATTTGTTGATCATGTGATTGAATGAAATCTCTTTTACAAATTAATACCGGTGTTTATTCTTGATTTTTCCTTAATCGTGAAGTTTTGTTTTGTCCTAGACATATGCTTTCCAAATATAATTCTTGAATGAATATCTATTAGGTCCTAGACTCTAGACATAGATTTAGGCTTAATATTCATGTGAGTATCGGTTATGAAATGCATTCGGGTTATTTGAGTCAGTTGAGAGATCATCGACGAGAGCAATATGGGTGATGTCTCACTTTGCGTTAGAGATAGCCTTAGTGTGAGCGATACATGGTGGTATTTACAAGTGATTTAGGTCACGTGCAGTTGATCAGCAAGTTTAAGTATTTGACAAGTAGAGTGAAATGTGATTCCAGAATGAATTTTCTTAGGCTGCAGATGATTGTTTATCGCTTTCTTTATTTCTTTATTTACTTTTCCCCACTTTTTCCGCAAACCCCTTTTGTAAACTTAGAAGGATTAAAATTGTTAAACGGTAGTGTTTCCCTCTCACCAATCTCTATAGACACGATACAATGTAATCTATATCACCCGATAAAATAATAACTTACTTTTTTCATGCCGCTTTACCGTAATAGCAGAAGGGCCACGGGAAAGAGAAGGATTTGAGCTAGTTGGGTGGGGCCAAATGCATGTCCCTGTGACATTGATACTTGTCACATTTTTTTACATGTTCCTCTATTTCGTTTTGCATGGTGGGCCAATAGTATCTTTCTCGTAGAGCCTTTCTGGAGAGGAATCTTCCCCCGGGGCACTGGGCGTTGATTTTTTCATGGATTCCACGTAATATATGGTCAACTTTGGATTCCTCGACACGTTTGAGGAGAGGAATGGATAATCCTCGCATGTATAACTTGTTTTTGATCAAAATGTATATGCATGCTTGAAATCTGACCATGTTGGCTTCCTTTTGATCAAAGGGTAACTCTCTTGTAGTGAGGTAATTGTATACTGAGGTCATCCAACAATCGTAGTCATCAACAGTGTTTACATTAAGCTTTACAACATGTTTTTTTTATGCTTGTCAGGGGAAGTATCTCTTGGATGACAGACTTGTTTCCACCTTTCCACTTTGTGCTCGCGAGTTTTGACAGGATGTCTGCTCGCGTAGTGTACTTGCGAGGAACGTGTTTTACCTCAATGAATTTAAATCTCGTTATTATTTTTCGGACCAAGTCTAAGTACTATGAGAGATTGTCATTTTTTACTTGATATTCCCCTAGTACCTGAGAGGCTACAAGTTAGGAGTCGGTGATGATTTTTATCTCTTCGGCTCCTAAGTCCTCGGCTAGACGCAATCCCACAAGGAAGGATTTGTATTCTGTCTAATTTTTTGAGGTTGGGAAAGATAAAGAGAGAGATACTTTGATTAGGATTCCCTCCTAATTTTCCAGGATGATGCAGAAGGTAATGTCTTAATCTTCTAGTTGCATTGATAAGGGCCAGTGCCACTTTCTTGATCTGTTGATACTTGAGTTTTGGACCCTGTAGGGCTTTGCTAGTGAAGTATATATGTTTCTGTCCCTCAGGGGTTTCCCGTATAAGGGCAGCGCAAATGGCCTTGGATGCGATGGCGAGATAAAGATAGAGAGTTTCTCCATTACCTGGTCGTGATAGGACTAGTGGCTGCAAAGTTTCTCATTTGAGATGGAGTGGGACTTGTTCTCACTCCTCGGTCTACTTAAATGTTGCTTCCTTGCGAAGAAGTTTGAAAAGGGGAAGTGCATCTTGTGCAGATTTTGATACGAAGTGGAACAATGAGTTCAACATCCTGTTCAGGGATTGGATGGATTTTTTTGAGTTCGGCGTCAAAAATTTTGAGAAGGCTCTGCATTTGCCGAAGTTTGCTTTGATTCCTCGTTTTTCAGATAAAAGCCAAAGAACTTGCTTGATCAAACCCCGAAGGTGCACTTCTCTGGATGGAAACACATTTTGCACTTTCTTGCTTGGTCAAAGACTTTCTTTAAGTTGAGAGTATGGTCAGAGTTCTCTCGGGATTTCACGATCATATCGTCTATGTAGACTTTGAGCATGTCTCTAATATCTCCTTTGAAGACTTTGTTCATCATCCTTTGGCATGTGGCACAAATGTTTTTCAAGCTGAAGGGCATTACGTAATAGTAGTAGCTGCTCGTCTCGATCATGAAAGCTATATATTTTTTCTCCCTTGGCCACGAGGATTTTATTGTATCCTAAGTATGCATCCATAAAAGGAAATAATTTAAATGATGCAGAATTATCAACTAGTTTATCTATGTTAAGCAAAGGATAAACATCTTTAGGGAAAGCTCTATTGAGATCAGTATAGTTAACACACATTTTCCATTTCCAATTAGATTTTTTGACGAGTACAACACTTGAGATCCAGGTTGTATACTTGGCATTAGAAATAAAATTTTCCTCTAGAAGGTCTTTTACAACTTTTTCAGCAGTCTCTATTTTCTCGGGAGACTGCTTCCGCCTAATTTGAGCTACAACCCTAGCGGTAGAATATATGGTCAGCCAGTGACAAGCAACTTCAAGGTCTAACCTAGGCATCTTATTGGAACTCCATGCAAATAGATCAACGTTTTCCCTTAAGAAGGCTTTCAGTTTCTTCCTAGCAAGATCGGGGAGGTCGGTGCTAATCCTTAATAGATCAACGTTTTCCCTTAAGAAGGCTTTCAGTTTCTTCCTAGCAAGATCGGGGAGGTCGGTGCTAATCCTTACTCATTCTGATCACTGGCGAGGAGAATGATTTAAAACCGTCCAGAATGGAGCGATGGGATGAACAAGTTCCTTGATGTTAGCTAGTGACGAGGAGATATTTGCTGCTAGCTTGGATTCCTTCTCTTTCTTATTCAACTCTTTTAAGTCGTCCTTGGTGACGTGGTTGTCGAGATTGACTGAGTCGACGTGAGGAAATGGCTTCGGATTTTCCAAGCTAGAGGGTCGGGTTGGTTTGTTTCCAGTGCTAGGTGACACATTGATGGTGTTGAGTCTCTTTAAGGCCGCTTCGAAGAATCTTTTTGTAACCTCTATGTCCCTGTGGAGAGTGGAGACAAGTCCCTTGGGCGTGTGATATTTCATTTTTAAATGAACAGTGGAGGGCACGACGATTAGTTCGGTCAGTGTTGGCCTTCCCAAGATGCATTGGTACAGAGATGGGCAGTCTATCACTAGGAACCCACATAGGGTATAAAATTATTAGCTTGACATAGCCCCGCGATTTCGTGATTGTGTCGTTGAAGCCCCGTAGATATGAATTCAAGTAGGGTATCAAATGCGTTTCATCAAGTTTTAATATGGAGAATAGCCGGTAGTACATGATGTCGACTAAACTTCCCTGGTCGACCAGTATGCAACGAACATCGAAGTTAGCTATTCGTGCTCTTACGAGCAATGTGATTCTAGCGTTGGGGGATCCTTTAAGGAGCTCCTCACGGTAAAATACGATAGGGACTGAACTATCTCGGAATCTGTCAATATTAGAATTTTGTTTCGAGCTCGCGTCAATGAGTTACTTGAATTTTCTTTTCACCAACCCTACAGTGAGTTTGTTGAATCCCCCGCCAGATATGACCATGGCGGATGGGAAGGTCTCCCAGGGACCATGTGTTGCAAAGTAAAGGGTATAGTTTGCATCATCGGGGACGTAGAAATCATGTGGTTGGGAGATACACATGGCAATCTGTAGATTGGAACCACTCAAGGATAATTTTTCCTCCTCGCCATACTTTGATTCTTGGGCATCCTGTCAAGGTGTTTCCTTATTCTTCGTGTATTGTTTTAGGTGTTCGTCTCTAATGAGGATCTCAATTACATCCTTGAGATGAATGCATTCTTTGGTGACATGCTTGTGGCTCTTGTGCAACCGACAATATTTGGATTTATCCGTGTTAGGCTTGGATGGTGTCTGCTTGGGAAAACAGACATCGGCCTGGGAGAATTCTGAGTTCTCACATTTAGACAGGACACCCTCGCGAGAGACAGTCAATGGGGTGTATTCGTGGAAATAGCCAGCGGGATATTTATAATCCCTGGACTTGCAGGATCTATCTTCTTTATTCTTATTCGCTCCCCGACATGGTACCGAGGAGTCATCATGGTTCAAAACCCTGCCATTTTCTTGGTGACCCGAGTCCCGTGCATTGTTGGCGGCCTCATTCTCCTCGTACCTAATGTAGGCTTGGGCCTTGAGGAGGAGGGCATCTAAATTCACAGGCGTTTCAATGCAAACTGCCTTGGCGAAATCTCTACGGGGACACAATCTCTGTTAAAGCAAGTAATTCTTAATACCGTCACTCGTAGAAACCTGGAAAACTTCACGATTGAACCTTTTGATGTATGCTCGAAGGGATTCATCTTTCCCATGTATGATTGCCTCGAGCGTTGCCTCTTAATTTGGATGGCGACGAAAGGCTATAAAGTTCCTCGATAACTGCTTCCAAAGATTTTTCCAGGAGGTGATGGATTCATCGGGAAGGCTTTTGTACCAGGACATGGCCCTTTTCCTCAGCGTAATGGGGAATAACCTGCATTTAATAGTGCCCCTAACGCCCCGATAGTCGAGAAGGGCATTAATGTTCTAAATGTGTTTGTCGAGGTCATTTTTCCTGTCATTTGCTCCCAAGTTTGGAGGCTTCTCTAGCCAGACAGGAAGGGGAGTGTCCATGATTGCCTGAGATAAAGGACCATAGGGGTCGTCTTCGTCACTCCAGTCCGGTGACCACGGTGAGGAATAGCTACTCTTTTCCACTTCTGTGGTACAAAAGTTCTGTTGAACAGTAGCAAGACACTCAAAAAGGCTCTGAAGTGTAAACCTCTGATGTTTTTCTAAAGAAACCAGTTAGAAGATCAGAAGACATAAGTTGTTACTTAAGACCAGATGCTAAAGAGTCGTGTTCTAATGACAACGAGTTCTAAAGAAACAGTCAGAAGATCTGAAGAAATAAGTTTCTACTTACGTCCAGATTCTAAAGACTCAAGCTTCTAAAGACATCGTGTTCTAAGGAAACAGTTAGGAGATCTGAATACTCAAGTTTTTACTAAAGTCCAGATGCTAAAGACTCAAGTTTCTAAATACAATGTGTTCCAAAGAAACAAAGTTAGAAGATATAAAGACAAAGTTTCTTCTGAAGTCCTGATGCTAAAAACTTAGTTTCTAAAAGACAACTTGTTTCAAAGAAGAAAAAGTTAGAATATTTGAAGACAAAGTTTCTACTGAAGTCTAGATGCTGAAGATTTGTGTTTCTAATAACAAGGCTCTTAAAAGGATTCCTAAAGAACCAAGTGCTAAAGATTCTAAAGACAAAATTTTAGAAGATTCCAAAGAATTGAAGTTCTAAAGATCCAAGGTTCTCTACAACGGGTTCTTAAGACCAAGTGCTGAAGACTCTAAAGACACAGTTCTTAAGAATTTAAATACTTGAAGTACTTTTGATCCAAGCTTCTCTACAATGGGTTCTCAGGACCAAGTGCTAAAGACTTTGAAGTGAAGAATGGAAAAACTTAAGAAAGGGGGTTTGAATTGAGATTTTTAAAACTTAAAGTAATGAACAAGTTGGTTATCCTAGTTCGTTTGAACTCAAAATACTCCATTCCACCTGCCAAGGTGATTTTGCTTCTCTCAACGAGGTCTTAATCCACTAATCAATCTTGATTACAAATATACTTTGACAACCATCAAAGTCTTCTTGAGTATAAACCACAAACCCGTTTTCTCAAGGAATTTCTCTAAACAATATTTGAATAAATGTGTACAAGAGTGTTTTATAATAAAACAGTATCACAAGGATGTTTTACACTTTTGAATTTTGTACGTTTGAGGAATATAGTGATAGCATCGTTATTGTACGTGTGAAATTATGAACGATTTATCCTCAAAACTTTGTTTAAATAGGCGAAGCATGAAGGAGCTTTTGGAATGTTGATCAATGACATTAAAGGTGCTTTCCAAAAATAAAGATCCTTGTATCCTTCCAGCTGTTACTCTTGAAATGGAAATATTTGATTTGTAACGCTTCAGAACATGCTTGCTTCAGAAGATGAAAGTAACCGTTGCTGCTTTCTTTAGAACTTTGTAGATCAGAAACACGGAGTCATGTTTGCAGTGTTAGAACTTCTTTCAGAGATGTTTATAATCAGATTTGAACCAGTATTTTAGCACATCTTCTGATCTTCTTCCATTATAACTTCTATGCAAAATAGAATATAATTTTAGGGAGCGTAATTGTTCTTTGCGTTTATTATCATAAAAACTCTTACAAGGGTTGTAAAATCAAACTATGTTCTAACAATCTCCCCTTTTTTGATGATGACAAAAACTAGGACTTTTCAATAGAAACAGAAAGAACATAAAGAATTTTAAGGTCTCCCCCTGAGTTGAATACTCAGATAGAGATGAAATACTTCCCTGAAGTTTATTCTGATCAGAGTTTTTGATGCATCTACTTATGTCTTCACCAGAGTTTTGTTCCTGTTTTGCTTTAAAAAATATGAGAAGTTATGATATTCAAAATGTTTGAGACTGTGTATTGATACTGTTATTAGAAATATCTTACGTTCTCCCCCCTTTTGTCAAGAATCAAAAAGCAATGTAAACACGTTAAGCAAATAAAAGATGAGTTATATTAAAAAAAGGATTGCAGTAACACGTTCTGAAGCAAACACCACAAAAAAATGGACACAGTACAAAAAACAATTTTCAAAACTAAGATTGAGGTGGAGGAAGTCATGTGAATAAGGCTTATAACAAATTCTTAATCTGAGTGTTTGACTCTTCTTGTTTTCCCAGCATCCCTTTGATTTCCTTGCATATGTCATCTTGCTTGTCTAGTCTCTCCTTGATCACTACATTTTCTTTCTTCAACTCCTCTAGAGTTTGCAGAACCAAAGATGAAGAAGGTATATCAGCAGAAGGTGCCACCTTTTTAGAGCAGGTTGCGGCAGATTCTAACTCAGTAGCTTCTTCAATTTCTTTGCCTTTGTCTTGAACCACAACCAGAGGAAGGGTATCAGAGCATGGTTCATCAACTTCTGAAGGCTGGTGATCTTCCCAGGGGGCATTATCCAGCAGAAGAAGAGGTTTCTTTTCCCAGTGGCGCATAACTTGATCCTTGAAAACATTCAGTTGATCACAGAAGTTCTATTGATCCATTTCATAACTTAACTCCTTGATTTTCTAGGATTCAGAATTAAACCATTTTCTGAACTGGTTCTAGTGTGAATCAGAAGCTGCGGGATTCAGATTCTCTAAGCAGGCTATTTTTCAGAGAGTTAACCCATTCAAGTATCTCTGTTTCAAAAATCATCAATTTTTTACCAACATCTTCATTGGTGGTGTTTGGTTTTGGTTTTGGGATGGAAATTTTGTGAGAGCTAGAAGCAAGGTTATCCAGCGCTTCTAAGTCTATTACTGTACAAAGGTGATCTTCTGGAGGGTTGAATAAAGAGGGAGAATCAAAAATGATAATGGGTGAATGAGGTGTGTTTAGTGGAGTGTAATGGTAGGGAGATGGAATTTCTGGAATGTCGCGGATTATGAGTGGTTTTCGAACCATGAGAGGTTCTGTTATTCTAGGAATGGGTGAAGTGGTATTAGAGTCAAGATTTAGATTTTCTAGTTGGGGAGCGTGAAAGTTTGGATTTTCAAAGTGGGGAGCTTGAGAGTTTGTATTTTTTTTATTGGGAAGCTTGGAACACTGGATCAAATTGATCAATATCATAAAGAACTTGAGCAATTTCTGGCTGATTTTGGTCAAGATGGGTAGTAGAATGTGGTTTGTCCAGAATGTTTTCTAGAGTGAGTAAAGGGTCAAACTCAATATCAAAATCATCAAAGGTTTATGGTGAAGGGTCTTCTGTGGGTTTTGGAGAGGAGGGGTTTCAGATTTTGATAAAAGTACTGATTCCACAATAGAAATAAAAGAGGAATTACCTTTCTTCTTAGCAGCCTTGGGAACCTTCTAAGAAAATCCTTCTCCTGCAGCTTTCCTTTTCCTTGATTTCTTGTGAACAACCTCTGGAGCTTGTTGTCACAGATCACGAATATTTACTTCTCGAATGGTCCCATCCATTTTGCAAGCTTCCAGATATCTGACAATAGTTTCTGGAGAAGCATATGTTTGAGAGAAAACTGGGAAATCCTTCAGAGGAACTCTTCTTGTTGTAATGACTTCCTTTGTTATAACAGTTGGATCCTTCTTGATGGTATCAATGATTTTCATCTTCTTCAGATTCTTCGCATTCAGAGGTTTTCCATCACATGCTTCTAGAGTGCTGACTTGTTGAGCCTCGGTCAGATATTCTACCAGTTTGTTTTCCGTCAAAATATCTTATATGAGCCTACCCAGAGGTATCCAGTCCCTCTTAGTCCTTTCTTCTTCTCTAGTCTCTTTGACACTTGTCTTCAGATGATTAAATAGAATATGAGGAAGATTTACCTTTGGCTTGGTTGCAATGAAGTACATAATAAATTGCTGGTCAATATTAATGTAATCAAGAGAACTTGTGGGCTTTGTGTGGTTGATGCAGCCCAAGATGATTTTTGACCAAATTCTGAAGTATTCTTTCAGATCTTTAATTTTGCTTGATGTTTGGCCAGAAGTAAAACTCTCTTTTGAAATTGTTGTTAGGTCAGAGCATTTTTCTGCCATGTCGCTGCAACAAATTCCTCCACCGTCATGACCTATCAAGCATGTAATAAGGTCTTCAGGAACTATTATTTTCTTTCACATTGCAAATTAAGTAACTTGATGGTTTGAAGCACTAGCGTGAATCCAGAATTCTTTTACTAATCTTGGAAAGACTGGACCCAGTAGACGATCGGAATACTTGGTCCACCCTTGAAGTTCAACATTAGGAGTAAGGTCGTAGTTGTTTTCCTTCATACTTTTGAAGTCCACAATGAGTTCACAAGGAACTTCTAGCGAATAAATGGGAGTCAGGAGAGTTCTTGAAGGTTCTTCATACTGTAACACGGTAGGAGAACTGAATTGGGTGTTTTGCATTTGATCACAATTGTTACGGATAGCAAGAGTCGCCACTGACTTTTCTTTTATCCAAATAAAGGAAAGGGTGAAAAGAACAGGAAATACCTTTGAGATTATTTTCTTGAGTTCGGGGGGTAGGTTATGAAAAGGAAAGGTGTTAGCACCCTTTTCATCCGTAGTTATCTACGGGCTCTTAGTTGCTTGCTAGATCACGTTCTTTGTTTGAAAATGTGTTTGTGGTGGATTTTGAAAGTATTTTTAAAAAGCGCCTTCGTTTAGGCAAACTTTGTAATGACTCTCGTCTCTATAAAAATGTATACAAAGTGTTGGACTTTTGAAAATATTTCATATTTTTGAAAAGTGTTTGGTGTGTTTGAAAAATGTTTTGTTTTTTAGAATAGATTGTGAGCAAGCAACTAAGAACGTTCTACCTTACTCAAAAGTCTTTTGTTCTTTTCCTCCTTTGATATTGCTATCTTACCATTTATTGGTAAGAAGCCTTATCTTTGGATGTAAACAGACGGACGTGGGTCATCGTATAGTCACAAATAGCAATGTTATGATACATCTTAGCATTTCTTTTGAGGGACTAAGATCATTTGTAAGGAAACATTCGAAGCGTTATCGAGGGACTATGATCTTTGGATTGTTTTTGCTAAGATGCCTTACATGCGTATTATGACCATTTTCTCAAGGCAACAAGTGGAGTTAACACTAGAGGGGCACGTGTGCAAAGTGTATTTGATTGCATACATTTTTGTCTTTTTGATCAGGGTGGTCAACTTGTTGATTTTATCTTGCCATATACCCTAATAACTAACATTTTGTATAAAGTATAAAATTATGAAGAAAGATAAAATCCTACACTATTACAACCATATTGAATTGCATAAAAAAACATAAAGTAAAAAATAAATAAAAGCAAGAAAAAGGGTCTTCTTGATTTAGGCAGAAAACCCTTTGATTATGTACTTTCTGGCTCTCTTCGATTTGGCCTGAAAAAAGGGAAGGCATGACTTTTCGATTGGGGCCTGGAGGCCATCATATTGAGCCTTTTGAATGGGCCTGGAGTCAGTGTGAGATGCAATCTGTCTTTCTGCCTCCTTCGACTGGGGGTTGAAAGCAGTGAGGGAGTGCCTTTCGTCTGGGCCTAGGAGTAAGCATGGTGTCTTCTGGCTTCCTTTTTTGTTTAACCTGGAGGTTAGTGTGGAAGCCAGAGGCTTCATTTCATACTCTTGTCTCCTATTTCTTTAGTTTGAGATATTAAATAGCAACATGGCCTAAGGCCATGCTAGCATTACCTTAGGGCCAAGTTAGTTCTTAAAACATTTGCAAGAAACCAAAGAACAAAACCAAAAAGAAAGGCAATAACAACAAACTGAAAGGGTGTAAACGAAAGAGGAACAAATGTTATGTATATGTTGGAAATAACAAGGAATTTTATTTACATGTTGTTCTAGAAATGAAGGATCCAAGGTTAAGGATAACTTACCTTGCTTGAGGGTGGGACGTGTGCTGGGCCTTTAGGTGGTTGCCTTAAGTGTCCTTGGAATCGAAGAGAAGGAGAAAGGTTAGTGTCTCTACTGCTGGATTCGAAAGAGAAAAACAAGTGAAATGTCTTTCTTGTTATATTCGAAGGTTAACAAGATGTAAGGATTCTGGGTTTGTGTTCTCACAAGTGTTTGAGAATTTTATGGTGTTTGAGAAATTTGAAGATTCGTTCCTCTCTCTCCAACAACAAAAACTAACCTCCTCATCTTTGCAAAGGATCTCTCTTATAGAGAAAGGTTTTGGGAAGTTTAGGAGTAAAAATAATAAAATAAGGCTTAGTTGGAAAGCAAATTCCCACTTGTGTCATGATCCCAAGATGAGATAGAAAGATTAATGGTTTAGATGGATTGCTTTTTGCAGAAGGAAAACAGGCGCAAGGCTCAAGAAAGACTTTTCTAAAAGTAGTATTATACTATTAAGTGCAAGTTGTCTTGGACAACAAATGGGTAAAAGCCTAATTTTAACTATATAAACAATTAAATATATAGTGAGTCATAGGTTTGAGGCCTGAAAAGAAGAAACACGTAGCCTATCCTATGGGTCTAATGTTCAACTTGATCTTTTGAATTGAATCCTCCATCCTTCCATACCTTTCGACCAGACTAAAATAACATTTGTTCCCACCAGTTATGTGACCTTCGAATGGACCAAACATGTATTATTCGAATGGGCCAAACATGTATCCTTTTAATGGGCCAATCATGTATTCTTAGAATGGGTCTCTTGTGTGTCCTTCGACTGTGTCTCTGCATGCTAAAGTGTATGCAAATGTTTCAAAGTGGAGTCTGCGCCCAGTCGAAACTGGCACAAAGGCAGCTTATGCCTTATGGATGCTAGCATGAAGCAAGTAAGGGCAGGCATAAAGGAGGCCATTTCCTAGGCGAAGCTGGCACAAGTGGCCAGTTCCTTGTGGTTGAAGACAATTTTGAAGCATTCTTGGCCTTGTGCTGAAGAAAAACTAAAGAGGGATATGTGCACTGGTGACACGCTGAGGGGTCTTTTGCCCAGTGGGAGTTTTTGTTAATCGAATGCCAGTTTGGAGAAGTTCTTGCTTTTGTGTGCTGAAGGCACGCCCACAGGGATAAATTGCCTAGTAGAAGTAGGAAATAAGCTTGTTCCAAGGAAAATAAATGCTCAATCGAAGCAAGGATCCAGCTTGCATGCGGGTATCTATTGCATTTGTGAGTCAAGCCAGTATGCAAAGACAATGGTGCAGTCGAAGGAGCACTGACAAGAAGCCCTTCCCCTTTGGATTGAAGGAGGATATTTTAAAGGGAAAACATGCCCAGTTAGAGGTTGTGTACAACAAGCAAGCAACAGTCCAAGGCTTCAGTCGAAGTTTGGAAAATTGAGGCAAGCTTGGAGGAGGTTAGGTGCTCAATCGAAGCCTGTCCAAACACCAAATTGAAAGGCCTTTTAACATGCCAATCGAAACACTTTTGCTAAGATTCCAATCGAAGACTCCTTGTTAAAAAAAATTTATTTTTCCTTTAATAAAATGCTTGTGACCACCCATATAATAAAAAAATCTTGGAAAACATGAGAGGGCAAATTTATGGGTACAACAGCTGCCCCTGTTCAATCTTCTTAAACCTGAGGATTTAGATTGGCTTGTCTGCCTTTCGTGATCTGAAGGTGGAAGATGATTGAACACTAGAGTACCCAGAAATTTGCACTCGCATGAAATAACACTGATGGTTTATCATGTACAGAATGTGCTTACAAATGCCATTTGGAGGAGATGACAGAGAGTTGTTAGGGATGGGCTTAAAGATTCCATCTAGAGTGACTGGGGGGAGGTATCAGGATAAATCTTTTGGTTGATTCATACTGAAATAGTAGATTCCTTTTGCCTGTTTTTAACTGGAAGAGATAAATTTAACCAGAAGCGGTCTTCATTTGATGATTTTTTTTTTCTGTAAGGAAGAGGATTAGTTGCATGCCGATTTATGCATGGCGTAATGATGTTCTCAAAATAAATGAAATTATGTTGTATGCATTTGTTATGTATGTGTCATGGTTTATGAATGCGATGTGTTTATTGTAGTATGTCTTTATCTAGGAAAATAAATCCTTGACAACATGTTGGGGAATCTTGGGAGGCTGAATCCCTAACTATTGTTGGAGAATGGATGTATCTTCAACTTTGTTTAGAATGTTTCCGCTGGAAATTCCTGTTTTACTGTTTGAGGAGAAATATGATGGGGAATATTGACTTTGACTCTATGCATGAGGAAACTCTGTGCAGGATGTTGATTTCTGCTTGGAGGAATAAAGTTCATGAATTTTGGTTGTCCATTGCTCTATTGGGGAGTTATTCCCGACTGGAGAGAAATGAAAGTTAGATGTTATCCGGTCGAAATCTAGGCTTGGCAGCAGATTATTGGGGATAATGAAGTTGATTGTTATCTGGTCGCGTTCCAGGCTTCACATCTACTTACCGGGGAAGATTAAATTAACTGTTATCTGGTCAGATTCCAGGCTTCGCATGCAATTATTTAGGAGAGTGAAGTTGAACTGATATCTGGTCGGGTCCATGCTTTGCAGTAACTTGCTTGAAAGGATGAAGTTAAACTGATATTTGGTCGGGTACAGGCTTTGCAGTAACTTGCTTGAAAGGATGAAGTTGAACTGAAAACTGGTCAGGTCCAGGGTTTACCGTAACTTGCTTGAAATGATGAAGTTGAACTGATATCTGGTCGGGTCCAAGCTTCACAGTAACTTGCTTGAAAGGATGAAGTTGAACTGATATCTTGTCGGGTCCAGGCTTCACAGTAACTTTCTTGAAAGGACAAAGTTGAACTGATATCTGGTCGGGTCCAGGATTTACAGTAACTTGCTTGAAAGGATGAAGTTGAACTGATATTTGGTCGGGTCCAGGCTTTACAGTAACTTTCTTGGAAGGATGAAGTTGAACTGATATCTGGTCGGGTCTAGGCTTCACAGTAACTTGCTTGAAAGGATGAAGTTGAACTGATATCTGGTCGGGTCCAGGCTTTACAGTAACTTGCTTGAAAGGATGAAGTTGAACTAATATCTGGTCGGGTCCAGGCTTTATAGTAACTTTCTTGGGAGGATGAATTTGAACTGATATCTGGTCGGGTCCAGGCTTCACATTAAGTTGCTTGAAAGGATGAAGTTGAACTGATTTTTGGTCTGGTTCAGGCTTCACAGTAACTTGCTTGAAAGGATGAAGTTAAACTGATATCTGTTCGGGTCCAGGATTTACAATAACTTGCTTGGAAGGATGAATTTGAACTGATATCTGATCGGGTCCAGGCTTCACAGTAACTTGCTTGAAAGGATGAAGTTGAACTGATATCTTGTCGAGTCCAGGCTTCACAGTAACTTGCTTGAAAGGTTGAAGTTAAACTGATATCTGGTCAGGTCCAGGCTTCACAGTAACTTGTCGGGGGTATAGGCAAACTTTACTGGGGAAAAGAAGTTAAGCCATTGTCTGGTTGAATTCTAGTCTTTAAAATATCTCGAGAAGTTAAACTATTATCTGGTCGGGTCCAGGCTTTGTAGTAACTGAAAATTGTTTGAATAGGAATGATCCCGTTGGGAAGTGTATTATTTTGTTGGGGAGTAAACCCTGTTGAAGAGAATGTTTGATGACCTACTGGAAAGATGAATTCTTTAAGAAGAAATCCATATAGGGTTCTTCTTTTAAGACCAAACTCAGTTGGGGAGAGGGTTGTCGAGAGATTGAAAACTCTGACCGAGGGTTGCATAAATCCAGCTTTGTGGGTTATTCTGTCGGGGCAAAGGTTTATTATAGCCGACTCTGTGGGTATAATGCTAATGAGATAACTCTATGGGGATATCTCAACTGCATTAAAGAGATGCTCATTTCTTCTTTGCAGCACATATTTTCTAAATAGTTTAATCATGTTCATATGCATATGTTCATTCAATTTTAGTCATTGGACGTTTTTGCACTCAAAACAAAAAAACAAAAAGTTTGCACTTCAAAGTATATTTGTATTGATGTTTTTCCCATGAATAGGAATTTTTATACAAAGAGATGGAGATCGTAGTAACAGGAAATCATCGAAAGGAAAACAAAATTGAAAACAAAACAAAAACCATGTGGAAATGATCTCATTGTGTTCCAACTCTACTATTGCCCCCAATGTCTTCAAATGTCCCTTGCCATTGACAGAAGTTGATTGGATTGATCTTGGACCGTTTGAACCCAGACTTTGGTAATAAAGTCGATTGTGGTGATTCCACGGGACATAGTCATACGCTTTCAATCCTTAAATTTTGCCTGGACCACCCTTTCGGGTTTTCATCCCACCGGGATACCCATTTTTGCCCAAGTCTCCCTTTTTTGGGTTTTCGACTTCCTGGGTGTACAATCTTTTGCATATATCCCTAATTTTTGCCCAAACCTTTGGTTTGCTAGGATTCCCTTATCTTGCCTAGGTGTGTCAACCTAGCGGGTCTCTTATGCATAGTATTTTTTAACTATGTCAGCATTCACAGGTTGTGGGAAATCTTCACCGTCCATAGTAGTTAGCATCATGGCACCACCAGAGAAAAATTTCTTGACAACAAATGACCCTTCGTAGGTGGGAGTCCATTTGCCTCTGGGGTCGCCTTGTGAAAGAATGATGCACTTTATTACCAGGTTACCAGCTTGATATACTCGAGACCTGATCTTTTTGTTGTAATCCTTGATCATACGTTTCTGGTATATTTGACCATGACAAACAGCAGCCAGTCGCTTTTCATCAATCAAGTTGAACTGATCTAATCTTGTCTGAATCCTTTCGTCTTCGCCTAAGCCTGCTTCATTCATAATCCTTAGGGAGGGAATCTGAACTTCTACTGGTGGGACAACCTCCATACCATAGACTAAAGAAAAGGGGGTTTCCCCAGTTGATGTTCGAGCTGAAGTACGATAGCCATGAAGAGAAAACGGTAACATCTCATCCCAGTCTTTATAGGTTACTACCATCTTTTTCACAATCTTCTTAGTGTTTTTATTGGCTGCTTCCACTGCGCCATTCATTTTAGGTTTATAAGGAGAAGAATTTTGTTTCTTGATTTGGAACTGAGTGCAAAGTTCCATAATCATAGCATTGTTGAGATTGGTTCCATTGTCAGTGATGATCCTTTCGGAGATACCATAGCGACAGATGAGGTTCTGTTTGATGAATCTGGCTACAACGTTCTTTGTGACTGAGGCAAATGAGGCAGCTTCGACCCATTTTTTGAAATAATCGATAGCGGCGAGAATGAAGCGATGTCTACTGGAAGCAGTAGGTTTAATCTCTCCAATCATGTCAATGACCCACATTACAAACGGCCACGGAGCAGTCATGACATTTAGAGGAATAGGAGGCACATGGACCTTGTCAGCATAGATTTAGCACTTGTGACAAGTCCTTGAGTGATGATGGCAATCAGTCTCCATTGTTGACCAATAGTAACCAGCTCTCAGGATTTTCTTGGCTATAGTGTGTCAGCTAGAATGAGTTCCAAAGAGACCATCATGCATATCTTCCATAATTTTCTCTGCCTCCTTCTTGTCCACACATCGGAGAGTAGAGTCATGGTTGCGTTTGTACAGGATTCCATTGCTTATGAGTAATTTGGCTGAGAATCTTCGTATGAATTTTTTATCATTGATGGAATCTCTTTCAGGATGCTCTTGCGCTTTAAGGTATCTCTTCACCTCATGGTACCATGGCTTCCCTGTGTTAGTCTCAAGCTCATAGAAGTGCACAGGTTCGTCAAGTCTCTCAATTTTAATCATAAGAGCTTCGTTGTCCCATTTGACCTTGAACATAGAAGACATTGTGGCTAAAGCATCGACTAACTGATTTTCTTCTCTAGGGAAGTGTTCAAAGGTGATTTCTTCAAAGTATGGAATCAGAGATAGCACAAGCTCCTTGTAAGGAAAAATATTAGGATGTTTAGTGTCCCAATATCCCTTTACTTGGCTAATCACTAGAGAGGAATCTCCGAATACATTCAAATGCTTGATCCTTAAGTCAATGGCAGCTTTTAGACCCAAAATGTGTGCCTCATATTCAGCCATGTTATTTTTACAATCGAAGCACAGTCTAGCAGTGAAAGGGGTGTGGAAACCCTTAGGAGAAACTATCACAACACCAATTCCGTTACCCAAAGCGTTGGAAGCCACATCGAACACCATAGTCCATTGGGATCCTTGTTCACGTCCGTCATACGGTCCAGGTTTTGCACAGTCGGTCACTAACATGATATTCTCGTCCGGGAAGTCAAAGGTCATAGATTTATAATCATCAATAACTTGATGGGCCAAATGATCCGCCAATACACTTCCTTTAATGGCCTTTTGTGTTGTATATTGAATATCGTACTCAGTCAAAATCATTTCCCATCTAGTTATCCGTCCGGACATAGCAGGTTTCTCGAAGATGTACTTGATAGGGTCAATCTTAGAAATCAATAGAGTGGTATGAGTCAACATATACTGTCTTAGCTGGAGAGCAGCCCATGCCAGAGTGTAGAAAGTTATCTTGAGCAGTGAATATCTGGTTTCACAGTCGGTAAACTTTTTGCTCAGGTAGTATATTGCATGCTCTTTTCGGCCAGACTCGTCATGTTGGCCCAACACACACCCCATAGAATTCTCCAGCACAGTCAAGTACATGATCAAGGGTCTTCCTTTGACTGGAGGCATGACGATAGGATGTTCTTGCAGATATTCCTTGATTTTGTCAAAGGCAGCTTGGCATTCATCATTCCATCTGACTACTTCATATTTCTTCAAGATTTTGAAGATTGGCTCACAAGTAGCAGCTAGGTGAGATATGAAGCGGGAGATGTAGTTAAGATGACCCAAGAACCCTCTAACCTCCTTTTCAGAATATGGAATTGGCATTTCTTGAATGGATTTTATCTTTGCAGGATCAACTTTGATGCCTTTACCACGACAACAAAACCTATAAGTTTTCCAGATCTTACTCTGAATGTGCACTTATTATGGTTCAACCTCAACTTGTACTTTTTCAACCTTTCGAATAGCTTGTATAAGTGGTTGAGATGTTCTTCTTTAGTTTGTGACCTTGAAATCATATCATCCACATTTACCTCTATTTCATGATGGATCATATCATGAAACAAAGCTACCATAGCCCTTTGATATGTTTCCCCTGCGTTCTTCAATCCAAATGGCATGACCTTGTAACAAAAGGTTCCCCATTGCGTAACAAAGGTGGTTTTCTCCATGTCTTCGGGAGCCGTCTTAATTTGATTATAGCCGGAGAAACCATCCATGAAAGAGAAGACTTTATGTTAAGCGGTGTTATCGACCAAGACATCAATATGAGGTAGAGGGAAGTCGTCCTTAGGTCTTTCCCTATTGAGATCCCTAATCTACGCACATACGAACTTTTCCATCTTTCTTCGGCACCGGAACCACATTTGCAACCCATTGAGGATAAGATGTTACAGCTAGGAATCCTGCATCAAATTGTTTCATCACTTCAGCTTTTATTTTATCAGACATATCAGCCGGCATGTGATAAACTTTTTGCTTGACAGGAGGACAATCTTCCTTTGTTGGCAGACGATGAACTACAATATCGGTATCCAACCCTGGCATATCTTCATACGACCAAGCAAACACTTCTACATAGTCATGTAACATCTGAACTAATCTGCTTTTGACACTGCTTCCTAGGTTAGCGCCGATCTTGACCTCTTTCTTATCTGTCTCGGTACCTAGGTTGATGACTTCAACTGACTCTTCATGCGGATGAATATATTTTTCCTCTTGCATTAGATGTCTGGCTAGTTCTCCCGGTATTTCACAATATTCATCGCCTTCGTCTTCGGCTTGGTTAATTAGATGTCCGAAATCATAATTGGAAATAGTATATTCATTGGCAATGAAATCTGAAGTGGACGAGGATCTGCAAAAGTGTGTGTGTGTATGCATGTAAGATACATGGCTATTTGAAAAACGCATTAAAGAAAAAGAAATACAATGAGCACAAAAATTCAAATGCAAAAAGTCCAATACTTTATATTGAATGATCATATAATAAAACGAACATAAATAAAACCCTTAACAAATGGACCATAGTGCCCCGGGCCAGGCATATGGCTTAAAAGTCATTGTTTAATATTACAGATAGAAGGCTCTTAAATTTATAGAAAGCAATAAACAATTAATTACTCCTCAACAAAGGAGATGGAAACGGAGTCCTTTGTGTGCCAATTATTGAGCTCTGTCGTAGTAGGGTATATCCATTCTTCTAAAGCACACTCTTCATCAGAATCCTCCACAATGATTACTTCATGATTTCCAATACGGAGAGAGGGCTTTCCCGCAAGAACACGCCTAACTTCTCTCTAAGCCTTGATAGTGAAACCAAACCCATATTTATCTGCTTTGAAAGGGATCTCGGGGAGTTGCCCCAGGTAGCACATCTTCTATTTTCAACTGTGACACGAGCATCCTTATCAGCTTTGGGCATGTCGGAAGAAATTTTAGCAGTAGCAACCATAGGTGGAACAACTTCAAAAGCCTTGCACGGGGTTTCTATAAATTCGCCATCCATTTCCATATATTTGAAAGAATTGAGATGGCTTACCATGAATTCCTCCTCACCACAGACAGTGACGATCCTCCCCTTGACTGGGTATTTTATCTTTTGGTGAAGGGTAGACGTTACTGCCCCTACTCTATGAATCCAAAGACAACCTATCAAACAGGAGTAAGCAGGACGGATGTCCATGATATAGAAAGTAGAGTTGAAAATCTGTGAGCCCACTTTAATTGGGAGATCCACCTCGCCATGAACCATCCTTTTGGACCCATCGAAAGCCCTCACGATAATATCACTCGGCTTCAATACCAGTCCTTCACAATCTAACCGGTCCAAAGCGCCCTTGGGTAGCACGTTTGAAGAATAGCCAGTGTCAACCAAAACATGTGCTAGGGTAGTCCTCTTATATTCAAAATAAACATGCAAAGCTTTGTTATGGTTCCTTCTAAGTGGTGTCATATCAGCATCGGAGAACCCCAATCCATTTTCGACCGTCAAGCTCGCCACACAATTTTCGAACTGGTCAGTTGTGGTCTCATGAGGGACATGAGCCTTTTTTAAGAATTTGATTAATGCTCGGGCATGAGCATCGAAACAAAGTAGCAAAGATAAAATGGAGATCTTGGAAGGGGTTTTCCTCAGCTGCTCTACTATAGTGAAATCACTCCTCTTTATAATTTTCAAGATTTCATCCATTTCTTGAGTGGAAGGTTCCTCAGCAGCAACTTCCTTTGCGGGCATCTCTATCTCAGCAGACTCAACTACTTTCTCTTTACCTCTAATTCCAGGACTAGACTTAGCAGTAGTGATGCGGACAAGTGCCATTGTAGCAGTTGGGGGTGAGATGTTAGGTGAAAAGATTCTCCCAGTTCTGATCACCTTACTAGAACCAGTAATATTCCCAATGTCATAAGCCTTGCTTTCTTCTATCCAAGAATTTTGTTTTATTCCATGGTAATACACTTCAGCACCGTAGTTCCATGGTACTACTTTGTTGGACGAGTAAGGAATTGGCCTTGGAGCAGTAATTATCAGAGGAGCAACAGTCGGTTCATTCGAAATCCTGATAGGACCCTTTGAGGAGATCGTAAGAGGCTTGTTTGAAATTGTTATGATGGAGAGGTCTTCAATCTTATCGGTCAAAATTTTAATGGACGGAGTTCTCTCAAATAGGATCTCATGACTATTTATCAGGTGCTGAACACCTTCTTTCAGCCATTTGCATCCATTAACTTGTTCGGTGCAGCAATCACAATCTTTCAAACAGCCAGGGAAAACCCCGGTTCTCAACAAATTATTTTTGACAACAGTTAATAGAGTAGTTAGATCTTCGACCGAGGAAACAAAAATAGTGTATTCAATTGCATTGACACCATTTCCATGGTTTGGAATTGGTTCCGTTATCACATTGGGAGTTGTAGGCGGATCAAATTCGATTGTCTTGTTGTCTATTAGATCTTGAATTTTGCTCTTCAGCGCCCAGCATTGATCGGTCTCATGCCCGAAACTATTTGAATGATATGCACACTTGGTATTCAGATTGTATTTATGTTAGGAAGTGTTCGGACTGGACGGGGGATCACGCAGTGTCACCAAGTTGGACTTTAACAGGTGTTGTAAGGGTTGGGATAGAGACATGCCTATCCTTGTGAACTGTCTTCGTGGAGCCTTAAATCGTTGATGATTGGAATATTTTCTTTGAATAGGAGTCGGGTTGGAAATCAGAACAACTTTAATGGACAGACGATTATCCTTCTTGGTATGGGCCCTTGCCGCATACACAACATTAGTTTCTTTCTTCCTAGTGAAGGGTTTCTTTACGGGGTTGTAGGTAGAAGCAGATGCCATGGGAATTTTCCTGCTCTTGATACCACTTTCGACCCTTTCACTGGTTAGGATCAACTCTGTGAAATCGGATGAAGAACACCCAACCAATAAGATGAAAAATGTGCCAGATAACGTACCCAAAAACATATCAATATGTTCCCTGTCAGTTAACGGT
Organism: Vicia faba; assembly: GCA_948472305.1. Lineage (NCBI taxonomy): Eukaryota > Viridiplantae > Streptophyta > Magnoliopsida > Fabales > Fabaceae > Vicia > Vicia faba. Next base: position 490,256,437 of record OX451739.1, read on the forward strand.
GGTTGGACCCTACTGGCAAGATCCCTCCACTTTTGGGCATACTCTTTGAACCCCTCGTTTTTACACATCGTCATGTCTTGTAGTTGAACTCTAGTCGGCTCCAGGTCGGGATTGTATTCGTATTGGTGATAGAAAGCAGTGTCCAAGTCTTCCCAAGTGTGAATACGGGAACCCTCCAATTGGTAAAACAACTCTAGTTGAGTCCCAGCCACACTTTCTTGAAATAAATGGACCCATAGTTTCTTGTTGGTGGTGTGCGGTTGTATTTTGCGCACGTAAGACTTCAAATGAAGCTTTGGGCAGGAAACCCCGTCATATTTAACGAAGACTAGTATCTTGAATTTTGATAACGAGAAATCATATCATACAATTACTACGCTTTTTACCGATTTTTATAATACATTGAGTCGTCTAACTCCCGATTATTCCCAGTTTTTGTGTCTTTTCACAGGTACAACATGTGTCAACTCAAATCAGTGAAAAAGGACCACATGAAGGAAGCTAACCAAGAAACACAGGAGAAAGAACCAAATCTGCCAAGTCTGCAGATTTTGTAGCTGTGACAACCGTCACACCCTGTGACGACCGTCACGCCTCCCCAACTAGAAAGAACGCTCATCACACATCATTGACGAGCGTAATGCGCTATTTAAGCGCATTACGACCGTCACCCACCTGTGACGACCGTCACACGCGTAAAGAGGAACGTTATGAATTAGTGGAGACGTGGGCAACGTGAGGGAAGAATTCTTCTCCTATATTTCCTCCACTCAGTAACCATGCATCCTGGTTTTGCTCCACTCAAGCCTTTTCCAAGATTTTTTCAACTGCAATATTTTCTCCTATATATATGTGGTAGTTCAATGGATGAGGGTCGAAGAATTTTTCCAGAGACCAAAATTGCTGCTTTTCTACATTAAACTATATTATTTATTTTTGAACCATTTTAATTCGTACTGTAATTTTTATTTCCAGAATTTGTTTTTAGAGTGTTAATTCTTCATCTAAGAATTAACACAGTTATAGATTTCGATTGAATTGCAAGGAATTTGTAAGCATCCAAGATTACCACAGCAACATTATTTCTAGGTTTTTTATGAAATTGATATTTATTTATTCTTGTGTTATGTCATTTATTTTTACGGATTATATTTTAAATTGCATAGTTATTAAATATATTATGTCCGACTAAATTATTTGTACCGGTATGTGACTCCTAAGCACCGAAAGAATTCAGTGATACCTTGGCTAAAAACATTTATAAAATAATTTCTGGTTTCCAATTTCCATGTTTAATTTAACTACCCTTGTCACGAGAGTGAGAGGATAATTAACACGATTTTGCCACGAGAGTGGGAAATTAATTAAGGCAAGAAACTGCATGCGAGAGATGGGGTTCGACCCAGATAGTGGTAACGAAACATTAATTTTTAAATACTTGAGAGTGTTTTAATAAATTAATTAAACTCAAATTGTTTTCAAAAAGTGTTATTAAATTTAAAGTGCATCCACTAGGTTTAGTAGCATGACTTTTTTCATGAACACGAGAGTGTATGTCTCAGGTTTTTAAACAATTCGTTTTTACCGAAATACTTTATATGCCAAGCGATTCACCGAATTCCCGAAGTCTGACCATCACATACCGGTATAACTATTACTATTATTTTTAATTAAACTTTTTCCCCTCTAAAACCAAATATTCATCGCTTAGTTAAACAACTGTAGCATTAGATCGTATGCGATTGATCCTCAGTCTCTGTGGGTTCGATAATCATTTAAAACGAGAACGACTAAACTGTATACTTGCAGTTAGTATCCCAATAGACTTATAAAGTCCCGATCAAGTTTTTGGTGCCGTTGCTGGGGACTGATTAGTCAATTAAGTACGATTCTTATGTTGCGCGTTTAGACTAGGCAACAGAAACCCTCTTTCGATTTGTATTGCAAATACTCACTCCCGAAGCGAGTCTTTGCATCTACGAATCTTGTCCCAATTACTATGTATCACCCAAATTTTTTCTACAACCCCCACTCTGAGTATTTCGAGGAATCACAAGAATTCCATAAATGCGACCTCGAAATACTATTGGAGAATTTCAATGCATCACAGACTCATTCTCACCCGAATTACCTTTCCAACCACCAATCCCAACGTTTTGAGGAATCGCAAGAATATTATAATTCCAACCAAACTTATCCTCAACCAAATTTCCCCTATAATCACTATACCCAATATTTCAAGGAGACGCAAGTATCCTATAAATTCGAACTCGAAATATTACTGGGAAATTTTAATGAAATATCAATGATGAGAAAGTGCTTTATGGAAACACAAAATGCGACTCTAACTCAATTTGAAGAATCAGAAGAATCGCATGATTTCAACTTCGAAACATCAACGGAGGATTCCGACGCGACGCTAATTCACTCTAGGTTAGAATCTCTGATGGAGCACTTTGTAGAGACACAAACTGTCCAGAACGAAGAGTTTAGAAAACAAAGTCTTCAAAATAGTGAAAACCTTAGGCAACTGACCATTGTGGTTGAGTCGCTCGCGACTCACAACATAGCCTTAGAGACTCAAATCTCCCAGCTTGAACAAAACCCTCTAGGAACCTTCCCTGAGGAAAAATTGGATGTTGTAACAACCAGTAGTGAAAAACAAGTTGAAAATTCTAAGGAGAGTGATAATGAGGTTGAGGAAAGTGATGATGTGGGTGAGGAGAGTTCAGACGAGAAAAGAGTAAAGATTGAGAAAAATCCTCCAACACCATCTAAAAGGGAGGTTGTAGAAGAGGTAGAAAAGGGAGCACCTATTGTTATGCCTCACCCCTATACCCCACCGTTTCCTTTCTCGAAAGGTTTTATGGAAGCTCAGATAGACTCCCAATCTAAAACATATGTGGAGGTATTGGAAAATATCCACACTAATGCACCCTTGTTGGAAGTCTTGCATAAAAATAGAAAATTAGAGAACCGTGAAACTAGGGATATAATTACTGTTAAGAAGGTAAGGTTAACCTTTGAGGTGGTGGATGAAATATCTAAGCCCAAACTTGAAAAGTTGATACTTAGGATAGATCCAGAACCACCACCACAAGTTCAGAAGAATGCACTACCCCACAAAAGAAAGAAAAGAAAAGGTGAGGGATATGTGAGATGGCTTGATAAGTGGCCATGGAAAATGACAACTACTAAAAGTTCAACCGAGGAGTCATCCTCGAGAGAACCACCATGAGTGCTTGCACTTCCGAGCCGTCGAGTTATCGACGTTAAACAAAGCCCTGCGTGGGAGGCAACCCACCTATTTGTTTTTGCTATTATTTCTGTTTGTTTTTATTTTTGTTTTTATTTTCCGTTTCTACATTTATTTCTTTTAAAGCCTTATTTTCATTATTTTCTTTTTCATTTTTTTCTAAAACTTTTTATACAACTGCTGCTGATTTTCAATCAACTCTACAGGTTTTCTGAAAAAAAAGTCTTTTTCTATCCTACCTTCTCCCCTGATTTGCTTTCCCTCTTTGCTATTTACTATGGAAACCACTTTTAGAGGCAGGAACCAAATGAGCAGGTTTGAGGAATTATCACACAGAAATATTGGTATGACCTTATATTTTGATGAACCAACAATGGACACTTTATGCATTAAGGATAGTGTCCATTATCTGTTTAGCCAGCTGGGGTGGGAAAAAGCCCACATTAAATATAGGTTTGTTGCATACCGCGAGCTCACCCTTGAGTTTCTGAGCTCCTTAGTTCATATACCCGAGAGCGGTTTCGGAACTAGAAAGGGATTTATAGCCTTCAGGTTATTTGGTATTGAATTTGCTTACACCCATAAAGAATTAGCCAACCTTCTAGGATTCCCTAGCGGGCCTTTTGCTTTTTCTACCACCCAGGCAGAGTTAATGGATTTTGAGCTAGACTATTTTTGGGGGACTTTAACCAGAAATTACCACCCTGAGCCGGATAGCATGGATAATAATGAAATACACAACCCCGTTATCCGCTATTTCCACAAGATTCTAGCACATACCATTTTCGGCAAAGAACAGAACCGCACTGCCGTATCTAAAGATGAGATATTTTTGCTGCAGTGTATGACCCAGGGCCGACCTGTACATGCAGTGCCATTCTTAATGCAGACATTTACCCATATTTCTGAGAACCCTAGAGAGCCAATCATCATAGGAGGCCTTGTTACCATGATTGCTAACGCCCTCGGACTTAAATACCAGCTACATAGGTGTACACAATTTGGTTCAATCCTCCCTATGAACATTGATTTTTGTTTCCACCTATGAATAATAGGTAACCTAGGTCCTGCACCCTTTGATTACTTGATAAGGGACGAAGTAGTCACGGCATTTACACTTCCTAACCATGCCAAAACAAGTGCCCACAATCGCGACAATTGGCTGTATGAGCTTAACCCTCCCGACCACCCTTCGACACCTGAGACACCACAATCCTACCAAGTTTATGATACCACAATGTCTAATGAGAGTGACCCCGAGACCCCTCCTGGCTATCATGATGGTAACAACATCGTAGAGGATGTTGATGCCCCTGCAACAACAAAAGGAGAATATGCTAAAAATTTGAATAAGATCTTTTCTACACTGGACGTTTACCAGACGGACATCAATGGAATCAAGAACGAGTTGAAGGGTATGTGTATGGACGTGATAGGCTTAACTGATATTACTGTGGAACAGTTTTATCACATACATACAGCTTTCGAAGACTTGAAGACGCGACTGGGATGAAGCAGCAGAATCAACACTTATTTTTACCTTGTGTTTTATGTTTCTAGGCAGTTTATGATTTCATTTTAAACAAGTTTACTCTTTACAGTTTTTAAAGTCTTGTTAGAAACATATATTTATTTTAATTTCAGTTTATTTTCATTTCAATTTCAGTTTATTTTCATTTTATTTCATTTTCAGTTTATTTTCATTTTCATTAAATTTACTCTGTGTTACATCTAATATTATATTCACTTATCCTATTATCATTTTGCAAAATTTTGTTATACGATGTATGTTGGAAATACTCTGCATGTATTGAATTATTGTGTTATAATGTTTTAGAATTATACTGTTTCGTCCATTTCATAAATATGATTCTTTGCACCCGTAACGATCATAACGTCCCCATGACGAGGGTAAAACGCGTTTCACCGTGTTACGCCCGTCAGCCCATTGTGACGGTCGTCACGCGCGCCCAGTAGCAGATTCTGCTATTACAGAAGCCGTTCCACTTTCCATTCATTCTTCCCTTTTTCCCAAATCCCTAACAGTACCCATTCAAATTTTCTCTCAAATTCCAACACTCCAACACTTAAACTCCATCAACCCACTACTCAATCCACATTCCAAACCATTTTCACGATTAAATATTTTGCATGCACTATGGCCAACAATTAGCAAAATCAAATGAGCACAGCGCTTGAAAGAAGACAGCAGGAGCAATATGAGTATCTATGCGCTCAAAACACTCAGATCTTGATTGGACAGCGGAGCATGAATGAGAGGTTGGATGAGGCCATGTCAGAGCTCAACGCCTTAAGGCTAGACGTCAGCACCCTTGGTTACCAGGATACTGACACAGAAGCCACTCCTACCAGACGCTCTCGCACCAGGAGTAGAGAACGTGGTCACCAGTAGTTTTCTTTATTTTCTATGTAGTTTATTTTTTTTCTGTTTCATTTCCTTTCCGTTTGTTTTTGTAATTGTACTTCCCCGCCTATATACCGCAACATTGAAGACAATGTCGGATTTAGTGTGGGAGAGGTACCTTTCCATCTTTTATAAACTAGTAAATTTTTATGATATGTCTCAATTCAAATTCTTCGCTTTATTTAGCCATACCAAAATTTTTTTTTATCTTCGCATTAGCCCGACATACCTATTTTAACGAAATCCCAGTTGAGGAAGCCGAAAACGACATAACAAGATCGATACGGTTATGACACCGTAGACTTCCTACTTACGCAATCCGTTTCAATAACCATTATACCGATATCTGGAGTTTTAGTTCTAAAGTAACCCCTAGTAGTTTATACTAGCAGTCAGCACCGTCTTGACACAAACCACGTGGAGAATCGATGAATATAAGTGTTTGATGTCTGATCATTGAAATATCCTTCTTATCTCGCTGCTAAAAGAAAAGAAATTTTGTGCACCAAAATATACGGTCACATATAAGAGCTGAGCAAATAATGAAGGAATCCACTGTTGGTTGGTTCAGAGGTATCTGGTTCTGGACTTGGTAGGGCATGCTACGGCCCGATCCCCCACAACCTCCAATTTGGATAACATATGTAGGTTTGCCACATTCGTGTACCAGACCCCGTGCAAAAAGGATCAAAGTCACTAACCGGTTACTCCACTACGTGCGTGCTAAGACAAAGGGCTTAATGTGATTGCGCCAGAACGAAACCGGGTGAAATAGATACGAGGAACTCCGGGCAGAATTATAACGGAACTGTTGGATAGCTCGTTTGAAATGGAAGCCTACGACTAAGCTTATTGCTTGTGTCATTAGCATATCTTTAGTGTTTCACTCAAGTATCGGTCGAACCGATGGGGATTTCCCGAAATTGCTTTAAAAATTCAAGGTATGTCATGCATATGCGCTTGACAAAACTTGTCCGACCTTTCGAATAACTATTTGCTTGAGGACAAGCAAAGGTTTAAGTATGGAGGAATTTGATAACGAGAAATCATATCATACAATTACTACGCTTTTTACCGATTTTTATAATACATTGAGTCGTCTAACTCCCGATTATTCCGAGTTTTTGTGTCTTTTCACAAGTACAACATGTGTCAACTCAAATCAGTGAAAAAGGACCACATGAAGGAAGCTAACCAAGAAACAGAGGAGAAAGACCAAATCTGCAAAGTCTGCAGATTTTGTAGCTGTGACGACCGTCACACCTTGTGACGACCGTCACGCCTCCCCAACTAGAAAGAACGCTCGTCACACATCATTGACGAGCGTAATGCACTATTTAAGTGCATTACGACCGTCACCCACCTGTGACGACCGTCACACGCGTAAAGAGGAACGTTATAAATTAGTGGAGACGTGGGCAACGTGAGGGCAAAATTCTTCTCCTATATTTCCTCCACTCAGTAACCATGCATCCTGGTTTTGCTCCACTCAAGCCTTTTCCAAGATTTTTTCAACTGCAATATTTTCTCCTATATATATGTGGTAGTTCAATGGATGAGGGTCGAAGAATTTTTCCAGAGACCAAAATTGCTGCTTTTCTACATTAAACTATATTATTTATTTTTGAACCATTTTCATTCATACTGTAATATTTATTTCCAGAATTTGTTTTTAGAGTGTTAATTCTTCATCTAAGAATTAACACAGTTATAGATTTCGATTGAATTGCAAGGAATTTGTAAGCATCCAAGATTACCACAGCAACATTATTTCCAGGTTTTTTATGAAATTGATATTTATTTATTCTTGTGTTATGTCATTTATTTTTACGGATTATATTTTAAATTGCATAGTTATTAAATATATTATGTCCGGCTAAATTATTTGTACCGGTATGTGACTCCTAAGCACCGAAAGAATTCAGTGATACCTTGGCTAAAAACATTTATAAAATAATTTCAGGTTTCCAATTTCCATGTTTAATTTAACTACCCTTGTCACGAGAGTGAGAGGATAATTAACACGATTTTGCCACGAGAGTGGGAAATTAATTAAGGCAAGAACCTGCATGCGAGAGTTGGGGTTCGACCCAGATAGTGGTAACGAAACATTAATTTTTAAATACATGAGAGTGTTTTAATAAATTAATTAAACTCAAATTGTTTTCAAAAAGTGTTATTAAATTTAAAGTGCATCCACTAGGTTTAGTAGCATGACTTATTTCATGAACACGAGAGTGTATGTCTCAGGTTTTTAAACAATTCGTTTTTACCGAAATACTTTATATGCCAAGCGATTCACCGAATTCTCGAAGTACGACCATCACATACCGGTATAACTATTACTATTATTTTTAATTAAACTATTTCCCCCCTAAAACCAAATATTCATCGCTTAGTTAAACAACTGTAGCATTAGATCGTATGCGATTGATCCTCAGTCTCTGTGGGTTCGATAATCATTTAAAACTAGAACGACTAAACTGTATACTTGCAGTTAGTATCCCAATAGACTTATAAAGTCCCGATCAAATTTATGGGGAATGACACCCCAAATATTAAACCCAAATCATCAAAATCCAAACCTGGAATGGTTTGAATATTGACAACCTTCAATCTATCCTCTAGCTGCTTGTACTTATCGTCGGCAGGAGGATACTGCTCTTCAAAATAGTCTTTGTCATCAGACACTTAATCATTGATACATCCAGCCCAGGTGCTTCTTGCTTCTTCAGCTTGATTTTCGTCTTCCTCAGACGAATCTTCCACTATCGGCATCTGGCGGATCGAGTCTTTGAATCTTTTACCCATGTTGACTAAGGCTTTCCTTTTTGGTTTCTTTTTGGATTCCAGCAACATCATCAACTCTTGTTGCCCCTTGGCCAAGGTCTGCAGAGTCTCTTGAAACTGGGAATTTTGTGCCTGCAAGTTTTTCACTATTTTCTCGATATCCATATTACTGAAATAAACAGAAAAAAGATAAAGAGACCTGTTGCAGAAAACCTGTTTATGTTATGATGCATGAAAAATGCGCATGCAAATGATTTCAAGAATTTATAAGATTTGAATTTGTCTAGACAAAGAATGAACAAACTTCAAATTGCACTAATAAGTTCAAAATGGTCACAACATGCCTCTTGGGATTCCTAAGACAAAAAGGTCGAACGCATCCTCTTTGGTGCAATGTAGGCGTTCAAGCTTTGTTCTTCATGAAGTTTCCTTGTAAGCTCCAAAACCCTTTTTCTCGCTTGCGTAGAGCTGAGATTCAAAGGTGTCTCTCTCTTACTTTAGCTGAATCCAACCCTTTTGCAAGTCTTCAAGAGAAGTAGGAATGTTGGGATAGAGAACAGTATATGGGACATCTCCTTTAGCAACAGGTTACATGATAACTGGTAGGATGGAGGGGTAAGTCATTATGAGTTTCTGAGCACGAGCTCGTACCCACCTAAGGTAAAGCTGAAGGGGAATAGAGTTCTTGTGTCCCAGTGTCTTACTATCCACTATGTTTACCATCCTCCAAGCTCGTATAAACCTCTGATTGTAGCCTTGATCATCGCTCTCATAGTCGAACACCACTCTTTGGATGAGCATATCACGAGGACCGTCTCTTCGAGCATACCCAAACTGTCGCAAAACTAAGCAAGGGTTGTAAGTGATACCTCCCCTAATTCCAAGCAAATGGAAATTAGGTAATTCCCCACGACGGTCGATGATAGTAATGTCCTCCAAGGATCGAGAACACCAGTGAATATCTGAATGTCTGAGTTACATCAACCTATTGGACAACCTTAAACCTTGTTTGCTCTTCACAACGGATCGTGGGAGGTGAAAAACAAACCACCTAGCCAATAGAGGAGTGCAATACATGAAGTCTCATCTTCTCTGCATGGTACGAGAGTGGAGAGAATGTAGGATATCTCCCAACAAAGTAAGAACCGGATTGCGAGATATGAAGATTTTGACAACATTCACATCTATAAGTTGGCCAGGATTTAGAAATAGTACCATCCCATAGATGAGAAGGGCCAAGGTTTCTTCAAAAGCTTGTAAATCTAGAGTGTTCCCACAATCTTGTGCTTTCTCCAACAAGAACTTGGCTAGGAACCCTTTGATACCACTTCTTGTTTCCCAATTAGCCGTGACGTCGAATTTTTGCAAGTGCAAAGCTCGGGCAATCTCTTCAGGGGTCGCGTCTCTTTCAATACCGTTGAAAGGCAGTTGATTGAGAATAGGAATCCCCAAGAGTTGAGATAATTATTCCATAGTAGGCACAAGCTGGTAATCGGGGAAGGTAAGGTAATGGTGCAAAGGGTCGAAGAACTGGAAAAGCACCTTCATCATGTCTTCATCAATGCTCGAGGTAACCAAGTTTAGGAGTCGACCGTGTCTTTTGGTGAATGAAGAAATCTCATGAACTCTCGATGCTAACTTTTTGGGTTGAGAAGGAATTCTTACGAGATTGACTTGGATAGTATTCTTGCGGGTGGAAGCCATGTCCTACAAAACAGAACAAAGATAAATTCCAAAAAGTCCTTGAAATGGTTAGTGCAAAATGCAATGGTATGACGTTATGATGTTATGTACAAGTAAGCATATACACACAAAGAAAACAAGTCCTTATGTTTAGGCTTGCATGGAGTTTATAGGTAAGTACCCTCTTGAAGTTTAGTTGGCTCGACCTGTCCTAGTAATAGTAACCGCGTTCTAGGGGATCTCAATATCACTGATCTTTCTTCATCGGGCATTGTTTCAGCGCAAGCCTCTTTAATGGCGACCGAAATATCCTGAAAGTCTGATCTCAATGAGCATAGTATCGAGTATCAACCAACTTTAAACTGTAAGTACGAAGTGCGCCTAAGAGGGGGTGGGGGGTGAATTAGGTACTTTAAAAATTTTCCGGTTTTAGTGATGGTGGATATTATTTTTCTGGTTTATGGTGAGTTTTTGAAAGAGTAAAGTGCAGAAAAATAAAGAGACACAAGCGATATATCCTGGTTCCCCTCATAGTCCGAGAGCACTCCAGTCCCCTTTCAACATGAAAGAGATTTCCTTATTGTGGCAAACTTAAACAAGAACTACCCAAAACCAAGAACAATCCTCTTGGACCAAGAACAATCCTCTTGGATTTTCACTATGTGAACAATGAGAACAATTCTCTCAAAGTGACTTTACTTGTATCCAACAATCCTGGAAAAACAAGATTTATAAAACACCTTGAACTTATTTCCAACAATCCTGAAAAATAAGCAAGTATATAGCAATATTTGATTTGAGTGAGTTTGAGTAGTAATGATCACTTTGAGTGATTTAATCAACGAATTGATCTTCTCTTCCAATGATAATAGTATACAATGACTCAAGATATATAATGCTCAAAGTTTTCTGGTTAATAATATGTGAAAGTGTGCAGAAAACTTGTGTATGAAAATGTATAACAGCTTGAGTTTGATTTTTGAAAATGCAGAAAATATGATTGGTAGAGGTGTTTAAAATGATTTTGAAAATGAGTATTTATATGTTCATAGAACCCTTTTGAAACAGCATAAAATTCTGTAAATGAATCATGAACAATTTCTAAGATTGAGTGAAAGGTTTTCATGAATTGGTGTTATGAACAGGCATGAGTAAAGCTGTTATTTTTCAAAACCGTTCAGCATGCAATCTATTGCACCCTTTGTGTAAATCGATTGCACAGGGTTTCAATAGCTAGAAATTCAAATATTTTGAGTGCGTAATCGATTGCACAAGTGTGTAAATTGATTGCACTTAAAGTCAGTAGCAAAAATTGATTGAGAGCAATCGATTGCATAACCATGCAAATCGATTTCACTTAGAAACAGTAGCAAATGTTTTGAAAAATTGAAGCATGCAATCGATTGCACCAATATGCAAATCGATTGCACTCAAGTGAAAATTGATTTTTTGCTTAGAAAAACTTGAGTAAGGATTTGGACAATATAAAATATTTCTTTTGACCATTGAGCATCTATGTCTTAAGTTCAAAGTAAGTATTATCATTATACCTTGAAATTTTGCTAAGTTCTTGAACCAAAGACTTTATCCATAGATGATTTTAGCTTGATTAATTATCTTTGCCTTCTTGTCAACATGGTTTATCTTCATCAAAACAAAAGTTCATTTGAGAATTGATTTTACACAGACTGCACCAAAGCTAGCTACCTCACTACTTCCTAAAGGCCAAGTTGTTTAAGTAAAGGTTTTAAAGTCATTTAGTGCTTCATGACACCACATAGCGGCCCCGTATTCTCCTTGACTACTCAAGGGCTACCGGTACCAACAAATGTGTCACACTAACATAGCTATTGCATAGACCATGTCGGTATATCCCGCACAGTTTCCACAACTTATTGCTACTTACCTAAAAGGTGTCCCAGAACCGGATCGAGGATCAAAATAAGCGCAAACAAAGAACCATAATATAAAGCAAACAAGTCAAATAAAAAAAAAGCAAGTAAAGGTGATCTAGCCCTAAGGTAACCCCACTTTTAAGTTTTCCCCAGTAGATTCGCCATTTTTGTAACACGGTGGGAGAACTTACTTGGGTGTTTTACATTTGATCGCAATTGTTACGGATAGCAAGAGTCGCCACCGACTTTTCTATTATCCAAATAAAGTAAAGGTTGAAAAGAACAGGAAATACCTTTGAGATTATTTTCTTGAGTTCGGGGGGTAGGTTATGAAAATGGGAGGTGTTATCACCCTTTTCATCCATAGTTATCTACGGGCTCTTAGTTGCTTTCTAGATCACTTTCTTTGTTTGAAAATGTGTTTGTGGTGGATATTGAAAGTATTTTTGAAAAGTGCATTCGTTTAGGAAAACTTTGTAATGACTCTCGTCTCTATAAGAATGTATACAAAGTGTTGGACTTTTGAAAATATTTTATATTTTTGAAAAGTGTTTGGTGTCTTTGAAAAATGTTTTGTTTTTGAGAATAGAATTTGAGCAAGCAACTAAGAACATTCTACCTTACTCAAAAGTCTTTTGTTCTTTTCCTCCTTTGATATTGCTATCTTACCATTGATTGGTAAGAAGTATTATCTTTGGATGTAAAGGGACGTGCGTGGGTCATCGTATAGTCATGAATACCAATGTTGTGAGACATCTTAGCATTTCTTTTAAGGGACGAAGATCATTTGTAAGGCAACATTTGAAGTGTCATCGAGGGACTATGATCTTTTGATTGTTTTTGCTAAGATGCCTTACATGCGTATTATTACCATTTTCTCAAGGCAACAAGTGGAGTTAACCCTAGAGGTTCATGTGTGCAAAGTGTGTTTGATTACATACATTTTTATCTTTTTGATCAGGGTGGTCTACTTGTTGATTTTATCTTGCCATATATCCTAATTACTAACATTTCGTATAAAGTATAAAAAAAATGAAGAAAGATACAATCCTACACTATTACAACCATAAAAAAAATATAAAGGCAAAAATAAAATAAAAGTAAGAAAAGGGTCTTTTCGATTCAAGCAGAAAACCCTTTGATTCTGCACTTTCTGGTTCTCTTTGATTTGGCCTGAAAAGGGGGAAGCCATGACTTTCGATTGGGGCCTGGAGGCCAGCATGTTGAGCCCTTCGAATGGGCCTGGAGTCAGTGTGAGATGCAATCTGCCTTTCTACCTCCTTCGATTGGGGTTTGAAAGCAGTGAAGGAGTGCCTTTCGTCTAGGCCTGGAAGTCAGCATGGTGTCTTCTAGCTACCTTTTTCGTTTCACCTGGAGGTTAGTGTTGAAGCCAGAGGCTTCATTTCATACTCTTGTCTTCTGTTTCTTTAGTTTGAGATATTAAATAGTAACATGGCCTAAGGCCATGCTAGAATTACCTTAGGGTCAGGTTAGTTCATAAAACATTTGCAAGAAACCAAAGAAGAAAACCAAAAAGAAAGGCAATAACAACAAACTGAAAGGGTGTAAACAAAAGAGGAACAAATGATATGTATATGTTGGAAATAAAAAGGAATTTTATTTACATGTTTTTCTGCAAATGAAGGATCCAAGGTTAAGGATGACTTACCTTGCTTGAGGGTGGGACGTGTGCTGGGCCTTTAGGTGGTTGCCTTGAGTGCCCTTGGAATCAAAGAGAAGGAGCAAGGGTAGCGTCTCTACTGTTGGATTCGAAAGAGAAAAACAAGTGAAATGTCTTTCTTACTGGATTTGAAGGGTAACAAGATGTAAGGATTCTAGGTTTTTGTTTTCACAAGTGTTTTAAGTGTTTGATAATTTTATGGTGTTTGAGAAATTTGAAGATTCGTTCCTCTCTCTCCAACAAGAAAAACCAGCCTCCTCATCTTTTCAAAGGATCTCTCTATTTATAGAGAAAGGTTTTGGGAAGTTTTTTAGTAAAAATAATAAAATAAGGCTTAGCTGGAAAGCAAATGCCCACTTGTGTCATGATCCCAAGATGAGATAGCAATATTAATGGTTTAGATGGATTCCTTTCTGTAGAAGGAAAACAGGCGCAAGGCTCAAAAAAGACTTTTCTAAAAGTAGTATTATAATATCAAGTGCAAGTTGTCTTGGACAACAAATGGGTAAAAGCCTAATTTTAACTGTATAAACAATTAAATATATAGTGAGTCATAGGTTTGAGTCCTGAAAAGTAGAAACACGTAGCCTAGCCTATGGGTCTAATGTTCAACTTGATCTTTTGAATTGAATCCTCCATCCTTCCATAACTTTCGACCAGACTAAAACAACATTCGTTCCCACCAGTTATGTGACCTTCGAATGGACCAAACATGTATTCTTAGAATGGTCCAAACATGTATCCTTCGAATGGGCCAATCATGTATTCTTCTAATGGGTCTCTTGTGTGGCCTTCGACTGGGTCTCTGCATGCTGAAGTGTACATAAATGTTTCAAAGGGGAGTCTGCACCCAGTCGAAACTGGCACAAAGGAAGCTTATGCATTATGGATGCTAGCATGAAGCAAGTCAGGGCAGGCATAAAGGAGGTCATTGCCTAGGAGAAGTTGGCACAAAGGTGGCCAGTGCCTTGTGGTCGAAGGTAACTTTGAAGGAGTCTTGGCCTTGTGCTGAAGACAAACTGAAGAGGGATATGCGCGCTAGTGACATGCTGAGGGGTATTTTGCCCAGTGGGAGTTTTTGTGAATCGAATGCCAATTTGTAGAAGTTCTTGCTTTTGTGCGCTGAAGGCACGCCCAAAGGGATATTTTACCTAGTAGAAGTAGGAAATGAGCTTGCTAAAAGGAAAATAAATTCTCAATCGAAGCAAGGATCCAGCTTACATGCGGGTAGCCATTACATTTGTGAGTCAAGCCAACATGCAAAGACAGTGGTGCAGTCGAAGGAGAACTGACAAGAAGCCCTTCCCCTTTGGATCGAAGAAGGCTATTTTAAAGGGAGAGCATTCTCAGTCGAAGCTTGTGTACAACAAGTAAGCAACAGCCCAAGGCTTCAGTCGAAGCTTGGAAAATTGAGGCAAGCTTGGAGGAGGTTAGACGCTCAATCGAAGCCTGTCCAAATACTAAATCGAAAGGCCTTTTAACATGCCAATTGAAATACTTTAGCTAAGAAGCCAATCGAAGACTCCTTGTTCAAAAATTTTATTTTTCCTTTAATCAAATTCTTGTGACCACCAATATAAGAAAAAAATATTGGAAAACATGAGAGGGTAAATTTTGGGGTACAACACATACCTTTCTGCTGTTGAAGAAGAAGAGCCAGGAACACATTGAGAGCTTTGGGAACTTTGAGAAGAAGCCATTGTTCACACAAACTTTTTGAAGATTTTTGAAAGAAAATTGCACACAAATAGTAGAGAGAAGAAGTGAGAGTGAAAAAGTGAAAGTGAATGGTGTATTTATAAACAAATAGAAAACTTAATTAGCAAGAAAAGAGTGAAAAGAAATGATTACATAGAATTAATTATTCCTGAAAATAGGGAGATGGCATGGAGATATAAAACAGTTATTGATACAACACGAGTCTCAATGCATCCAATCAATGACTAGTCCCTTCAGAATTTGAAAGCGTGTTCAGCCTTAGAAGAAACTCTTGTGAGAGGATGACAGATGTTGATGTTGTGAACTTCATGCTTCTATCTTTGAAATGAACAGTTTGGGAACTGTTCAGATCTTCTTAGATAGATCCTGATATAATTGTCCTTCTAATTTCTGAAGAATTATTCATCATATGTTCACCAACAAAACATAAAATTCTGAGGGTTAAAGAATACATAAATAAAACTCTTATTCTGAACATAATTCCTTGCTGAGATGTTTCAGAATGAAATTAAACCTATCTTTAGAAAGGCGTTTAGTGAAGACATCAACCTATTGATGGTCTGTGTCAATAAATTTTAAAGAGAGAATTCCTTTCTGAATATAGTCCATAATGAAGTGATGTTTTATTTCTATTTGCTTAGCCCTAGAATGTAAAATAGGATTTCTAGATAAACAAATGGCAAAAGTATTGTCACAGAGTATAGGAATGTTACTCTCAAATATATTGAAGTCTTCAAGCTTACTTTTCATCTAGAGCTTTTGTGTGCTGCATCCAGCTACTGCTATATATTCAGCTTCAGTGGTTGATAATGCAATTGTGGATTGCCTCTTGCTGGATCACGAGATCAAATTTTCTCCCAGAAACTAGCAGCTTCCAGAAGTGATTTTTCTTTCTACTCTATCTCAAGCGAAGTCAGCATCACAGTACCCTACTAATCTGCATTCTTTGGTTTTTCTATAAAACAAACCAAGATTAGTAGTACCTTTCAGATACTTGGAAATTCGCTTAACAACTGTTAAGTGAGATTCTCTAGGATCTGATTGGAATCTGACACATAGACATACACTATACAGAATATCATGTCTTGAAGCTGTAAGATATAAGAGAGAACCAATCATACCTCTGTAGATCTTATGTTCTACCTTTTTACTTACCTCTTCCTTTTCCAGAATGCATGTTGTATGCATTAGAGTTTTGGCTGGCTTACATTCTGATAGGTCGAATTTCTTCAGAAGTTCTTTGATGTACTTTCTTTGGTGTTTGTAAGTTCCTTCTGAAGTTTGATTGATTTGAATACCCAGAAAAAACTTTCGTTCTCCCATCAAGCTCATTTCAAACTCTGTCTGCATAGACTTAGCAAATTCTCTTCCCAGAGAGGCTTTAGTAGATCCAAAAATAATATCATCTACATAAGTTTGACAAACTAGAATGTCATTTTAAATGGCTTACAGAATAAAGTTGTTTCCACCTTCCCTCTGGTAAAATCATTTTCTAACAGAAAGCTACTTAGTCTTTCATGCCAAGCTCTGGGAGCTTGTTTCAGACCATATAGTGATTTCCTTAGTTTAAATACATATTCTGGATGTTTTGAATTTTAAAAACTAGGGGGTTGTTGAACATAAACTTCTTCATCAATGTATCCATTTAAGAATGCACTTTTGACATCCATCTTCTAAAGAGTGATGCCATTATTTACAGCAAAAGAAATTAAAAGTCTAATAGATTCTAACCTGGAAACTCAAGCAAAGGTTTCTGTATAGTCTATCCCCTCTTGCTGACAATAACCTTGTGCAACCAGCCGTGCTTTGTTTCTGATGACTTCTCCTTGTTCATTCAGCTTGTTTCTGAATGCCCATTTGGTTCCAATAATGTTGAACCCTTTTTGTTTGGGAACCATATCCCACACATCATTTCTGGTGAGTTGGTTTAATTCCTCCGGCATTGCAAGTATCCAATCATTGTCCAGGAGAGCTTCATAAATGGAAGTTGGCTCAACCAGAGACACTAATCCTATGACAGATTCTTTAGAGTTTCTAAATGTGGATCTTATTCTGATTGGGTCTTCTTTCTTTCCTAGAATTTTGTCTTCCAGATGAGCTAAGTTGCTTCTGGATTGTCTTTTTTGGAGAGGTTCTTCAGATGTTGCTGTAATATTTGTGACATCTTCTTCTGGTGTTGTTTGTGATTCTTTATGAGAACCTTCTGATGCAATGTCTTCAGTACCTGTAAATTTGACTTCTATATCTGCAAAAGATTCATCTTGCTTTTACTTTTGAGAGCCAAGCTTATCATCAAATCTAACATTGATTGACTCTTCTACAATCTGTGTTTTTGTGTTGTATACTCTGTAGCCTCTTGAGTGTTTAGAGTATCCTAACATAATACACTTCTGTGCTTTAGAGTCAAACTTGTTCATATGATCTTTAGTGTTAAGAATAAAACAAATACGTCCAAATGGATGGAAATATGAGATTTTGGGCTTTCTGTTCTTACACAGTTCATATGGAGTCTTATCCAGAATAGGTCTTATGGAGATTCTATTTTGAATGTAACACACTGTGTTAATTGCTTCTTCCCAGAATTTCTTAGCAATGTTAGTCTCGCTGATCATGGTTCTGGCCATTTCTTGGAAAATTTCTATTCTTTCGCTCTATAACTCTGTTTTGTTGAGGAGTTTTAGGACAATATAAATCATGAGAGATGCCATTATCATTAAAATATTGTTCAAATTTTTTGTTTTCAAATTCTCCACCATGATCACTTCTGACTTTAACAATTCTAAGATCATTTTCGTTTTGGACTTGGTTACAGAAGGCAAAGAACACAGAGTGTAACTCGTCCTTGTGTCTTAAGAACTTTACTCATGTCCATCTACTATAGTCATCTACGATCACTAATCCATACTTCTTGCCACTAATGGATGCAGTTTTCACTGGTCCAAATAGATCTATATGCTGAAGTTCTAATGGTTTAGATGTAGAAACAACATTTTTTACTTTAAAAGAGGGTTTTTCAAACTTGCCTTTTTGACATGCTTCACACAGAGCATCTGAGTTGAACTTCAGGTTAGGAAGTCCTCTGGCCGTATTTAGTTTGTTAATCTGAGATATTCTTCTCATAATAACATGCCCTAATCTTTTGTGCCAGACCCATTACTCATCGTTAAAAGACAATAGGAATTTTACATTCTGACTTTTCAGTTCAGAAAGTTTTATTTTGTAAATGTTGTTCTTTCTCTTTCCATTAAAGAGGATAGATCCATCTTTCTGACTAACTGCTTTACAAGACTTTTGATTGAATATTATATCATAATTGTTATCACTAAATTGACTTTTGGATAACAAGTTATGCATTAATCCATATACGAACAGAACATTAGTTATAGAGGGAAGATTACCATTACCAGTAGTTCCATAGCCAATGATCTTGCCCTTCTGATTGCCTCTGAAACCTACATAGCCTCCAGATTTAAGCTCCAGGCTTTGGAACATATTCTTTCTTCCCGTCAATGTGTCGAGAGCATCCAGAGTCCAGGTACCAAGATTGGTGTTTCAGTCTTGCTGTTAAAGATATCTGCAACATAGACAATTTTATCCTTATGTACTCATATCTTTTTGGGTCCTTGTTTATTAAAGTTACAAAAATTCTGTTTGAATTTTGGTTTAGCAGAAAAATAATTAATAGTGTATTTTAAGTCATGTGTGTGCCCATAGGTAAAGTGAGATTCAGAGGAGTGTGTTTAATAACCAAATCCTTAATTTTCTTAGGTTGGGATACTTTACCTTTGTATCCTATTCCTTTTCTGCCATTTCTGCTAACTCCATAGATCATTGAAGCCATCTTGCTTCTATCTATGTTTTAGCGAAGAATTTCTGAAAGCTATGATCATATTCCTGTATGATCTTATCAGGATTACTAGGAACTTATGAGATAGTTTCCTTCTGAGTATTTTGTAATTAATTTTCAAGTTTTGAAAAGTTTCTTTCAGCTCAGAGTTTTCCAATCTCAGTTTCTTAGTTTCTTTAGAGTTAGAAACTAGATCCTTTTCAGATTCTTGTTTATGACTTGAAGTTTCTGATACTGTAATACGGTGGGAGAAATGACTTGGATGTTTTGCGTTTTATCTCAATTGTTGCGGGTAGCAAGAGTCGCCACCGACATTTCTTTTATCCAATAAAGGAAAGGGTGAAAAGAACAGGAAATACCTTTGAGATTATTTTGAGTTCGGGGGGTAGATTATGAAAAGGGAAGGTGTTAGCACCCTTTTAATCTATAGTTATCTATGGGCTCTTAATTTCTTGCTAGATCTCTTTTGAAATTGCTTTGTTTGAAAAGTGTTTGTGGTGGGTTTTGAAAGTATTTTTGAAAAACGCCTTCGTTTAGGAAAACTTTGTAATGATTCTCGTCTCTATAAGAATGCATACAAAGTGTTGGACTTTTGAAAATATTTCATGTTTTGAAAGCGTTTGGTGTGTTTGAAAAGATGTTTGTTTTGAAGATGGATTGTGAGCAAGCAACTAAGAATTTTTACCTACTCAAAAAGTATTTTGTTCATTCATTCCTTTGATATTGCTATCTTACCATTGATTGGTAAGAAGCCTTTTCTTTGGATGTAAAGGGATGGGTGTGGGTCATCGTATAGTCATGATAGAAATGTTGTAAGATATCTTAACATTTCTCTTGAGGGACTAAGATCATTTGTAAGGAAGCATTCGAAGCGTCATCGAGGGACTATGATCTTGTATTTTTTAATCGTTTTTGCTAAGATGCCTCACATGCATAACATGACCATTTTTCATAAGGAAACAAGTGGATTTAACCCTAGAGGTGCAAGTGTTCAAGTGTTTGTATTCCATACTTGATTCATCTTGAATTAAGGCTTTCTAAGCATTGATTTTATCTTTCCATACAAACCCTAATTACTAGCATTTATATGAAAGCGATAAATTGTGGAAAGTAAATATCCTATGATATTACAATTATTTGGGGATGGGATGTAAAAATTTACAATTAGGGGTTGCAAGAAATTAAAGTCCTTATTATCTATTACAATCATATTGAAATAATGTACAAGAATTGAATGTAAAATAGATTTGTTTTGTTTTTATTAAGAAAAGAAATAAATTTGCCTAAGGCAATGATTTTAGTCTTTTTGTTTTAAAAGAAATAAATCAAAGTATAATAATATAAAGTATTTTTAGTGTTTTTGATTAATGAAAATAAAAGTGATGATAAAAATAATAAGAGAATAAGAGTTGGAGTCAACATGTTGCCAAAAGAATAGAAATACGAAAGAGCAGAAGTTATGATCCAGGCGCACTGCAAATCAGAAAGAAAATGTTAGTAGAAAATGGGGAAGGCCAGAAGTTCTAGATTCAGACGCCCTGCGGTTTTGGGGTTTCTGGAAACAAAGGAAATCCTAGAAGTTCTGGTTGTTGAGAGCCTAGAAGTTCTAGTGCAGCTGGAAACCTAGAAGTTCTAGTGTTACTAGAAGGCTAGAA
Source organism: Vicia faba (assembly GCA_948472305.1). Taxonomy (NCBI): domain Eukaryota; kingdom Viridiplantae; phylum Streptophyta; class Magnoliopsida; order Fabales; family Fabaceae; genus Vicia; species Vicia faba. The sequence goes on from OX451739.1 coordinate 490,277,388, forward strand.
GTTTTGTTAATGGGTAAGTAAGGTGATGATGTAGTTGGATGAGAATATCTAGAAGTTTTGGTCCAGGGACACTGTTTTGACAAACAAAGGGGGAGGGGCTTTATCTAGAAGTTCTGGTCCGGGAATGTTATTTGACAAATAATGGGTAAAATGTTTAAGAAATAAACACAAAAGATGTTTCTGGGGCTAGAACCCCGGACCCTTAACATTAATGCTTTATGTGTGCGCTCTCTACCACTGGGCTGGCTATACATCTGATATTTGAAACAAAAACATAAGCATATATTACAAAGTAAGTTCTGATAGTGAACTTCATCTTCTTCTTCGCGCCAGCTAGAGTATATGCAACTTAGTCATTTCTCAACAAAAAATTGGAAAATGAAAACATAGAAGTTATGGAATATTTCATCATGGTTTCAGAATACAAAGCATCAAAACTGTAAACCATAAGCAAACATGAATTTTGCTAATCCTAATTCTGAACCCTAATTTTCCCAAGAAGTTATGATCTGAAATTCTCTCTACTTAGGCCATATAAATGTAATCTATAAATATGTAAGATTCAGAGCCATGATATCTACATTGTGTCTTTGAAATTGCAAGCCTAACAATGCCTAAGTAATGAGATAAAAATCAGGAGAAACTTACCTTGTCGCTAGAAATTGTCTGTGAGTTAGAGCCTGGTTCAGATTGATGTGATGTTCTGGTCAGCTTCCTCAAGTTCTCAGAAAGCTAAAGCAACCCTTAACTTGAGTTGTGGATGGTTGGAATGCTCTGGAGCAGTCAAGATGCAAAATTCTAATTTTTGAAATGGAGAGTGGTGAAGACTCTATTACAGTTTGAAAACAGGAGTTGGGAAAGCTTCTACGTGTATACCAGAAACTGTGTGGATGATTTGGCCAAGAAACGCACTAGGAAAATTAGAGTTTGAATGCAAAAATCAGAAACTAGCAGGTTTTGTGTTTGTGTTGCAATTTCAGGTTCTTGGGAATTTTCAACAAGGTTTCAGGGATTTTTTTTTAATCCTTCTCAGTTTGCAAATGAAGTTTAATTTATAGGAAAAGGATTTAGAAGTTTGGATAAGTCAGGAGTACAACCATCATGTGTTATGGATTGTTGACTTGTTTTTTAAGCAAGTTTAGACAAGCATGGTTTCAAGGCAACGTAGGGTGGTTAGCAGCTTTAAACATGCCTAATCTGAGTTTGTAGGCATGATTTATGGGGAAGTACACTCAGCAACAAAGTAAAGTATGGGCTCAAAATGAACTTTGTACAAAAGTTTGCTTTTCAAGAACAACAGTGGTACTTTTATGCCACACGTGGGAAGATCTTTTGGATAAAGGCTTAAACACTGGAATAAAGAATCAAAAGTTGGTGTAAGCATTAAATTATGATGGGATTTGTTGCACCCCAAAATTTTCCCTACCATATTTCCCAAAACATTTCAAGAAAAATTCACAAGTCTAACCCGGCGCGTCATATTCAGGTGTTCTTTTACCAAGATATCTCTGATAACGTATGCTCAAATTCAGAAGGTATCCGAATGTGTGAGTTTTCTCAAAGAAATATGGTGAAAAAGTGTGCTGAAAGTGCAGTTCTTACGCGCTAAAAAATTCATAACGTGAAGACCGTGGCTCGTTTTGAACCCGCTCCGGTGGCCAAATTTCCGTCTTGATATTATCTACGTTTTCATCTCTCATGTCTGGAAGCCAATTTCAATCAGAAAGTCTTCAAAAATATGGATTTATCAAGTATTTTTGTACAGAAAATTTGTGACAGAAGTTTATTTGCGTCATGTTCAGAAAATCATAACTTGGTCGATTTTCATCGTATCAAGCTGGTTATGGCGCAAAAATCTCACAAATTGAGTTAGCTACATTTTCACAGAAGGTATTGAGTTCAAACGGTATTCGAAAGGCCTTCATTTTTTGCTCAGAGTGCGTGACACGCTGAAAATCCTGAATGCTGAATATTATTTCATCTGGGCCGAAACTTCGAAAATTCATAACTCGGTCAATTTTTATCGGATTGGACTCATATTTTTACACAAGGTTACTGACTCATAGATCTACAACTTTGCTTCAAAGGTCGAGACCGGATTATGCTCCGATCAATACCAGTTTTTTATTGATGAGCGTGTCAGAGTCGACACTGGAGCCCAAAATAAGTTTGTCTGAGCTGAAACTTCAAAAATTCATAACTAATTCACCGTTTATCCGATTGAGCCGATTTTCGGACAGGAGTTAGTTCTCGATATTGGCTACATTTTGTTATCACATTTCAACTTCAAAAATTGCACTTAAGTCCCTGCGATTTAGCCTGGAAAGTGACGAACTGATGTGAACATTGGAGGCCCAATTGCACATTCAAAGCCCATTTTCTTTACCATAATTTCCATTATATAATCACATTCTTTTCCCACAAAAAAAAGAGGAGAGAAAAAAACCCTTGCCACAACGCTATCAGAATATCAAATTCTTTCAAGAACCTTAAAACCTTGAAAATCCTTATTACAAATCCCTCTCTCACTACAAACAAGCCATTCAGTTACAAACCAACATCTCACTACTTCTTCAGTAAGAGTAAGGCTGGCTTGATCTCCATGAGCAAAAGGGCATAAAAGCATTCATGTCACTACTTTTCCAGTAAGGGTAAGGTTGATTTGATCTCCATGATCAAAAGGGTATAATCATTCATACATGTCATATTGGCCTAAACATTAAATTTCTTCATATATTGGCTTTATTTGTATTTTATGATATATAGTGATTTATTTAATGTGTTCATGAGATTCAATACTGCAAATTTAGGCAGGGTCCCTTGCAGGTTCATTAAGGAACGTTGACGCCAAAACACAAATGGCCAAAAGCCAAAACACAAATGGCCAAAAGCCAAATGGCCAAAACAAAACAGTTTATACATGACGCCAAAAGCTGTTTCACCCCTCCAATAAGGTCCGTATACTCCTAAACTCTCTCTCTATTTGTATTATGTTCCTTTAATTAATTAATCGTTATTATTTTTATTAATCACTAACCAATTAACATTTTTCCTAATAAAATCAAAAACACAAAAAATATTTGATTTATTAAAATTAACTTCATCACTTTTATTTTTGTAAATAAATTAATTTAATCAATTTAGCTTTAATTAGATTTAACTTTTAATATTTTTTACAATATTTAAAATTAATTTAGAATATTAGGTTTTTATTAGCATTAATTCAATTTATTTTATTTCTTTAAAAACTCAAAAATTCAAAAATATTTTCATTATTTAATTTAATTTAATTTAATTGTTCATTTAATTTAATTCCATTTAATTCAAAAATAAACAAAAATCACTTTCTCTCTAAAAAGGGGTCAAAACCCCAAAAAACTCGCATCCGATTTAATTTCCCGCACACGATCCATTTTTCCATATTATTGTACTTGCTTCCGGAATGTAATAACTTTAATTAGGACTTTATTTATTTATTGCTTTATTTTACTTTCCGCAATTTAAATTAAAGGGTTTGTTTTTGCCGATGTAAATACCCGACGCCTTGTAATAGCTTAGATTTAATTTTCCGCAATTTACTTTCCGCAATCATTAACTGTTAATTATGCATGACAAGACTTGTATGAAGAATAAAATCAATCTGTAGCTCACAAATAACATGTACAAGATAATCTTAACTGAATTGGACACACATGCACACTCCACTCCTAGGGTACGCCTCACTCATTGCCTTCGAAACGTGGTCGTCAAGTATAGGACGTTTTAGCGGTCGCTCTTATGTCCAAGATCCAGTTGCCTCGAAACCGTTGCCTCGAAACGGTTGCCTCGGATTAAAAAAGGATCTAGGACATTAGGGTTACCGCTAAGGCGTCCTACTATTACTTTGGTGACCACACATGTCCCTTAATCGAATTGACCCGAATACCTCCAACGACGGTGCTTCCTACTTCTCAATAGTGGGATAGCACTGTTTAAAGGACTCTTACACAGCCTAATTCCTTAGGGTAGGTAGATCTCATGGGTACTTGCTCTTTTCAAAACAAACAAAAACAACTTTTCACACTGACACTTTCAAAAGCTTTCAAAACAAATTTTTCAAACACTCTTGAGACAGATACAAGAGTCATTCAGAAATCTTTCAATGAAACTTTTTCAAACCCACTCACATTTTGAAAAGCAAACATTTTGAAAACATAAGAGCAAGTATCTAAGAGCCCATGGATAACCATAGATAGAAAGGGTGCTAACACCTTCCCTTTCTATAAATCTACCTCCCGAACCGAGAAACGTTCTCATAAGGAATTTTGCTGTGCTTTTGTCCTGTCCATGTTGGAGAAAATAAAAGACAGTGGCGACTCTTGCTTACCGCGACATACGCGATCTAGCTTTAAACAGTCAGTTCTATTTCCACCGATCACAGAACTGGCGACTCTGTTGGGGAAAAAAACTTAAAGTGAGGTGTACCTTAGGATAGCTCATACTTGTGTTTTCAATTGCTTTATTTTGTTTGCTTTATTATTGTGGGCATTGTCTTGGGAGTTCTATAGATCCTAACCCAGATCTGGGGGATACCTCTTATAAAGTAGCAACAAGACTGTGAGGGAACTGTGCGGGGTATACCGACACGGTTGAAGCAGTCTACTACGTTGATGTGGCACTTTGGTGAGTACCGGTAACCCTTGAGTCAAGTCAAGGAGAGTACGGGGCCGCCGCGTGGTGTCGTGAAGCATCAGCTGACCTTAGGAACCTTAATTGAACCATCCTGGCCTCTTTAGGGTAGTGAGATAACTGACTTTGGTGCAGTCCGAAGTTGGTTGATACTCGATACTACACTCATTGAGGGTTGTTTTCTTGGAATATTTTGATCGCCAGTTCAGTGGCTAAATCGAAACAATGAACACAGAAAACAATCCAATGATATTGAGATCCTTAGAACCCGGTTACTTCTGATAGGACAGGTTTGAGCCCACCAACCTCAAGAGGGTAATACCTAGACCCCATGCTGGCCTGATCTCTAAGGGCTGTCTTGTGTGACTTGTGTGCCTTACCATGTTTGCTTTTTGTGGATACTTCTGGTGTGTTTTTATCATAATATCATAACATCATACAGCATCATATGCATCCACTAACCATTTCAGGGGTTCGAATCTTCATCTTTGTTCTTGTTTTGTAGGACATGGAAACTATCCGCAGAAAGACAATTCAGATCAACCTCATAAGGGTCCCTCCTCAGCTTAAGGAACTTACATCCCGGATTCCCGAGAGCTCTTCTTTCAGTGAGAAACATGGAAGACTCATCAGCTTGGTCAACACCAACATTGAGGAAGATATGATAAAGGTCCTCTTCCAGTTCTTTGACCCTCTGCACCACTGTTTTACTTTCCTGGATTATCAACTGGTGCCTACATTGGAAGAGTTCTCCCAACATCTGAAGATCCCTATCCTCAGTCAACTACCCTACAACGGTACGGAAAGGGAACCAAAACTTGAAGAGGTTGCTAAAGCATTGCGCCTACAACCATCTGACATCAAGGGGCATTGGGAAGTTAGAAACGGTATCAAAGGATTCTTGGCAAAGTTTCTGTTTGAGAAGGCCCAAGAATGTTGGAATTCCCTTGACCTACAAGCCTTTGAGGAAGTTGTGGCACTCCTTGTCTATGGGTTGGTGTTGTTCCCGAATCCCGATCAACTTATAGATATCAATGCTGTCAAGATCTTCATGTCTAGGAATCCTATACCTACGTTGCTTGGGGACATCCTTCACTCATGTTACACTCGAACCATGAGAAAAAGAGGTGTTCTTATGTGATGCACTCCTCTCCTGGGAAGGTGGTTTATTTCGCACCTTCCACAATCAGTTTTGAAGAACGAGCGGGGTTTGAGATGGTCACAACGATTGATGACTCTTACGCATGCTGATATACATTGGTGTTTTCGGTCCAGAGAAGACGTCACTATCATTGATCGTTGCGGGGATTTTTCCAATGTTCCTTTACTTGGAATCAGAGAAGGTATTACTTACAACCCGTGTTTGGCTTTGAGACAGTTCAGATATGCTCGGAGGGATGGCCCTCATGACATGTTACTTCCTGACATAGTTTTTGACTTCGACGACGATTCACAAGGGCTTCGCCAGAGATTTATCAGAGCTTGGAGGATGCCCAACAAGGTAGACAGCAAGACACTGGGGCACAGGAACTCCACCCCGTTGGAGCCTTATCTCAAGTGGGTACGAGCCCGCTCCCAGAAGCTAGTGATGCCATATCCTCATGTTCTCCCTGTGATCAAAGAGCCAGTTTTGGAAGGAGAGGCCTCATACGCCATTCAACATCCTGACATGCCTACATCCTGGGAAGAAATGCAGAAAAGCTGGATCCAACTTAAGGAAGAACGGAATTCTCTTAAAAACAGTCTACATGCCAGTGAGAAGAAGGTCTTGGAGCTCACCCGCCTACTGCACGAGGAAAAGACTCTCAACACTTACATTGCTCCAAAGAGGATGCGTAGTGTCTTTTGGGATTGATTTACTTTGTAATGTTTTGCCCACGAGGCCTTGCTGTACTGAACAATTATTTCTTAATGATAACGTGTGTTCCTTTTTGTCTACAACAAATTTGAACTTTCGAACCCTTGAATGCATTGCATAAACAGCATATCATGCATCATATGCATTACAGGTACTCTTCTTTTCAGGTTGCTTAATGTTTTTCGCTGTTTATTTCAGCAGCCATCATGAATCCTGAATCATCTACTGAGCAATCCATCAAGGCCCTCCAGGCCCAATACGCCCAGTTCCAAGAGCTGATCATGAGTTTGGCCCAAGGTCAGGAGGAATTGAAGGCTCTGCTGGTCAAGAAGAAGAAGAAGAGAACTGTACTATTCAACACTGGCCGGAGGTTTGGTAACACACTGCAAAATGAGGCTGACCAAGCTGGTTCTTCTGTAGCGAAAGGCAGTCTCCAAGGGGGAAGGGTTCCTAGTCCAGTGGTCTCTGACAACGAGACTGATTTCAATGAAGAGCAGTACCCTCCCGCTGAAGACAGGTATAAGCAGTTAGAGGATCGTCTGAATGCCATGGAAATTCAACAGGTGCCTGGGTTGGATTTTGGAGATCTGGGTTTATCTTCTGGTGTGGTAATCCCACACAAGTTCAAAGCACCATCTTTCGCAAAGTATGACGGGGCGTCCTGCCCTAAGCTACACCTCAGATCTTATGTGCGGAAGATCCAGCCGTATACTGTGGACAAGAACTTATGGATCCATTTCTTCCAAGAGAGTCTTTCAGGGACTCATCTCGAATGGTTCTATCAGCTGGATGGAACCAAGGTTCGTAATTGGGAGGACTTGGCTACTGCTTTTTACAAGCAGTATCAGTACAATGCCGACCTCGCTCCTACACGTACCCAACTCCAGGGTATGTCGCTAGGATCGGGAGAAGGTTTTAAAGAGTATGCGCAGAAGTGGGGGGACCTGGCTGGCAGGGTGCAGCCGCCGTTAAACGACCGTGAACTCGTGGATATGTTCTTAGGGACCCTATCCGGGCCGTTCTTCAACCATCTCATTGGTAATTCTTCTGCAGGGTTTACAGACCTCATTCTGACTGGTGAGAGGATAGAAGCTGGGATGAAATCAGGGAAGATACAGAAAGGTGCGTCCTCAAGTTCTGAGAAAAAGCCTTTCAAGAAGGCAGCCAGTGCTGTGTATGGGCCCAGAAGGCAAAACAAATCGGAACGCCGCCAAGCTGTCAACGCGGTAGTAATTGCAAAGCCTGTTGCCGCTCCTCGGCAACCTAACCAACCAAGGGGTGAGAGACCCAGAAGAGAATATACTCGGCTTAGTATGACCTTGTCGCAGATCTTGCCGCAACTGCTATCGACCAACTTGGTAACCGTCAGAGAAGCTACGAAGGTGGTAAACACAACCTTCCCGAAGTATAATCCCAACGCCCGATGTGCTTATCACTCTGACAGCCCGGGGCATTCTACTGATGATTGCTGGGCCCTGAGAAATAAGGTCCAGGACCTTATCGATGCCAAGGAAATACAGTTTGAGGCACCCGAAAGGCCCAACATTGTGACTGCTCCTATGCCCCAGCATGGAGTAAATGTTATTGAGGAAGACCTGTATGCAGTTTCTGTGGATGATGTTGCTACCCCTTTATTGACTGTCAAGAGGAACCTGTTTCTAGCCGTTTTATTTCCGGGTTGTAGCAAGGGTTGCCTTCTGTGTGCCGTTTCCCCTACTGGTTGTCCGTTGCTGAGGTCAGGCGTCCAAAACCTGATGGATAGCAAAGAGATCTTGTTCAAGAAGACCGTTGTTCCTACTGTTCCCACTGAAGAAGTATCCGTTGTCACCATTTTCAACAATTCTACCAAGGCTCCCCCGAGGAAGCCAGTCAAAATCATGTCTGTTGCACCTATCATCATTACTGTTCCGGGGCCCCTCCCCTATAAATCTGACAAGGTTGTCCCATGGCACTATGGGGCAGATGTGTATGTGCTTGGAGTGAAGCAGGAGTTCAACACTAATACCGGCATCAGTAACATCACCGGTCCCGCTAAAGTTACCCGCAGTGGCAGGCTCTTCTCGCCTGACATTGCGCCACCAATTATCCGAAGACCTCTTATCATCACGCCTACAAGTGCGCCTGTCTCCCCTTCTGATCACGTTTCTACCCCTACTGCTGAGTCATCTGACACTCGGGGCAAAGGGATTGCTGATGTGCCTGCCCAGATGGAGGCACCGAAGACTGTTAATGTTGAAGCTTCACAATAAGAGATGGAAGAAATCCTTAAGATTATCAGGAAGAGCAATTTCAACATCGTTGAACAGCTGGGGCATACCCCCTCTAAAATCTCTATGCTATCACTGCTTCTATGTTCAGAGGCCCATGCCAAGGCCCTGATTTCATTCCTGAAGACGGCCCATGTGCCATAAGAAACGTCTGCGGATCAATTTAGTGATTGTGTGGCCAACTTGACCGCTGACAATGGGCTGGGTTTCTCGGATGCTGATCTGACCGCTAAGGGAAAGAACCACAATGATGCCCTGCATGTCTCCATTGAATGCAGGGGCATTACTCTTGCACACGTGTTGGTGGACACCGGTTCTTCACTGAACATATTGCCCAAGAAGGCCTTAGACAGGTTGGATTGTGAGGGTTTGGAGTTGAAGCCTAGTAACATCGTTGTCCGAGCCTTCGACGGGTCGAAGAGGATGGTACATGGTGAAGTAGATATTCCGATCCGGGTTGGTTCCCAAGTCTTTGATTCAATGTTCTATGTGATGGACATTCGTCCATCCTATTCTTGTTTGCTGGGTCGTCCTTGGATCCACGAGGCTGGGGCTCTCCACTCTACACCAGAAGCTTAAATACCCTGTCAGAGGGAAGATTGTTACGGTGCAGGGGGAGGAAGAATACATGGTTAGTCATCTTAACTCGTTCCGGTATATAGAGATGGACGGGGAGTTCATTGAGACCCCCTTTCAACATTTTGAAGAGGTGCCTCCAACATTGGCGTCAGCGGAGACAGTAGTTGAAGAAGACTCTCCTTTGAAGATGGCATCCTTGAAGGACGCCCGGGCCATGATTGAAAAAGGTGAATGTGCAAACTGGGGCAGGCTCCCTGATTTTACTCCAAAGACTGACAAATTTGGGCTGGGTTTTACTGCAGAGGCTCAGAGGACTGTACGTAAAGCAAGGATCGGAAGACCTCTCGTGTTCATCACCAACCCGGGAGTGAATGCTATTCAAAGCGATGCAGAGGAATCAGAGTTTGATAGCTGGATCTACCTGACGACCGACGGTGGACTGAACAATTGGACTGCAAAAGACTACATACCTGTTACTTTTGTTACTCAGTAATGAATTCCTTTGTTTTTTAAATTTGTAACGAACAATAATGTGAAACTTTATGGCCCGGTGTCTTACCCGGGGCACCGTTGGATTCATTTGTGAGGGCTTATTACTTGTCATTTCCATATATCATGAATAAAAACATTGGACGTTGTTCGCATTTCAAATCTTGTGCTCCCTTTCTTTCTTTCTTTATTGCAAAACAGCTATATTTACACACACTCACCTATACAGGTTTCAATCCACTCTGGATCTCACTGGTAACGACTCTGCTACTGCCAGTTATGACTTCGAAAATCCGATCAACTTAGCCGAAGACGAAGGTGAAGATAATTGCGAGTGCCTGGTGAGCTTGCAAGACTGTTACTCCAGGAAGAGAGGGCCATTCAGCCACATGAAGAGCTAGTGGAAATGGTAAATCTGGGTACTGAGGCAGACAGAAAGGAAGTTAAGATTGGTGTCAATCTAGAGCTCAGCGTAAAACAACGGTTGGTTCAGATGTTGCATGATTATGTAGAGATCTTCGCCTGGTCTTACGAAGACATGCCTGGGTTGGATACCGACATTGTGGTCCATCACTTGCCTACCAAGGAAGATTGCCCTCCGGTAAAGCAGAAGGTCCGCCGTATGCGTCCAGAGATATCCGAGAAGATCAAAGCTGGGGTTATGAAGCAATTTGATGCTGGGTTTCTAGCAGTGACCTCTTACCCTCAGTGGGTTGCCAACATAGTTCCGGTGCCGAAGAAAGATGGTAAGGTCCGAATGTGTGTTGATTACAGGGATCTGAACAGGGCGAGCCCCAAGGATGACTTCCCTCTACCTCACATCGACGTTCTGGTTGACAATACTGCTCAGCACAAGGTGTTCTCCTTCATGGATGGTTTTTCAGGTTATAATCAGATCAAAATGGCTCCTGAAGACATAGAGAAGACTACCTTTGTTACTCAGTGGGGCACCTTCTGCTACAAGGTCATGCCTTTTGGACTGAAAAATGCGGGGGCAACCTACCAACGTGCCATGGTTGCTTTATTTCATGACATGATCCACCATGAGATTGAAGTATACGTCAATGATATGATTGCAAGGTCCTAAACTGAGGAGGAACACCTTGACCATCTACAGAAGCTGTTTGACCGTCTGAAGTTGAACAAGCTAAGGTTGAACCCAAACAAGTGCACATTTGGGGTAAGATCTGGAAAGTTGCTAGGCTTCGTCGTGAGCGACAAAGGTATTCAAGTGGACCCTGCCAAGGTTAAAGCCATATAAGAGATGCCAGTTCCCAAGACAGAGAAAGAAGTCAGAGGCTTTCTAGGACGTCTGAATTACATTGCCCGATTCATCTCGCACCTAACTGCTACTTGTGAACCAATCTTCAAGCTGCTGAAGAAAGATCAAGTAGTACGTTGGAATGATGAATGTCAGGCCGCTTTCGACAGAATCAAAGAGTATCTCCAAGAACCACCCATTCTTATGCCACCGGTTGAAGGGAGACCTCTAATACTATACTTGACAGTACTTGACAGCTCGATGGGGTGTGTGCTGGGGCAGCATGACGAGTCTGGCCGAAAAGAGCATGCCATTTATTACCTTAGCAAAAAGTTTACCGACTGTGAGACCCGATACTCACTGCTCGAGAAAACTTGCTGCGCTTTGGTATGGGCTTCTCGCCGGCTGAGACAGTATATGCTGACTCACACTACTCTGTTGATTTCAAAAATGGATCCAATAAAGTACATATTCGAAAAGCCTGCTCTGTCTGGAAGAATAGCAAGATGGAAAATGATCTTGACAGAATACGACATCCAGTATACGACTCAGAAAGCAATCAAGGGAAGTGTGTTGGCAGACCATTTGGCACACCAGGCAGTGGACGACTACCAGTCAATGAACTTTGAGTTTCCAGACGAGAACATCATGGTAGTGACTGATTGTGAAATACCTGGACCGGATGAAGGACCTGAGGAAGGATCCTAATGGTCTATGCACTTTGATGGAGCCTCCAACGCTTTAGGTAACGGTATCGGCGCTGTGATCATATCCCCAAAAGGCACTCATACTCCACTCACTGCCCGGCTATGTTTCAACTGCACCAACAATATGGCGGAGTATGAGGCATGCATCATGGGTCTTCAAGCTGCGATTGACTTAAGGATCAAGTTCCTGAGTGTCTTTGGAGATTCCGCTCTCGTGATCAATCAGATCAAAGGCGAGTGGGATACGAAACACCCAAACCTTATTCCTTATAAAGAATGTGTGTTGACATTGATCCCCCATTTCACGGAGATAACTTTTGAACACTTCCCAAGAGAGGAGAATCAGTTGGCGGACGCGCTGGCTACGATGTCTTCCATGTTCAAAGTCAAATGGGATAACGAGGCTCCCCGGATCATTATCTGGAAGTTGGACGAACCTGCATATTGCTGTGATCTTGGAGCTGAAGAGGTAACTGAAAAACCCTGGTATCATGAGGTGAAGAGGTATTTGGAAGCTCAAGAATACCCCGACGGTGCATCTGTCAATGACAAGAAGTTTCTGAGAAGTTTCACAGCAAAGTTCTTCCTCAGCAATGGCATTCTATACAAGCGAAACCATGATTCAACTTTACTGCGTTGTGTGGATAAGACTGAAGCAGAAAGAATCATGGCAGAGCTACATGAAGGTACCTTCGGAACACATTCCAATGGGCATACCATGGCAAAGAAAATCCTCCGGGCAGGATATTTCTGGTCCACAATGGAAGCTGACTGTTACCAACATTCTCGGACATGTCATAAGTGCCAGATATATGCAGATAAGGTGCACGTTCCTCCAGTCCCTCTGAATGTCTTGACTGCACCGTGGCCTTTTGCAATGTGGGGGATTGATATGATTGGCGAGATCAAACCTACAGCATCCAACGGGCATCGCTTCATCCTGGTGGCGATCGATTACTTTACAAAGTGGGTTGAAGAGGCTTCCTACGCTACCGTAACCAAGAACGTCGTGGCACGGTTCATTCGACACAACCTGATCTGTCGATACAACGTCCCGGAAAGGATCATTACGGACAACGATACCAATCTCAATAACAAGATGATCACTGAGCTCTGTGAGCAATTCAAGATACAGCACCACAACTCTTCTCCTTACCGACCGAAGATGAATGGGGTTGTAGAAGCAGCAAATAAGAATATCAAAAAGATTGTGCAGAAGATGACAGTGACCTACAAAGATTGGCACGAAATGTTACCGTTTGCTCTTCATGGGTACCGTACCTTAGCAAGAACGTCAACCGGGGCAACTCCCTTTTCCTTGGTCTATGGCATGGAGGCAGTCTTGCCCATTGAAGTCCAGGTACCCTCTCTCCGGATAATGAAGGATGCAGGCTTGAGCGAAGATGACTGGATCCAGACTCGACTTGATCAGTTAAACCTAATTGACGAAAAGAGACTCACTGCTATTTGTCATGGTCAAACGTATCAAAAATGGATGATCAGGGCATTTAACAAAAAAGTCAGACCACAAGAGTATCAAGTTGGGGATCTGGTAATCAAACGCATCATCCTTCCTCAAAGTGATCCCAGGGGAAAATGGACCCCTACATACGAAGGGCCATTTGTGGTTAAACATATCTTCTCAGGAGGAGCTATGATTCTAACCACCATGGACGGTGACGACCTTCCTCACCCTGCCAATGCAGACATAGTGAAAAGATACTACGCATGATAAAAGACCCGCTAGGTTGACATACCTAGGCAAAAATAAGGGCTTCCCGGCGAACCAAAAGGGTTCGGGCAAAAATAAGGGATGAAATGGAAAAAAATCTGTACACCCGGCAAGTCGAAAACCTGAAAAGGCGTCTTGGGCAAAAATGGGTATCCCGGTGGACTGAAAACCCGAAAGGGCGGTCCAGGCAAAAGTTAGGGATTAAAGCGTAATACTATGTCTCATTGGATCACCTTGCATCCAGAATCCGGTATCAACATCAGGTTCAGACGGCATCGATTAGTCAGCTTCATCTTCAACTAAGCAGCCAAGTGATGAGACGCTCGAAGATATAAAGGCGATAGCAGAGTTGGAACCCAGTGGGATTATTCTGTTCACATAGCTGTTTTGTTTTCCTTTTTCACAAAATTGTATAAACTTTGTTGTTCGGCGGCGTTCTCTTACTAGGATGTCAGCCTCTTGTACATAAACGCCTATTTACAGGCCAATTCAAAAATCAATACAAATGCACTTTTCAGACCAATTGCCAATTGCTTTTTCCTTTTTCTGTTTTGTTTTGTAAAGAACGTCCAATGTTCAATTGTGATATATGCATTTGACACTAATTGCTAACTCATAAATATTTGAATACGAAACAAAAGATTAATTACAGGTAACATCAAAAACAGGGGCAATAATGAGTTGTCTAAGCAATCTAATTGCTCTGTCCACCAAGGTACCAAGGTAAGTTCGGCTGAAGAATGTAACCCAGATACCTTCACTCCCCGCCGAGTAAGATAAGACTCAGCAATACTCTCCCAAGCAGTTGGTCTCCCATCAACCCTAACAAGGCACCGTATCTCTAGCAAGTTAGCAATACTCTCCCCGAGCAGAGTTATCCTCAGTCGGCCTTAAGGAAGTTGGATTATCCCCAGAAGATCTCAATATTCCCCAGCGGAGTATGCAGACATTCCTTAAACAAGCATCCCCGGCAATCTTGATATAAGATTGTTCCCCGGCGGAATACAGAACATCCAGTGGAGCCATTCCCCAGTGCAATCTGAAAATATCTCCCCAGGCGAGTTCAATCAATCTCCCCAGTAGATTCAGGAAGCTTATCCCCAGTAGATTCTGGAAGCTTATCCCCTACAAAGTACGAACGCATCTCCCCGGATTTATTCAAAGGTTATTCCCCACCAGAGCTTATAACTGGGCCAAAAACCACGGAAAGATCGTCCTCGGCGAAGCTCTTCCTATCCCCCCAACGGAGTTCATCAAATCTTCTAACATAACATATCAACGGTATCCCCAACGGAGTTATCATCAAACCTCAGCAAAGTACTTCTCTTCCCACAGAGTAATTCCCCACAGAATAATCTCTCCAGCAAAGTTTATTCCTCAACGGAGTCATCTTCTCCTACCGGTTTATACATGCAACCATCATCCCCAGCGGAAACAAAAAAAACTCTACTCTCGACATCAGTCCAGGAGTTAACTTCCCGGCATCCGTCAAGGATTTCTTTTCCTAGACGAAAATACATTCATAAATATCACATCTCCATACATTATAGCATGCATACGCATCATATCATAAATCTCATTTATTTTTGAGGACATCTTAATATCATGCAGTTCATGCATCATGACACTGCATACAACTAATGTTTTGTCTTATCAGGACAAAAGTCAATACAAAGATGATTACTATCAACTTTCGCAATTCCAGATTCGATACCTGTATCTAGCCAGGGCATATATGCATTCCGGACTCGATTCCTGTATCCTTCCAGGGCACGTCTGAAGAGTTTGAAGATCCGATTCCTGTATCCTGTCGGGGTGTATCTGTTGACGACTATTTTCCGGACTCGATTCCTGTATCCTGCAAGGGCACGTCTGAAGAGTTTGAAGATCTGATTCCTGTATCCTGCCAGGGTGTATCTGTTGACGACTATTTTCCGGACTCGATTCCTGTATCCTGCCAGGGCACGTCTGAAGAGTTTGAAGATCTGATTCCTATATCCTGCCAGGGTGTATCTGTTGACGACTATTTTCCGGACTCGATTCCTGTATCCTGCCAGGGCACGTCTGAAGAGTTTGAAGATCTGATTCATGTATCTAGCCAGGGCGTATCTGTTGACGACTAATTCCATATTCGATTCCTGTATCCAGCCAGAGCACGTCTGAAGAGTTTGAAGATCTGATTCCTGTATCCAGCTAGGGCGTATCTGTTGACGACTATTTCTGGACTCGATTCCTGTATCCAGCCAGGGCACGTCTGAAGAGTTTGAAGATCTGATTTCTGTATCCTGCCAGGGTGTATCTGTTGACGACTATTTTCCAGACTCGATTCTTGTATCCTGCCAGGGCACGTCTGAAGAGTTTGAAGATCTGATTCCTGTATCCTGCCAGGGTGTATCTGTTGACGACTATTTTCCGGACTCGATTCCTGTATCCTGCCAGGGCACGTCTGAAGAGTTTGAAGATCCGATTCCTGTATCCTGCCAGGGTGTATCTGTTGACGACTATTTTCCGGACTCGATTCCTGTATCCTGCCAGGGCACGTCTGAAGAGTTTGAAGATCCGATTCCTGTATCCTGCCAGGGTGTATCTGTTGACGACTATTTTCCGGACTCGACTCCTGTATCCTGCCAGGGCACGTCTGAAGAGTTTGAAGATCCGATTCCTGTATCCTGCCAGGGTGTATCTGTTGACGACTATTTTACGGACTCGATTCCTGTATCCTGCCAGGGCACGTCTGAAGAGTTTGAAGATCCGATTCCTGTATCCTGCCAGGGTGTATCTGCTGACGACTATTTTCTGGACTCGATTCCTGTATCCTGCCAGGGCACGTCTGAAGAGTTTGAAGATCCGATTCCTGTATCTATCCAGGGCGTATCTGTTGACGACTAATTTCAGATTCGATTCCTGTATCTAGCCAGGGCATATCTGTGAGTAATTGATTGAAGATTCGATACCTGTATCCAGCCAGGGCACATCTACATAAAGAGTTTGAAGATCAACCCCTGTAACAGGCCAGGTACTTATTCTTTCTTTCTCAGGTATGCAAGTTCTCGCTAAGGAATCTCTTACGCGATCGACACCTAGATGGCATCTATAAGCCCATCCTCCCGTTACAGTTCCAAATGGCATCTATAAGCCCATTCCCGACAAGATTCTGTTACAGCTCCAGATGGCATCTATAAGCCCATCCTCCTATCCACCATCTTTCCAAATGGCATCTATAATCCCATTCCCTACATCACACTGCTAACATTCTACTATGTGAGTGCAAATTTCTGGGCACTCTAGTGTTCAATCATCTTCCACCCTCGGATTGTGAAAGGCACGCCAGCCAATCTACATCCTCAGGTCTAAGAAGATTGAACAGGGGCAACTGTTGCACCCCAAAATTTGCCCTCCCATATTTCCCAAAACATTTCAAGAAAAATTCACAAGTCCAACCCGGCGCGTCATATTCAGGTGTTCTTTCACCAAGATATCTCTGATAATGTATGCTCAAATTCAGAAGGTATCCAAATGTGTGAGTTTTCTCAAAGAAATATGGTGAAAAAGTGTGCTGAAAGTGCAGTTCTTATGCGCTAAAAAATTCATAACTTGAAGATCGTGGCTCGTTTTGAACCCGCTCTGGTGGCCAAATTTTCGTCTTGATATTATCTACGTTTTCATCTCTCACGTCTGGAAGCCAATTTCAATCAGAAAGTCTTCAAAAATATGGATTTATCAAGTATTTTCGTACAGAAAATTTGTGACAGAAGTTTATTTGCGTCATGTTCAGAAAATCATAACTTGGTCGATTTTCATTGTATCGAGCTGGTTCTGGCGCCAAAATTTCACAAATTGAGTTGGCTACATTTTCACAGAAGGTATTGAGTTCAAACGGTATTCAAAAGGCCTTCATTTTTTGCTCAGAGTGCGTGACACGCTGAAAATCCTGAATACTGAATATTATTTCATCTGGGCCGAAACTTCGAAAATTCATAACTCGGTCAATTTTTATCGGATTGGACTCATATTTTTACACAAGGTTACTGACTCATAGATCTACAACTTTGCTTCAAAGGTCGAGACCGGATTATGCTCCG
Organism: Vicia faba; assembly: GCA_948472305.1. Taxonomy (NCBI): domain Eukaryota; kingdom Viridiplantae; phylum Streptophyta; class Magnoliopsida; order Fabales; family Fabaceae; genus Vicia; species Vicia faba. The sequence continues at coordinate 490,295,031 of OX451739.1, forward strand.
ATCAATACCAGTTTTTTATTGAAGAACGTGTCAGAGTCGACACTGGAGCCCAAAATAAGTTTGTCTGAGCTGAAATTCAAAAATTCATAACTAATTCACCTTTTATCCGATTGAGCCGATTTTCGGACAGGAGTTAGTTCTCGATATCGGCTACATTTTGTTTTCACATTTCAACTTCAAAAATTGCACTTAAGTCCCTGTGATTTAGCCTGGAAAGTGACGAACTCAAGTGAACATTGGAGGCCCAATTGCACATTCAAAGCCCATTTTCTTTACCCTAATTTCCATTATATAATCACATTCTTTTCCCACAAAAAAAAGAGGAGAGAAAAAAACCCTTGCCACAACGCTATCAGAATATCAAATTCTTTCAAGAACCCTAAAACCTTGAAAATCCTTATTACAAATCCCTCTCTCACTACAAACAAGTCATTCAGTTACAAACCAACATCTCACTACTTCTTCAGTAAGAGTAAGGCTGGCGTGATCTCCATGATCAAAAGGGCATAAAAGCATTCATGTCACTACTTTTCCAGTAAGGGTAAGGTTGATTTGATCTCCATGATCAAAAGGGTATAATCATTCATACATGTCATATTGGTCTAAACATTAAATTTCTTCATATATTGGCTTTATTTGTATTTTATGATATATAGTGATTTATTTAATGTGTTCATGAGATTCAATACTGCAGATTTAGGCAGGATCCCTTGCAGGTTCATTAAGGAACGTTGAGGCCAAAACACAAATGGCCAAAAGCCAAATGGCCAAAATAAAACAGTTTATACATGACGCCAACAGCTGTTTCACCCCTCCAATCAGGCCCGTATACTCCTAAACTCTCTCTCTCTATTTGTATTATGTTCCTTTAATTAATTAATCATTATTATTTTTATTAATCACTAACCAATTAACATTTTTCCTAATAAAATCAAAAACACAAAAAATATTTTATTTATTAAAATTAACTTCATCACTTTTATTTTTGTAAATAAATTAATTTAATCAATTTAGCTTTAATTAGATTTTACTTTTAATATTTTTTGCAATATTTAAAATCAATTTAGAATATTAGGTTTTTATTAGCATTAATTCAATTTATTTTATTTCTTTAAAAACTCAAAAATTCAAAAATATTTTCATTATTTAATTTAATTTAATTGTTCATTTAATTTAATTCCATTTAATTCAAAAATAAACAAAAATCACTTTCTCTCAAAAAAGGGGTCAAAACCCCAAAAAACTCGCATCCGATTTAATTTCCCGCACGCGATCCATTTTTCCATATTATTGTACTTGCTTCCGGAATGTAATAACTTTAATTAGGACTTTATTTATTTATTGCTTTATTTTACTTTCCGCAATTTAAATTAAAGGGTTTGTTTTTGGCGATGTAAATACCCGACGCCTTGTAATAGCTTAGATTTAATTTTCCGCAATTTACTTTCCGCAATCATTAACTGTTAATTATGCATGACAAGACTTGTATGAAGAATAAAATCAATCTGTAGCTCACAAATAACATGTACAAGATAATCTTAACTGAATTGGACACACATGCACACTCCACTCCTAGGGTACGCCTCACTCGTTGTCTTCGAAACATGGTCGTCAAGTATAGGACGTTTTAGCGGTCGCTCTTATGTCCAAGATCCAATTACCTCGAAACAGTTGCCTCGAAATGGTTGCCTCAGATTAAAAAAGGATCTAGGACATTAGGGTTACCGCTAAGGCGTCCTACTATTGCTTTGGTGACCACACGTGTCCCTTAATCGAATTGACCTGAATACCTCCAACGACGGTGCTTCCTACTTCTCAATAGTGGGATAGCACTGTTTAAAGGACTCTTACACAGCCTAATTCCTTAGGGTAGGTAGATATCATGGGTACTTGCTCTTTTCAAAACAAACAAAAACAACTTTTCACACTGACACTTTCAAAAGCTTTCAAAACAAATTTTTCAAACACTCTTGAGGACAGATACAAGAGTCATTCAGAAATCTTTCAATGAAACTTTTTCAAACCCACTCACATTTTGAAAAGCAAATATTTTAAAAACATAAGAGCAAGTATCTAAGAGCCCATGGATAACCATGGATAGAAAGGGTGCTAACACCTTCCCTTTCTAGAAATCTACCTCCCGAACCGAGAAACGTTCTCATGAGGAATTTTGTTGTGCCTTTGTCCTGTCCATGTTGGAGAAAATAAAAGACGATGGCGACTCTTGCTTACCGCGACATACGCAATCCAGCTTTAAACAGTCAGCTCTATTTCCACTGATCACAGGATTTAACAAGCGAGAAAGCCTACAACATGAGATTATGCAACATAGATTGAAACTGGATCAGAAGTTCAGCATAAACGTAACTTAGATTAAGAACAAATGTCCAACTTTTGATCTTTGATTCTTCCTGCTCCAGCATGATCTGAAAGAGTTCTCAGACTTTTCAGAAAGCTTGTAACATTCTTTGTAACCCCCATTTGAATCATTTTTGCAAACTCTGATTGTACCTACATGAAAACTGGCCCAGAAGTTCTAATCAAATCCTGACTTGGAAATACTCAGAATTTACTAAGTGTTTTAGTTTCATGGACATGTCTTCAAGGATTTATAACTTGAAACCCCAACATTTCTAGGAAGAGTTCTATTCTGCAATGTTTTAGATCTCATTGGTATCTACAACTTCTGTGTAAGAAGTTTTTCCTGAATCATCTTGCATCATGATGAAAATCTGGCCAAAAGTTCCGAACTTATCATATTTTCATAACACTTAGAAAAATTTCTAAGTGTTTAGAACTTTGACTTTTTCCAAAGTATTTTTGACTTTTGATTTTCTTGATGAACCAACTTCATATTCTAACATGTCTTGATGAAATGTGATTCTTGAAACTTGATTTTGATCAAAAAGTCAATGTTTGACTTTTTAGTGTGAATTTTGACCATTTTGCCCTTGTGCCAATTCCAAACCTAAATTGATGTACCAGTGCTGCAAACTTGAGTCATGGAAGATCTTGTGATAAAATTATTAAGAAATGAGAGGGAAAATTTTGGGGTACAACAGCTGACCCTGATCAATCTTCTTACGCCTAAAGAGTTAGATTGGCGAGTCTACCATTCGTGACTTGAAGGTGGAAGATGATTGAACACTAGAGTGCCCAGAAATTTTCACTCGATGATGTGGTGGTTGATTGTGTAGGGAAAAGGGCTTAAATATTCCATTTTGAGAGATGGTGGAAAGGATTTGGAGATGGACTTATAGATGCCATCCAAAAGTGATTATTGGCAGAAATAGAAGAAGTATCAGAATAAATCTATGGTTCACTTATACTAAAATAGTGGATGTAGTAGGATGAGTACTAGAATAATCTCCATAAATGAATTGTATTTGACTCGTATCTGAAAGATGTACTGGATGAGTATCAGAATGGCGTCCGTATTTGAAGCGTATCTGAATTTTATCGGAAAGGTGTGCTAAATGAGTGGCAGAATGACATTCGTATCTGGATCGTATCTGGGCTGTATTTGAAAGGTATGTTGAATGAGTGACATAATGATATCCGTATCTGGATCGTATCTGGACTGTATTTGAAAGGTATGTTGAAAGAGTGGCAGAATGACATTTGTATCTGGACTATATTCCAGAAGAGAATCTGGTGTAAGTATCAGAATAATATCCATCTCTAGATCACATCTAAACTGTTTCTAGAAGATAATCTCGAGTAATTATTAGAATAATATCCGTCTCTGGATCACATCTGAACTGTTTCTAGAAGAGAATCTGGACTAAGTATCAGAATGTCGGTCGTATCTGGATCGCGTCTGAACTATTTCTAGAAGAGTGTATGAGAAGGAGCCCGTGTAGGATTATTTTAGATGGTCGTGTAGATAATTGTCCTGGCTTGTTGCAGGAATTAATCTACAATCAGTTGTTCTCAGATAGTTGTCCTGTCTTGTTTCAGGTATTAATCTGGAACTTGTTTTTGTTGGTCGTAGAGATAGTTGCTCTGGCTTGTTTCGGGTATTAATCTTTGACCTTAGAAAGAAAGATAATTTTCCTGGCTTGTTACAGGTGTTAATCTTCAATATGCCCATGTAAATAGCTCTCCTGGCTTGTTACAGGTATTAATCTGGAACTGTTGAAAATTGTTGACGATAGTTATCTGTTGATTGATCTTTCCTGAAAAGGTAAAGAATTAGTTGCATGCAATGTCATGATGTATGCATGGTGTAATGATGTTCTCAAAATAAATGAGATTGTGTTGTATGCATGTATCATGTATGTAATATGATGCATGAAATGTGAAATGTTATCGAAATGTATCTTTGTCTTGGAAAATACATCATTGACAAGTGGTAGGGAGTTTCAGGAAGCTGAATCACGGACGACCGTATGGGATGAAGAGTATGCACACCTTTCCAGGCTTTACTTTTTTAGAATGTTTCCGCTGGGGATTCCTGTTTTGAGGAGAACTCCAATGGGGAATGTTGATTTTGCTCGAGAAGAAAACTCTGTGGAGAGTGTTGATTCCTGATTAGGGTGAAGAGTTCAGGATTCTTAGCCATTCATTGCTCTACTGGGGAGTTATCTCTTGAAAATTAGTCGTTATCTGGTCGGATTCCAGGCTTCACAACGACTTGCTAGGGATAAAGAAATTAACGGTTATCTGGTTGTTTTTTCCAGGTTTTGTAGCAGCTTACTGGGGGTTGTAGAAAAGTCTACTAGGAAAGAGGAGTTGTGGTCCCTTGATTTGTGATAGTCTGAGAGGAAAATTCAAGTTGGGGAGTCTTGCCGTTTGTTGGGGAAATAAACCTTGTCGCCAATCTGTTGGAGAGGTGTTTTCTTTTGGTAGAACTCCTCGAGGATTCTGGAGATCAACTCAGTTGGAGATGTTTTCAGAGATTGAAATTCTGGCTGGGGACCACCCTATGAAAAAGACTTTGTGGGAGATCTGTCATTGCCCCTTGTAGCAAATGTTTGTAGTATTGCCAAGAAATGTTTGCCTGACCGTACATAACCCTTTGTTGGAGTTCATGTTCAGTGCCCCAATTGATTCATATACAGACTTGCCCTTGGTAATTCAGCACCTATCCAGATATTTCTTGGAATCTTGACTTGATTGCCCTAGGATAGTGATCATGCTGATGCCCCTTGCTTACAAGAGATATGTCATTGAAAGTGTCATCCCATTTGAAGTGATTTTGTTTCCTGAGAGAATTTTTGTTTTATGGATATTCGTCGTGCGAATTTCTCTGATGTCAAACAATTAGCCATATGCAAACATCGATATTCAGATAACGCAAAGTTTATGCTTGTCTTGGAGTTTTGTAAATACGTTTTAGCAGATAAAAGAAATTTGTAAGAATGTAAATTCAACTCAGGATTTAGAGTAAGCCCTTCAGGAGTCAGGATACCTTTTGTAATAGTATGCTTTCGAACTAACCCATGCTTCAATTAGGACTTTTGAAGGGTTGTAATGTGGCTTGGCTCACGGTTTAAGAAACAAAGGATAAGGCTCAAAGTTTATTTGCACCCTCCCATTCTTCGTGATGTTTTTCAGTCCTAAACTCAGTTAATTGTACGTTTGAACTCCAATTGAGTCTGGAACGACATTTTAGTGATGGTTTGGATAAGTTAAGTTAATCGGAAGGCGGTCATTTTTTGCAAAGATTTTTCATGTTGTTGAGAATTTTTAGTGACCTCTTTTTTGATTTAGTATCCCTGATTTTTCCTGACTGTTCTTATTTTTAAGATTACGGTCAGCGGAATGCCCCAGTTTTTCTTAAGTCTCCTTAGTAAGTTTTGACTTAGTGGGATTTTCTCTTGAGAGATAATGACTGCCTATTTTGGTAGGGAACCATCACCGTTTTTTTATTCCAGAGGAATGTTTTGATTCCCTTCGTTGTATACGAAATGAAAGTTTGCGACTGAACGCACATTTGAATTAACTAAGAGACTACCCTACCCCAGGTTTTAATTAAAGGTTTCAGTTTGTGTAAAAAGGAAACTCCTACTTCTTTGGCTCAAAGGGGTTGACTATGGATTATCATCCTTATAACTCCAGTGTTTAGGAATTTAAAGAATGTTTGTACATCGTCTGCAAGGTCTGTCCAAAAGCACACTGTATGAGATTATGGCATTGTTTTCGTCATCCTCCCTCTAAAGGCTTGCAACTTTTAAAACGAGAGTTGAATATCATAAAGGGAGTAAAAAGCATAGTTTAAATATAATGAAAATGAATGAATTAATTCAAGACAAACATATGCAATGGATTAACGAAACAAAGTTTGACATTAATAGGTAAATGTTTGAACAACAAAAGAGATTACAATTGAAAATTCAAAACGAACAGGACACTCTCAATGATTTGGCATAGGAGCAGTGATCACGTTAGGAGCCTCTGTAGGGTAGAACTCAATCTCCTTGGCATCATTCATGTCTTGGATCTTGTTCTTCAGAGCCCAACATTTATCTGTGTCGTGTCCAAGACTATCAGAATGGTATGCACACCTTTCATTGGGATGATAAGTAGGAGAAGAAGTGTTGGGTTCCGAAGAGGAGCCTTTAACGTAATCAGCTTTGCTTTCAACATGTGTTGTAGCGCTTGAGCTGGTGGCATGTTGATCTTAGTGAATTGTCTTTTAGGCGTGACCTCCTTACGCTGATGCCCCTGTTGCCTTTGTTGCACAAATGCAGGATTGGAGATCAGAATTGCCCTTATGTGCTGGTTGTGGTTACCTTGGTTATGACCCTTTTGACCGTATGCAGCATCAGAATCTTTCTTCCCAATAATAGGTTATTTCCCTGCACTCGAAGATGCACCCCATTTGATTTTACCGCTTTTGATGACAACTTCGACTCTTTCGGCAGTCACTATTAGCTCAGTGAACTCGGCTGAGGAGCTTCCGATTAGGTGATTGAAGAAAGGTCCCATCAAAGTTCCCATAAAGATGTCAATCAACTCCCTGTCAGTTAAGGGTGGCTGCACCTTGCCAGCCAGGTCTCTCCACTTTTGGGCGTATTCTTTGAAGCCCTCGTTGGAATGCATGGTCATATTCTGCAACTGCACACGAGTTGGTGCAAGATCAACATTGTATTGGTACTTCTTGTAGAAAGCAGCAGCTAGATCTTCCCAAGCGTGAATGTGGGAACTCTCCAACTGATAGAACCACTCAAGTTGCGTCCCAGCTAAGCTCTCTTGGAAGAAATGGATCTAGAGTTTCTGATCAGTTGTGTATGGTTGAATCTTGCGGACATAAGACTTCAGATGCATCTTAGGACAAGAGACCCCATCATACGTGGAAAAGGTAGGGATTTTGAACTTTGGTGGGATAACCACTCCAGAAACCAACCCATGTCTCCTATGTCCAAGCCAGGCACATCTTGGATCTCCATAGCTTTTAGTCTATCTTCCAGTTGTTTGTATTTTTCATCCGCTGGTGGATATTGCTCCTCAGAATAGTCTTCATCATCAGTAGCTATGTTAGCTCTAATGCTTCTAGCTTCCTCTTCTTGATTTTCTTCTTCTTTAGAAGAAGCATCTTCTTTTTGAGCTAGTTGGGCATGCCCCTTGGACCTTCTTCCCACGTTGAGGATGACAACCCTTTTCTTAATCTTCTTCTTGCTCTCTTTGGTGAAGAGTGTTTTCAGATCTTCCTGCCCCTTAGCCAGAGCCAGGAACAATTGTTGAAATTGAGCATTTTGTGCTTGGAGATGCTTCACCGCTTGTTCCATATCCATCTTACTGAAATAAATGGTAGGAAGATAAAAAAGACTTGTATGGGAGAGACCTGTCATGATATGATGCGTGATATATGGATGCATGTTTTCAAGGATCTCGCGGGGTAAACACAAGAAGATGTTAGAAGTTGCTTACAACTTTGACTAGAGAACTTCGTATCGGTGGATGTCCTTCCACGAGAAATAAGTCCACCATGTCGAGTGGGTCATAGCTCCTGACTCAAGTTGTTATACTTTGATCTTTGACGGTGTTTAGTTAGAGGAAAATAAATCCTCTTTCCCCTTGATAGACGTCCGATTCAACGTGACCCTGCATCATGGGCTCTTGAGATCCTTGAAATGACTATTGAAAGTGCTATGGTATGATGTCATGATGTTATGTACAAGTATGCAAAGCAAGCAAGTTTTTATGTACAATTAATCATATACACAAAGCAGACAAGTCCTTAGGTTTAGGCTTGCATGGAGTTTATAGGTAAGTACCCTCTTGAAGTTTAGTTGGCTCAACTTGTCCTAGTAATAGTAACTGGGTTCTATGGGATCTCAATATCAATAATCTTTCTTCAACGGACATTGTTTCAGTGCAAGCCTCTTTAATGGAGGCCGAAATATCCCGAAAGTCCGATCTCAATGAGTGTAGCATCGAGTATCAACCAACTTCAGACTGCACCAAATCTGGCTATCTCACTACTTCCAAATGGCCAAGTTGTTCAGTTAAGGTTCTAAGGTCAGTTAGTGCTTCATGACGCCACACAACGGCCCCATATTCTCCTTGACTACTCAAGGGCTATCGGTACCAACAAATGTGTCACACTAATGTAACTATTGCTTCAACCATGTCGGTATACCCCGCACAATTTCCAAAATCTATCTCTACTTACCTAAAAGGTGCCCCAGATCTGGGTAGAGGATCAAAACAAGCCCAAACAAGGAACCATAATGTAAAGCCAGCAAGTCAAACAAAGAAAAGCAAGTAAAGGTGATATATCCCTAAGGTAACCCCACTTTTAAACACTCTCACCAGCAGAGTCGCCAGTTCTATAATACGGTGGGAGAACTGAATTGGATGTTTTGCGTTTTATCGTAATTATTGCAGATAGCAAGAGTCGCCACCAACTTTTATTTTATCCAATAAAGGAAAGGGTGAAAAGAACAGGAAAGACCTTTGAGATTATTTTGAGTTCGGGGGGTAGATTATGAAAAGGGAAGGTGTTAGCACCCTTTTCATCCATAGTTATCTATGGGCTCTTAGTTGTTTGCTAGATCGCTTTTGAAATTGCTTTGTTTGAAATGTGTTTGTGGTGGGTTTTGAAAGTATTTTTGAAAAGCGCCTTTGTTTAGGAAAATTTTATAATGATTCTCGTCTCTATAAGAATGCATACAAATTGTTGGACTTTTGAAAATATTTCATGTTTTGAAAGTGTTTGGTGTGTTTAAAAAGATGTTTGTTTTGAAGATGGATTGTGAGCAAGCAACTAAGAACGTTCTACCTACTCAAAAAGTCTTTTGTTCATTCCTTCCTTTGATATTTCTATCTTACCATTGATTGGTAAGAAGCCTTTTCTTTGGATGTAAAGGGACGGGCGTGGGTCATCGTATAGTCATGATAGCAATGTTGTGAGTTATCTTAGCATTTCTCTTGAGGGACTAAGATCATTTGTAAGGCAACATTCAAAGTGTCATCGAGGGTCTATGATCTTGTATTTTTTGATCGTTTTTGCTAAGACGCCACACATGTGTCCTATCTTCAATTTCATGACCAATTATTAATTGTTTCTATTTTATTTAATTTTTATTGATTTAATTCATTTTAAATCGATATTAATTCAAATAAAATCCAAAAATTGATGGAATAAGATTTTTTGATCATTCACAGGTCTTCATTATCAAGATACACCTAATAAAATTTGTATCAAGCTTTGTTATGCACAAAAAATTAGATTTGGACAATTTTGGAAACTTTATCAATGGTGATCATATCATATCTCAATATCTTCAATGCACATGGATTAAAGCCCAATTCTTGACCTAATGCAATCCCATATACACACACAAGCCAGGGATATCAAGAACACGACCTAAGCACTGCAAAAACGGCCAAACCAAAACTGGAAAAAACCTTGAAAAGTTGGAGATCGAAATCCATATTGGAGGTGTTTTCAAAGCAAAATCTCCACATAGCTCTCTTGCCTGATATCCAGTGGAGCTAAAGCAATCAAGACCAAGTCCTGAAACCACTAGAATCGCGCTGTAAGTGCTCACGAACATAGCTCTGAACATGGAATCGTGAATCCATGTTCTTGCATTTTTTTGCCAAATCGTTTGTGCATTCATGTTTAACGTCCAATTTCCAACATTCCTGCATTATTCAATTTTGTTTTCATGGCCTATAACCTTAGATCCGAAGCTAGGATTTGTGTTCTTGTTTTTTAGGCATTTTTGATACAGGTAAAATTAGGACAAATAATTGGTACAGGGATGTTCAGTGGAAAGAGACGAGTACGATGGTATTCTTAAAACTCGTTTCCAAGGCCTACAGATGATTTTTGAGGGCGGCCATGGATTCAGCTGCGAATAAAATCCGCAGGTAAAATTCCTGGTTATTTCAATGAAGAAGACGAAGGCGTGTCTTCTTCCTATTGGTCCAATCAAACTGCGCGCCACTTTTTTTTATTTTTTCAGGAATAACGCTTTGTTTTGCATATAATAATTGTCACTTATATTAATAACAAACAAGCATAATGGATGAGTTGGTAAGCGCACTATGTCAAAACCCCTTGGGACCTGGGTTCGAATCCCAGGTCCCCCAAAAAACATTTGTTTAATTTTTCTTCAGGTATTCTCATGCAGCGCCTAAAGTGTAATACACCATATGCCTCATGGATCCAGGCGCCAGATGGCCTCCAGGACAAATCCAAGGGTCCAGATTGCAAGCTCATCATACTCCTTAGTCAAAGGCACGCGCTGGATTGGGAAAGTCAAACAAGGCTGAATGAAAGTGGGCCAAAAAATTGCCAGACTCACCACCAATTTGGGGCCAGCACCCCCCTTGGTTATTTCTTTTCATATTTCATTTTTTTTATTATTTAATCATTTTATTAATCATTATTATTATTTATACTAACCAATTAATTTTTTTTTTCTCAAAAAATCAAAAACACAAAAAAATTTTATTTTTGTTAATTTCATTATTTTATTTTGTAAATAAATAATTAATTAATTTAGTGTTAATTAGGTTAATTTTAACATTTTTGCAACAAATTAAAATTAATGTAGAATTAGGGTTTTTTTAATAACTTTTAACCATTTTTATTTTATTTCCTTAGATATAAAAAACCAAAAATATTTTCATTATTTAATTTAATTTAATTGTTCGTTTAATTTAATTCAATAATTTTAAAAAATAACAAAAAAACATGCTTTCTTTCAAAAAAGGGTCAAAACCCTAAAAATACGTCTATTTAATTTTCTCGCACGCGATCCATATTTCAATATTGTAATTGCTTCCGGTTTGTAATAGCTTTTAATTAGGACTTTATTTATTTATCGCTTTATTTTTATTTTCCGCAATTTAAATTAAAGGGTTTGTCTTTGGCGATGTAAATACCCGACGCCTTGTAATAACTTAGATTTAATTTCCGCAAATTTAATTTCCGCAACTATACAATGTTAAATGTTTGATAAATAGGCAATGAATGACAAGATCAATCTTTAACTTAAAATCAACAATAGCTCACCCATGACATGTACAGATAAAATTAACCGAAGTAACACACTTGCACATGCCACTCTTAGGGTACACCTCACTTGGTTGCCTCGAACGTGGTCATTGAGTATAGGAAGTTTTAGAGGTCGCCCTCTTGCCCAAAGATCATAAGTTGCCTCGAAACGGTTGCCTCGGAAAAATAATCTAAGACATTAGGGTTACCGCTAAGGCGTCCTAACATTGCTTTAGTGACCACACGTCCCTTAATCGAATTGACCCGAAAACTCCAACGACGATGCTACCTACTCCTCAATAGTGGGATATCATTGTCTAAAGGACATTAGCACAGTTTAATTCCTTTTTCGAGTAGGTAGATGGTTCTTAAGCACTTGCTCCTTTTTAAAACAAAACAAAACTTTTCGCACTTACACTCTCTTCAAAACAAAAACTCTTTTCAAACCCACAAACACAAAGAAAAGCAAACTTTTGAAAACACAATGAGCAAGTACCTAAGAGCCCGTGGATAACCACGGATAAAAATGGTGCTAACACCTTCCCTTTCTATAATCTACCTCCCGAACCCGAGAAATATCTCAAAAAGGAATTTTTTTGTGCTTTTGTCCTTTCCTTGTTGGATAAAATAAAAAGACGGTGGCGACTCTTGCTTACCGCGACATTTTGCAAAAACAAACGCAAACGCGAACCAGCATTCCAAAACATTCAGTTCTCATTCCCACCGTTCACAGAACTGGCGACTCTGCTGGGGAAACATAAGTGAGGTGTACCTTAGGATTAGATCATTGTGTTTTCAATTGTATGTTTTGTATGCTTTAATTTTGTGGGCTTGTATCGGAGTTCTATAGAACCTAACCCAGATCTAGAGGCACCCTTTAGGTAAGTAGCAATAAATTTTGAGGGAACTGTCTGGCCTAGACCGACACGGTTGAAGCAGTAGCTACGTTGGTGTGGCACTTTAATTTGTACCGATATTCCTTGTGTTGGAACGAGGAGAATATGGGTCTTCTAAGGGGTCATTAAGCACCAACTGACCTTAGAACCTTAAATTGACCAACTTGGCCATAGAACAGTAGCAGTATGCTACACTCATTGAGACTAAACTCTGGCGATGATTCTGGCCGCAAGAAAAGGTTGCTAAATTGGAATTATGACCGATTGAGGGTAGTCAGTGATATTGAGATCCTCTAGAACCCGGTTACTATTTTCAGGACAGGTTTAAACCAACTGAACTGAAAGAGGGTAGTACCTAAGCTCCATGCCAGCCTAAAATCTAAGGGCTCTCAATGTGACTTGTGTCCTTTACCATGTTTGCTATTTATGGATACTTGCGGTGTGCCTTTATCATGACATCATGACATCATAACATTGCATACATCTTGCATAAGACTAACCTATTTCAAAGACAAGAGGGTTTCATCTTTGCTCTGTTTTGTAGGTCATCATGATGCCCATGCGTAAGAATACTATCCGGATCAACTTTGTCCAAGTCCCTACCTTGCTTAAAGAGTTGGTTGCCAAGATGCCTGACACTACTTCTTTCATCAGGAGGCATGGTTCTCTTCTCAGTTTGGTCACCTCCAAATTGGACGAGCAGATGATGAGTGTCCTGGTCCAATTCTATGATCCGCTAGACCATTGTTTTACTTTCCAGGACTTCCAGTTGGTTCCCACCCTAGAAGAGTTCTCTGAGCTGCTCGGTATCTCTGTTCTGGAGCAGACCCCGTTTACTGGTTGGGAGAAGACCCTTAGGCCCGAAGAAATTGTCGCAGCCCTTCATTTGACTAAACAGGAGGTAATGGCTAATTGGGAGACTAGGAGTGGAGCAAAAGGATTTCTGACTAAGTTCTTGGTTGGCAAGGCTAACTACTTCTGAGATAGCCTAGACTTTAAGGCATTCGAGGATATTCTAGCTCTTCTGATTTATGGCTTAGTATTGTTTCCAAATCCTGACACTTTTGTTGATGTGAATGCCATAAAGATCTTCATCTCTCAGAACCCTGTACCCACTCTCTTTGGTGACATTCTTCATCAGCTCTATGCTCGTATTGCTCGAAAGCGGGGAACCTTGATGTGCTGTGCTCCTTTATTGTCGAGGTGGTTTATTTCGCACCTCCCTAAGTCAGTATTGAAGAACAAAGAAGGAATGGGCTGGGCTTATAGGGTGATGTCTCTCTCTCATAACGACATCATTTGGACTCTCAAAGGTATGGACGAGGTGACTATCATTGATTGTTGTGGAGAGTATCCTAATGTTCCATTGATCGAAACCCATGGAGGAATTTCTTACAACCCATGCTTAGCTCTCCGTCAGTTTGGAAGAGCCATAAGAGAAGGACCTCACGAGCTGCTAATGCCTCATATCATCTTTGACTTTCAAGGGGATAGCGACGAGCAGCATCGCAGATTCATAAGGGCTTGGGATAGAGTTCACCAATCTGATCCACATGAGTTGGGCCCAAAGACTTCTCTGCCAATGGATCCATATCTCAGATGGGTCCGTATCCGCACCCAGAAGCTAGGTATGCCATATGAAGCTTTCCGGCCTGTCACTCTTGAAGTTGCTAATGAAGAAGGGGTTCTTCCAACCATTCTCCATCCTTATATGCCCACTGACATTGGGGCACTGAAGAGATCTTATATGAAACTGCAGGAAGAACGAGATTCTTATCGGGAGAAGTTCAACGAGCAGGAGCAGGAGCAGAAGATCCAGAGGTTGACTTGTAATCTCAAGCCTCAACTCAACTTTAGTTTTGATGAAAGACAAACAAGCTAGTTTGATGAAAGACAAACAAGCATTATGGAAAGAAGGAAAAGAAGTGGAAATCAACTTAAAGCATCATTCACTCAAAGCTTCAAGGAACTTGGCAAGCAATCAAGTATATCAATTCTCAATTAAACTACATTGATTAGAAATGCTCAAAAATGATATACACACTTGCCACATCTCTTCAATTATATTTCAAAACATTTTTTAAGTTTTTCTCTGCTGTAAATCGATTAACATCTTGTGTAAATCGATTTACACATGTTTTTTCAAAAAACTGTTTGCTCCTGCCAGCAATCGATTTACAGGTTGTGTAAATCGATTGATCACAGAACAAACTGATTTTTTAACACTTGTAAATCGATTGACACAACATGCTAATCGATTTACACTTCAAATTTTTTGAAATTCTGAACGTTACAAACACGTGCAATCGATTTGCATGTTATGTTAATGGATTTGCACATTGAAAATTTTGAAAAATCTGAACTGGTTTCAAGATATCCTTCATACCTTTTCTCCAATAGTTGCATGATCAAACATTGCATCTTGTCAAGTTTTACAAACAGAAAAGTGTCCTTTTGGAAAGGTATCTTGATTACTATATATTACAAAATATTTCAAATCATAAACAACTCTTCTCTTGCAATAAAATTTGAACTTTGTAAAATATTCAAACTTCATATTTCGTAACTTTTAAGAACAAAGATTTTCTGCACTTTCACACATATAAAGAACAGAAATCTTTGAGCATTATCTAACCATTGTGTTACAGTTTGAATTGCTTACAAGAGAAGAAAGAAGAAACTTCAAAGAAGTCACTCTATGTGATCAACATCTTTCAAGAAATCATACTTCATAAAAACATACAAAGTGTAACTTATTTCCAGGATTGTTGGAATTAAGTATTAGATTACTTTTGTTCCTTGTTGTCCATTATTGGAAACAAGAGGTATCTTTTGAGAGGATTGTTCTCATTAGACTTATTGGAAATCCAAGAGGGTGTTCTTGGTTATTTGTTAGGTTCTTTAGTGGATAAGACTAGGAAGAGTCTTGTAAAAGTTCTAACAATATAGTAAAATCTCTTGCGTGTTTGCAAGGGGACTGGACGTACTTCCGGGGTGTGGAAGGAACCAGGATAATTCTCCGTGTCTCTTTACTTTCTGCACTTTACAGTTTTCAAAGCACTAAATCAAAACCAGAAAGTATAAAATAAGTCAAAAATCGACCACCACCTAATTCACCCCCCCTCTTAGGCGCAATCTTAATCTTACAATTGGTATCAAAGCAGGTTATAGGTAACCTGCTCCTAGAGATCCAGAATGGCTTCCGCAAATCATCAACCAGTTTTCAGAGATGGTGGTAGTAACAACAAGCCTCCTCTATTCTGTGGTGAATATTTTGACTTTTGGAAAATACGCATGAAGGCGCATTTAGAAGCACAAGGAGAGGAAGTATGGGATGCTGTTGAAAATGGTCCATTTATCCCGATAACGGTAATCAATGGCGTTGGGTCTGCAAAGCCCAAAACTGCATGGGACGACGATGATAAAAAGAAAGTTCTCTATGACAAAAAGGCAATAAACCTTCTTCAAGGTGCACTCAGTATGGACGAATTTTTCCGTGTCTCAAACTGCAAAACAGCAAAGGAAATCTGGGATACCTTGGTTCAAACTCATGAAGGAACGGCTGAAGTAAAAAGATCAAGGCTAAATACCTTGAGTCAAGAATATGAACTATTTCGAATGCAGCCCGGAGAATCCATTCTTGACTTACAAAAGAGATTTGTGCATTTGACAAATCACTTAATTGCTCTTGGTAAAACCCTGTCAAATGATGAACTCAACTTGAAAATCCTTAGATCATTGACTAGGGAATGGCAACCAAAGGTAACGGCAATCTCGGAAAAGAAGAGTCTCTCCGCAATGACTTCCGCTACATTATTCGGCAAACTTCAAGAATACGAAACGGAACTCGGTAGACTTGAAAAACATGAGAATCTAGAAAAGAAGTCCAAAAACATTGCCTTAAAAATTGATTCAAAAGAAGTGGTAAAAGAAGACAATCCGGAAGAAGATGAAAATTTCATGCTTCTAGTGAAAAGACTTGGGAAGTTTTTTGGCAGAAATGACAAAGGCGGATCTCATGCACATAAGAGAAAGCACTTCAAGAAAAGAGAAGCCTCCACATCAACTCAAGATGTCTCATGTTATGAATGTGGAAAGCAAGGACACATCAAGCCAAACTGTCCAAATCTCACAAAGAAAAATGGATTCAAAGGAAAGGACTCAAAACAAAAGAAAGCCTACATAGCATGGGAAGATAATGATATGAGCAGTTCATCGGAATCGGAAAGCGACGAATGTGCAAACTTAGCCTTAATGGCATCGCATCACTCCGACAATGAAGAA
The DNA here is from genome assembly GCA_948472305.1 of Vicia faba. Lineage (NCBI taxonomy): Eukaryota > Viridiplantae > Streptophyta > Magnoliopsida > Fabales > Fabaceae > Vicia > Vicia faba. Next base: position 490,311,669 of record OX451739.1, read on the forward strand.
GAGGTTAGTAATGAATTTAATCTTTTTGATGATGATGTTCAAGGTGCAATTGATGAACTCTTGAAAGAATGCAAAAGTTTATACAAAAAGGTGTCTAAACAAGAAAAAGAACTTCTAATTTGTCTAGAAAAAATTGACACCATGACTAAAGATTTTGATCTTCAAAAACAGAATTTTATTAAAGAAAAGGAAACCTTTGCATGCTCCAAGTGTGAATCAAATGTCTTTCAAATTGTTCAATTGAAAAGAGTCATTGAACGATATGAAAAAGGACAAATAGGATTGGAAGGATTACTAAGCCAACAACGTTATCCAAATGATAAAAGAGGTCTTGGTTATGTGAATACTAAGAAACCAAGTAACAATCCCACTGTTTTTGTAAAGGCTAGTAATAGTTCCAATCCCAAGAAAGTAGAAAAGAAGCAAGTTGTTCATAATCATCAAAAGAAAAAGGCTAATGTATCTAAAAGAAAACAAATGCCTAGATACAATAGCAAATTTGTTCCAAACTGTTTTTACTGTGGTATTATTAGTCACACACCAAATGCATGCTATATTAGAAATTTCAGTATGGCTAGTGGACATTATGCATGGGTGAAAAAGGGAACTAACTATGAAGGACCCAAGGCAACTTGGGTACCTAACAAGAAATAATTTGTTTTTGTAGGTATGCTTGAAATCCACTTCAAATGTTTGGTATCTTGACAGTGGATGTTCAAAGCATATGACAGGAGATGTACACCAATTTTCATATCTAGTACATAAAGCCAAAGGGTATGTCACCTATGGAGACAACACCAAAGGAAAGATTCTTGGCGTTGGAATAGTTGGCACACCTCCATCCATTCAAATTGAGGATGTTCTCTATGTTGAAGGATTAAAGCACAACCTTCTTAGCATAAGTCAACTTTGCGATAGAGGGTTCAAGATCAAATTCAACAAAGAAGAATGCCTTATTATGGATGAGGCAACCAATGAGGTAAAACTCAAAGGTATAAGATCTAACAATATTTTTGTGATTACTCTAGATGATTTGTCTATGAAGGTACAATGTCTTATGGTAAACAACAATGACGCTTGGTTATGGCATAAGAGGATTGCTCACATTCACATGGAGCACTTGAACAAATTGGTTAAGCATGACTTAGTTATTGGTCTACCAAAGATGAAGTTCATCAAAGACAAATTATGTAGTGCATGCCAAAAGGGAAAACAGACCAAATCAACTTTCAATACAAAGAATGTGGTTTCAACAACAAGACCACTTTAATTGTTGCACATGGATCTTTTTGGTCCATCGAGAACAAGAAGCTTCGGAGGTAACATTTATGCATTAGTTATTGTAGATGATTTTTCCCGTTTCACTTGGACTTTGTTTTTAGTACACAAGAATGAAGCTTTCAAGGCATTCAAGAGATATGCAAAACAAGTTCAAAATGAGAAGTCATCAAAGATAACATCAATCCGAAGTGATCACGGTGGAGAGTTCCAAAACAGTCTATTTGAAGAATTTTGTGAAGAAAATGGGATCTTTCACAATTTTTCAGCACCAAGAACTCCACAACAAAATGGAGTAGTTGAAAGGAAAAATAGGTCTTTGGTGGAACTTGCTAGAACCATGCTAAGTGACTCAAGTTTGCCTAAATATTTTTGGGCGGATGCGGTAAGCACGGCATGTTATGTAAGCAATCGCGTGATCATAAGACCTATTCTAAAGAAAACTCCATATGAGATTTACAAAGGAAGAAAACCAAATATCTCTCACTTTCATATTTTCGGGTGCAAATGTTTTGTCCTTAACAACGACAAAGACAATCTCGGTAAGTTTGATGAAAAATCGGATGAAGGTATCTTTCTCGGTTACTCCCTTTCTAGCAAAGCTTTTAGAATTTACAATAAAAGAACTTTAACTATAGAAGAATCAATGCATGTTTCTTTTGATGAATCTAACACCTCCAAGGAGGAAGTTGTTATTTGTGATGATGATGATTCTATAGATCTATCTCATGAGATTTCCTATGGAGATGGCAAAATGGTCAATCCGGAACAAACACATGAACTTTCACATCAAAATGAAAATGATGATGATCTTCCTCAAGAATGGAGAACTCATCGTGATCATCCAATTGACAATATAATTGGAGATATTAGCAAAGGAGTATCTACTCGGCTAAATCTTAAGGATGCATGCTTAAATATGGCGTTTGTATCTCAAGTTGAACCTTCTAAAGTGGCTCAAGCACTAGAAGATGATCAATGGATCCTTGCCATGCAAGAGGAGTTAAACCAATTCGAGCGGAACGAAGTTTGGGAACTTGTTCCTAATCCAGGAAATAAACGTATCATTGGAACCAAATGGGTTTTCAAAAACACGATGGATGAAAATGGAATAATCACTCGAAACAAGGCAAGACTAGTTGCTCAAGGATACAACCAAGAGGAAGGAATTGATTTTGAAGAAACTTTTGCTCCGGTAGCACGTTTGGAAGCAATAAGACTATTACTTGCATATGCATGCTCATTGGACTTTGAACTTTTTCAAATGGATGTAAAAAGCGCATTTCTCAACGGATTCATAAATGAAGAAGTCTATGTAAAGCAACCTCCCGGATTTGAAGACTTCAAACATCCTAATCATGTCTTCAAACTGAAGAAAGCTCTCTATGGGCTGAAGCAAGCACCAAGGGCTTGGTATGATAGACTAAGCGCATTTCTATGTGAAAAAGGGTTTGTAAAGGGTAAAGTTGATACCACTCTCTTCATAAAAAATGTTAATCATCATACCTTACTTGTACAAATCTATGTAGATGATATTGTTTTCGGTTCAACTAACCAAAATATGTGCAAGGAATTTTCATCTATGATGCAAGGAGAGTTTGAGATGTCTATGATGGGAAGATTGAATTTCTTTCTTGGTCTTCAAATTAAGCAACTCAAACATGGTATTTTCGTAAACCAATCAAAATATTGCAAAGACCTTATAAAGAAGTTTGAGATGGATAGTAGCAAAGAAAGTGCAATTCCTATGGGATCCGGCACCTATCTTGATCCAGATGAATCAGGGAATTCTATTGACATAACTAAGTATCGTGGAATGATTGGCTCACTCATTTATTTAACAGCAAGTAGACCTGACATTATGTTCAGCGTTTGCCTATGTGCAAGATATCAAGCCAATCCTAAAGAGTCTCACCTTGCAGCAGTCAAGCGCATAATAAAATATCTCAAAGGAACAACCAACGTCGGATTATGGTATCCAAAAGGTAGTATGTGCAATCTAGTTGGTTATTCTGATGCTGACTATGCAGGTTGCAAAATTGATCGCAAAAGTACTAGTGGAACATGTCACATTCTTGGAAATGCCTTGGTTTCATGGTCATGCAAAAAGCAAGCAAGCGTAGCTCTCAGCACTGCCGAAGTAGAATACATTGCGGCTGGAAGTGGATGCGCTCAAATTCTTTGGCTAAAACAACAATTACTTGACTATGGAGTAAACCTTGGATGCATTCCTCTTCGATGTGATAACACAAGCGCGATCAATATTACAAAAAATCCAGTTATGCATTCCCGGATGAAACATATTGACATCAGACATCATTTCATCTGAGACCATGTACTCAAAGGAGATGTCGAGATCACATTTGTGGATACTCAAAATCAACTCGCGGACATCTTCACAAAACCACTTGCAAAGGATGCATTTTTCAAAATTCGTCGTGAACTTGGAATCCTCGATGAACAAGATATTTAAGGTGCACTCAATCCTTAACTATACCTTAATGTACATATATATGTGGTTAGACATTGTTTCAAATGTTAAAAATAATGATGTTTTAAATTTTTTCTTTAAGAAAATCGATTTACACCATATGTCAATCGATTTACTACTGAAGCAAATCATTTCTTTTAATAAAATCTTTTGTGTAAATCGATTTACACCATATGTCAATCGATTTACTACTGAAGCAAATCATTTCTTTTAATAAAATCTTTTGTGTAAATCGATTTACACAATATGTAAATCGATTTACCACTGAACGAAAATTATTTTTTATGAAAATGTTCTGTGTAAATCGATTTAACCAAGGGGCAAATCGATTTACCACAGAATCTGAAGCATTTTCTGTGTATTTTCTCTATGAAATTTATTGTTTAACATGTGATACTTGTATGAGCTTTTAATATATTGGTCAAACATTCATTGTCTCTCAACCTCCCATCTTACTATTGCCCAATCAATGAAACCTTGACCAAATCACCAAATTAAAACCTCATAAAGACCTCACTTACTCTCTATATTATTTAAACTCACCAAAACTATCTCATAACACCAACACACTCTCTCACATAACAAAGAACTTTATATCTCTCTTTTCAAAACCCTAACAAGATCCATGGCTCCCAAGAGAAAAGCCTCTGCCTCAGAGAAAGGAAAGAAGCAAGCTTCGTCAACATCTGAAAACTATGTGCTCGAGTACCTCTCGGATCCACAACGGGACAGATTTCTCAAGCATTTTCAAAAGAAAATCATCTCTACTCCAAAGTTTGGTATGTTATCTACTTTTCCAGATGAATGCTTCTCATTTTAAAGAGATTTCATTGCTTATGGTTTAGAACCATTAATATCTTCACATGGTTTCTATTACCCGGATCTGGTTAGAATTTTCTACAGCAATATGTGCTATGACAACAACAAATGTTATACATATGTCCTTGGAAAAAGAATCCCTCTGTATTCCAAAACTATTGGCAGAATTTTGAACATTCCATATTCTGGAAGTACCCTCTATGATCCAGAAGATGCTGCTTGGGAAAACTATCAGAAGCGAGAATTTTTCTATAGCATTGGAAGATTATCAGAATCTGAATACTGTGCCAAGCGGATTCAAAGTCTTGGCGGGGTTACTCCAGCTAGGGACACATGGAGTGCTGGAAATTTCCATATTGATGATAGGTTGTTTCACTATTTTCTGGTGTATATTCTGTTTCCTAGAGCAGGGAATCATTGTACAGTGACCGACCTAGAATTGCAAATCATCTATGCAAGGAAAAATGGAATCCCGGTTAATTGGGCAAAATTGATTGTGGTGCATATGCTAAAAGTTGCCGCAAGGGCCACCTTTCTACCATATGCATATTTCATTACAAGGATTATGGCAGCTTTTGATATAGATTTCACTGGATTTGAGCGGATTGAAATGGATCCAATCACCACTAGGATCTCCATCAAAAATGTTGATTCAAGGATGGGTGTTCATTTAAATGCTGAAGCAAAAACCATCACTTACATTGGAGAAGATGTTGTTGGCGATGAAGGTAATAATGTAGATGAAGAAGACCATGAAGTTCCTCCTCCTGCTGCGTCTTCTGGTCCAACAAATCAAGATGTTATGGATTTCATGACGCAAAAGTTTGCTTCTCTCAATTCTAACATCAATGCTCGATGGACTGAGATAAATGACTCTACCTCATCTCGAATAGATGCTTTTCAGAATGATGTGAACCAACAATTTTCATATCTTTATTCACATCTTCATATCCCTCCATACGACCCAACCAATCTTGCACCTCCGCCTCTTCAATACACCGAACCACCTCTTCAACAACAATTTCCTTATCAAGGACCTTTCTAAAATGTTCTTGATCAATGTTATTAAATTCTTATTATAAGTATCATTATGGATTTTGTCTTGTTTTATTTCAAGTGTTCATTTTATGTATTGTGTTTTAAAACTTTGTTCGATAATTTTGAAAGTTTTGTGTTTTTCATTCATGTTCCTATACATTTCTTTCTGGTATAATTTCTTGTTGCATCTTTCCCTTCTTTTTGATAATGTCAAAGGGGGAGAAGGATGTAATAGCACTTTATGGTTGTTTGTTTTCATTGTCTCTACAGAGCAAGCTTTCAAATCTTCTCAGGGGGAGAAATCTTCTCAGGGGGAGAAAACACATTCTGCTAAAATTCTGATCAACACATAAAGGAAAATGGTTTGTCATCATCAAAAAGGGGGAGAATGTAATCTCAAGCCTCAACTCAACTTTAGTTTTGATGAAAGACAAACAAGCTAGTTTGATGAAAGACAAACGAGCATTATGGAAAGAAGGAAAAGAAGTGGAAATCAACTTAAAGCATCATTCACTCAAAGCTTCAAGGAACTTGGCAAGCAATCAAGTATATCAATTCTCAATTAAACTACATTGATTAGAAATGCTCAAAAATGATATACACACTTGCCACATCTCTTCAATTATATTTCAAAACATTTTTTAAGTTTTTCTCTGCTGTAAATCAATTAACATCTTGTGTAAATCGATTTACACATGTTTTTTCAAAAAACTGTTTGCTCCTGCCAGCAATCGATTTACAGGTTGTGTAAATCGATTGATCACAGAACAAACTGATTTTTTAACACTTGTAAATCGATTGACACAACATGCTAATCGATTTACACTTCAAATTTTTTGAAATTCTGAACGTTACAAACACGTGCAATCAATTTGCATGTTATGTTAATCGATTTGCACATTGAAAATTTTGAAAAATCTGAACTGGTTTCAAGATATCCTTCATACCTTTTCTCCAATAGTTGCATGATCAAACATTGCATCTTGTCAAGTTTTACAAACAGAAAAGTGTCCTTTTGGAAAGGTATCTTGATTACTATATATTACAAAATATTTCAAATCATAAACAACTCTTCTCTTGCAATAAAATCTGAACTTTGTAAAATATTCAAACTTCATATTTCTTAACTTTTAAGAACAAAGATTTTCTGCACTTTCACACATATAAAGAACAGAAATCTTTGAGCATTATCTAACCATTGTGTTACAGTTTGAATTTCTTACAAGAGAAGAAAGAAGAAACTTCAAAGAAGTCACTCTATGTGATCAACATCTTTCAAGAAATCATACTTCATAAAAACATACAAAGTGTAACTTATTTCCAGGATTGTTGGAATTAAGTATTAGATTACTTTTGTTCCTTGTTGTCCATTATTGGAAACAAGAGGTATCTTTTGAGAGGATTGTTCTTATTAGACTTATTGGAAATCCAAGAGGGTGTTCTTGGTTATTTGTTAGGTTCTTTAGTGGATAAGACTAGGAAGAGTCTTGTAAAAGTTCTAACAATATAGTAAAATCTCTTGCGTGTTTGCAAGGGGACTGGACGTACTTCCGGGGTGTGGAAGGAACCAGGATAATTCTCCGTGTCTCTTTACTTTCTGCACTTTACAGTTTTCAAAGCACTAAATCAAAACCAGAAAGTATAAAATAAGTCAAAAATCGACCACCACCTAATTCACCCCCCCTCTTAGGCGCAATCTTAATCTTACATGACTAGGCAGTTGGAGAACGAGCGGATTCTCAACAATCATGTCCGCACTGATAAGAAGAGGCCATGGGAGCATTGATGGACCTTTGATGATTTCCTTTCCAGTTTTTTTTGTTTACTTTTCAGTATTTCCATTCTTGTAACGCCTTAAGGGCAATTTGTTGAACAATTTAAATTTTGAAGTTTAAATCTAATAAAGTGTGTTTCCTTTCTTGTTTACAAATTTGAATCTCGATTGTCTTTGAAATCATAAATCATACGCATTTCATCCCATGCACTTCATAAACAGGTACCCTTTACAGGTCTCTTATCTTCTTCGCTGTTTATTTCAGCGATCATCATGTCTACTGAACCTTCAACTGAGCAAGCTATCAAGACCCTCCAGGCCCAGAATGCCCAATTTCAAGAGCTGTTCATGAATCTAGCTAAGGGTCAGCAGGACCTGAAGGCCTTGATTCTGAAAGAGAAAAATAAGAAGAAGAAGAGGACAGTCCTGTTCAACACTGGTCCTAGGTTTGGAAACAGGCTACGGGATGAAGTTGATTTGACCACCTCATCTGGAGGGAAAGATAGTCCACAAGAAAGGAGGGCTCCTAGCCCTGTGGTCTCCGACAATGAGACGGACTACGATGAAGAACAGTATCCTCCGGCCGAGGATAAATACAAACAACTGGAAGACCGTTTGAGCGCTATGGAAATTCAGAAGGTGCCTGGTCTGGACTTCGGAGATCTAGGTCTATCATCTGGGGTGGTGATTCCCCATAAATTTAAGGCACCAGCCTTCACTAAGTATGACGGAGTTTCTTGTCCGAAGCTGCACCTCCGGTCATATGTGAGGAAGATCCAACCTTACACTACTGATAAGAACCTGTGGATCCATTTCTTTCAAGACAGTCTCTCAGGGACTCAGCTTGAGTGGTTCTATCAGTTGGACGGAGCCAGTATCCGCAGTTGGGAAGATTTGGCTACTGCATTCTACAAGCAGTATCAGTACAACTCCGACCTCGCTCCTACGTGTACCCAACTCCAGGGTATGTGAATGGGAACGGGTGAAGGATTTAAATATTATGCTCAGAAGTGGAGGGACCTCACCGGAAGGGTACAAGCGCCCTTAGCTGATCGGGAACTTGTTGACATGTTTTTGGGGACCCTGTCTGGTCCATTTTTCAACCACTTGATTGGAAGCTCTTCATCTGGGTTTACAGATCTTATTTTGACTAGTGAGAGGATAGAGGCTGGTATTAAGGCTGGTAAGATAAAGAAAGGTGCTTCATCAAGCACCGAGAAGAAGCCGTTTAAGAAAGAGTCCAATGCTGTCTACAGTGCAAGAAGACAGAATAGACCTGAACACTGCCAAGCTGTCAATGCGGTTGTTATTTCAAAACCTGCTGGTGCTCCTCAGTACAACAATCAAAAAAAGGACGAGAGACCTAAGAGGCAATTCACTCGTCTCAGCATGACCTTATCTCATATTCTGCCACAGTTTCTGAAGACTAATCTGGTGACTCTAAGGGAAGCCCCAAAGAATTCAAATACAACGTCACCAAGGTATAACCCTAACGTCCGCTGTGCTTATCACTCCGATAGCCTGGGGCATAATACAGATGATTGTTGGAGTCTGAAAAATAGGGTACAAGACTTGATCGATGCAAAGGAGATTGAGTTCGAAGCACCAGAGAAGCCTAAACAAGAGGCAGGGGTAAATGCTATCAGGGATGATGATGACGAAGAGTTTGATATCGACAGTTGGATCTACCCGACTGCCAACGGTGGATTAAGCAACTGGACAGTGAAGGATTCTATGCCCGTTTCCGTTATTACCCCGTAATGAAACTTTTATTTTGAATTTGTAATAGACAATGTTTTGAAACTTTATGGTCTGGTGTCTTACCCAGGGCATTGTGGCTTCATTTGTGAGGGCTTTTGTGTGTCATCTCCATATATCATTAATAAAAGCATTGGACATTTTTTGAATTTCAAATTTTGTGCTCCTTGTTTTTCTTTATATATTGCAAAACAACTAGTTTACACACACTCACATATACAGGTCCACATCCACCCTGGATCTCACTGGTAACGACTCTGCTACTGCCGGTTATGACTTCAAAAATCCGATCAACTTAGCCGAAGACGAAGCTGAAGTTAATTGTGAAGTGCCTGGTAAAATTGCAAGACTGTTACTCCAGGAAGAGAGGGTTATTTATCCACATGAAGAGTCGGTAGAAACAGTGAACCTGGGTACCGAGACAAACAAGAAGGAAGTCAAGATCGGTGCAAATCTGGAAGCCAGTGTGAAACAACGGTTAATTCAGATGATGCGTGACTATGTTGAGATCTTTTCCTGGTCTTACAAAGATATGCATGGGTTGGATACTGATATTGTGGTTCATCGCCTGCCTACCAAGGAAGACTGTCCTCCAGTGAAACAGAAGGTTCGCCGTATGCGCCCAAAGATGTCTGAGAAAATCAAGACTGAAGTTATGAAACAGTTTGACGTCGGTCTTCTAGCAGTTACTTCTTACCCTCAGTGGGTTGCCAATGTGGTTCCTGTACCGAAGAAAGATGGTAAGGTCCGAATGTGTGTTGACTACAGGGATCTAAACAGGGCAAGCCCCAAGGATGACTTCCCTCTACCTCATATCGACATTCTGGTTGACAACACTGCTCAGCACAAGGTCTTCTCCTTTATGGACGGTTTCTCCAGTTATAATCAGATCAAGATGGCTCCTGAAGACATGGAGAAGACAACTTTTGTTACTCAGTGGGGTACCTTTTGCTACAAGGTCATGCCTTTTGGGTTGAAGAACGCTGGGGCAACATATCAGCGTGCCATGGTTGCTTTGTTTCATGACATGACCCATCATGAGATTGAAGTATACATCGATGATATTATTGCAAGGTCCCAGACCAAGGAGGAACACCTTGACCATCTACAGAAGCTGTTTGACTGGCTGAAGTTGTACAAGCTGAGATTGAACCCGAACAAGTGCACCTTCGAGGTGAGGTCTGGTAAACTACTGGGTTTCGTCGTGAGCAACAAAGGTATTCAAGTTGACCCTGCAAAAGTGAAAGCCATACAGGAGATGCCAGCTCCCAGAACAGAGAAAGAAGTCAGAGGCTTTCTGGGACGTCTGAATTACATTGCCCGATTCATCTCGCACCTAACTACTACCTGTGAGACAATCTTCAAGCTACTGAAGAAATATCAAGTGGTACGTTGGAACGATGAATGCCAGGCCGCTTTCGAGAGGATCAAAGAGTATCTCAAAGAGCCACCCATCCTGATGCCACCAGTTGAAGGGAGACCTTTGATCTTATACTTGACAGCGCTCGATAACTCAATAGGGTGTGTGCTGGGGAAGCATGATGAGTCTGGCCAAAAAGAGCATGCAATTTACTACCTTAGCAAAAAGTTTACCGACTGTGAGACCCGATACTCACTGCTCGAGAAAACTTGCTGCACTTTGGCATGGGCTGCTCGTCGTCTGAGACAGTATATGCTGACTCACACTACTCTGTTGATATCAAAGATAGATCCAATCAAGTATATCTTCGAGAAGCCTGCCTTGTCCGGAAGAATAGCAAGATGGCAGATGATCTTGACTGAGTATGACATTCAATACACGACTCAAAAGGCAATCAAGGGAAGTGTATTGGAAGACCATTTGGCACATCAGGCAGTGGATGATTACCAGTCTATGAACTTTGAATTTCCGGACGAGAATATCATGTTGGTAACTGATTGTGAGATACCTGGACCGGATGAAGGACCCGAGGAGGGATCCCGATGGTCTATGTACTTCTACGGAGCTTCAAATGCTTTGGGTAACGGTATTGGCACCGTGATCATATCTCCTAAAGGCTCTCATATTCCGTTTACCGCCCGACTATGTTTCAACTGCACCAATAACATGGCGGAGTATGAAGCGTGCATCATGGGTCTTCGAGCTGCAATTTACCTAAGGATTAAGTTTCTGAGTGTCTTCGGAGATTCCGCTCTCGCGATCAGTCAGATCAAAGGCGAGTGGGATACGAAACACCCAAACCTTATTCCTTACAAGGAGTATGTATTGATGTTGCTTCCCCATTTCAAGGAGATAAAATTTGAACACTTCCCTAGAGAGGAGAATCAGTTGGCGGACGCACTGGCTACGATGTCTTCTATGTTCAAGGTCAATTGGGACAACGAGGCTCCCTGGATTATCATTGAAAGATTGGACGAACCTGCACATTGCTGTGATCTTGAGACTGAAGAAGTAACAGGAAAGCCCTGGTATCATGAGGTGAAGAGGTACCTTGAAGCTCAAGAATACCCCGAGGGTGCATCTGTTAATGACAAGAAGTTTCTGAGGAGGTTCGCGGCGAAGTTCTTTATCAGCAATGGCATTCTTTACAAGCGTAACCATGATTCGACCTTACTGCATTGTGTGGATAAGATTGAAGCAGAAAGAATCATGGAAGAGCTGCATGAAGGTACTTTCGGAACTCATTCCAGTGGACATACCATGGCAAAGAAAATCCTCCGGGAAGGATATTACTGGTCCACAATGGAAGCCAACTGTTATCAGCATTCTCGGACATGTCACAAGTTCCAGGTCTATGCTGATAAGGTGCACGTACCTCCAGTTCCTCTGAATGTTTTGACAGCGCCTTGGCCCTTTGCAATGTGGGTCATTGATATGATCGGCGAGATCAGACCTACGACATCCAACGGGCATCGTTTCATCCTGGTAGCGATTGATTACTTTACAAAGTGGGTTGAATCAGCTTCCTTTGCTACCGTAACCAAGAACGTCGTGGCATGGTTTATTCGGCACAATCTGATCTGTTGATACGGTGTACTAGAGAGGATCATTACGGGCAATGGCACCAATCTCAACAACAAGATGACCACTGAGCTCTGCGAGCAATTCAAGATACAGCATAATAACTCTTCTCCCAACCGGCCAAAGATGAATGGGTCTGTCAAAGAGGCAAATAAGAACATTAAGAAGATTGTGCAGAAGATGACAGTGACATATAAAAACTGGAACGAGATGTTACCATTTTCTCTTCATGGGTACCGTACCTCAGCACGGATGTCAACAGGGGCAACACCCTTTTCCTTGGTATATGGCATGGATGCAGTCTTGCCTATTGAAGTTCAAATACCCTCTCTTCGGATCATGAAGGATGCAGGTTTAAGCAGAGATGACTAGATTCAGCCCCGGCTTGATCAACTGAACCTAATCGACGAAAAGAGACTTACTGCTATTTGTCATGGTCAGACGTACCAAAAACGGATGATCAAGGCATTTAACAAGAAAGTCATACGACAAGAGTATCAAGTTGGGGATCTGGTAATCAAGCGCATTATCCTACCTCAAGGGGATCCCAGGGGCAAATGGACCCCTACTTATGAAGGGCCATTTGTGGTTAAGAACATTTTCTCAGGAGGAGCTATGATTCTAACCACCATGGATGGTGACGACCTTCTTCACCCCGTCAATGCAGACATAGTAATAAGATACTACGCATAATCAAAGACCCGCTAGGTTGACTGGCCTAGGCAAAAATAAGGGCTTTCCGGCGAACCAAAAGGGTTCGGGCAAAAATAAGGGATGAAAATAAAAAATCTGTACACCCGGCAAGTCGAAAACCTGAAAAGGCGGCTTGGGCAAAAAAGGGTATCCCGGTGGACTGAAAACCTGAAAGGGAGGTCCAGGCAAAAATTAGGGATCAAAGCGTAATACTATGTCTCATTGGATCACCTCGCATCCAGACTTCGGTATCGACTATCAAGCTCGGACGGCACTAATCAATCAAATTCATCTTCAACTAAGTAGCAAAGTGATGAGATGCTTGAAGATATAAAGGCAATAGCAGAGTTGGAACCCAGTGGAATTATTCACATAGCTGTTTTGTTTCCTTTTCACAAATTGTATAAATTCTATTTGTTCGACGGTGTTCTCTTACTAGGACGTCAACCTCTTGTACAAAAACGCCTATTTACAGGCCAAACTTCAAAATCAATGAAAATTCATTTTCAGAAATTTCAAGTTGTTTTCCCTTTATCTGTTTTTTTTTTTGCAAAGAACGTCCAATGTTCATTTTTGATATATGCATTTGACATTAATTGCTGATCATAAATATTTACATGCGAAATGAAGGATGAATTACTGGTAATATCAGAAACAGTGGCATAAGAAATGTCCAAGATGTGTAGTTGCTTTTCCCCCAGGTACAAGGTAGATTCAGTTGAAGAATATGGCTACGATACCTTCACTCCCCGCAGAGCAAGACAATAATGGTAGCTCTCCCAGCGGAGACTTGCAGTTAGGTACAAATTAGCAATACTCTCCCCCAAGCAGAGTTAGCCTACCATCAGCCCTAAAAAGGTTGGGTATCCCTAGAAGGTCGTAATCTTCCCCAGCGGAGTATAAAGATATTCCCCAGCAAGTATAAGAGCATCCCCGACAGTCTTAATATTCCTCAACGGAGTATAAGAATGTTCCCTGACGGAATACAAGATACCCCCAGTGGAGCCATTTTCCTAGCACAGTCTAAAAATCTTCCCCAACGGAGTCGAATCATCACCCCCAGTAGACTTTGGAAGCTTACCCCCAGCAAAGCACAAATAAGTCTCCTCAGCCAAATTCAGAGGTTATCCCCCACAAGAGTCTAATAGGGTTATCCCTAGCAAGTCGCAACTGAAAGATCATCTCCAGCGAAGTTCTTTCTTTCCCCGAACAGGAGTTCAAATACTTAACATGTTCAATATCACCAGCAACGGTAATCCATCCCCAGCGGAGTTTATCATTGAAATCCCCAGCGGAGCTTATCAGCAGAATCCCCAGCGGAGTTTATCGTTAAAATCTTCAGCAGAAAAGCTTCCCCACAGAGTAATTCCCCACAGAGTAATTTCTTCATTAGTTTATTCCCCAACGGAGTTCTCTTCTCCTACAGTTTTATCACCTTCGTTCATCATCCCCAGCGGAAACGAAGGATTCAACTCTATTCTCCAGCAACCTCGGGATTTATTTTCCCCAGCTGAAGCATTACATGTCCATACATCACGATACATGCATATACGCATCATACCATACAATCTCATTTATGTTGAGAACATCATTGCTTGATCCATATCATGCATTGCATATGACTGACCTTTACCTTTCAGGAAAGATGCAGTTAAATTCTCAACTATGTCAATAGAGACAAAATTAGTTAAATTGATTCCTAAAGATTTTTCTGAGACGAAGCCAGTCAATGGAGACAACCCGTCAATGGAGACAACCCGTCAATGGAGACAACTCGTTAATGGAGACAACCCGTCAATGGAGACAACCCGTCAATGGAGACAACTCGTTAATGGAGACAACCCGTCAATGGAGACAACCTGTCAATGGAGACAAACCGTCAATAGAGACAACTTGTCAATGGAGACAACCCGTCAATGGAGACAACCCGTCAATGGAGACAACCCGTCAAAAGAGACAACCCGTCAATAGAGACAACCCATCAATGGAGACAACCCGTCAATGGAGACAACCCGTCAATAGAGACAACCCGTCAATAGAGACAACCCGTCAATGGAGACAACCTGTCAATGGAGACAACCTATCAATAGAGACAACCTATCAATGGAGACAACCCGTCAATGGAGACAACCCGTCAATGGAGACAACCCATCAAAAGAGACAACTCGTTAATGGAGACAACCCGTTAATAGAGACAACTCGTCAAAGGAGACACCCCATCAAAAGAGACAACCCGTCAGCAAATACAAAACCACCTACCAACAATCTCCAAATGGCATCTGTAAGCCCATTCCCGACATGACAATGCTGATGCTACTTCATGCGAGTGCAAATTTCTGGGCACTCTAGTGTTCAATCATCTTCCACCTTCGGATCACGAAAGGCCCGAAAGCTAATCTATATCCTCAGGTTTAATAAGATTGAACAGGGGCAACTGTTGTACCCCAAAATTTGCCTTCCCATATTTCTCAAGACATGTCAAGAATCATCTCCAAGTTGTTCAAGATGGCTCAAGAGTTGGACAGTCAAATCACCTCCTAAGGCAGTCAATTCAAAATTAGGGTTTTATGTTGCATCATGGTCCTTACATACAAATGGTCTCAAATGCTCCCCAATGTCCTAATATGTTCTCAAGTTCATCCATGTCAAATTTCAAGCCTTGCAGAGAAAGTTTGGTCAATCAATTGCTCAAGAGGTCCAAAAATTGACTGTGCTAGGGCAAAAGTCAACTGTGACCTACAAACAGTCAAACCTCAAGATTTTTTGTCAACATTCTCATTTTGAAGGATAATTCATCATTTTATCAAGGTTTGATCATTATTCATCAAGGATTTCTCAAGATTCATCAAGATTCAAAAGTTGCTAAATTAGGGTTTTGTAGGAAAAGTCAACTCAACTTTGACCAAGTATAACTTTCTCATACTTTATGAGAAATGACCCATCAAAGCTCATTTTGAAGAGGATGCAATTTACTACAATCCATCTTCGCACCCCAAGATCAAGAAATGCTCTCACAAAAAGTTACAAATTTGGACATTATAGGTCATTTTTTAAAGTCAACAAAATCACCTTTTTTGTCAAAGCTTATAACTTGAGCATGGAATATCAAAATGAGATTAAACTAAAAGGGTTGGTTAGAGGACATCTCAAGGTTTCTAAAAAGTCCAAGAACACTTCCAAAAGTTTAAAATTGAAGAAGTTATGCATTGTTGAAGTTGGGCATTTTTCCAAAAGTGCCAAAAGTCAACTATCCTCAAAACTCCAAATTTTGACAAAAGGGCCCACTTTTTTCCACTTGATATGATTTTTTAACTCCACACACGTGTCCTATCTTCAATTTCATGACCAATTATTAATTGTTTCTATTTTATTTAATTTTTATTGATTTAATTCATTTTAAATCGATATTAATTCAAATAAAATCTAAAAATTGATGGAATAAGATTTTTTGATCATTCACAGGTCTTCATTATCAAGATACACCTAATCAAATCTGTATCAAGCTTTGTTATGCACAAAAAATCAGATTTGGACAATTTTGGAAACTTTATCAATGGTGATCATATCATATCTCAAAATCTTTAATGCACATGGATTAAAGCCCAATTCTTGACCTAATGCAATCCCATATACATACACAAGCCAGGGATATCAAGAACACGACCTAAGCACTACAAAAACAGCCAAACCAAAACTGGAAAAAACCTTGAAAAGTTGGAGATCGAAATCCACATTGGAGGCGTTTTCAAAGCAAAATCTCCACATAGCTCTCTTGCCTGATATCCAGTGGAGCTAAAGCAATCAAGACCAAGTCCTGAAACCACCAGAATCGCACTATAAGTGCTCACGAACATAGCTCTGAACATGGAATCGTGAATCCATGTTCTTGCATTTTTTTGCTAAATCGTTTGTGCATTCATGTTTAACGTCCAATTTCCAACATTCCTGCATTATTCAATTTTGTTTTCATGGCCTATAACCTTAGATCCGAAGCTAGGGTTTGTGTTCTTGTTTTTAGGCATTTTTGATGCAGGTAAAATTAGGACAAATAATTGGTACAGGGATGTTCAGTGGAAAGAGACGAGTACGATGGTATTCTTAAAACTCGTTTCCAAGGCCTACAGATGATTTTTGAGGGCGACCATGGATTCAGATGCGAATAAATCCGCAGGTAAAATTCCTGGTTATTTCAACGAAGAAGACGAAGGCGTGTCTTCTTCCTATTGGTCCATTCAAACTGCGCGCCACTTTTTTTTATTTTTCAGGAATAACGCTTTGTTTTGCATATAATAATTGTCACTTATATTAATAACAAACAAGCATAATGGATGAGTACGTAAGCGCACTATGTCAAAACCCCTTGGGACCTGGGTTCAAATCCCAGGTCCCCCAAAAAAAATTTGTTTAATTTTTCTTCAGGTATTCTCATGCAGCGCCTAAAGTGTAGTACACCATATGCCTCATGGATCCAGGTGCCAGATGGCCTCCAGGCCAAATCCAAGGGTCCAGATTGCAAGCTCATCATACTCCCTAGTCAAAGGCACGTGCTGGATTGGGAAAGTCAAACAAGGCTGAATGAAAGTGGGCCAAACAATTGCCAGACTCACCACCAATTTGGGCCCAGCACCCCCCTTGGTTATTTCTTTTCATATTTCATTTTTTTTATTATTTAATTATTTTATTAATAATAATTATTATTTATACTAACCAATTAATTTTTTCTCCTCATAAAATCAAAAACACAAAAAAATGTTATTTTTGTTAATTTCATTATTTTATTTTGTAAATAAATAATTAATTAATTTAATGTTAATTAGGTTAATTTTAACATTTTTGCAACAAATTAAAATTAATGTAGAATTAGGGTTTTCTTAATAACTTTTAACCATTTTTATTTTAGTTCCTTAGATATAAAAAACCAAAAATATTTTCATTATTTAATTTAATTTAATTGTTCGTTTAATTTAATTCCATAATTTCAAAAAATAACAAAAAAACATGCTTTCTTTCAAAAAAGGGTCAAAACCCTAAAAATACGCCGATTTAATTTTCTCGCACGCGATCCATATTTCAATATTGTAATTGCTTCCGGTTTGTAATAGCTTTTAATTAGGACTTTATTTATTTATCGCTTTAGTTTTATTTTCCGCAATTTAAATTAAAGGGTTTGTCTTTGGCGATGTAAATACCTGACGCCTTGTAATAGCTTAGATTTAATTTCCGCAAATTTAGTTTCTGCAACTATAAAATGTTAGATGTTTGATAAATAGGCAATGCATGACAAGATCAATCTTTAACTTCAAATCAACAATAGCTCACCCATGACATGTACAGATAAAATTAACCGAAGTAACACACTTGCACATGCCACTCTTAGGGTACACCTCACTTGGTTGCCTCGAATGTGGTCATTGAGTATAGGAAGTTTTAGATGTCGCCCTCTTGCCCAAAGATCATAAGTTGCCTCGAAACGGTTGCCTCGGAAAAATGATCTAAGACATTAGGGTTACCGCTAAGGCGTCCTAACATTGCTTTAGTGACCACACGTCCCTTAATCGAATTGACCCGAAAACTCCAACGATGACGCTACCTACTCCTCAATAGTGGGATAGCATTGTCTAAAGGACATTAGCATAGTTTAATTCCTTTTTCGAGTAGGTAGATGGTTCTTAAGTACTTTCTCCTTTTTAAAACAAAACAAAACTTTTTGCACTTACACTCTCTTCAAAACAAAAACTCTTTTCAAACCCACAAACACAAAGAAAAGCAAACTTTTGAAAACACAATGAGCAAGTACCTAAGAGCCCGTGGATAACCACGGATAGAAAGGGTGCTAACACCTTCCCTTTCTATAATCTACCTCCCGAACCCGAGAAATATTTCAAAAAGGAATTTTTCTGTGCTTTTGTCCTTTCCTTGTTGGATAAAATAAAAAGACGGTGGCCACTCTTGCTTACCACGACATTTTGCGAAAACAAACGCAAACTTGAACCAGCATTCCAAAATAATCAGTTCTCATTCCCATCGATCACAGTACAGATTTAAAGCCATGATATCTATATTATATCTTTAAAATTCCAAGCCCAACAATGCCTAAGTAATGAGATAAAAATCAAAAGAAGCTTACCTTGCAACTGGAAATTGTTTTGTGACTTAGAGCCTGGATCAAATTGTTGTGATATTCTGGTCATCTTCCGCATGTTCTTAGAAAGTTAAAGCAACCCTTAACATGAGTTATGGATGGTTGGAATACTCTGGAGCAGTCAAGATGCAAAGTTCTGATTTTTGAAATGGAGAGTGGTAAAGATTGTATTACAATTTGAAAACAGAAGTTGGGAAAGCTTCTACGTGTATACCAGAAACTATATGGATGATTTGGCCAAGAAACGCACGAGGAAAATTAGAGTTTGGATGAAAAAATTAGAAACTAGCAGGTTTTGTATTTGTGTTGCAATTTCAGGTTCTTGGCAATTTTCAGCAAGGTTTCAGGGCTTTTTTCTGAATCCCTTCTCAGTTTGCAAATGAAGTTTAATTTATAAGCAAAGGATTTAGAAGCTTGGAGAAATCAGGAGTACAACCATCATGTGTTATGGATCATTGAATTGTTTTTGAAGCAAATTTAAACAAGTATGGTTTCAAAGAAAGGTAGGGTGGTTAGCAGCTTTAAACACGCCTAATCTGAGTTTGTAGGCTTGATTTGTAGGGAAGTACACTCAGAAACAAAGTAAAGTATGGGCTCAAAATGAACTTTGTACAAAATTTTGCTTTTCAAGAACAACAGTAGTACTTTTATGCCACACGTGGGAAGATCTTTTGGATAAAGGCTTAAACACTGGGATAAAGACTCAAAAATTGGTGTAAGCATTAAATTATGATGAGATTCAACAAGCAAGAAATCCTGCAACATGAGATTATTCAGCATAGCTTGAAACTGGATCAAGAGTTCAGCATAAACGTAACTTAGATTAAGAACAAATGTCTAACTTCTGATCTTTGATTCTCCCTGCTCCAGCATGATCTGAAAGAGTTCTCAGAAAGCTTGTAACATGCTTTGTAACCCCCCCCCCCTTTGAATCATTTTTGCACACTCTTATTGTACCTACGTGAAAAATGGCCCAGAAGTTCTAATCAAATTCTGACTTGGAAATACTCAGAATTTACTAAGTGTTTTAGTTTCATGGACGTGTCTTCAAGGATTTATAAGTAGAAATCCCAGCATTTCTAGGAGGAGTTATGTTCTGCAATGGTGTATATCTCATTGAGATCTACAAATTTTGTGTTATAAGTTCTTCCTAAATCATCTTGCATCATGATGAAAATCTGGCCAAAAGTTCTAAATTTATCATATTTTCTTAACAGAAAAATTTCTAAGTGTTTAGAACTTTGACTTTTCCAAAGTAATTTTGACTTTTGATTTTCTTGATGAACCAACTTCATATTATAACATGTCTTGATGAAATGTGATTCTTGAAACTTGATTTTGATCAAAAAGTCAAAGTTTGACTTTTCAGTGTGCAGTTTGACCATTTTGCCCTTGTGCCAATTCCAAACCTAAATTGATGTATCAGTGCTGCAAACTTGAGTCATGAAAGATCTTGTGATAAAATTCTTGAGAAATGAGAGGGAAAATTTTGGGGTACAACAGATACCTTTCTAGAATTTCTGACAGACTATCTTCTAATTGTGATCTAGAAAAGTTAGAAAATACCTCTTCTGCCTCTGAGTCTGATTCTGATCCAAATGATTCAGTATCTTCTGATATGTTGGCCATAAGGGCAATGTTGGCTCTTTCATCTTCTGATTCAGTGTCTTCTTTAGAAGAGTCTGAGTAATCCCATGTTGCCATGAGACTTTTCTTCTTCTCCTTAAAGAACTTCTTTTCAGGTTTCTCCTTCTGAAGCTTTGGACCATCACTTTTCTAGTGCCCTTGTTCATTGCACTCGTAACAGACAATGTCTCTGTTGCTTGACTTTATGTATCCAGAAGATGATTCAGACTTTCTGTATCTAGAAGATGGTTCAGACTTTTTGTATCCAGGCGATGGTTAAGACTGATTCCATGTTCTTCTAGAATTTCTGAACTTCCTTTGCATGTGCTTCCACAGCTGATTGACTCTTATGGAGAGAAGAGATGATTCATCTTCTTCTTATGAAGATCCACCAGTGTTTTCTTCTATTGCCTGCAACACTTTAGAATCATATTTTTTGTTAGATTTAAGGGCTAAAGACTTATCTTGCTTCTGGGGCTCATCATCTTCTAACTCTATCTCATGACTTCTGAGAGAGCTGACAAGTTCTTCTAGAGATATTTTGTTCAGATCTTTTTCCAGTTAGAAAGAAGTGACTATGGGTCTCCATTTCTTTGGTAAACTTCTGATGATCTTCTTTACATGATCAGCAGTTGAGTACCCTTTGTCTAGAACTTTTAGCCCAGCAACCAGAATTTGAAATCTTGAGAAAATTATTTCAATGGTTTCAACTTCTTCCATTTTGAAGGCTTCATACTTCTGAATGAGCACAAGGGCTTTGGTTTCTTTGACTTACGTGTTTCCTTCATGCGTAATTCTCAAGGAATCAAACATGTGTTTTGTTGACTCTCTGTCCGTGATCTTCTCATACTCTGTGTATGAGATGGCACTCAAGAGAATGGTTCTGGCCTTGTGATGATTTCTGAAGTCTCACTTTTGATGATCTGACATTCTTTTTTTGTCAATCTTCTGACTTCTTTCATCAACAGGATGTATGTACCCATCAATCATCATATCCCAGAGATCAGCGTCATGAGCCAGAAAGAAACTTTCGATTCTATCTTTCCAGTAATCAAAGTTATCTCTATCAAAGATTGGAGGTTTGTCGCTGATTTTGTCTTTCTCATCATGGTAGTTATTGTTGATGCTTTGACTTGGCCCCAACATAGTGTTTTTCTTATCTTGGATCTTTTACTGACACAGAACCAGGCGCTCTGATGCCAATTGAACTCAGAACCAGGCGCTCTAATGCCAATTGAAGAATGGAAAAACACAAGAAAGGGGGTTTGAATTGGGATTTTTAAAACTTAAAGTAAAGAACAAGTTGGTTATCTTGGTTCATTTGAACTCAAAATACTCCAGTTAACCCGCCAAGGTGATTTCCCCTCTCTCAACGAGGTCTTAATCCACTAATCAATCTTGATTACAAATCTACTTTGACAATTGTCAAATTCTTCTTGAGTATAAACCACAAACCGGTTTTCTCAATGAATTTCTCTAAACAATATTTGAATAAATGTGTACAAGAGTGTTTTCTAATAAAATAGTATCACATGGATGTTTTACACTTTTGAATTTTGTACGTTTGAGGAAGATAGTGATAGCAACGTTACTGTGCGTGTGAAATCCTGAATGACTTATCCTTAAAGCTTTTTTTAAATAGGCGAAGCATGAAGGAGCTTTTGGAATGTTGATCAATGTGTTTCCAAAAATAAAGATCCCTGTTCCTTTCCAGCCGTTACTCTTGAAATGGAAATATTTTATTTATAACGCTTCAGAACATGATTGCTTCAAAAGATGAAAGTAACTGTTGTTGCTTGCATCAGAACTTTGTAGATCAAAAACACAGAGTCATGTTTGCAGCGTTAGAACTTCTTTCAGAGATGTTTATAATCATAGTTGAACATGCTCTTTAGCGCATCTTCTGATCTTCTTCCATCAGAACGTCTCTGCAAAATAGAATATAATTTTAGGGAGCATAATTGTTCTTTGCGTCTGTTATCATCAAAACTCTTACAAGGGTTGTAGAATCAAACTATGTTCTAACATGAAGACGCAGTTCGAAAGACTCTGAAGACCTTATGTTATGTTTCCACTTCTAAAATCATGCTCGTAGAATCCTATGAAGTGCAGAAGGAAAGAATATAAATGTAACTTGGTACAATAGTACACAATACGAAAAAGCCTTATTCCACTACCTCTCCACTATCTTAAATTGTTGAAGAGAAAAGGACGTAGCAGTACTATTTGTAACGACTCTTTTTAAAATAGCCAACGACTCTATTTTGCTTGGCCATATAAGAAAATAATCATATGTTTAAAGTTGTTAGGAGTCGGTGTTCAATGTTAAAATAAAAGTTGTCATTATTAGAACACAACCAAAAAGCTATCAACCACTATAACAACAACAAGAACAACAATTATGTTGAACATGTTAAAGCTAACCAAATAAGATGAAGATGAAGAATTCTACAAGATGTTATTCAAACTACCAATCATATACATCTTGGAAGAATTATGAAAAAGCAATGAGTTGTTACTCATATCTTGCTTAATGAAGAAATAAGATGAAGATGAAGAATTCTATAAGATGTAATTCAAACTATCAATCATATACATCTTGACAAAATTATGAAGAAGCAAGGAGTTGTTGATCATAGCTTTCTCAACAATAAAGATGAAGATAAGAAGACTACAAGATGCTGCACTTAACTTAGATTATATTCATCTTTGTATAAATATGTAAAAACGCAAGAGTTGTTTCTCAGATTATGTTATTGCTTAAGATCTTCATGTAAATTATTTGTACATAAGAGTTGTTGCTCAAAACTGTTTCAAATAATATGTACTTAAATTAGGAATAATCTTCTTGATAAGAAGCACTCATGTGATCTCCAGAAAAAAAAAATTGTTTAGAATTGGTTGATTCCTCAAGTGATCGAGTGAAGATCAAAAGACTTGAGAAGACTTTCGTTGGGGTCATCGTAGATGAAATTCTAGTAGTGGATTCTATTGGGTCAATGGTAGTCATATCTCAAAGGGGACTGAGTGAAGGTCAGTCTTGTGATATCCCTGATGGATATCATTAGAAGGAAATCCTGGTAGGATATTCTGAGGGATCGGATTCTATTGGGTCAATGAATGTTATATCCAGTTTAGATTCGTGAACGTGTTATTGGATGTTAGTCATCGGTGGTTTCCCGTGCGATTGTAATCAGATTGGTTATAGTGGATTAAGTCCTTGAGTTCAAGGCGAAATCACCTTGGTAGGGTGAACTGGACTAGCTTGGGGGAATCTCAAGTGAACCATGATACATCGTGTGTTCTTTACTTTTGCTTATGCTTTAGAGTTTATGTTTTCTTAACTTAATTAGAAGTATTACTTAGAAGTAACACTCAGAAGCATTGTTCAATGAATAATGCTTAGAAGCAAAAGTTTATCAAGAAAGGAAAACCCAATTCAAACACCCCCCCTTTCTTGCATTTTCTTCACACTTTCAATTGGTATCAGAGCCTGGTTCTATTATTGATGGATATCAAACACCTAATAGTGTCAGATAAAGATCCAAATGCTTTGTGAAGAAATATTGTAAGGTGATAGTTATTCAATTTTCAACTATTGTCTAAAATCAGAAAATTGAAGAACAAGCCAACAAGAAAAGATTCATCAGATAAGAAGTTATGTCAGTTAAATGCTTTTGATTAAGTTCCTTGAGAGTATGAGATGTTTTCAAGAAACGGATTAGTCCACCCTTGACTTTATCATAAGATCTTATTAGCAATATTTTCAAAATAAGAAAGATTGTTGTCTTATGATACATAAGAACTTCATGATAAAGTTGTCCATTCAAGCAGACAGAGGATCTTATGTAGAAGATCTAAACATTGGCTTTGTTGAAAAAGGCTTTGCAGAAGACCATACACTACTGAGGAAAGAATGCTCATTGATTCATCATAAGTATGATCAAGACTAACTCGAAACAAGTTAGGTCAACATTGCAAGAAAAAGACTGTCATTCAAACTATTCAGAGTTTGATGATACTTGTATTAGAACAATTTCTGAGGATGCTAAGGAATATTTTTCTCAAGAAGTCTGAAATCAGAATTCAGAAGAAGGTTATTCTTCTAAAATCATAAAACTGAAAATATTCAAATAAATAAGAGGAATCAATATAAAGATGATTCAGAACCTCAAAAAGATCGCTCTGAAGAAAGCATAAGAAGAAAGAAGTTGGTCAAAATTTGTATCTAGGAGGAAGCTAAAGTTAAAGACAGATGGAAGATCTTCAAGAATATGACAGTATCACTTCTCTCCTTTTCTTTACTTATTATACTTCTGCTAATTTTATTTTATAGACTCAATCATCAGAAGATGTTTTGGTCAGAAATATCTTTGATAATATGAAAGCCTTTGGCTATACATACATTAAGTATATTGATCGTGTCACTTAGTTAGATGTAGTGATTAACGCATGTAACCCTTGGTTATTCTTAATCATCACACACTACCTAATCTAGATCATGAACAATGTGAGATTTCTTGGAATTGATTCTTTCATGATTTCCTTCATTTATTACCTCCCATACTGTGTCTTTAGAAATTTTTATTCTTTATTTTATTTGACATTTAAATGCTATAATTCAAAAATTCATTATCCCTCTATATAACTCACCTTCTCACACTATCACACACTCACTTCCTCACAAATTAGAAACCATGAACCCTCTTCTCCTTCAATCGCTTTTCTGAGTTCTCTGTTAACAAACTTCAACATTCATTCATCTTCTTCTTCAAATCAAATTCATGATGACCAATTCTCAAAAATAAGAAGTTAAATTTGCAAAGGAATTTAATCAAGCATCAAAACCACCAGTTACTTTTGACTCATCATCATCATCATCATCTACCTTCGCTCTATCATCTTCACCAGTTCCTCCTATAAAGACAATTGTTGCTACTGCTTCTTCTACAGAAGTTAATGAGAATCACATCAATCAACAAACTTATCAAGTTCAATGTATCCTTCCTCCATAAGAACTAGATGTTCTTCGAGAACTTTTGGTTGATTTCAACAATTTAGATGATAATAGGGTTGACCTAAAAGAAGAATTAGAAGCTCAGGGATGGGAAAACTACTTGAACATGCTTCATGGTCCTGTTTATGGAGATTTAGTAAAATACTTCTGGAAGAATTCTAATTGTGATGATCTGCATATTGTCTCCGATGTCATTGGATTAAGGATTGTCATAACTGAAAAATACATTGCTGATCTTCTAGGTTTAAAGTTTATGGAAGGAAAATGTACATATAAAATGGAGAAGAAGTTTAAAACTTCAAAGAGTAAATTGAAGTTTGCAAATAAGTCACTCAATCAAGTACTGTTAAATAATTACTCTGATGAGAAGACAAAATACAAGAGCAATGATCTTCATCCAAACCTCATAGTTTGGCACAAGATCATTCTGGGTTGTATAAACCCTAGACCTGCTTCAAACTCTTCTGATTACTTTAATTTTAGTCAGAAGTTCTTGTTGTACTATTTGCTAACAAAGTAGAAGATCATCTTCCATATGTCTTATTCAATTATCTAAAGGATATTGTTAAGAAGACGAGAACCACTACAAATCCTAAGAAGAATGTTCCTACCTATGTCCCTTGTGGATGTCTTCTGACTGACATTCTTGTGGAAAGTGGGTTAGTAAAATCTCTGGTGGAAGAAGAAAATTACACAGAAGATCTGCCTCCCAGCACTGGAGAATCATTTACTACACAAAACTTAAGGAATATGCAAATAATTGAAAAGATTAAAGTTATACCTCTTGGTGAACCGTTTGAAGCCACTACTCAAAGAAGGATTCCGATTACTGATTATCCTCTTTTTCGAAGATGGATAATATATCAAGTGTTGCTAAATATGTTGGGATGATGGAAGAAGAAGGACATGATATGTCCAATTTTGATTATACTAAACTTCCTGCTGAAGAAGTTAATTGTGGTGTAAGAAAAGGAAAGAAAAGATCAAACACTTTTGAACCAAAGAAGAAGAAGAAGAAAAAAGCTAGATTTCTTTAAGAAATTTTTTGGGAACTACAACGTTTGAAACATCTAGTAGGACTGATACTCCTACTTCTAATCCAATTCTCGCGGATACTTCAAAAGAGAAAAGAAACGAATTATGGGAGGGTTTTGAGCCAAATAAAAAGGGAAGTAAGAGACAAAGAATTGAATCCTCTAAATCTCATGGTCTACCTTCTGAATCTGGAAAATCATGTAAGTCTTATGTTCTTCGTACTACTATTTTTGATAATGCTCTTGAATATTTAATGCATCTTTAACAACTGCAATAACACATTTCTCTGAATCAACCATGTCCAATTCATAAGTCATTTTCAAACCATTTGTCTCTACGTCACTATTCTCATCCATTTCAACAACTACTACCAACTTGAAAAAACCTACATTAGAATCATCAAATGAAATACCACCATTCCAAACATTGTTTCAATTTGCATTCAAAAAACAAAACTCAAAAACATATGAATCTATCACTGGTCCATCTGATTCTCTCCCTACACCCATACAAATCGATATATCTATTGCACCCTCTGATACTTTTTCACCTGAACCTTTTGTTATACGAGTTTCTGAATAATATAACTTTTCTGATCTTGATGATCTGTCTGAACTACCTTTTTGAAACTATCAACTCTGAATCTATTCCTTCTCAACTTGAACGTGCAATAATCATCTATGAACAACTCTTTCCAAAAACCCTTAAAGAATGCATTAACATGTTCAAAATCAAGGTTAGGAACAGAGTAGCTAAGCTACAAGATGAAGCATGTACCAGTTGTAAACCTCGGGATCTGAAAAATTCCAAGAAGGTGTTTCAAAAATAGATTTCATCGAAATTTGAAAAACTACAAAGTTTTTCAGAGGCTACAATGGCTGCAGAAGTTCATCTGGTCCAGGAAAAGGTGGAACAATTTCAAGCTTTTCAACTGCTTGCTGCTAAGAAAAGAGAAGCTGAAGAAAAAGCTAGCCTTGCTGAAGCTGAAGCAGCAAGACTGAAAGAAGAAGAAGAAGAAGAAGCTAAAGTTGCAGAGGAAGCCATATTGGTTGCTGAAGATGCAAAGGCTATTGAAGAAAAGGATAAGCAGCAAGTCCTGATGGTATCCAACTCTAAGTCTACCTGCAATCTGAAAACAACCATTGATGAAATAAGGGAAGAGCAGAAAATGTTCAGATAAAATTTCAAAGCTCGAGACAAGGTCAATGAATATGCTCAAACATTTCTCAATATGATTTTGGCAAAAAATTTTGAACCTTCATCATCTGCTCCTGTAACTTCTGCAACCTAGGCTCTAGGTTTATCGTTTCAAACCTTAGAATTTTTGTTGTTTCTTTGTTTGCTTCTATTATTTTAAGAACTATGTTTTTAGTTTCTTTGTTTGCATCTGCTTTTTTTGAATGAATTATCTTGATTATTAATTGACATATTATTTTCATATCTTTTAGCTCTTAATCATTTTAAGCTTCTACATTTCCATGCATAGTTATCTTTTTGATGATGTCAAAAGGGGGAGAAGTATAATGATTTTGATAAACCTAAAATAAATGCAAAAACATCTCATAATAAAATGATATAAAATGAGCATTTACCACTAACTCTTGTTTGATTGTTTAGTGATTAACCAAGGAACTCTGAACAAGTTCACTAGCCATTCTAAGACAGGTCAAAATGAAAGAGCTCTATTAAAGTTCTTAAGGACTTATTTTTCATGTAATCGAATATGTACACTTTGTGAACATATGTTGAAAAATAAGATAGACCAAATACTTTTCAGAAGTTGAGAACTTTCTGAAAGTTAAATGTATCTTGATTTTGGTATCATAATGTTCGAAAGATGTAAAATGTCTGAGAATGTGATATTTAGAACATAAGAATCAAAAGCATAAGCATATGCTTTCCAGAAGAACTAAGCGAAACAGAAGTTGAAAACTATCTTAAAAATATAGATAGAAGATTCAATAAGAAGAATCTCTTGTTAATTCAATATCTCAATTGGTTCTATTAGTATCAAGAGTCAAGACTCTAAAGAGCTCGATATCTGATATATTAGAACCAGGGGGAGTTTTACTCAAATGGTTCAGAGTCAGGATATTCGATCTTCATCAAGTCATTAACTCAGGGGGAGTATCATAAAAAAGGATAAGTATTCCTTACCTTCCTATTTTCACTCTTTTGATTATAAGAACAAAATTGTGTCATCAAAATACATAGTTTTGTCATCATCAAAAAGGGGCAGATTGTAAGAACAATATTTGGTTCTGCAATATTATCTGAGTTTTGATGATAACAAATGAGTATGTTTGTATGAATAATTTTAATACTCTAATGTTTGTTATTGTTGGGTATTTAATAAATAAGTTTTTCTTTTGATGGATAATGCGGCCAAGACATTAGAAGAGAATTAATTTCACTTCTCTGCTACACAAGTTATGTTGAATAGTAGCAAGATACTCAAGAAGGATCTTAAGTGTAAAGCTCTAATGTTTGTCTAAAGAAACCATTCAGAAAATCTAAAGACAGAAATTGGTACTTAAGCACAGATGCTAAAGACTCATGTTTCTGAAGACAATGGGTTCTAAAGAAACAGTTAGAAGATCTGAAGACAAAAGTTTCTACTTACGTCCAAATGCTAAAGACTCAAGCTTCTAAAGACAATGTATTCAAAGGAAACATCCAGAAGATTTGAAGAATCAAGTTTCTACTGAAGTCCAGATGCTAAAGACTCAAGTTTTTAAGGACAGTGTGTTCCAAAGAAACAAAGTTAGAAGATCTGAAGACAAAGTTTCTACTGAATTCCAGATGCTAAAAGCTTCATTTCTAAAAGACAAATTGTTTCAAAGAAGACAAAGTTAGAAGATCTGAAGACAAAGTTTTTACTGAAGTCCAGATGCTAAAGACTTGTGTTTCTAATAACAAGGCTCTTAAAAGGATTCTTAAAGAACCAAGTGCTAAATATTCTAAAGACGAAAATTCTGAATATTCCAAATACTTGAAGTTCTAAATATCCAAGGTTCTCTACAATATGTTCTTAAGACCAAGTGTTGAAGACTCTAAAGACGCAATCCTTAAGACTTTGAAGACTTGAAGCTCTTATGATCCAAGACTCTCTACAACGGGTTCTCACAACCAAGTGCTGAAGACTCTGAAGACATGGTTCTGAAGACTCTGAAGACTTGAAGTTCTGGAGACCTTATGTTATGTTCCCACTTCTAGACTCATGCTCACAGAAGCCTCTGAAGTGTAGACGAAAAGAATTTAACGGTAACATGGTACAATAGTACACAGTACGAAAACTCCTTATTCCACTACCTCTCTGTTGCAACCCAACTTTTGCCCCTAAGATTCCTCTATCATCTCATACCATCACAATACAACAAGATCACACACTAGGGTTTGGCTCTTCTCCTTATCTTTAACTTTGCTCATGGGGAATCACTAGGCACCTTGACTTGTACTTTTGTGATCATCTATGTTTTGTATTGATTAACCTTTTAACTAATAAATATAATAAATTTTTTCCCTAATTGACGATGTTATAGGTGAAAGAACAATGTATTCCATCAATTTGATCTACAGATTAATGAGTCTATTGCAAGGCCTTCTTCAACAAAGCTTCATTGAGATTCAAACTTAATCATTGAAGATGCTTTCAGGTAGTATCGTAGAAAAGTATATTATGAATAAATATGCCTCAAGTTGTCAAAGATGATTTAAAGATACAGGGGTTGATTGAAGAAGTTTGACCTAATTGGACAAGTTTTTGATTTCTTGGTCACAAGTGCATATTTCCCTCAATTCACAATATTTGGAAATGGTTATGGTTGCTATGGTTCCTCATTATCATCCTCAACAAATTTTATTTACATAACAAAAGTATTTTTGCAAGGAGGCTTGTCAAAATTGAAAAGGGTTTCCAAGGCATTTTGTTGCTCTAGGGTGCTAGGTTTTAAACTTCTAAAGGCTATATCTTGCTCATCTTTTGGTATTTTTGAGTGATTCCAAAAACATGCTTCTCCTCAAAGGGTTATCAATAAATCACTTCAAAATTTTCAAGAAAGTTTTGTGTGGAAGATTCCTAATGATGAAGAAAGATTACAAGTCCTTTAGATAAGCCATCAAATTCCCTTAGGTGAATTCAAAAGATCATAACTTGGTTCATTTTTATCTCTTGAGCCCATTATTTTTCCATAATTATCTTGAATATATGAACTTAAACTCTTCTTTTATGTGCAAAGTTGGAAAATGAATGGAAGATGCCCTAAGGATACAAAATATTATAGGTCATTTTATGAATTGTTTCCAACTTCAACAAGTCATAAACTTCTCATTTTTGGATATTTTAAATGGTTCAAGTCTCAAAATGTCATTCAAGAGATCTACTTCATGCCATCTTCTTTGGTCAAGAGAAAATTTCAAATGGAAGGCCATATTTGGATGCAAGACATTATAAGTCATTTTATGAAGAAAAACTTAGAATTTTTCGAAGTACAAAAGTCAACCTCTTTTTCTCAACTTTGACTCATCACAATTTTCAGCTCAAGCATCCATTTGATTCCATTTTTGCACATTATAAAGCTTGTGATCTCATCCTTCTAAAGCTTCAAGAATCATGTCCTAAGACTCCTTGAGCTGAGAATGCCATTGATTCAAAAATGGTACCTTGAAACTGAAGTTTCACTTCAAGTCAGAATTTGAAATTCATGTTGTTGTTTCTAAACATAAAATTAGCATGTGTTTTTGCTCTAAACATGTTTAACCAACTTGCCAAAGTGGATTATAACCTTGAAACACAAGGATTAGATGAGTTTTGATGCTAAACAGGTCACACCTTACTCATGTATCAGGTTCACACGAATTCCCTTTAAATCTATTTATTTCACACGCTTGAGCATTCAATCAGCCTCCCTATAAATAAAGGATCATACCTCATTCATTTTCTAAAGCTTTGAGAGCCAGAATCACCCTGTGAAACTTCTTCTTGAACCCAATTTTCTGCAACTTCGAATTTGCTTTTACAGCTTTCCTCAATCCATTTTCTTTGTCAATTTGCCATCCCTGAACCTCACTGAAGCTAACAAAAGAAAAACCAAGCTCTAAGACTTCCTAAATCATGCTAACCAAGTCAATTTTCAGAGCTCTGCATTTGAACTTTAATAGGTAGATCCCTTCACCAATTCTCTCAAACTTTGATACTGTTCTAAAGCTCTCATCATTCTGATTCTAGTCGTAACATTTGTTTTCAATTGGAAGTGTATTTTGACCATGAAATTTCAAATCCCTTTTCAAATCTTCCCTTCCAAAACGACTGAGCTACACCTTATATAAATTTTTCGCGGGGGTAACATTGGAATCGTCTTGAAGAGACGAAGCGAATGGTATGGTCTTGAGCTCTAATTTTACCGTTTCAGGGACCTGTAAATCTCGTGGCTGGAGGTTGAAGATGACCAGTGTGTCATCTCTCAACCAATGATAGCGTGCCATGCTTTTTTTTCAAATCTGATTTAATTAATGATTCTGTGTTTTATTCATTAAAGACCATGATATGCACATCGTGTTTGATCCATTGGATTAACTTACTAACGCGTTTTGACTCTCATCCATTGATCCTTTTTTTTACTTTATTTTATTTTCTGATTTTTATATTTTTATTTGTTTTAAACCTCAAAAATTCATAAAAAATCCATGTTAATTTCAAAAAATTTGAAAAAATTATGAAAAATACTATTGATTTTTCTCTTTCTGATTATTATTTTTAACAATTTTATTTTATGTTTTGATTTTTTTAAAATAATTTTTCACTTTATTTGAATATTTTTAAATGTTTAAAACTACTTTTCTTAATTTTTAAATTCTGAAGAAAAAAAAATGGAAGGATTCAATGACCTCTTGACAAATATTGGTGATATAATTTTATTTTTATTTTTTACTTTACTATTTTTCACAATTTTTGATTTGCTTTGCCTATTTATTTTAATTTTAAAAATAGTTTCTGACTTTAAAAAATTACCAAAAATTTATATAAATATTTGAGCTCATTTCTGATTTTTCTATGGTCTTATTTTATTTTTCTTGGATGTTTTGAACATAGTTGTTATTTTCTACTTTTATTTCCATTTTTAAAGAATTTTTAAAATTATTTTTCTTTATTTTTTTAAAGTATATTTTATCCTGTATATATTATTGCTGATCTTGGGCTATGAGACTTTGATCATGAGCTTTATTAACATCATTGGATCTATGGTGTTGAGTTTAACTGCATAAAAAATGGATGAATGATTTTAATAATAGCTTGATTAAATTTTTGGTTCAAATGTGGTTTAATTCTTACCCCATCCTTCTTCATCTTATCCCCTTCTTATTGTACTAAATGTTATTGGATAATGATTTATATATCATTTCTCAAAAGAAATAGTACATAGATTGCCATTAATCGGCCTCAAAATAACGCTAAATTTTGTCCCGATTTGAGAAATGATCATTAGTGGCCCAAACCCATGTTTGTAATCTCAAGTATGTTAATTTGAATCCTTTGATCCAATAACCTTGAGATTCATTGTCAGGAGGCTTTGGTCTTATCAATCCTCTAATGAATTTTCATAAGCTTTGGTCAAACTGAATCACTTAAATACCGTTGATCATTTATCGTTGCTTTGAGAATTTTAAATGGATGATATACTTGACAAAAAGAAAATGAAACTTGTTTTTGAGAGGCTTTGTGTGATACAGTGGCAGAACTGACTATTTTTTGTTACTACTGGTTTTGCATTTTTTTGTTTGCAAATGTACGATAAGAGTCACCACCGACTTTTATTTCATCCAACAAATGAAAAGGAAAAAGAATAGAAAAAAACCTTTTTTGAGATGTTTCTGAGTATGGGGGGCAGATTATAGAAAGGGAAGGTGTTAACACCCTTTCTATCCATGGTTTTCCATGGGCTCTTAGGTACTTGCTCATTTTTGAAATTGCTTTTGTGTGTTTGTGTGTTTTTAAAAAGTTTTGAAATTTGCCTTAGTGTGGCGTTTCAATTTATGGTAACCCTTGTATCAGTCCTCAAGAGTGTGATAAAATGTTTTGAAAACTTTAGTTTGAAAAGTTTGTTTGAAAGTGTATGTGAAAAAATTTGTTGTTTTGAGCAAGTACCTAAAAGTTTCTACCTACTCGAAAAAGTCTATTCATTTTCTTATTTCCTTTAGACAGCGCTATCCTACTATTAAGGAGTAGGTAGCTCCATCGTTGGAGTTTAAGGGACAATCGAAAGGGACAAAATGGACAATTACGATCACTAAAGCAATGGTTAGGAAGCCTTAGTACTTATCCTAAAGTCCTAAAGATCTTTCTGAGGCAACATTCGAATGGGTCATTTTTTATATTTTGGGGCTAGAGGACAACCACTAAGACTCCCTATACTTCATGACCATTTACTGAAGGCAACCGAAGTGGGACAAACCCTAGGAGTGAGCATGTGCAAGTGTTTGTTTTTTCAGTTATTTATATTTGCACATGTAGGGTTTTCTACTTTTTTAAATTATGATCTTTATCTTTCGCATACAATCCTATTATCAATTATCTAACAATTTATAATGACGAAAAGTAAAAGTGCGAAGAATTTAAACCTAACTATTACAAGGCTTTGGGGAGGGGGATTACATAATCAACCGGGGGAAAATAGTAAATGCAAATAGTAAACCTAAGTTAAACTATTACAAACTCGGAGCAATTACATTAATGGGAAAATAAATAAATGTGTGATGAAATTAAATACGGAATTAAAATTAGATTCAAAGATATTTAATTTAATAGATAAAAATATTTTTTGGATTTTTGAGAAAAAATAATTAATTTTACAAATTATCCTAACTTCTAATTGTATTTTAATTATGAAAAAAAGGAATTTAAGATATTCTAATTACTAATTAATTAATGAAAAAAATATTTTATGAAAAATCTAATTCTCATGTTTTTGTGATTTTTGATTTAATTGAAAAAAATGATTTTTCTTTGTAAAAATAATTAAACAAATAAAAGAAATTAAAAATAAAAATTAGATTGGGCCTGGTGAGAAAGTAGTTCTGGGGGTGTGAACTGGAATTTCTCTAGGCCCGGGATAGTTGGCCCGTTTGCGCTGGATCCAATGTGGTTCATCTTCGGGGAGTGCACCATGGATCTTTAATTCTAGAGCATTGGATCTGCTTGGAGATGATCCAGATGGTGGGATATGAAGGCACACGATGGATGTTTGGCCAGGAGACACGCTGGATCTGTAAGAAGAAAATCAGAAAATAAAATGTCTGGACCTGGGATCGAACCCAGGTCCTTCCTCTCACACGTGCTTGCCTTTACCATCTGTGTTGGGTTGTTAGTCATGCATATGTTTCAACAAATAAAATATAACATAAATCAATTATTATACCTAGAAACGCACGCAAATTCAAATATCCCAATGGGAGTATGCCACCTAGTCGTCTTCCTCCCAGAACTATCGTTGTTGATACTACACTTTTACCTACGGACAAAATTGTCACTAAAAGATATAGTGACAGTTTTTGTCCATAGCTATAACCCTACAACTTCTCAAAATGCAATGCAAGCAATATTAATCAGAACTAAGAACATAGATCAACTCAGAATCTTGTTTTGGGTCTATTGGTGCCCATGATCCCCTTCAATTTTCCATGGACAGAGAAACCTCAATTTTGAGCTTATAAACCCTAGTTATGGCGCAGGCTTGTTCCTGCACTAGAAATCAAATCCAAGCTATCCAAAAGATCCTAAACATTATTATGAATACGTTTATGCAAGCAAATCAAAGGTAAAATGCGTAAAACCTTGAAAACGAATTTGAATTAATGGAGTGAAAACCGTGATATGGATGGTGTGATTCTAGAAGCTTTGATGCTGGGAAACGATTAGAAAAGCTTCTTGTGTATGTGTGTGTGATTATTGAAGGCTTAAAACTCCTTGAACTAGCCTACGGAAGAAGATAGGTCTTGTACTTTTTTTGACAAAAGTTGGGATTCATTTCTTGCTTTGGAGGCAAGCTGAGCACGAAAATTGTCTCCCTTAGGGTTCACCAAGCTTCTGTATATG
Organism: Vicia faba; assembly: GCA_948472305.1. Lineage (NCBI taxonomy): Eukaryota > Viridiplantae > Streptophyta > Magnoliopsida > Fabales > Fabaceae > Vicia > Vicia faba. Next base: position 490,347,432 of record OX451739.1, read on the forward strand.
TACTGAATCCAATTAGGTCAATATAACTTGGAAAGAATCAAGAGATTGATGGTCTTGAATTTTTGATTCAAATCTTTCCAAAATTGGAGGTTTTCTCTTCTTTTTAGAGCTTGCATGATTTGTTTGATCATTGACAGCATATGAGATCTATAATTCACTACAAAAGAAATCTTATTCCACAAATTTGATTTATTTTGATTTTATTTGATTTTATTTGATTTTATTTGAATTTATTTGATTTTTAAATGAATAAAAATCAAAATAAATTAAATAAACCAAAACAAAAAGGCATGGAGGGTCCCATAGGTCGTGGACCATGCTAGGATTGAGATTCAATCTTGAAAAAATGGGCCCATGTGGAAAAAAATGCAATTTTGGGCATTATTGACTTTGAGAAAATTTCCAAAAATGGCCAACTTTGAGAATGCATATCTCTCTCAATTTTGACCCTAAGAGGGTGTTCTTGGACTTTTTAGAAATTTTAGGATGTCCTCTAAACAACCCTTTTTTTTCATCTCAATTGGATCTTCCATCTTCATGTAAGAAGCTTTGACCCAAAAGGTGTTTTTGTTGACTTTTTGAAATAACCTATAATGTCTGAATTTATATCTTTTCATGAGTGCATTTTTTGAACTTGAGGGCTGAATATGAGTTCTAGGGAATTGGATTCTCTGCAAAATGAGCCTTAGATGAGAAATTTCTGATAAAGTATGAGGAAGTTATGCCTGGTCAAAGTTTGGTTGACTTTTCCTATAGAAACCCTAATTTAGAAACTTTTGAGTTTTCATGAATTAGGAGAGTTCCTTGAGGAATCATGATCAACCCTTGATCAAATGATGGATGTCACTTAAAAATGTTGATGTTGACCAAAAATCTTGAAGTTTGACTGTATGTGGGTCACAGTTGACTTTTGACCTAACATAGTTGATTTTCATGCATCTGAGCAGTTGATTGAGCAAACTTCTTGTGCAAGGCATGAAACTTGGCATGGATGATCTTGAGAACATATTAGGGAAATGGAAATCATTTAAGACCCTTGGAACTCAAACATCTTGATGAGGAGTGAAACCCTATTTTGAGGCTCATTATCTTAGGAGGAGGATTTGTCTGGTCAATCCTTAGTCAACTTAAGCAATTGAGGACTTCTATGAGTTTGTTTTTGTGTAAAAATGGAAGGGAAAATTTTGGGGTACAACAGCTGCCCCTGTTCAATCTTCTTAAACCTGAGGATGTAGATTGGCTAGTCTGCCTTTCGATATCTGAAGGTGGAAGATGATTGAACACTAGAGTGGCCAGAAATTTGCACTCGCATGAAGTAATACTAATCGGTAATATCGGAAATGGGCTTACAGATGCCATTTGGAAGGTGACGGAGAATCGTTGTAGATGGGCTTAAAGATGCCATTAAGAAAAGATATCGGTTGCATAAGATATTCCTTTGCAATAATTCATGTACCAGCCGTTGAGGAGGACTTCGCTGGGGAATGTTGATTTATGTCCTGGGAAATAGAGTCTAGGAGCTTCGGTTGTCCATTACTCTACTGGGGAATTAAATCTTGATTGATGAGACAAAAATGAGCTGTTATCGGTCGTATCCCAGGCTTCACGACGACTTACTAGGGAATATGAAATCTATTGTATCTATTGTCTGGAGATAACAAAGAAAGAACCTGGATAGTAGGGTTACTTCGGAATGAAAGCCTGTATAGTAGGGCTATGAGAAGGAACCTGGATAGTAGGGTTACTTCGGAATGAAATCCTGGATAGTAAAGCTATGAGAAGGAACCTGAATAGTAGGGTTACTTCGAAATGAAAGCCTGGATAGTAGGGCTATGAGAAGGAACCTGGATAGTAGGGTTACATCGAAATGAAACCTGGATAGTAGGGCTATAAGAAGGAACTTGGATAGTAGGGTTACTTCGAAATGAAATCCTGTATAGTAGGGATATGAGAAGGAACCTGGATAGTAGGGTTACTTCGAAATGAAAGCCTGGATAGTAGGGCTATGAGAAGGAACTTGGATAGTAGGGTTACTTCGAAATGAAAGCCTGGATAATAGGGCTATGAGAAGGAACCTGGATAGTAGGGTTACTTCGAAATGAAAGTCTGGATAGTAGGGCTATGAGAAGGAACCAGGATAATAGGGTTACTTCAAAATAAAATCCTGGATAGTAGGGCTATGAGAAGGAACTTGGGTAATAGGTGTGGTACGGTGGGAGAACTGACTTGATGTTTTGCGTTTGTGTTTGCAAATGTTGCGGTTTAGCAAGAGTCGCCACCAACTTTTCTTTTATCCAATAAGGAAAGGTGAAAAAGCACAGGAAAGACCTTTAGAGATGTTTTTGAGTTCGGGGGGTAGATTATGTAAAGGGAAGGTATTAGCACCCTTTTCATCCATGGTTTTCCATGGGCTCTTAGTTACTTGCTAGATCACTTGCTTTCGTTTGAAAATGTGCTTTAGTGTCGTTTTTGAAAGTATTTTGAAAAGGTGCCATCGTTTAGGCAAACTTTGCAATGATTCCCATTCGTAAGAATGTATGCAAAGTGTTGAGCTTTTGAAAATATTTCAAGGTTTGGAAAATGTTTTGAAGTTGTTTTGAAAGTAAATGTGATTGTTTTTGAAAATAGCAAGGATGTTTATTTTGAAATTGAGCAAGTAACTAAAAGTAATTTAGCTACTCAAAAGGTCTTAGACGTGATTTTCCTCCTCCTTTAGATGTTGCTACCTTACCATTGATTTATCAAGAAGCCCCGTCGTTGGATGTGAAGGTACGAGTGTTGGGTCATCGTATGACCATGATAGCAATGTTGTGAGATGACTTAGCACTTTTTCTTTAGGGACTAAGATCATTTTGAAAGGCAACTTTGATAGCGTCATCGAGGGACTATGATCTTGTATTTTCGATTCGTTTGTGCTAAGATATCCCACATGCATAACATGGACATTTTTATAAGGCAACAAGTGGAATTACCCTAAGGGTGCTAGTGTGCAAGTTTACTTGATTGCATGCATAATTTGTCTTGATTAGGGTGATCTATTTGTCAATTTTCATATCTTGGCATACATACCCTAATTACTAGCATATATTGAAAGTAATAACAGTACAGAAATGTAAAGTCCTACGCTATTACAATATTTAAGGGGATGGGGTACATTTTTGTGAATGGGGGTTCAAAGTTAAAATTCTAGGTTACTATTACAACCATATTGAATAGGGAAGAATGTACAGGAAATGTAAAATGCTTAAAAAGAAGTAAGTTTTGTTTAAGAAAATATTTTTTGTCTTTTTATGTTAAAAGAAAATATAATATGCAAAATATAAAATATTTTGGTGTTTTTTTATTAACAATAAAAAATAATATGATGGCAAAATAATAAAAGAGAAAGAAAACCAAAATCAGCGCAAATGCATAAGAGTAGAAGAGGTCAGAAGTACTGACTCTGCCTTGCTGCACAAACAGAAACATGTTAGCAAAAATATGAAAGTTCAGAAGTTCTGGATCTTCTGAGAACTCATAAGTTTTTAGTAGTTCTGATGCAAATGTCAGAACTTTGCCTCTTTCCATGCCAGTTAGAACATCTGCAGCTTAGTCATTTACAGAACAGGAGTTGCATGTATAACAGTTATGACAAATTTCATGAAATATCAGAAGCACAAATCAGAAGCAACATGTATTTGCTAATTCTAATTTTGAGTCCTAATTTCTTTATGAAACTCTGAACTGGGATTTCTTTTACTAAGGCAAGAAAATGCAGGAATTTTCAGAATATGTATATCATCATGATCAGAATATCTACATTGTGCTAAATATGCAAAATCTGATAATGCTTAATCAGTATGATGAGAGTCAGCAAAAAACTTACCTTGCAGCTGGAAAGGATTCTGTGAACTGGAGGTTGGTCTTGAATTCTGGTGATGTTCTGAGTAACTTCTTCACGTACTCAACAGGATGGAAGTTTATAACTTCTGGGACAGCCAAGGGGTGAAGTTCTGATCCTTTTGAAATGGATATTGGAAGAGAAGGTGTTATTGTTTAATTACAGAATTTGGGATGGCTTTAATCAAGAACACTTGAGGAAGAAATGAAGTTTGAATATAAGGAATCAATGCTAAGATTTTGGTATTTCGTGTTTATAGTTTCCTGGGTTCTTGGAATTTTTGCAGTGGTTCAAAGCCTTTTTCTCAATTCTCTTGCCTCTTTCAAAAATTTTTCTGGCCTCTTCTCAGTGGCCAATGGTGTTCTATTTATAGGCAAAGCTTTTGTAGTTTGGAGATATCAAGTGGTGCCAGCATCATATGTTAGATGCTGACTTGCTCTTGAAGTAAGCTTAAATAAGTGGGGGTTCAATGCATTCAAGTTGGATGGTTAGCAACGCCTCAGCTGGATTTGGCAGCATGAATTAAGGAAAAGTAGAAACAGCACGTGGGTCTAGCATACTTTTGCATAGAAGTTTGTCTTCCCAAGACAGTAGGGGTACACGTGGGGAAAATCCCTTGGATAAAGACTCAGAGGCGGTTGTGAGCATTAAATGAGTTCCCATGTGACACTTTGCACCCTTCCTTGACTCTAGATTGGAAGTTTTGCTTCAGCGTAGCATCTCATCTTCTGATCCTCTTATCTTCTGACTTCAGCATGTTCTGAAGGATCTTTCAGACTTTCCAGTAAGCCTACAACGTGTTTTGTAATCTTCTTTGATTTACCTTGGCAAACTCTAACTGAACCTTTGTGAACACTGGCCCAGAAGTTCTGACCAAACTTTGTCTTGAGACTATCCAGAATTTGCTGAGTGTGAACACTGACCCAGAAGTTCTGAAATTATCATATTTCTTAAACACTTAGAAAATTTCTAAGTATTTAGAATTTGGCTTTTCCAAAGTAAAGTTTGACTTTTGAAATTCTTGATGAAACAAACTTCATATTCCAACATGTCTTGATGAAATATGATTTTTGAGATTTAATTTTGATCCAAAAGTCAATGTTAGACTTCTCAATGTGCAAATGACCATTTTGCCCTTGTCAATGATTTGCTTGGAAAAATTGATAATTCAAGGCCTGGACACTTGATGAAGGAAAACTTGAGGATCCAGGGTGATTCCTTAAGAAATGAGAGGGCAAATTTTAGGGTGCAACAGCTGCCCCTGTTCAAACTTCTTGAACCTGAAGAGTTAGATTGGCGGAGCCGCCATTCGTGACTTGAAGGTGAAAGATGATTGAACACTAGAGTACCCAAAAATTTGCACTCGATGATGGATGGTGAATGGGCTTATAGATGCCATTTGGAAGAATGTTGGTAGACGCTGGAAGAAGTATTAGCATAAATCTCTTGTTGATTCATACTAAACTTGATATTCTACCTGTGAGAAAAGGGGTTAGAAAAATGCAGATGCTTGCATGATGTTCACCAGATGTGGTATCATGCTAAATGCATTGGTATGTACATGCTATAATGTATGAATGTGAAATGTGTGTTTTCTTCCGGGAAAATAAATCCCTGACTGCTGCTGTGGAGATTCTGGGGGTTGAATCCCTGATTTCCTACTGGAAATGAAGAATATGCATATCTTCAAATTTTATGGGAGGGATGCTTTCGCTGGGGAACATCACTCAGATATCTGCGGTTATCTGGTCGGATCCAGGCTTCACAGTTGCTGAGGATGAAGTAGTTGGTTGCTACCTTGGTCGGATCTAGGTTTCACGGTGACTTACTGGGAGAAGATATGAATTAACTGTTATCTGGTCGGATCCAGGCTTTGCAGAAAATTCCTTGAAATTGAATAGTCATCTGGTCGGGTCCAGGCTTCACAACAACTTGCTGGGGATGCGGAAGTTAACTGTTATCTGGTCAGATCCAGGCTTCACAGTAACTTTCCAGAGGAAAAGATGAATTAACTGTTATCTGGTCGGGTCCATGCTTCACAGTAATTCCTTGAAATTGAATAGTCATCTGGTCGGGTCTAGGCTTTATGGTCTTTTGGGAAAGTTGTACTATTATTTGGTCGAATCCAGGCTTCATAGTGTCTTTCCGGGAATCAGGGTTAATTGTTATCTGGTTGGATCCAGGCTTTACAATATACTGTTTGAAAACTGTTATCTGGTCGGGTCCAGGCTTTGCAGATTTCTTTGATGAAGTTAATTGTTATCTGGTCGGGTCCAGGCTTCACAATAAACTGGTTGAAAACTGTTATCTAGTCAGGTCCAGGCTTTGCATATTTCTGAGGATGATGAGGTCAATTGTTATCCGGTTGGGTCCAGGCTTCACAATAGACTACTTGAAAACTGTTATCTGGTCGGGTCCAGGCTTTGCAGATTTCTTTGATGAAGTTAATTGTTATCTGGTCAGGTCCAGGCTTCACAATAAACTGCTTGGGGATTTAGTTGTTATCTGGTCGATTTCCAGGTTTCACAACGAATCTCTGAGGATGATTGCTATTTGGTCAGATCCAGGCTTTGCAATGGCTTTCTTGAAAGGATGGAAATGAGGAATGATATCTGGTCGGTTCCAGGTTTCTCAGTCCTTTGTTGGGGATAGAGGGGCAAATCTACTGGGGAAAAGAAGTTAAAACCTTGGCCGGATCGAGTTCAGGTTCTTCTATATATTTGAAGAGTTAGGCTATTATCTGGTCGGGTCTAGGTTTCATAGCATTTTGAAAAATGAGATCGACTGTTATCTAGTCGGGTCCAGGCTTCAGTAACTCAAGAAGTCAAACTGTTATCTGTTCGGGTCCAGCCTTTAGTAATAACTTGAAAATTGTGGTAATATCTGGTCGGATCCAGGCTTCATAGCATTTCTTGGAAATAATAAAGGCTTTGTTGAAGGCTTTACTGGGGATTAGGGGTTGTGGCCCTGTGATTTGCAGTCATTTGAAAGGGAAATTCTAACTGGAGAGTATAGACTCAGTCGGGTAAGACAGACTCAGCTCGGGGAGGATATACTCAGTTGGGGATGATGGGCTCATCTGGGGATGATGGTTTCATCTGGGGAGGATAGATTATGTTCGGAGAAAATAGCCTTGGTTGGAGAAGATGTGCCCAGCTGGGCAATTTGGACTCAACTGGGGGAATTTGGATTCAGTTGGAGAAGATATACTCAGCTGGGGAATATGGACTCAACTTGGGGATAAAAACCTCGGTTGGGGAAGATATACTCATCTGGGGAAGATGGGCTCAGCTGGGCAATTTGGACTCACTGGGGAGTGTATACTCAGCTGGGGAAGATGGGCTCAACTGGGTAATTTGTGGTGTTTTTTTTGTTGTATGTTGAGAAATTTGCACTTGGCTGGGGAAATAACTCTGTCGGAGAAATAAACCCTATTGAGGAGATGAATTTCCTTTAGGAAGAGATCCCCTAGGCTTCAATTTTGTAAAAATTGACTTAGCTGGAGAAAGTTTCCAAGAGATTGAGACTCTGGCCAGGGATTATCCTATGTGAAGAGATTTTTGTAGGCAACTCCGCTGGGGAAAGGTTCCATTGTTGTTATCCCTATGGGGATAATGATGATGAGATAACTTTGTGGGGCTACTTCACATACATTAAAAGATATGCTTACGGCTGTTGTGCGCTGATGCTTTGTTGATGATGTTGCTTGGCAGGATACATGTGCCAAATAGTTTTAATTATGCTCCTATGCATATGTTCATTCAATTTTAGTCATTGGACAATTTTTCATTCAAAACAGAGATAGAAAATTTTGTACTTCGAAGTATATTTGTATTGATATTTTGCCCATGAATATGCGTTTTTGTACATAGAGACGGAAATCCTAGTAAGAGGAAATCGCCAAAAAGGAAAACAATTGAGAATGAAAACAAATAGCCATGTGAAATGATCTCATTTCCTTCCAGCTCTATTATTACCCCCAATGTCTTTGAACGTCCCTTGCCGTTGATCGAAGTTGATTGGATTGATCCTGGACCCTTTGAACTTGGACCTTGGTGATAGCATTGACCGTGTTGATTTAACGGGACATAGTCGTACGCTTTTAATCCTTAATTTTTACATGAACTACCCTTTCGGGTTTTCGGTCCACCAGGATACCCTTTTTTGCCCAAGTCGCCCTTTCGGGTTTTCAACTTGCCGGGTGTACCATCTTTTGCATATATCCCTAATTTCTGCCCAAACCTTTTGGTTTGCTGGGATGCCCTTATTTTGCTTAGGCGTGTCAACCTAACGGGTCTCTTATGCATATTATTTTTTGACTATGTCCATGTTTATAGGATGTGGGAAATCTTCACCGTCTATGGTGGTCAGTATCATGGCACCGCCAGAGAAAACTCCCTTGACAACAAACGGCCCTTCGTAGGTGGGAGTCCATTTTCCTCTGAGGTCACCTTGTGGTAAAATGATGCATTTTATCACCAGGTCACCAACTTGATATATTCGAGGCTTGACCTTTTTATTGAAAGCTTTGATCATCCGTTTTTGATACGTCTGACCATGGCAAATAGCAGCTAATCTTTTTTTATCGATCAAGTTCAGCTGATCCAATCTCGTTTGAATCCACTCGTCTTCACCTAGGCCTGCCTCGATCATAATCCTTAGCGAGGGAATTTGAACTTCCACTGGAAAAACAGCTTTCATGCCATAGACTAGAGAGAAAGGAGTTGCCCCAGTTGATGTCCTAGCTGAAGTACGGTAGCCATGTAGAGAAAATGGTAACATCTTATGCCAATCCTTATAGGTCACTACCATTTTCTGCACAATCTTCTTGATATTTTTGTTGGCTGCTTCGACTGCGCCATTCATTTTTGGTCTAAATGGAGAAGAATTGTGATGCTTGATCTTAAATTGAGAGCACAATTCCCTGATCATGGCATTGTTGAGGTTAGTCCCATTGTCAATGATGATCCTTTCGGGGATACCATAACGACAGATGAGGTTGTGTCTGATGAATTTGGCTACCACATTCTGGGTAACTGAGGCAAATGAGGCGGCTTCGACCCATTTGGTAAAATAATTGATGGCGACAAGAATGAAGTGATATCCGTTGGAAGCAGTAGGTTTGATTTCTCCGATCATGTCAATGCCCCACATCACAAATGGCCACAGAGTGGTCATGACATTCAGAGGTATTGGAGGTACATGGACCTTGTCAACGTAGATTTGGCATTTGTGACAAGTTCTTGAATGTTGATGACAATCGGTCTCCATCGTTGACCAATAAGAGCCAGCTCTTAAGATTTTCTTAGCCATCGTATGTCCACTTGAGTGAGTACCAAAAAGTACATCGTGCATATCTTCCATAATTTCCTCTGCCTCTCTCTTATTCACACATCGGAGTAGAGTTGAATCATGGTTGCGTATGTATAATATCCTGTTACTTAGGAAGAATTTGGCTGTAAATCTTCGCAAGAACTTTCTATCATTGATAGACGTCCCTTCTGGATACTCTTGTGCTTCAAGGTATCTCATTACCTCATGGTACCATGGCTTTTCCGCAACGGTGTCAAGCTCATAAAAATGTGCAGGTTCATCAAATATTTCAATTGTAATCATAGGGGCTTCGTTATCCCATCTGACTTTGAACAATGAGGACATGGTTGCCAAAGCGTCAGCCAACTGGTTTTCTTCCCTAGGGAAATGTTCAAAAGTGATTTCTTCGAAGTGAGGAATTAGGGATAGCACAAGTTCCTTGTAAGGGATAAGATTAGGGTGTTTAGTGTCCCAGTCTCCTTTTACTTGGCTGATCACCAAGGCAGAATCGCCAAACACATCTAAATGCTTGATCCTTAAGTCAATAGCAGCTTTTAGACCTAAGATGCATGCTTCATACTCAGCCATATTATTTGTGCAATCGAAGCATAGTCGGGCAGTGAAAGGAGTGTGGCAACCTTCAGGAGAGATGATCACAGTACCAATTCTGTTACCTAAGGCATTGGAAGCCCCATCGAATATCATAGTCCATCGAGATCCTTGTTCAGGTCCATCATATGGTCTAGGTTTCGCACAGTCGGTTACCAGCATAATATTCTCGTCAGGGAAGTCGAAGTTCATTGACTGATAATCATCCACAACTTGATGGGCCAAATGATCTTCTAGTACACTTCCTTTGATGGCTTTTTGTTTTGTGTATTGAATGTCGTACTCAGCCAAGATCATCTGCCATCTGGCTATTCATCCGGAAAGGGAAGGTTTCTCGAAGATGTACTTAATCGGATCCATCTTAGAAATCAACAAAGTGGTATGAGTCAACATGTATTGCCTTAGCCGGCGAGCAGCCCACGCTAAAGCACAACAAGTTTTCTCGAGCAGTGGATATCTGGTTTCACAGTCGGTAAACTTTTTGCTTAGGTAGTAAATTGCATGCTCTTTTCGGCTAGACTCGTTATGTTGGCCCAAAACACACCCCATAGAATTCTCTAGTAATGTCAAGTACATGATCAAAGATCTTCCTTCAACTGGAGGCATGAGAATAGGAGGTTCTTGTAGGTATTCTTTGATTTTGTCAAAAGCAATCTGGCATTCATCGTTCCACCTGACTACCTGATCTTTCTTCAAGAGTTTGAAGAGTGGCTTACAAGTAGCAGTTAAGTGTGATATGAAACGGGAAATGTAATTGAGACGACCTAAGAATCCTCTAACTTATTTTTCAGAATGAGGGACTGGCATTTCTTGGATGACCTTTACCTTGGTGGGATCAACTTCAATGCCTTTATTGCTGATAAAAAAACCTAGAAGCTTCCCAGAGCACTCCAAATGTGCACTTGTTAGGGTTTAACCTCAGCTTGTACTTCTTTAGCCTTTCGAATAGTTTGTGCAAGTGATCGAGATGTTCTTCTTCGATTTTTGATCTAGCAATCATATCATCCACATATACCTCTATCTCATGATGAATCATATCATGAAATAAATCCACCATAGCCCTTTGATATGTTGCCCCTGCATTCTTTAACCCGAACGACATGACTTTGTAGCAGAAGGTGCCCCATTGTGTAACGAAAGTAGTTTTTCCATATCTTCGGGAGCCATCTTTATTTGATTATAGCCTGAGAAGCCATCCATGAATGAGAAGACTTTATACTGAGCAGTATTATCAACTAAGACGTCAATGTGTGGTAGAGGGAAATCATCCTTGGGGCTTGCCCTATTCAGATCCCTATAGTCTACGCACATGCGAAATTTTCCGTCTTTCTTTGGTACTGGCACTATATTGGCCACACATTGAAGATAGGATGTTACATCTAGGAATCCTGCATCAAACTGTTTCATTACTTCGGCTTTGATCTTTTTAGACATGTCAGGCCTCATGCGACGAACTTTTTGTTTAACAGGAGGGTAATCTTCTTTAGTTGACAGACGATGAACCACAATGTTGGTATTTAACCCAGGCATATCTTCATACGACCAAGCAAATACTTCCATATAATCGCACAACATCTGAACCAAGCGGCTCTTGACACTACTTTCCAAATTAGCGCCGATCCTGATTTCTTTCTTATCTGACTCAGTACCCAAGTTGATAACCTCAATTGAATCTTCATGTGGTTGAATAGATTTTTCCTCTTGTAACAGAAGTCTGGCTAGTTCTCCTGGTATGTCACAATCTTCCTCGCTTTCGTCTTCGGCTTGGTTGATAGGACATTCAAAGTCATAATCAGCAATAGTAGAGTTGTTGGCAATAGGTTCCAGAGTGGATGTAGACCTGCAAGAGTGTATGTGTGTGCATGTAAGATACATGGCTATATTTTTTATTTTATTTTTTTGAAAATGTATTTGAAAGAAAAGAAAGATAATGAACACAAATATTTGAATGCAAGAGAGTCCAATGTGTTGAATGATCATATGATTTGATGAACATAAATAAAACCCTTGACAAAAGGATCAAAGTGCCCCGGGCAAGGCATATGGCTTAAAATTCATTATCAAAATATTATAGACAACGAGTTCTTGAATTGATTAGAAAGCAAAAACAAGTTGATTACTCCTCAATGAAGGAGATGGGCACAAAGTCCTTTGTATTCCAATTGTTGAGTTTCCCTTCAGTTGTTGGGTAGATCCAGTCTTCAAAAGCATACTCATCATCAAAGTCTTCTACAACGTTTACTCCGTGATTTTTGAGGTGGAGAGGCGGCTTTCCAGTACGAGCACCTCTAATTTCTTTCTGAGATTTGGAGGTAAAACCTAACCCAAACTTGTCTGCCTTGAACGGGATATCGAGGAGTTGGCCCCACATCTCATTGTTTCCTTCTTCTACCACAACACAGGCATCCTTAAGAGAAACCATCTTAGGGATAACTTTATTAACTCTTGGAGTGTCAGGGGAGATTTTGGTGGTTGCCACAACTTCAAACGTCTGGCAAGGAGTTTCTATAAATTCGCCATCCATATCTACGTACTTGAAAGAATTGAGATGGCTTACCATAAATTCTTCTTCACCGCAAACAGTGAAAACCTTCCCTTGAACTGAATATTTTAACTTCTGGTGGAGAGTAGAAGTGACCGCACCTGCCCCATGGATCCACGGGCGTCCAAGCAAGCAAGAATGCGCAGGCCGTATGTCCATTATGTAGAATGTGGAGTTGAAAATCTATGAACCAACCTTAATTAGGAGATCCACCTCTCCATGAACCATCCTTTTTTACCCATCAAATTCCCTCACAACAATATCACTTGGCTTCAAAACCAAACCTTCACAGTTTAGCCGATCTAAAGCGCCTTTAGGTAACACGTTTAAAGATGATCTTGTGTCCACCAAAACATGTGCCATAGTGGTCCCTTTACATTCAACAGAAACATGCAAGGCTTTATTGTGATTCTTTCCCATGGGAGTTAAATCTGCGTCAGAGAACCCTAAACCATTGTCAGCTGACAGACTTGCTACGTAGTTCTCAAATTGGTCGGTTGTGGTTTCTTGAGGCACGTGAGCCTTTTTCAGGAACTTAATCAAAGCTTGTGCATGGGTGTCGGAACATAGTAATAAGGACAACATTGATATTTTAGAAGGGGTTTGCCCCAACTGCTCTACTATTTTGAAGTCGCTTTTCTTGATGATCTTCAGAATCTCCTCCATCTCTTGAGTGGATGGTTCTTCCATAACAGACTTTTTAGCAGATGCCTCTTCCCTAGCAGGCTCACTTTCTTTCTCTTTCCCTCTAGTAATGGTACCAGCGTTACCATTGGTTAAGCGGACTGGAGCTGTGGTAGTGGTTGGTGGTGAGATAACAGGGGAAAAGATCCTTCTTGTTCTTGTGACTTTACTAGAACCAGTAATATTAGTAACACCAGCTTCATTATTATCAATCCAAGAATCTTGTTTTACCCCATGGTAATAAACCTCGGCACCGTAATTCCATGGTACTTCTTTATCAGAGGTGTATGGAACAGGCCTGGCAGCAGCGATTATGACAGGAGCAATGTTTGGTTCATTCGAAATCTTGATAGGACCTTTTGATGAGATCCTAAGAGGTTTGTTTGAAATTGTTATGATGGCCAAATCTTCAGCTCTGTCGATTGAATTCTCGATGGTGGGAATCTTTTCGAATAGGATTTCGCGGCCATCCATTAGGCGTTGTATACCTTTCTTCAGTTCCTCACACCTATTGGGTTGTCTCATATAGCACACAAAGTCTTTTTCACAGCCAGGGAAAATCCCAGCTTTCATCAGATTGCTCTTAACTACATTCCACGGAGTAGTTAATTCTTCAACAAAGGCAATGAAAATTGTGTCTTCGACAGCATTAACACCTTTGCCGTGCTTCGGCATTGGAGCGGTAATTAAATTTTGCGTCGGAGGAGGATCAAATTCAATAGTCTTGTTGTCAATTAAATCCTAGATTTTATTCTTTAAAGCCCAGCATTGATCAGTCTCATGCCCGGGGCTGTTTGAATGGTAAGTGCACTTTGCATTTGGATTATATCTTGGCGATAAGGTGTCAGGGTTGGCGGGAGGATCCCGCAATGTCACTAAATTGGCCCTGAGCAGATGTTGAAGGGCTTGAGATAATGACATGCCTAACCTTGTAAACTGTCTTCTTGGAGCTTCAACACGTTGATGATTTGCAGATGGTCTTTGAGTAGCAGCCGGATTGGAGATTCAGACAGCATTGACAGACGGGTGATTATTCATTTTGGTATGGGCCTTTTCTCCATACACGGCATTAACTTCTTTCTTCGTGGCAAAAGGTTTCTTGACAGGATTAGGAGTGGAAGTAGATGCCACATAGATCTTTCCACTTTTAATGCCACTTTCAACTTTCACCGGTTAGAATTAATTTGGTGAAACCAAAAGAAGAGTATCCAACCAATAGATTAAAGAAAGGACCAGATATGTGCTCCTGAACATGCCAGTGTGTTCCCTATCAGTCAAGGGAGGTTGGACCCTACTAGCAAGGTCTCTCCACTTCTGCGCATATTCCTTAAATCCCTCATTCTTCCCCATGGTCATACCTTGCAATTGAACCCTTGTCGGTGCCAGGTCGGCGTTGTACTGATATTGATGGTAGAAGGCAGTATCTAGACCCTCCCAAGTATTTATGCGAGAGCCATCCAACTGATAAAACCAGTCAAGTTGTGTTCCAGCCAGACTCTCTTGGAAAAAGTGAACCCATAGTTTTTAATCAGCGGTATGCGGTTGTATCTTGTGCACATAGGACTTCAAATAGAGCTTTGGGAAATAAACCCCATCGTATTTTGCAAAGGTTGGTATTTTGAAATTGTAGGGAATGACTACCCCAAAGATTAAGCACAAATCGTCAAAATTTAAACCGGGAATAGCTTTGATTTCAACCGCTTTCAACCTGTCTTCTAGCTGCTTGTATTTGATGTCTGCAGGTGGATATTGTTAATTGAAATAATCATCATCAGATTCTTGGTCATTGATACAGTCGGCCGGAGTACTCTTGACCTTACCAATTTGGTTCTCGTCCTCTTCGGATGAATCTTCCCCTTTTGGAATTTGACGGATTGTCTCTTTGAACCTTTTACCCATGTTGAGTAGAGATTTATTCTTTGGATTTTTCTTAGCGGCCAACAAGGCCATCATATCCTGCTTCCCCTTGGCCAGGGCAAGTAAAGCTTCTTGAAATGGAGAATTTTGGGCCTGAAGTTCCGTCACAGTTTTCTCTAGATCCATCATGCTGAAATAAATAGCAGAGAGATAAGGAAACCTGTTATGCGGAAGCCTGTTATGTCATGATGCATGAATATGCAATATGCAAATGATTTAAAGGATTTCAAGGATTTAAATTTGTATAGACAAAGAGTGAACAAAACGTTAACTTGCATTTAAAGAGTTCTGATTTGAATACAAGCATGCCTCTTGGGCTTACAACAACAGAAATATACATAAAGTAAACTCCTAAGACAGAAAAGTTGTGTGCATCCTCTTTGGCGCAATGTAGGTGTTTAAGCTCCTTTCTTCATGAAGCTCCCTCGTAAGCTCTAATATCTTCCTCTCTCCCTCATAGAACTTAGCTTCAAAGGTGTTTCACTCTCCTTTTAACTGAATCCAAGCGTTTTGCAAATCTTCAAGAGTAGTAGGCATATCAGGATAGAGGATAGTATGTGGAACATCTCCCTCAACTACTGGCTCCATGATAACAGGTAAGACGGCTTTATAAGGAATCTTAAGACTTTGTGCGCGAGCCCTCACCCATTTAAGATAAGGTTCCAAAGGAATGGAATTCTTATGCCCCAACATCTTGCTATCAACCTTGTTAACAATACCCCAAGCTCGTATAAATCTTTGACGGTAACCTTGGGTATTGCTTTCATAGTCGAATGCAATTCCTTGGATGAGTACCTCATGAGGGCCATCTCTCATGGCGTATCTAAATTGTGGAAAATCTAAACAAGGGTTGTAAGTAATGCCTCCCCTAATTCCAAGTAGAGGGACATTAGGGAATTCCCCACAGCGGTCAATGATGGTAATGTCTTCCGAAGAGCGATAATACCAACGGATATCGGCATGTGAAAGTGACATCAATCTTTTAGACCACCTCATTCCTTGTTCATTCTTCACCACGGATCAAGGTAGGTGCGAAATAAACCACCTAGCCAAAAGAGGAGTGCAACACATCAAAGTCCCCCTTTTCCTCATAGTGCGAGAGTGAAGAGAATGCAAGATGTCTCCAAGCAATGTAGGCACTGGATTACGAGATATGAAAACCTTGATCGCATTTACATCTATAAATTGGTCAAGATTTGGAAATAGTACCAAACCATAGATGAGAAGAGCCAAAATTTCCTTGAAGGCTTGTAGATCCAAAGTATTCCAACACTCTTGAGCCTTTTCCAACAAAAACTTCGCTAGGAATCCTTTGACACCACTCCTTGTTACCCAATTTGCTACTATGTCAGATGGTTGCAGATGTAGGGCTCGAGCAATTTCCTCAGGTTTAGGGTCTCTTTCAATACCGTTGAAAGGTAACTGATCAAGAATAGGGGTCCCCATGAGTTGAGAAAATACTTCTAAAGTGGGCACAAGTTGGTAATCAGGAAAAGTGAAGCAATGATGCAAAGGGTCGAAGAATTGGACAAGCACCTTTACCATATCTTATTCAATACTTGAGGTAACCAGACTAAGGAGTCGACCATGTCTTTTGGTGAACGGAGAATCCTCAGGGACCCTTGATACTGAATCCTTGAGTTGTGGAGGTATCCTCACGAGGCTGACTTGGATAGTGCTCCTACGAGTGGAAGCCATGTCCTACAAAACAGAACAGAGATAAATCCAAAAATCCTTGAAATGGTTAGTGAAAATGCTTATGGTATGATGTTTATGATGCTTATGATGTTATGTACAGACATGATAGATAAGCAAGATTATATACAAATAATCATATACACACAAAGCAGACAAGTCCTTAGGTTTAGGCTTGCGTGGAGTTCGTAGGTAAGTACCCTCTTGACGTTTAGTTGGCTCAACCTGTCCTAGTTAATAGTAACTGGGTTCTAAGGGATCTCAATATCACTGATCTTTCCCCCAAGTTTCGTTCAATAAGCGATTGACTCACAATCAAACAAAACTCAAGAGTCAAACCTTAATGAGTGTAGCATCGAGTATCAACCAACTCCGGAATGCACCAAATCCGGTTATCTCGCTACTTCCTAATGGCCAAGTTGGTCAAGTACTGTTCTAAGGTCAGTTGATGCTTTACGACACCACGCGGTAGCCCCGTACTCTCCTTGACTGATTCAAGGGTTACCGGTACCAACCAAAGTGCCACATCAACGTAGCTACTTACCTAAAAAGGTGTCCCCAAATCCGGGTGTAGGATTTAAAACAAACCCAAACAAGGAACCAAAAAAAAAGCAAACAAATCAAACAATGTAAGCAAGTAAAGGTGATCTAGCCCTAAGGTAACAACACTTTTAAGTGCATCCCCAGCAGAGTCGCCAGTTCTATGGTACGGTGGGAGAACTGACTTGAGGTTTTGCGTTTGTGTTTACAAATTTTGCAGTTTAGCAAGAGTCGCCACCGACTTTTCTTTTATCCAATAAGGAAAGGTGAAAAAGCACAGGAAAGACCTTTAGATATGTTTTTAAGTTCGGGGGGTAGATTATGAAAAGGGAAGGTATTAGCACCCTTTTCATCCATGGTTTCCCATGGGCTCTTAGTTACTTTCTGGATCACTTGCTTTCGTTTGAAAATGTGCTTTAGTGTGGTTTTTGAAAGTATTTTGAAAAGGTGCCATCGTTTAGGCAAACTTTGCAATGATTCCCGTTCTTAAGAATGTATGCAAAGTGTTGAGCTTTTGAAAATATTTCAAGGTTTGGAAAATGTTTTGAAGTTATTTTGAAAGTATATGTGATTGCTTTTGAAAATAGCAAGGATGTTTATTTTGAAATTGAGCAAGTAACTAAAAGTAATTTACCTACTCAAAAGGTCTTAGACGTTCTTTTCCTCCTCCTTTAGATGTTGCTACCTTACCATTGATTTGGCAAGAAGCCCCATTGTTGGATGTGAAGGGACGAGCGTTGGGTCATCGTATGACCATGATAGCAATGTTGTGAGATGACTTAGCAATTTTTCTTTAGGGACTAAGATCATTTTGAAAGGCAACTTTGATAGCGTCATCGAGGGACTATGATCTTGTATTTTCGATTCGTTTGTGCTAAGACATCCCACATGCATAACATGGCCATTTTTATAAGGCAACAAGTGGAATTACCCTAAGGGTGCTAGTGTGCAAGTGTATTTGATTGCATACATAATTTGTCTTGATTAGGGTGATCTATTTTTCAATTTTCATATCTTGTTGTGATACGGTGGGAAGAACTGACTGTTTTTGGAATGCTGGTTTTCTTTTTGCGTTTGTGTTTGCAAAATGTCGCGGTAAGCAAGAGTCGCCACCGTCTTTTATTTTATCCAAAAAGGAAAGGAAAAAGCACAGAAAAATTCCTTTTTTCGAGATATTTCTGAGTACGGGGTGTAGATTTATAGAAAGGGAAGGTATTAGCACCCTTTCTATCCGTAGTTATCTACGGGCTCTTAGGTACTTTCTCATCATTTTCAAAATTGTTTTCTTTGTGCTTGTGGGTTTTGAAAAGTTTTTGTTTTAACTTCGATTTAACTCTTGCGTCTGTCTTCAAGAGTGTAATGAAGTGTTTTTGAAAACTTGTTTGTAAAAGAGTGTAAGTGTGAAAAATTTGTTTTGGATGAGCAGGTATCTAAGAACTAATCTACATATTCGAAAAAGGAATCGTTCTATGTTCATTTCCTTTAGGAAATGCTATCCCACTATTAATGAGTAGGTAGCACCGTCGTTGGAGTTTAAGGGTCAATTTGAAAGGGACGTACGGTCACTAAAGCAATGTTAGGACGTCTTAGCGGTAACCCTAATGTCTTAGATCATTTATTCGAGGCAACGATATCCAAGGCAACCATTTCGAGGCAACTATGATCTTTTAGACAAGAGGGCGACCTCTAAAACAACCTATACTCAATGACCGTTTATGAAGGAAACCAAGTGGGAGTGTACCCTAAGAGTGCGCATGTGCGAGTGTATTGTATTCAATTATTTTTATCGTTGCACATGTTTAGGGTGATCTAACTGTTTTAAATTAGACATTCATTCTTTGTCATGCAAACCCTATTATCAAACATCTAGCAGTTGTATATTTGTATAAATTAAAGGTGCGGAATTTAAACTAAACTATTACAAGGCGTCGGGTATTTACATTGCCAAAAACAACCCTTTGAAAATAAAAGCGGAAAAATAAATGAATATCCTAATTAATTATTACAAACCGGGAGCAGATACAATAATTTGAACAAAATGATAAAACGCGCGAGGTGAGATTAAATCGAATGCGAATTTAGGGTTTTGACCCTTTTAATTAAAAGAAACTGTTTTGTTGTTTTTATTATTTTTAAAGAAAAGAAATTAAATCCTAGAATTAAATGCTAAATTAATTATTAAATAAATTAATTAATGAAAAATATTAAATGACATATGTTTTGGAGTTTTTGTTATTTTAGGAAGGAAAATAAAATAATTAAATTAGGGTTAAAACCTATTAATTCTAATTAATTTTAAATATTTACAAAATAAATGAAAGTTATCTAAAATTAATATCCTAATTAATTTAATTAGTATTTATTAATGAAAAATAAAATTCTAAAATTTAATTGGGTAAAAAATATTTTTGTGATTTTTGGTAAAAAGAGAAAAATTATTTTTGGTTAGTAATTAAATAAAATAGATAAAATAATTAAATAAAATAAACAAAATATAAAAAAATTTAGATAATGGGCCTGATTTAGTGAGGTGTGCATAGCAATTCTTCTGGCCCATTTGTGAAGTCCATACTGACTTTTTGCAATCCAATGCGTTGCGTTGACTTGGTCCTTTGGTGCACCTTCAATGGTGGCCATCAGATCTGGCCATCTGGCATGTTGATGAGGAAGTTGTATGATGGCCATCAAGCTTGCGTATGCACTGGATTCCCTGAAAACAAATAATATAGAGAAAATAGGGGGACCTGGGATTCGAACTCAGTTCCTGAGAGGAATTCCATACACTCCCTTGCCACCATGCCACTTGTTCCTTTTTGTTAATATAATACAAATCAATGATAATATATAAAAACAAAAGTTAATGGACATAAATAGAAAAAAGCGCGCGCTCGTTTTAAACAGGCCAATGGTGGGACGACACTTCATCATCTCCTTCCGCTGCATCGTGGCTAAAACTCAAAGGGGCTATACCCACGGACAGATGTTCGTCACTATAAACCAAGCATCCTTAAAATCTCGTACAGGCCATGGAAACGAATTCTAAGACCATGGTTGAGGTCGTCTCATCCTCCTGATCACAACCATAGCCATTATGAAGGCTAATTATTCCTGAAACAAAAAACCCTAAAACCAAATACAAAACCCTAGCAATGGTGATTCACGATATAGGACATAAAAATGAAATTGGCTATTGTAAAGAGCTTGCAAATGATATGTTGATCAAGAATATGCCATCAATTCATGTTAACAATGCCTAATTTTCAAAATTCGAAATCAAGAACAGGGCGGGTTTGTGAGTGACTTACAGCGCGTGGGAGGGTCTGAAAACGTGTGGTTTTGCTTGCTTTAGTTTCCTGAGATTGCCAGGAAGAGATTGAGACAAGTACTAAGCCTTGAGGATGCCTATAACCTCTGTTTCGATCTCCCACTTTCTTTGATATTTTTCAGATTTTGCTTTCACTCTATTCCTGATCTCTAACCTTGTTTTTTATATGCCTCACCTCCTTATGTATTGTACAATGCATTAGGGTTGATTGCCTTGCCTAAATCTTCCTCTTTCAATGACTTTGATATTTGATTTGATCCTCCTTTAAAGCTTTCCAAAATTGGCTTATTTTGAATCTTTTCGTGCACACAAGCTTTGATGTGAATTTGGAATGGTGCTAGCTGTCCAATGAAGCCTGAAATCATCAAAAGATCTTTGGTTTTCAATATTTTTGATTTTATTTGATTTAATTTGATTTAAAATGAATTAATTCAAATAAAAACCAAATTAAATAATTAAAATATGATATTGATACATGGCCAAGGCTAGAGCACGTGGGTTATAATGCCAACTCAAAACAAGTGAAAAAGAATGGGCCCATTTGGCAAAATTTGAAGTTTTGGGCATAGATGACTTTTGGCAATTTTGCAAAAAATTCCAACTTCAACAATGCATAACTTCCTCAATTTTGACTCTTTGGAGGTGTTCTTGGACTTTTTATAAAGCTTGAGACGTCCTCTAACCAACCATTTTGGTATCATCTCAATTTGATATTCCATTCTCAAGTATGAAGCTTTGATAAAAAGGTGTTTTTGTTGACTTTTCAAAATGACCTATAATTTCCAAATTCGTAACTTCTTGTGAGTGCATATTTTGATCTTGGGATATGAATATTGGTTGTAGGGAATTGCATCCTATTAAAAATGAGCTTTGGATGGGTCATTTCTCATAAAGTATGAGAAAGTTATGCTTGGTCAAAGTTGAGTTGACTTTTCCTGCAAAACCCTAATTTAGCAACTTTTGAATCTTGATGAATTATGAGCAATCCTTGATGAATAATGATAAAACCTTGATCAAATGATGAAATATATTTCTAAATGAGAATGTTGACCAAAAATCTTGAAGTTTGACTGTATGTAGGTCACAGTTGACTTTTGCCCTAGCAAAGTCGATTTTTGGACCTTTGAGCAATTGACTGAGCAAACTTCCTCTGCAAGGCTTGAAACTTGACATGTATGATCTTGAGAACATATTAGGACATTGGTGATAATTTGGGACCACTTGGACTCAAGGATCTTGATGCAACACAAAACCCTAATTCGGGGTAGACTGCCTTAAGAGAGAGCTTGTCTGGTCAATCCTTGGACTATCTCGAGCAATTTGGAGATCTTCTCTTGGAATGTTTTGAGAAATATGGGAGGGAAAATTTTGGGGTACAACAGCTTCCCCTATTCAATCTTCTTAAACCTGAGGATGTAGATTGGCTTTCATGCCTTTCGTGATCCGAAGGTGGAAGATGATTGAACACTAGAGTGCCCAGAAATTTGCACTCGCATGAAGTAGTGATGGCCTTGAGATATCGGGAATGGGCTTACAGATGCCATTTGGAAATTGCTGACGAGGGGATGGGCTTAAAGATGCCATCTGAAGTAGTGTCGATCGCATAAGAGATTCCTTAGCGAGAGCTGGTATACCTGTTGTTGAGGATGATCTCGCCGGGGAAGGCTGATCTTTGTCGGGAGAAGTAGAATTTTAGGAGCTTCGTCGTCCGTCATTCTGCTGGTGAGTCGTCTCTGCTGAGATTTAGGAGTTCTCCCGTAATTCAACTGAGAAACATTTTTGTCGAGATTCAAGAACTCGCCCGTAATTCAACTAAAGAAACAACTTCACTGAGATTTAGGAACCCGTCTGTAATTCAACTGATGACCATATTATGCTGAGATTTAGGAACTTGCCCGTAATTCAACTGAAGAAACATCTTCGCTGAGATTTCGGAACTTGTTCGTAATTCAACTGGGAAACATCTTTATCGAGATTTAGGAACTCGCCCGTAATTCAACTGAAGAAATAACTTCGCTGAGATTTAGGAACCCGTCCGTAATTCAACTGATGAAATAATTATGCTGAGATTTAGGAACTCACTCGTAATTCAACTGAAGAAACATCTTTGCTGTGATTTAGAAACTTGTCCGTAATTCAACTGGGAAACATATTTGTCGAGAATTAGGAACTCGCCCATAATTCAACTGAAGAAACAACTTCACTGAGATTTAGGAACCCATCCGTAATTCTACTGATGACCATATTATGCTGAGATTTAGGAACTTGCCCGTAATTCAACTGAAGAAACATCTTCACCGAGATTTAGGAACTTGTCCGTAATTCAACTGAAGAAACAACTTCGCTGAGATTTAGGAACCCGTCCGTAATTCAACTGATGACCATATTATGCTGAGATTTGGGAACTTTCCCGTAATTCAACTGAAGAAACATCTTCACTGAGATTTAGGAACTTGTCCGTAATTCAACTGAAGAAACAACTTCACTGAGATTTAGGAACCCGTCCGTAATTCAACTGATGACCATATTATGCTGAGATTTAGGAACTTGCCCGTAATTCAACTGAAGAAACATCTTCGCTGAGATTTAGGAACTTGTCCGTAATTCAACTAGGAAACATCTTTGTCGAGATTTAGGAACTCGCCCGTAATTCAACTGAAGAAACAACTTCGCTGAGATTTAGGAACCCGTCCGTAATTCAACTTATGACCATATTATGCTGAGATTTAGGAACTTACCCGTAATTCAACTGAAGAAACATCTTCGCTGAGATTTAGGAACTTTTCCGTAATTCAACTGAAGAAACAACTTAGCTGAGATTTAGGAACCCGTCTGTAATTCAACTGATGACAATATTATGTTGAGATTTAGGAACTTGCCCGTAATTCAACTGAAGAAACATCTTCGCTGATATTTAGGAACTTGTCCGTAATTCAACTGGGAAACATCTTTGTCGAGATTTAGGAACTCGCCCGTAATTCAACGGAAGAAATAACTTCGCTGAGATTTAGGAACCCGTCCGTAATTCAACTGATGAAACAATTATGCTGAGATTTAGGAACTCGCACGTAATTCAACTGAGAAAATATCTCTGCTGAGATTTAATAACCTGTACGTAATTCAACTGATGAAATAATTATGCTGAGATTTAGGAACTCGCCCGTAATTCAACCGAGAAAACATCTCTGCTGAGATTTAGAAACTTGTCCGTAATTCAACTGAGGTAAAAGCTTTGTAGCTTGAACTTTGTGAGAATCTTTCCTGAAAGGTAAAGGTTAGTTGTATGTAATGCATGATATGTATCAAACGATGATGTTCTCAAAATAAATGAGATTGTGCTGTATGATGTGTATGCATGTCATGATGTATGGAAATGTGACGTTTTGAGCTGGGGAAAATAAATCCCAGATTGTTGCTGGAGAAAAGAAGTGAATTCTTCGTTTCCGCTGGAGATAATGGATGAAGATGTTCGTGAGAAATAACCTGCAGGATAAGATAACTCTGCTGGGGAATAAGCTGACGAGAGAATGACTCTGTGGGGAAGAGATGCCCTGCTAAGGCTTTTTGTTGACAAATTCAGCTGGGGATGAATTACCGTAGTTGGTGATGATGAAACCTGTTGGGAATTGATTCCTGTTTTGTGAAAGGAAAGAATTCGGCTGGGGATGACTTTCCGATAGCGACCTTACTGGCGATATCCCTTTTAGACTTTACTGGGGATAATCTTCCGGAGTCTACTGGAGACAATTCTTCTAATTCCACTGGGGATATTTTTATACTCCGCTGGGGATGATAAGACCTTTCAGTGTTGATGGTAGATAAACTCTTCATGGGGAAAATTTACTGATTCATTCACACTTACGAGTCTCAACTGGGGAGAACTAACACCACTATCCTTCTCTTTACTCTGTGGGGAGTGAAGGTACTTTCAAATGTTTGCCCCAGCTAGGTCTATCCCTATACCTGGTGGACATAGCAACTGTACGATTTGGACTTTTCTCGTTTGCCCCGGTTTCTGATATCACAAGTAATCATCGTTTGTTTTGCATGTAAATATTTATGAGCAGCAATTAATGTCAAATGCATATATCAAAAACTGAACATTGGACGTTCTTTGCAAAAAAAAACAGAAAAAGGAAAAATTTATTTGTGAAAATGAATTGTATTGATTTTGAAGTTAGCCTGTAAATAGGCGTTTTTGTACAAGAGGCTGACGTCCTAGTAAGAGAACGCCGCTGAACAAATAGAATTTATACAATTTGCGAAAAATAAAGAAAAACAACTATGTGAACATTCTCACTGGGTTCCAACTCTGCAATTGCCTTTATGTCCTTGAGCATCTCGTCACTTTGCTACTTGGTTGAAAGTGGATCAGACTGATTAGCGTCGTTCGAGCTTGATAGTCGATACCGAAGTATGGTTGCAAGGTGATCCAATGAGACATAATGTTACGCTTTAATCCCTAATTTTTGCCTGGACCGCCCTTTCGGGTTTTCAGTCCACCGGGATACCCTTTTTTGCCCAAGCAGCCTTTTCATGTTTTCGACTTGCCGAGTGTACATTTTTTTTCATTTTCATCCCTTATTTTTGCCCGAACCCTTTAGGTTCGCTGGGAAGCCCTTATTTTTGCCTAGGCCAGTCAACCTAGCGGGTATTTTGATTATGCGTAGTATTTTTTCACTATGTCTGCATTTACGGGGTGAGGGAGGTCATCACCATCCATGGTGGTTAGAATCATAGCTCCTCTCGAGAAAATGTTCTTAACCATAAATGGCCCTTCGTAAGTAGGAGTCCATTTGCCCCTGGGATCACCTTGAGGTAGAATGATGCGCTTGATTACTAGATCCCCAACTTGATACTCTTGTCGTCTGACTTTCTTGTTAAATGCCTTGATCATCCGTTTTTGATACGTCTGACCATGACAAATAGCCGTAAGTCTTTTTTCGTTGATTAAATTCAACTGATCAAGCCGGGTTTGAATCTAGTCATCTTTGCTCAAACCTGCATCCTTCATAATCCGAAGAGAGGGTATATGAACTTCAATGGGCAAGACGGCCTCCATGCCATAAACCAAGGAATAGGGTGTTGCCCCTGTTGACGTCCGCGCTGAGGTACGGTACCCATGAAGAGCAAAAGGTAACATCCCGTGCCAATCTTTTTACGTCACCGTCATCTTCTGCACAATCTTCTTAATGTTCTTATTAGCTGCTTCTACAACCCCATTCATCTTCGGCCGGTACGGAGAAGAGTTGTGATGTTGTATCTTGAACTGCTTGCAGAGCTCGGTGATCATCTTATTATTGAGATTTGTACCGTTGTCCATAATGATCCTCTCTGGTACACCATACTGACAAATCAGATTGTGCCGAATAAATCGTGCCACGACGTTCTTGGTCACTGTAGCAAAGGAAGCTGCTTCAACCCACTTTGTAAAGTAATCGATTGCTACCAAGATAAAACGATGCCAGTTGGATTCCGTAGGTTTGATCTCACCGATCATGTCGATGCCCCACATTGCAAGAGGCCACGGAGTTGTCAAGATGTTCAGAGGTACTGGAGGTATGTGCACTTTATCAGCATAGACTTGGCACTTATGACAGGTTCGAGAATGCTGATAACAGTCGGATTCCATGGTGGACCAATAATATCCTGCCCGTAGGATTTTCTTTGCCATGGTATCTCCCTGGAATGAGTTCCGAAAGTACCTTCATGTAACTCTACCATAATCCTTTCTGCCTCGTTCTTATCCACACAACGCAGCAAGGTTGAGTCATGGTTACGCTTGTAAAGGATACCATTGCTGATGAAGAACTTCGCTGCGAACCTCCTCAAAAACTTCTTATCATTAACAGATGCACCCTCGGGGTATTCTTGAGTTTAAGATACCTCTTCACTTCATGAAACCAGGTTTTATCCGTTGCCTCTTCAGTCTCAATATCACAACAATGTGCAGGTTCGTCCAACCTCTCAATGGTAATCTGGGGAGCCTCATTGTCCCATCTTACCTTGAACATAGAAGACATCATAGCTAGCACGTCTGCCAACTGATTCTCCTCCCTAGGGAAGTGTTCAAAGGTGATCTCCTCGAAGTCGGGAAGCAACGTCAACACATACTCCTTGTAAGGAATAAGATTTGGGTGTTTCGTATCCCACTCGCCTTTGATATGACTGATCACGAGAGTGGAATCTCCGAAAACACTTAGAAACTTAATCCTTAGGTCAATAGCTGCTCGAAGACCCATAATGCATGCTTCATACTCCGCCATATTGTTGGTGCAGTTGAAACATAATCGGGCGGTAAACGGAGTATGAGAGCCTTCAGGAGATATAATCACGGTACCAATTCCATTACCCAAAGCGTTTGAAGCTCCATCAAAGTACATAGACCATTGGGATCCCTCCTCGGGTCCTTCATCCGGTCCAGGTGTCTCACAGTCAGTCACTATCATGATATTCTCATCCGGGAATTCAAAGTTCATAGACTGGTAATCATCCACTGCCTGATGTGCCAAATGATCCGCTAACACACTTCCCTTGATGGCCTTTTGGGTCGTATATTGTATGTCATACTCAATCAACATCATCTGCCATCTTGCTATTCTTCCGGACAAGGCATGCTTTTCGAAGATATACTTGATTGGATCCATCTTTGATATCAATAGAGTAGTATGAGTCAGCATATACTGTCTCAGCCGACGAGCAGCCCATGCCAAAGTGCAGCAAGATTTCTCAAGCAACGAGTATCGGGTCTCGCAGTCGGTAAACTTTTTGCTAAGGTAGTAAATAGCATGCTCTTTTCGGCCAGACTCATCATGCTGCCCCAACACGCACCCCATTGAATTATCAAGTACTGTCAAGTATAAGATAAAAGGTCTCCCTTCAACTGGAGGCATCAGAATAGGTGGCTCTTGGTGATATTCTTTGATCCTTTCGAAAGTGGCCTAAAATTCATCGTTCCATCTTACCACTTGATGTTTCTTCAGTAACTTGAAGATTGGCTCACATGTAGCAGTCAGGTGTGAGATGAATCGGGCAATGTAGTTCAGATGTCCCAGAAAGCCTCTGACTTCTATTTCTGTTCCGGGAGCTGGCATTTCCTGTATTTCCTTCACCTTTTCCGGATCCACTTGAATACCTTTATCACTTACGACGAAACCCAACAGCTTACCAGATCTCACCCCGAAGGTGCACTTGTTCGGGTTTAACCTCAGCTTGTACAACTTCAACCTGTCAAATAGCTTCTGAAAATGGTCAAGGTGTTCTTCCTCAGTTTGGGATCTTGCAATCATATCGTCAACGTATACCTCAATCTCATGATGGATCATGTCATGGAACAAAGCGACCATGGCGCACTGATACGTTGCCCCAGCATTCTTCAATCCAAACGGCATGACCTTGTAGCAAAAGGTACCCCTTTAGGTAACAAAGGTTGTCTTCTCCATATCCTCGGGAGCCATCTTAATCTGATTATAACCGTAGAAATCATCCATAAAGGAGAAGACCTTATACTGCACGGTGTTGTCAACCAGAACATCAATATGAGGCAGAGGGAAGTCATCCTTGGGGCTCGCCCTGTTCAGATCCATATAGTCAACACACATTCAAACCTTACCATCCTTCTTCGGCACCGAAACCACGTTGGCAACCCACTGTGGGTAAGAAGTAACTGCTAGAAAACTGGCATCAAACTGTTTCATAACCTCAGCCTTGATTTTCTCGGACATCTCTGGGCGCATTCGGCAAACTTTCTGTTTCACTGGAGGACAGTCTTCCTTGGTAGGCAGGCGGTGAACCACGATATCAGTATCAAATCCAGGAATATCTTCGTAAGACCAGGCAAAGATCTCAACATATTCACGCAGCATCTGAATCAACCGTTGCTTAACACTAAATTCCAGATTTGTACCGATCTTGACCTCTTTCTTGTCTTCCTCTGTACCCAAATTTACTGTTTCCACTGGCTCTTCATGCGGCTGTATGGCCCTCTCTTCCTGAAGTAACAATCTAGCAAGTTCACCAGGCACTTCACAATCATCCTCACCTTCTTCCTCGGCTTGGTTGATCGGACTTTCGAAGTCATAATTGGCAGTAGCAAAGTCGTTATCAGTGGGATCCAGAGTGGATTCAGACTTGTATATGTGAGTGTGTGTAAAATAGCTATTTTGTAAGATAAAAAGAAAAACAAGAAGCGCAAAATTTGAAATGCAAGAAATGTCCAATGCTTTTATTAATGATATATGGAAGTGACACACATAAAGCCCTCACAAAAAAAGCCACGGTGTCTCGGGTAAGGCACCGGGCTGTAAAGTTTTAAAAATTGTCTGTTACAAATTCGAAACAAAATTCTATTACTGTGTGATAAAAGAAATTGGCATGAAGTCCTTTGCCGTCCAATTGCTCAGTCCGTCGTCGATGGTCGGGTAAATCCAACTGTCGAACTCTGACTCTTCATCATCGTCTTCAATCATGTTCACTTCAGGATTAGTAATACGCAGGGGAGGTCTTCTAATCCGCGCACGCCAAACAGCCCTTTGAGCTTCTTTCTCAATAACAGCTCGGGCATCCTTCAGGGAAACCATCTTCATTGGAGGATCTTCAGTAACAGTTTCAGTTGATGTCAGCGTCTGGGGGACTTCTTCAAAATGTTGACACGGGGTTTCAATGAACTCCTCATCCATCTCCACATACCGGAAAGAGTTGAGGTGGCTCACCATGTACTCCTCTTCTCCTTGTACCGTAACAATTTTCCCCTTCACTGGGTATTTCAGCATCTGGTGGAGCTTAGAAGTTACTGCCCCAACTTTATAGATCCACGGGCGACCCAACAAACAAGAATAGGATGGTCGGATGTCCATCACATAGAATGTATATGCGAAAACCTGAGAACCAACCTTAACTGGAATATCCACCTCTCCATGTACCATCCTCTTGGACCCGTCAAAGGCCCTGACCACAATGTTACTTGGCTTCAGCACCAACCCTTCAGAGTCTAACCGGTCTAGCGCTTTCTTGGGTAAAACATTTAACGAGGACCCAGTATCCACCAACACGTGAGCTAAGGTAGTGCCCCTGCACTCGATTGAAACATGTAGAGGGTCATTGTGATTTTTCCCCTTAGCAGTTAAGTCTGCGTCAGAGAAACCCAACCCGTTATCTGCCGTCAAACTAGCCACACAATCTTTAAACTGGTCAGCAGATGTCTCCTGTGGCACGTGCGCAGTCTTCAGGAAAGCAATCATAGCCTTAGCATGGGCCTCTGAGCACAGCAACAGAGACAACATGGAGATCTTTGACGCGGTTTGCCCCAGCTGTTTGACTACATTGTAGTCGCTTTTCTTGATGATTTTTAAAATTTCCTCTATCTCCTGTCTAGAGGCTTCAACAATAATCTTCCTCGGTGCCTCCGTTTGGGCAGGCTCACTGGTAATCCCTTTGTCCCGAGTTTCAGATGACTCAGCGACAGGGGTAAGGATAGCAACATGAACAGGGGTAGTAACAGACGTACTGGAAGGTATAATAACAACAGGCTTCTGAATAATTGGTGGAGAGATCTCAGGGGAGAAAAGTCTTCCGCTTCGGGTGACTTTACTGGATCCAACAATATTGCTGACATCAGTATCAACCTCTTCGTCCTTCAAGTCTTGTTTAACCCCGTGATAGTATATGTCAGCCCCATAGTGCCATGGGACAACCTTATCTGACGCGTAGGGGATAGGTCCAGGAACAGTAATGATCAAAGGAACAATTCTCGGAACAGATGTAATTCTAACAGGCTTTCTCGAGGAAGCTCTGGAAGAATTGGCGAATATGGTGATTATAGAAACTTCTTCAACAGGAACCAAAGGAACAACAGTTTTCTCGAACAAGATTTCTTTATTATCCATCAGGCGTTGAACACCTGACTTCAATAGGTGGCAACCAGTAGATAGGACGGAACACAGATGGCAACCTTTGCCACAGCTCGGAAATAAATTGGCTAACAGAAGGTTCTTCTTCACAATCATCAATGGAGTAGCGATGTCTTTCACATAAGTCACAAACGAGTCATCATTTACAGCATTCACTCCATGCTTGGGCATAGGAGCAGTCACGACATTAGACTTTTCTGGCGCTTCAAATTCAATTTCCTTAGCGTCAATCAGGTCTTGTATCTTATTCTTCAAGGTCCAGCAGTTATTGGTATCATGCCCCTGGCTATCAGAGTGATAAGCACAATGGGCATTCGGATTATATAGTGGTGAAGTGATGTTGGGATTCTTCGGGGCTTCCCTCAGAGTCACCAAGTTAGTCTTCAACAACTGCGGCAGAATTTGGGATAAAGTCATACTGAGCCGAGTGAACTGTCTTTGAGGCCTCTCTGCTCTTTGTTGATTGTTACGTTGTGGGGCAACAGTTGGTCTTGAAATAACTACCGCATTAACAGCTTGGCGATGTTCAGGACGGTTTTGGTTCTTCGAACTATAAACTGCACTTGATTCCTTCTTAAAAGGCTTCTTCTATGTGCTTGACGAGGCACCCTTCTGTATTTTTCCGCTCTTGATATCGGCTTCAATCCTCTCCCCAGTCATAATTAACTCGGTGAACCCAGACGATGAACTCCCGATCAAATGATTAAAATACGGACCAGACAAAGTCCCTAGAAACATATCCACTAACTCCCTGTCAGCCAGTGGGGGTTGTACTCTTCCAGCAAGATCCCTCCATTTCTGAGCATAATCTTTAAAACCTTCGCTCGCACCCATAGACATACCATGAAGTTGGGTACGCATGGGAGCAAGGTCGGCATTATATTGGTACTGCTTGTAGAAAGCAGCAGCAAGGTCCTCCCAGTTACGAACGTTAGCTCCTTCTAGCTGATAGAACCATTCAAGTTGAGTCCCTGACAGACTATATTGAAAGAAGTGATCCCATAGGTTCCTATCAGCAGTATATGGTTGCATCTTTCTAACATACGAGCAGAGGTGCAACTTTGGGTAAGAAACCCCGTCGTATTTAGCAAAGGTAGGAGCCTTAAACTTATGGGGAATCACCAACCCAAACGCCAAACCCAAATCTTCAAAATCCAACCCAGGTATCTTCTAGATCTCCATTGCACTTAGCCGGTCTTCGATTTGTTTATATCTATCCTCGGCCGGAGGATACTGGTCTTCGTCAAAGTCAGTGTCATTGTCAGAAACAACAGGGCTAGGAACCTTCCCTTCTTCTTGGTTTCCTCCCCCTCCAGATAAGTGAGATAAATCAACCTCTTGTCTCAACCGATTCCCAAACCTGTGACCCATGTTCAGTAGGACCGTCTTCTTCTTCTTCTTCTTATCCTTCAAGATAAGAGTCTTCAAGTCTTGTTGACCCTTGGACAAGTTCATGAACATCTCCTGGAACTGAGCATTTTGAGCTTGTAGAGCCTTAATAGCTTGATCAGTTGATGTTTCAGAAGACATGATTCTGAAATAAATAGCGAAGAAGATTAGAAACCTGTAAGGGTACCTGTAATGAGGTGTATGGGAATGGAATGCATATGATATGATTTCAAAGACTTTAGGGAGATTCAAATTTGTAAACCAAAATGAAACACACTTTTAGGGAGATACAAATAATGACTTAGAGTTAGCCTATACATCGAGGAGGAATGAGGGATTACTTACGAGGAGGGCTCTCGCCAAGTTTTCTGGTTCGCGACTTCGTGCAGTTATTTACTATGCTGGTCATGGGTTCCTCAGTTTGTAAGTTTGCGTGTGCGAGGACAATATTCTTCCCGCGAGATCTTTGCACGGATTGTAGAATTTTTTTAAGGTTTTTCCTTGGAGCCGTTCTCATTTATGTTCGGAGTTTGGGGATTCGAAAAGTTTGATGGAAACTCAAAAGTCGACATGTTTCCTCCCTCGAGCTACACGCCTAATCGCATTCATAATGATGGCTAGTCTAGAAAATAGGGTTAATGATGACTAAAATGGCTATATGTTTCCCTAGGTGCCTGCAAGTGTGTCTATTCATTCCAGGGGGTTTTAAATAGAGGAAGAGGGGAAACATTTTCCAAGTTTCCCATTTCTTCCATTCTTCTTGCTCATTAACTTTCATAACTCCGAAGTTATTTCCGCCATCAGATCACTTTTCTCCACTGTAATCAAGTAAGTCCTTCAACTTCTTATGCTTTTGCATGTTAAATCAGCTTGACTGCCAGTTTGTGTGATTTTTAGACTTAAATATGGTGATTTGTTGGTGTTTGACAGTGGCTAAGCCATTTTACAGACTGCAACTGCCGTGTAGTCCTCTCTGGCACCGTCATCCTGGGTGGTTAACTGGGTTTGTGTAGTTTTTAGCCGGTGAAGTACATGGAGGTTACCATGAAGCTCATGAGTTTCGTAATGAATCTCATGAGTTTTCTAATTAATTTCATGGGTTTTGGGATGAACTTCATGTGGTGTTCATAGTTCATGTGTTGGGGAGCTTCTTCCTTGCAAATCTGATAGGTTTATATGCTGGGGAACTCCTTCCCCACAGAATCACGTTTGTCGGGCTTAAACCTTGAATTTTTTGCCATTATTTCTCTTACGTGCTACTTGTTGGGGGGTGTCCCTGCGACCTTGTCTTCTTCAGCTAAGGGCCTTGGTTGAGTTAATCATCCTCATACCTTTCTATGCCCTTTCACTTTATTCACGGTGGAAGGGTGTATTTTATTTGATCGTCAAATTCATTATTTTCCTCTGCTCTTCAGGTTAAAATGGCCCATAACAGTGAGGACAGTGACACGACCACCTCTCCTGACCTCACTTAGGTGAAGGAGAAGCCTCAAGAAATAGCTTTTCATTTTGCGACTTTCCTAGAAGAAGCACTTAATTTTATGGGGAAGTTGCGGGTCACTCGGAGTCCAAAGAGAACTGGGCGGTTTGCTGACCCAAACCTGTTCAGCAGATATACTTGTCATTCGCGAGGAATCACTTCACGATGTATGAGTTTTTTTCAAGGAGGTGGGCTTGCAGCCTCCCTTTAGTGACCTTCAGGTAGGGTTCTTTAACCATTTAGAATTAGCGCCCTCCTAACTGCACCCGAACTCGATCACCTTCATCTAGGCATTCAAGATCATTTGTTGGTATCTTGAGATCAACGCTATGATTTCGTTTTTTCACCATTCAATGAAAATCTTCGAACGGGAAACATAGTTGGGTTTCACTAAAGCACCTGAGTAGACTATTCAAAGAATTTTCAAATTCAGTCTGTATGTTTAAGAACATTTATGACCTTATTCAACCAGTATCTTCAGCGACCATCTGTTATGTGTCCGACCAGGAGGTCATGGTTGAGCTGGACGTGAATCCTCTTCTCAACGAGTGAGGAAGATAAAAGAGAAGGTTGGTCCCGAAGTTCCATTTTCATTGGAGTTTCGACCACTTTGAGCAGAGCACATACTATTATACAGTCATACCAGATCAGTTGGAGCTTGATGATCAAGCCGCTTATGAAAAGCTTATGGCGTTTGTCGACGGTTTTCCTCATGTTTGGTGTGAAACCAAGAGAGGGAAGATCGTCGTTTATGATCTTAGGGAGCCTGTGTTCGGAGCTTGATACATCAACATTAAGGAGCTCCTTGAGTGTGGTACCACTGAGGAGGCTTTAGAGCTCTTAGGTAGTTGTCTTTCTTTTTTATCTTGCTTTTGTTTATTTATCATGTTTACTAATTTATGCTCGTTGTATGTCACAGGAAGAATATCAAGCCTTCAAGATCGTGTAATTAAGTTGGTCGCAGAAAATTGGGTGAAACAGACGAAGAAAACCCTTAAGACTCGCTTGACCAACGTTGTGTCACTACCACAAATTAGATCTGAGAGTTCCTCATCCTCCCACCTAGGAGGGAAATCATCTCTGAAGCAGGTCTCCCTGACCAAGAAGCGGCCTCGAGCAGACAACGACAAGATAGACCTCGCCGAGGACGATGTCGGGGACAAGTTTGAGTTGTCTTCTTGCTTTCTCAACAGGGGGTACTTTGAGGGAGGTCCATCTCTAGTCGTGCTTTGGGAAAAGTCGTTGCACCTTAAGGGACTCGATGCGGCGAGCAAAAGGAAATTCTTAGCTCAGGATGTTGCTACCCTGATGAGGGTTCTAGAAATGGTTGGGGTCTATACTAACGATGGAACTTGCTAAGCTTAAGAGATGAAGAGGGCATTGGTATCCAATGTTGATCTCAAGACAAAGTTAGCCAAGTTGGAGAGTGACTTTGATGATTACAAGAACCAAACAAGATCCAGGCCAGGCAGAGGTATCTAGATTGACCATGGATATGGCCAATCTGATGGTTTCCTACGCTACTGACAAGAGTCTTGCGACCAAGATTGCTGCTTTGAAAATTATAGCGATGCCCTTTAATGATGAGGCCGACAAGGTGATATCCATGAGGTGTCTTGTCGAGCTGTTTTCTCGAATCAAATCCTTGAGTAGGATTTCTTGAAGGCTGTTGAGATGAGTTTCGTTAATGCGATGGCCCAGCTTAAGGCCATGAATCCCGGGCTCGAGCTCATCACCAATGGGATCGAGTTTTTGAATAAATTGGTCGATGGACAGATCGTCGTTCCTGATATCCTGTATGTTGGCGAGGAGGAGGGGAATGGGGAGAGGATGCCTAATGAAGATGAGCACATGAATGAAAAGTAATCTAGTTCTAAGTATTTTCATATTTTTTCGGCTTGTGCACCATTTTTTGTCGCAATTTTTTGGATAATGGGCTCTGCCTGGTTGTTATAATATTTTGACAATA
This sequence comes from Vicia faba, assembly GCA_948472305.1. Lineage (NCBI taxonomy): Eukaryota > Viridiplantae > Streptophyta > Magnoliopsida > Fabales > Fabaceae > Vicia > Vicia faba. The sequence continues at coordinate 490,382,683 of OX451739.1, forward strand.
ACATCATTCATGGTCGTTTGTTTAATTGCATTTATTTGCTTTATGATATGTCCGTGTGTGATGTTATTTTTTTTGTCAAGCTATTTGTTTGTATGCTCGTTTGCTCTAGCTATTTTGTTTCAAGTTAATTTTGCTAAGTGTTTTTCGGGGATTTTGCTTGACGGAATTAATGCCCAGAATTATGGGGAACTCGTTGAGTGGCTGAAGTTTGATTCATGGCAGATAAGGATGCTTAGATCTTGATCGAGATCTTAGTTCCGCAGCATGAACTTACTATCACAAGCTGGGTGTTCTTCCAACACGGTACAACAAGGGCAGAGTTTGTTTGTGGTTTCCTTGTCAGGTCTAGAGGTCCCTCGTCAAAGAGTGGAAACTTGCCTCTTTATTTAAGTTCGGGACATAGTGCTTGTACCCGAGAATGCCTCTGTGGTCGAGAAATTTCATATTCGTCATTCGATAGGGCACATGGACTGTCAGGCCTAACTGTAATATTGTCTCAGTTTTTTGGCGTTCCATAGTCGAGTGATTTCTTACAAGTGTAGACTTTTGAGGTAGTATGCCCCATTCTTCGTTTTTCCCGGACGTGATAAGGTCCTTCCGAATTGGAGATGATTTTTCCCTCACGAGAGTCTTTGTGGTTTCTTCTTAGGACTAGGTTGTCGACCTCAAATTCTCTTCTACTGACTTTGGCATCGTGTGGAATAGCAATTTTTGTTTTAGTGAGGCTTCTCGAAGGGCTACCCCCTATCAAACTTCTTCGACGAAGTCGAGCTCCTCTCTCGGTACCTCATTGTTCATCTCCTCGTCGAGGGGAGATTCCGTTAGCTTGGAAGGCTCTCTTATCTCGATTGGGATTACCGCTTCGGTTCTGTAGGCCAACCGAAAAGGGTTTCTTTAGTGGTTGAATGAGGTTGTTCAGTAGGCCCAGAGCAGGCTATGTAGCTCCTCGACCCATTTCTTTTTGGTCTCGTCTAACCTTTATTTTAGGCCTCGTAGGATTATCCATTTCGTGGCCTCAGCCTGCCTGTTTGTTTGTGTGTGCTCGACAAATGTGGAGTTTTGTTTGGTGCCTAGTTTGCCGACGAATTCCTAGAAATTTTTGTTAGTGAATTGTGTCCCATTGTCAGTGACGATCACTTGGGGTACGCTGAACCGAGCAAGTATGTTTCTTTTATAGAAATTGAGTATGTTTTGTGCGGTGATTTTAACGAGGACCTCTGCCTCTATCCACTTTTTAAAATAATCTATGCTGACTATCAGGTACTTATTCTGATTTTCCCCTATGACAAATGGACCAAGGATGTCTAATCCTCACCACACGAAGTTGATAAGTGCAAATTATAGTTATTTTTGTATATACTTTTTGTTGCACTTATCGACTTTTTGTTGTTAATAATCATTGAATAAACCCGACTTTTGTGTAAATACATTTAGTTTGTATATATTTGTGTTTTTGATTCATTTTTGTAACATTTGATAGATTTTACTTCATTTGTAGGTATTTGTTGCATTTTGGAGCATTGAGGAATAAAGTGTCAAACGCATAACTCCAGATGCGCGTTTTCGGAATAAAATACCCAGTTTTGAGAAGTTGGATCAGAGGATCGCGCTAAGCGCATCCTCTAACGCGCTACGTGCAATTAAGAAGAATTTGGTAGAAGCTTTGTAATTGAGCCCACTTAACGTGGATAGCGTAGTTAGCGTGATTTTAGGCGGTTTATTGTGTATATACCAAGAAGCCCGCTTACCACGGTGAGCCCGCTAACCATGGTCTGCTGAGATCAGTTTTGTATAAATAGTTTAGAAACAAATTTCTAGGTTTTTATCATCTCTTTCCTTCTTGGAGGAGCTCGGGTCCAATTCTTTGTAGCTTAGAGGTTCAAGCAACATCATTGGGTGGTTCATCATGTCGATTGGCTATGGGTGGTCTCAGATCGTGTTAACACCGTGATAAGTTTCTTGTTCATCTCCTTTTTCCCTATGTATCATTCCTATGGCAGATTTTGTATGTATATCTTTACTCTTATTATATGTACATTTGTTGATCATGGGATTGTATGAAATCTCATTTACAAATTAATACGGGTGTTTATTCTTGATTTTTCTTAATCGTGGAGTTTTGGTTTTTCGTAGATATATGCTTTCCGAATATCTTTCATGAATGATTATCTATTAGGTCCTAGACTCTAGACATAGATTTAGGCTTAATATTCATGTGGGTATCGGTTATGAAATATATTCGAGTTATTTGAGTCGGTTGAGAGATCGTCGACGAGAGCAATACGGGTGATGTATCACTTTGCGTTAGAGATAGCCTTATTGTGAGCGATACGTGATGGTATTGACAAGTGATTTAGGTCGCATGCAATTGATCAGCAAGCTTAAGTTTTTAACGGGTAGGGTGAAATGTGATTCCAAAATGAATTCTCTTAGGCTGCAGATGATTGTTTATCGCTTTCTTTACTGTTTTATTTACTTTTTCCGCAAACCCCTCTTCCAAACTTAGAAGGATTGAAACTGTTGAACAATAGGTTTTCCCTCTCACCAATCTCTATGGACACGATACAATATAACCTATATCACCCGGTAAAATAATAACTTACTTTTTGCTTGTCGCTTTACCGCATCAGCAAAATGGCACCGTCGTCGGGGATTGGTGTTGATATTAACTACATGGAAATAGTTTTGCTTTCTAAGTTTCATAAATATGTCTATAACGTGTATTTTTACATTTTCTCCATACTTGTTTATTTTGTACATTTACGTGATTTATACATTTGTATATAGTATACTTGTCTTGTTTCACGTTTTCCAAAGTGTTGTTAAATGTGTAATTTCGGTTAGAGCTTGAAAAGATTTGAGCGAAGGCGGGAGTGAAACGTTTGGCTCGTCAGAAGCAATGTGTTGTTTTGTAAATATCAGGCGTCGAGCTTACGATGTAAAATAAGCATGTTTATGTTTGTTTATGTTGTATGGTGAATTTTGTTTAAACAAGTTGAAATTGGACCTGTTTTAAATTCTCTAATTTTTACTTTTCAACTGGTTTAATTCACTTTCAAGCGTTTGTTTGTTTATGTCAATTTATGTTTTTCTGCAAGCTTGTCGTGTTTAGCTTGAGGAATTTTGTATGTTGTAAATATTGTATGTTTGAGGTTGTGTAGTTGTAAGTTGTGCTTGCATAGCAGTTGCTCCAATTGCCCTGTTTTTCTGCAACTGGTGTAGCGCCCTCTGCCGCTTTGCGCTCCCTGCTGTACAGAGCCAGTGAATTCTTTTTAATTTTTCGCTTGGATCTCCTTTTTCCCACTTCACCCAAGGCTTTATAGTATAGTAATTAATAATAATATTTTTAATTCTTTCTTTTGTAGTTTGGACTCAAATCTTGGTCCAATAACTTGAAGTCACATTTGGTGATTTTCCGATTTTGAGTGTGTTAACTTGCGGATGTATGGTAATGATACCATTCATTCTTTTTTCATTACTTGCTCATGACTTAAATCACTTTATTTCCCTATTTACCCATAAATGTGAGGAAGCTTTCCATTGTTCGCATATGCTAGAGGCCGCAATTCTTGTTTCAACTGGATTTTATTATTTTTAATCTTTTATTTGTGTTGATTTTATGAAAGCATGAATATGATCAAGGCATTTTTTGTTTGATTTGGAGCACAACTACCTTGGCCAAATAGTCAATTCATCTTATGAGTGTGTGATTATTAGTATCCCCTTTTGACTTTTTTGTCGATGTCCCTGTTGGTTTTGATAAATGCCTATACATGAGTGTTTATTTTATCTTTTTGTATGGATATTTATTCTTTGTTTTATTTAACCCTCAACTATGATTTATTGTTTGAATTTTTATCTTTCCTTAGAAAGTAGGGAGCATTCACATTATGATATGGTTAAATTCAAGTTGGGGAGATAATTGTTTGCTTGCTCTTGTGTGTATTACTATGAGTTTGAGAAAGAATGAGGAAAAGAAAGAAAAAGAAAGAAAAAGAAAGAAAAAGTGAAAAAGAAAGAAAAGAAAAAGAAAGAAAAAAGAGAAAAAAATTTGAAAAACAAAAACAAAAAGAGTTCGAATAATATTGTGATATTAAGTGATGTGTGTTGGTTTAAAATTTGGAATGAAGAAGAAGTTTGATTGAAATTATTTTGCTTGAGTCTTTGCGAGTTGATCACTCCCTTAGGTTAAGGCAAGTTTTTGTTTCGATTAGCTTTAGGACTTATACCTTTTTTTTAACCAAGCCACAATATAACCTTAAGACGCCCTTGTGATTCTTGCCTTTATATTTTCAACATGATTTTTTGGATGAATGCATAATTTAGTCTATTGTTTGCAAGATTATGGATGAGTGTTTTTTTCCCTCGCTTTTGTGTGTTCTTCATCTATCGATGAATTTTTGCTAGGTGTGATTCATGATTGAGCTTGTTTTGTTTTAGAATGTATAATATGATTTTTGTACTTATGATTCATTTCATTTACATGTTGTCGTTGTAGGATTATGGTAAGTATTTACCTAGCGTGTGCGTTTTTGTTTGAAACATACATTTGCTTTATGTTTTAAAACTTGTTGATTCATGATACTTTGGTTGATTACTTTTGGTTCTTTGAGTTGTTTGGCCTTGTTTGAGGATAAACAAGTTCAATTTGGGGAGAGTTTGATAAGTGCAACTTGTAGTTATTTTTGTATATACTTTTTGTTGCACTTATCGACTCTTTGTTGTTAATAATCATTGAATAAACCCGAATTTTGTGTAAATACGTTTAGTTTGTATATATTTGTGTTTTTGATTCATTTGTGTAACGTTTGATAGATTTTACTTCTTTTGTAGGTATTTATTGCATTTTGGAACATTGAGGAATAAAGTGTCGAAGGTACAACTCTAAATGCGCATTTTCAGAATAAAAGTCCCAGTTTTGAGAACTTATGCTCAGGGGACCGTGCTAAGTGCATTCTAAGTGCAAGAGGCCACGGAGTTGTCAAGATGTTCAGAGGTACTGGAGGTATGTGCACTTTATCAGCATAGACTTGGCACTTATGACAGGTTCGAGAATGCTGATAACAGTCGGATTCCATGGTGGACCAATAATATCCTGCCCGTAGGATTTTCTTTGCCATGGTATCTCCCTGGAATGAGTTCCGAAAGTACCTTCATGTAACTCTACCATAATCCTTTCTGCCTCGTTCTTATCCACACAACGCAGCAAGGTTGAGTCATGGTTACGCTTGTAAAGGATACCATTGCTGATGAAGAACTTCGCTGCGAACCTCCTCAAAAACTTCTTATCATTAACAGATGTACCCTCGGGGTATTCTTGAGTTTAAGATACCTCTTCACTTCATGAAACCAGGTTTTATCCGTTGCCTCTTCAGTCTCAATATCACAGCAATGTGCAGGTTCGTCCAACCTCTCAATGGTAATCTGGGGAGCCTCATTGTCCCATCTTACCTTGAACATAGAAGACATCATAGCTAGCGCGTCTGCCAACTGATTCTCCTCCCTAGGGAAGTGTTCAAAGGTGATCTCCTCGAAGTCGGGAAGCAACGTCAACACATACTCCTTGTAAGGAATAAGATTTGGGTGTTTCGTATCCCACTCGCCTTTGATATGACTGATCACGAGAGTGGAATCTCCGAAAACACTTAGAAACTTAATCCTTAGGTCAATAGCTGCTCGAAGACCCATAATGCATGCTTCATACTCCGCCATATTGTTGGTGCAGTTGAAACATAATCGGGCGGTAAACGGAGTATGAGAGCCTTCAGGAGATATAATCACGGTACCAATTACATTACCCAAAGCGTTTGAAGCTCCATCAAAGTACATAGACCATCGGGATCCCTCCTCGGGTCCTTCATCCGGTCCAGGTGTCTCACAGTCAGTCACTATCATGATATTCTCATCCGGGAATTCAAAGTTCATAGACTGGTAATCATCCACTGCCTGATGTGCCAAATGATCCGCTAACACACTTCCCTTGATGGCCTTTTGGGTCGTATATTGTATGTCATACTCAATCAACATCATCTGCCATCTTGCTATTCTTCCGGACAAGGCATGCTTTTCGAAGATATACTTGATTGGATCCATCTTTGATATCAATAGAGTAGTATGAGTCAGCATATACTGTCTCAGCCGACGAGCAGCCCATGCCAAAGTGCAGCAAGATTTCTCAAGCAACGAGTATCGGGTCTCACAGTCGGTAAACATTTTGCTAAGGTAGTAAATAGCATGCTCTTTTCGGCCAGACTCGTCATGCTGCCCCAACACGCACCCCATTGAATTATCAAGTACTGTCAAGTATAAGATCAAAGGTCTCCCTTCAACTGGAGGCATCAGAATAGGTGGCTCATGGAGATATTCTTTGATCCTTTCGAAAGTGGCCTGAAATTCATCGTTCCATCTTACCACTTGATGTTTCTTCAGTAACTTGAAGATTGGCTCACATGTAGCAGTCAGGTGTGAGATGAATCAGGCAATGTAGTTCAGATGTCCCAGAAAGCCTCTGACTTCTATTTCTGTTCAGGGAGCTGGCATTTCCTGTATTTCCTTCACCTTTTCCGGATCCACTTGAATACCTTTATCACTTACGACGAAACCCAACAGCTTACCAGATCTCACCCCGAAGGTGCACTTGTTCGGGTTTAACCTCAGCTTGTACAACTTCAACCTGTCAAATAGCTTCTGAAAATGGTCAAGGTGTTCTTCCTCAGTTTGGGATCTTGCAATCATATCGTCAACGTATACCTCAATCTCATGATGGATCATGTCATGGAACAAAGCGACCATTGCGCACTGATACGTTGCCCCAGCATTCTTCAATCCAAACGGCATGACCTTGTAGCAAAAGGTACCCCTTTAGGTAACAAAGGTTGTCTTCTCCATATCCTCGGGAGCCATCTTAATCTGATTATAACCGGAGAAATCATCCATAAAGGAGAAGACCTTATACTGCACGGTGTTGTCAACCAGAACATCAATATGAGGCAGAGGGAAGTCATCCTTGGGGCTCGCCCTGTTCAGATCCATATAGTCAACACACATTCAAACCTTACCATCCTTCTTCGGCACCGAAACCACGTTGGCAACCCACTGTGGGTAAGAAGTAACTGCTAGAAAACCGGCATCAAACTGTTTCATAACCTCAGCCTTGATTTTCTCGGACATCTCTGGGCGCATTCGGCAAACTTTCTGTTTCACTGGAGGACAGTCTTCCTTGGTAGGCAGGCGGTGAACCACGATATCAGTATCAAATCCAGGAATATCTTCGTAAGACCAGGCAAAGATCTCAACATATTCACGCAGCATCTGAATCAACCGTTGCTTAACACTAAATTCCAGATTTGTACCGATCTTGACCTCTTTCTTGTCTTCCTCTGTACCCAAATTTACTGTTTCCACTGGCTCTTCATGCGGCTGTATGGCCCTCTCTTCCTGAAGTAACAATCTAGCAAGTTCACCAGGCACTTCACAATCATCCTCACCTTCTTCCTCGGCTTGGTTGATCGGACTTTCGAAGTCATAATTGGCAGTAGCAAAGTCGTTATCAGTGGGATCCAGAGTGGATTCAGACTTGTATATGTGAGTGTGTGTAAAATAGTTGTTTTGCAAGATAAAAAAGAAAAACAAGGAGCGCAAGAAATGCAAGAAATGTCCAATGCTTTTATTAATGATATATGGAAGTGACACACATAAAGCCCTCACAAAAAAAGCCACGGTGTCTCGGGTAAGGCACCGGGCTGTAAAGTTTTAAAAATTGTCTGTTACAAATTCGAAACAAAATTCTATTACTGTGTGATAAAAGAAATTGGCACGAAGTCCTTTGCCGTCCAATTGCTCAGTCCGTCGTTGATGGTCGGGTAAATCCAACTGTCGAACTCTGACTCTTCATCATCGTCTTCAATCATGTTCACTTCAGGATTAGTAATACGCAGGGGAGGTCTTCTAATCCGCGCACGCCAAACAGCCCTTTGAGCTTCTTTCTCAATAACAGCTCGGGCATCCTTCAGGGAAACCATCTTCATTGGAGGATCTTCAGTAACAGTTTCAGTTGATGTCAGCGTCTGGGGGACTTCTTCAAAATGTTGACACGGGGTTTCAATGAACTCCTCGTCCATCTCCACATACCGGAAAGAGTTGAGGTGGCTCACCATGTACTCCTCTTCTCCTTGTACCGTAACAATTTTCCCCTTCACTGGGTATTTCAGCATCTGGTGGAGCTTAGAAGTTACTGCCCCAACTTTATAGATCCACGGGCGACCCAACAAACAAGAATAGGATGGTCGGATGTCCATCACATAGAATGTATACGCGAAAACCTGAGAACCAACCTTAACTGGAATATCCACCTCTCCATGTACCATCCTCTTGGACCCGTCAAAGGCCCTGACCACAATGTTACTTGGCTTCAGCACCAACCCTTCACAGTCTAACCGGTCTAGCGCTTTCTTGGGTAAAACATTTAACGAGGACCCAGTATCCACCAACACGTGAGCTAAGGTAGTGCCCCTGCACTCGATTGAAACATGTAGAGGGTCATTGTGATTTTTCCCCTTAGCAGTCAAGTCTGCGTCAGAGAAACCCAACCCGTTATCTGCCGTCAAACTAGCCACACAATCTTTAAACTGGTCAGCAGATGTCTCCTGTGGCACGTGCGCAGTCTTCAGGAAAGCAATCATAGCCTTAGCATGGGCCTCTGAGCACAGCAACAGAGACAACATGGAGATCTTTGACGGGGTTTGCCCCAGCTGTTTGACTACATTGTAGTCGCTTTTCTTGATGATTTTTAAAATTTCCTCTATCTCCTGTCTAGAGGCTTCAACAATAATCTTCCTCGGTGCCTCCGTTTGGGCAGGCTCACTGGTAATCCCTTTGTCCCGAGTTTCAGATGACTCAGCGACAGGGGTAAGGATAGCAACATGAACAGGGGTAGTAACAGACGTACTGGAAGGTATAATAACAACAGGCTTCTGAATAATTGGTGGAGAGATCTCAGGGGAGAAAAGTCTTCCGCTTCGGGTGACTTTACTGGATCCAACAATATTGCTGACATCAGTATCAACCTCTTCGTCCTTCAAGTCTTGTTTAACCCCGTGATAGTATATGTCAGCCCTATAGTGCCATGGGACAACCTTATCTGACGCGTAGGGGATAGGTCCAGGAACAGTAATGATCAAAGGAACAATTCTCGGAACAGATGTAATTCTAACAGGCTTTCTCTAGGAAGCTCTGGAAGAATTGGCGAAAATGGTGATTTTAGAAACTTCTTCAACAGGAACCAAAGGAACAACAGTTTTCTCGAACAAGATTTCTTTATTATCCATCAGGCGTTGAACACCTGACTTCAATAGGTGGCAACCAGTAGATAGGACGGAACACAGATGGCAACCTTCGCCACAGCTCGGAAATAAATTGGCTAACAGAAGGTTCTTCTTCACAATCATCAATGGAGTAGCGATGTCTTTCACATAAGTCACAAACGAGTCATCATTTACAGCATTCACTCCATGCTTGGGCATAGGAGCAGTCACGACATTGGACTTTTCTGGCGCTTCAAATTCAATTTCCTTAGCGTCAATCAGGTCTTGTATCTTATTCTTCAAGGTCCAACAGTTATTGGTATCATGCCCCTGGCTATCAGAGTGATAAGCACAATGGGCATTCAGATTATATAGTGGTGAAGTGATGTTGGGATTCTTCGGGGCTTCCCTCAGAGTCACCAAGTTAGTCTTCAACAACTGCGGCAGAATTTGGGATAAAGTCATACTGAGCCGAGTGAACTGTCTTTGAGGCCTCTCTGCTCTTTGTTGATTGTTACGTTGTGGGGCAACAGTTGGTCTTGAAATAACTACCGCATTAACAGCTTGGCGATGTTCAGGACGGTTTTGGTTCTTCGAACTATAAACTGCACTTGATTCCTTCTTAAAAGGCTTCTTCTATGTGCTTGACGAGGCACCCTTCTGTATTTTTCCGCTCTTGATATCAGCTTCAATCCTCTCCCTAGTCATAATTAACTTGGTGAACCCAGACGATGAACTCCCGATCAAATGATTAAAATACGGACCAGACAAAGTCCCTAGAAACATATCCACTAACTCCCTGTCAGCCAGTGGGGGTTGTACTCTTCCAGCAAGATCCCTCCATTTCTGAGCATAATCTTTAAAACCTTCGCTCGCACCCATAGACATACCATGAAGTTGGGTACGCGTGGGAGCAAGGTCGGCATTATATTGGTACTGCTTGTAGAAAGCAGCAGCAAGGTCCTCCCAGTTACGAACGTTAGCTCCTTCTAGCTGATAGAACCATTCAAGTTGAGTCCCTGACAGACTATATTGAAAGAAGTGATCCCATAGGTTCCTATCAGTAGTATATGGTTGCATCTTTCTAACATACGAGCAGAGGTGCAACTTTGGGCAAGAAACCCCGTCGTATTTAGCAAAGGTAGGAGCCTTAAACTTATGGGGAATCACCAACCCAAACGCCAAACCCAAATCTTCGAAATCCAACCCAGGTATCTTCTAGATCTCCATTGCACTTAGCCGGTCTTCGATTTGTTTATATCTATCCTCGGCCGGAGGATACTGGTCTTCGTCAAAGTCAGTGTCATTGTCAGAAACAACAGGGCTAGGAACCTTCCCTTCTTCTTGGTTTCCTCCCCCTCCAGATAAGTGAGATAAATCAACCTCTTGTCTCAACCGATTCCCAAACCTGTGACCCATGTTCAGTAGGACCGTCTTCTTCTTCTTCTTCTTATCCTTCAAGATAAGAGTCTTCAAGTCTTGTTGACCCTTGGACAAGTTCATGAACATCTCCTGGAACAGAGCATTTTGAGCTTGTAGAGCCTTAATAGCTTGATCAGTTGATGTTTCAGAAGACATGATTCTGAAATAAATAGCGAAGAAGATGAGAAACCTGTAAGGGTACCTGTAATGAGGTGTATGGGAATGGAATGCATATGATATGATTTCAAAGACTTTAGGGAGATTCAAATTTGTAAACCAAAATGAAACACACTTTTATTAGATTCAAACTGAAACAATGTTTAACAAGTGCCTTTTAAGGCGTTTACAAAAAGAAAAATTGAAAAGTAAATCAAAACTAGAAATAGCAAAAGACATCAGCGCTCCCATGGCCGTTTTCCTCCTGTGCTGACATAGTTGTTGAGGACCTTCTCATTCTCCAGCTGCCTTGTAAGCTTCAGGATCTTCTGTTCCTGCTCATGATACTTCTCTCTGTAAGTATCCCATTCTTACTTTAGCTGGATCCAAGACCTCTTTAATGCCCCAATGTTAGTAGGCATGTATGGGTGTAGGACAGTATGAGGAACCCCTTCTTCATCAGTACTTTCAACAATTACCGGTAAGACAACTTCGTATGGCATCCCCAGCTTTTGGGCACGGGCCCGAACCCACCGGAGATACGGTTCCATCGGAAGAGAAGTCTTCGCTCCTAGCTCATGCGGATCAGACCTGTTAACCCTATTCCAAGCTCGTATAAATTTTCGGTGATGTCCCTCACTATCCCCTTGGAAGTCAAAGATAATGCTCGGAATCAGCAACTCATGAGGACCGTCCTTTCTAGCTCGCCCAAATTGTCGTAAGGCCAGACAAGGATTATAGGTGATCCCTCCCCTAATTCCAAGCAAAGGAACATTGGGGTATTCTCCGCACCGGTTAATAACAGCTACTTCTTCCATGTCTTTAGTGCTCCAGATGATGTTCGTATGAGCAAGGGACATAATTCTGTAGGCCCATCCCATACCTTCCTTGTTCTTCAAAACAGATTTGGGGAGGTGAGAAATAAACCACCTCGCCAGCAATGGTGCACAACACATAAGGGTTCCCCGTTTCCGAGCAGTACGAGCATAAAGAGCATGTAGAATGTCACCTAAGAGAGTAGGCACTGGATTACGGGACATGAAGATCTTCACTGTGTTCACGTCGATGAAAGAATCTGAATTAGGGAACAAAACCAAACCATATATAAGAAGAGTCAGGATGTATTCGAATGCTTGAAAATCCAAACTTTCCCAAAACTGATTAGCCTGATCAACCAAGAACTTAGCCAAGAAGCCTTTTGTCCCACTCCGAGTCTCCCATTTAGACATTACTTCAGCCTTTGTCAGATGTAGGGCTGTAGAAACATCCTCTGGCCTAAGAGCTTTCTCCCAACCTGTAAATGGAGTCTGCTCTAGAATAGAAATACCAAGTAGATCAGAGAACTCTTCCAAAGTAGGGACCAACTGATAGTCCGGGAAAGTGAAGCAGTGGTGCAATGGGTCAAAGAACTGGCACAAGACACTCATCATTTGCTCATCCATCTTAGAAGTGACCAAACCAAGGAGGTGACCATGTCTTTTGACAAAGGAAGAAGTATCTGGAACTTTGGAAACCAAATCTCTAAGCTGAGTAGGAATATGTACAAAGCGGATCCGAATAGTGTTTCTATGCATAGATGCCATGACCTACAAAACAGAACAAAGATGAATCCCCTTGGTCTTTGAAATGGGTTAGTCTAATGAAGTATGCATGCAATGTCATGATGCATGATGTCATGATAGAAGCACACCACAAGTATTCACATATAGCAAACATGGTAAGGGAAAACAAATCACACAATAACCCTTAAATTTCAGGCTGGCATGGAGTTTAGATACTACCCTCTTTCAGTTTAGTTGGTTCAACCTGTCCTAGTAATAGTAACCGGGTTCTAGAGGATCTCAATATCACTGACCACCCTCGATCGGTCATAATTCCAGTTTGGCAACCTTCTCTTGCGGTCGGAATCATCGCGAGAGTTTGGTCTCAATGAGTGTAGCATACTGCTACTTTTCTATGGCCAAGTTGGTCAACTATAGGTTCTAAGGTCAGTTGGTGCTTAATGACCCCTTAGCTTCCCCATACTCTCGTTGTTCCTCCACAAGGGATATCGGTACAAACTAAAGTGCCACACCAACGTAGATACTACTTCAACCGTATCGGTCTACGCCGTACAATTCCCTCACAGTCTATTGCTACTTACCTAAAAGGTAACCACAGATCCGGGTTAGGATCTATAGTAACTCTGATTCAAACCCACAAAGATAAAGCATACAAATCAAGCAATTGAAAACATTATGATGAACTATTCCTAAGGTACACCCCACTTATATAGTTCCCAGCAGAGTCGCCAGTTCTGTGATACGGTGGGAAGAACTGGCTGTTTTTGGAATGTTGGTTCGCGTTTTACGTTTGTGTTTTCAAAATGTCGCGGTAAGCAAGAGTCTCCAACGTCTTTTATTTTATCCAACAAGGAATGGAAAAAAGCACAGGAAAAATTCCTTTTTTCGAGATATTTTTGAGTGCGGGGGGTAGATTTATAGAAAGGGAAGGTATTAGAACATTTTCTATCCGTAGTTATATACGGGCTCTTAGGTACTTGCTCATCATTTTCAAAATTGTTTTCTTTGTGCTTGTGGTTTTTAAAAAGTTTTTGTTTTAACTTTGATTTAACTCTTACGTCTGTCTTCAAGAGTGTAATGAAGTGTTTTTAAAAACTTGTTTGTAAAAGAGTGTAAGTGTGAAAATTTTGTTTTGGATGAGAAAGTATCTAAGAACTAATCTACCTACTCGAAAAAGGAATCGTTCTATGTTCATTTCCTTTAGGCAATGCTATCCCACTATTAATGAGTAGGTAGCACCATCGTTGGAGTTTGAGGGTCAATTCAAAAGGGACGTACGATCACTAAAGCAATGTTAGGACGTTTTAGTGGTAACCCTAATGTATTAGATCATTTATTCGAGGCAACGATATCCGAGGCAACCATTTTGAGGCAACTATGATCTTTTAGACAAGAGGGCGACCTCTAAAATAACCTATACTCAATGACTGTTTACGAAGGAAACCAAGTGGGAGTGTACCCTAAGAGTCACATGTGCGAGTGTATTGTTTTCAGCTATTTTTATCTTTGCACATGTTTAGGGTGATCTAATTGTTTTAAATTATACATTCATTCTTTGTCATGCAAACCCTATTATCAAACATCTAGCAGTTGTATATTTGCAGAAATTAAAGGTGCGGAATTTAAACTAAAGTATTACAAGGCGCCGGGTATTTACATCACCAAAAATAATCCTTTGAAAATGAAAGCGGAAAAATAAATGAATATCCTAATTAATCATTACAAACCGGGAGCAGATACAATAATTTGAACAAAATGATAAAACGCACGAGGTGAGATTAAATCGAATGCGAATTTAGGGTTTTGACCCTTTTAATTAAAGGAAAATGTTTTGTTGTTTTTATTATTTTTAAAGAAAAGAAATTAAATCCTAGAATTAAATGCTAAATTAATTATTAAATAAATAAATTAATTAAAAATATTAAATGACATATTTTTTGGAGTTTTTGTCATTTTAGGAAAGAAAATAAAATAATTAAATTATGGTTAAAACCTATTAATTCTAATTAATTTTAAACATTTACAAAATAAATGAAAGTTATCTAAAATTAATATCCTAATTAATTTAATTAGTATTTATTAATGAAAAATAAAATTCTAAAATTTAATTTGGTAAAAAATATTTTTGTGATTTTTGATAAAAAGAAAAAAAAATAATTTTGGTTAGTAATTAAATATAGATAAAATAATTAAATAAAATAAACAAAATATAAAAAAATGTAGAGAATGGGCCTGATTTAGTGAGGTGTGCATAGCAATTCTTCTGGCCCATTTGTGAAGTCCATACTAACTTTTTGCAATCCAATGTGCTGCGCTGACGTGGTCTTTTGGTACACCTTCAATGGTGGCCACCAGATCTGGCCATTTGACGTGTTGATGAGGAAGGTGTATGATGGCCATCAAGCTTGCATATGCACTGGATTCCCTAAAAACAAATAATATAGAGAAAATAGGGGGACCTAGGATTCGAACCCAGGTCCTGAGAGGAATTCCATACACTCCCTTGCCACCACGCCACTTGTTCCTTTTTGTTAATATAATACAAATCAATGATAATATATAAAAACAAAAGTTAATGGACATAAATAGAAAAAAGCGCACGCTCGTTTTAAACAGGCCAATGGTGGGACGACACTTCATCATCTCCTTCCTCTGCATCGTGGCTAAAACTCAAAGGGGCTATACCCACGGGCAGATGTCCGTCACTACAAACTAAGCATCCTTAAAATCTTGTACAGGCCATGGAAACGAATTCTAAGACCATGGTTGAGTTCGTCTCATCCTCCTAATCACAACCATAGCCATTATGAAGGCTAATTATTCCTGGAAAAAAAAACCCTAAAACCAAATACAAAACCCTAGCAATGGTGATTCACGATATAGGACATATAAATGAAATTGGCTATTGTAAAAAGCTTGCAAATGATATGGTGATCAAGAATATGCCATCAATTCATGTTAACAATGCCTAATTTTCAAAATACGAAATCAAGAACAGGGCGGGTTTGTGAGTGACTTACAGTGCGTGGGAGGGCCTAAAAACGTGTGGTTTTGCTTGCTTTAGGTTCCTGATATTGCCAAGAAGAGATTGAGATAAGTACTAAGCCTTGAGGATGCCTCTAACCTCTGTTTTGATCTCCCACTTTCTTTGATATTTTCAGATTTTGCTTTCACTCTATGCCTGATCTTTAACCTTGTTTTTGATATGCCTCGCCTCCTTATGTATTGTACAATGCATTAGGGTTGATTGCCTTGCCCAAATCTTCCTCTTTCAATGACTTTGATATTTGATTTGATCCTCCTTTAAAGCTTTCCAAAATTGGCTTATTTTGAATCTTTTTGTGCACACAAGATTTGATGCGAATTTGGAATGGTGCTAGTTGTCCAATGAAGCCTGGAATCATCAAAAGATCTTTGGTTTTCAATATTTTTGATTTTATTTGATTTTATTTGATTTAATTTGATTTAAAATGAATTAATTCAAATAAAAAGCAAATTAAATAATAAAAATATGATATGGACACATGGCCAAGGCTAGAGCACGTGGGCTATAATTCCAACTCAAAACAAGTGAAAAAGAATGGGCCCGTTTGGCAAAATTTGAAGTTTTGGACATAGTTGACTTTTGGCAATTTTGCAAAAAAAGTTCAACTTCAACAATGCATAACTTCCTCAATTTTGACTCTTTGGAGGTGTTATTGGACTTTTTAGAAATCTTGAGATGTCCTCTAACCATCACTTTTAGTCTCATCTCAATTTGATATTCCATGATCAAGTATGAAGCTTTGACAAAAAAGGTGTTTTGTTGACTTTTCAAAATGACCTATAAGGTCCAAATTCATAACTTCTTGTGATTGCATATTTTGATCTTGGGATATGAAGGTGGGTTGTAGGGAATTTCATCCTCTTCAAAATGAGCTTTGGATGGGTCATTTCTCATAAAGTATGAGAACGTTATGCTTGGTCAAAGTTGAGTTGACTTTTCCTACAAAACCCTAATTTAGCAACTTTTGAATCTTGATGAATTATGAGCAATCCTTGATGAATCATGATCAAACCTTGACCAAATGATGAAATATATTTCCAAATGATAATGTTGACCAAAAATCTAGAAGTTTGACTGTATGTAGGTCATAGTTGACTTTTGCCCTAGCACAGTCGATTTTTGGACCTTTGAGCAATTGACTGAGCAAACTTCCTCTGCAAGGCTTGAAACTTGACATAGATGATCTTGAGAAAATATTAGGACATTGGTGAGCATTTAGGACCACTTGGACTCAAGGATCTTGATGCAACACAAAACCCTAATTTGGGGTAGACTGCCTTAGGAGAGAGCTTGTCTGGTCAACGCTTGGACTATCTCGAGCAATTTGGAGATCTTCTCTTGGAATGTTTTGAGAAATATAGGAGGGAAAATTTTGGGGTACAACACTTGTCATACATACCCTAATTACTAGCATATATTGAAAGCAATAACAGTACGGAAATGTAAAGTCCTCCCCTTTTACAATATTTAAGGGGATGGGGCTACACTTTTTGTGATAGGGGGTTGCAAGTTAAAATTCTAGGTTACTATTACAACCATATTGAATAGGGAAGAATGTACAGGAAATGGAAAATGCTTAAAAAGAAGTAAGTTTTGTTTAAGAAAATATTTTTTGTCTTTTTATGTTAAAAGAAAATATAATATGCAAAATATAAAATATTTTGGCATTTTTTGATTAACAATAAAAAATAATATGATGGCAAAATAATAAAAGAGAAAGAAAACCAAAATCAGCGCAAATGCATGAGAGTAGAAGAGGTCAGAAGTTCTGACTCTTCCTTGCTGCACAAACAGAAACATGTTAGCAAAAATATGGAAGTTCAAAAGTTCTGGATCTTCTGAGAACTCATAAGTTTTCAGAAGTTCTGATGCAAATGTCATAACTTTGCCTCTTTCCATGCCAGTCAAAACATCTGCGGCTTAGTCATTTACATAACAGAAGTTGCATGTATAACAATTATGACAAATTTCATGAAATATCAGAAGCACAAATCAGAAGCAACATGTATTTTCTAATTCTAATTATGAGTCCTAATTTCTTTATGAAACTCTGAACTGGGATTTCTTTTACTTAGGCAAGCAAATGCAGGAATTTCAGAATATGTACATCATCATGATCAGAATATCTACATTATGCTAAATATGCAAAATATGACAATGCTTAATCAGTATGATGAGAGTCATCAGAAAACTTGCCTTGCAGCTGGAAAGGATTTTGTGAACTGGAGGTTGGTCTAGAATTCTGGTGATGTTCTGAATAACTTCTTCACGTACTCAGCAGGATGGAAGTTTACAACTTATGGGACAGCCAAGGGGTGAAGTTCTGATCCTTTTGAAATGGATATTGGAAGAGAAGATGTTACTATTTAATTACAGAATTTGGGATGGCTTTAATCAAGAACACTTGAGGAAGAAATGGAGTTTGAATATAAGGAACCAATGCTAAGATTTTGGTATTTTGTGTTTATAGTTTCCTGGGTTCTTGGAATTTTTGCAGTGGTTCAAAGCCTTTTTCTCAATTCTCTTGCCTCTTTCACAAATTTTTCTGGCCTCTTCTCAGTGGCCAATGGTGTTCTATTTATAGGCAAAGCTTTTGTAGTTTGGAGATGTCAAGTGGTGCCAGCATCATATGCTAGATGCTGACTTACTCTTGAAGTAAGCTTAAACAAGTGGGGGTTCAATGCACTCAAGTTGGATGGTTAGCAACGCCTCAACTGGATTTGGCAGCGTGAATTAAGGAAATGTAGAAACAGCGCGTGGGTCTAGCATACTTTTGCAAAGAAGTTTGTCTTTCCAAGACAGTAGGGGTACACGTGGGGAAAATACCTTAGATAAAGACTCAGAGGCGGTTGTGAGCATTAAATAAATTCCCATGTGACACTTTACACCCTTGCTTGACTCTAGATTGGAAGTTATGCTTCAGAGTAGCATCTCATCTTTTGATCCTCTTATCTTCTGACTTCAGCATGTTCTGAAGGATCCTTCTGACTTTCAAGTAAGCCGGCAGCGCGTTTTGTAATCTTCTTTGGTTTACCATGGCAAACTCTGACTGAACCTTTGTGAACACTGGCCCAGAAGTTCTGACCAAACTTTGTCTTGAGACTATCCAGAATTTGTTGAGTGTGAACACTGACCTAGAAGTTCTGAAATTATCATATTTCTTAAACACTTAGAAAATTTCTAAGTATTTAGAATTTGGCTTTTCCAAAGTAAAATTTGACTTTTGAAATTCTTGATGAAACAAACTTCATATTCCAACATGTCTTGATGAAATATGATTTTTGAGATTCAATTTTGATCCAAAAGTCAAAGTTAGACTTCTCAATGTGCAAATTTCCATTTTTCCATTGTGAATGGTTTTCTTGGAAAAATTGATAATTCAAGGCCTGGAGACTTGATGAAGGAAAACTTGAGGATCCAGGGTGATTCCTTGAGAAATGAGAGGGCAAATTTTGGGGTGCAACAGTAGGGTTACTTCGAATTGAAAGCCTGGATAGTAGGGCTATGAGAAGGAACCTGGATAGTAGGGTTACTTCGAAATGAAAGCCTGGATAGTAGGGCTATGAGAAGGAACCTGGATAGTAGGGTTACTTCGAAATGAAAGCCTAGATAGTAGGGCTATGAGAAGGAACTCGGATAACAGGGTTACTTAAAAATGATAGCATGGATAATAGGGCTATGAGAAGAAACCTGGATAGTAGGGTTACTTCGAAATGAAAGCCTGTATAGTAGGGCTATGAGAAGGAGCCTGGATAGTAGGGTTACTTCTAAATGAAAGCCTGGATAGTAGGGCTATGAGAAGGAAGCTGGATAGTAGGGTTACTTCGAAATGATAGTATGGATAGTAAGGCCATGAGAAGGAACCTGGATAGTAGGATTACTTCGAAATGAAAGTCTGGATAGTAGGGCTATGAGAAGGAACTTGGATAGTAGGGTTACCTCGAAATGAAAGTCTGGATAGTAGGGCTATGAGAAGGAACCTGGATAGTAGGGTTACTTCAAAATGAAAGCCTGGATAGTAGGGCTTTGAGAAGGAACCTGGGTAGTAGGGTTACTTCGAAATAAAAGCCTGTGTAGTAGGGCTGATTTATTTGATCACGTAGATTAGTTGACCTGTTTGGTTTCGAGAACTAATTTACTATTAGTTGTCTGCAGATATGACATGTATAGCTTCACGGATTTAATCTTGAATTGTTGGAATTATTGATGATAACCATCTTTCCTTAATAGGTAGAGGGTTAATTACATGTGATGCATGAAATGTATTGCGTGATGATATTCTCAAAATAAATGAGATTATGCTGTATGCAAAATGTATGTGCACGTCATGATGTATGAACATGAAATGCTATTGTGACATATCCGAGTCTGGGAAAATAAATCTTTGACTGCTGCTGGAGAGTGCTGGAAATTGCATTCTTGACCGTTATAGAAAGAGTGGTTCTTCTACTTCCGCTGGGGATAGTGAACGGAGATGACTATGTTGTGGATTTACTCCTTTCTGTTTGTGAACATTATGCCGGAGAGAGACTCTGTTTGAGAATAACTCTGCAGGAGAATAGCTCTGTTGGAGGATTAACTCCCGTAGCTGAAGGAATAAGCTTTGTTGGGGGTTGAGCTTCTGTATTCAGAGAAATAAAATCTGCTTGGGAGAACATTTTTATGAACCGCATGCGATTATAAAATTCAGCTGGGGAACATAGACGTCGACTTTCTGAAGGAGCTTTGCTGGGGATAGTAACTCATGTACGGGGAAACTGATGTCAACATTTTGATTTCCTCTACCCTGTGGGGATTGTAGACGTCACGGGATCACACATAATGGTGACCTGGTTTCAAAACTGCATCTGCCCTTGTACCTGCTGAACAGAGTAACTGTCGGGCTTGACATGATTTTTTTTAGTTTTTTGCCCCTATTTCTTAAGTTACGGGAAATTGTCTTTCCGTTTCTTACACGAATATTTGTGAATAGAAATTATACTTAAAGTCATATGTCAATAATAAACCATTGGATGATTTTTTGAAACAAAACAGAAAAAGAAAAAACAAATAGTTTTGTAAAAATGACTTATATTAATTTCTTGAAGTTGGCATATAACAGGCGTTTTTGTACAAGGAAACTGATGCTCTAGTAAGAGAACGCCGCCGTGAAAAAGAAATTTATACAATATTGTGTACAAAGAAAAGAAAACAGCTATGTGCAATAATTCCATTGAGTTTCAATTCTGCTATTGTCGTTATGTCTCCCAGCGTCTTATCACTTTGCTGCTTGTCCGAAGCTGATTAGATTGATTGGTGTCGTTCGAGCTTGACAGTTGATACTGAGGTCTTGTCACAAGGTGATCCAATGGGACATAGTGATATGCTTTACATCTCTAACTTTTGCCTGGACCGCCCTTTCGGATTTTGAGCCCACCGGGATACCTTTTTTTGCCCAAGCCTCCTTTTCAGGTTTTCGACTTGCCGGGTGTACAAATTTTTTCGTTTTCATCCCTAATTTTTGCCCGAACCCTTTTGGTTCGCCGGGAAGCCCTTATTTTTGCCTAGGACAGTCAACCTAGCGGGTTTTTAATCATGCGTAGTATCTTTTCACTATGTCCGCATTGACAGGGTGCGGAAGGTCGTCACCGTCTATGGTGGTCAGAATCATGGCTCCACCTAAAAAATGGTTTTGATCACAAATGGCCCTTCGTATGTGGGAGACTAGTTGCCCCTGGGATCACCTTGCGGCAGTATGATGCGCTTGATCACTAGATCCCCGACTTGATATTCTTGGCGTCTGACTTTTTTATTGAAAGCCTTGATCATTCGTTTTTGATACGTTTGACCATGACAGACAGCAGTAAGTCTCTTCTCATCGATCAGATTCAGTTGAGTAAGTCGAGTCTAGATCCATTCGTATTTGTTCAAACCCGCAACCTTCATGATCCTTAGAGAAGGTATCTGGACCTCAATCGGTAGGCCAGCCTCCATACCATAGACCAGAGAGTAGGGTGTTGCCCCTATCGATGTTCGTGCGGAGGTGCGATACCCATGAAGAGAAAATGGTAACATCTCATGCCAGTCTTTGTATGTCACTGTCATCTCCTATATGCTCTTTTTGATGTTCTTGTTAGCAGCTTCGATAACGCCATTCATCTTCGGCCGGTAGGGAGAAGAGTTATGATGTTATATATTGAATTGCTTACAGAGTTCGGTGATCATCATGTTATTGAGATTCGTACCATTGTTCGTGATGATTCTCTCTGGCACACCATAACGACAAACCATGTTATGCTTAATAAACCGCGCCACAACGTTCTTGGTAACAGTAGCAAAGAAGGCAGCTTCAACCCACTTCATGAAGTAATCAATGGCCACCAGGATTAAGCGATGCCCATTGGAAGCGGTAGGTCTAATCTCTCTGATCATGTCAATGCCCCACATTGCAAAGGTCCAAGGAGCTGTCAAGACATTCAAAGGAACCGAAGATGCATGCACCTTATCAGCATATATTTTGCACTTGACAAGTTCGAGAGTGATGATAACAATCTGCTTCTATAGTGGACCAATAGTATCTTGCCCGTAGGATCTTCTTAGCCATGGTATGTCCACTGGAATGGGTTCCGAAGGTACCTTCATGTAAATCTGCCATAATCCTCTCTGCTTCACTCTTGTCTACACACCGCAGTAAGGTAGAGTCATGGTTGCGCTTGTAGAGGATTCCATTACTGAGGAAAAATTTCGCGGAGAATCTTCTCAGAAACTTCTTATCATTGACAAATGCCCCCTCAGGGTATTCTTAAGCCTCGAGATACCTTTTTACTTCATGAAACAAAGGTTTATCTGCTACCTCTTCAGTATCAATTTCACAGCAGTACGCTGGTTCATCCAACCTCTCGATAGTGATTCAGGGAGCTTTTTTGTCCCAATTAACTTTGAACATAGAAGACATGGTAGCCAGCGCGTCCGCTAACTGATTCTCCTCTCGTGGAAAATGTTCAAAGGTTATCTCCTCAAAGTGTGGGAGCAATGTCAGTACATGTTCCTTGTACGAGATGAGATTCAGGTACTTCGTATCCCGCTCTCCCTTGATCTGACCTATCACCAAGGCCGAATCCTCGAAAACATCTAGGAACTTGATTCTCAGGTCAATAACAGCTTTGAGACCCATGATGCAGGCCTCATACTCCGCCATGTTGTTAGTACAGTTGAAGCATAATCGGGCAGTGAAAGGAGTATGACAGCCCTTGGGAGATATGATTACAGCGCCAATGCCATTACCGAGTGCGTTCGAGGCTCCGTTAAAAACCATAGTCCATCAGGATCCTTCTTCAGGTCCTTCATTCGGCCCAGGTTCTCCATAGTCTGTCACTAACATGATATTCTCGTCCGGGAACTCAAAATTCATGGACTGGTAGTCATCCACGGCCTGATGGGCCAAATGATCAGCTAATACACTTCCCTTGATTTCTTTCTGGGTTGTATATTCTATATCGTATTCATTTAAGATCATCTGCCATCTTGCTATTCTTCCGGAGAGAGCGGGTTTCTCGAAGATGTACTTGATTGGATCCATCTTAGATATCAACAAAGTAGTGTGGGTCAATATATACTGTCTTAGTCGGCGAGCAGCCCATGCCAAAGCGCAACAAGTTTTCTCGAGCAGTGAGTATCTTGTCTCATAGTCGGTAAACTTTTTGCTAAGGTAGTATATTGCGTGCTCTTTTCGACCAGACTTGTCATGCTGCCCCAGCATACACCCCATTGATTTGTCTAACACTGTCAAGTACATTATCAAAGGTCTTCCTTCAATCGGAGGCATCAGAATTGGTGGTTCTTGAAGGTATTCCTTGATTCTTTCGAAAGCGTTCTGGCATTCGTCATTCAATTTTACTACTTGATCTTTCTTCAGGAGTTTGAAGATCAGCTCACAAGTAGTAGTCAGATGTGAAATGAACCGGGTGATGTAATTTAGGCGTCCCAATAAACCTCTAACTTCCTTCTCAGTACGGGGAGCCGACATCTCTTGTATGGCCTTCACCTTTGTAAGGTCTACCTGAATACCTTTTTCATTGACGATGAACCCCATAAGTTTTCCAGACCTTACCCGGAAGGTGCACTTGTTCGGATTCAACCTCAACTTGTATGTCTTCAACCTGTCAAACAAATTTTGTAGATGATCAAGGTGTTCTTCCTCAGTTTGAGACCTGGCTATCATGTCATCAACATAAACCTCTATGTCATGGTGAATCATATCATGGAACAAAGCTACCATGGCTCGTTGATAGGTTGCCCCAGCATTCTTCAACCCAAAAGGCATCACCTTGTAACAAAAAGTGCCCCACTGTGTGACGAAGGTTGTCTTCTCCATGTCTTCGGGTGCCATCTTGATCTGTTTGTAGCCAGAGAAACCATCCATGAAGGAAAAGATCTTGTGTTGTGCGGTGTTGTCAACCAGAACATCAATATGGGGAAGCGGGAAGTCATCCTTGGGGATTGCCCTGTTCAGGTCTTTGTAATCCACACACATCCATACCTTATCATCCTTCTTAGGTACTAGAACGATGTTAGCAACCCACTGCGGATAGGAGGTGATAACTAAGAACCTAGCGTGAATTGTTTCATAACCTCTGCTTTGATCTTCTCTAACATTTCAGGGCGTATACGGTGGACCTTTTGCTTAACCGGTGGACAATCTTCTTTAGTCGGCAGACGATATACCACAATATTAGTGTCTAAACCAGGAATGTCTTCATATGACCAGGCGAAGATCTCAACATAGTCGTGCAACATCTATATTAACTACTGTTTCACATTAGTCTTCAGATTTGCGCCAATCTTGACTTCTTTTCTGTCTACCTCCGTACCCAAGTTTATCGTCTCAACTGGCTCCTCATGAGGCTGTATAGCCCTCTCTTCCTGCTGTAACATTCTAGCAAGTTCTCCAGGCACCTCACAATCTTCCTCACCTTCATCCTCGGCTTGGTTGATCGTATTTTCGAAGTTATAACTGGAAATAGCAGAACTGTTATCAATGGGATCCAGAATGGATATGGATCTGCAGTTAGATATGTGAGTGTGTGTAAGAGCATAGCTGTATTGATAAAGTGTAAAGCAAAAGAAAAAAATAACAGAGAGCGCAAAATTTGTATGCAAGAAACGTCCAATGTTTTATTGATGACATATGAAAATGACATATAATAACCCTCACAAATAAACCATTGTGCCTTGGGTAAGACACAAGGCTATAGAGTTTAAATTGTTTATTACAAAACTGAAAAACAAGTAAGACAATTACTGTTGAACAAAAGAAATTGGCACAAAATCTTTGTCCATCGAGTTACTAGGTCCACCGTTGGTAGTAGGGTAGATCCAACTGTCAATATCAGAATCCTCATCATTGTCTTCTATAGCATTGACCCCTCGGTTTCTGATGCGTAGGGGAGGTCCTCTAGCCCGAGCACGTCGAACATCCCTTTGAGCTCCTGAAGTAAAGCCCAAACCAAATTTGTCAGTTTTATGCGGAAAATCAGGGAGCTATCCCCAAGTGGTACACCCACCTTCTTCGACTACCGCTCTGGTGTCCTTGAGATAAGCCATCTTTAAAGGAGTTTTGGTGATCTTCGGCGCACTAGTGATAGTCTCAGTTGATGCCATGATCTGGGGAACCTCTTCAAAATTTTGACAGGGGGTCTCTATGAATTCCCTGTCCATCTCCACATACCTGAAAGAGTTCATGTGGGTTATCATATACTCCTCTTTGCCATGCACGGTGACAATCCTCCCCTTCACTGGATACTTCAGCATTTGGTGCAACATAGAAGTAATGACTCTAGCTTCATGGATCCAAGGACGACCCAACAAATAAGAGTATGATGGCCTGATATCCATAACATAGAAGGTGGATTCAAAGGTCTGGGAACCCACTTTTACTGGGATGTCCACCTCCCTGTGCACCATTCTTTTTGAGCCATCGAAAGCCCTCACCACAATGTTACTAGGCTTTAAGGTCAAACCTTCACAATCTAGCCTATCAAGAGCCTTCTTGGGAAGAACATTTAGTGACGATCCAGTGTCCACTAGCACATGAGCCATAGTGGTACCCCTGCATTCGATCGAGACATGCAGATCATCATTATGATTTCTCCCCTTTGGTGTCAAATCGGCATATGAAAAACCCAACCCATTTTTCAGTAGTCAAACTGGCCACACAGTCTTTGAATTGGTCAGCGGAGGTTTCTTGCAGCACATGCGCAGTCTTGAGAAATGCAATCAAAGCCTTTGCATTGGCCTTGGAACACAACAGTAGAGACAACATTGATATCTCCGAAGGGGTCTGTCCCAGCTGCTCGACCATATTGTAGTCGCTCTTCTTGATTATTTTTAAAATTCACTCCATTTCTTGCTTAGAGGATTCCAAAAAACTTTTCTAGGTGCCTCCGTTCGGGCAGGCTCACCTATAGCTTCTTTGCCCCGAGTCCCAGATGACTCATCGGCAGGGTTAATAACTGGAGTAAGGATAGGAGTAGTAGCAGAAGTATTGGCAAGAACCATAAATGGAATAACAACAGGCTTAGCAACAGTCTTCGGGGAGATCTCAGGAGAGAAAACCCTTCCACTTCCCGTAACTTTGTTGGTCCCGACAATGTTACTGATATCGGGATCAGCCTCTTCAGTCTTCAAATCCTTTTTGACACCATGGTAGTAAACGTCATCACCATAATTCCAAGAACAACTTTGTCCGAGAAGTACGGTACAGGGCCAGGAAAAGTAATTATCAATTGAGCGATTCTTGGAGCAGGTGTAATCCTAATAGGTCTTTTAGAGAAGACATTGGAAGGATTGGAGGAAATGGTTATGATAGCAACATCTTCATGTAGGACAGTCGGAATCAGAGTCTTTTCAAACAAAATCTCTCTGTTATCCATCAGGCGTTGAACACCCGCTTTCAGCAAATAACAACCAGACGGTAGAGATGAACACATGTGGCAACCTTCACCACAGCCCGGAAATAAATCGGCTAGCAATAAATTCTTCTTGACAGTCATGAGAGGAATGGAAACTTCATCAACAGAAGTAACAAATAGATCAGTATCAACGGTATTAACACCACAGTTGTGCTTGGGCATGGGAGCAGTTATGACATTAGGCTTCTCCGGAGCATCAAACTCAATCTCCTTGGCTTTGATCAGAACCTGTATCTTATTTCTTAGAGCCCAACAGTCATTTGTATCGTGGCCTGGACTCTCAGAATGGTAAGCACACCGAGCGTTTGGATTATAACAAGGAAATGAGGTGTTAGGATTCTTGGGAGCCTCCTTTAAGATTTGCAAGTTATATCTTGATAGATGGGGTAAAACC
This sequence comes from Vicia faba, assembly GCA_948472305.1. NCBI lineage: Eukaryota > Viridiplantae > Streptophyta > Magnoliopsida > Fabales > Fabaceae > Vicia > Vicia faba. Next base: position 490,409,514 of record OX451739.1, read on the forward strand.
TCAGTCAGCGTCATATTAATCCTGGTGAACTGCCTTGGCGGTCTTTCTACCCTTTGTTGATTGTTTCGTTGTTGAGTAGTCGCATGCCTAGGTATCATCACAGCCCCTACCATTGGACGGAGCACAGCTCTGCTCTGACCTCTTGGGTTATAAATGGAACTGACTTCCTTCTTACCCGTGAATGGCTTCTTCACTGTACTTGACGAGGTGTCTTTCTGGATCTTACCACTTCGGATCCCAACTTCTACCCTTTCTCCAGTCAATATCAGCTCGGTGAAACCAGCTGAGGAGCTACCAATCAAGTGATTGAAGAATGGACCAGACAGCGTACCAAGAAACATATCCACCAACTCCCTATCAAACAAAGGGGGTTGGACTTTCCCTGCCAGATCTCTCCACTTCTGCGCATAGTCCTTGAAACCTTCGCTTGCACCCATGGACATACTCTGGAGTTGAGTATGGGTAGGAGCAAGGTCAGTGTTATATTGATACTGTTTGTAAAAAGCAGCATCCAGATCTTCCCAGTTGCGGACATTGGTTCCCTCCAGTTGATAGAACCACTCAAGCTGAGTCCCGGACAGACTGTCTTGAAAGAAATGGACCCACAAGTTCCTATCAGCAGTGTGAGGCTGAATCTTCCTCACATAGGAACGGAGATGAAGCTTGGGATAAGACACCCCATCATACTTCACAAATACCGGAGCCTTGAACTTCTGTGGGATGACTACCCCAGATACCAAACCCAACTCTTTAAAATCTAATCCTGGTATTCTTTGGGTCTGCATTATGCTCAGACGATCCTCTAACTGTTTGTACCTATCCTCAGCGGGAGGACACTTTTCATCATTGTAGTCAGTGTCATTATCAGAAACCTCAGGGCTTGGGTCCTCCTCCCTTGTCTCTCCCTCTTGATTCTCCCCTTCTTTGGATGAGGAGGTCAGATCAACCGGTTGCTTCAATGGTCTCTTGAATCTTCTACCCAGATTCAGGACACCAGTAGTCTTCTTTGTCTTCTTCTTTTTCTCTTTCATAATAAGGGCCTTCAGATCTTCCTTCCCTTTTCCCAAAGCTACGAACATTTGTTGAAACTAGGCATTTTATGCTTGGAGATCCTTGATACTTTGTTCAGAAGTCATTATTGCTGAAATAAATAGCGAAGACGATGAGAAACCTATTATGAAACCTATTTATGTAATGTCATGGATGATATGCGTATGCAATGATTTCAAGGACTTTGGGAAATTTAAATTCGCGAACCCAAAAATGAAACAAAGATTTTATCAGTAAAATTCAAAATACAATTTCCTTTTAGGCGTTACATTTGAAAATTCTAAAAACTAAAAAAATCAAGTTTCCCATGGATGCTTCCTCTTCGTGCTGAGATAGACATTAAGGTTTCTTTCCTCATGAAGTTGTTTTGTGAGCTCTAAAAATTTCTTCTCCTGGGCATAGAATTGGTCCCTATAAGTATCCCGCTCCTTCTTCAACTGAATCCAGGGCCTCTGTAATTCTTCGAGATCAGTGGGTATATCTGGATGAAGAACCGTGTAGGGAATATCCCTTTCATCAATGGGCTCCACAATCACTGGTAAGACGGCTATGCATGGCATCACCAGTTTCTGAGCATGAGCTCGTACCCATTGGAGATAAGGTTCCATTGGAATGTACGCCTTCGGTCCCAAAGTATTGGTGTCATATCTGTTTATCATGCCTCAGGCTCGTATGAACCTCTAGTAATACCCCTAAATATCATCCTCATAGTTGAACACAATGCTCTGGATAAGCATCTCATGAGGACCATCCCTTCGAGCGTAACCAAATTGTTGCATAGCCAAACAAGGATTGTAAGTTATGCCTCCCATAATGCCAAGTAATGGGACATTAGGGAACTCCCTGCAGCGGTCAATAATAGAAATATCTCCCATAGATCGGGAATACCAGAGAATATCCACATGAGAAAGTGACATTATCCTTTGTGACCAACCCAAAACTTCTTCATTCTTCAACACTGACTTAGGGAGGTGATAAATAAACCACCTCGACAGTAATGGCATGCAGCACATAAGAACCCCTCTTCTCTTCATAGTACGAGTGTGGAGAGCATGCAACATATCTCCGAGAAAAGTAGGCACAGGGTTGCAAGAGAGGAAGATCTTGATAGAATTCACATCTATGAGTAAGTCTGGATTAGGGAACAGCACTAACCCATAAATTAGAAGATCCAAAACCTCCTCAAAAGCCTGAAAGTCAAAATCATTCCAAAACAGCTGGGCCTTCTCTATTAGGAACTTGGCTAGAAAATCCTTGACTCCGCTTCTTATTTCCTAATTGGATACCACGTCGACCCGTTTTAGATGCAAAGTTGAGGCAATGATCTCTGGCTTGGGAACTTATTATAAACCTATGAAAGGCATCTGGCCAAGAATAGGTAGTTCCAATAACTGAGAGAATTATTCCATGGTAGGCACCAACAGATAGTCTGGAAAGGTGAAGCAGTGGTGCTTGGGATCAAAGAATTGAAAGAGTACACCTATCATCTTTTCATCAAAGCTTGAAGTAACCAGGTTGAGAAGTCGACCATATCTCTTAGTGAACGAAGAAGTTTCAGGAACCCTTGATACTAGCTCCTTGAGTTGGAGAGGTATTCTCTTAAAGCTGATTCAAATAGTGTTTCTACGAGCAGAAGCCATGGTCTGCAAAACAGAACAAAAATAAATTCCCTCGGTCCTTGAAATGGTTAGTGTAATGAGAATGGATGTTATGTCATGATGCATGATGTTATGTTCAAATAGAGTTAATCACACACAAGCAAAGTAGACAATAGACCTTAGGTTCAAAGGCTTGCATGAGGTTAAAGGTAAGTACCCTCTTGAAGTTTAGTTGGTTTCAAACCTGTCTTAGAAAAGTAACTGGGTTCTAAGGATTCTCAATATCACTGATCATCCTTTATCGGGCATTGTTTCAGCTCAGGCAATCTTTTCTTGCAGCCGAAATATCCCGAAAGTCTGATCTCAATGAGTGTAGCATCGAGTATTAACCAATCCTTAGCTTTATACTGAGGCTGGCTATCTCGCTACTTTCTAATGGCCAAGTTTGTTCAACTAAGGTTCTAAGGTTCGTTAGTGCTTCACGACACCACGCGGCGGCCCCGTATTCTCCTCGTTTCCACATGAAGGATACCGGTACCAACCAAAGTGTCACACCAACATATCCATCGCTTAAACCATATCGGTCTACACCATACAGTCTCCGCGGTCTATTGCTATTTACCTAAAAAGTGTCCCCAGATTCGGGTGTAGGATCTTCAACAATACCCAAGCAAAAACGCTTAAAGATAATGCAGGAAAAATAAACAAGAAAGAAATTTAAGAATGACCTAGATCCTAAGGTAAACCCCACTTTATTAATTTTCCCCAACAGAGTCGCTAGTTTTGTGATACGGTGGCAGAACTAACTATTTTTTGTTACTACTGGTTTTGCATTTTTTTTGTTCACAAATGTACGGTAAACAAGAGTCGCCATCGACTTTTATTTCATCCAACAAAGGAAAACGAAAAAGAACAGAAAAAACCTTTTTTTTCGAGATGTTTCTGAGTACGGGGGGGTAGATTATAGAAAGGGAATGTGTTAACACCCTTTCTATCCATGGTTTTCCATGGGCTCTTAGGTATTTTCTCATTTTTGAAATTGATTTTGTATGTTTATGTGTTTTTAAAAAGTTTTGAAATTTTCCTTAGTGCGGCGTTTCACTTTATGGTAACATCAGTCCTCAAGGGTGTGATAAAATGTTTTGAAAACTGTAGTTTTAAAAGTTTGTTTGAAAATGTATGTGAAAAAATTTGTTGATTTGAACAAGTACCTAAAAGATTCTACCTACTCGAAAAAGTCTGTTCATTTTCTTATTTCCTTTAGACAATGCTATCATACTATTAAGGAGTAGGTAGCTCCATCGTTGGAGTTTAAGGGACAATCGAAAAGGATGAAAGGGACAATTACAACCACTAAAGCAATGGTTAGGAAGCCTTAGTAGTTACCCTAAAGTCTTAAAGATCTTTCGGAGGCAACATTCGAATGGGTCATTTTTGATATTTTAGGGCTAGAGGACAACCACTAAAACTCCCTATACTTCATGACCGTTTACCGAAGGCAACCTAAGTGGGGAAAACCCTAGGTGTGAGCATGTGCAAGTGTTTGTTTTTTCAGTTATTTATCTTTGCACATTTAGGGTTTTCTACTATTTTAAATTATGATCTTTATCTTTCACATACAATCCTATTATCAATCATCTAACAGTTTATTATGATGGAAAGTAAAAGTGCGAAGAATTTAAACCAAATTATTACAAGGCTTTAGGGAGGGGGATTACATGATCAACAACCAGGGGAAAATAGTAAATGCAAATAGTAAACCTAAGTTAAACTATTATAAACTCAGAGCAATTACATTAATCGGAAAATAAATAAATGCACGATGAAATTGAATACGAAATTAAAGTTAGATTCAAAGATATTTAATTTAATAGATAAAAATATTTTTTGGACTTTTGAGATAAAATAATTAATTTTACAAATTAACCTAACTTCTAATTTTTTTTAATTATGAAATAAAGGAATTTAAGTTATTCTAATTACTAATTAATTAATGAAAAAATATTTTATGAAAAATCTAATTCTCATGTTTTTGTGATTTTTTGATTTAATTGAAATAAATGATTTTTCTTTGTAAAAATAATTAAACAAATAAAATAAATTAAAAAGAAAAATTAGATTGGGCCTGGTGTGAAAGTAGTTATGCGGGTGTGAACTGGAATTTCTCTAGGTCCGTGATACCTGGCCCATTTGCGTTGGATCCAATGTGGTTCATCTTCAGGGAGTGCACCATGGATCTTCAATTCTGGAGCATTAGATTTGCTTGGAGATGATCTAGATGGTGGGATATGAAGGCGCACGGTAGATGTTTGGCCAGGAGACGCGCTGGATCTGTAAGGAGAAAATCAGAAAATAAAATGTCTAGACCTGGGATCGAACCCATATCCTTCCTCTCACACATGCTTTCTTTTACCATCTGTGTTGGGTTGTTAGTCATGCATATGTTTCAACAAATAAACTATAACATAAATAAATTATTATGCCCAGAAACACGCACAAATTCAAATCTCCCAATGGGAGTCTTCCACCTAGTCGTCTTCCTCCCAGAACTGTCGTTGTCGATACTACACTTTTACCTACGGACAAAATTGTCACTAAAAGCTATAGTGACAGTTTTTATCAATAACTATAACCCTGAAACTTCTCAAAATGCAATGCAAGCAATATTAATCAGAACTAAGAACATAGATCAACTCAGAATCTTATCTTGATTCTATTTGTTCCCATGATCCCCTTCAATTTCCCTGGATAGAAAAACCCCAATTTTGAGCTTATAAACCCTAGTTATGGTGTAGGCTTGTTCCTGCACTAGAAATCAAATCCAAGCTTTCCAAAAGATCCTAAACATAATTATGAATACGTTTATGCAAGCAAATCAAAGGTGAAACGCGTAAAACCTTGAAAACGAATTTGAATTAAAGGAGTGCAAACTGTGATGTGGATGATGTGATTTTGGAAGCTTTAATGCTGGGAAACGATTGGAAAAGCTTCCTGAGTATGCGTGGGTGATTATTGAAGGCTCAAAACTCCTTGAACTGGCCTACGGAAGAAGATAGGTCTTGTACTTTTTTTTGACAAAAGTTGGGATTTGTTTCTTGCTTTGGAGGCAGGTTGTGCACGAAAATTGTCTCCCTTAGGGTTCACCAAGCTTCTGTATATGTACTGAATCCAATTAGGTCAATAAAACTTGGAAAGAATCAAGAGATTGATGATCTTGAAGTTTTGATTCAAATCTTTCCAAAATTGGAGATTTTCTCTTCTTTTTAGAGCTTGCATGATTTGTTTGATCATTGACAGCATATGAGATCTATAATTCACTGCAAAACAAATCTTATTCCACAAATTTGATTTATTTTGATTTTATTTGAATTTATTTGATTTTTAAATGAATAAAAAAAATTAAATAAACCAAAAAAAAATGCATGGAGGGTCCCATAGGTCGTGGACCATGCTAGAACTGAGATTCAATCTTGAAAGAATGGGCCCATGTGGAAAAAAATGCAATTTTGGGCATTGTTGACTTTGGGCAAATTTCAAAAAATGGCCAATTTTGACAATGCATATGTCTCTCAATTTTGACCCTAAGAGGGTGTTCTTGGACTTTTTAGAAATATTAGGATGTCCTCTAAACAACCCTGTTAGTTTAATCTCAAATGGATCTTCCATGTTCATGTAAGAAGCTTTGGCCCAAAAGGTGTTTTTGTTGACTTTTTGAAATGACCTATAATGTCTGAATTTATATCTTTTCATGAGTGCATTTTTTGAACTTGAGGGCTGAAGATGAGTTGTAGGGAATTGGATTCTCTTCAAAATGAGACTTGGATGAGAAATTTCTGATAAAGTATGAGGAAGTTATGCCTGGTCAAAGTTTGGTTGACTTTTCCTATAGAAACCCTAATTTACAACTTTTGAGTTTTGATGAATTAGGAGCATTCCTTGAGGAATCATGCTCAAAACTTGATCAAATGATGTATGTCACTTCAAAATGTTAATGTTGACCAAAAATATTTAAGTTTGACTTTATGTGGGTCACAGTTGACTTTTGACCTAACATAGTTGATTTACATGCATCTGAGTAGTTGACTGAGCAAACTTCTTGTGCAAGGCATGAAACTTGACATGGATGATCTTGAAAACATATTAGGGAAATGGAAATATTTTAAGACCCTTGTAACTCAAACATCTTGATGAGGAGTGAAACCCTAGTTTGAGGCTCATTATCTTAGGAGGACGATTTGTCTAGTTAATCCTTAGTCAACCTGAGCAATTGAGGACTTCTAGGAGTATGTTTTTGTGTAAAAATGGGAGGGGAAATTTTGGGATACAAAACTTTGGTTTTATCAATCCTCTAATGAGTTTGAAATTCAAGTTTCAAGATGGTCATTTAACTAACCTCTAATTTCTAACAATTGACTTTATTTTGTGTTTTTACTTTATGCTAAGCACATTTATTTTAGCATTTATATTTCATGCTATTTTCATCTTTGCTCATTTGTGCATTTACTTTTATATCATTTTTATTTTTCTCCCTGGAGCTTTTCATTTTCTTTTTTAAGACACTTAATAACCAACTTGAACCATAAAAAGCTTTTATGTTACTTGGACTAATTGGTTACTATCCTTGGCATTATGGAGTAATGATCTTCTTGGACTTAGGATTAATGACCTTAACCTACCTTGAGACCTTGTGATCTCAATTGTTATTTTGTCTGGAGCTCTTGGGGTTTACCCCAATACATTGGGATGTTTGTTTGTTTACTTTGTGTGCAGGTTATTGTGATTACATGCTTTGTCTGTGATCGGGAATTCATATGTATACAACTGTTACTCTGCCCAATTTTTATGAAGACTTAATACAATTGAAGCTTGGTTTTCTTAAGAGGTTTATTATCTTTGCTTATTTGGTTTCAATCCAAAGGATGGTAATTCTACATTGACTCATTGTGTCAATTGTTGGCTTCTTGTTGGTTAGACGGTTCTTTTTCCTAGCTTTTACCTTATGCCTTAGGATAGTCCCCTCATCTCCTCCCAAATTATTTAATTTCAAAAATATTCTCCCTCCTTTCCAAAATTATTCTTGATTTCTAAACTTGAACTGCTTTCGTAATAAACTTGGACTTAGGTCCATGCATTTTCAAAAATATTTTCTTAATCAAACTTTAAACAATTTAACAATACTTTGACATTTTTGTGAGAAGACTAAAAGTTAACTATTCTCATTCAAACTATCTTTGTCACTTTGGATTTTTACCTTAAAAATTTTCTCAAAAGATTAGACTTTTGTCAATCCTTGTAGTGATGTGAGCTACTATACTTCTACAATATATAGTGAAGTGAGATATTTTCCGCTTGGATGTTGAGTAAGGCTTTGTTGATTTTAAAATCCAAGCTATATCCTCCACTTTGAGATGACGCAAATTATCCTTTCCCATAATGGTGGGTAGTAATTATGTTCTTCCACTCGGATAAGACGATGATGTCTCGTCTTTTAAAATTAACCAATCCATTTATGTTTTAAAATTTTAAAAGGTGAACTACAATTACTCTGATCCCCTATTGCACGGAAGGTGGTACGTAGGCACTAAAGGTTCACAACCGTGGAGGGTGCAAAAATTGTAAAAAAATACTTCTTTTCTCACCCCCACAATCTATCTTTATATACAAAATTTATAGCCAAAATACACAGATTTTCAAAGAGGTTCCTGCGGAGTACCTTAGATGTATAGGGTGCTAATACCTTCCCTTTTCATAACCGACCCCCAAAATTAGATTATCTCCCCCCCCCCCCTTTTGGGTTATTCTCTCTTTTCTCAATCCTTTGGAAACAATAAAGTGTGGTGGTGACTTTTGTTTTTGATCTGTGTGAGTCAAGTCAATCCAATGGCTTTGTCTCAACATTTCTACCACTAAAGAAAAAATGGCGACTTCATTGGGGGAATATCAACCTATTGTTGGTCCATCCCTAAATGGGTTGAGCCTACCTTTGTTTATCTGTGTATGTTTTATTATTGTTTATATGTTATATGTTGTATATATGTTTGTCTGGATTTTTATGGTTTTTAGGGTGCTTGGTGATTTCTCATAAGTCTTATACTCAGAATCGGGAAAACTTAAGATAGGACGGGCGGTATATTCATGTTAACTTTGAGGGAGTAATCCCAAAAAAGGAGGCATCAGATCTCCCACTCAGTGGAGGCCCCTTTAATTGTAGTGTCATTTACCGAGTAATCGGAAAGACGTACTGCTTTAGACCTAGGAGCCTGCTGAAATTGAGGACCATAGAACCTTTAACCCATCTTGGCCTTTTAGGTGTAGTGCGGAAGCTATGACAGAGTAATCTGGAAATGGTTATCACGCGATACTACGCTCAGACGAGTTTTTCTTGAGAATATTGCTAATTACCGAGTCAATCGGGAAGTTGGTAATATTCGAAAGAAGGATGTAGACTCTGGGAACCTCTAGAACCTTGTTCGGTAGGTGATAAACTTTTAGACCATACCTTATGGGTAGTACCTTCGACCTCATACTCGTTACGTTGAACCTATGAATTCTATGTTTGTGATCTTGTGTGTGATTGTTGCATCGTGCATTCATGCACCCATGAGCATATTAAAAAAACATTCTATTTCAAGGGACTTAAAAGTTAACTCTTTGTGAATATCTCAGGTATTTTTTGACCATAGATTCTGGAAAAAGAAATACTGGGAAGTATAGTTTCAAAAATCCCAAGATAGATGAGTTGATGGGTTTGATTCCCGAAATTGAGAGTCCTACAGATTTTCAGAGGAAATATGAGTCTATCATTTCTCTTATGAAGCTCAGGATGAAGGAGGGTATTCTCTCGACTATGGTCAAGCCCTATGATCCGATGTATCGATGCTTTACTTTCCCTGATTATCAGTTGATGCCTATATTGAAAGAGTATTCTTACCTACTGGGTTTACCTATTACCAATCGTGTTCCTTTTACTGGTTTGGAGGGGGGGCCAATACCCCATGAGATTGCTACTTTGATCCATTTGGGAAAGTCTGAAGTTAAAGCCCACATGACTACCAAAGGGGGGACTAGAGGATTTCCTGCATAATTCTTATTGGAGAAAGCTCTCTACTTTGTTGGGATGAAGAGTACGGTTACTTTTAAAGCCATCTTTTCTCTACTTACTTATGGATTATTTTTATTTCCCAATGTCGACAAATTTGTGGATATCAATTCCATCCGGATCTTTATGATTGGGAACCCAGTCCCTACATTATTGGGTGATGCTTATTACTCTATTCGTCTAGGGGATTCTTATCATGGTGGGATGATCATTTGTTGCACGCCTTTGTTGTATTAGTGGTTTATTTCTCACTTGCCCCAGTCTGATGCTTTTTGGGATGTCAGGAAGGGACCTTATTGGGCTTTGAAGATTATGGCCCTCACTCATTCATATTGTTTGGTATCATCAGGTGTACTAAGATGTGGAGATTGTCGATACTTTTGGTAGTTTCCCTAATGTACCTTTTCTTGGTACAAAGGGGGGAATTAACTACAACCATGTTCTTGCATGAAGACAGTTTGGATATCTGATGAGGGATAAGCCAAATTGTATTCATTTGAGTGGATTTTTCCTTAAAGAGGGAGAAGTTCATAAGGAAGCTAAAGAGAAGATTGCGAAGGCTTGGCATCATATTCACAAGAAGGGTAGGAAGGACTTGGGGCCTAGAGGGGATGTTGCTTTGGAGCCTTATCTTCAGTGGGTACAAGCAAGAGCCATCCATTTGAAAATGATGTATTCCCGTGAAGAACCCATACTCGATATGTTTGTGAAGACCACTCCTCCCCTGTTAGATGATATGGAAGAGCTTTAGCTTGCCCTAGTCAGGATTCAGCAAGAAAAGGAGGCTTGGAAGAATAAGTTCCAGATTCTAGAAGTGTCCTATTGAGCAGACTTGAAGGAGAAAGATGATCTGATTGAGATTCTCGAGAGTCATGATGTAGAGACGATGGAGAGGCAAGAGGATTTATTTTCCTCTGGAGCTCATACAAGACCTAGTTGTTCACTTCCCAACTCCAGTGATTGGAAAGAAGTCGCCAACAGGGAAGTGCTAGTGTGTGGAGTGATCTTCATTAGTTTTGCTTTCTTAGGATCTTAGATTCTTATCTTATCTTGTATTTGGGATTATTGAAACTTGTACTAAAAAGTTGAAATCCATTTTGAAGTTATTATAATGAGATTTTCAGTATTTCAAATGTGTTAGTACTTTGATATTTGCAAATTGTCTATAAATCCTTGAGTTCCTTGAAATATTAATAATAAAATAAATCATGTGAATTGCATATCATACATCATATTATACATACTTCTTGCATTTTTGTTCATATCAAAGTGTCTTATTGAGCTTCTTTACTTCATTCAGCAAGTTGTCTCGTCAGTATAATACTCGGGCCAATTTCAGAAGGAAGATGGATAATCTAGGATAAGAGAATCGCGAGCTGCACGAAGAAGTTTCTGCTCTGAAGGCCGGTATGGCCAATCTCACTGCTTTGATGGAATTGTTGGTGGATGCTCAGAATCAGCCACCACTTTCTCAGCCTCAATAGACAACTATTACTTATGAAGCTCCAACAGTTCCTGTTTCTGCTACTTCAGTCACTGTTGTTCAAAATCGTATGCCTCCAGATTATCCGTGGGGAATGTTGGAGAACTTTATGCCAGAAGTTTATAATCAAGATGCTCAAATTTCTCCCTTTTCTCAAGCTGCTGCTGCTCCTGCACCTCTTGTGGTGCATGCTACCCCTGCTGCTAGAAATGAGATTCACTATGTTGCACCTCCTTTGGTGAATGTTGTACCGTGTGCTAATGATGAAGATTATCGCCTTATTTATACACCAAGTGAAAGCCTAGGTTTCTATGACCGAATGGACGATTTTCATGATTACTTTATTAATATGTAGAAAGAGTTGAAGGCCCTTAGAGGAAAAGAACTGTTTGGGCAGAATGTGAATGATCTGTGTTTAGTTCCGAATGTGAAAATACATGAGAAATTCAAAGTACCAGAATTCGAGAAATACAAGGGACATACTTGTTCTTGTGCTCACCTATTGATGTATGTGAGGAGAATGACTACTCATACCGATGATCAATGCCTGTTGATTCACTTCTTTCAAGACAGTTTGACTGATGGAGCGTTGAAATGGTACATGAGCCTGGATAGTGCCTACTTTCATAATTTTAACGACTTGGGTGAAGCGTTTATTAGATAGTACAAATAAAATGTGAATATGGCGCCTGGCCGTGATTAACTCAAGGCCATGGTCCAGAAGGAAAAAGAGTCATTTAAGGAATATGCACAGAGATGGCATGAAGTGGTCGTCCAGGTGATTCCTCCAATGGAAGAAAAAGAAATGACGAAGATTTTTCTGAAGACTTTAGTTGCATTCTATTATGAAAGAATGGTGGCGAGTACGCCAAGTGATTTTACCGAGGTGGTGGTAATGGGCTTTCGTTTGGAAGAAATCATCACACGGGTTGGTAAAAACAAAGAAGGAGAGACAAATGTTGTTATTCAAGAGAGAAGGCTTAATCCTCCAAGGAGAAATGATCAGTGCCATCAACAGGTTGCTTCGGTAACTCTAGTTATTAATACAGCTCTAACCACAGTCGCTTATCAAATACAAGCCCCTCAAGGAAATCAAGGGTAGAATCAGAGGAGAGAGGCTTTTGACTCTATCCCCATGAGTTATGTAGAATTACTCCCATCATTGATTTAGAAAAAGTTGGTCCAGACCAGGCCACCTCCCACTATACCATCACCTTTGCTTTGGTATTATAAGACAGATCAAACATGTACTTTTCATCAGGGAGCACCAGGGCACAGTGTGGAAAATTGTTTTCCTCTGAAATCTGAGGTACAAATATGGTAAGATCTGGCCTTTTTTCCTTTAAGGATATCATCCCTAATGTAAAAGATAATCATTTGCAAAGCATAGAGGAGCAAATGTTGTCAACATGGTTGCTGGTTGTCTAGGGGACTTCCGGATTTAAGATATCAACTTGGTCAGAGGAGACTTGGTAAAGATGCACGCTGACCTCTGCGAGTTCAGTTACTATACGCATGACCATGCTGGTTGTGGTATCTACAGTACTGATATACAAGGGTGTGATAAAATAAAGGTTGATTTGCAAGAAATGATGGATGAAGACACCATCCATATAACCAGGCCTAGGGAAAATAAGAGGAAGAAGTGAACATGTTCTTTGGGTGTCTTGGAGAGTTCAGGATATTTGATGTGAACCATATGAATGATGACTTGGTGAAATTTCATGCTACCTTCTGCCACATGGAAGGTCAGGTAGTACACCACTATGGTACTTGTCGGGTTTGCTGCAGAGATTCGCGAGGTTGTTCAGTTGTGAAAAGAGGTATTCATATGTTATTGGATAATGGTATTATCAAGGTTTCAGGCCAAAGAGATGATTACCATGAGGTTAATGTGATTGAAGATTGCTTGGTTGAGATTGAGTCAGATGATGAATATGCTTCTGCAGATGAATTCTTTTCCTCAGATGAAGATATGTTCTCCATTGATGATTCTGTGATGACAAAATATTCTTAAGAAGGGGTGAACATAATTGTGCCTTTTCTCAATGATTCCACCCCTGTTGAGATTGAATAATGTAGCAAGCCAGTTTTTGCTCCAGTAGTGATTTGCTTGTTGGGTCCTATTCCTTACAAATTCGACAAAGTTGTACTGTACAAGTACAATGATACAATTTTAGAGGATGGTGTGGAAGTTTCCATCCAACCTTTGTCTAATGTCGAGAATATTGTTGAGGCCAGTAGAGTGACCCGCAGTGGCCGTGTGTTTGCGCCTGTTATTCAAGGAAATGTCAGTGTCGATAAGAAGGTTGTCGAATGTGTTGAAACTAGGAAACCAGTAGGAGAGTCCAGTGGTGCTACTCCAGAGAAAGAGGTGGATGATATATTGAAGATTATCAAAATGAGCGAATACAGAATTATTGATCAATTATTGCATACTCCTTCAAAGATACCAATTCTGGCCTTAATGATGAATTCTTCTGCACATAGAGATTCTCTAATGAGACTGTTGGATCAAGCCTTCATGGAAAGTGATATTCTGTTAGGTAGGTAATATTACATATTGTAATAACCTAAGCTTCTGTGATGACGAATTCCTCGATGAAGGAAGAAATTACAATTTGGCTCTCCACATATCCATGAAATATAAGAATAATCCATTGTCAAATATGTTGATGGATAATGGGCTTGCCTTAAATGTTATACCAAGAAGCACGCTGATGAAGCTGAAGTATCAAGGAGCTCCCATACGTCTATGTGGCATTATTGTAAAGTCTTTTGATGGATCAAGGAAGTCTGTTATTAGGGAAGTAGATATGCCTATTCACATAGGCCTACACTTGTTCCATATTACTTTCCAAGTCATGGATATTATGCCCGCATACAGCTGCTTACTGGGAAGACCATGGATACATGAGGCAGGGGCTATCACTTCAACTCTACACCAAAAGTTGAAGTTCGTGCGTGAAGGAAAGGTGGTTATCATAAATGGAGATCACGCATTATTAATATCTCATTTATCCTCTTTCAGTGTTGTGGAAGCATATGAGGTTGTTGTTGGAACTCAGTTCCAAGCTTTGTCTATTGATAACGTAAGAGAGAATGAGAATTTTATGGCTTCATCTAAAGATGCTCAGCAGGTTGTGCGTAATGGCCCTAGTAAAGTGTGGGGGAAGATTGTTGACTTGCCAGTGAACAAGAACAGGGCTGGTTTGGGATTTTCTATGAAGAATGGTAAATGTGAGAACTTGAAGTCGAAGACTGTTTTAGGAAAGTATCAGGATATTTTCCAAAGGGGAGGATACCTTCATCCAACTGTTTCTGGGATTGATGCCATTGTGGAGGATGAAGAAGAGCAGGAGATGCCGAATTATGTGACGCCTGGAGTCAGAGTCCAGAATTGTGTCACTATTGATGTTCCTTCTTGCATCCATGTCTCAAAGTAATTTGTTTTTTGTTAATCTTTGCAAAAAGCTTTCACTCTGCCCAAGGTGAAAGTTAATATTGTATGGGCTTATCTGTTTGCTTTGTTCATTAAAATCATAAATAAAAGTTGTCTTTGATTCTCAAATTGTGTTTATATTTTCTGCTTTTTCTTGGAAAAATGGTAATCAGAAAAGAAAAAAAAACCTTTTGGAATAAATAATAACTGAAAATAAATTTGCATGATCATTGGATGTATGTGTCAGTTTCTAAAAGCAATCACAAATCATATGTGTAGATTAATTAAAAAACATGTTGAGTACAATGACCTTGCACTCTCTTCCAACTTTGAATATCCTGTGTATGTGGCCGGAGAAGAAGAATATGATGAGATTCCATAAGATGTTTCATGGTTGCTCGAGTGCGAGGAAAGTGCCATTCAGTTGTATAAAGAGCCGTTGGAGATAATCAATTTGGGTTCATAGGAAGAGCCAAAGGAAGTCAAGATTTGAGCATTGTTGCATCCCGACGTGAAGAGTAGATTGACTGAATTGTTGAAAGAGAATGTGGACATCTTTTCTTGGTCATATCAAGATATACCTAGTTTGGGTACTGATATTGTGGAGCATCATTTCCCGTTGAAGCCAGAGTGCCCGTCAGTTAAGCAGAAATTAGGAAGAACTCACCCTGATATGAAAGTAAAGATTAAAGAACAAGTTTTAAAGCAGATTAATGTCGGTTTTCTTGTGACATCAGTGTATCCTCAGTGGATTGCCAAATATTGTCCCTGTACCAAAGAAAGACAAAAAAGATCGCATGTGCGTTGATTACAGAGATCTAAATAAAGCTAGTCTAAAAGATGATTTTCCATTGCCACATATTGATATGTTGGTTGATAGTACAACAAAATTCTAAGTATTCTCGTTCATGGACGGACTTTCCAGATATAATAAAATTAGAATGACTCCTGAGGACATGGAAAAACAATGTTTATCACACCCTGGGGAAGATTGTGTTACAGAGTGATGCCCTTCGGGTTGAAGAACGCTAGTGCAACGTACCAGAGGGCTATGAAAATCCTATTCCATGATCTGATGCACAAGGAAATTAAGGTATATGTTGATGATATAATTTCCAAATCATAGACCGAAGAAGGGCATGTAGAAGATTTGTTGAAGTTGTTTCAGCGTTTGAGGAAGTATCGTTTCCGCTCGAATCCAAATAAATGCACCTTCGATGTTCGATCAGGGAAATTTCTAGGTTTCATTGTCAGCCAAAAAGGAATTGAAGTTGACCCTAATAAAGGCAAAGCAATTCAAGAAATTCCTGCGCCAAGAACTAAAAAGCAAGTTAGAGGCTTCCTTGGACGTCTGAATTACATTTCCAAATTCATTTCCCATATGACTGCAGCATGTGAACCGATCTTTAAGTTTTTAAAGAAAGATCAAGGTTGTGTATGGACAGATGATTACTAAAGGGCATTTGAAAGTATT
This sequence comes from Vicia faba, assembly GCA_948472305.1. NCBI lineage: Eukaryota > Viridiplantae > Streptophyta > Magnoliopsida > Fabales > Fabaceae > Vicia > Vicia faba. Next base: position 490,425,660 of record OX451739.1, read on the forward strand.
AAAGAGTATCTGCTTGAACCTCATATGTTTCTCCCTCCTGTTGAAGGAAGACTGTTGATCATGTATCTGACAGTGTTAGATAGTTCTATGGGTTGTATTTTAGGATAATAAGATGAAACAGGAAAGAAAGAATATGACATTTATCATCTCAGTAATAAGTTTACTGGCAGTGAGTTGCAGTATTCTATGCTGGAAATACATGTTGTACTCTGGCCTGGGAGGCAAAGCGATTGCGGAAATATATGTTGAATCATACTACTTGTTTGATTTCCAAAATGGATCCAATTAAGTATATTTTTGAAAAGCATGCTCTTATTGGGAGAATTGCCCGTTGGCAGATGTTATTGTCTGAATATGATATTGAATACCGCACTCATAAGGCTATAAAAAGCAGTGTGCTGGCGGATTATCTTGCTCACCAAATGGTAGATGATTACCAATTTGTTAAGTATGATTTCTCTGATGAGGATGTTATGTTTCTGAAAGCAAAAGATTATGATGAACCTTTGCCTGGGGAAGGTCCTGATCCTGAATCCCAATGGGGTATGGTATTTGATGGAGCCATGAATGCTTATGGAAAAGGAATTGGTGTTGTGATTGTTTCTCCTCATGGATCACACATTCCTTTTATTGCAAGGCTGACCTTTGATTATACTAATAATATGGAAGAGTGTGAGGCTTGTATCATGGGTCTCGAGGAGGCCATTGATCTCAGAATCAAAGTCCTATATGTGTATGGCAATCCAGCTTTGGTAGTAAATCAGATTAAAGGAGAATGGGATACTCGTCACCCTGGCTTGATCCCTTACAAAGACTATGCTATAGGATTGTTACCCTTCTTTAACAAAGTTTAATTCCATCATATTCCTAGAGATTAAAATCAGATGGTGGATGCTTTGGCAACTCTCGCTTCTATGTATCAAGTAAATACTTGGAATGATGTTCCTCGTATCACAGTGCAACGTTTGGATAGACCGACTCATGTGTTTACAGCAAGTGAGTAGCAGATGAAAAACCTTGGTATCATGATATCAATCATTTTCTCCAGACTCAGGAATACCCGGCTGGTGCGTCAAATAAAGACAGAAAGACATTGAGAAGGTTGGAAGGCAGCTTTTTCCTCAATGAATATGTGGTATACAAAAGGAATTATGACATGGTCTTGCTCAGATGCGTGGATAGACACGAAACAGACATGTTGATGCATGAGGTCCATGAAAGTTCCTTTGGTACTCATGCCAATGGACATTCGATGGCAAAGAAGATGCGTAGGGCAGATTATTATTGGCTGACAATGAAATCTGACTGTTACAAATTTGCAAAAAAGTGCCATAAATGCTAGATTTATGGTGACAAAATTCATGTGCCTCCGACACTTATCAATGTTATTTCTTCCCCATGACCTTTCTCTATGTGGGGTATTGACATGATTAGAATGATTGAACCAAAGGCGTCAAATGGACATCGTTTCATCTTAGTGGCAATTGACTACTTCACCAAATGGGTGGAAGCAACTTCATATGCTAATGTCACTAAGCAGGTGGTAGTGCGCTTTATTAAGAATAATCTCATATGTCGGTATGGTATGCCAAGTAGAATTATCACCAACAATGGCTCAAATCTGAATAACAAGATGATGACGGAACTTTGTGAAGAATTCAAGATTGTTCACCATAATTCATCTCCTTACAGGCCAAAGATGAATGGGGTCGTTGAAGCTGCTAATAAGAACATCAAGAAGATCATCCAAAAAATGATTGTTACTTATAAAGATTGGCATGAGATGCTCCCTTTTACTTTGCATGGGTATCGAACATCTGTCTACACTTCAACTGGGGCAACCCTGTTCTCTCTTGTGTATGGCATGGAAGCAGTACTCCCCATTGAGGTTGAGATTCCCTCTTTACGCATGATAATGGAAACCAAGTTGTCAGAGGCTGAATGGGTCAAGAATAGGTTTGACCAGTTGAATTTAATTGAAGAGAAGAGAATGGCGGCCTTGTGTCATGGTCAGTTATACCAGAAGAGAATGAATAAAGCTTTTGATAAGAAGGTCAAACCTCGTGAATTCAGAGAAGGAGACCTTGTGCTCAGGATGATCATGTCTTTTAACGCTGATTCTAGGGGCAAGTGGACTCCCAATTTTGAAGGCCCATATGATGTCAAGAAAGCCTTCTCTGGCAGTGTATTGATTCTTGAAACTATGGATGGCGAGGAGTTCCCTCATCCTGTGAATGCTGATGCAGTCAAGAAATACTTCCCCTAGATACATAAAATAATAGATCTCTAAGTCGAAAACCCGAAAGAGCGGCTTAGGAAAAAAGGAGTGTCTCGGTAGGATGAAAACCCGAAAGGGTGGTCTAGGAAAAAGTAAGAGACATAAACAGAATAAATTCTCCCTCTAGGATGAAAACCTGCAAGGACAACCTAGGAAAAAGTTAGGGATTTCTTGGCAAGTAACTGCATCAGACAAAACTTGATCATTGAAGCAACAATCTTCTTGGATCCTCACCACTCTTCAAACGAAGTTGTTGCGCAGGAATTCAAAGTTGTTAGGGATAATAGTGGTCATTTTATTTCAATGTATTATTTCGAATATATATTACCATTTTTCAAACTTTGTAATTATCTATGGAGTCTCACCATTCGCGGACTACCTTCTTATTAATAAATTTGAGCTTATATCAAATTCTTTGCAATTCCTATTTTATTCAGCTTACAAAGACTTCATTTATTATTGATAGTAATTTTTAAAGCAAGCAAATTAAATAACAAAATTGTTTTTTGAAAAGAATTTACAAATTACTTCTTGCTTTAGATTTTGTGACTCAAGGAAAACAAAATTAGTGACCCCAAGGATGGACGAACTCTAAAGTTTTGGAAGTGTGTGTTCCCCAGGAAGGCTCTCCCAGGTCATTCTTTTTGAAATGAGTATTACTTTCTTGTGCTTCTCAGGTAGTTGAAGATGATACCAATTAATGTACGGTGCGGTGTTGGTTTTGTGAGTCCATTTTCCCCAGTCAAGTCTTAGTTCATTTTGATTTTGGGTTCGCATGGTCCAAGGTCTCTATCCCAGATTCCCCAGTAAGGTTTTCTCTCACCTGACGAAAGCCTCTTCCCTCTTTTTTTGCTAAGAGGAAATCATTTGCAAAACATCATCCTTTGCAGTGTTAGTACTATTATTGTTGTTTGTTTACCAGGAAACCAGGAAAGGGCAATGTCTTTTCCAAGAAGTGTTCAAACTGTTGTCAACTTTTTGGGTTTTCTCCTGCCAAGTGCTTGGTTTTATTTAAAAACCCCATAAGTTTGATTTCTTGCTGTAATGATTAACTCCTTAAATCCCCAAGTGAAGTCGAGATAATGTGTCTCTCTGAAATTTGTTATCCCCTTGAGGTTTCATAATTTCTCCCCAGAGAGGTTGATGTAATCCTGACTCTCAGTATTGAAGGATGTATTTTGGGTGCCTCTCGATGATTTGGTGTTGCCCTCCCTAGTGAAATCAACATTGCAACCTCCAGTAGAAGTGTAGACCTTGAAACATTTGTTTTTTCCCATTGAAGTCTGTGTGATAATATCTGGTGAAGCCTGGGGGGAGGATCTTATATCCCTGTATTTGTACTGATTTATTGTTATGAGTTGTTTATTTTCGAATTATGTTCCTTCCCAGTAAAGTTAAGCCGCAAAATAAGAATTTTTTTCCTTAGTTGGCGCTTACTTTCTTGTGAATTTTCATCTTGGAGATGATTTAGCTGGGTATTGACTGTACCCAAGTTGGTTTCATTTGGTTATCCCCGGTGTTATATGTTTATTTTGTTAGCATATACATGATAACATTCATACATTCATGCATATATCATGCATTGGCTGGATTTAGTAAATCATTGCTCATTTGCATATTTTTGTTGACATATTACCCTATTTTAAAGAGTTGTGTTATCCTCTCTCCAATAGAGTGTCAACCTTAAGCAGAAAGTGTATATCCTTTCAATTTCCCCACTGAGTTATCCCTCGTGGAAGATTTTGCTTTAACTTTCCTTTCAGATCTTTGTCTGGATAGAACATGTTTCCCTCTTAAGTTTATTTCTCATGAGGTGTTATTTTGGTTGACTGATTCATTCCGGTTTATTTCTGGTTTGAATTTATGCCCCAGCAATATTATTATCTTAATCTCTACGGGCTTTGAGCCCTGATTTGAGAATGTGCATTTATTTTGCACGTGAAGATTTTATCTCCTCAACAGGAACGTATTGGCATTTCCCTAAGGAGCCATATCTCATTTCCCCAGGAAACCACATTTCTTCCCCCAGAGAGTCATATTTCTTTCCTCTGGAAGTCATTATTGTAATTACTGTTGGTGTAAGCCCTAGAGGCCAATACTTTTGGTACTTGTATCAAATTATTTATTAATAATAAAAGGCATTTCTTTATTATGTTTGCTTTCCAAAATAATAAAGTCCCTAGAATGGTTTATTTGTTTAATGAAATGTTAAGTGTGACTTAATCATGAGATCCCATTAAACATAAGACACTATTCTTAAAGTATCCGTAGTCAAGCTTTAATGTGAAGTGGGATAACATTAAAGCATTAATATTATTATGAAGATAGATTGATGATCACATCTCATGGATCATAGATAAGGAGTTATCAAGTCTTTACATAGGTATGAATATTAGGAGTAATATTTATACTGGATTGACCCGCTATGAGAATACTACATAGAATGTTATGCAAAGTGTCATAAGTTATTCTCATGATGATAATGGTGTATACCACCCTTCGACCTGAAACCACTATGGACCCTAGATGTAGAGTCAAGTACTTTATTGCTGATCAAACGTCATCCGTAACTGGATGACTATAAAGACGGTTGATGGGTACTTCACAAAGCATGCTAAGGGACATGAGTGACCTAGATGAAATTTTCTCATCCTGCATAACAGGATAAATGTCTAAGGGCCCAATATTGAACTGGACAAGGGTGACACAGTGTATGCCTTGTGTTCAATATAGACATGAGGGCAAAAGGGTAATTGTACAACACAAATATTATCACGGAAAAGGTTTGGTCATATCACATGACATTTTCGTGACTTGGGTAACAGTGATGTGTTGCTAGATACCGCTCACTGTTTATTATATTAAATGTGTGATTTAATATAATTGCCAACGTCACGAAAACCTACAGGGTCACACACATAAGAACAGGTTGATGAGAGATAGAATAAATAAGGAACACCGTAAGGTACGGTGCACTTAAGTGTAATACGGAAAGTGGTAAGGTACCACGTGGATAAGTGATATATGGTACATCATAAGGTATGATGTCCATAAGCTTAATTGGGCTTTTAGCTTATAGCCTTAATTGGGCTTTTAGCTTGTAGCCCACACGAGTGATTCTATAAATAGATCCCTTGTGATGAAGCAATTTCACTTGATGCAATTTCGTTTTTGATTCTCTCTCTCACTCAAGGTTTTCGTTCGTGATCAGCTAGCACTGTGACCGGAAGCGATCTGTTTGTGTGGACTGAGTAGAGGCGTTGTTCTTCATCAACGCTCGTGATCACAACATCAAAGGTCTGAATCGCCACAAGAGGTAAATATTTCTATCACTGACCATGCTCATTCGTAAGGATCGCTAAAGGAAAATTTTAAATTCCGCTGCGCTTTTAATCGCAATTTTCCTTCAATTACTTCTCATAACAGCAAGTGGCAGGTCTCTTTATTTGAGCAACCTGTACTTCCCCAATAAGTATGACAGATCTCAGAGAAGATTCAGATTTGTTACTCCAATGAATGGTAGCCTTGTCATTATGGAAGGTAGTTCGTTGTTGAGATTTGTTACTCCAATGAATGGTAGCCTTTTCATTTTGGAAAGTAGTTTGTTGTTGAGATTTGTTACTCCAATGAATGGTAGCCTTGTCATTATGGAAGGTAGTTTGTTGTTGAGAATTTTTACTCCAATGAATGGTAGCCTTGTCATTATGGAAGGTATTTTGTTATTGAGATTTTTTACTCCAATGAATTGTAGCATTATCATTATGGAAGGTAGTTCGTTGTTGAGAATTGTTACTCCAATGAATGGTAGCCTTGTCATTATGGAAGGTAGTTTGTTATTGAGATTTGTTACTCTAATGAATGGTAGCCTTGTCATTATGGAAGGTAGCTCGTTGTTGATATTTGTTACTCCAATGAATGGTAGCCTTGTCATTATGGAAGGTAGTTCTTTGTTGATATTAATTACTCCAATGAATGGTAGCCTTGTCATTATGGAAGGTAGTTCATTGTTGATATTTGTTACTCCAATTAATGTTATCCTTGTTGTGATACGGTGGGAGAACTGACTTGGGTTTTTGCGTTTGTGTTCGCAAATGTTCGGTTTAGCAAGAGTCGCCACCGACTTTTTATTTTATCCTAAGGAAAGGTCAAAAAGCACAGGAAAGACCTTTGAGATGTTTTCGTGGGTTCGGGGGGTAGATTATGAAAAGGGAAGGTGCTAGCACCCTTTTCATCCATGGTTATCCATGGGCTCTTAGTTACTTGTTTTAAATCACTTGCCTTTGCTTTTCAATTGTTTGAAATGGTGCTTTGTGTGTGTGGTTTTAAAAATGTTTTGAAAAAAGATGCCTTGTCTAGGCAACCTTTGTAATAATTCTTGTTTGAATGTTTTACAAAGGTGTTTGTCTTTTTGAAAAGATGTTTCAATGTTTTTGAAAGTTTGTTATGAAATTGTGTGGAGATGTGTGTTTGAAAAATGGCAAGGATGTTTTGCAAGTTTGATCAAGTAACTAAGAGTTGTCTACCCTATTTTACTCAAAGATTTTCTTATGTTTTAACCCTTTTAATAGTGTTGTTTCACCATTGTGTTTGATGAACAACCTTGCGTTAGGATGTTAAACGGGACAGGCGCGGGTCATCGTATGCAATCATTGAAGGAAACTTGTGAGATGCTCTAGCAATTTTGTAAGGGACGAGATCGTTTTATCGAAGGCAACATCGAGGGTCATCGAGGGACTACGATCTTTGTTTATCGAAGGGACATTTGCTAGAGTGTCTCATACTCGAGGGACATGATTGCATTTTCCGAGGCAACAGGCGAGGTTACCCTAGAGGTGCAAGTGTGAATTGTGTATTGATTTTCATGCATTTTTCTTTGATTAGGTTATCTAGCGGTTGATTTTGAATCTTCGCATACAAACCCTAATTACTATACAGTATATGGAAAGCGATAAATTGCGGGAATTTAAAGTCTAAGTTATTACAAATAAGTATCAAGGGATGGGGGTACAAATGTTTACAAATGGGGATGAGTCTTATCAGAATAGTAATGTCCAAATATTATATTACGACCAAATCGAATCGTCGCATTCTCAATGTAAAAATATAATAAGGTATGAGAATCAAAGAAAATCAAAAGTATTGTATGATGCACATGGTTATTTACAAATGATCAAAATGTTAACCTAATGCAAATTAAGTATTATTATTATTTTTGTGTTTTTGTTAATTATATAAACAAAAAGTTTTTTAAAGAAAAAGGAATTACTTAACTTAAAAAAATATAATATTTATATATTTTATTTTTTAAGGCAATGAAAAAAATATTAAGAAAATTTTATACAAAAAGGTAATATATTATTTTTAACAAAGAAAATGAAAATAAAGTGATAATGATAAAAAAAGGGTTTTAAACATTTTTTAAAAGAGAAAAGGCCAATGGGCTTTGGGTTGTATGTACTTGGCCCAAAATTAAAGGAATCAAGGCCAGGCTAAAGGGGGGTGTGGCGCCAGTTTGTAATTGGGCTTTAGGATAGTGGGGCGTCCAGGCCCAATGGTAATGTTGTACAAAGAATTCTTAGGGTTTGTATTGTTTGGCTCAGAACCTAGGTTTTGGAGTTTTACGAACGGCGCTGCTTCTCTCTTCTCTTCGTCCTCTTCATCATTCTCAACCAGAGCCATTGATGCCCTCTATGCTCGGCTACTGGAGCGCCGCCCCCTTTCACTCCTTCATGTTCTCCCAGTGATCCATGTTTGGTATTTCAAAAAGTACGAATTGTTCATTTAGGTTTTTTCAGAGTTACATTAGTGTGATTCCTGTATGTTTATCACTTGCATGTTTTGATTCTTATGCTTTTTATTGATGTTTATATGTAGTACAAGCTTGAGGGTTTGAGAAATGTACCTTGAATGTCCTGTTTATGAGAACGATGGAGGGAGGAAAGGGCTTGGTGGTGCCTCCTTGGTGGCCGGAGCGGGGAGGACGTGATGACAAGCTTGCTTTCTGGTACTTTGTATCTTTAGCTTCGTTTTGTGATGATAATGTTTCTGAAAACGTTGTGTTATTTTGCTTCTGAGTTCTTCCTCTCTTGGACTTTGTTTATTTGATGATGGACATGTTCTGAACTTTTGCTTATTGTTGTTCCTATTGATTCTGTGATGAAGCTCTATTATGAGAATACCTGTTGTTGTTGTTGTGAATTTGGCTTATGATTTTTCTGATGAACTTTGATTCTGAGAGTGTTATTGTTAAGTTGTTTCACTTCTGACTTCTCTCTTCTTTGGATTTTGTGGGCTTTCAATGATGAGTTTAGTTCTGAGATGCTTGTTTCTGAGTTTCTTGCACCTTCTTCTGATTTTCTGAATGTTGGCTTTGATGATGAACTTTGAAGTTGTTTGAACTTTTCTTGTTTGGTATTGAAACAGGTTTGAACCTATTGTTTGTGGTTTGAAGTTTCTGTAGGTTTTGAAATAGGGTTGAACCTATTGTTTGTTTTATTTTCTAACAGGTTACAAGTTTGAGTTTGCTTTAGGCAGGCTTGAGGCTTGTGCAGTTTGGCTTGATGCCTGCATTCTCAAGTAGTTTTGCAGGTTGAGAAGACTTTGGTGCAGGCTTGCTTCTGGTTTGTTTATCTGGTACAGGCAGGCTTGAGTTTGTTAGTTCACAGGCTTGTTGAAGGTTTAAGCAGGTTTGAGCCTTTTGTTTCTGGTTTTGGTAAGGAAGGCAGGTTTGGGACTTGCTTCTGGTATGGGCAGGCTTGCTGTTTTGCTTGTGTTTACAGTTTTTGTGATTTTTTCTCTGTGTTCTGCCCCCCCTTGAACTGTTAAAACAATGTTATATTTATCTATTTCTAAGCCTGCCAAATTGCAAACCTGCTTCACTTTCTTTCTCTCTCTCCAAAGCATATTTTATTGCTTAAAGTACCTTTATTCTGAAAAGTTGTTGGCCTGGGAAATGATGAAAATGTTTTGACAATATTGCTTGCTTGCAATTTGGTTTTCCTCTGCATTCTATACTTTCTTATTTTCTGCATTGACAGCTTTGATAGCTTGTAGGCAGTTTGTTGACAGCTTGGTTGTGCAACTTGGCTTGCCTAGTTTGAACTTGTGACTTAGTTTGTTCAGTTTAAACTTATGCAGCTTTGTGCAACTTGGTTTGCCATTTCGGTTTGACATTGCAACTTGTGCCTTCTTTTTAATTGATTTATATGCTTGCAACAATTAATTTTACTTTTCCTCTTTGTGAACCAAGAAGAGGAATCTTCTTGCGATTTGCAAAGAGGACGAGCAAAATACGATGAAAACCAAAACAAACTGATTCCGGCCAACAATCTTTAATGATGAGCTTTTAATTATCTGTCTGAAAATGCTTTTCCAATTTAACTGTATTGACTTCTTTCTTCTGTCTTTGCAGGTAAATACCAGTTGGGGACTAGAGAAGTATGAAGACTTCAAGAGGCTTAGAAGATAGTTTTATTTTATTTTTAATTATTGTAATAAACATTTTTGTAAACACTGTAAATAAATTTACAGTATTCAAATAACATTTGTAACAACAATAAAAATAAATAAAGATCTTTTGTCAGATATTTCAACCTTTCTTTTACACTGTTTATTTATTTATTTAAATCTCTTGAATTAAAATGACTGGAAATGCATCCCAATTATTTTAACTTAGATAAAATAAATAATTAATAAACATTGTAGTCTCACAACCTCGCATTAACCAGCAATACGCCCGGCATCCCAATTAATCACACGCTTTGCACAGCTAAACAAACAAACGTCCATACGCCTTTTACCTCACTGATCAAACTAAAGCTTCAAACTTTCAATCAGAAGCCTCAGCTTCTATCCCAGATGTTTAGGCTTTGAGAAACAAACAACAATCTTGAACAAGCGTCAAAACAATGTGACAGTCAATTGAAAAGAGCTGTGGATTCAATTCCTTTTGAGAATGCATGTGCAAACCCTAATTTTGGATTTACTGTCAAAGAAACGTCTGCTTGATCAAACCCTGAGCCAAACTCAACCAAATCAATAGAAACCCTAATAATCTATTTGGACTGATTCAAAATCAATGGAAACCCTAATTTCGGGTAGACTGATAAGAAAAGTCGGTTTGAACTATTCTTGAGCCAATCTGAAAAATCAGGGAAAGCCCGGAGCTGTGATTTCTTGTGAAAAAGAGGAGGGCAAATTTTGGGGTACAACACTTGTCATTATGGAAGGTAGTTTGTTGTTGAGATTTGTTACTCCAATGACTGGTAGCCTTGTCATCATAGAAAGTAGTTCGTCGTTGAGATTCTATTACTCGGAAGAAGCTCATTTTTTTCCAGTCATGAGTACTGACAGCTTAACCTAATATTGGTATTTACCAGTATTATCTTATTATTTCTTTCCCCGGTAGATCGATGATACTTTTTTTTGCTATCTCCTCAGTGAGTGAATAGTTCACTGTCATATGTCGATCAGTATTATCCTTCACCTTCTCTCCTCAATCTTTGAGTTGATTATGTCTTATATCCCCTTTTAGGCTTTACCCCAATAGACTCGGGTCTCTTGCTCACTAGTGATTTATTTTCTTGGTTGGGCTGTTCTTTTGATTCTTGTTTTTATTTTCTACATCCCAATGGGGTGTTGCGTCTTTCTTTTTCATTTGTTCATTTGCATTCATAATCATAAGCATTGCATCTTAGGGCCAAAAATAGGGCTTGTTTTATATTTAAGTATCTTCAATCGTGTCGACACAAAGATTTTTAACCTTCACATCTCCGGATAGAAGACACATAAATAAGGGCAGTTGTTGTACTCCAATTATTCCCCTAAGATTCCTCTATCATCTCATACCATCATAATACAACAAGATCACACACTAGGGTTTGGATCTTGTCCTTATCTTTAGCTTTGCTCATGGGGAATCACTAGGTACCTTGACTTGTAATTTTGTGATTATCAATGTTTTGTATTGATTAACCTTTTAACTAATAAATATAATAAATTTTTCCCCTAATTTATGATGTTATAGGTGAAAACACAATGCATTCCATCAATTTGATCTACAGGTTCATGAGTCTATTATCATGCCTTCTTCAACAAAGCTTCATTGAGATTCAAGTTTCATCATTGAAGATGCCTTGAGGTAGTATCATGGAAAAGTATATTATGAATAATCATGCCTCATGTTGTCAAATATAATTTAAAGATACAAGGGTTGATTGGAGAACTTTGACCTAATCGGACAAATTTTTCATTTCTTAGTCACAAGTGCATATTTCCCTCAATTCTCAATATTTGGAAGTGGTTATGGTTGCTATGATTCCTAATTATCATCCTCAACAATTTTTATTTACATGACTAAATTATTTGTGCAAGGAGGCTTGTCAAAATTGAAAAGGGTTTCCAAGGCATTTTGTTGCTCTAAGGGGCTAGGGTTTTGAAGTTCGAAAGGCTATATCTTGCTCATCTTTTGGTATTTTTGAGTGATTACAAAAATATGCTTCTCCTAAAAGGGTTATCAACAAATCACTTAAAAAGTTTCAAGAAAATTTTGTGTGGAAGATACCTAATGATAAAGAAAGATTACAAGTCCTCTAGATAAGCCATTAAATTCCCTTAGGTGACTTAAAAAGATCATAACTTGGTCAATTTTTATCTCCTTGAGCCCATTATTTTTCCACAATGATCTTTAATATGTGCACTTCAACTCTTCTTTCATGTGAAAAGTTGGAAGATGGATGGAAGATTCCCTAAGGATACAAAAGATTATAGGTCATTTTATGAATTTTTGCCAACTTCAACAAGTCATAAACTTCTCATTTTTTGGAGATTTTAAATGGTTCAAGTCTCAAAATGTCATTAAAGAGATCTACTTCATGCCATCTTTTTTGGTCAAGAGCAAGTTTCAAATGGAAGGCCATGTTTAGATGCAAGACATTATAAGTCATTTTTTGAAGAAAAACTTAGAATTTTGCTAAGTACAAAAGTCAACCTCATTTTCTCAACTTTGACTCATCAAAATTTTCAGCTCAAGCATCCATTTGATTCCATTCTTTTCACATTATAAAGATTGTGATCTCATATTTCTAAAGCTTCAAGAATCGTGTCCTAAGACTCCTTGAGCTGAGAATGCCATTGATTCAAAAATGGTACCTTGAAACTGAAGTTTCACTTCAAGTCAGAATTTGAAATTCATGTTGTGGCTTTTAAACATCAAATTAGCATGCGTTTTTGGTCTAAATATGTTTAACCAACTTGCCAAAGTGGATTAGAACCTTTAAACGCAAGGATTGGATGAGTTTTGATGCTAAACAGGTCACACCTTACTCGTGTATCAGGTTCACACGAATTCCCTCAAAATCTCATCATTTCACACGCTTGAGCATTCAATCAACCTTCTTATAAATAGAGGATTATACCTCATTCATTTTATCAAGCTTAGAGAGCCAGAATAACCCTGCCAAACTTCTTCTTGAACCCAATTTGCTGCAACTTCGAACATTGTTTTACGGTTTTCCTCAATCCATTTTCTTTGTCAAATCACCATCCTTGAACCTCACAGAAATTAACAGAAGAAGAACCAAGCTCTAAGACTTCCTAAATCGTGCTAGCCAAGTCAATTTTTAGAGCTCTGCATTTGAACTTCAATAGGTAGATCCCTTCACCAATTCTCTTAAACTTTGGCAATAGGATTAGAAGTGTGTTTTGACCATGAAATTTCAAATCTCTTTTCAAATCTTCCCTTCCAAAACGATTGAGCTACACCTTATATAAATTTTTCGCGAGGGTATCAACGGAATCGTCTTGAAGAGACGAAGCGAATGGTACCAGTCTCGAGCTCTAATTTTACCGCTTCAGGGACCTGCAAATCTCGTGGCTGGAGGTTGAAGATGACCAACGTGTCATCTCTCAACCAATGATAGTGTCACGCTTTTTTTCAAATCTGATTTAATTAATGATTCTGTCTTTTATTCACTAAAGACCATGATATGCACAACACGTCTAATCCATTGGATTAGCTTACGGACGCGTTTTGACTCTCATCTATTGGTCCATATTTTTTTTGACTTTATTTTATTTTCTGATTTTTTATATTTTATTTGTTTTAAACTTCAAAAATTCATTAAAAAAATCCATTTTAACTTCAAAAAATCTGGAAAAATTATGAAAAATACTTTTGATTTTTCTCTTTCTAGTTATTATTTTTTAACAATTTTATTTGATGTTTTGATATTTTTTATAATTTTTCATTTTATTTGAATTGTTTTAAATGTTTAAATATACTTTTCTTAATTTTTAAATTCTGAAAAAAATATGGAAGGATTAAATGACCTCTTGACAAATATTGGCGACCTCATTTTATTTTTATTTATGACTTTACTATTTTTCACAATTTTTTATTTTATTTTGCCTATTTTTTTTATTATAAAAATAGTCTGACTTTAAAAAATTACCAAAAATTTTATATAAATATTTGAGCTCATTTCTGATTTTACTATGGTCTTATTTTATTTTTCTTGGATGTTTTGAACATAGTTGATATTTTCTACTTTTATTTCCATTTTAAAACCATTTTTAAAAATATTTTTTTTATTTTTTAAATATATTTTATCTTGTATATATTCTGGATGATCTTGGACTATGAGATTTTGATCATGAACTTTATTAACATAATTTGATCCATGGTGTTGAATTTAACTCCACAAAAAATGGACGAATGATTTTAATAATAACTTGATTAAATTTTTGGTTCAAATATGGTTTAATTCTTACCTCATCCCTCTTCATCTTATCCCCTTCTTATTGTACTAAATGTTATTGGAGAATAATTTACATATCATTTCTCAAAATAAAAAGTACATAGATTGCTATTGACCGACCTCAAAATAGGTACAACTTCTATATAAGTCCACTTACGATTATTTAATATAGCGCTAAATTTTGTCCTGATTCGAGAAATGATCATTAGTGGCCCAAACCCATGTTTGTAAGCTCAAGTATGTTAATTTGAATCCTTTGACCCAATAACCTTGAGATTCATTGTCAAGAGGCTTTGGTCTTATCAATCCTCTAATGAATCTTCATAAGCTTTGGTCAAAGTGAATCACTTAAACATCGTTTATCATTTATCGTTGCCATGAGAATTTTAAATGGATGATATACTTGACAAAAAGCAAATGAAACTTGTTGTTGAGAGGATTTGGTTTTATCAATCCTCTAATGAGTTTTGTGATACGGTGGAAGAACTGACTTGGATGTTTTGCGTTTGATCGTAAATGTTGCGCTTAGTAATAGTTGCCACCGACTTTTCTTTTATCCAAAAGGAAAGGTGAAAAAGTACAGGAAAGACCTTTGAGATTGTTTCTTGAGTTCGGGGGGTAGATTATGAAAAGGGAAGGTATTAGCACCCTTTTCTTCCATGGTTTTCCATGAGCTCTTAGTTACTTTGCTAGATCACTTGCTTTTGTTTGAAATTGTGCTTTGTGTGGTTTTTGAAAGTAATTTTGAAAAGAGGCCATCGTTTAGGCAAACTTTGTAATGATTCTCGTTCGTAAGAATGTATACAAAGATGTTGCTCTTTTGAAAATATTTTCAAGTTTGTAAGATGTTTTGAAAGTGTATGTGTTTGTTTTGAAAATAGCAAGGATGTTTTTTTTAAATGGAGCAAGTAATTAGGAGCATTCTACCTACTCAAAAGACTTTCATGTTCATTTTTCTTTTTCCTTTGACATTGTTATCTTACAATTTATTTGGTAAATAACCCTATCTTTGGATGTAAATAGGATGGGCGTGGGTCATCGTATAACCATGATTAGCAATGTTGCAAGATATCTTAGCATTCTCTTTTAGGGACTAATATCTTTTGGAAGGCAACATAAATAGCGTCATCGAGGGACTATGATCTTATATTTTGCTTGTTTTTGCTAAGATACCTCACATGCGTAATATGGCCATTTTGTAAGGCAACCAAGTGGATCTTACTCTAAGGGTGCTTGTGTGCAAGTGTATTATTTTTCAAGCTTCGTTTTGTCTTTGATTAGGGTTTTCTAATTGATTGGTTTTAGTCTTTCCATACAAACCCTAATTACTAGCATTTGTATATAAAGCAATAAATTGCGTAATTTAAAATTACTACGCTATTACAATACTTGTGGGAGGGGGTGTACAAATTATAAATGGGGATTGCAAGAAAATAAAGCCTAATTATCTATTACAACCATATTGAATTTATACAAAAATGAATAAATATACAAGAATGTAAATGTAAAGAAAATGGATATTTATTTGGATTTTTTTAGGGAAAGGGGATTTTGTTTTAACCTAATTAACTAAAAGAAAAATAATTAATTAAATTAGTAAAAAGTAAAACCTAAATTTACTAGGAAAAGAAATTAAATAAAACCTTAATCTATTAATTGATTAAAAAAAGAAATTAAGTTTATAAGAAGAACATTTTTGGTATTTTTTGTCTTAAAAAATTTATAGTATTATAAAATATTTTGGTCTTTTTTGGTTTTAAAATAATATATTTTAATTGAAAATAACTAAAACCCTAGTTTTTTTAATTAAATATACAAACCAATTAATAAAATAAAGTATGATTAAATAAAATAATTTTTTGTGTAAAAAATAAATAAACTATATCAAAATATAAATCTAATGTTTTTTATATTTTTTTCTGATTTTTTTAGCATTAGATAAAATATTTAAGAAAATAAATAAATAAATATGAGAAAAAGAAAATAAAATGGGCAAGGGGTGTCAATAGCTAGCAAGGGGGTCAGAAATGAAAAAAAAAACATAAGGCCCAAGGAAAGAGGCCCAGCGCTGGCAAAAAGGAAAAGCCAGAATGTGAAAAATATGAAAAAAAATCCAAAAGGGTACCACTGGGGCTCGAACCCAGGTCCCTAGAGTCACAGGCGCGCGCTTCTACCACTAGGGTAGCTATACATCCATTTATATAAATCAAACCATAAATATATATGGTACACACGTTCCTGAGGCCAACTTCATCTTCAACCTCACGCCTAGCCAGAACCTTTGTATCTTATTCAAATCTCAACAAAAATGAAAACTGTAAACAGGAAACTTGTAGCAAAAAATCCTCACGATTTCAGAAATGCAAAGCAATAAAATTATAGATCAAAGACAAGCATGATATTTAATGGCCATAATCTGAACCCTAAAAATTTAAGAAACTTCAATCCTAAAATTCTCTAAGCTCAAGCAATATAAATGAAAACTATGGACATGGTTAGCTTTAGGGCAATGATATCTACATTTTTCATTCACAAATAAACCATTAATGATTCATGTATGAAGAGTTAAAAAGTCAGAAAACTTACCTTGCAAGAGGGTATCAGGTTTGGAGTTTGAGTATCTTTTAGTGAGTTCCAATGATTGGATTAGCTTCCTCAAGTTCCTAGGAAGCTAATAGGATGTTTAGCTTGAGCTGAAAGTGCCTGAGGAGTTCTGGAGAAGTCAAGGTGCAAGGTGTTGTTTTTGAAAATTGTGGATGATGATGGAGGTTTTACAGTGGTGTTGCAGGTGTTGGGATTGTTTGTATATATTGTTTAGAAGCTTTTGAAAGTAAAAGGCCAAGAAATGCACGAGCGAATTTGGAGATTGGGTTCAAAACTCAGAAATGGCAAGTTTTGAAGTATTTTTGGTGATTCTGTGTTCTTAGTACTTTCAGGGCTTAAGCATGCGTGGGATTTGTGGAAAATAACTTGTGTATGTATAAGCAAAAGGTCTTGAGTGCTTTGGTTAGTCAGAAGTACAAGTTTCAAGCTGATTGCTAGGTTACTTGATTTTGAAGAAAAGTGGGAAAACAAGTTTCAATGTGTAGTACAAGCATGGGATGGGTGACTGTAAGTGTCTAAATAAGTTTCTCTTGAGTTATACGACATGTATGATCAGAAGAGAACAAGTGCAAGGCTCAAGAACAAGTTTTATGCAAAAAGCTACTTTATCAAAATGGCATTGTACACTTTCTTCCCAAAATGGATATAAAGCATGGCCTTGCATTGAATACTTGAATTGATACCTTTAACAGATGTTCAAGAAATTGATTATGGAGTTCCTAACAAGTTTGAGGCCTGCAAAGTAAAGGTTATGCAGCATAAGTTTGAATTTTGAATCTTGTTCATCACAAAATGACTTGTAATTCAAGTGTGAAAACCCTAACTTCATCTCTTCGATTCTCCCTACTCAAAAATGATCTCAAGGATTTCTTGGACATTTTGGAAAGCTTATAATATAATATACAATCCCTCTTTGAATCAGTTTTGAAAATTCCCTTTGGAACTATATGAAAAAGTGCCATGAAGTTAGGTCAAAATCTTGACCAAATTAGGGCAAAATTTCACTAAGTGTTTTGTTTCATGACCATGTATTCTTAAAATTATAACTTGAGATCCAAGCACTTTTGGAAGGATTTGTGTAAATAAATGTTGTAGATTTCATTGAGATCTACAACTTTCATGTTGAAAGTTTCTTTTGAATCATCTTGCATCATGGTGAAAATTTTGCTCAAAGTTGTGAAAAAATAAGAAATTTCCAACACTTAGAAAAATTTCTAAGTTTAGAAATTTTAACTTTTCAAAATGAAATCTTGAATATTGATTTTTTGATGAATAAGTTTCATATTTTTACTTGATTTGATACATTGTGATCTTTGACATTTGATTTTGACCAAAAAGTCAAAGTTTGACTTTTTAGTATACAGTTGACTTTTGATCAGTTCACTGAAAATTCATCTGTCAATCCATTGGACTTGAGCAATGTTTTGAGCCATGTCATTATATAAAAATGATGCAATTGGACTCTTGATATCATGCCTTAAACCAATTAATCATTTGCTAGGTCAAAAAATCAGAAATTGCCCTTTCTCTGTCAAAACCCTAACTTTGACCATTTTGCCCTTTTGAAGATTTGATCAAATTTCTTGAGGAATTATGGTCCAAACTTGATCAAATGATACATATGATTTTAAAATGTTGATGTGGATCAAAAATTTTGAAGTTTGACTGTAAATTGGCCACAATTGACTTTTTCCCCAATACAACTGATTTTTAGGTCAACTGCTCAATTGACTGAGCAAAAGGGTGATCCAAAAATTGAAACTTGACATGAGTAATATTGAGGGTCCATAATGATCCATGAAAGTAATATGGGGAATTGGAAGTTCAAATATCCTTGTGCAATCTAAAACCCTAATTTTGGTCATCAGTGCTTAAGGAGGTGTCTTGAGCTGATCAACCATAGTGCAGTCTTGAGACAAAAAAGATCTTGTGAGCAAATTCTTGAGAGGGCAAGCTTTGGGGTACAACAGCTGCCCATATTCAATCTTATTAAGCCTGAAGAGTTAGATTGGCGAGTTTTTCCATTCGTGACTCGAAGGTGGAAGATGATTGGACATTTTAGAGTGCCCAAAAATTTGCACTTGGTGATGTGATGATTGGTGGTATAGGGAATGGGCTTAAAGATTCCATTTGGAGGGATGATGGAAATTTGTTAGAGATGGGCTTGTAGATGCCATCTAGAAATGATTGTTGAACCGTATCTGTAAGCTGAAACTGAATGAGTATCATAATGGAGTCCGTGTCTGGAGCGTATCTGAACTGTATCTGAAAGTTGAATCTGAATGAGTATTAGGATGGCATCCGTGTTTGGAGCATATCTAAAGTGTATCTGAAGATTGAATATGAATGAGTATCAGGATGGCATCTGTGTCTGGAGCATATATAAACGGTATTTGAAAGCCGAATCTGAATGAGTATCAGGGTGGCATCTGTATCTGGAGTGTATCTGAACTGTATCTGAAAGCTGAATCTGAATGAGTATCAGAATGGCGTCCGTGTCTGGAGCGTATCTGAAATGTATCTGAAAGTTGAATCTGAATGAGTATCAAGATGGAATCTGTGTCTAGAGCGTATTTGAACTATATCTAAAGAATGAATCTGAATTAGTATCAGGATGGCATCCGTTTCTGGAGCGTATCTGAACTGTATCTGAAAGCCAAATCTGAATGAGTATCAGGGTGGAATCCGTATCTGGGGCGTATCTGAACTATATCTGAAAAGTATTTGAACATTGTTAATGGTAGCTATTGATTAATCTTATCCTTAAAAGGGTAAAATGTTAGCTAATATGCAATATCATGTTGTATGAAATGCATGGTGTAATGAGATTGTGATACATGCATTCGTGTTATCGATGTTTATGATATATGGATGCGATGTATGCGTATGTGAGCTAATATACTGCAATATTTGTTGGATTTGGGGAAAATAAATACCTGATTGCTGCTGAGGATATGGAGTGCAAGTCTTCATGTTTTGAAGTGTTGATGAATTTCCACTTAGATAAATAAACCTTGTTGTAAAGGAAATATCGTGTACTGCTTGTAAAATCCTGTTGGGGAATCCTGAGAAATTTGGCGACTTTTAACGGGGAGTGATAACTGGAAGTTTGGTTCCGCTGGGGATTAAACTGCACACTGCCGGGGATTTTATGGAAATAGCTTAGAGAGATTTCCCTACCTCTTAAATCCATTAGTAATTGTCTT
Organism: Vicia faba; assembly: GCA_948472305.1. Classification (NCBI taxonomy): domain Eukaryota; kingdom Viridiplantae; phylum Streptophyta; class Magnoliopsida; order Fabales; family Fabaceae; genus Vicia; species Vicia faba. The sequence goes on from OX451739.1 coordinate 490,445,504, forward strand.
TCTATTTTGTTCATTTGTGAACGGTAGTTACGTTCAAATGCATATGTTCAAAAATAAATCATTGGACATTTTTGTAAACAAAACATAAGAGTAAAGGAAAAACAGATAGTTTTACACTTTCAAAGGGATATCTTTGTATTGACTTTGAGCAAGTATTTTTGTACAATGAGACAAACATTCTAGTAAGAGAATGTTATCGTAAAAAATGAAAATTTGATACAAAGAAAAGATAGCTATGTGAAATAATCCCATGGGGTTCCCATTCTGCTATAGCCTTCGTGTCTCTGAGCATCTTATCTGTTTATTGCCTTATCCAAAGCTGATTGAATTGATCAGAACTGTTGAGTTTGTTGGTTGAAGTCAAAGGTTGTCCGCAAGGTGATCCAACAGGACATAGTCATACACTTTAATTCCCTAACTTTTGCCTGGACCGCCCTTTCGGATTTTCGGTCCACCGGGATACCCTTTTTTGCCCAAGCCGCCCTTTCGTGTTTTCAACTTGCCGGGTGTACAAATTTTTTGTTTTATCCCTAATTTTTGCCCGAACCTTTTTGGTTCGCTGAGATGCCCTTGTTTTTCCTAGGTGTGTCAACCTAGCGGGTTTCCTATGTGTAATATCTTTTGACTATGTCTGTGTTTACAGGGTGCGGCAAGTCGTCGCCATCCATGGTGGTCAAGATCATTGCTCCACCAGAGAATATGCTTTTGATTACAAATGGTCCTTCATATGTAAGAGTCCATTTGCCCCTGGTGTGATACGGTGGCATAACCAGACTGTTTTAGGAAAATGCTGGTTTGTGTTTGCAAAATGTCGCGGTAAGCAAGAGTTGCCACCGACTTTTATTTTATCCAACTGGAAAGGACAAAAGCACAGAAAAATTCCTTTTTCGAAATTTTGAGTACGGGGGGTAGATTATAGAAAGGGAAGGTGTTAGCACCCTTTCTATCCATGGTTTTCCATGAGCTCTTAGGTACTTGCTCATCATTTTAAAAATAGCTTCCGTGTTTGTGTGTTTGAAAAAAGTTTTTGTTTTACTTCGATTTAAGCCTTGGTTTTGTCTTCAAGAGTGTTACGAAGTCGTTTTGAAAACTTTGTTTGAAAAAAAGTGTAAGTGTGGAAAAGTTTGATTTTTGAGCAAGTACCTACTAGCATCTACCTACTCAAAAAAAGAATGTTTATGTTCTTGTTTCCTTTAGACAATGCTATCCTACTATTAGTGAGTAGGTAGCACTGTTGTTGGAGTTGTAAGAGTCAATTCGAAAGGGACGTAATGTTCATTGAAGGCAACATGTAGGGATACCTTAGCACATCGAGGGACAAGATCATATACCGTAGGCAACTTCGAGGGACATCGAGAGACCATGATCTTTATGATGATTTTAACCGAGGGTATTTGCTAAGGGTGTCCCTATGTTCGAGGGACATGACCATTGTTTTTCGAGGCAACCAAGTGAGGCATACCCTAACAGTGCATATGTGCAAGGTGTGTTATGTTCAGTTATTTTAGTCTTATGTTAAGTTTGCTAATGTTTGATTATTCTTGCCATACAATCATATTAGTCATACATCTAGCAGTTAATAATTGCAGTAATTTAAAAGTGCAGAAATATAAAACCTAGCTATTACAAGGCTTCGGGGAGGGGGATTATGTACATATCCAAAACTAGGGGGGAAATAAATAAAAGCGGTAAAGGTCCTACTAATCATCTATTACATCCCAATATACAGTTACAATAATAAAATGAAGTGCGAAAGAATAATAACGCGCAAATTTGAAAAGACGTCTAAAAATCCTAAGATATATAAAAAAATATTTTTGTTGTTTTTTTTTGTTTTAATTTATAAAAATGGTTTAAGTTAAAAAAACAATTGATCTAGATCTATATTTAATAAAAAAAAGATAATTATTAAAGAAACATGAAATTTAAATAAAATAAATTAATTCTATGTTTTTTTTGGTATTTTTGTTACGAAAAGGAAAATGAATTAAAATGAAATTAAACCTAAGTTCTATTAATTTTAATTTAAAAAAAAAAATTAAAGTGTTTAGTTAATTAACTTACCAAAATTAAAATTTAATTAAGAAAAAAATCCTAAATCTATTTTTATGTGATTTTTATATTTGTTTATTGATAAAAATAAAAAAAAAGGATTAAAAGAAATAAATGAAATGAATAAAACAAGAAAATAAAGATGGGCCTAGTAGCAAAAGTAAACAGGGGGTGCAATCATCAGAAATCCTTAGGCCCAAATCTTCGAAAGCTTCATGCTCTAACTATGGTGTTTTTTGATTCTTGCGTGAAACTTATGATTCAACCATCCATAATTGTTCTATATAAACTCAAACAAACGTTAGCATACCATAAAATGTAATTAAAATTAGAGATTCGAAGTTTAAAATTTTACCAAATCGGTATTGTCAAATGGAGGCGTGCTATGCATGTGATGGATTGCTCTTGGGTCTTGTAAGACTCCTGAGGACTTCAAGAGGATGGTTTGAGGCTTGATGTCAATTGAGAGAGACCGGAACCTCGAGATATGACTTGCACCAATTCTTTGATTTTTGGAGAGCTTTTTGAAGAGCTTTTGGAGAGCTTTTTGAAGAGCTTTTTGAAAGCTTTTTAGAGAGGAATTTTGTTTTTTTTCAAGCTTGTAAGGCTCTATATTTATAGAGGAGAATGAGGAGACAAGAAATCATGGAAAGAATCTCCCTCATAATGTTGTGTTTTAAGACCATGATCAAGATTTGAAAAAAATGCCATATTTAATGATTTTATGCCATTTTCACATGTGGATGATCCTGGACTTATTTGAAGGGTTATTGCACGAAATCAATTGACATAAACCAGCATAAAACTTTCCCAAAATGGATTCACATCAAAATTTACATTATTTCTATTATTTATTTATTTAATTTTGAATTTTAATGAATAAAATATTAAAATAAATATCATAAATAGTAGAAAAATGTATGGGTGGGCTTAGAGGTCGTGGACCATGTTAGGAATGAGTTTCAAACTTGAAAAGATAGGCCCATTTGGAAAAAAATCCAAGTTTGGTCAATATTTGCTTCATGCATTTTTTTCAAAAATTGTCCAACTTTGACAATGCATATCTCTCTCAATTTTAACATTATGAGGGTGTTCTTAGACTTTTTAGAAATCTTAGGATGTCCCATGAGCAACCTCTTTGGTTTCATCTCAATTGGATCTTCCATGTTCATGTACGAAGCTTTGATCCAAAAGGTGTTTTTGTTGACTTTTCAAAATGACCTATAATGTCCAAATTTATATCTTCTTGTGAGTGCATATTTTGAACTTGGGAGATGAATATGAATTGTATGGAATTACATCCTATTCAAAATTATCTTTGGATGGGTCATTTATGATAAAGTATGAGAAAGTTATGCTTGGTCAAAGTTGAGTTGACTTTTTCTAGAAAACCCTAATTTAGCAACTTTTGGGTTTTGATGAATTGTGAGCAATCCTTGAGGAATCATGATAAAACCTTGATCAAATGATGAATAATACTTCAAAATAAGGATGTTGACCAAAAATCTTGAAGTTTGACTGTATGTGGGCCACAGTTGACTTTTGCCCTAGCACAATCGACTTTCAGGCCTTTGAGCAATTGACTGGGCAAACTTCCTCTGCAAGGCTTGAAACTTTACATGGATGATCTTGAGAACATATTAGGATAATAGTGAGCATTTGGGACCCTTTTGATTCAAACATATTGATGCAAACTGAAACCCTAATTTGGGGTAGACTGCCTTAGGAGAGAGTTTGTCTGGTCAACTCTTGGACTTCCTTGGGAAATTTGAAGACCTTACTTGAAATGTATTGAGAAATATGGGAGGGCATATTTTGGGGTACAACAGCTGCCCCTGTTCAATCTTCTTAAACCTGAGGATGTAGATTGGCTTGCTTGCCTTTCGTGATCCTAAGGTGGAAGATGATTGAACACTAGAGTGCCCAGAAATTTGCACTCGCATGAAGTGGTACTGGCCTTGCGATTTCGGGAATGGGCTTATAGATGCCATTTAGATGTTAATGACAGAAAATGGGCTTAAAGATGCCATCAGAAGAAGTGTTAATCGTATAAGAGATTCCTTTGCGAGAGCCCGTATACCTGTTGTTGAGGAGGATTTCGCTGGGGAATGTCAGTCTCTGTCTTGAGAAAAATAGATTTTAGGAGCTTCAGTCGTCCGTTATTCTACTGGGAAATCATCTCTTAATCGGGGAGGTGAAAATGAACTACTATCTGGTCGTGTATAGGCTGCACTGCGACCTACTGGGGAAAGGTGAAACCGATCGTGTTTGATCTGGTCCAGGTCTTAGTGTTGTGGACTGCTTTATGGAGATAAGAGAAAAGAAACCTGGATGGTAAGGTTATGAGAAGGAACCTGGATAGTAGGGATTGTGGGAAGGAACCTTGGTAAGGTTGCTTCGTGAGGAGTTTGGATAAAACTGCATCTGAACCGAGAAGGAACCTGGGTAAGGTTGCTTTGTGAGGAGTTTGGGTAAAACTGTATCTGAACTGAGAAGGAACCTGGGTAAGGTTGCTTTGTGAGGAGTTTGGGTAAAACTGCATCTGAACTGAGAAGGAACCTAGGTAAGGTTTCTTTGTGAGGAGTCTGTGTAGGGCTTTAGGAGGAACCTGGGTAGGGTTACTTCGGGATAAGTCTATGTAAAACTTCGGCAGGAACCTGGGTAAGGTTACTTTGGGCTAAGTCTATGTAAAACTTCAAGAGGAACCTGGGTAAGGTTACTTTGTGATAAGTTCGTGTAAAACTTCAAAATGAACCGGGGTAAGGTTACTTTGAGATAAGTTTGTGTAAAACTTCAGGAGGAACCTGGGTAAGGTTACTTTGTGATAAGTTCGTGTAAAACTTCAGGAGGAACCTGGGTAAGGTTACTTTGTGATAAGTTTGTGTAAAACTTCAGGAGGAACCTGGGTAAGGTTATTTCGTGATAAGTTTGTGTAAAACTTCAGGAGGAACCTGGGTAAGGTTATTTCGAGATAAGTTCGTGTAAAACTTCAAGAGGAACCTGGATAAGGTTACTTTGTGATAAGTTCGTGTAAAACTTCAGGAGGAACCTGGGTAAGGTTACTTTGTGATAAGTTTGTGTAAAACTTCAGGAGGAACCTGGGTAAGGTTACTTTGTGATAAGTTTGTGTAAAAATTCATAAGGAACCTGGGTAAGGTTACTTTGTGATAAGTTCGTGTAAAAGTTTATTTGGAAATGTATGAGAAAAGACCCGTGTAAGATTTTTCAGAATAAACCCATGTGAAGCTGCATTTAGGAGAAACCCGTGTAAGATTGCTTCGTGACGAACCCGTGTAAAGCTGCATTTAGGAGAAACCCGTGTAAGATTGCTTCGTGACGAACCCGTGTAAAGCTGCATTTGATCTGCAGATAATTACTCTATTTAGTTTCCGGAGCTAATCTTGAACTTGCTGGAAGTTGTTGATGATAACCATCTTTCCTGAAAAGGTACATCATTAATCGTATATGATGCATGACATGCATTGTATGATAATGTTCTCAAAATAAATGAGATTATGCCTTATGCAATATGTATGCGCACGTCATGATATATGAACATGAAATGCTATTGTGGCACGTCCGAGTTTGGGAAAATAAATCCTTGACTGTTGTTAGAGAGTAATGGAAATTGAGTTCCTGACTGTCATAGAAAAAGTGGTTCTTCTACTTCCGCTGGAGATGGTGAACCAGAGATGACTATGCTGGGGATTTGCCCCTTGTTTATGGATATTTTGTCGAGGAGAGACTCTGCTTGAGAACAACTCTGCGGGGGAATAATTCCGTTGGAGAGCGAAGCTTCCATAGTTGAAGGGATAAACTCTGTCATGGATTAAGCTTCTGTATTCAGAGAAATAAACTCTGTTCGGGAGAAAACTTTATGAACCCCTTGCGATTACAAAATTCGACTGGGGAATATAGACGTCGGCTCTCCGAAAGAGCCTGGTTGGGGAAAGTAACTCTTGTTTGGGGAGGCAGAGATCAAAACTTTGGTTGCCTCTACTATGTGGGGAGTGTAGATGTTGCTAGGACACATCCTGAGGATACAACAATGACTTCGTATCAAGACTTTTCTGCCCCTGTACCTGCTAGAGAAAGTGCCTGCGGAGGCCTTGTGGCTTGAGTGTTATCCCAACTTATGAGGTGCTTAGTAACTGCCGATCAAAATGATAAGTCTTCTACTGATAGGCAAGTGACGAGATAACCGGACATAGTCGTACGCTTTAATCCCTAACTTTTTCCTGGACTGTCTTTTCAGATTTTCAGTCCATCGGGACACCCTTTTTTTCCCAAGCACCTTTTCAGGTTTTCGGCTTGCCGGGTGTACATATCTTTTTTGTTTTTATCCCTAATTTTTGCCCGAACCCTTTTGGTTCGCCGGGATGCCCTTATTTTTTCCTAGGCCAGTCAACCTAGCGGGTCTTTGTTCATGCGCAGTATATTCTGACTATTTCCACGCTCTCAGGGTGTAGGGAGTTGTCACTGTCGGTAGTGTTGTGTTGCCACACTACCAGAAGATGTTCGTTTGATCATACAAGATTCGTTGCTGGAATTCATGTCCAATGCCCCAAGTGATTCAGATGGAGATCTGCCCCTGGCTATTTGGCATCTTTGAGAGATTTCTTGAATCTTGACTTGACTGCCCCAGATGATGGACAATGATCATGTCGTGCCCCTTGGTTTGAAGTGTTTTTTCCACTAGAGGTGATCCTTTTTATTGAGAAGGTTTTTGTTCACTAGATATTCGTCATGCGAATTTCTCTGTTGTTGAACAAATAGTCATATGCAAACAATGTTATTTTAAGAATGCAAAGCTTATGTCTGTCTTGAAGTTTGAAAATTCATTTTTTAGTAAAACAAGTTTTTTTTTTGTAAAAGTGTGATGTCAACTCAGGATTTATAGCAAACCTTATAGGAGTCAGGATACCTTTTGTAACAATATGCTTTCGAACTAACCCATGCTTCAGCTAGGACTTTTAAGGGTTATAATGGGGTCTGGTTTACGATTCAAGAAACAAAGGATAAAGGCTCAAAATTTATTTGTACCCACCCGTTCTTTGTGATGTTCTTCGATCCTATACTCAGTTAATTGTGCATTTAGATCCCGTTTGAGTCTTGGAATATTGCCCTTGATGTTCCAGTGATGGTTCGGATACTGAAAGTTTACTTGAAAAAGGCAGTCATTTTGTAATCTTTTTTTGCCTAGGATTTGTAGTAACCTCTTTTTTTGGTTTTATCATCCCTATCTTTTGCCTGAACTGTTTCTTTTTGTGATTACAGTCAGCGGGATGCCCCAGTTTTTTCTTAAGTCTCCTTCATAGGTTTTGACTTAATGGGCTTTTATTTTGAGAGATAATGACTGCCTGCCTTGATGATTATAGGGAACCATCACCGTCTCTTGTTTCGGAAGGATGTCTTTGATGTCATTCATTATGTATGAAGTAGAATATTGCGACTGAACGCGCATCTAAATTAACTGAGAAACTACCCTGTCCCAGGTTATGATTAAGGGTTTTAATTTGCGTGAAAAGAAAACTCCTACTTCTTTGGCTCGAAGGGGTTGACTAGGGATTATCTTCCTTATAACTCCACTGTTTAGGATTTGAAACAACACTTGTACATCGTCAGCAGGGTCTGTTCAAAAGCATACTGTAGAGATCGTGGTATCATTTTCGTCATCCTCCCTCTAAAGGCTTACAGTTTTTAGTCGAGAGTTGAATATCATGAAAAGGAAATATAAAGCAATTTAAGAATAATGAAAAAAAATTAATTCAAGACAGACACGTGTAATGCATTAATGAAATAAAAATGTTTGACATGACAATAATTGTTTGAATAAGCAAATAAAATACAACTTCAGACTTCAAATGAACAAAAATGCTTTCAATCCTAGCCATGTTTTGGCAAGGGAGCAGTGATCACATTGAGAATCTCAGGAGGGTCGAATTCGATCTCCTTGGCGTCAATCATATTCTGAATCTTGTATTTCAGTGCCCAACAATCATTAGTATCGTGCCCCGGGCTACCAGAATGATAAGCATACCTTGCATCCGGGTTGTAGTTAGGAGAAGAAGTCTTACGGTTCGAATGAGGGTTTATCACCGTAATCAGATTCATCTTCAACATGTGTTGCAATGCTTGTGACAATGGCATGTTGATTTGGGTGAACTGCCTTTGAGGTCTTTCCACCTTTGGCTGATTGTTTCATTGTTGTGGTTGTTGTGTGCGTGCCGAATTAGAGATCAACACTGCCCCCACAGATTGGTGGTAGTCTGCCTTGATACGCCTCTTCTGGCCGTGCACAGCATTGGCTTTCCTCTTGCCAACAAATGACTTCTTCTCTGTACTCGAAGAGGTATTTTTCTGGATCTTACCACTCATGATCCCAGCTTCTACTCTTTCTCCAGTCAGAATCAGCTCGGTGAAACCCACTGACGAGTTGTCGATCAAATTATTAAAGAATGGACCAGATAGCATCCCCAGAAACATATCAACCAACTCCTTATCAGACAACGGGGGTTGGACTCTTCCAGCCAAGTCGCTCCACTTTTGGGCATAGTCTTTAAATCCTTCACTTGCACCCATGGACATACTCTGAAGTTGAGTACGAGTAGGAGCAAGGTTGGCATTATACTGATACTGCTTGTAGAAAGCAGCAGCCAGATCTTCCCAGTTTCGGATATTTATTCCCTCTAGCTGGTAGAACCATTCGAGTTTAGTCCTTGACATACTATCTTGAAAGAAGTGAACCCATAGATTTTTATCAGTTGTGTGGGGCTGGATCTTCCTGACATAAGAACAGAGATGGAGTTTTGGGCAGGACACCCCATCATGCTTAGCAAAAACTGGAGCTTTGAACTTTTGAGGGATCACCACTCCAGATACCAGTCCCAAATCTCCGGAATCCAAACCAGGGATCTTCTGAATCTCCATAGCACTCAGGAGGTCTTCAAGTTGTTTGTACCTATCCTCGGCAGGAGGATACTGTTCCTCATCATAATCTGTATCATTATTAGAAACTGCAGGACTGGGGCCCTTTTCTTCTTCTTGGTCCTCCCCTCCCTTGGATGAAAAGGACAGATCAGCTTGCTGTTTTAACCTATCCCCAAACCTTTTGCCCATACTCAGCAGAACAACCTTCTTCTTCTTCTTCTTCTTCTTCTCTTTCTCTTTTAGAATGAGAGCTTTCAAGTCCTCTTGCCCTTTAGCCAAGCTCAAGAACATCTCTTGGAATTGGGCATTTTGTGCCTGAAGATCTTTGATAGCTTGATCGGAAGACATTTCTGCTGAAATAAACAGCGAAGAAGATGAGAAACCTGTTATGGTACCTGTAATGGTGTGCGTGATAATGGGATGCGTATGTAATGATTTCAAAGACTTTGGGAGATTTAAGTTTGCAAACCAAGAAATAAACAAACTTTATTATATTAAACTTGTAAAAAGGTTCAACAATGCCTTTAAGGCGTTTACAAAGAAGTAAATGAAAAACAAATCTAAACTAGAAAAAGCAAAATCAGAAATCCCATGGACGCTTCCCCTTGGTGCTGACGTAGTCATTGATCGTTCTTTCATTCTAAAGTTGCCTGGTGAGCTTCAAGATCTTTCTTTCTTGCTAATGGTACTTTTCTCGATAGGTATCCCTTTCCTCTTTCAGCTGAATCCAAGAACTCTTCAATGCCCCAAGATCAGTGGGCATGTAGGGATAAAGGACTGTATAAGGAATGCCCTCTTCATTGGTGGGCTCCACAATCACTGGCAACACGGCTTCATAATGCATCCCAAGCTTCTGGGCTCGACCTCGGATCCACTGGAGATAAGGTTGCATAGAGAGAGAAGTATTTGGTCCTAGATCTTGAGGGTCGGACCTGTTCACCATGCCCCAGGCTCGTATAAACCTTCAGTGATTCTCGTCAACATCCCCCTTATAGTCAAAGGCAATATCTGTAAGAAGTAGCTCATGAGGACCGTCTCTCCGAGCACGACCAAGCTGTCGTAAAGCCAAGCAAGGACTGTAGGTTATTCCTCCTCTGATTCCAAGAAATGGGACATTAGGATATCCCCAACATCGATCAGTGACAGCAATGCTTTCCATAGCCTTAGAACTCCAAAGAATGTATGTATGAGCAAGGGACATTATCCTGTAAGACCATCCTAAACCTTCTTCATTTTTCAGCACGGACTTGGGGAGGTGCGAAATAAACCACCTCGCCAGCAGCGGCATGCAACACATGAGAGTCCCTCGTCTTCGCACAGTACGAGTATAGAGGGCATGCAGGATATCACCCAGTAGGGTAGGTACATGATTACGAGACAAGAAGATCTTAACCGCATTCACATCCATAAAAGAATCTGGATTCGGGAAAAGAACCAAATTGTAGATAAGGAGAGCTAAGATGTCTTTGAAAGCCTAGAAATCCAAGTTATCCCAGAATAGTTGAGCTTGATCTACCAGAAACTTGGCTAAGAAACCTTTAACCCCGCTTCGTGTTTCCCAATTAGATACTACATCAGCCCTTTTCAAATGTAAAGCTGAAGCAATGTCCTTTGGTCTAGGAGTCTCTTCCAAACCTGTGAAGGGCATCTGCTCGAGGATGGATATGCCCAATAAGTGAGAAAAGTCTTCCATAGTGGGAACTAGCTGATAATCCAGGAAAGTGAAACAATGATGCACTGGATCGAAGAACTGGAAAGTCACACTCATCATCTGCTCATCAAACTTTGAGGTATCCAAGATAATAAGCTTACAATGTCTTCTAATGAATGAGGAAGTATCAGAAACTCTCGAGGCTAAATCCTTGAGTTGAGCAGGTATTTGCACAAAGTTGACTCGAATGGTGTTTCTGCGCAAGGAAGCCATAATCTACAAAATAGAACAAAGATAAATCCCCTCGGTGTTTGAAATGGTTAGTATAATTAAGTATGCATGCTATGTTATGATGCATGATGTCATGATAAAACACACAACAGGTATAGCAAATAACAAACATGGTAAAGGCAAACAAGCCACACAAAAGCCCTTAAGTTTAAGGCTTGCATGGGATCTAGGTATTACCCTCTTGAAGTTCAGTTTGTTTCAACCTGTCCTAATAATAGTGTAAGTGTTTGCTTGTTGGCATTAATTTTTGGTAAAACCAGATTTGCGAATGTCATGACTGATGTCATAACATTCTGGGATAAAGACAAATTCTGCAGAAGGAATGCTCTACAGGAACAACTCAGTATGAGTGAATATCATGATGATTAAGCTATGATCATATGTACTGAATTCTACCAAAATCAGTGAGCAGGATACATGATGTCATAACCAATGTTAAGACATCCTGTATTGATCAAGTTGTTGTGCAGATTTATTGTTCCTGAGAATTTTCAGGAAATCTGGTGTGCTATTCTGAGTTGAAGTATATTGACTAGATCAGATTCTCACGTGGATATTAGGTTAACCTTGCTTAACCCTAATCTGTTATGATGAAAGCCCAAGACCAAGTATTTAGGTTAACTTTGGTTAACCCTAGCTATTTTTATGGAAGCCCAAAATGAAGAATAGACTGCATATATATTTCTCACGAATCCTAATGGTGTGCAGCGCTTTTTAGAGAAGATCATAAGGCATTTTGTAGTTGTGATAGTTTTAGTAATTACTGTGAGCCAAGCAATTATCACTTGATAAGTGACTTGGAGTAGGATTTGGTTGTAAGGGTTGTTTATCACTCAAAGCTTTGAAGCACGAGTGTTGTGTCTCTTGATTAAAGCTTTGAAGCAAAATCAAGCGTGTGTATTGAAGAATGTCTTCATAATCTTATTAATCAGTAGATTAGTATCACTGTTGTGATTGAAGGGGAGTGAGTAGGAACTCAGGTTTAAGTAGGACTTACATCGAAGTTGCATTGGGTAGGTCTTAAGTGAAGGAGATAAACTGGTTGGTTTATTCCTAAATTAATTCCTCTTATAGTGAATTTCCTCCCTGGCTTGGTAGCCCCCAGATGTAGGTGTTGTTATACACTGAACTGGGTTAAAAATTGATTGTGTTCTTTACTGTCTTTTAAATTACTGTTTGGTTTGTTTATAATTTGTCAGATACAGTGTCATAACATTCACTGTGACATTAAGTATCTGTTGCCAAAATTTCAATTGGCATCAGAGAAGGCACCCTGCCTGTCTTTCTGGGTGAGATCTAGGGATATTATTTTCTGGCGCTATGGACATGGAAGGAGGATTTGGGAACAGACCACCTATTCTGGATGGATCAAACTATGACTACTGGAAACCTCGTATGATTGCCTTCTTGAAGTCACTGGACAATAAAGCTTGGAGAGCTGCTGACAAAGGATGGAACCATCCCACCATAACTGGGAAAGATGGGACGACTAGTCTGAAACCTGAGGAAGAATGGAGCAAAGAAGAAGAAGATTTAGCCCTGGGTAACTCTAAAGCATTGAATGCCTTGTTCAATGGAATTGATAGAAACATATTCAGACTAGTACATCAATGTGAACTGGCCAAGGATGTTTGGGACACTCTCAAAACCACCCATGAGGGTACATCCAAAGTAAAAATGTCAAGACTTCAGATGCTCACTACCAAATTTGAGAATCTAAGGATGAAGGAAGATGAGACCATTCATGAGTTTCACATGAACATCTTGGAAATTGCCAACACCTCAGGAGCATTGGGATAAAAGATGTCAGAAGAAAAGTTGGTGAGAAAGATTCTCAGATCCTTGCCTAAAAGGTTTGCAATGAAAGTGACTGCTATAGAGGAAGCTCAGGATATCTGCAACTTGAAGGTTGATGAACTCATTGGGTCACTTCAGACATTTGAGATGGGGATCAGTGACAATGTTGACAAGAAAAACAAGAGCATAGCCCTTGTATCCAATACTGAAGATGAAAGCAAGGAGAGTGATGAAGAGAATATATCAGAAGCTATAGCTATGCTTGGAAGGCTGTTCAACAAACTCATCAAGAGAATGGACCCAAAGTCAAGGTCAAATGTCAAGAACATTTCCTCTGACATTAGCAGATCCTATGACTCCAGCAGAAGAACTAAGTCTGAAGAAAAGGGAAATCAAAGCAGAGGAATCCAATGCCATGGATGTGAAGGATATGGGCACATTCGAGTTGAATGTCCTACCTTTCTAAAGAAACAAAAGAAAGGAATGTCTGTTACTTGGTTTGATGGTGACTCAGAAAGTGACTCTGAAGAAGAATCTGCTAAGCTAGTTACTGCACTATCTGGTGTTTGTAACTCTGATAATGATTCTAGTGATGAGGAAGTGACATTTGAAGAACTTGCTGACTCCTACAAGAAGCTATGTATCAGAAGTGCTGAAGTCTGTCAGCAAAATGAGAAACAGAAAAAGCTCATAGTGAAGTAGGAGGCTGAGAAGAACGCAGACACTGCTACTATAAGCCATCTCAAAGGTGAAGTTCTAATGTTGAACTCCAAACTTGATCAGATGACTAAGTCTGTCAAGATGTTAACAACTGGAACTGACAAGTTGGAAGAAATCCTTCAGGCTGGACAAAATGCAGGAAACATGTTTGGTCTAGGATTTGTGGCTGCAAAGAAATCTGTTGTTGACAAGAAGAAGACCAGGCCTGATAAACAAATGTCAAAGCAGATGTCACAACATAGGACTCAACATCAAGAACAGAGAAATATGAAGAAAAAGTATCAAAGATGGAGATGTCATTATTATGGGAGGTTTGGTCACATAAAGTCATTCTGCTTCAGATTATAGGGATATCCTAATCAGACCCCATATGTCAAACCTAAGACTAACAAGGCACCATATACTCAACAGTGGAAGAAAAAGACTGTAGCCCTGATAGCTCACACCTCCCTTAGAGTTTCTGCCAAGGAAGACTGGTACTTTGACAGTGGATGCTCTAAACACATGAATGGAATCAAGAATCTGCTGAATGATGTCAAACCTCATACTACTAGTTATGTCACTTTTGGAGATGGTTCTAGAGGAGAAATCAAAGGAGTTGGAAACTTGGACTGCCCTGGAGTTCCAAACCTAAATGAAGTGTTGCTGGTAAATGGTTTGACTGCTAATCTCATAAGTATCAGTCAATTATGTGATCTAGGATTCAAGGTCAACTTCACCAAGTCTGAATGTCTTGTAACTAATGAAAAACAAGAAGTTGTAATGAGAGGAGTTAGATCAAAAGACAATTGTTACTTATGGGAGTCTGAGAACACTAACTACTCTTTTGTATGCTCTATAGCCAAAGAAGAAAAGGAAGTGAAACTGTGGCACCAAAAACTTGGTCATTTACATCTTAGAGGGATGAAAAATAGCATATCCATGGAGGCTGTCAGAGGGATTTCAAGGCTTCAGATTGATGAAGGGAGAGTCTGTGGTGAATGTCAGGTTGGAAAGAAAACTAGAATGTCACATCCAAAGACATGACATCTGACCACCTCTAAGGTGCTAGAACTTCTACATATGGATCTGATGGGTCCCATGCAGGTGGAAAGTCTTGGTGGAAAGAGATATGTCTATGTTGTTGTGGATGATTTTTCCAGATTCACCTGGATAAACTTCATTAGGGAAAAGTCTGATGTATTTGATGTATTTAAGGAATTGTGCAAAAGAATTCAAAGAGAAAAAGAAGGATGCATTGTCAGAATCAGAAGTGATCATGATAAGGAATTTGAAAATAGTAAGTTTGATGAGTTCTGTTCCTCAGAAGGAATCAATCATGAGTTCTCTTCACCTATAACTCCTCAACAAAATGGAGTTATGGAAAGGAAAAATAGGACTATACAGGAATCTTCCAGAGCAATGATACATGCCAAGAAGCTCCCTATTCATTTTTGGGCTGAAGCTATGAATACAGCCTGTTATGTCCACAACAGGGTCACCTTGAGAAAGGGAACATCATCCACCCTTTATGAACTATGGAAAGGAAGAAAGCCTACAGTGAAGTACTTCCATGTCTTTAGGAGCAAATGCTATATTCTGACAGATCGTGAACAAAGGAGAAAGATGGACCCTAAAAGTGATGAAGGAATATTCCTAGGATACTCTACCAACAGCAGAGCATATAGGGTGTTCAATTCCAGGACCAAAGTTATGATGGAGTCTATAAATGTCATAGTTGATGATCACCATGAGGAAACAAATGTCCCATATGATGTTGAGACATTCTTTGAGACTTCAACACAAGTGTCTAAAAAGGATGATATGCCTAATCCTACTCCATCAGAGTCTGAATCAAAGGAAGCTAACAAAGATCCTTCCATCAGAATTCAGAAAGATCATCCTAAGGAACTCATCATAGGAGATCCTAACAGTGGAGTCACTACAAGATCTAGAGAAATCATCACAAACTCTTGTTTTGTGTCTAAGATTGAACCAAAAAATGTTAAAGAGGCTTTAACTGATGAATACTGGATTGGACCAATGCAAGATGAAATGAACCAGTTCAAGCAACATGAACTATGGGAGTTAGTTCCTAGACCAGAAGGAACAAACATCATTGGCACAAAGTGGATCTACAAGAACAATTCAGATGCTGAAGGAGTTGTCACCAGGAATAAGGCAAGGCTTGTTGCTCAAGGATACACTCAAGTTGAAGGGGTTGATTTTGATGAGACTTTTGCTCCTGTAGCCATACTGGAATCAATCAGACTTCTCTTGGGAGTTGCTTGTCTCCTTAAGTTCAAGATGTTTCAGATGGATGTGAAGAGTGCCTTCCTAAATGGGTACTTAAATGAGGAAGTGTATGTGGAACAGCCTAAAGGATTTGTGGATCCAAACTGTCCTAATCATGTCTACAAATTGAGGAAAGCATTATATGGTCTGAAACAAGCTCCTAGAGCTTGGTATGAAAGGTTGAAAAAGTTCCTTACTAACAAAGGATACAGGAAAGGAGGTTTGGATAAAACTCTTTTTGACAAGGATGAAGGAGGAAAGATAATGGTAGCTCAAATTTATGTTGATGACATAGTGTTTGGAGGAATGTCAGATAAAATGGTTAAACATTTTTCTAACCAGATGCAAGCTGAATTTGAAATGAGCCTCATGGGAGAATTGACCTACTTTCTTGGACTACAAGTCACACAGATGGAAGACTCAATTTTTCTGTCTCAAAGCAAGTATGCAAAGAATATTGTCAAGAAGTTTGGGATGGAGAATGCCAGTCATAAAAGGACTCCTGCACCTACTCATTTAAAGTTGTCCAAAGACACAAGTGGGGAAAATATGGATCAAAGCTTGTACAGAAGCATGATAGGAAGTCTGATATACTGAACAGCCAGCAGACCTGACATTGCCTTTGCAGTTGGAGTATGTGCAAGATACCAGGCTGAACCCAAAGTAAGTCACATCAACCAGGTGAAAAGAATTCTGAAGTATGTGAGTGGAACTTACAATTATGGTGTGTTGTACTCTCATGGATGTGAACCTATTCTGTCTGGTTATTGTGATGCTGATTGGGCTGGTAGTGCTGATGATAGAAACAGCACCTCTGGAGGATGCTTCTTTTTGGGAAATAATCTTGTTTCTTGGTTCAGCAAGAAACAAAATTGTGTGTCTCTATCTACTGCTGAAGCTGAATACATAGCAGCTGGTAACAGCTGTTCTCAAATGATCTGGATGAAACAGATGCTGACTGAGTATAATGTTACACAAGATGTCATGACATTGTACTGTGACAATTTGATTACTATTAACATATCCAAGAATCCTATACAGTACAACAGGACTAAGCATATTGACATTAGACATCATTTCATCAGAGATCTTGTGGAGGAGAAGGTGATTAAGCTGGAACATGTTGCCACTGAACTATAACTGGATGATATTTTTACCAAGGCACTTGATGCTAGTCAGTTTGAGAATTTAAGGGGCAAGTTAGGTATTTTCCAATATGAAGAGATGTAGCAATTAATTTTGCTTAATACAAGGTTTGAAAGAGATATTTTAATCAAGTTTATTCTGATTGGGCTAATCATTTGTTTCCCTCTTTCTTTCCAAAAGTTTAATAAGAGGAATAGACATATTTATATCTCCCTCTTCTCAGATTGCTACATCACTCTCCATTCCCTCAAAAGAAAATTTCACACTCGTTGTCACTTGTATTCTCAATCTCTCAAGATGTCTCAACAATCTGTGTCATCATCTTCATCAAAGGCAACTGCATCTTCCTCACCCACTGACATCGAACCTAGGGGAAACGTAAACCCCATGGATGTTGATGTTCTTGAGGTAATTCCACTTCGTGCAATGGCAGTTGATCCTACTAAGGTCAAGAAGCTGCGAACCAGACATGCAAGAAGATTACAAGCTTCTCCCTCTAGTAAATCTTCTCAACCATCATCCTCTGTTCCTCCAGAGATAGCTAATAGGGAAGGTTCTGCTTATGTGCATCAAGCTATTTCCAGACTAGTCACTAGGATTCTTAATGAAAATCACTTTGTTCCTAGTGTATCTGTACCATTGAACCAAGAAACTGCTAGCCCTAATTTAGAAAGTGATCCCAATGTCACTCAGAATGTTGAGACACCTAATGACAACATTGAGAAATCTCCAGAGAAACCTGATGATCACCAGACCCCTACTGACAAGGCTGTTGAACCTCCTGTCATTGATGTTGATGAAGAATTTTCTGACAATGATTTAATTGTCAATTTCAACCCTAGCATGGCAAGAAGGATGATGAGTAGAAAAGAAAAGCAAAGTGCTGCCCAAAGCCCCTCCATAGAGAATGCTACTGAAGTTGTTCATGAGAAAGCTAGGCCTGAGAACAAGGCTAGAGAAGAAGCTGAGAAGGATCAAAAGGCTGGAACTTCCAAAGGGAAGGGTAAGGTAAAAGCTAGGGTATCTGTTGGTAGTATCTCAAAACCCTTGAGACAACCTATAGCCAAGAAAAGAAAGGCTCCCGAACCCTCTAAATCTGATGAGGAATCAGACTTTGATTTTGATGTTGAGAGCAATGTTTCCGACATTCCTCTCAGGAAGAAACCCTCTTCTAGCAAACTGCCTAAGGTTCCTGAGGTTGCCATTGACAAAATCTCCTTTCACCATCTAGAAAATGCAAGCAGGTGGAAGTATGTGTTTCTGAAAAGGATTTCCTTAGAGAGGGAGCTGAACAGAAGTGCTATTGAGTGTAAGGAAGTCATGGATCTCATCAAGGCTGCTGGCCTGATGAAAACAGTGGTCAAGTTTTCCAACTGCTATGAGATTCTTGTCAAAGAATTCATAGTAAATTTGTCTGGTGGATGTGCTGATGGAAAGTCCGCTGATTTTAAGAGTGTTTATGTGAGAGGAAGGAAGGTAAATTTATCTCCTACTATGATAAATAAATACCTAGGGAGGCCTGATGATGCTCAGCCTGAGCTTGAAGTTACTGAAAACCAGGTTTGTCAAACCATCACTGCCAAGCAAGTCAAGCACTGGCCCTTGAAAGGGAAGCTAACTGCAAGCAAGCTGAGTGTGAAGTTTGCCATACTGCACAAAATTGGTGCAGCTAACTGGGTTCCCACCAACCACAAATCCACCATCTCCACTGGTTTGGGAAGATTTATCTATGTTATTGGAACCAGAACAAACTTTGATTATGGCAACTACATCTTTGATCAAACAATGAAACATGCCGAGAGTTGTGCTATTAAAGGCCCTATTGCTTTTCCCTCTCTCCTGTGTGGTATAATCATTGATCAGTATCCTGATATTCTGGTTGAAAAGGACTCTGTGTGCAAAAGAGCCCCTGCACTTGGTTTTCATTATAAGTTGTTTCAAGGAACACATGTCCCTGACATTGTTATGACATCTGCTGAGACATCAAATGTCAAAGCTCATTCCAAGAAAGCTGATGTTATAGCTGTTCTAAAAGAAACCTGCAGAGAGCTTGATGCAAGAAAAAGGACTCTTGGAGAGTTGATTACTAGTCTGGAACAGGAGGAGAATGAAGAACAAATGAGGGAAGAGGATGCTGATGAAGAACAACATGATGGTTCTGCAAGAAGCTCACCAGAAGATGCTGCTGAAAATAGTGCTTCCTCAGGGGATGACAGTACTTGAAGGTCTGTGTTTGCTGAGTTGTAAAGATTGATGCTGGAACTTGCTGCTTCTATTCGATACCTTCTCTCTGTTTCGGTGTATTTTGGATTTCCTTTTGATGACTGTATCACTTGAAGTACTAGATCCTTTGGCCTATTTATGGCTAAAAAGGGGGAGAAGTAATTGTGGTAATTTTGGTAGAATTGGATATTGGTAGTTAGATTAGCTGTTATTAAAAATTCTGCTGCATTCTAATCTCTGATTGTTTAGGGGTTTTAGCCAAAAATTTGCCAAAGGGGGAGTTTGTAAGTGTTTGCTTGTTGGCATTAATTTTTGGTAAAACCAGATTTGCGAATGTCATGACTGATGTCATAACATTTTGGGATAAAGACAAATTCTGCAGAAGGAATGCTCTACAGGAACAACTCAGTATGAGTGAATATCATGATGATTAAGCTATGATCATATGTACTGAATTCTACCAAAATCAGTGAGCAGGATACATGATGTCATAACCAATGTTAAGACATCCTGTACTGATCAAGTTATTGTGCAGATTTATTGTTCCTGAGAATTTTCAGGAATCTGGTGTGCTATTCTGAGTTAAAGTATATTGACTAGATCAAATGCTCACGTGGATATTAGGTTAACCTTGCTTAACCCTAATCGGTTATGATGAAAGCCCAAGACGAAGTCTTTAGGTTAACTTTGGTTAACCCTAGCTATTTTTATGGAAGCCCAAAATGAAGAATAGACTGCATATATATTTCTCACGAATCCTAATGGTGTGCAACGCTTTTTAGAGAAGATCAATAAGGAATTTTGTAGTTGTGATAGTTTTAGTAATTACTGTGAGCCAAGCAATTATCACTTGATAAGTGACTTGGAGTAGGATTTGGTTGTAAGGGTTGTTTATCACTCAAAGCTTTGAAGCACGAGTGTTGTGTCTCTTGATTAAAGCTTTGAAGCAAAATCAAGCGTGTGTATTCAAGAATGTCTTCATAATCTTATTAATCAGTAGATTAGTATCACTGTTGTGATTGAGGGGGAGTGAGTAAGAACTCAGGTTTAAGTAGGACTTAGATTGAAGTTGCATTGGGTAGGTCTTAAGTGAAGGATATAAACTGGTTAGTTTATTCCTAAATTAATACCTCTTATAATGAATTTCCTCCCTGGCTTGGTAGCCCTCAGATGTAGGTGTTATTATACACTGAATTGGGTTAACAATTGATTGTGTTCTTTATTGTCTTTAAATTACTGTTTGGTTTGTGTACAATTTGTCAGATACGGTGTCATAACATTCACTGTGACATTAAGTATCTGTTGCCAGAATTTCAAATAGTAACTGGGTTCTAGAGGTTCTCAATATCACTGACCATCCTCCATCGGTCATGGTTTCAGCTCACGCAATCTTTTCTTGCGGCCGGAACTATCTCGAGAGTATAGTCTCAATGAGTGTAGCATCGAGTATCAACCAGTTCCCAGCTTTACACCGAGACCGGCTATCTCACTACTTCCTATGGCCAAGTTGGTCAATTATAGGTTCTAAGGTCAGTTGATGCTTAACGACCCATATAGCAGCCCCATATTCTCCTCGTTTCTCCACAAGGTATACCGGTACCAACCAATGTGCCACATCAACGTAGCTACTGCTTCAATCGTATCGGTCTATGCCGTACAGTTCCCTCACAGTTTATTGCTACTTACCTAACAGGTGTCCCCCAGATCCGAGTTAGGATCTATAGTAACTCCCGATACAAGACCCTTAAAAATAAAGCAATCAAATCAAACAAAAGAAGCAATTTATGATGAACTAATCCTAAGGTATACCCCACTTATTAACTCCTCAGTAGAGTCGCCAGTTCTGTGATACGGTGGCAGAACCGGACTGTTTTAGGAAAATGCTGGTTTGGGTTTTACGTTTGTGTTTGCAAAATGTCGCGGTAAGCAAGAGTCGCCACCGACTTTTATTTGATTCAACTGGAAAGGACAAAAGCACAAAAAAATTCCTTTTTCGAGATTTTGAGTACGGGGGGTAGATTATAAAAAGGGAAGGTGTTAGCACCTTTTCTATCCATGGTTTTCCTTGAGCTCTTAGGTACTTACTCATCATTTTAAAAATATCTTCCATGTTTGTGTGTTTGAAAAAAGTTTTTGTTTTACTTTGATTTAACCCTTGCTTCTGTCTTCAAGAGTGTTACGAATTCGTTTTGAAAACTTTGTTTGAAAAAAAGTGTAAGTGTGGAAAAGTTTGATTTTTAAGCAAGTACCTACTAGCATCTACCTACTCAAAAAAAGAATGTTTATGTTCTTGTTTCCTTTAGACAATGTTATCCTACTATTAGTGAGTAGGTAGCACCGTTGTTGAAGTTGTAAGGGTCAATTCGAAAGGGACGTAATGGTCATTGAAGGCAACATGTAGGGATACCTTAGCATTTTGAAGGAACTGTCATCATATATTCATAGGCAACATCGGGGGACAAGTTCATATACCGTAGGCAACTTTGAGGGACATCGAGGGACCATGATCTTTATGATGATTTTAACCGAGGGTCTTTGCTAAGGGTATCCCTACGTTCGAGGGACATGACCATTGTTTTCCGAGGCAACCAAGCGAGGCATACCCTAAGAGTGCATATGTGCAAGGTGTGTTATGTTCAATTATTTTAGTCTTGTGTTAAGTTTGCTTATGTTTGATTATTCTTGCCATACAATCCTATTAGTCATACATCTAGCCGTTAATAATTGCAGTAATTTAAAAGTGCAGAAATATAAAACCTAGCTATTACAAGGCTTCGGGGAGGGGGATTATGTACATATCCAAAACTGGGGGGAAAAATAAATAAAAGCGGTAAAGGTCCTACTAATCATCTATTACATCTTAATATACAGTTACAATAATAAAATGAAGTGCGAAAGAATAATAACGCGCAAATTTGAAAAGACGTCTAAAAATCCTAAGATATATACAAAAAATCTTTTTGTTGTTTTTTTTGTTTTAATTTATAAAAATGGTTTAAGTTAAAAAAATAATTGATCTAGATCTATATTTAAAAAAAAAGATAATTATTAAAGAAACAAGAAATTTAAATAAAAGAAATTAATTCTATGTTTTTTTTTTTGGTATTTTTGTTACGAAAAGGAAAATGAATTAAAATGAAATTAAACCTAAGTTCTATTAATTTTAATTTTAAAAAAAAAAATTAAAGTGTTTAGTTAATTAATTTACCAAAATTAAAATTTAATTAAGAAAAAATCCTAAATCTATTTTTATGTGATTTTTATATTTGTTTATTGATAAAAATAAAAATAAAGGATTAAAAGAAATAAATGAAATGAATAAAACAAGAAAATAAAGATGGGCCTAGTAGCAAAAGTAAACAGGGGGTGCAATCATCAGAAATCCCTAGGCCCGAATCTTCGAAAGCTTCATGCTCTAACTATGGTGTTTTTTTATTCTTGCGTGGAACCTATATTCAACCATCCATAATTGTTCTATATAAACTCAAACAAACGTTATCATACCATAAAATGTGATTAAAATTAGAGATTCGAAGTTTAAAATTTTACCAAACCGGTATTGTCAAATGGGGGCGTGCTAGGCGTGTGATGGATTGCTCTTGGGCCTTGTAAGACTCCTGAGGACTTCAAGAGGATGGTTTGAGGCTTGATGTCAATTGAGAGAGACCGGAACCTCGAGATATGACTTGTACCAATTCTTTGATTTCTGGAGAGCTTTTTGAAGAGCTTTTGGAGAGCTTTTTGAAGAGCTTTTTGAGAGCTTTTTAGAGAGGAATTTCGTTTTTTTTCAAGATTGTATGACTCTATATTTATAGAGCAGAATGAGGAGACAAGAAATCATGGAAATAATCTCCCTCATAATGTTGTGTTTTAAGACCATGATCAAGATTTGAAAAAAATGCCATATTTGATGATTTTATGCCATTTTCACACGTGGATGAACCTGGACATATTTGAAGGGTTATTGCATGAAATCAATTGACATAAAACAGCATAAAACTTTCCCAAAATGGATTCACATCAAAATTTACATTATTTCTATTATTTATTTATTTAATTCTGAATTTTAATGAATAAAATATCAAAATAAATATCATAAATAGTAGAAAAATGTATGGGTGGGCTTAGAGGTCGTAGACCATGTTAGGAATGAGTTTCAAACTTGAAAAGATAGGCCCATTTGGAAAAAATCCAAGTTTGGTCAATATTTGCTTCATGCATTTTTTTCAAAAAATTGTCCAACTTTACCAATGCATATCTCTCTCAATTCTGACCTTATAAGAGTGTTCTTGGACTTTTTAGAAAGCTTAGGATGACCCCTGAGCAACCTCATTGGTTTCATCTCAATTGGATCTTCCATGTTCATGTAAGAAGCTTTGACCCAAAAGGTGTTTTTGTTGACCCTTCAAAATGACCTATAATGTCCAAATTTATATCTTCTTGTGAGTGAATATTTTGAACTTGGGAGATGAAGATGAATTGTAAGGAATTACATCCTCTTCAAAATGAGCTTTGGATGGGTCATTTTTGATAAAGTATGAGAAAGTTATGCTTGGTCAAAGTTGAGTTGACTTTTCCTACAAAACCCTAATTTAGTAACTTTTGGGTTTTGATGAATTGTGAGCAATCCTTGTGGAATCATGGTAAACCCTTGATCAAATGATGAATAATACTTCAAAATGAGGATGTTGACAAAAAATCTTGAAGTTTGACTGTATGTGGGCCACAGTTGACTTTTGCCCCAGTAAAGTCGACTTTCAGGCCTTTGAGCAATTGACTGGGCAAACTTCCTCTGCAAGGCTTGAAACTTGACATGGATGATCTTGAGAACATATTAGGATAATAGTGAGCATTTGGAACCCTTTTGATTCAAACATCTTGACGCAAACTGAAACCCTAATTTGGGGTAGACTGCCTTAGGAGAGAGTTTGTCTGGTCAACTCTTGGACTTCCTTGGGCAATTTGAAAACCTTACTTGAAATGTATTGAGAAATATGGGAGGGAAAATTTTGGGGTACAACACCTGGGATCACCCTGCGGTAGTATTGTACGTTTGATCACCAGATCCCCAACTTGATACACTTGGCGTCTGACCTTTTTGTTGAAAGCCTTGATCATTCGTTTCTGATATATTTGACCATGACAGATAACAGTAAGCCTTTTCTCATCAATTAAATTCAGCTGATCAAGTCGAGCCTGGATCTAATTGTCTTTGTTCATACCTACATCCTTCATGATTCTTAGAGAGGGGATCTGGACCTCAATAGGCAAGACAACTTCCATGTCATATACCAAAGAGTAAGGTGTTGCCCCGGTTGATGTGCGCACTATGGTACGATACCCGTGGAGAGTGAATGGTATCATCTCATGCCAGTCTTTGTACGTGATTGTCATTTTCTATATGGTCTTTTTGATGTTCTTAATTGCGGCTTCAACAACACCATTCATCTTTGGCCGATAAGGGGAAGAATTGTGATGCTGGATCTTGAATTCCTCGCACAGAACGGTGATCATAGTATTGTTTAGATTCGTACCATTGTCTGTGATGATCCTCTTTGGGATACCATACCGACAGATGATATTTTTTTAATGAACTGGGCTACAACATTCTTGGTAACAGAAGCGAAAGAGGCTGCCTTAACCCACTTTGTAAAATAGTCAATGGCCACTAAGATAAAGCGGTGTCCATTAGAGGTTGTTGGCTTGATTTCCCCAATCATATTGATTCCCCACATAGCGAAGGGCCAAGGATCCGTCAATACATTCAAAGGAACCGGAGGTACGTGCACCTTGTTAGCATAAATCTGACACTTATGGCAGGTTCGAGAGTGTTGATAGAAATCTGCTTCCATGGTAGACCAGTAATAACCTTCCCGTAGGATTTTCTTTGCCATCGTATGCCCACTGGAATGGGTGCCAAAAGTGCCTTCATGTAGATCAGCCATGATCTTTTCTGCCTCAACTTTGTCTACACAATGGAGCAAAATAGAGTCATGGTTGCGTTTGTAGAGAATGTCATTAATAAGGAAGAATTTAGCAGAGAATCTCCTTAAGAACTTCTTATCATTGACTGAAGCTCCTTCCAGATATTCTTGAGCCTCGAGATACCTCTTGACTTCGTGATACCAAGGCTGGTCCACTACTTCTTCAGTATTAATCTCGTGACAGTGAGCTGGTTCATCCATTCGTTCAATGGTGATCTGGGGAGCCTCGTTATCCCATTTAAGTTTAAACATGGATGACATTGTGGCTAGTGCGTCTGCTAGCTGATTTTCTTCTCGCGGGAAATGCTCAAAGGTAATCTTCTCAAAGTGTGGGATCAATGTCAACACATGTTCTTTGTAAGGGATAATGTTAGGGTGTTTGGTTTCCCATTCCCCTTTGATATGGCTGATGACCAAAGTTGAATCTCCGAATACATTTAAGGAATCGATCCCCAAATCTATGGCAGCTTTGAGACCAAAGATGCACGCTTCGTATTCTGCCATGTTATTTATACAATTGAAGCAGAGTCTTGTCGTAAAGGGAGTATGAAATCCTTCAGGAGATATGAGTACAAAACATATACTATTGCCGAGTGTGTTGGACGCCCCATCAAAAACCAGGGTCCATCAGGATCCTTGTTCAGGTCTGTCATATGGTCTGAATTCTTCACAGTTGTTTACCATCATGATGCCTTCATCTGGGAATTCGAACTTTATGGACTGGCAGTCCTCCACAGCTTGGTGAGCCAGGTGATCAGCTAGTACACTGCCTTTTATTGCTTTTAGGGTAGTATACTGTATGTCATATTCTGTCAGGATCATCTGCCATCTCTCTATTCTCCCAGAGAGGGCAGGTTTCTCGAATATGTATTTTATTGGATCCATTTTAGATATCAATAAGGTAGTATGGGTCAGCATATACTGTCTTAGCCGGAGAGCAGCCCATTCCAGAGCGCATCAAGTTTTCTCGAGCAGTGAATATCTTGTTTCACAGTCGGTAAACTTTTTGCTCAGGTAATAAATAGGATGCTCTTTTCGGCCAGACTCGTCATGCTTCCCCAGCACACACCCCATTGAATTTTCCAAAACAGTTAGATACAGTATCAATGGTCTTCCCTCGACTGGTGGCATCAAAACAGAAGGCTCTTGCAGGTACTCTTTGATCTTATCGAAGGAAGTTTGGCACTCATCATTCCATTTGACTACTTGATCTTTCTTCAGTAATTTGAAGATTGGTTCATAAGTAGTTATTAGGTGAGAAATGAATATGGCAATGTAGTTTAACCGTCCCAAGAATCCTCTGACTTCCTTCTAGGTACGAGGAGCAGGAATTTCTTGTATCGCTTTCACCTTGGCAGGATCTACTTCAATACCTTTACCGCTGACGACAAAGCCTAGGAGTTTACCAGACCTCACCCCAAATGTGCATTTATTCGGGTTCAACCTCAGCTTGTATTTCTTTAGCCTCTCAAATAATTTCTGCAAATGACCAATATGCTCTTCTTCTGTTTGAGATCTGGCTATCATGTCGTCCACATAGACCTCTATTTTGTGATGTATCATGTCGTGAAATAGAGCTACCATGGCACGCTGATAGGTTGCCCCAGCGTTCTTCATCCCGAATGGCATAACCTTATAGTAGAATGTGCCCCACTGTGTGACAAAGTTTGTTTTCTCCATGTCCTTAGGCGCCATTTTGATTTGGTTGTAGCCTGAGAAACCGTCCATGAAGGAAAACACCTCATGTTGTGCCGTATTGTCAACTAGAATATCAATGTGGGGAAGTGGGAAATCATCCTTAGGGCTTGCCCTGTAAATCTTTGTAGTCCACGCACATTCGTACCTTACCGTCCTTTTTGGGCACGGGAACAACATTGGCGACCCATTACGGATAGGAGGTGATGGACAATAATCCGGTGTTGAATTGCTTCATGACTTCTGCTTTGATCTTCTCTGACATATCTGGTCGCATGCGACAGACCTTTTGTTATACCGATGGGCAGTCTTCTTTTGTTGGTAGATGATGTACTACTATATCTGCATCGAGTCTTGACATGTCTTTGTTCGACCAGGAAAATACCTCCATATAATCGTGTAGCAATTAAATCAGACGCTCTTTGACATTGGGTTCCAGATTGGCACCCACTTTGACTTCTCTTTTGTCTTCTTCCGTACCTAGTTTAATTGTGCCCACTGGTTCTTCGTGGGGCTGAATGGTCCTTTCTTCTTGTTGTAGTAACCTGGAGAGTTCCCCTGGTACTTCACAATCTTCCTCACCTTCGTCTTCGGCTTGGTAGATTAGATTTTCAGAGTCACAAAAGGCCATAGCAGAATTGTTACCCATGGGATCCTGAATGGATGTAGATCTGCATTTTGAATGTGAGTGTGTGTAAGAGTATAGCCATCTTTGAAAGAAATGAAAATGTAAAAAGAAGAACAATAAGCACAAAGTTTGTATGCAAAAACGTCCATGATTCATTGATGTCATATGGAAATGAGATAATAACCCTTACAAATGGACCATTGTGCCTCGGGTAAGACACAAGGTTTTAAGAGTCTGAATTGTTTAATATTACATATCCGACAAAATTTAAAGACAAATTACTGTGGGATAAAAGTGATCGGAACAAAATCTCTAGCTTCCCAGTTGTTGAGCCCTCCACTGACAGTTGGGAAAATCCAATCCTCCAGGTTATAGATGTCTTCATCATCCTCCACTGTGTTGACTTTGCAGTTGCTGATCTTCAAGGGTGGTCCTCCGGCACGAGCATGGCGTACAACTTTCTGGGGTCCAGAAGTGAAACCCAAATCAAATTTGTCATATTTGTATAGGATATCCGGGAGTTGGCCCCAAATAGTACACCCACCTTCTTCTATCACTGCCTTGGCATCTTTCAAAGACGACATCTTGGCGGAGGCCTTGTAATCTTTGGGACTTGAGAAATAGCCTTGTTTACTACCGCAGTTTGCAAGACTTCTTCAAAGTGCTGGAACGGAGTTTCAATAAATTCACCATCTAATTCCACATATCTGAAGGAATTTAGATGACTGACCATATACTCTTCTTCTCCATGAACAGTGATGATTTTCCCCTGAATTGGATATTTCAGCATTTGATGTAACGTAGAGGTAACGACACCAGCATTGTGAATCCACGGTTCGCCTAATAAGAAGGAATATGAAGGGTGAATATCCATTACATAAAAAGTTGAATCAAATGTTTGGGTTCCAACTTTTATGGGGATGTCCACTTCCCCATGCCCCATCCTTTTTAAGCCGTCGAAGGCCCTCACTACTATGTTGCTAGGTTTCAAGGTCAATCCTTCACAGTCAAGCCTGTCAAGAGCCTTTTTAGGCAACAGATTCAGAGAAGAACCAGTGTCAACCAAGACATGCAATGCCTCGTTATGCTTCCTCCCCCTTGGCGTTAAATCAGCATCTGAAAAACCTAAACCATTATCTGCGGTAAAGCTGGCTACGTAGTCTTGGAACTGATCGGCAGATGTTTCTTGGGGTACATGGGCAGTTTTAAGGAATTTTACCAAGGCCTTTGCATGAGTCTCGAAACATAACAATAAAGCTAGCATGGAAATTTTTGATGGAGTTTTCCCCAGTTGTTCGACTACATTGTAGTCGCTTCTTTTTATAATCTTTAGAATTTCCTCCATCTCTTTTCGGGAAGTCTTAGGGATAGCTACTGATTGTGCCTTCATCTGCCCAGGCTCACCCAGAATACCTTTGCCTCGAGTCTCGGCTGACTCTGCAGTAGGAATGTCAGCAGGGGTGATAACAGGGACTGCAACAGTTTTGTCAACAGGAATATTAGCATAGATGATCGCAGGACTGGGAATAGCCTTTGGAGGAGCAACAACAACAGGAATGATTACAGGCCCAAAAATAACTTTGGGAGGAGCAATTTCTGGAAAGAAAACCCTTCCACTTCAGGTTATCTTGCTAGTCCCTGCGATGTTACTGATATCAGAGTCAACTTTCTCAGAACTTGAATCTTCAACAGCTAGCCAATCATGCTTGATACCGTGATAGTAGACATCACCTCCATAATTCCATGGGACAGTTTTGTCTGACGAATACGGGATTGGTTCAGGCATTATAATTATCAACAGAGCTACTTTAGGAATTGATGTAATTCTAACGGGTCTTTTGGTGGAGACCCTGGAAATATTGTCGGAAATGGTCACTATAGAAACATCATTATAAGAAACAGTTAGAACAGAAGTCTTCTCGAACAAAATCTCCTTGTTATCTATTAGGCATTGAACGCCTACTTTTAACAAATGATAGCTGGTTATGAGGACAAACAGAAATGACAGCTTTCATCACAACCTGGGAATACACCGGAATTAAACAAGTTCTTTTTAATAGTCAGGAGTGGGGTCACAAGTTCATCAAACAAAGTAACAAACATATGTTCCTCAACGGCATTGACATCACGGCCGTGCTTGGGCATAGGGGCAGTGATGACATTTGGAATTTCTGGCGAATCAAATTCAATCTCTTTGGCTTCAAGAAGGTCTTGTACCTTGTTTTTCAGAGCCCAACAGTTGTTAGTGTCATGGCCGGGACTCTCAGAATGGTATGTACAACGGGCATTAGGATGATAATGAGGAGAGGTCATGTTAGGATTCTTTGGAGCTTCTTTCAAATTCACTAGATTGGATCTTGACAAATGTGGCAATACTTGAGATAATGTCATATTAATTCCGGTGAACTGTATGACTGGTCTTTCCGTTCTTGGCCGGTTGCTTCTTTGATGAGCAGGAGCGGGTTTAGGAATCATGATAGCCCCCACCATTGGATGACGTTCAGCCCTATCTTGATTTCTCTGAGGATATACAGCAACAACTTCTTTTTTTCCAATGAATGGTTTTCTTACAGCAGCAGAGGATGCATCTCTTTGAATCTTTCCATTCTTTATCCCGACTTCCACTCTTTCTCTAGTCAATATCAATTCGGTAAAACCTACCGAGGAACTCCCAATTAAGTGATTGAAGAAAGGACCGGACAAGGTGCCCAAAAACATGTCTACTAACTCTCTTTCAGATAGGGGAGGCTAGACTCTTCCAGCTAATTCCCTCCATTTTTACGCATAGCCTTTGAAGCCTTCACTTGAAACCATGGCCATACTATGGAGTTGAGTACGGGTGGGAGCAAGGTCTGCATTATATTAGTATTGTTTGTA
The DNA here is from genome assembly GCA_948472305.1 of Vicia faba. Lineage (NCBI taxonomy): Eukaryota > Viridiplantae > Streptophyta > Magnoliopsida > Fabales > Fabaceae > Vicia > Vicia faba. The sequence goes on from OX451739.1 coordinate 490,475,772, forward strand.
AAAGGCGGCGGATAGATCTTCCCAATTATAAACATTGGCTCTTACTAGCTGATAAAACCAATCAAGTTGAGTTCTGGACAGGCTGTCTTGAAAGAAGTGTACCCATAAATCCTTGTCAGCAGTATGAGGTTGCATTTTCCTCATATAGGACCGGAGGTTCATTTTGGGACATGAAACTCCGTCGTACTTGGAGAACACCGGTGCCTTGAATTTTGGAGGAATGACAATCCTAGATACTAAACCCAATTCTTCAAAGTCCAATCCAGGCACTTTTTGAATTTCCATTGCACTTAACCATTATTCCAGATGCTTATACTTGTCGTCGGCTGGAGGATATTGTTCTTCAGAATAATATTCTTCTTCCTCTTTCTCCTCTGAATCTGGATGGACAACTGCTTCCTTGCCTTTCCCATCTTGATTGTCTTTCTCACCAGATGACATTGCAAAGTCTAGGGTCCTTCTTGCTTGACCTTGGAATCTTCTTCCCATATTTAAAACTCCAGTTATTTTCTTTGTTTTCTTCTTTTTCTCTTCAACCAGCAAGGTCTTCAACTCTTCTTGTCCTTTGGCTAGAGTTAAGAACATCTGTTGAAACTGGGCATTTTGTGCTTGGAGGTCTTTCACCGTTTGCTCGAGATCCATATTACTGAAATAAATAGTAGAAAGATGAGGAGACTTGTTGCAAGAAACCTGCTTATGTTATGATGAATGGTAAATGCATATGCAATGATTTCAAGGATTTTAAAGATTCAAATTTTTTTAGAAAAAAAGGAAACACACGTTATATTAATAAATTAAAGCTTGAGTACATCAATGCCTCTTTGGGAAAAACAATACAAAAACTCTAAGATAAAAATGTTGTATGCATCCTCTTTGGTGCGATGTAGGCATTCAGGTTCCGCTCCTCATGAAGTTGCTTAGTGAGTTCTAAAACCTTATTCTCACTAGCATAGAATTGGGTTTCGAAAGTGTCTCGCTCCCCCTTGAGTTGTATCCAATCTCTTTGTAAGTCTTAAAGAGAGGTGGGCATGTCAGGATGCAGGATAGTGTATGGAACATCTCCTTCCATAACAGGCTCAATGATTACCGGGAGAATGGAAGGATAAGGCATCATAAGACTTTGAGTATGAGTTCGTATCCATTTGAGGTAAGGCTCAAGAGGGATGGAATTATTATGCCCCAATGTCTTGCTATCTACCTTGTTCAACATCCTCCAAGCTCGGATAAATCTTTGGCGATGACCTTGATCGTCGTTCTCGTATTCAAATACCAAACCTTGAATGAGTATCTCATGTGGGCCATCCCTTCGGGCGTAACCTAAATGTCTTAAGACTAAGCAAGGGTTGTAGGTGATACCTCCTATAATGCCAAGTAAAGGGACATTAGAGAACTCTCCACAACAGTCAATAATAGTAACATTCTCTAAGGATTGGGAACACCAATGAATGTCTAAATGTTTGAGCGTCATCAACCTTTGTGACCACCTTGAACCTTGCTCGTTCTTCAATACAGATTGGGGAAGATGCGAAATAAAACATCTTGCCAAGAGAGGAGTACAACACATAAGGATACCTCTTTTCCTCATAGTACGAGTGTGAAAAGAATGTAGGATGTCCCCTAGTAAAGTAGGCACCGGGTTGCGGGATATGAAGATTTTGACCGCGTTCATATCTATGAGTTGGTCAGGATTTGGAAACAAAACCATCCCATAGATGAGGAGAGCCACAATTTCCTCAAAAGCTTGCAAATCCAAAGAGCTACAACAGTTTTGGGCTTTCTCAAACAAGAACTTTTCTAGGAAGCCCTTGACACCACTTCTTGTTTCCCAATTAGTTGTGATATCAGATGGTTGCAAGTGTAGATCTTGAGCAATCTCTTCTGGCTTTGGATCTCTTTCGGTACCGTTGAAAGGTAGTTGATTGAGAATGGGAATCCTCAAGAGTTGGGAGAATTCTTCCAAAGTTGGCACAAGTTGATAATCGGGAAATGTGAAGCAATAGCGTAAAGGATCAAAGAACTGGAAGAGCACCTTCATCATGTCTTCATCAGTGTTGGAGGTAACCAAGTTTAGGAGACGACCATGTCTTTCGGTGAATGGAGAATTTTCAGGAATTCTTGAAGCTAGCTCTTTAAGTTGCGGAGGGATCCTTACATGATTGACTTGAATAGTTTTCCTGCGAATATAATCCATGTCCTACAAAACAGAACAAAGATAAATTCCAAGATCCTTGAAATGGTTAGTGAATATGAGTATGATGTTATGATGTTTATGATGTTATGTACAATTATGTATATACAAACAAAGAAAACAAGTATTTAGGTTTAGGCTTGCATGGAGTCTCATAGGTAAGTACCCTCTTGAAGTTTAGTTGGCTCAAACCTGTCCTAGTAATAGTAATCGGGTTCTAAGGAGCTCAATATCACCGGTTTGTTTCTTTGGTCATTGTTTCAGCGCAAACCTCTTTAATAGCAACCGAAATATCCCAAAAAACCAAACCTCAATAAGTGTAGTATTGAGTATCTACCAACTTCAGATTGCACCAAAGCTGGTCACCTCACTACGTCCTAAAGGCCAAGTTAGTCAAGTAAAGGTTCTAAAAGTTCATTAGTGCTTCATGACATCACTCAGCGGCTCCATGTTCTCCTTGACTACTCAAGGGCTATCGGTACCCACAAATATGCCGCACTAACGTAGCTATTGCTTAGACCATGTCGGTATACCCCGCACAGTTTCACAACATATTGCTACTTACCTATAAGGTATCCCAAATCTGGGTAGAGCATTCAAACCCAAACAAAGAACCATAATGTAAAGCATACAAGTCAAACAATGAAAGCAAGTAAATTTGATTTATCCCTAAGGTAACCCCACTTTTAAAATTCTCCCCAACAGAGTCGCCAGTTTTGTGATACGGTAGGAGGACTGACTTGGGTGTTTTGTGTTTGATCGCAGATGTTGCGGTTAGCAAGAGTCACCATCGACTTTTCTTTTATCCAAAAGGAAAGGTGAAAAAGCACAGGAAAGACCTTTGAGATTGTTTCTTGAGTTCGGGGGGTAGATTATGAAAAGGGAAGGTATTAGAACCCTTTTCATCCATGGTTTTCCATGGGCTCTTAATTACTTTGCTAGATCACTTGCTTTTGTTTGAAATTGTGCTTTGTGTGGTTTTTGAAAGTAATTTTGAAAAGAGGCCATCGTTTAGGCAAACTTTGTAATGATTCTCGTTCGTAAGAATGTATACAAAGATGTTGATCTTTTGAAAATATTTTCAAGTTTGTAAGATGTTTTAAAAGTGTAGGTGTTTGTTTTGAAAATAGCAAGGATGTTTTGTTTTGAAATGGAGCAAGTAATTAGGAGCATTCTACCTACTCAAAATTCTTTCATGTTCATTTTTCTTTTTCCTTTGACATTATTATCTTACCATTGATTTGGTAAGTAACCCTATCTTTGGATGTAAACGGGACGGGCGTGGGTCATCGTATAACAATGATTAGCAATGTTGCAAGATATCTTAGCATTCTCTTTTAGGGACTAAGATCTTTTGGAAGGCAACATAGATAGCATCATCGAGGGACTATGATCTTATATTTTGCTTGTTTTTGCTAAGATACCTCACATGCGTAATATGGCCATTTTGTAAGGCAAGCAAGTGGATCTTACCCTAAGGGTGCTTGTGTGCAAGTGTATTGTTTTTCATGCTTGGTTTTGTCTTTGATTAGGGTTTTCTAATTGATTGGTTTTAGTCTTTCCATACAAACCCTAATTACTAGCATTTGTATATAAAGCGATAAATTGCGGAATTTAAAATTACTACGCTATTACAATACTTGTGGGAGGGGGTGTAGAAATTATAAATGGGGATTGCAAGAAAATAAAGCCTAATTATCTATTACAACCATATGGAATTTATACAAAAATGAATAAATATACAAGAATGTACATGTCAAGAAAGTGGATATTTATTAGGATTTTTTAGGGAAAAGGGATTTTGTTTTAACCTAATTAACTAAAAGAAAAATGATTAATTAAATTAGTAAAAAGTAAAACGTAAATTTACTAGGAAAAGAAATTAAATAAAACCCTAATCTATTAATTGATTAAAAAAAGAAATTAAGTTTATAAGAAGAATATTTTTGGTATTTTTTGTCTTAAAAAATTTATAGTATTATAAAATATTTTTGGTCTTTTTTGGTTTTAAAATAATATATTTTAATTGAAAATAACTAAAACCATAGTTTTTTTAAATTAAATTTACAAACCAATTAATAAAATAAAGTATGATTAACTAAACTAATTTTTTTGTGTAAAAAATAAATAAATTATATCAAAATATAAATCTAATATTTTTTTATATTTTTGCTGATTTTTTTAGCATTAGATGAAATATTTAAGAAAATAAATAAATAAAAATGAGAAAAAGAAAATAAAATGGGCCAGGGGTGTGAATAGCTAGCAAGGGGTTCAGAAATGAAAAAAAAACATAAGGCCCAAGGAAAGAGGCCCAGCGCTGCCAAAAAAGAAAAGTTAGAATGTGAAAAATATGAAAAAATCCAAAAGGGTACCACTGGGGCTCGAACCCAGGTCCCTATAGTCATAGGCGCGCGCTTCTACCACTGTGGTGGATATACTTCCGTTTATATAAATCAAACCATAAATATATATTGTAAAACGTTCCTGAGGCCAACTTCATCTTCAACCTCACGCCCAACCAGAACCTCTGTATATTATTCAAATCTCAACAAAAATGAAAACTGTAAACAGGAAACTTATTGCAAATTTCCTCACGATTTCAGAAATGCAAAGCAATAAAATTATAGATCAAAGACAAGCATGAATTTTAATGGCCCTAATCTGAACCCTAAAAATTTTAGAAACTTCAATCCTAAAATTCTCTAAGCTCAAGCAATATAAATGAAAACTATGGACATGGTTAGCTTTAGGGCAATGATATCTACATTTTTCATTCACAAATAAACCATTAATGATGCCTGTATGAAGAGTTCAAAAGTCAGAAAACTTACCTTGTAAGAGGGTATCGGGTTTGGAGATTGAGTAGCTTTTAGTGAGTTCCAATGATTGGATTAGCTTCCTCAAGTTCCTAGGAAGCTAATGGGATGCTTATCTTGAGTTGAAAGTGCCTGAGGAGTTCTTGAGAAGTCAAGGTGCAAGGTGTTGTTTCTGAAAATGGTGGATGATGATGGAGGTGTTATAGTGGTGTTGCAGGTTTTAGGATTGTTTGTGTATGTTGTTTAGAAGCTTTTGAAAGTAAAAGACCAAGAAACGCACGAGCAAATTTAGAGATTGGGTTCAAAACTCAGAAATGGCAAGTTTTGAAGTATTTTTGGTGAATATGTATTCTTGGTACTTTCAAGGCTTAAGCATGCGTGGAATTTGTGGAAAATAACTTGTGTATGTATAAGAAAAAGGTCTGGAGTGCTTTGGATATTCAGAAGTACAAGTTACAAGTTGATTGCTAAGTTACTTGATTTTGAAGAAAAGTGGGAAAATAAGTTTCAATGTGTAGTACAAGCATGGGCTGGGTGATTGTAAGTGTCTAAATAAGTATCTCTTAAGTTATAAGACATGTATGATCAGAAGAGAACAAGTTTTATGCAAAAAGCTACTTTATCAAAATGGCATTGTGCACTTTCTTCCCAAAATGGATATAAAGCATGGCCTTGCATTGAATGCTTGAATTGAGACCTCTAACAGCTGTGCAAGAAATTAATTATGGAGTGCCTAATAAGTTTGAGGCCTGAAAAGTAGAGGTTATGCAACATAAGTTTGAATTTTGAATCTTGTTCATCATAAAATGACTTGTAATTCAAGTGTGAAAATCCTAACTTCATCTCTTCGATTCTCCCTACTAAAAAATGATCTCAAGGAGTTCTTGGACATTTTAGAAAGCTTATAATATAATATATAATCCCTCTTTGAATCAGTTTTGAAAATTCCCTTTGGAACTATATGAAAAAGTGCCATGAAGTTAGGTCAAAATCCTGACCAAATTAGGGCAAAATTTCACTAAGTGTTTTGTTTCATGACCATGTATTCTTAAAATTATAACTTGAGATCCAAGCACTTTTGAAAGGAGTTGTGTAAATCAATGTTGTAGATTTCATGGAGATCTAAAACTTTCATGGTGAAAGTTTCTTTTGAATCATCTTGCATCATGGTGAAAATTTTGCTCAAAGTTGTGGAAAAAAAAAGAAATTTCCAACACAAAAATTTCTAAGTTTAGAAATTTTAACTTTTCAAAATGAAATCTTGAATTTTTATTTCTTGATGAATAAGTTTCAAATTTTGACATGCTTTGATGAATTGTGATCTTTGACATTTGATTTTGACCAAAAAGTCAAAGTTTGACTTTTCAGTATACAGTTGACTTTTGATCAGTTGACTGAAAATTCATTTGTCAATCCATTGGACTTGAGCAGTGTTTTTAGCAATGTCATTAGGTAAAAATGATGCAATTGGACTCTTGAGATCATTCCTTAAACCAATTTATCATTTTCTAGGTCAAAAAATCAGAAATTGCCCTTTCCCAGTCAAAACCCTAACTTTGACCATATTGCCCTTTTGAAGATTTGATTAAATTTCTTGAGGAATTTTGGTCCAAACTTGATCAAATGATACATATGAGTTTAAAATGTTGATGTGGATCAAAAATTTTGAAGTTTGACTGTAAATTGGCCATAGTGACTTTTTCCCCAATATAGTTGATTTTTAGGTCAATTGCTTAATTGATTGAGCAAAAGTGTGATCCAAAGCTTGAAACTTGACATGAGTAATATTGAGGGTCCATAATGATCCATGAAAGGAATATGGGGCATTGGAAGTTCAAATATCCTTGTGCAATCTCAAACCCTAATTTTGGTCATCAGTGCTTAAGGAGGTGTCTTGAGCTGATCAACCTTAGTGCAGTCTTGAGCCAAAAGAGATCTTGTGAGAAAATTCTTGAGAGGACAAACTTTGGGGTACAACAAGTTTAAAATACAAGTTTCAAGATGTTCATTCAACTAACCTCTAATTTCTAACAATTGACTTTATTTTGTGCTTTTACTTTAAGCACATTTATTTTACCATTTACATTTCATGCTATTTTCATCTTTGCTCATTTGAGCATTTACTTTTATGTCATTTTAATTTTGCTCCCTTGAGATTTTCATTTTTATTTTGAAGACACTTAATAATCAACTTGAATCATAAAAAGCTTTAATGTTACTTGAACTACGTGGTTAGTATCCTTGGCATTATGGAGTAATGATCTACTTGGACTTAGGATTAATGACCTTGGCCTACCTTGAGACATTGTGACCTCAACGGTTATTTTGTTTGGAGCTCTTGGGGTAACCCCAATACATTGGGATTTTTGTTTGTTTGTCTTGTGTGTAGGTTATTATGATTACATATTTTGTCTGTGATCAAGAATTCATATGTATACAATTGTTACTCTGCCCAATTTTTGTGAAGACTTAATACAATTGAAGCTTGGTTTTCTTAAGAGGTTTATTATCTTTGCTTGTTTGGTTTCAATCCAAAGGACGGGAATTGTTGTACCCCAAAATTTTCCCTCTCACTTATCAAGAATTTTCTCACAAGACCTCTTTTGGCTCAAGACTGCACTAAGGTTGATCAGCTCAAGACACCTCCTTAAGCACTGATGACCAAAATTAGGGTTTGAGATTGCACAAGGATATTTGAAATTACAATGCCCCATATGACTTTAATGAATCATTGTGGACCCTCAAGATTACTCATGTCAAGTTTCAAGCTTTGGATCACATTGTTGCTCAGTCAATTGAGCAGTTGACCTAAAAATCAGTTGTATTGGGGAAAAAGTCAACTATGGCCAATTTACAGTCAAACTTCACAATTTTTGATCCACATCAACATTTTAAACTCATATGTATCATATTATCAAGTTTGGACCATAATTCCTCAAGAAATTTGATCAAATCTTCAAAAGGGCAAAATGGTCAAAATTAGGGTTTTAATTGGGAAAGGGCAATTTTTTATTTTTGACCTAGCAAATGATAAATTGGTTTAAGTAATGATCTCAAGATTCCAATTGCATCATTTTGAACTATTGACATGGCTCAAAACATTGCTCAAGTCCAATGGATTGACAGTTGAATTTTCAGTCAACTGATCAAAAGTTAACTGTATACTGAAAAGTCAAACTTTGAGTTTTTGGTCAAAATCAAATGTCAAAGATCACAATTCATCAAATAATACAAAAATATGAAACTTATTCATCGAGAAATCAAAAATTCAAGATTTCATTTTGAAAAGTTAAAATTTCTAAACTTAGAAATTTTTTGAAGTGTTGGAAATTTCTTATTATTTCACAACTTTGAGCAAAACTTTTCACCATTATGCAAGATGATTCAAAAGAAACTTCCAACATGAAAGTTGTATATATCCATGAAATGTACAACATTGCTTTACACAAATTCTTCCAAAAGTTCTTGGATCTCAAGTTATAATTTTAAGAATACATGATCATGAAACAAAACACTTAGTGAAATTTTGCCCTAATTTGATCAAGATTTTGACCCAACTTCATGGCACTTTTTCATATAGTTACAAGGGGCATTTTCAAAAGTAATTCAAAGAGGTGTTGTAGAGAACTTTACAAGATTTCCAAAATGTCCAAGAACTCCTTGAGATCATTTTTGAGTAGGGAGAATCGAAGAGATGAAGTTAGGGTTTTCACACTTGAATTACAAGTCATTTTGTGATGAACAAGATTCAAAATTCAAACTTATGCTGCATAACCTCTACTTTGCAGGCCTCAAACTTGTTATGAACTCCATAATTAATTGCTTGCACAACTGTTAGAGGTCTTAATTAAAGAATTCAATGCAAGGCCATAATTTATATCCATTTTGGGAAGAAAATGCACAATGCCATTTTGATAAAGTAGATTTTTGCATAAAACTTATTCTTGAGCCTTGCACTTGTTCTCTTCTGATCATACATGTCTTATAACTCAAGAGAAACTTGTTTAGACACTTACAATCATCCATCCCATGCTTGTACTTCCTCTTGAAACTTGTTTTCCCACTTTTCTTCAAAATCAAGTAACCTAGCAATTAGCTTGTAACTTGTACTTCTGACTCTCCAAAGCACTCACACCCTTTTGCTTATACATACATAAGTCATTTTCCACAAATCCCACACATGCTTAATCCCTAAAAACACCAAGAATACAGAATCACCAAAAACACTTCAAAACTTGCCAGTTCTGATTTTTGAATCCAATCTCCAAATTTGCTCGTGCGTTTCTTGGCCTTTTACTTTCAAAAGCTTCTAAACAACATACAAAAACAATCCCAACACCTACAACACCACTGTAAAACCTCCATCATCCACCATTTTCAAAAACAGCACCTTGCACCTTGATTTCTCCAGAACTCAGGCACTTTCAGCTCAAGCTAAGCATCCCATTAGCTTCCTAGGAACTTGAGGAAGCTAATCCAATCATTGGAAGTCACTAAAAGCTACTCAAACTCCAAACCCGATACCCTCTTGCAAGGTAAGTTTTCTGACTTTTGAACTCTTCATACAGGCATCATTAATGGTTTATTTGTGAATGAAAAATGTAGATATCATTGCCCTAAAGCTAACCATGTCCATAGTTTTCATTTATATTGCTTGAACTTAGAGAATTTTAGGATTGAAGTTTCTGAAATTTTTAGGGTTCAGATTAGGGCTAGTAAAATTCATGCTTATCTTTGACCTATAATTTTATTGCTTTGCATTTCTGAAATCGTGAGGAAATTTGCTACAAGTTACATGTTTACACTTTTCATTTTTGTTGAGAATTCAATGAGATACAGAGGTTCTGGCTGGGCGTGAGGTTAAAGATGAAGTTGGCCTCAGGAACATCTTTACCATATATATTTACGGTTTGATTTATATAAACAAATGTATAGCCACCCCAGTGGTAGAAGCGCGCGCCTGTGACTATAGGGATCTGGGTTCGAGCCTCAGTGGTACCCTTTTGGATTATTTTCATATTTTTCATATTCTGACTCTCTTTTTTGGCAGCGCTGGGCCTCCCTTGGGCCTTATGTTTTTTTTTCTTACTTCAGACCCCCTTGCTGGCTATTTGCACCCTGGCCCATTTTGATTTTTCTTTTTCTTATTTTTATTTATTTGTTTTCTTAAATATTTTATCTAATACTAAAAAATCAGAAAAAACATAAAAATATTAGGTTTATATTTTGATAAAGGTTATTTATTTATTTTTACACAAAAAAATATTTTATTTTATCATACTTTATTTATTTTACTAATTGTTTTATAAATTTAATTAAAAAAACTAGGGTTTTAGTTATTTTCTTTTACAGATTTAAATATATTATTTTAAAATATAAAAAGATCAAAAATATTTTATAATACTATAAATTATTTTTAAGACAAAAATACCAAAGATATTCTTCTTATAAACTTAATTTCTTTTTTAATAAATTAATAGATTAGGGTTTTATTTAATTTCTTTTCCTAGTAAATTTAGGTTTTACTTTTTACTAATTTAATTAATTAATTATTTTTCTTTTAGTTAATTAGGTTAAAACAAAATCCCTTTTCCCTAAAAAATCCAAATAAATATCCATTTCTTTACATTTACATTCTTGTATATTTATTCATTTTTCTACAAATTTAATATGGTTGTAATAGATAATTAGGATTTATTTTTCTTGCAATCCCCATTTGTAATTTGTACACTCCCTCCCACAAGTATTGTAATAGCGTAGTAATTTTAAATTCCATAATTTATCTTTATATACAAATACTAGTAATTAAGATTTGTATGGAAAGACTAAATCCAATCAATTAGAAAACCCTAATCAAAGACAAAACCAAGCATGAAAAACAATACACTTGCACAAAAGCACCCCTAGGGTAAATCTACTTGGTTGCCTTACAAAATGGCCATATTACGCATGTGAGGTATCTTGGAAAAAACAAGTAAAACATAAGATCATAGTCCCTCGATGACGCTATCTATGTTGCCTTTCAAATTATCTTAGTCCCTAAAATAGAATGCTAAGATACCTTGCAACATTGCTAACCATGGTTATACGATGACCCACGCTCGCCCCGTTTACATACAAAGATAGGGTTACTTACCAAATCAATGGTAAGATAACAATGTCAAAGGAAAAAGAAAAATGAACATGAACGACTTTTGAGTAAGTAGAATGCTCCTAATTACTTGCTCCATTTCAAAACAAAACATCCTTGCTATTTTCAAAGCAAACACCTACACTTTCAAAACATCTTACAAACTTGAAAACATTCTCAAAAGATCAACGTCTTTGTATACATTATTACGAACGAGAATCATTACAAAGTTTGCCTAAACAATGGCCTCTTTACAAAATACTTTCAAAAACCACACAAAGCACAATTTCAAACAAAAGCAAGTGATCTAGCAAAGTAACTAAGAGCCCATGGAAAACCATGGATGACAAGGGTGCTAATACCTTCCCTTTTCATAATCTACCCCTCGAACTCAAGAAACAATCCCAAAGGTCTTTCCTGTGCTTTTTCACCTTTCCTTTTAGATAAAAGAAAATTCGATGGCGACTCTTACTAACCGCAACATTTGCGATCAAACGCAAAACACCCAAGTCAGTTCTCCCATCGTATCACAGGAATTCTACATTGACTCATTGTGTCAAGTATCGGCTTCTTGTTAGTTAGACGGTTATTTTCCCTAGCTTTTACCTTATGCCTTAGGATAATCCCCTCATCTCCTTCCACCTTCTTTAATTTCAAAAATCTTCTCCCTCCTTTCCAAAGTTAATCTTGTTTTCTAAACTTGAACCGCTTTCATAATAAACTTGGACTTATGTCCATGCATTTTCAAAATGTTTTCTTAATCAAAATTCAATCAATTTAATAATACTTTGACATTTTTTATGAGAAGACTAAAAGTCAATCAATATCATTCAAACTATTTTTCCACTTTGGCCTTTTACTTTAAAATTTTCTCAAAAGATTAGACTCTTGTCAATCCTTGTAGTGATGTGAACTACTATACTTCTATAATATGTAGTGAAGTGAGATATTTTCCACTTGGGTGTTGAGCGAGGCTTTGTTGATTTTAAAGTCCAAGCCATATCCTCCACTTTGAGATGATACAAATTCTCCTTTCTCATAATTATGGGTAGTAAGTATGTTTTCCACTCGGATACGAAGATGATGTCTCGTCTCTTAAAATTAACCAACGCACTTATGCTTTAAAATTTTAAAAGGTGAACTACGAGTACCCTGATCTCCTATTGCATGGAAGGTGGTACGTAGGCACTAAATATTCGCAACCGCGGCGGGTGCAAAAATTATAAAAAATACTTCTTTTCTCATTCCCACAATATATCTTTATATACAACATTTATATCCAAAATACACAGATTTTCAAAGAGGTTTATGCGGAGTACTATAGATGTTTAGAGTGCTAATACATTTCCTTTGCATAACTAACCCCAGGATTCAGATTCTCTCCCCCTTTTGGGTTATTCTCTCTTTTTCTATTCGTTTGGACACAATAAAGCGTTGTGGCAATTTTTATTTTTGATCTGCACGAGTCAAGTCAATCCAATGACTTTATCTCAACATTTCTACCGCTACACTCTCCACTAGCTGTTTTACGGTCACATAATCTGAATCTTCATGCTCGAATCAAACACATTGAATTGAACACTCATTTCTTTCGTGAATGTGTTATTTCAAATATCTTGAAGATCTAACATGTTTCAAGATCTCTCCAACTTGCATATCCTCTTACCAAACCTTTAGGAATTGCTGCTTTTCAAGAGCTTCACATCAAGCTCAAAGTTGCTGCTCTCACTCCTTCGTGAGCTCGTGGGGGATTATTAGGAGTCTAGCTTAGGCAATAAGTTACATAGTTTTACATATGCATTGATGTATGTTAATATGAATGGATCACCATGCATATACACACATAACTGTAACTAGCTTTTGCACCATCCACCATGCATTCTTTGCTATATATAGGTGGCTATGATTTTGTAAATTGCGAGAGAGATTGAATAAATAATGTGAACAATATATTTTATCAATTAATGTTAAATTATAACTAAATAGAATCCTTATTTATTTTTTCATGTAAAGCCTTAATTAAGAAAATAAAGGGAACTCCCAAAAATTTAAGAGTGTTCTCATGCACCATTAAACATGTTATTTTTATTAAAAAGATATTGTAACTTTTTAAAGAATTTTGCACCATTAGACACCTTCTTTTATATTTGAAGACAACTTGATGGATAGAGATTCTTTCTTCAAGTATCTGCGATGGATGGTGTCTTTTTTTACTTATTATAATTGAGGGATTGAGTTTGTACTTGACAGTAGAGACTGCCTCATATTTATTAAGGGCTCAATCTTAGTGTTACATGATCATATATTAAAATATATTGGAATATATGGTATAGATTTT